>CM044309.1:89481250-90815000 GCA_024291935.2 Okapia johnstoni
ACTGAGCCGTCAATAATTCCTCAAAATTACTTTCCAACCATTTCTACCAGTTTGTGTCTTCAGTGGTTTCTGTATTTAGGTAAGTTGATTTCAACTATCTATCTTTATTCACCTGTCTCTTCGAGTTTTGCTGTGGCAATTGGCCTTGCAACCTCAGTTCTTTAGTGGATCCAAGAAGTGTCACTGGTTTTAGGTTAATTCAGCTGTTTTTCGTTTGGTGTGTCTCTTTGTGTGTGGTAAGGGTTACTTCCAAGCTCTTATAATGTGAGAGCTGAAATAATACACATAGTTTCAATTTTACCTTTTAGCAGAATATAATTATAAGCTGAAACGATTGTTTCAAAAATAATGTGGACTAAATAAATATTCCAAATTAACAATGGTTCTTAAGAAAATAAAACAGATACAGACACACAGCTAGTTTTTTTTTTTAACATCATTATTGACTTTTATCATAATAGAATTTAGTATGAGTAGCAATTTAGTGTGAATATTCTTTGGTCTCAACTAAATCAAGGTTCAGGATAATCTTTAAATTGAGGATACATTTTTATGGAAAACACTTTTGGAGTTAAGTCTACTCCAAATCTAGTGTAAAACTTCAGAGAAAGAATAAAGATTTTCAAATATATGACAGAATACATATGCGGAGTGTAGGTATAACTTAATGATACCCATGTTGATTTCTTTATAATTTATAAATTGACTCTAGTGGAAATATATAAGTTCTAGAAATGAAATGAAGGATCTAGAATCATTGAAATGAATATCAAATCCCCAGAAGGACTGACCTGATTAATTGAATAGAGAGGTTTCCATTATATGTAAAGCTTCCTCTATTCGTGGGATGAAAACAAAATCCCTTGTAAAGTAGAGTTTATACTCTTTGTCAGTTTACATTTAGTCCCAAGTAGCACTTTTAGTTATTAATTTTAGTTTTGTTTTTTTTTTAGGCATCAGCAGCACTGTTGAAAACAACAGTTATCTGGGTGCCATGTTAAAAAATGCCTTCTGATACTTTAAATAGCTTAAAATTAATAATTGCTTGCTATTATTAAAATCTCAAGTATTCTTCTAATACACTGTTTTTTCTGATACTTCTGCTTTACTGACTATGCCAAAGCCTTTGACTGTGTGGATCACAACAAACTGTGGAAGATTCTTAAGGAAATGGAAATACGAGATCACTTTACCTGCCTCGAGAAAACTAGATGCAGGTTAAGAAGCAACAGTTAGACCCGAACATGGAACAATGGACTGGTTCCAAATTGGGAAAGCAGTACGTCAAGGCTGTATATCATCACACTGCTTATTTAATTTACATGCAGAGTACATCATGAGAAAGGCCAGGCTGGATGAAGCACAAGCTGGAATCAAGATTGCCAGGAGAAACATCAAAAACCTCAGATATATAGATGACACTACCCTTATGGGAGAAAGCTAAGAGGAACTAAAGAGCCTCTTCGTGAAAGTGAAAGAGGAGAGTGAAAAAGCCGGCTTAAAACTCAACATTAAAAAAACTAAGATCATTGCATCAGATCCCATCACTCATGGCAAATAGATGGGGAAACAATGGAAAGAGGGACAGACTTTATTTTCTTGGGCTCCAAAATCACGGCAGATGGTGACTGTAGCCATGAAATTAAAAGACACTTGCTCCTTGGAAGAAAAGCTATGACAAACCTAGACAGTATATTAAAAATCCAAGAGATTACTTTGCTGACAAAGGTCCTTATACTCAAAGCTATGATTTTTCCAATAGTCATATATGGATGTGAGAATTGAACCATAAAGAAAGTTTAGCGTGGAAGAATTGATGCTTTTGAACTGTGGTGTTGGAGAAGACTCTTGAGAGTTCCTTGGATTGCAAAGAGATAAAATCAGTCAATCCTCAAGGAAATCAGTCCTGAATATTCATTGGACGGGCTGTTGCTGATGCTGAAGCTGAAGCTCCAATACTTTGGCCACCTGATGCGAAGAACTGAGTCATTGGAAAAGTCACTGGGAAAGATTGAAGGCAGGAGGAGAAGGGAATGACAGAGAAAGAGATGGTTGGATGGCATCACTGACTCAATGGGCATGAGTTTGAACAAACTCCTGGCATTGGTGATGGACAGGAAAGCCTGGCGTGCTACAGTCCATGGAGTTGCAGAGTCAGACATGACTGAGTGACTGAACTGAATATACTGATGCAAAAAAGCTACTGTACCCTAAAAGACACAAACTATCCGTGTTTCATCTTTCATGAAAGATCAGAAAGTGAAAGTCACTCAGCTGTGTCCAATTCTGCGACCCCAGTCCTTGGAATTCTCCAGGCCAGAACACTGGATTGGGTAGCCATTCCCTTCTCCAGGGGATATTCCCAACCCAGGGATCAGACTCAAGTCTTCTGCATTGCATGCAGATTCTTTACCAGCTGAGCCATCAGGAAAGCCCAAGAATACTGGACTGCGTAGACTATCCATCCCTTCTCCAGCAGATCTCCCCGAGCCAGGAATCAAATAGGGGTCACCTGCATTGCAGGTGGATTCTTTATCAGCTGAACTACCAGGGAATCCCAGCAAAGATCAGAAGTTATGGGCAATTTATTATACACTCCCCCTTTGCATTTATCATCCCAAAATCTTTGTAAAGTTCAGTCTTGCACCCCATCACTTTAGGTATATTTTGTAGAGGAGAGTTATTCATCCTTCTTGAATAGTGAGTTTGACAGACTGAAATAAAAAGAAAGTGAATGAAATTCTTCCAAAATACTCTCTTAGAAACATTAAATTTTTCCAAGCTAACTAGGACAAAACTCAAAACAATCAAACCCAATAGTAAAATTGTCACAGGAAGGCCACACAATCCAATTCCTTTCTCCATCATGTAGAAAATTTGATTGTTAGCTCATATTTTCAAGTATCTGAGCTTGATTTTATTAATAGAAATTAAATATGCTTATATAGATATAAACAAAAGATAGTATTAAACTAAGCTTTTTAAAATAATAATTATGCTATTAATAAAATTTCAAGCAGGAAATTTAAAACCCATTATGCAAACATCCTGTAGGGCAAGTACCTGCTCTACCTCAGCATGGGGTACCTCAGTCAGTCCTGTAAATACCTAAATAAGTCATTTTTTGTTTGAAGCTGCTGAGTTGCCTAGAATTTCTTCTATCAGGGTTTAGAAAATCAGACACTTTAGAAGCACATTGACAGCACTCTACTAGCAAACCTTTTAATGGCAAATTTTCCAAGACACAAGTAAATTGTGAGAGTTCTTGGTATCTATTTCTTTCATCATCAGTATCTACTTCGGTTGCTTTGACAGAGTAACACATGTAAACAGTTGCAAATGTCTCATGGGCAAGATATTACCCAGATACAGCAGCTATCTTGTACATTACACTTATTGCAGTTTTTCAGAAATAGCATAGCTTTGGCCTGGAACAATCACTCAATGAAGATGGAGTGATTTGGGCCTCTATGTTTTATATAAAAAAGGTGACAAGTAAAGGACAAAGGCAGGCACGTATAATTGCAATCAACTCCCCACTGTCTAAAAGGCCATCTAGGTATCCTAACAGCACACAGGCATGAAGGAGGACGGCAAAATGGGAAGAATAGAGCCTTGCAAACTGAATATGCTTTGAAGTATTCCTCATATTTGGCCCCCTTTTACCTTCATAACTACCAATCACAGCTGCTAGCCACAATTATTTTTGGTTAAAACATGAGAAATATTAGGCACACATATATAACAATTCTTTTTTTTTATATTTAAGAAACAATTTGATCTTGTTTTTTAAGAAAACTTTTGCATACACAATACATGAATATATGTTTTTGAAAAATTCAGGCAACATAGAAGCATAACATCTCTTGTCATGTTCTATCTTCTTTTCCTGAAATTTTCACTTCCCATCCGCAGATAAAAATTGTTAGTCCTTGATATATTTCTATTCATGTATAAGTAAATACTCACATATATAACTTAATAAACATATTTAGAAAAATATTCTGGAAATTTTGTCCTGAGATTTGTCTTTTCATTTTTTCTCTTGCCAGTAAATATTAATTAGAAGTGGCTAGGTCATACTGCCGGAGAAGGCAATGGCACCCCACTCCAGTACTCTTGCCTGGAAAATCCCATGGATGGAGGAGCCTGGTAGGCTATAGTCCATGGGGTCACTAAGAGTCGGACACGATTGAGCGACTTCACTTTAACTTGTCCCTTTCATGCACTGGAGAAGGAAATGGCAACCCACTCCACTATTCTTGCCTGGAGAATCCTAGGACGGCGGAGCCTGGTGGGCTGCCGTCTATAGGGTTGCACAGAGTCGGACACGACTGAAGCGACTTAGCAGCAGCAGGTCATACTGCAGTAACAAATTAAGTAGCTTAACCCAATAAAATCAATTTTTCATTCCTATTTCAGGGATTGGGGGAAGGTGCCATGTCTGCTCCAGAGTTATTCAGAGACCCATCCTCTTATTGCACCATCCTTATTTACTGTCATAGGAATGCAACCAGAGAGTTAGAAATGGACTTTATACTATCTCAGCCAAGAAGTGACATGTCACTTTCCCTCTAAGTCCATTGGCCAGAACAAATCATGTGGACTCACCTAACTACAAAGAATATTAGAAACCAGAGTAAATATAATATTTGGTGAGTATTACTATCTCTTATGATACCTTAGAGCTATTTTAATATCAGGATACCATAAACAATAATCACACAGTAATCTATAATGTGATTGTATCATAATTCAGTCAACCATACTTATGCATAGAAACTAGAGTCATTCTTACACTATTTTAACAAACATTTTATATATAGCTTTATTTGTTTTTAATGAAGCTATAATCTACTTACAATATTGTATTAATTTCATGTGTACAACAAAGCAAATCAATATTTTATAGATAATACTATATTTAAAGTTATTACAAATATTGGGTACATGTGCTGTACAATATATAGTTTTAGCTCATTTATTTTATACACAATAGTTTGTACCTCTTAATCCCCTAGCCTTACCTTGTACTTTGTCCCCTATGCTTGCCCTACCAGCAATCATTATTTTGTTCTCTATATCTGTGAGTCTGTTTCTTTTTTGTTGTATTCACTAGTTTGTTTGTTTTTTCACGTGTACGTGATATATAGCATTTGTCTTTCTCTGTCTGAATTATTTCACTAAGTGTAATACCCTTCAAGTTCAACCACATTGATGCAAATAGTAAAATTCCATTATTTTTTGTGACTGAGTAATTATTTCATTCTATGTATACATAAAGCTCATTTCCTTTATCCATTCCTCTATTGATGGACACTTAGATTGCTTCCATATCTTGGCTATATTAAATAATGCTGCAGTGAACATTAAAGAACATATATCTTTTTTAATTAATGTTTTTGTTTTCTTTGAGTACATACCCAGGAGTGGAATTACTGGATCATACAATAGTTATATTTGTAGTTTTTTGAGGAATGTCCATAATGTTTCCAATGGTAGCTGCAGCAATTGAAATTCCCACCAAAAGTGTGGTGGTGCTTTAGTCGCTCAGTCATATCTGGCTCTTTGAGACCCCGTGGACTGTAGCCTGCCAGATTCCTCTGTCCATGGAATTCCCCAGGTAAGAATACTGGAGCGGGTTTTGCCATTTCCTTCTGCAAAAGTGTAGCAGAATTCAATTTTCTCTGCATTCTTGACAGCGCTTGTTAATTTTGGTCTTTTTGATTATAGCCAATCTGACAAGTGTGAGGTGACACTTCACTATGGTTTTGATTTACATTTCTGACGATTAGCAATGGTGAGCATCTTCATGTTGACAATCTTTCTATGCTTTCTATGTCTTCTTTAAAGAAATGTCTCTTCAGGTCTCCTCATTTTTGTCAATCAGGTTGTTGGCTTTCTGATATTGAGTTGTATGATCTTCATATATATTTTAGATATTAAATTCTTATAAGTCATATCATTTGCAAATAGTTTATCCCATTCAACAGTCTTTCTTTTCATTTAGTTCATGGTGTCCTTTGCTGTACATAACTTGAAGTTACATTAGATCTCATTTTGCTTATATTTGCTTTTGTATATTTTTGCTTTGACAGATCAAAAATAAATATTGCTACAATATATGTCAAAGAGTGTTCTACCTATGTTTGCTTCCATAAATTTTATAGTTTCTAGTTTAACATTTAGGTTTATAATACATTTAGAGTTTATTTTTATATATGATGTGAAAAAATGTTCTAATTTTTTTTACATGTAGCTATCTGGTATTCCCAGCACCACTTATTGAAGAGACTGTCTTTTCTTCATTGTATATTCTTGCCACTTTTGTAGTAGATTAATTGACCAGAAGAGCATGGGTTTGTTTCTGGGCTGTCTATATTTTGTTTCATTGATTTATACGTCTGTTCTGTGCCAGCACTTTACACTGTACTGACTTAATTGCTGTAGCTTAGTAGTATAGTCTGAAGTCAGGGGGTCTGATACCTCCAGCTCAATTCTTCTTTCTCAAGATTATTTAGGCTATTTTGGGTCTTTTTTGTTTCTATACAAATTTTAAAATTACTTGTTCTAATTCTGTGAAAAATGTCATTGGTGTTTTGAAAGGATTGCATTAAATCTGTAGATTGCCTTGGCTTGGCTTGTATGGTTATTTTAACAGTATTAATTCTTCCAGTCGAGAAATATGGTTTATCTTTCCATCTGTTTGCAACATCTCCAATTGCTTTTATCGATGTCTTACTGTTTTCTGACTATCGATCTTTTGCATCATTAGATAGGTTTATTTCTAGGTATTTTATTCTTTTTAATGCAATTGCAGATGAAATTGTTTCCTTCATTTCTCTTTCTTATAGGTTGGTCACACTGTAGAGAAATGCAACAGATTTCTTTAGTATCCTGCAACTTTACCAAGTTCATTATGAGCTCTAGTATTTTTTTTTTGGTGGTCTCTTTCAGATTTTCTATGTATAGTATCACATCATTTGCAAATAATGACTGCCCAACATTTTCCTTTATAAATTTGGATTCTTTTTATTTCATTTTATTGTCTGATGGCTAGGACTTCCAAACCAATGCTGAATAAAAGTGGCAAAAGTGGGAATCTTTGTCTTGATCCTGATTTTAGAGGAAATACTTTCAACTTTTCACCATTGAGAATGATGTTAATTGTGGCCTTATTATATGTGGCTTTTATTATTTTGAGGAATCTCTCTTCTATAGACATATTCTGGAGTGTTTTTAATAATAAATCAATGCGGAATTTTGTCAAAAGTTTTTTCTACATCTACTGAGATGATTATACGCTTTCTATTCTTCAATTTGTTAATGTGGTATATCACATTGATTGACTTAAAAATATTAATATATACATTTTTAATGTGTCATATATGACCAGTGTTTCTTTACTGATTTTTTGTATGGCAGATCTGTCCATTTATTTAAGTGGGGTATTGCAGTCCCCTACTATCATTGTTTTACTGTAAGTTTCACCCTTTATTTCTGCTAATATTTGCTTTATGTATTTAAGTGTTCCTACAATGGGTACATGGGATTCCCTGGCAGCACAGCTGGTAAAGAATCTGCCTGCAATACAGGAGACCTCAGTTCGATTCCTGGGTCAGGAAGATCCCCTGGAGAAGGAACAGGCTTCCCACTTCAGTATTCTTGGGCTTCCCTGGTGGCTCAGATAGTAAAGAATCCTCCTGCAATGTGGGAGACCTGGGTTCTATTCCTGGCTTGAGAAGTGGGCATGGCAGTCCACTCCAGCATGGAGAATCCCTGGAGAATCACTATGGACAGAGGAACCTGATAGGCTACAGTCCATGGGGTCGCAAAGAGTCAGACACGACTGAGTGACTAAGCACAGCACACAAAGAATGCTGGTTACATACATATTTACAGTTGCCATGTCTTCTTTTTTTTTTTGAAACCTATTTTGTGTGATACAAGTATTGCTACCTCAGCTTTCCTTTGATTTCCATTTCCATAGAATATCTTTTTCCATTTCCTCCCTTTCAGTCTGTGTGTGTCTTTAGGTCTGAAGTAACTCGTATAGACAGCATGTAAACAGGGCATTTTTTGGTATCTATTCAGCCACTCTTTTGATTGGAACGTTTAGTCTCTTTACATATAAACAGATTGCTCATATTTATGTTCTCATTGCCTTTCTGTAATTTGTTTTCAGTTTCTTTTGTAATTCTTTTTTATTCCTTCTTTTGCTCTCTTGTGATTTGATGACTATCTTTACCGTTATGTCTAGACTCCTTTCTCTCTTTACTGTAACCATTATAGATTTCTGGTTTGTGGTTATCATGAAGTTTCTACTTATCTATCTACCTAACTACCTATCTGATTGCTTTAGCTTGCTGATACCTTAATTTCAAATGTATTTTAACAGTGCTCCATTTGTTTTCTCTGACCCTCAGGAGTACTTTTTTTGCAATCATATTATATCTCTAAATGTTTTATGTGTCTCTTAACTGCTTATTGTTGGTGTAGACAATCATATCGTTTTTATCTTTTAGCTTTTCTACTAGCTTTGTGCAAGGATAATTTATTGCCTTTACTACATATTTTCCTTTACTGATGAGTTTTTCCCTTTACAACTTTCATACTTTTAGTTGTAGACTTATTTTCCACTTTGGTAAGTTCCTTTTGCATTTCTTATAAGATCAGTTTAGTGGTACCAAACGCTTTTAGCTTTTGCTTATCTGTAATGCTTTTCATATTCCCACCAAATGTGAATGAGAGCTTTGCAAGGTAGAATGTTCTTGGCTGCAGCTTCTGCTAAAAAATCAGCTGATTGTTTTATGGGAATTCCCTAGTATGTAACATGTTGCTTTTTCCTTGCTGCTTTTAATATGTCTCTTTAGCTTTAATTTTTTGACATTTTAATTACAGTATATCTTTGTGTGATCTTCTTTGGATTAATCCTGTTTGCAATGCTCAGTGCGTCTTGGGCTTGGATGTAAATTTCTTTTCTCAGATTTAGGGAAAGTGAAAGTCACTCAGTTATGTCCAACTGTTTGCGACCCCATGGATTATACAGTCCATGGAATTCTCCAGCCCAGAATACTGGAGTGGGTAGCCTTTCCCTTCTCCAGCAGATCTTCCCAACCCAAGGATCAAACCCTGGTCTCCCACATTGCAGTTGGATTCTTTACCAGCTGAGCCACAAGGAAAGCCTCTAGGTTTAGGGAGGCTTTCATCAGTTATGCCTCCAAATATCTTCTCAGCCCCTCTGTCTCTTTTATCTTTCTGGGACCTCTATAATGCAAATATTCTCACATTCAGTGTTGTCCCAGAGGTATCAAACTATCTTCATTTCTTTCTGTTCTTTTTTTTTTTCCCCAGCATCAGTGATTTCCATTATTCTACTTCTAGCTCACTGTTCTCACATGGATCTTACTATTTTGGTAGCTGACTACTCTGGGCAGGACTTGATTGGACCCTAGTCCAGTTGGTTTCCAGGCCCTGAATTGTGCAGATGCTTCCAGTTTCTGTTTGAGGCAGACAAATCATCAAGGAAACTGGGCTATAGAACCTCGTGGCGGGATGGGGGGAGGATGATGGTGTGTTGGGGTTCAGACTGGCTGACTTTTGGGCAGACTCAGAGTCCAGGAGACCCTTTGGTGAATGTCCACCCACTGGTGGGTGAAGTCGGATCCTGGGGCTTGTGCCAGATGACTGGTTAGTAGCATTGGGTCCTGAGGTTTGGCTACAGGGCTCAGGGGTCTCAAAGCTGGTGTCTGCTGCTGCTGCTGCTAAGTTGCTTCAGTCATGTCCGACTCTGTGCAACCCCACAGATGGTAGCCCACCAGGCTCCTCTGTCCCTGGGATTCTCCAGGCAAGAATCCTGGCATAGGTTGCCATTTCCTTCTCCAAAGCATGCATGCATGCTAAGTCACCCCAGTCACGTCTGACTCTGTATGACCCCATAGACGACAGCCCACCAGGCTCCCCCGTCCACATGATTCTCCAGGCAAGAACACTGGTGTCAGACCACTAGTGAATGGGACCATTCTGACACAGCTGGATGAAGTGTCCAAGGTTTCCTAAAGCTTTTGTTGGCCTCCTAGTGGGTAGGGCAGTGTCAATCAGTCCCAGAGAAGCTATCAGCCTGCTAGTGGGTGACTTGGGTCCACTGGTTGTGGGACTGTGGTTGCCCTGCTGGTGGACTAGACTGGTCCTAGGCTAGAGCAGACTCTCTGATAGGTGGGGGTCAAGATCCAGCCAGTCCCAGGGCAAATGCTGGCTTGCTAGTAAGTGGGCTCAGTCCACAGGACTGTGGCTGTCCTGTGACTGATGTCCATCTGCTGGTGAGTCAAGATGGTCTCCAGACTAAAGCAGGCTTCTTGGCGGCCAGGGGCAGGGATTCTTGGCCTGGTACTTCCCACTGGTGGGTGAAATTGAGCCCAGAGGTCTCTGGCTGCAGGCATCTAGGGGCCCTGGGTCCAATGCCTTGCACTAGTGTATGGGATCAGGTTCAAGGCCATGTCCAAGGGGCTCAGGGGGTTCTTAAGGCAGTCTCTCTGCTGGTGAGTGGGGCTCTTTCCTCTCCAAGTTGGTTGTTTGGCCTGAGATGTCCCCTTGCTGGTATCTATGGGTTACTGGAGAGAGGCAGAGCTGGATCCTAAGTCTAATAAGATAGAATTTGCATTCCAAAATATGCTTGTCAGCAGCAGTCTCACATGGTAGAATGATCCCCCAAAAGTGACTTCTGCCAGTGTCTGTGTCCCCAGGGTGACCTGAAAGTTGCCTCCTGCCTCTCCAGAAGACTGCAGATTAGCAGGTAGGTCCAACCCAAACTCTCTTCAAATTTCTGCTTTGGCCTTGGATCTTGAAGCATTTGAGATTTTGTGTGTCCTTTGGGCGGGGGGGCTTCACAGGTGGTGGCAGTGGTAAAGAACTCACCTACCAGTGCAGCAGACATAAGAGACATGGGTTATATCCTGGGGTCAGGAAGATGCCTAGAGAAGGAAATGATAACCCACTTCAGTACTCTTGCCTGGAGAATCCCATGGACAGAGCAGCCACGTGGGCTACAGTACATGGATCACAAAGAGTCAGACATGACTGAAGTGACACAGCATGTGTCCTTTAGGACTTTCCAGGTGGCTTGTGGCAAATAATCTACCTGCCAATGCATGAGACACAGGAGAAGCAGGTTCAGTCCCTGGGTCTGGAAGATCCCCTAGAGGAAGAAACGGCAAACCACTCCAGTATTCTTGCCTGAAAAATCCCATGGACAGAAGAGCTTGGCAGGCTATAGTCAATGGGGTCACAAAGAGTTGGACACGACTGAGCATGCACACATAGTATATATGTGTCCTTTAAGAGTTGGGAGTTTTTAATTTCCCCAGCCCTCTGGGACTCCTGAAAGTAAGTCCCATTGGCCTTGAAAGTCAAACATTCTAGGGGCTTAATTCCTGGTGCAGGAATCCTGGGCTGGGGAGCCTGATGTGGGTCTCAGACTTCTCGCTTCTTTGGCAGAACCTCTGCAATTAAAATTATTCCCCTGCTATTGGGTCCCCGACCTGGGGATGTGGGACTCAACTATGTCACAACTCCTTCACTACTCCAGTAGTGTTTATATTGAGAAGAATCTATGTATAAATGGACCTGTACAGTACAAACCCACTTTGTTCAAAAGTCAATTGTATTTTCTTTCTCTTAGGAAGCATACATGGGAAGTAAGGTTCTTGCTCTCTTACAATACGTGCTTTTGGCAGCAATCTTGAAAGCATGATAGAAGACTAAATGAATACATAGAATGAGGCATTGCTGAGATAAATTCACAAAGGAACAGAGTTAGAATCCTATGTGAGGTGTGAAGATTCTCCATTTCTAGATGTGTTATGTAACTATATATTATACTATTTCTCATACTCTAACCCTATTTTAGTTCATATTCTAAGCCCATTAACTTACACACAGGGCGCACTGTGCAAAATGTGGGGCTGGATGAAGCACAGGCTGGAATCAAGATTGCTGGGAGAAATATCAATAACCTCAGATATGCAGGTGACACCACCCTTATGCCAAAAAGCAAAGAAGAACTAAAGAGCCTCTTGATGAAAGTGAAAGAGGAGAGTGAAAAAGTTGACTTAAAGCTCAACATTCAAAAAACTAAAACCATGGCATCTGGTCCCATTATTTCATGGGAAATAGATGGGCAAACGATGGAAACAGCGAGAGACTTTATTTTCTTGGGCTCCAAAATCACTGCAGATGGTGACGCTTACTCCTTGGAAGGAAAGTTATTGGCCAAACTAGACAGCATATCAAAAAAAAACAGAGACATTGCTTTGCCAGCAAAGGTCCGTCTAGTCAAGGCTATGGTTTTTCCAGTAGTCATGTATGCATGTGAGAGTTGGACTATAAAGAAAGCTGAGCACCAAAGAATTGATGCTTTTGAACTGTGGTGTTGGAGAAGACTCTTGAGAGTCCCTTGGACTGCAAGGAGATCCAACCAGTCCATCCTAAAGGAAATCAGTCCTGAATATTCATTGGGAAGACTGATGCTGAAGCTGAAACTCTAATACTTTGGCCATCTGATGCGAAGAACTGGCTCATTGGAAAAGCCCCTGATGCTGGGAAAGATTGAAGGCAGGAGGAGAAGGGGATGACAGAAGATTAGATGGTTGAATGGCATCACTGACTCAATGGACATGAGTTTGAATAAGCTCTGGGGGTTGGTATTGGGCAGGGAAGCCTGGCATGCTGCAATCCATGGGGTCGCAAAGAGTCAGACACAACTGAGCGACTGAAATGAACTGAACTGAACTAAACCCCATTATAAACAGGTTTCTATAACTTGTATTTAAAAATGTTTCTGAAGTTTCAAAGAAATTATGCTGGTTGATAAAATGTGCATTTTATCAGAAAGTTTTTTTTTTGATACAAGTTACAGAAACCTGATATAATAATACAGTATTTTGTTTCTAAGAATTTATGTCCAACTTTACAAAGCACAATGAGAAATTTGATTACATGCAAACACATTTAATCAATCCACATAATTTCTCTGAATTTTAAGTCTTTCACCAGCCTTTTACAGTTTACTATTTCCTTCCCATCAAATCATATCATTTCTCCTTAATACTTATAAATCTTCATTTGTGAGAAAAATTTCCATACCAATTAATCCCACTTTGGGTATTCTAAATATACCAGAATATACTCATTTCAAAAGACTGTATTTTCAAATTTAATAGATCTGTCAGGAGTTATGTATTTACTTAACAGTATTTTTAATCTGTGTTGGTGTTTTCTCTTCCACTACATTGTAAGCTACTGTGAAAAGCTAGGCTTGAGATTGCCTTTTCATTTCCCATGGCACCCAGCACCAGACTCGAAGCACAAACATTTTTAATCAATTTCTCCTGATGATAGATGATATCAAACATTCCTCTTGTTACCTAGATGAATCAATTATGAAGTTCTTAGAATTTCTGCTTCATAGATTCAATTCACTCATTATTATAAAATATGAATAAGGCGGACCCAAAAGAAACATTGGCCTGATAGTCCCAAAATAAAGTGGAATGGAAAGCAAAGACTAACAGGTGTGGCTGTCACAAATTTTATGTTTGGCTTTAATTTTATATCACTTGTATTTTTTTCTGATATAACTCTAATTCCTGCTCTGGCTCATCCAGTTCCATTTTTGTGTCCTTGAGCCTGATGTCCCTCCTGACAGACAGTTCACCTTTGCTATCTAATTTGAGACCATCATACTCTGACATAGTGCTGTCCTGTGAAGGCTCACCTTGGTTCCTCTGGGGCCACATCCTGTTAATCATCACCAAGCTAATAACAGTGATGTTAACGCTGCAGCCATAATGCTCCCATCTCCCTCCCCATGCCTTCTGGGCTGCTCAGACGGCTAATGTCTTGTTAAAACTTTTTTACTTATTAATTTTATCTGTGACAGAGCCTGATTAGCCTCTGAATTACTCCGTGCCTATTTTTAGTCTGCCATGCTTCTATCCTTCACAGACAGTTTAATCCCAAAGTATTAATTCGTCTCTATATAATGCTGACTTGTCTTTCTACAGGTATCCTAAATCTTCCTGTTTTCACTCAAGGTCCATCCACACTGCTTTAACTTGTATTCCTTGCCCATTGCTTTCAATGATTCACCTCTCTCAGGAGGGAGACAACTCCTTGTTTGGAAGCCATGAGAATGCTTGAGGCCCATCACTAAACTACTCTTAATACATATGAGAAATGATACGAGATTGTAAATATCTGTAATCAACAGGAATGCTGTAAGCATCTGATTAACTGTTCTGTAAGACACTGTTGAGATGCTTTTACTGTACATTATGTGCTCTTATATCCTGTTGTAGAAGAAAACTTACATGCAAGAATTCAACTGAAACCAAAGCAAGATGGTTTGAAATGAACAGCCTTTGGAATAAACTGACTATAACAAAGAAACAGATTAGGTGGTCCAAATACTCAGTATTATGTTTGGGAAGAAAGAAAACAGGGGGAAATGGTGATTAGAGTGTAGAAGGTATCAACAGAGAGCTCTGATCAATGTTATTCTTCGAATGATAGCTAAGATACTGAAAAGAAACAAACAGTTGTGAATGTAATCAGAATGGAAAGAACATTATGAGAGAGCAATTTGAGAATGCAATTAAAATATTATGAGCTTCAATAGGTAAAAAAAATAGAAGAAGATAATCAGTTGAATGGAGGCATAGAGTAAAAGTTACATATATTTTTCAGTTGCACAAAATTGTAGGTTGAAATCAAAATCAGTTGTATATAGATATTAGGCAGATATATCATTCAGACGCTGTTATGAAGCCCCATGCAATCTTCTCTATCCAAGGCTTGGCCCAGAAGTGTATGAAAGTCTATACGTAAAAGTTCATGCTATCATTTTAGCAGTATTTCTGGATTTGATTTTATGAGTTTTTCAATCAATTCCATTTGTTGCATCTTTCTTTATTATTTTCATTCTAATAGCCTAATTTCTCCATTATTATCCATTTCAACATAGTACTTCACCGTAATTTGCAGATATAACTTTGATTCTGTCCCAGCCTCATTTCTGTCACCTGTTGGTTGGTTACCTTTATGTAAAAACCTCAAGAAGCTCTTCATCTGGACTCTTCTGGATCTCTGAGATCTCCTGCCCCTCATTCCATGAAGTGCTTCTGAGGATAGCCTCCCATTTATCTAGACATATATACACAGCCAGGATTTGACTTGGATCCCTTGGATCATAGAAAAAGCAAGAGAGTCCCAGAAAAACATCTACTTCTGCTTTATTGATTACACCAAAGCCTTTGACTGTGTGATAAGTGAAAGTTGCCCAATTGTGTCCGACTCTTTGCAAACCCGTGGACTATAGAGTCCATGGAATTCTCCAGGCCAGAATACTGGAGTGGGCAGCCTTTCCCTTCTCTAGGGGATCTTCCCAACCCAGGGATCGAACCCAGGTCTCCTGCATTGCAGGAGGATTCTTTACCAGCTGAGCCACAGGGAAGCCCAAGAATACTGGAGTGGGTAGCCAAAAATTTTCAAGACATGGGAATACCAGATAACCTGACCTGCCTTATGAGAAATCTGTATGCAGGTCAAGAAGCAACAGTTAGAATAGGACAGGGAAAAACAGACTGGTTCCAAATTGGGAAATGAGTATGTCAAGTTTGTATATTGTCACCCTGCTTATTTAACTTATATGCAGAATACATCATATGCCATCTGGATGAAGTACAAGCTGAAATCAAGATTGCTAGGAGGAATATCAATAACCTCAGATATGCAGATGACACCACCTTTATGGAAGAAAGTGACAGAGAACTAAAGAGCCTCTTGATGAAATTGAAAGAGGAGAGTGAAAAAGTTGACTTAAAACTCAGCATTCAAAAACTAAGATCATGGCATCCGGTCCCATTACCCCAGGGCAAATAGATGGAGAAACAATGGAAACAGTTACAAACGTTATTTCCTTGGGCTCCAAAATCATTGCAGATGGTGACTGCAGTCATGAAATTAAAAGATGCTTTCTCCTTGGAAGAAAAGCTATTACCAACTTAGAGGGCATATTAAAAAGCAGAGACATTGCTTTGCCGAAAAAGGTCCGTCTAGTCAAAGCTATTGTTTTTCCAGTAGTCATGTATGGATGGGAGAGTTGGACTATAAAGTAAGGTGAGCACCGAATAACTGATGTTTTTGAACTGTGGTGTTGGAGAAGACTCTTTAGAGTCCCTTGGACTGCAAGGAGATCCATCCAGTCCATCGTAAAGGAAATCAGTCCTGAATATTCGTTGGAAGGACTGATGTTGAAGCTGAAGCTCCAATACTTTGGCTATTTGATGGGAAGAACTGGCTCATTGGAAAAAACTCCTGATGCTGGGAAACATTGAAGGCAGGAGGAGAAGGGACAAGAGAGGGTGAGATGGTTAGATGGCATCACCAACTCAATGGACATGAGTTTGAGTGAGCTCCAGGAGTTGGTGATGGACAGGGAGGCCTGGCATGCTGCAGTCCTTAGGGTTGCAAGGAGTCAAACACAACTGGGCAACTGAGCTGAAATGAACTGAACTGAAGTGATGATTTGACATGCGATAGACAATATTTGATGAATATGAAAAGTCATTTCTATTCTAGAATCAGGACCAGAGAACAAGGCTCTTAAGAATAGGGATTCTATCCTGTGCATCTTTGTGCACGCACAGTCTGCAATCACTGCCATGGAGTACATACTCAACATACATATTTCAGAGCTAGGTTTACTTAATGAATATGTTAACAATTTTAAGTGTGGTGATGACTTCACAGTTGCATACATATACACCATAATTCATTTAAATATGCAGTTTAAACACATGCAATTTATCAGGTATCAATTATTCCTTAATAAAAAATTAAACATAGATAGATAGGTAGATGACCTGTTATGTGACATGAGATTTACAGTGAATTTCACAAGCGTGTAATGATGAAAAGGCATATTGCTGACTGCAGGAGGATAAAATCACAGGGTTGGTTTGGATGAGTCTCCGGAGCATTCACAGAACTGAGACTTGAGGTATAAATAGAAAATTTCCAAGTGAACAGATAGATGGAAAGCATTTCAAACTAGGCAGAGAGTCTTGTGTAAAATCACCAAGATATGAGAAAGCTAGGTGTTTTCAATATTGGTTGGATATAAAGAATGAAACACAACCAATTCAAACTAGTAAATAATACTATAAATTATGGGACACTGATCTGAAGAGTCCAAACATGTGTAAAAGCAGTGTAACTGAAGTTCCGTTTTGGAGAGCTATAATAGTGTTAACAATTATTGGAACTTAATCCTTAATCATTTCCTTGTAAATTCCATGCAACTTTTATACTTGTCCAAATAGCTAATTTTATTCATCATTTTATGCTTCAAGATAGATTTTGGCATGGATTTTTATCTCCATTTGACAGAAAATAAAACTGAGGGTCAAATGAAATGACTTGATCAGAGTCAAAAAATTACAGAGATAGAATGAAACCTTATTCTATTGACCATTTTTCCTATGTCATGTTTAGTCTCTACTCAAAAGCACCAAAGCACTTTAAAAATACAGAGTTTTTTGCTTTTTACTCTACAAAGAATTAGGATTAACTGTATACTTTTTCCAGAATCTCTAGCTGTTGCAAAACATGAGAGAGAGGGGAGTATTTTAATAAATAATGATTGCTATAATTACATGTTTACTGGGGAGTATGATAAGCTCCATAATTAGCAGGATGAACTGTACACTTATGGGTCTTTTCAATGGTTTCCTCACACTATTTCTTGAAATATTCTTGAAACACATGCAGAAAATAAGAAATAAGAAAGTTTATCTGATTTTCTATTTAGTGCTTCTTGTATTGCCCCTGAAAACTTAAAATTATCCTGTAAGTTGCATTCAACCAAAGAGATGACTGAAGACTCATGATGCAGTGATATGAAGAAATAAGTGGACACTTGATGAAGTAAGTCTAGGAGAGTGTAATTTAGCCTTGGCCAAACATAGTTTGATTAAACCAGCTGCTAGTTAATGCTCCTATCTTTACACTTTCTTATTAGTAAAATGAGTGATTCTGTGCAACCATCATTGATTTTGTATTTATCTTTGTTATTTGTTTTGTACCATAACTTTTTTTTTGTCTTACTTTTTAAAAAAATATTAATTTTTAATTGGAGGATAATTGCTTTACAATGTTGTGTTGATTTCTGTCATGCATCAATACGAATCAGCGCTAGGTATATGTATCCCACCCCCATCTTAATTCGTCCCCCCACCTCCCATCCCATTCCACTACTCTAGGCTGTCATAGAAGGGGCATATACCCTGAAGGAACCATAATTGAAAAAAACACATGGACCAAAATATTCATTGCAGCATTATTAACAATAGCTAGGATGACAGGGAAGCAATCTAGATGTCCAAGAACAGATAAATGGATAAAGAAGCTGTGGTACATATATATACAATGGAATATTACTCAGCCATAAAAGGAACATATTTGAATCAGTCATAATGGGGTAGATGAACCTAGAGCCTGTTCTACAGAGTGAAATAGGTCAAAAAGAGAAAAAATAAATATTGTATAGTAACACATACCAGTGGAATCTAGAAAGAAGGTACTGATGAAATTATTTTCAGGATAGCAACGGAGACACAGATGATGTACCATAACTTTTTAAAGCTTTGAAAAATTTGGCCCTTAATCTAAAGAATTCCAAGGAAAGGGTAAGAATTTGCTTGGGGTTCATTCCTCAAATCCATCACAATCCTGTCGTTCCCCATCATCCATTCACCAATTGCTGCATTTGCCATCAAGTTCTTGAGACATCTAGAAAAATCATCCAGTGCCATCCCCTTATTTCCTATCCTATTTAATATTAACCTTGGGGATTATGTATATAAGTAATGTTTTTGTTTCCTTTTGTGCTTTTTATGAATGAATGTTGAATTTTGTCAAATGTTTCTGCCTCATGGCATTGAGTCCCATTAATTCATGGCAAAAAGAAGCAGAAAAAATGGAAGTAGTGACAGATTTTCTTTTCTTGAGCTCCAAAATCACTGCAGATGATGACTACAGCCATAAAATTCAAAGACACTTGATCCTTGGGATAAATGCTATGACAAACCTAGACAGCATATTAAAAAGCAGAAATATCACTTTGCCAACAAAGGTCTATATAGTCAAAGGTATGGTTTTTCCAGTAGTCATGAATGGACGTGAGAATTGAACCATAAAGAAGGCTGAGTGCAAAAGAATCAATGATTTGAACTGTGGTGTTAGCCAAGAGTCCCGAGAGTCCCTTGTACAGCAAGGAGATCAAACCAGTCAATACCAAAGGAAATCAACCCTGAGTATTCATTTGAAGGATGGATGCTGAAGCTGAAGCTCCAATACTTTGGCACCTGATGTGAAGAGCTGTCTCATCAGAAACGACTCCGACCCTAGGGAAGATTAAGGGCAGGAGGAGAAGGGAGAGACAGAGGATGAGATAGTTGGATGGCATCACTGACTCAATGGACATGAGTTTGAGCAAACTCTGGGAGAAAGTGAAGGACAGGGAAGCCTAGTGTTCTGCAGTCCATGGTGTTGCAAAGAGTTGAACGTGACTTAGAGACTGAACAAAGGATAGGCATTATCTGCTTGACCCATCAATAACTGAAAGAGGGAGATTGAAATTTTCAGCTTTACTTTTAAACTTTATAAAAATTTCCCTTTACTCTGCTATCACTTTTGTCTATGTTATAGTATTTCAACACTGTTGTGGGGTGCATACATGTGTAGAATTTTTTATATTTTCTCAGTAAACTGAACCTTTCATTATACAATGTTTGTTTCTGTAATCTCTAATCAGTTTCCTTGATCTGGTTTGCTTTGTCTAAAATTAATATAGCTCTACCAATGTTATACTGATCAGTTTTAGCAGGGCAAATCTTCACCCACTCCTATAAAAGAGGTGTTGCTTTTTCTTTTATATAGATAACAAATAGTCACCTGTTGGTTTTATATCCTTTCTGACAATCTCTGTTTTATTTTATCTTATTTTAAAGTGGAAGTATTTAGACCATTCCAGTGGAAAGTGATTATTGATAAAGTTGTTATGATATCTATCATATTTGTAGCTGCTTTATTTTTCAATGTCTTAAACTTGTTCTTTCTATTTTCTTCTTTCTTTTTTTCTTTCTTCTCTGGTTTAACTGATTATTAAATATAATTCTCAGAGAAGGCACTGGAGACCCACTCCAGTACTTTTGCCTGGAGAATCCCATGAACGGAGGAACCTGGTAGGCTGCAGTCCATGGGGTTGCTAAGAGTCGGACACGACTGACACGACTTAGCAGCAGCAGCAAATATGATTCTAGATTATATTCACTCTAAGGATACTGATATGCATATTTTTTAATTATTTTGCTTTTTTACCTAGAGTTTGCAATGTATATTTTTAACTAATCCACAGTGTCTTCAAATAATTACTGCTTCACAGGGAATGTAGATATTTTAAAACAGAGCATTCCATATTCCCAAGTTCTTTTTTCCCCATCCCTTATGATGTTTCAGGTTTTCCTTAAGGCTCAGCTGGTGAAGAAACCGCCTGCAATTCAGGAGACCTGGGTTCAACCCCTGGGATTTGAAGATCTCCTGGAGAAGGGAAAGGCTACCCACTCGAGTATTCTGGCCTGGAGAATTCCATGGACTGTATAGACCATGGGGTTGCAAAGAGTCAGACACGACTGAGTGACTTTCACTATGATGTTTCTGTTACCAATTTCACCCACCTGTAGTTACAATCACTCAGTACATTTTTACTATTGTTACTTTAGGCATGCATTAATTATTTCCATAAATTAAAAATAAGAAAATAAAAGATATTTTCTCTCCTTAAATTACTTCTCTGATGTTCTTCCTTTTTTGTATACATTCACTTTTCTAATCTAATTATTTTTCTCTTCTTCTAACTTATTTAAGAATGAAGGAGAAATGTACACTTTCTTGGAAAAGCAAAAATTAAAGGGATCGAATGCTGGTAGACCTGCTTTGCAAGAAATGTGAAAGTAAGTAGAGAAGAGAAATAAGTTATAAATAGGTTATAAAAAGCTATATACTACAGCAGCATAATACTAAATGGTGAAAAGCTGAAAGCCTTCCTCTAAATTCTGGAACAAGACAAGAATGCCCATTCTCACCACTTTTATTCAACATAGTATTAGAAGTCCTAGCTATAGCAATCAAATAGTAAAAAGAAATACAAAATATCCAAATCAGACAGGAAGTGGTAAAACTGTCTCTATATGCAGATCATATAATACTCTACACAGAAAACCCTAAGGATTCCTTACAAACACTATTAGGATTTAACAAATGAACTCAACAAGGTAGTAGTGTGCAAGATTAACATATAGCTGATGCATTTCTTTACACTAACATTGAAATATAAAAAATGAAAAGTAAAAATAAAATCCTGCTTAAAAATAATATAAAAAATACAAAACCCTAGGAATAAACCTAACCAAGGAGGTGATAGACTTATGTCCTAAGAACTACAAAGCACTGATAAAAGAAACTGAAGATAATTCAAAGGAATGCTCTTGAATTGGAAGAATTAGTATTGCTAAAATGGTCATTTTAACAAAGCAGTCTTATAGGGATTTAATGTAATCCCTATCAAATTATCCATGACATTTACCAATATCATAAATAAAAGAGAGAATATCATCACGTCACATATATTTAAGAGATAATAGGAAGCACTATGAAAAAGTTATCCTTAATTTGACAATTTAGATAAAATGGATGAATCGTTTAAGAGACATAAACTACCAATAATCATCTAGGGTTATCTGAATAGTCCTATATTTATTTAAAAGACTAATTTCTTAATTTAGGATTTTGAATGGTATCGATTTTTCAATATGTTAATAAGAAAGGAAATAAAAAATAATACAAATCTACCCAAAGTGATATGTCATTTTGCTAAGGTCTTCCACAAGAACACAAAGTTAGAGATGAGTGTAAGGCCTAAGATACTAGATATTATCAAAATAAATTAATTAGTAATAAGAAATTTGAAATTGTATGTTTCCATTTGCCGAAAAAACAAATTGACATTAATGACTTTATAGAAGATATACTTGACACTAAAAAGGGTGGTGGCGGTAGCATTTTCCATTATAGAATGACCTCCCACTTTCCCATAAAATGAACATTGCTTTCCATTGTTCTGTTAAACATATGCAAACTGCAGAATACCTTAGTTTGTAGCTCTAGTTTCTGTTCAATGTTTTAAAGATGGACTCAATCCTAGCTTTGACTCCTCCTCAGGTTTGAGCTGGGAGCTAGACATCAAGTCTGAAATTTCACCATAAGAATAATCCCAGTAGCTTTTGGATGCACAGTCGGCAACATGCATGGGAGCAGGAGATGGCAAAGGGAGGAAACCCTACAGACGCACTAGGAAGCTAAAGGCCAAGATAGGAACAGCTCAGCCCTGTCTATCCCCCTTTTGCTAATATAATCCACCAACAGGGCTTCCCCGGTGGCTCAAATGGTAAAGAATCTACCTGTAATGCAGGAGACATAGGTTCAATATCTGGGTTGGAAAGATCCCCTGGAGAAGGGAATGGCCACCCACTCCAGTATTCTTGCTTGGGGAATTCCATGGACAGAGGAGCCTGGTGGGTTACAGTCAGTGGGGTCTCAAAGAGTCAAACGTGACTGAGCAACTAACATACACACATACACAGCAGAAGGGAGCATCAGTGAGGAAGGTGCTGAGTTAAAAATTGCAATGTAGCAAGCATGGTGATCCTGTTGGTGGGAGAGGGCATCTCAGTACAAGGCAACAGCTAGAGTTGGAGTGTGAGCTGCAAAGACAGCTGGCTCAAGGATGGCAGTGGAGATGCCCAAGGTCTCAGGCACATCTCAGCTAACTGTTGCCATTCCCTGCTAGCCCTTCTGCATACCTAAATTCCTCACCAGAAGTGTCTATGACCAAGAAGACATTTTTTTTAATGATTTCAAATTATATAGTTTTATCTTCGAAGAGAAAAATGAAAATGTCTCATTCTGTTCATTAAAAACAAAACCTAAAGTCATCGCCCAAAGAATCAAAGTATACTTTCAATACACTTGAATAAGTTTTTGGTATCATACCATGTATCACATATTGGCTGCAAAAATATGTTATTAGATTCAATTTATCATGAAAAATTGCTAGATTGTGAGAAGGCTGAAATGGCAGCATGGCAAGAGTGCAGCTCTTTGGTACTAATTATCTTAAGCATTGACCTTCCAGGTCACCCCAAACCCAGTATTAATTCAGGAGGAGAGCTTAGATGGCCAACTCAGAGACATCAGAAAATTCCAACAGAAAAATGTTCAGCTTAACTCTTGCAAGACTGCATGAGCACATACACATTACAATGGTATCTAAAGTCTTGACAATCTTATCCCAAACTATCTTTTCAATTTTGTCATTCCTCTCTGCACAAATTCCCTTGTGTCAAAATAATATACTTGCTTTTCTTGAAAGAAGTCATTCTTTCCATCTGCCTCTTGCCTTCACTGATGTTGTTCCAGACCACTAAAGCACCCTCTCCTTCTAACCATTTGCTAAGTTAATAATCATTCTTTCCAGGTCAACCTCACCATAGTGTCTAACTTTATAATATATCCCTAAAGTTAAATTTATCCATCTTATCCATCTAATAAACTAATTAATAATTTGATTTATCTCTCTGCCTAGAGTAGCAATTTTTGCAAGAAAGAACCAAGCAAGCAAGAAGCAAGTGAAGTGGTTGCTGAACCTTTCCTTCATTTTGTCCCAAATGCTTTTTTGCCTTACTTTCTTTGCTACCTACATGCCACATTCCTTCCAACGTAAGTCACAGGATGGGCCTTTTAGCCAAAAGTGAAAATAGTTAATTGTTTTTTATCAGCTGAATTGTATTCCCCCAGAAGCCAAATGTTGAAGCCCTAATCCTTGCGCCTCAGAATGTGACTGTATTTGGAGATAAGTTCTTTAAAGTGGTGACTAAGTTAAAAAGAGACTGTTACGGTGCATCCTAATCCCATCTGACTGTTGTCCATATAAGAGGAGGAAATTTGGACATAAAAAGAGATACCAGGAATAGTAGTCCCACATAGGAAAGACCAGTGAGCACACAGCTAGAAGGTAGACATCTACAAGCCAAAGAGAGAGGCTTCAGAAGAAATCACTTCTGCCAACACTTTGATCATGGACCTTCAGAACTATAAGATAATTAATTTCTGTTAGTTAAGCCATGCAGTGTGTGGTATTTTTTTTTTTCTTTTATGGCAGCCATAGCCATAGGCTCAGACATTAGAGAATCTATTTTCTGAGATAAAGTGATAAACGTTGGCTTTGATACCAAAGTGGCACATAAGATATCCAGGAGCAACCCTTGTCATCTATTTGATTTATTGTGTTCAAAATGATAAGTATCAAGAAGCAGATGAAAATGGACTTTGGGAAGAGAGAGAGAGGAGAAAAAAAACGAAGCAGGTGTTTAGGAAGAAGCAGAAATGAGAGATAAAGTCATGTGGCAGATGAAAAGAAGTTACTTTGTTCCAAATCTTCTTGAATTCTGGCCAAATTTCCTTTTCCTGAGTTCCAATGACTGACCACTGATTGACTCAGGAAATCTTATTACCAAAAAGTTAAAGTTTGTTTGTTTGTTTTTGGATTTTGTACTTACAACCAATAATCTGGGCTAAGAAATCCATTGAGGGCAGAGGTGGAAAAGAAGTTAACACTGATATATGTCATGAACCTCCAGTACCTCTTTAATCTGCACCTTACCACGTGGTTAACCCTAAATCTTGTTAGTTGAAGGCATGGCGCTCTACTTCTCACATTATAGGAAGCTGAGAGGAGGTGGCTGTTGGTTCCGTTTTGGTAGCTCACGGTCAAGGTGAGTTTGTTTTGCATTTCCTTTATATTCACTACGTCAGCATTGCAGTATGATTGCCCTCAGTGTCAGATATCACATTTGTACTGAAGGGAGAATGAGGATAAATAAGAACATCCATACAAGCTCTATTTGTCCCTTTTTTAATCAGGAAAATAAACCCTTTCCAGATGTCTTTCCCCCACTGTAACAGATATCTGCCTATGCTCTATGGGCCACACTGGGTCACAGAGCCATTGTTAGCTTCAAGAGTCTGTAAAACATTTTAACATCTATAGTGGGAGGAAAACAAAAGAGAACAATATTAGGGATAGATTTGAGGTAGCTAATCAATGGTATTTTCTTAATCTAAATTTTAGTGCACTGTGGACATATAAATAACATATAAATATTTAAACATGTGCTTGTGTGTGTGTTTCCAACTATTGCAAAAATTTCAATTATCAAAAAATTCTAACACCTAATGAGATCACAAGGGACCAAATTTCTGGCATACATTCTGTCCTTTTCCCCACCCTATGATCTCTATTGCTCTCTCAAATCATCATTTATCTAGGAAGATTTTTTTTTTAATTTCCAGCTTGAGTCCTTGCCTGAAGAGCACTACTGACCTTCTCTCAGGCAGATGTAGGGTGCCAGTTACTATGCCTTGTAACTGAGTAATTTGTGAGTCTCTCAACCTCTCTATTTATTTCACTCTCACTAGCATTGAAACTATCAACAAACCCCAAACCCATATACTCTTCAAAGAAATAGAAGATAGTCTCCATTTCAAATTATGCTAAAATGAGTCAGGTAGATGAAGTGGCCTTGCTACCTTTTCTTAAAAAATTAAAAAAGTTTGCTGCTGCTGCTGCTGCTAAGTCGCTTCAGTTGTGTCCGACTCTGTGCAACCCCATAAACGGCAGCCCACCAGGCTTCCCCATCCCTGGGATTCTCCAGAACACCGGAGTGGGTTGCCATTTCCTTCTCCAATGTATGAAATTGAAAAGGGAAAATGAAGTCTCTCAATCGTGTCCAACTCTTAGCGACCCCTTGGACTGCAGCCTACCAGGCTCCTCCATCCATGGGATTTTCCAGGCAAGAGGACTGGAGTGGATTGCCATTGCCTTCTCCAGATACATTTGAGTCATGTATAATATTAACAGTGTTATTTGTGATGATGTCTTTTGTGTATTATAGGTGTAGTTAAAAACATTATCATTAAACTCCAAATACTTATTGTGGAAGAGTCACTCTCATATATTTCATATCACTGACCCTTGTGAGGACGGACGGATAACATAGTAAGCCCCATTGTGTTTGTTGCTATCCATAGGTTTCATGCTCTCTTTCACTTCTCATTCTTTGCATATATTCTTTTTCTATGGGAGAAACGCTCTTCACCATCACCTTCATGTGGGTTGTTCAGCAGCTACCTCATGGATTCAAAAATTTTCCTCATCCTCGCTGGTATAATGAAGTCAATTTGTCAGTCCACAATAGTTTGTTATAGCCATCCGTTACATCTTTAGAAATTTGTAAGTCTATAAATCCATTGTTTAGCACAGCTCTTGTTTAAAAAAATGAAATTAAAAATATACTGTCTGCTCAGTGGCTTCAGTCATGTCTGACTGTTTGTGACCCTATGGATCGTAGACTGCCAAACTTCTCTGTCCATGGGATTCTCCAAACAAGCACTCTGGAATTGATTATCATGCCCTCCTCCAGGGATTTAACCCGTGTATCCTGCACCTCATGCATTATAGGCAGATTCTTTACAGCTGAGCCACAGGGAAGCCAAAACTATACTTAAACCACAGTAATAAATATATGAACTCATAACTTTTAAAATACTTGACATTATACAATTGTCTATGTTCTTAAGGTTGGGGGGGGGTGTGTTTGGAGGCCTGTTACTGGAGATAAAAATGAAAAGCACAGTAAACAAAGTTAAGGTCATTGTGCAGAGTTAAGTCCTTGATTTCTCCATTGATAAGAGATTCTTTTGACTTGACCACTCTTCCTTTAGTACAGAGAAGGAATTTTGTTGCTGTCAGGACTCTCACTTCTCCAGCACCATAGTTCTGTCTGCAGTGATTTTAGCCCAAGAAAATCTGTCACTGCTCCCACTTTTTCCCCTTATTTTTGCCATGAAGTGATGGGACCAGATGCCATGACCTTTGTTTTTTGAATGTTGAGTTTCAAGCAGACTTTTTCACTCTACTCTTTCATTCTCAAGAGGCTCTTGAGTCCCTCTTTACTTTCTGCCGTTAGAGTGCTATCATCTGCATATCTGAAGCTGTTGATATTTCTGCAGGCAAACGATTCCAGCTTGTGGTTCATCCAGCCCAGTATTTCACATGATGTACTCTGCATGTAAGTTAAATAAGCAGGGTGACAATATACAGCCTTGTTGTATTCCTTTCCCAATTTTGAACAAGTCTGTTGTTTCATGTTTGATTCTAAGTGTTGCTTTTTGACCCACATACAGGTTTCATAGGAGACAGGTTAAGGTGGTCTGGTACTCCCTTCTCTCTAGGAATTTTCCAGTTTGTTGTGATTCACACAGTCAAAGGTTTTAGCATAGTCAGTGTAGCAACAGATATTTTTCTGGAACTCCCTTGCTTTCTCCATGATCCACCAAATACTGGCAGTTTGATCTCTGCTTCTATTGCCTCTTTGAAACCCAGTTTGTACATCTGAAAGTTCTCAGTTTCACATACTGATGAAGCCTAGCTTAAAGGATTTTGAGCATAACCTTACTAACATGTGAAAGAGCACAATTGTACAGTAGTTTGAACATTCTCTGACATTGCCTTTCTTTGGGATTGGAAGGAAAATTGACTTCTTTTAGTCCTGTGACCACTGCTGCGTTTTCCAAATTTGCTGACATGATTGAGTGCAACACTTTAACAATAACATCTTTTAGGATTTTAAATAGCTCAGCTGGAATTCCATTATCTCCACTAGCTTTGTTCTTAGTAATGCTTTCTAAGGCCCACTTGACTTCACACTCTAGGATGTCCAGCTCTAGTTGTGTGACCACACTGTCATTTTTATCCAAATCGTTAAGGTCAAGAAGAAAGGGAGACACAAATGAGAATTTTCTTTATAAAGTAGATGTCCCTTACAAAAGGGACTGCTACGTTCCTTTCTGAGCTTCTCCCATGTCTTTCATTTCTTTTATAATTTGGTTAAAGTATATTTGATTTATAATATTATATTAATTTTGGGGTACAATAGCATGATTCAGTATTGTTACAATTTATAATCCATTAAAAGTCCCTATAAGGTTTTGACTGTAATTCTCATGCTATTCAATATATCCTTGTTGCTTATTTTTAATTTTACGTATAACATTTTGTATGTCATAATGCCATAATTTCAATACTCCTCTACTCACTGGTAACCACTGGTTTGTATTCTATGTTTTTGTTTTGCTATTTACATTCATGTATATTATTTTTATAGATTCTACATATAAGTGATGTTGTACAGTGTCTCTCTCTGTCTGACATTTCAGTAAGCATAATATTCCCTAGATGCAGTCACATTGCTGCAAATAGCAGAAATTCTGTCCTTTTATGGCTGGGAAATGTTTCATTTTGCATATACACCACATCTTTTAAATCATCCATCTATTAATGGACACTTGCATTGCTTCTATGGTTTGGCTATTGCAATTAGTGCTATTATGGACATTTTTTTATATGTATCTTTTTGAATTAGTGCTTTCACTTTTTCCGGATATATAACCACGAGTGTAATCAAGTAAGATCAAGTAAGATCATATGGTGTTCTATTTTTAATGTTTTGAGGAATCTCAAAAAAATATGTTTTTTTCACCATGGATGCACCAATTTACATTTCCACCAAGTTTATAATTATTCCCTTTTCTCAACATTCTCACTAGCAATTGTTATTTGTGGTCTTTCTGATGATAGCTAATACAAAAGGTATGAGGTATTTTCTAAGTGTTGCTTTGATTTGAATTTCTTTGTTGATTAGTGATGCTGAGCATCTTTTCATGTGCTTGTTAGCAATCTGCATATCTTTTTTGGAAAAATGTCTGTCCAAGTCTTTGGCCAATTTTTTGATTGGATTGTTTGTTTGATTTTTTATATTGAGTTGTGTGATCTGTTTATATATTTTAGATTTTAACTCCTTGTTAAAAGTCATATCACTTATGACTGTTTTCTCCCATTCTATAGGTTGTCTTTTCATTTTGCCTATGGTTGTATTCATTGTGCAAAATCTTTTAGATTTAATTAGATCCTATTTTGTTTCTTTTGCTTCTTTTTCTCTCTCTTCTTCTTGTGTTTTTTTTTTTTTTTTTTTTAGTTGACCAGATTTTTTTCAGAGTAAAGTACAAAGGTTTACCATGCATAGGCAGTGATCTGAGGTGCTCGAGTGCTCTGTAATCTCTGGAACTGTATCCACTGTGCTCACTGAACATTGTGTGGCTCACCCTCACTGAAGGGACAGCACCCTAAGCTGTGTAGTTCAGCAGCCCACTCATTTCCTTTTGCAGCTCAGGACAGAGAAAACTTAATCCTTAAAATACCCATTTTGTTACATGCACAGATTTATAAATTAGCATTATTTTTTAAAGATTACCAATACTGACCATTCTGATTAGGATTTTTTTTTTAATAAATTTATTTATTTTAGTTGGGGGCTAATTACTTTACAATATTGTAGTGGATTTTTTTTTTTAAGGCATCTCATTTTTAGTTCATTTCTCCAGTTCAGTCTAAATTAAGAGCCAACTTTTTTGACAGTGTTCTAATACCTGTACTCAAATTTATACTTCTCACTGAGTCTTTAATCCACTTTGAGTTTAGCTTGTATACAGTGAGGGGAAATAGTCTAATCTATTGTTTTCCCTATAACTGTCTAGAATTCTCAATGCCACTTATTCAGCAGACTATCTATTCTACAGTGTATATTCTTGCCTTCTTTGTTGTAGATTAATTTAATATAAACATGTGGACTTATTTCTGGGCTCGCTGTTCTGTTTGATTGATCTATTTGCCTTTATTTCTGCCAACACCATGCTGTTTTGTTTACTGTGGCTTTGCAGTATATTTTGAAGCTTGAGAGGGTGATATCACCAGTTTTGTTCTATTTTCTCTGGATTGCTTTGACAGCTTGCAGTATTTTGTAGTTCTCTATGAATTTAAGGATTATTTGTTCTAGTTTGGTGAAAAATGACATGGGTATTTTGATAAATATTGCATTAAATCTGTAGATTAATTGGGTAGTATGCACCATTTAAAATATCAATTCTTCCAATTCATGAACATAGAATAATTTTCCATTTAAGTATGATTATCAATATCATCCATCAATATTTTACAGATTTCAGACTACAGGCCTTTTTATCATCAATGAGTTAAGTTTATTTCTAGATAGTTTACCCTTTTCTATGTGATTCTAAACAAGATTTTTTTTTTAATTTTCTCTTCCTGATATTTCATATTTATTTTGTAGGAAAATAACTAATTTCTCTATATTAATCTTTTATCCTGCAACTTTGATGAATTCATATTTAGTTCTAAGACTAAACTTTTAGGGTTTTATATATAAAGTAAATCTTAGGGTTTATATATATAAAGTATCAGGTCATCTGCAAATAGTGACAGTTTTCATTCCTCCTTCCTAACTTGAATTCATTTTATTACTTTTTTCCTTATCCAATCACCATGGTTATGACTTCAAAGACAATGTTAAATAGAAATATTGAAAGTGGACATCCTTGTCTTGTTCCTGAATTTAGAGGAAAGCCTTCCAGGTTTTTACCATTGAAAATGATGTTCTGTGGTGGCTCATTGATAGAATCTGCCTGCCAATGCAGGAGCCATGGGCTCTATCCCTGGGTTAGAAAGATATCTTGGAGAAGGAAATGCAACCCACTTCAGTATTCTTGCCTGGGAATCCCATGGAGAATGGAGCCTGGCAGGCTCCAGTCCATGGGGTTGCAAAAGACTCAGACAAGAGTTAGAAACTAAATAACAACAACAAATGATATAAGATTTGGATTTTTCATAAATGGTCTTCATTATGTTGAGATAACAGGTGGCACTAGTGGTAAAGAACTTGCCTGTCAGTGCAGGAGAAATAAAAGATGTGGGTACATTGGGAAGATCCCTGCATGAGAGCATAGCAACTCACTCCAGTATTCTTGACTGGAAAATCCCCATGGACAGAGAAGCATGGATGACCACAGTCCATAAGGTCTCAAAGAGTCAGACACAACTGAAGTGTCTTATAATGCACGCATGTGTGTGGAGATACGTTTTCTCTGTACCAAATTTGATCAGAGTATTTATCCTAAATGGATGCTAAATTTTTCAAAAGCTTTTTCTTAATCTATTGAGTTGATCATGTGATTTTTATCCTTGCTTTTATTAATGTAGTGTACCACATTGTTTATTTGTGAACTGTGAACCATTTTTACAGTCCTTGGTATAAACCCAATTTGATTATTGTGTATGTTCCTTCTCAAATGTTATTGGATTTAAGCTGATAATATTTTATTGAAGATTTTTGCATCTATATTCATCAGAGATATTGGCTTGGAATTTTCTTTTTTGTTTTTTAGTTTCTTTTTCTGGTTTTTGGTATCAGGGTAATGGCCTCCTAGAACAAATTATGGAGTGTTCCATTGTCTTCAATTCTTTGAAATACCCTAGTTCTTCTTTATATGTTTGGTAGAATTCCTTCTGAATCCATCTGTCACAGACTTCTGTTTCCTGAGAGTTTCTTCTATTATAAATGTAATTTCACTTGTAGTAAAATTCTCTGTTTCTTAAGTCTTGGCACTTTGTATATTTCTAGAATTTGTCTATTTCTTCTAAGTTGTCCAGTTTGTTGGCAGGATAAATGTTCATAATATTGTCATTATTTTTTTGTATTTCTGTAGCATCAATTGTTATTTTTCTCCTTTCACTTTTTAATTTTGGGTCTTCTCTTTTTTCTTGCTGAGCTGGACTACAGCCTTATCAATTTTGTTTATTTTTTTCAAAAACCAGATTGTGGTTTCATTGATCTTTCCTACAGTTTTTATCTCTATTTAATTTATTTTATCTCTGATATTTAATGTTTCCTTCCTTCTATGGACTCTTAATTTTAATTGCCATCTTTCTAATTCTTGTACATGGTATGTGGTTTAGTTGAAATTTTTCTTGTTTCTTGAGGAAGAAGAAGGCATGTATCTCTACAAATGTCTTTCTTTTACTTGCTTTTGTTTCATTCCACAAACTTCTGAGTCTTGTGTTTCCCCTGCCATTTATTTGGAAGTATATTCTGACTTTTCATACTGTTTGAAAAACCAAAAAAAGAAAACAACATGAATGTGAAGTCAAGTGGGCCTTGGGAAGCATCACTACAAACAAAGCTAGTGGAGATGATGGAATTCCAGTTGAGCTATATCAAATCCTAAAATATGATGCTATTAAAGTGCAGTAGTCAGTATGCAAGCAAATTTGGAAAACTGAGAAGTGGCTACAGGACTGGAAAATGTCAGCTTTCATTCCAATCCCGAAGAAGGGCAAGGCCAAAGACTGCTCAAACTACTGCACAGTTGCACTCATCTCACACACTAGCAAAGTAATGCTCAAAATTCTCCAAGCCAGGCTTCAACAGTACGTGAACTGAGAATTTCCAGATATTCAAGCTGGATTTAGAAGAGGCAGAGGAACAAAAGATCAAATTGCCAACATCCATTGGATCACAAAAAAAGCAAGAGAATTCCAAAAAATTTATACTTCTGCTCTATTGATTATGCCAAAGCCTTTGACTGTGTAGATTACAACAAACTGTGGAAAATTCTTCAAGAGAAGGGAATACCAGACCACCTTACCTGCCTCCTGAGAAATCTGTATGCAGGTCAAGAAGCAACAGTTAGAACTGGACAGGGAACAACAGACCGGTTCCAAATCTGGAAAGGAGTACAATCAAGGCTGTATATTGTCACTCTGCTTATTTAACTTATATACAGAGTACATCATGTGAAATGACAGGCTGTATGAAGCGTACGCTGGAGTCAAGATTACCAGGAGAAATACCAATAACCTCAGATACGCAGATGGCACCACCCTTGTGGCAGAGAGTGAAGAGGACCTAAAGAGCCTCTTGATGAAAGTGAGAGAGGAGAATGAAAAAGTTGGCTTAAAACTCAACATTCAAAAAACTAAGATCACGCCATCTGGTCCTATCACTTCTTGGCAAATAGGTGGGGAAACAATGGAAAGAGTGACAGACTTTATTTTCTTGGGCTCCAGAATCACTGCAGATGGTGACTGCAGCCATGAAATTAAAAAACACTTGCTCCTTGGAAGAAAAGCTATGACCAACCTAGACAGCGTATTAAAAAGCAGAAACAAAGGTCCATCTAGCCAAAGCTATGGTTTTTCCAATAGTCATGTATGGATGTAAGAGTTGGACTATAAAGAAAGCTGAGTGCCGAAGGATTGATGTTTTTGAGCTGTGGTGTTGGAAGACTTTTAGGAGCCTCTTGGAATGTATGGAGATCAAATCAGTCAATCCTTCCATTGGAAGGACTGATGCTGAAGCTGAAATTCCAATACTTTGGCCACCTGATGCAAAGAACTGACTCATTTGAAAAGACTCTGATGCTGGGAAAGATTGAAGTCAGGAGGAGAAGGGGACGACAGAGGATGAGATGGTTGGATGGCATCCCTGTCTCGATGGACATTAGTTTGAGCAAGCTCCAGGAGTTGGTGATGGACAGGGAAGCCATCACATTCTGTAGTCCATGGGGTCACAGAGTCAGACATGACTAAGCAACTGAACTGAACTAAACTGAGCTGCTGTTTTGGTTTTCTCTTTGCTTTCTTCACTGACCTATTGGTTGGTTGATTGGTTTTGTCTGCTTTTGTAGCATGTATTTTGACCTCCATATATTGTTTTCCTAGTCTTATTTTTTAAACTGATTTATTGTTTCATACAGTTGTGGTTGAGAAAAAAATACTTGATGCAATTCTTATTCTTTTAAATGTATTAAGGCTTGTTTTGTGGCCTAGAAGCTGTATATCCTGGAGAAAGTTCCATATACTCTTTAAAAGATATGTTTTCTACTGGTTTTGGATGAAATGTCCTGCAGATATCTATTAAGTCTAATTGGTCTATTGTGTCATTTAAAACCACTGTTGCCTTATTGATTTTCTATCTAGGTGATCTATCCATCTACGTAAGTAGGGTATTAAATTCCCATATTACTACTGTATTATTTTCATTGTTTTTCTCTTCTGTCTGTTAGTATTTGTCTTATATGTTATGTGTCTCTGCATTGGGAGCATATGCGTTAGTGAGAGTGATGTCTTCTCTTCTTATCAATCCCTTTATTTTTATATAATGTATTTTCTTTTGTTGTTACTTTTATTTTAAAGTCTGTTTTGCCTAATATGAGTATCACTACCCTCACTTCATTGTCATTTCAAGCATCAAACATCTTTATCAACACTCTCAGTCTATGCGTGTCTTTATCTCTGAAGTGAGTTTCTTCTAAGCAGTATACAGCAATACAATTTTTCTTTTTTTTTTTTTTTGTTTGTTTTGGTTTTGCTTTCATTTTATCTAATCAGCCACCCATTTTGATTTTGACCTGAGCATCTAGCCTGCTGACATTTAAGGTAATAATTAATAGGTACATTATTGTTGTTTAGTCACTAAGTCATGTGTGACTCTTTTGCAACCCCATGAACTATAATCCTCCAAGCTCCTCTGTGCATTGGATTTCTCAGACAAGAATACTGGAGTGGGTTGCTATTTCCTTCTCCCGGGAATCTTCCTGACCCAGGGATCAAATTTGTGTCTCCTGCATTGGCAGGTAGGAGAAGGAAATGGCAATCCACTCCAGTACTCTTGCCTGGAAAATCCCATGGATGGAGGAGCCTGGTAGGCTACAGTCCATGGGGTTGCAAAGAGTCAGATACGACTGAGCAACTTCACTTCACTCACTTCATACTTTATCACTGGAGAAGGAAATGGCAACCCACTCCAGTATTCTTTCCTGGAGAATTCCATGGACAGAGGAGCCTGGCGGGCCCTGGTCCATGAGGTTGCAAAGAGTCGGACACGAGTGAAGTGACTAAGCACGCACACATGCACGCATTGGCAGGTAGATTCTTTATCGCTAAGCCAACAGGGAAGCCCTAATAGGTATGCACTTGATGCAATTTTCTAATTTGTTTTCCAGTTATTTTAGTAGTTCTTTGTTCATTTTTTTTTAATTTCTTTCTTTGAAGTTTGATGATTTTCCTTTTTTGTGTTTCTTTTGTGTGTGTATATTTATTGTAGGTTTTTGATTTCTGGTTACTATGCTGTTTATATATATTGTCCTATATCTACTCATTTTATATTGATAGTCCTTTAAGTTTAGACACATTCTAAAGTATCTGTATTTTTTACCTACCTCCTCCATATTTTGTACTTTTAATGTCATATTTTATATCCTTATGTTTAATCTTAAGTATTTATTGTAATTATGATTGCTTTTTACAATTGTTTTGTCTTTTAATCTTTGTAATGACTTAAATAAGTGGTTGATCTTCATTCCTTACTATACATTTGCCTTTGCTGGTGGAAATCTTCTTCCTTATACATTCTTGGTTCTTTTCCATCTAGAGAAGACCATTTATCATTTATTTATTATTGATGAACTGCTTTAATTTTTGTTGCTTTAAAGTTCTTTGTCTTTCCTTCTATTCTAAATAATAATTGTTCTGGGTAGAATATCCAAGGTTGCAGATTTTTCCCTTTCAGGACTTTGCATATATCTTGTATATAGCATGGCACTCTTTTCTGGTCTGCTAAATTTCTCCAGAGAAACCAACTGATAGCCTCCTAGGGGTTCCCTTGTATGACTTTATTTTTATCTTTCTGAATTTTTAATTCCCTCTTTAACTTTTGTCATTTTGATTATGATATGTCTTGATGTGGGTCTGCTTGGGTTCACTTGGCAGCTGCTAGAGTGTACCTCATTCCACCCTGCCTTAAGGCCAAGCATGTGCATGAGTTCCTCAAGTGTGGAAATCAGGTTTCCCACAGTATTCAGATTGTCCAAATAGTACTTTAACAGTCAGGTGCGCTCATTTGCCCCACACAGCACCCCAGGATTGAAGCACCCTATCTGTGCTTCTAGCTGCTTACTCCCCAGAGCAGATATCTTCTCATACAATCTTCTTTTTCCTCTGGGTTCCCTCCCACAGGCACATGTCCCTTCTCTATTGTTTCTTTTCTCTTCCTATGCTATCACTTTTTCATCTTTTTTAGAATCTTGGTTATACAAGACTCTACCATTCTTCTTTTAGTCTTCTTATTACTCTATCATTCATTCTTTTACTCTTGTTTCAAACCTGCAGTTCTTAACAGATAAGGTACTCCTAATGCCAAAGAGGTTCATTTTGGGGTGGTAGGTTCTGCTCCTCCTAAAATCAAAGAATTTCAAGGAATTTTTGGTAAATGTTGTTAGTTTGTTTTTTTTTTCTTATGGTTTACTGTACATCTTTTGTGTCAGTAAGAATAATAATAAAAGCAAACATGTATATAAAGCATGAACTGATTGTTAAATATCTGTTGACGTACCTTTAGCTCACCTTCTACTTCAGTTCAGAGTTACCTCTCCTGGGCTTTGTAGAACCCAGTAACAGTTTAATGAACCATATTTTGATGTGTTTGTTTATTTGTCATTTTCATCGAATTGTGAGCCCTTAAAGAGGAGAAATTGTCTTCCATGTTTGTACTGTCATATGTAATGCAGAGCTTTAAATAAATGTCATGATTAAATGAAACCTGGTCTCCAGTTTGCATGTGGAGAAATTGAATAACAGAAAAAGCAGGATACTTGCCTACTATCATCATTCAGTTAGTAAGTTACAGAGCTAGAATTTGAAGTGTATTATGAGTCTTAGTTGCTCAGACCTGGGCAGAAAGACAGAGGTTGCAATACCAAAATCCCATTTTTCTATAACAGTTGTTGTGGAGACAAAGACATTATCACTATTGGAATTCCTACTAATTACTGAAAAATTGTGCAATAGAGATGAGAATTTTGATTGTGTTTTTGTATTGTTATGATGCCTCTGTATTGAACCAAGAAGATAAATGCGTAAAACTAGAGTCAACTAGTTGAGAAGAGAAAAAAATGTATATATTTTTATAAATGTCAATCATGATGAGCCTTCTGTTTTGTTGTTCTAGAGTATGATGAGGAATGAGTATCATTTAGTTATTCTGAAGACAAAGGAACTGGGCTCGTGGCTACTTTTTGGAGTAGTCTGAATCAAAGGAAAGGAAAAAAAATCATATGAGTCTGAGGCTGATTTTTTTTTTCTTTGTCCCTACCTCTTCCAACATGTCTTCCTAAGAAGAGAGTAATCAGCAGCCCTATTCAGCCACCAGGACACATTTTGCTGAACAATAGATTCAAAGGAGAAATTTTAGGTAACACAAAAGCAAATGAGCTGCATTTTCTCCTTCTTTGATACGCAAATCATTATTTTTCCCATCTTAAGGACTATATACTAGCAGTGGAATTCAACATAGAGTTTAGTTTTCTTATCTGATCTTTCTTTTCACTCCACTAGCTTCCATTTCTTGCCCTATTTGAAATTCCCTTATAATTCACAAGACAGCAGTTTGTATTCAAAAGCTGATTCTATTGATAACTCAGAAGAAGAGATTTTGGTTTCCTAAAATGTATTCTCATCCCTCACTACCACCCTTTGTACAATTTCCGTCTGGATATCAAGTAGTCACTTTCCTTCTGCATCTTAATTCTGAAGTTGTTGCTTTTTTTTAAGTGTGCATCACCTGATCAGTGAACTCTCTGTTGCCCTGATTTAATTAATTACTGTTTGTAAAGAGCTCAAAAAATGAATAGTGCTATATAAGTACTAAGTATCATGATTTCATTGTCCTATTTCAGTTCTTAGTGGAATGAAGTATCATCATAATAATCAGCTTGTTGCATTTATAAGTAGGAGAGGGAGAGCTATAATATTAATACTTTTATAAGTTCCATTTCTAAGTTTCTGGAAAAGCTACTGAAGCTTGTAGTTTTTATATATTGACTGTTCCTTAGAAAACCAACTCCTTGAACATAAATCAGGTATGACAGGAGTTTCACTGGTAGGTTAAAATGTATATGGAATTTTTACTCAAATGGCTTAAGTTTTAGCTTTAATTCAATTATTGTGTGACTTAGGATACTTATGTAACTCTTTGAAGTCAATGTTTTAATGATAAAATGAGAATAAAGACACCATCTGGTTCACAAGATAGATCATTATGAGGATAAAGTTAGGTAATGTCCCTAAAAGCATTGTGTGGGGGGAAAAAGCTGTTTAATTTATTAATTTATATTTTCCTTTTGCAGGCTAAAAGAATAAATTTAGTTTCTTTTCTAAAAAAGGAATCTGTAGTGAGATTCTAGGAAATATGAAATGTATTGCATGGGATTTATTTTTCTAGTGATAAGATGACAAATAGTGACATTGGCATGTGTTAATCACTGCTGACTTGAAGAGCAGAGATCACTTCATATTGACATGAGAAATAATTGCTAATAAGTTATTGAAACAAAGGAGGAAGATGGTGACAAATAGAAATAAATAAATGATTACTCAAAATCCAAACTAAGGGAAATTGAAAAGAAATTTGGTACAGCCAAAAATGATGAAGGTGGGAGAAGTGTTAATCCTGAGGGAAAGAGAATAAATGTAGTGTTAAAGTCTTACAGCCAATGAAGAAAGTCATTATCCTTCTTTCCTTCATCAGTAAATTGCATGCTTGGTTGACTTTAGCTGAAATAAAGGCATAATAGCACCATGGCTTAATTCAAGGACTTTGAACTCAAGACTCTCTCTATTCTAGTCATTGCCTTTATCAGACATGCAAGAGTTATATTCCCCCAGTACCTCATTCTCTCTTTTTTCTTGCTTCTCTTTGGTGGTGATAAGTCACCTGCCATTCTTGTTTCTTTGAAAAGTAGTCATATTCTCTCTCTTCTTTATGCTTACTCCCTGATTTTCTCTTCCTTTCTGTGTTTTGTAGTTTAATGAGGACGTGTTTAGGGGATTTCTTCTTATATATATATTGCTTGATGTTCTTTTGATTTCTTTAATTTGTGGATTTCTATCTTTCATCATTCTTACGACTCTCTTGCTTGCTAGTTCATAAATGTATTAATGATATAGATAGGTATTAATAGGTCAATAGATACAAACATAGATGGATGGATAGATAATAGATAGATAGATAGATACATTATATGTATATGTAGATCAATCCCCAGAGTTTTAGTTGTTTTGGCTAGCTGCCTTATTTCTATAAACTTTGAAGCTGTCCTCCTCTATGTCCAAGCTGAATAGTATCATCATTGCCATTCCATGTTATAACCAGGAATTTCTGGTAAACAGATAATTGTGATGGCTGTGATTATCTTTTGGACTCTGTTCATTTTTTTCACCTTTTGCTCATAGCTCTCTGACAGGAACCAACTCAGATTTTGGAGAAATCAATAGTAGCTTCTCTTTAAGAGAAAAATTGAACTTATCCAACTGTTAAAGAAATGAAGGTAAATTTACCACTTGAAGACTGAAAGAGCTCCTTCAACCCTGTTGAGCAGATTTCCACCAACATTTTATGTGTCTTTTAGTACATAATGTCTTCTTCTTGAATTTTTAATTTCCTATATATGTTACAGTGGGAAAGGGCTAAAAATCATTGTCTTCACCATGTTTTTCAATTATGTGAATCCTAACTATTAAAACAGTCTTTAAAGAAACATCACACACTTAACCACACTTAGGAGATACTCTTGTATTGAAAATGTCATGTGAATAAACATAAGTTTAGAGGACAACTTCAGAGTAGCCCATGTGATAGGGTAATATTGATGTTCAATCACAAGCTACTGGTCTAATTTTTGGATGCCAAACCAAGTGTTCCAGGCTCTGTCTCTAGGTCAATGTTGCATCTAGATATTTCCAAATCCAGGAAAAACAAGTTATAGTACAAAAGGCACTGGGAGTACATTGTGCCAAATGTTCAGATGAAAGGTTTCATAGTGGATATTGTTTCAGATGAAATTCTAGACTCAAAATTTTTATTTTGGGGACTTTTATGGTGCTGCAGTGATTAAGAATCCACCTGCCAATGCAGGGAACGTGGGTTTGATCTCTAGTCAGGGAAGACCCCACATGCCATGGAGCAACTAATCCCGTGTACCACAATTAAGAAGTTTGCATTCTAGGGCCTGCAAGCTGCAACTCCTGAGCCTGTGTGCTGCAGTTACTGAAGCCTTCACACCTTAGAGACTGTGCACAATAACAAAAAGCAGTCTCCACTCTCCATAACTAGAGAAAGCTGGGATGAACAGCCAAACACGCACACACACACACACACACACACACACACACACACACACATGTATATATACTGCAAAATATATTCCACAATAAGATTTTTCCTGTCTCAGAAGTATACTAACAGATGTCAGTTAGCAACAGTTTTTAATGATTTGTAATATAGGGTTAAAATCATCTCAGAAATGATTATGAGGGGCTAATAGAGTGCTAGTTTATATTAAATGGAGGTCAGATGCCATATAGATTATAAATCAGTTCATGATCCCAGACACTCATCTCTCCTATTGGTAAGAATGTAAACCATACAGAAACTTTCATGCTGACTTCAGGCCTAATTTTCCTTCTGCAACCTTTTGTTCCTATCAGCTTTTTTTTTTTTTCTGCACTCTTTTAACTACTGAACAGGTCAAATTTTACACTATGATGTGGGGAAATCAACAAGATGGTGCCAGTCAGTCTCTCTTGCCTCGCACTCTCTTGCCCTCTTGCCTCGTGTTCTGTAAATAATGACTTTGCATGGTTGTGCCACAGCTAAGAGTATTTATGGCACTGCGCATGTGTGTCACGAGGTGCTCACTTGGTCTCAGACCACTTTGTGCAGTACATCTGCATACTCTTCACCTGGAAAAGTCCTGAAGGGATATATTGTGTTATGTTATGTCTGCTGCTATGGCTATACACCAACCAGGAGAGAATAAACATGTCTGTAGTTCCTACGTTTCCTCAAGACTTCTTCCAGCATCTTAGCTCATGCCTTGCCTACCATGGGTTCAGCCAACAGTGCACACAATGAGATACAGCAAGAGAACTGGTGTCACAAACAAGATCAGAAATACAGTTGGCATAGTCAGCAGGATACTAGGCAGGTAGAGGAGCCTGAGGCTCCACTGGATGGAGAAAGCCAGTGGCCACCATATAGCATATGATACCATGTGGCCGTGATTCTCTTGGGCATGGGCTCCAGTGAAAGACTGGAAAGCAGTGGACGAGTCACTAGATAGCATTGAAAAGATGTTACAGATGGTCAGTTCCCATTTTCCAAACAAGGCAGCAAGGACTGCCACTGGCACCATGCGGCAGATTTTCCTGACTGTCTTGAACGCAAACATGGATCATGTTCTTTGTGATGCCACACTGGTACACAATGTGCAGAGATGCTTGGAAGAACTCGAGCAATGTATATTGGCATTAGAGCAAGAACCCTGTGGCCCTAAAGAACCCAGTACCTCTGACAGTGAGGCGGTTATTAACAGTGATAGTAAAAGTCATCAGACTGCAAGTCCTTGCTTGGCAGCGAGGTCCACTGTGCAGCAGAAAGTGAAGTATGAGAAGCCTATGGTCCAGGGGGGCCATCCTCAAGGGGCCCCAATGTGACTGATTTCATGACATATCGACCATATACTTAGGCGGAGTTGGTCGACTTGGGTATGCAATTTCGGAAAAAAGAAGGGGAACCTTGGCAGCATAGCTCTTGAGACTCTGGGACACAGGGGTGGACGGTATCCTATATGCTGGGGATGAAATAGAGTGGTTGGCGTCTATAACCACTCACCCCTCGTTGAGACAAAGTTTGCAGAATGCTAGGTGACCAATGCAAGGGCTGCTTGACCAAACAAACACCCCAGTGGAATGGATTAACATTACCATCTGCAATATGTGGTCAAATGCCAGAGAGCACCCAGATACTGTGAGTAAATGGTATATCTATGTTGAGTTGATCCAAGTGGTGAGAGAACTGGGCCTCAAGCAGTTGATATTTAACCCAGGTACCCGAGGTGGAGATGACAAGCGTTTTACTGGAGGCATTTGTGATGCCATTTTGAACAATGCCCCATCTACTACTTTTGGATCCCTGATTTCTTTTCTTGCACCTCATGTGGGGCTTTCCATCTGTGAGGTGACCTTGATGGTGGCTAGCTTGGAAAAAATAGAGGGATAGCAGTAGGTAAACAGATTCGAAGTGTGAAGATCCTGAAGAGGGCCCAAGCTGGTAATGGCCCCATCCAGGAGATGAGAATGCAAATGCGGGCTGGTTTGCTGGCGGTGGGAATTGACAGAAATAAAATTTATAACCAGCCCACTGCTCTGTTCCTAGAGCTATGGAGGAAACTGAGACTGGAGCAGCAGCTTACCAGGTTTGGGAAGCACCCACAGCAAGAGATATGAGTGGTTCAGCTAAAAGATTACATGGTGCCCAAGGATGTTCCTTTAGATGATTCTCTTTTCTGCATCTTGGGCTTAGACCAAGATGCCCTCCTGAAAAGCCCAAGTAGGGACTGGAGGCCCCATGTAGAATTTGCAATTCGCTGGTCACCAGCTAATGTACAGAGAGTAATGGCCTTGGTTGATATTGGTGCTGAATGCAGCTTTGATTATGGCAAGATGGAACAGTTTCCCAGTCCCAGTGCATACATTGATGGCTAGGGTGGCCAAATAATGTAGATTTAGGCTGTGTCCTGTCAAGTAGACTGGAAAGAATAGTATATAAAGTCTGTATCCTATGATGTGCTTCTAACCTCTGATTCTCTTGCAGATTTAGAACAGTGTGAAAGCATTTGGGACCATGTGGGTGGGCTGTGAATGCCACAAAAATTCCCCTCCTTGAAGGGGTGGGCTCAGCACCTCTGGGGGGTTTTGCAGGTCTTTAATAAAAAACCCAGCAGGGGTGGAGTTGCCCCTCTGGAGGCTTTCCTGCAATTTTACAAAGACAGAAGGTGGACTGGACTTGGCCATGAAAGATAAAGGCCCTCCACATACAATGGGTGTCTCTTCCAGCCCTATGAGGGTAAGGACTGTAACATGAGTTCCAGGTAATACCTGGCATTGGGTTGGTTTTGCTGTGTGATGGGGATATAACTGTTGTCATAGCATTTACTGCTGTTGCAAGATATAACTTCAAGTGTTAGTGTTACTCACTGAGGATATATTGCAGAAGATGGACTGTGTGTAGACTGTGAGGCAAGGGATCCTCAAGGGGTGGAATGTGGGGAAATTACCAAGATGATGCCAGTCAGGCTCTCTCACCCCACAGTCTCATAGCCTCTTGCCCCATGTTCTGTAAACAATGACTTCGCATGATTGTGTAACAGCTGAGATCACTTATGGCACTGCATATGCACATCACAAGGTACTCACTTGGTTGCAGTTTACTTTGTGTGATAGGGCTGTAAAAGCTTCATCTGGAAAATCCCTGAAGAGCTGTGTGCACTTATGTTGTGTTGTGTGATGTCTGCTGCTATAGCTGCTGCACCATCCAGGAAAGAATAAATGCATCTGCAGTTCCTGTCGTCCCTTGAGTCCTCTTCCAGCCTCTTAGCTCATGCCTTGCTTATCGTGGGTTCATTTAACAGTGTGCACAATGAGATACTACAAGACAATTGGTGTCATGAACAAGATCAGCAATACATATCACCTCTTCAGGAAGTCACTGTTTACAATTTCACTGTTGTATTTTGTGAAGAAGCACCTAAATCCCCTAAATTACCATCTAACAACCACTCCCCCAAACCCCAGAGCAAGTGACACCCTTGGAAGAAGACACCCTTGGAGTCTCTTCTTAGAAAACGAACACTAATGTATAATTATGCTGATGCTCACACCCTGTCAGTTCAAAGTTCACCTAAAGAGCTGAGTATGATTTCTTCACTTTTCAGAATTGCAGGTAGTACCAAATACAAAGTTTACCTATCTGACTTTCAGGTTCATAATGGGTAGAGAACTGCAAGATGGGAGTGGATGTCTATTATCTGTAGGCTCAAGCTTCAGCCAGAAGTTATTTCCTGGACTCCATGTGTCCCCATGTTTACATTTATCCAGTGTTCAGCATGGGCTTCCCTGGTGCCTCAGATGGTAAAGAATCCGCGTGCAATGCGGGACACTTGGGTTCGATCCCTGGGTTGGGAAGACACCTGGAGAAGGAAATGGCAACTCACTCCAGTTTCCTTGCCTGGAGAATCCCCATGGACAGAGGAGCCCAGAGGGCTACAGTTCATGGGATTGCAGAGTCAAGCACAACTGAGCGACTAAACACACACTGTTCAGTATGCGGTCTACAGGTCAGTCTCACCAAATCTCAGTTTTCTCATTAAAAATATAACATATCTCGTTGGTCAGTTGTGAGGTACATTAAATATGAGAACTAAGTAAAGTATATACATTCATAAGTATTTATCATCAGATATGGTCTTGAGTCAGTTACTTAAATATTGTCTCAGTTTTCTCATTTTAAAATTTCATTTAGCCATTCTAAATTTAAAATATACAATCACACATACAAATATATACATACAAAAAAAAAAAGCCCTGGCTTACTATTGGTTTTTCATAAATAGCAGTAATAACACTAATTATCATTATTACATAATAAAACTGTTGACAATATTAGAAAAAATACAAACTGAGAAAAATCAAACAGTTGGGATAGAAATAACAGTGGAGAAGAAGTTAAAAGAAAAAGGAAAAGATGATAGTGAAAGAAAGAAAACAGGCTTTATGAGTGTTCTTTAAAAGATGAAGAGGAAGAAGAGAAGATCAAGATACAAAAATATCCCTAGCACGGAGAGGAATCATTTTGTGGGAAGATTTGTGAAAAATGGTGACACCAGAGATGAGAGCAGAGGCTTGGCAGGAGATCACATGGTGGGGACTCTGATTACTGATTCTATTAGATACAGCAAAGGACGTATTTGGTGTAATTCAAAATCTAGGACACAAGAAACTTGATATGAGCATTAGATGAGACGATAAATTGAATTTCTTATAGAGACAGCATCAGAAGTAAAAAGGACCAATACTGTTCAGAGAACTTTGTGATGATTCTACTCAATAGGCCAAGGCTAAAGACCCTGTTCACTGGCTGGAGGATGAAGCAGGGCCTATGGGCACTTTTCATTTAAGAACTGAGATGAATTATAGCTGCACCGAGGACATCTAATGATCAGCTACTGACGAAGCTCAGGAAATCATTTAAGTAAAAGGTACAAACAGGTAAAAGGTTTTAGGCCCAGAGAATAAGTATCATTTGTTAAGGTAACTCTGGATAGCTTCTGGGGACAAAAGGGACACATCTATCGAAACTGCACAAGAAAATAAAATAATAAGGAAGAACTAAGGACAATGGATGGACGCTAGGACTCTTTGAGGAAGAGAAAAAAGTCTGGGAGTTGGTAGCATCTGCTAAAATTAATGCAGGAAAATTTCTTAGTCTCACTAACTTGTCCACTCATTTGTTTTTCCTTTTAATGGGCATCACTGAGCTCCTAGCAGATGTTGGCTTCTCTAGGGATGCAACCCCCCCCTCACTAAATAACAAAGAAGTAAGTACATAAGATAGTCCCTGCATTTAAGGACGTCACCGGTTATTAATAGCATGCTACTGAAAACAATTAATGAGAGTTTCAGAAAAGAGAATGAAGGGTAATGTGGATGAAGTTGTGAAGTGAAAGATGGGGGAAAAGGCAGAGTAGTCAGAGACAAACAAATGTAAGAACCTGAAAAGAGCTGGCAATGAAGAGAGAGAGCCCCTCCAGATTTTCTCCCAAGGAGATAGTTGGTCTGAATTTAAAGAATGAGGAAATAAGAAAAATAGTCATAGAAAGCAACATGTTGTAAGGAGAAAGAAAACAAAAACAATTGTGCAAAGGTAGATGGAACTGGGTAACGGAAGGAAGAATAGTAGAAGAATGGGTAAGTAGCAGGCAGTATACATAACAGAAAGAGGTAGAAAGACAAAATGTAAGATGGCTCATTTATACAAGCTGCATTAGGGAATATGATTTCCAATGAACTAATTAGTTAAGGGGTGTAGAGTAGGAAAACTGACATCTGCAATAGACTGAAGAACCATTGTGTTAAGGAGCTTTCACTTAAAAGAAGAGTGTTAGATGACAGTGCCTTATACAGCCTAGACACCATTATCTCACATACTACAAAGTCTGGAGCAGATGACCTCTGGGTTGATGAGAAAGTGCAACTTAATGGTATGAATATAAACTATGGAGCCAGCCTGTCAGGGCTCAAATTCCAGCTGTGCCACTGACTAGGTCTGTGACCATGGGCAAGCTACTTAACCCCTCTGTTCTTTATTTTCCTCTGATGTAAAATTTGGAAAATAGATTTTAAAAGCACTTCGGGTTATGTAGAGAATTAGATAATATGTATAAAGAGTATAACATGCTTGACATCTAGTCAACCCTCCAAAAATCGTCAGCCATTATTACCAGCATCATAAGTATCATCATAAATTATTTGTTATGAGGCACAACAATGTCAGTAAGAACCAAGGTTTTTTTATTTTTTCCCCACAGCACTGTATTCTGCTGCTCTGGAGTACAAAATCTTCCTGTGGCCAAAGGAGCATTAGTGCCAAACATCATTTCTTCACAAGATAATATCCAAGATTAGAAAAGTGATAGTGAGAAGGGGTTCCTCAAAATCTCTCTGCTACTTTTAAAAAAGATGGCCTTTTCAAGAATCTTCTCAGCTGACTCCCTCATATCCATCTCTGGCTAGAAATGACTTATGAAGCATCCTTAGCTGTAATGAAGATCTGAAGATGGGAACAGCTAGCATTTGGCATTTTCTGTACCATTTTGGAAGACAAATTCCATCCTTAAGGGGGAAGAAGATGGAAATAATTTTTGAATTGACAAGCAGGAAGTCTATAATATTTTATAATAGAAAATGAAAGCTAAGGTATTTTATAATAGCTATTCTTTTTTAAGGAATTGAGAAGACACTTAAATAAGTTTGTGCTGAACATGGAAGTAACTTGCAAACATGAGAGATTAAAACAGTTTTTACTGGAAAAAGTAGATGTTCCAAAGTATAGAAATGTTGCATGGAGCACATAGATAAGACATAGATGTGGGGGATAAAACAAGAAAAGATGGGAGAAATTTATGTAGATAGTGTCAAGATTTAAAAAGAAGGAAAAGTCAAGGAAAGAAAAAGCAAAGCCAATAAATATTTAGAGAATGCAATCATAATAGAACAAAGGATTGTTGGTTTGGGAATAAAATATCCTAGGTCAAAAAATTGCTGAAATAGTATATTTGTAGAAGGAAGAAAAATCATTATGGAGAAGCATAAAATTATGGATTCACACTAGAATATCTATCTGAGAAATTTTAAAAATCATCACTAAAAATCAAGTATTATATTGTTGATTAAGGGAAGTGTTGGTGATTTGAGACATTTTTGAAAGAACATAGAGAGAAAAGTGAATGCTTCTTTGCAGCTGTGCATGGGAAAGAAATGAAATGACTAGAACATTAAAATAAATAGACTGAACAATTATATTTTGCAGTGAACAAAGTGTTAGAGATTGGAGACAACAAATACTAGTAAAAATTCTGGAAATGCTGAGAAGACCCAGCTGTAAGTCAAAAAGAAGTGGGAAATTTCTATTGGTTCCAAGATAAATAATGGAAGATGATAAAAGAGAGAAGTGATGTGGATATTTATTAGAAAAAAACAAGATAAATTTTTATTTGTCTAGGTAATGTTCCCATTAACACCTTGTAATTATGTGGTGTGTCAGACAAGTTCATGTAAAATGTCACAGGGCTTCCCTCATAGCTAAGTCAGTAAAGAATCTGCCTGCAGTGCAGGAGACCCAGGTATGATAAAACTGGGTCAGAGTGATTCCCTGGAGAAGGAAATGGCAACCCACTCCAGTATTCTTGCCTGGAGAATCCCATGGACAGAGGAGCCTGGAAGGCTACAGTCCATGGGGTTGTAAGAGTTGGACATGACTCAGCAACTAAACCATCATAATCAGTAGTTGACTGAGAAAAGGATTAAGTCACAAGAATAGGAGTCAGAGATTATCACGGTATGTTATTTGAAAACATGTTTATTCAGAATTATTATTATAAAGTCCTACTCAGCCAGAGGATGAAAAGATAAATGAGAACTAGGGCTCAAAATCAGTCTTACAGATAGGGAGACAGACAGGTTTATCCTCCCAAAATACCAGCATGAGAGTTTTTATAACTCAGGGGCAAAGGGAGTGAATCAGAGGCTAAGCATGGATTTTCTAAACTCTTCATTTTACTTTTGCATATTTATTTTATGATGTAACCATCTTCTTTTATGTCCTATACCAATAATCAGTGGCTTGATCACATTAAAATCAGTACCTGGATAGATTCAGGAGAGCAGATAAGATACATAAAAATAAAACCTTTATGCCAACCTGAATGTTTTATGGAAGCTTTCATTTTATGTGTTAAGTGTAGAGACACTCATCAAATGGATGCTACATTTGAGAAAACTACACTGAAACTGTTTAAAAAGGAGTAATGGAGTATTAGCTAGAAGCAGCTGTGATCTGTGGATAAGACACTAGAATGGTGATAAGATTAAGATGTATTTCTCAATCTTGACTTCACTGACATTTTTAACTGGATAATCCTTTGTTCTGGTGGTTCCCTTGTCTTTATACATTAGATGCCAGTAGCACCCCTCTTCCATTTGTGAGAATCAAAAATGTCACTGTGTGTGTGTGTTAGTCAATCGGTCATGTCCAACTCTTTGAGAGCCCATAGACTGCAAACCACCAGGCTCCTCTGTCCATGGAATTCTCTAGGCAAGAATACTGGAGTGGATAGCCATCCCCTTCTCCAGGAGATATTCACGACCCAGGGATCAAAACCAGGTCTCCTGCACTGCAGACAGATTCTTTACCTCTCAGCCACCAGAGAAATCCCAATAAGTCACAGCATGAGTGCTAGGTCACTTCAGTCATGAGCCAACTCTCTGTGACCCTATGGACCATGTAGCCTGCCAGGTTTCTTTCTTCATGGGATTCTCCAGGGGATCTTCCCAACCCAGGGATCAAACCTGTGTCTCTTTTGTCTCCTATATTGGCAGGAGGGCTCTTCTCCACTAGCACCACCTGGGAAGCTCAAAAAGTCACTAGATACCACCAAATGTCATTTGAGGGCAAAACTGTTGAGAATCACTGGGGTAGAGGAAAAGAAATCACCATGAAACCATGATAAAGTGATAAAGAAGGTAAAGAGGAGGGGGAATAAAGGGAGAATCTCATAATAATTAAAAAATTACAAAAAAGAGGAATAAAAAAAAGAGGAGAAGGAAGAGGGATAGGAAGAAGAAAGAAAGGAAGGAATAAAATAGAATATATGCCTAAGACTTAAGGCAAAAGAGAATATGTATGGTAAATCAGAATTTCTTGGATATAGTTTCAAATATAAAATTATAAAGAAAAAATGAGAAATTAAACTTAAAGAATAAAGCATAAACAGAAAACCATATAGAGATATTATATAATATATTATATGTGGTGTCAATGGAATTTGTTCTTTTTTTAAATGCATATCATGACTCCACTGGTTTTAGTGCAGTTCATAAAAGAGTTCATCCAATATATAAGGCTCCATGGAACACAGGGATACATTTAGAAAGCATCATATGAATCACCTATAGGAGAAAAAGAGCAAAGCATAATATTCAGAGTTATTTAATATTTTATGTTTTAACTGAAGATGAAAGAGTATAATACCTAGGAGCTCTTCTATCCCTGATGGAATGATCATGTTGTCTCCAGGAGAAGAGATTTTTTTATGCCAGTTTAGTGAACTCTTTTTTTAAATTTATTTAAACTTATTTTTTATTTTTGACTGTGTTGGGTCTTCATTGTGGTATGTGGGCTTCTTGTTGCAGTGGCTTCTCTTGTTATCTTGCATGGGCTCTAGGCACATGGTCTTTAGTAGTGGCCTGAGGGCTCTAGAGCACAGGCTCAGAAGTTGTGAAACGTGGGTTTAATTACTCTATGGCATGTAGGGTCTTACTGGACCAGGGATCAAACCAGTGTCCTCCACACTGCAGGGCAGATTCCTAGTCACTGGACCTATCTCAAGAAAAGATATTAAAAAGCATAAATTTCTTTAAGAAGGAAGGAAGCAAAATAAATCAAACACAACAGAGATGCCATAACTAGCTAAAGAAGTTTCCATGTAAGAAAAAATTGTGCCTGTCTATTGGAAAATAAATCCATACTTAGTCTCCACAAGGCATATTTTTTAAGCTTAAAATTAAGTAGCAAAAATTATTTTTTTTTAAATAGTAAGCTGTCAAGATATAAGTAGGGAAAAAAACTCTTTATATCTCTCACTAAAAGAGAAAAGGGAAAAACACCATCTTTGAGACAGGTTATTTGAAAATTACTGATGCATATCCATGAGTAAGAATCCAAGGAAGGATCTGGAATGGTGAACTATTATTACAGAACTGTAGGTGAGATAGCTGAGGTGAAGCAATGATTTTGACAGTATTGGGTTATAAGAAATTGATATGCAATGCCTGTGGAAGTTTTGTTGGTTTCATTTGATGAGAGAAGAACTGGAAATATTAATAATATGTAAATATACTTCATGACAAAAATAAACTTATGAGGATCAAATGGGAGAAAATACATGGAAGGATGCTGAAAAAGTTAAATGCATGATTTAAAAAGGGAATATACTGTGATCTGAAACCATAACTCTTTCCTTAAAATCACTGAAGCACTCTTTTCCACAGCCATGAGTCATACATGATGCATTCATGTGTGCCAAGATGCAGACTGGGACAAGACAAGGCCTAGAGATGTCTAGTGACTCTTTTAAATAAGGCCACTCAATGAAGTAAATATGTGAAAATGTTTTCTTATCTGTGAATACCTACATGCAATAAAGGAGGACTTCTATTATTAATGATAGTACTAACAAGTAGCATTAATTTCATGATCTTACACAAAAGAGGTGGAACACCTTCTGGAGATTACAAATTGATCACTGACTCTACTATCTTGACATTTGTTTCTGATGGCAGCTCTAAGGAAACACTAATAGAGACAGACTTTTGCAAATCACCTAGATTATAAGCACCCAGTGAACAGAAATAATCCATTTTACTTCAATATCACTATTGCACCTTGCAACAACACAATCATTCAGTGGTTTTGAATAAAAAGATTGAGTAGAAATCAATGACTTTGAAAAGATGAGAAATAAACACACATAATGAAAGTTGAAACCGTGTTGAGCCACAGGATTATGTTTGCATTAAAAATAATTAAACATAAACTTTCAATATTCTCAGCAAGGTAAAGTAAAGCAAACAGAAGTACAGTAAAATGGCAGTGCTAGAGAGGTGTGGCCAGGACTGCAGAGTAGAAAAACTCTGAGCTCACTTCCTTCCATAGGAACAGGAAATTACAACTATTCACAGAACAACTGTCTATGAGTATGGCCTGAAGACTGGCAGAAAAGACAATCCACAACAACAGAAGAAACTACAAGGAGATGTATTTGAGGCAGAGACACAGCATAGACAAGATCCACATTCCCAGGTAGGTGACCTAAAAATAAGAGAATAATCATGATAGTAAAGGTTCTCCCCAAGGAACAAAGGGTCTGAGCAACACCACAAGTTACTCCAGGGGGAAGACAAGTTACCAGAATATCTGACTTTGAAGGCCAGTGAGGCTTGAATAAGCTAGAGCTGGAGGGCTGTAGGAAAGAGAAACTCCAATTTTAAAAAGTGTACACAGAATCTCACATACTCCAAATCCCAGCACAAAGGCAGTAATTTGAAAGGAGCCTGGGTCAGACCCACTTGCAGATCTTGGAGGTCAGTGGAGCTCCCCTGAGGACATAAATGCTGGGGACAGCCATTTATTTACAAGAACACAAATGTCCTCCTGGCAAGAATCATTTTGGAGTGCTCCTTCTAATCAATTAATGTTGAGGACTTTACCCTTTAGTGACCCAGCCTGAGCCCCAGGAACGTTTAAGTCCTGCAATCAGATACACTAGAACCAGCTCTGCCCCTGGTGGGTCAGTAACCACCTCGTGAGTATGACTTAGAAGCCAATGAGAAGTCAGACCCACTTACCAGAACACACAAAGTAGCTGGCCCCACTGCAACATAAGGGTGTACGCAGCTTACATAAGGAGTACCCCTAAGGCTCTGATGACCAGAGGGAGATGAGCTTCCATGCATCACAAGACATCTCCTATATAAGGCCACTTCTCCACAGTCAGGAAATGTAACTGAGCTACCTAATACATAGAAACACACAGAGAATTAGGCAAAATGAAGAGACAGAGGAGTATGTTCCTAATGGAAAAAAAATAAATAAAAGACAAAACTCCACCAAAAAACTAAACAAAGTGGATGTAAAAAATCTTTTCAAAAGAGTTCAAGATAATAATTATAAAGACTGGATAGGAATGGTTCAGCACATTGAGAAGTTTAAGAAGAGTTAGAAAATTAAGGAAAAACCAAATAGAACTGAAGAATAAAATAACTGAAATTAAAACACACACACGCACACACACACACACACACACACACACACACACACACTAGAATGAATCAACAATAGATTAGATGATACAGAGGAATGGATTGACAAGCTGGAAGATTAGGAAGAATAGTGAAAATAACCTAAACTAAACAGAACAAAAGAAAGAATATTTTTAAAAGATGAGGACAGTTTAAGGGATCACTGGGGCAGCATTCAGCATACTGACATTCACATTATAAGGGTTCCAGAAGGAAGAAGAGAGAAAAGGGTAGAAAATTTATTTGAAGAAATAATAGTTTAAAACTTCTCTGCCCTGAGGAAGAAAACAGACTTCCAGGTCCAGGAAGCACAACGATTCTCAAACAGATAAACCTAAAGAGGTCCACACAAAGACAACTTATAATTAAAATGCAAAAATTCAAGATAGAGAAGAAAGAAAGAAAGTGTTAATCACTCAGTCATGTCTGACTTCTTTGCAACCCCATGGTCTGCAGCCCACCAGGCTCATCTGTCCATGGAATTCTTCAGACAAGAATACTGGAGTGGGTTGTCATTCCTTTCTCCAGTGAATCTTCACAATCTTGGGATGGAACTTGGGTCTCCCACATCACAGGTGGACTCCTTACCCCTAGAACCACCAGGAAATCCAAAAAATACACAGGGGGGCTGCTCTGGTGGCTCAGTCATTAAGAATCCACCTGCCAATGCAGGAGACATGGAGTTGATCCTTGGTCTGGGAAGATCCTGTATGCCTTGGAGCAACTAAGCATTGCACCATGCCAAGAGAAATTTAATTTAAAATGGAAAAATTCAAGATAGAGAGATAATCTTAGAAGCAACAAGAGAAAAACAGCTAGTTACATACAAACGATGTGTGAATTCCAGGATTGATGAATCACAAACTGGAATCAAGATTGCCTAGAGAATTATCAACAATTCAGATATGCATATGACACCATCCTTATGGCAGAAAGCAAAGAGGAACTAAAGAGTCTCTTGATAAAGATGAAAGAGGAAAGTGAAAAAGTTGGCTTAAAACAACATTCAAAAAACTAAGATCATGGAATCTGGTCCCATCACTTCATGGTGTATTCTATTGATGGGGAAAAAATGGAAACAGTGACGGATTTTATTTTCTTTCCATCCAAAATCACTGCAGAGACAGCAGCCATGAAATTAAAAAAAAAAAGCTTGCTCCTTGGAAGAAAAGCTATGACAAACCTAGACAGCATATTAAAAAACAGAGACATCACTTTGCTGACAAATGTCCATATAGTCAAAGCTATACTTTCTCCAGGAGTCATGAACAGATGTGAGAGTTGGACCATAAAGAAGGCTGAGCGCCAAAGAATTTATGCTTTAGACCTGTAGTGTTGGAGAAGACTCTTGAGAGTCTCTTGGACTGCAAGGAGATCCAACCAGTCAATCCTAAAGAAAATTAATCCTGATTATTCATTGGAAGGACTGATGCTGAAATTGAAGCTCCAGTACTTTGGCCACCTTGATGCGAAGAGCTGACTCACTAGAAAAGATTCTGATGCTGTTAAAGATTGAGGGCAAAAGGAGAAGGGGGCATCAGGGAATGAGATGGTTGGATGGCATCACTAGCTCAATGGATATGAATCTGAGCAAACTCCAGGAAATAGTGAAGGACAGGAATGCCTGGCATGCTGCAGTTCACAGGGTGGCAAAAAGAGTCAGACACAACTTAGCAACTGAACAACATCACACAAGGAACTGCCATTGGACCATCAGTTGACTTTTTATTAAAAACTACAGGACAGGAGGGAGTTAGACAACATATTCAAAGTGATAAAAGGAGGAAAAAAAAGCTACTATGGATAATGTACCTGGCAAGGATTTCACTCAGATTGGAAGCAGAAATATAAACAGTCTTATAGATATGGACATGAGTTTGAGTAAACCCAGAGAGCTGATAACGTACATGGAAGCCTGGCATGCTGCAGTCCATGGGGTTGCAAAGGGTCGGACACAGCTGAGCAACTAAACTGATCTGAACTATAGATAATCAAAGGCTAAAAGTTTATCACTACCAAACCAGCTTTATAAGAAATGTAGAGCAACTTCTCTAAGTGGGAAAGAAAATACTATAACTAGAGATAAAAAAACTACAAAAGGAAAATGTATTGGTAAAGACAAATATACAGTAAAGGTGAGCCGACCAACCACTTCTAAAATCAATACGAAGGTCAAAAGACAAAAAGAGTAAAATTATCCGTATCTGCAATAAGTAGTTAAGAGATACACAGAACAAAAATGTAAAATATGTGGCAAAATCATTGAACTTAGAGGGAGGGAAATAAGTATGCAGGGCTGTTAGAATATGTTCAAACTTAAGAGATCATCATCTTAAAATAATCATAAGTAAAATATGTATGAATGTCATATTAACCATAAAGCAAAAACCTATAATGACTACACACACACTGTCTAAAGGAATCCAAACATAACACTAAAGACAGTTATCAATCAGAAAGGAAGAGAGTAAAATAAAAGAAAGGAATGAAAAAGAGCTATGCAACAAACAGAGAACAATCAACACAATGGCAGTGAGCGCACACTTATCAATAACTGCTTTAAATGTAAAGTAAATGCTCCAATCAAAAGGCATAGAGTGGCTGAATGGATAAAATAAAACAAGTTCCATTTATGTGCTGCCTATAAATGACTAAATACAGATCTAAAGACACCCATAGTCTAGAATTGAAGAATTAGAAAAAAACATATTCCATGCAAATGGAAATGGAAAAACAGACAGACAATATTGACTTTAAAGCAAAGACTGTAACAAGAGACAAAGAATGACACTATATCGTGATAAAGGTATCAGTCCAACAAGAAGATATAATAACTGTAAATACACATGCACCCAATATAGGAGCACCTAAATACATAAAGCGAATATTTTCTAAGACTCTTTATTTTGTATTAGGATAAACCAATTAACAAAGTTGTGATAGTTTTAAGTGTACAGTGAAGGGACTCAGCCTTATATATACATGTGTCCGTTCTCGCCCAAACTTCCCTCCCATCCAGGCTGCCACATAACATTGTGCAGAGTTCTACATACTATACATTAAGTCCTTGTCAATTATACATTTTAAATGTAACAGTGTGTACATGATCATCCCAAAGTCCTTAAAAATTCTTTCCCCCCAGCAACCATAAGTTCATTCTCTAAGTCTGTGAACCTCTTTCTACTTTGTAAGCAAGTTCATTTGTAGCATTTCTTTTTAGATTCCACATATAAGTGGTATCATACAGTATTTATCTTTCTCTCTCTGACTTAGTTCACTCAGGATGACAATCTCTAGGTCCATCCATGTTGCTGAAAGTGGAATTATTTATTTTTTTAATAGCTGAGTAATATTTCATTATATATATGTACCACATCTTCTTTATCTGTTACTGTGTCCATGGACATTTAGGTTGCTTCCATGTCTTGGCTATTGTAAACAGTGCTTCAGTGAACACTGGCATGCATGAATCCTTTCAGACCATGTTTTTCTCAGGTGTGGGGTTGCAGGGTCATGTGGTAGCTCTATTTTTACTTTTTAAGGAACCTCCATATTGCTCTCCCTAGTGGCTGTACCAATTTGCATTCCCATAATGTAGGTGGTTTCCCTTGTCTCCAAATTCTCAAGCATTTATTGACATAAAGCAAATATAACAAAAACATAAAGGGAAAAATTAACTACATGATAGTATGTGCATGCTGAGTCTTTCAGTGATATCTGACTCTTTGCAATCCCATGGCCTCTAGCCCATCAAATTCCTTTGTTCATGGGATTATCTTGGCATTTATCAACTGGAGTTGATTGCCATTTTCTCCTCCCAGGAATCTTCCAGACCCAGGGATCAAACCTGTGTCTCCTGCACCTCCTGCATTGCAGGCAGATTCTTCACCACTGAGCCATCAGGGAAGCCCATTACACAGTAGGAGGAGACTTTAGTGCTTCCCTGATAGCTCAATTGGTAAAGAATCTGCCTGCGATGAAGGAGACCCCAGTTCAATTCCTGGGTCGGGAAGATCCACTGGAGAAGGGATAGGCAACTCACTCCAGTAGTCTTGTGCTTCCCTTGTAGCTCAGCTGAAGCACCCACCTGTAATGTGGGAGATCTGGGTTCAATCCCTGGGTTGGGAAGATCCCCTGGAGAATGGAAAGGCTACCCAATCCAGTATTCTGGCCTGGGGAATTCCATGGACTGTTTAGTCCATGGGGTTACGAAGAGTCAGACACGACTGAGTGACTTTCACTTTCAGGAGACTGTAATTCTCACTCAGATCAGTGAACAAGTCATCCAGACAGAAAGTAAATCAGGAAAATTGTCCTTAAATGATATATTAGATAGGCAGAATTTATGTATCTATTTATCTATTGATAAAAAGAGCATTCTATTCAAAAGAAGCAGTATACACACTCTGCGAGAGCACATGGAATATTTTACAGGGTAGATCACATGCTGGGCTACAAACTAAATCTCAATAAAGTTAACAAACTAAAACAATAATGAAGCACCTTTTCTGACCACAAAAGTGTGGGACTAGCAATAAAGTATTAAAAAAAAACCCTGCAAAATATACAAACATATAGAGGTTTAAAATATTCTACTCAACAATTAATAGGGAACTGAAGAAATCAAAGAGAAAATTAATATAGCTGGGGACAAATGAAAACAGAAGCAAGTGGCTCAAAATCTATAGGACAAAGTAGTTTTAAGGGCAGAGTTTATAGCTATATAAACCTACATCAGAAAATAAGAGAAACCTCAAGTAATTTAATTTTATACATGAAATATAAAAAGAAGAGAAAAGAAGAAGAAAATTCAAAGTTAGTAGAAGGAATAAATAATATAGTAAGAACAGAAATTCATGAAATAGAGACTTAAAACAATAGAAAAGATCAATAAAAATAGAGCATGATTCTTTAAAATGATAAACAAAATTGATAAAATTTTAGCCAGATTCATCAAGAAAAGAGAGAAGACCTAAATCAGAAATGAAGAAGATGCTACAACCTACATCACAAAGACACAAAGGATCATAAGATATAACTATAAATGCATGCGTGATAAGTCGCTTCAGTTGTGTCTGACTCTGCGACCCTATGGACCACAGCTCTCTAGGCTCTTCTGTCCATGGGATTCTCAAAGCAAGAATACTGAGTTCCCATGCCCTCCTTCAGGGGATCTTCCTGACCTAGGGATCAAACCTGTATCTCTTACATCACCAGGCAGTTTCCTTACTTCTAGTGCAGCCTGGAAGCCCATTACTATGAATAACTGTATGCTAATAAAATGTACAATCTAGAAGAAGTGGACAAAGTCCCAGAAATGTGAAATCTCTAAAGACTGAACCAGGAGAAATAGAAGATATGAACAGGCCAATTACCAGTAAAAATTGAATCAGCTAAAAATAAAAATCTCCCAGCAGATCAGAGTTCAGGATCAGATGGCTTCACATGTGAATTCTGGAAAAAAAAAAATTAAAGAAGAGCTAACCCTTGTTTTTCCAAAATATTCCAAAAAACCGAAGAGGAAGGAACACTTCCAACCTCATTATATGAGGCCAGGATTAGCTTGTTATCAAAACCAGACAAAGATACCACACAATAAGTAAATGTCAAGTATCACTGATAAACATAGATGTGAAAATCTGAAAGACTATATTAGCAAAGCAACAATACACTAAAAGGAACAACCACAATGATCAAATTGGATTTATCCTAGAGATGCAGATGGTTTAATATCCATAAATCAACAGAATGTGATATGCCACATTAACAATTTGAAAAATAAAATTATAAGAATATCTCAAAAGATACAGGAAAGCTTTTGACAAAACTCAACTTTCATTTATGATAAAACTCTCAGCTCTCTGTGGTTATAGAGGATCATGCCTTATTTAGTAAAGACCATGTACAAGAAAACTAGAGAAAACATTGTTAAGGAAAACCTGAAAGCTTTTGCTCTAAGATCAGGAATAAGACAAGGATGCCCACTCTCTTCACTTTTATTCAATACAGTATTAAAAATCTTAGCAGTAGCAATCAGACTAAAAAAAGCACTATAAGGATTAAACTGGGAAGGAAGAAATATAACTGTCATGGTTTGCAGATGACATGATGCTATACATATAGAAAATCCTAAATGTGCCACCAAAAATTATTAGAATAAGTTAAACCAGTAAAGTTGAAGGATCTAATATTAATACACTGAAATCTATTTTATTTCTAGATACTAATAAGAAACTGTCAGAAAGATAAACTAAGTAAGCAATTCTACTTATGAGTGCATCAAAAAGAATACAATATCTAGGAAAAAATCTAACCGAGGAGTACAAGACTTGTAGTTGGAAAACTATAAGACATTGAGGAAAGAAAGTGAAGATGACAAGCAAATGGTAATATATACCGTATTTATTGGTTGGAAAATTAATATTGTTAAAAATGACCATACTTTCCAAGGAAATCTTCTTTTTTCTATCATTCAATGCTGTCTGCATGGAAGTTCCACATTTTCCTTTCAATATTGTCTATTTCAAAATTGAAATAGCCCCTTAAACTAAAATTCCCTCTCCCCAGATACATGTGTGAAAGTCGCTCAGTTGTGTTTGACTCTTTGCGACCCCCTGGACTATACAGTCCATGGAATTCTCTAAGCCAAGATACTGGAGTGGGTAGCCTTTCCCTTCTCCAGGGTGTCTTCCCAACCCAGGGATCCAATCCATGTCTTCCACATTGCAGGTGGATTCTTTACCAGTTGAGCCACAAGGGAAGCTCAGATACAAGTCGCATGAACTTTTACTCACAGTAGCACTTTCCTAGAATGTCTTCTGAGTACACATTTGCAAATTTATTTGTGTTTTTAAGGCAGTCACTAACACCATTATCTTCCTCCACATTTTTTAAACTCCTATACTTCTTAGATGTCTATAACAGTCATAGGCACCTGTCCATCAAACAGTGTTTTCCTCTTTTATTTGTTATATTTCAGTATAGCCTTCCCTATGTAATAAAGTTTTGAGGATAATATACTCTTTTCCAGAGCATAGGAGTACTGATTTCTTAATATAAGTGTATTGGTTGACTGATTACTAGGTCCAAATAATAAAAAGTATAATTACAGAACCTTATTCTACAGATCCAATGTACCTTCAGTTACCCAGGTAATGAATGTGCTTACCATGCGTATTTGTAGAATTTTTGATGCATATACTTTGGTCCTGAATATCTGGGAAGACTCTAGTTTCTGAACTGAAAAATAGAAGAAAGCATGGCGATTGGAAAGGTGTTTTGGGTCATCCCATGTCTCCTCACATGAAAATACTCGGGTGGCCATACTCAGAAACTTAGAGTCTGAGTATGATGTGAATGTAGAGACTATCCCAAATTTTCTTATGTTAAAATACAGAGTGGATATTTAAAAAGATACAGACAAGCAAAAACCCTAACCAAAATCAAAATATGGCTTCCGGAGTTTTCTTTGAACCCTCAGTGTAGCTCGCCATAGAAGTTGGTTAGACACTGACATCCATCAGTCCTAGAATGAATCATGGAACTTGAAACAGGGAGCAAAAACAAAAAACATGAGGCAGTAGAGTTGAATTTGAATCCTCTAGTGTTGGTGAAGGCTTAGGCACCCTTGATACTAAAGCAATTCTTTCCGTCTATCTACCTATCTACTTATGTTAACCTAATAAAGACAATTCAAATTTAAATGTCAAAATATAATTCCAGTTCCGTCAAGGACTTGGCATATGAGTGGACTCCAATACAACGTTGCATTGATGGGAAAAATCAAAGAAGGCATTGTCCATTTATTTCTGTTTTCCTGTCTCCTATTCCAATCTGGTAGCTCGTTACCAATTTTCTTTACATTTATTCTGGATCTGTTGTAAAAATAAAGCTCAATGTTAACTTTAATATTCTCTCTGTCCCTTCTTCCTGGGGAAGGCTAAGGAGAAATATGTTTCCAGACCAGAAGTATAGCACTTTGTCATACTGTCACTTTGGCCTTGCTCCAGGTTCTGAATAGAATCTGCATATGCCCCAAACTGCATAGAAAAAAGTTTCCAACTCACCACTCTCTGCTTGCAGGGAACTGTGCATACTCTTCAAGTCCAAATTGAAGTTTTATTTCTTGCATTATTGGTAGTTTTTAAGCATGCTTTAGACAGAGCAGAGCATCCCTGGCTATCTTCAACACACCACCGGGTAATCACACCATTGCTCAGTAGGCTAAATTATTTTAAACCTTTCAAAAAAGAGCTTTTCTCCTTTCTGCAGGTTTTCCCAGGAACAACCTCCATGAAAACGACTCCTAATTTAAAGAAAACTAAGGCATTCCTCACCACTGACAACGAAAATGGCTCTTTTTGGCCAAATCATAGAAATGAGCTTCCTTAAGTACATTGCACCTTTAAAAGCTGACATTATTGCCGTGAAGCCTGAATGGTACCTTGTCAGCATGGAATAACCAGACTGGGCCAAGTTGTCATTTCTGACAGGTCAGTGTAATGAGCAAAAGAACGCTGAGTTTGTCTAAAAGTTTTCACTGGAATCAGCAGGGTAGAGCTGTTTGGGGCGATAACAGCTCTACGTAAGTGACTCATTAAGTATGCCACATTATCAAACATCGTGGCCCACACTATCACAGCCACCACATTTACACTTTGTTTCCTCCCCCAAGGGCCCCCCACCAAAGTCTTTATATTTCTAATTTGAAAAGCACAGACAGATTGCAGAGCTTTGAGACATTGGATGTTAGCTATGTATGATTAGATGAATGCCAAAAGTCGAGTTACTCCTTTCAGAACACTACGCAGAGATAAATACTAATCTAAATCCACGTGGACTTGTCTCTGGGCATTTCCTTCCCCATTTCCTGGAATTTCTCTGATAACATCTTCGCCATTATGAAAACAGAGATATACAATAAATAAAGGAGGCCAATAAGAACTGAGTAAAAGAACTGAGTAAAATTGACATCAGATAGCCCATCTGAAATGCTAGATGACATCCAATGCCCCTTACTTGTACTGAGGAAACTGCACACCGATTTGCCACTTGGATGCATAACACAAAGTGACAGGTCAGCTGGATTCAGATTTCTTAGTAAATAGATAGCAAACCTTGAAGGTCCTGGCCCTCCCAGCTCTACCAGCTGGCTACGGTGCCCTCTAATCAGATTGCCAAACAACAGAAAACATTTTTCTTTCACTTCAGAAAAATTCTCTTAATGTTCATGAATAATTAAATTCTCACTCTAGCCACGATTAATGTAACAAATAATTACAGCTTAGATCTAATATAGATACAACTAATTGTTCTGCCCACAGTGCATCGTGACTAACAATTAAACACAGCTTTTAAAGTAAAAGTAAGATCTGGGCCGTGACCTTCACCTGGCTTTGCTCTTGCCACTGCAGGAAATGCCTCTACTTGTTTGCCTCATCTGCAATGGTGACACAGGTTTGTTCGCTTACATTTCTCTTTCGTTAGATGTTAGATAAACTCTATTCCTTTACACTTCTTGTTTCTTCACACAGTGGGGTTTTAAAGGTCTTGAGCAGAAGACCTATTCACTAGAGAGAAATAGAAGGTAGTGGCCCCAACTGAATTTCCTCCAAAGATCAAGTGCAAAAATGCCCTCCATACTGTCAAAGTGAAAGATAACGGGGACTGGCATCATGTCTGGTCTGACTGCAAAGTGATGGGCCTGGTCTATATGTCTGCCCTATTACCTATAAGCCCCACCCCAATAAGCAATTTTTCATCTCCAGCCCTGAAGCAGAGTAGACTTCTACTGAATCGAGAGAGGTATATAGGAGTGGTCTCTGGAAACACATTCCCAACAGTGCAAACATTCACAAAATTGTTACAGCTATGAATGAAAAATGTTCCTAGTTTTATTAAATGGTGAGAGAGATAATTGGTAACTTACCCGTATGCTTCATCTGCCTTGGCAAATAGGAGATACATTGAACTTTCTACTGAAGAATTTGCTGCCACAATTAGTTCATAGAGTCAAATCTCTATCAATTAGTTTACCTTCTCACACAATAACAAAATGCTCTACTTTTATCAGAGCATTACCTAAATGAACTAAAACTCACATAATTAAAATGCCCCAGAAATGAGACTTATGGCTGGTTTAATAGTCAAATATGAACATATCTCAAACTAGAATTTTTTTTTTCGCTCTTTCAAGTTTTCTAAAATATTTAAGGCCTTTTTCCTGAAATTAGTCAAATTTAGTAGACAAATGGAATATTATTTTACTGTTCAAGGAGCTGAAAATACTTTTACTAGATTCAGGATCTAGAACTAAAACATTTTGTTTGTGTATCTTACATAATTAATCTTATATAATTCCTCTAAATTTTCACAAATATGTGATAATAATTCACATTTATTGAACTTCAATCTTGTGATCAGATTTGCACTTGGAATAATCAGTCAATCTTTTCTGCTGTTTCTACCTTCACTGGATAAAGTACATGCAATTCTAGAGAGCATTCAGTTAAACTAAATTTCAACTCAGGCCATGCAGGGTGAAGTTGCTAAACCATGGCACAAACCTAACACTGCATGCCTCTCTTCTGTCACATTCCCCTGGTTTTCTGTGTGCCATATCAAACTTTTCATGATGTGTTTTTTTGTTTAGTGAATAATTTTAGGTATAGTTCCATTCCAGGTTCTAGAAAAATGTTGTCCACAGTATTATTAATAAAGAGTTTAGGAACCACAAATCAAAATCTAAGTACTGTCAGAGAAGTTGCCCAGTCAGACAGATAGGATGTGAGTTTTCTGATCTGGAAATTCTTGATTCATTCTTTCTGATGAATCTTTTTCAATCCATGTATGAATTTCTACTCCGATTGGTTTTCTAGTCTCCCATTTCCTATAAGATTCAGATTCTTCTTTGTTCTAGTGAAACTTACCATCCTTCAGCTCTAGTAATTCATGTCAGCAAAATTTGAAGAGTGTGATGTGTGAGCTGAATGAGCAGTATCAGACTTTCAAGAGGCTGTGAATTCAAGGAGAGCCAATGTGTCTTGTTATCTTTGCCCATAGAGAGCATAGAAAAATAACTATGAAATGGAAGGGGCTGAAGGGTGTTCAGAATGAATGAGTAGGTAGGTGATTGACTACGGCCTAGAGGAGTTTTGTGCTAGGTATTTCCTCTGGTTCCCATGGTGTCCATAAGCATCTTCTATGGTGCATTCCACAACCATGTCCATTCATACTCCAGAGAATGTCATGGCTTCTGCTAGGAGTCTCTACCCAAGACTGCACATGAGAATCACATGAGAAATGTGCACAATGATGCTTAGGCCAACATGGACCAAATAGGTTGGGCTGGAATATTATTTTTCAATATATTTCAAATGCACAAACACTGAGAAAAATGACTGAGAATCTACTGAAATACATTGTTTCATACTAATCTTTGTACCCACATCTAAGTTGATATAATTGTAATAATGTATACATATACATTTAAGATGTACACATACACACACTCATAAATATATATATATTTTACTTGACAAGAGAAAAAGAAAGCAGATCTCAGCAGGAATCCCCTACATTACCTAGGGCAAAAGAGAGTAATGCAAATTGGTGTACAGGGCCCAGAGTCTCACTGTCTTGTCTCTTTTCCTTTGCTCTGCACATTTTTTTTTTTTTTTCTCTGCCTCTTTTCTTCCTCTCCAATAGCCGCTGAAGCACCAACAAACCCCTCTAACCCTACCCAAAGATACCACAGAATACAGTTTTAAATCCAATAGTCTATAAAATGTGTTTTGACTTTGACTGTGGTATACTTACATGTCTACATGTGATTGTGTGTGCATGTGTGTGTGTGTGTGTGCGCGCGCGCGTGCGTGCTCAGTCACTTCAGTCGTGTTTGACTCTCTGACACTATGAACTGCACCCAACCAGGCTCCTCTGTCCAAGGGATTCTCCGGATAAAAATACTGGAGTGGGTTGCCATGCCCTCCTCCAGGGGATCTTCCTTACCCAGGGATTGAATCATCTTCTGCATCTCCTTCATTGCAGGCAGATTCTTGACCGCTGAGCCACCAGGGATTACCATAGCATAAAAGCTCATTAAACAATACAATGACAAAATACTACCTGAGAGCTGTGTGGAATCGTCTTTCCACCACAGCCAGCTTATCTGGTGCATTCCTATGCCTTTGCAGTCATCACTCTGTGCTCACTTTGCAGTCTCACTGAGGAGACTATAAACCCTTGAGGGCAATATGAGTTACTCCCAAAAGCCTGCACATGCTTTAAATAGGCACTTAGTAACTGATTCAATTGCTGATTAAAAAATAGAGAAATAAGTGAAAAGTACTGCACAATTATGATTAACTGATGAATTGTGCTGTTATTTGTTTAATGGTCATTTCTCTTTCTAGACTAGTGGTTTCCAACCTTGGGTGCATATTGGAAGCAATTAGAGAGTCATAAAAAATATTCTATTACCTGAGACTTCAGTTGAAGCACAGAACCTCAGGTCTTGTTACAACTGAATCTTGATTCCACTTTTAAAAGGTCCCTAGATGATTTCTATACACATCAAGGCCAAGATAAGACAGACTCTAGCATGACTAGTAGTTCTCAAACTTGACCTTGCATCAGAATTATCTGGAGATCTTGTAAAAACATTAATTTTCTTGGCTCTTTCCTCGGAGTTTTTGATTCAGTGGCTCTGGAATGGGCCCTGAGTCTGAACTTCTAACATGTTACCAGTTTATGCTGATATAACTGGTCCCAGAACAATATTTCAGAATCACAGGTCTAGACCACTTGTTTCCAAACTTGATCACAAACTGCAATAATGTAGGAATCTTAAAAAGAGAAATGCTGATCTCTGTGTACCAAATCTAGAGATTCTGACATAATTGATTTCAGATATAACCTTGCCATTGGCATTTTTAAAATCTCTCCTGATAATTTTAATATGCAACGGAATTAAGAACCATTGGTATAGTCAGGGGTCAGCACACTTGAAAAAATGATTAATTGAGGTGAAATTCATATGACACAAATGGAAAATTTGGTAGTATTTAATAAATGTACAGAGCTGTGTAACCACTACCTCCATCTAGTTCAGAAACATCTCTAGCATTCCAAATCACTACCTATTAAGTTGTTTGACCTTGTTCTCCTCTCTTCCTGGCCTCTGGTAACCAATGATCTGCAGTCTGTCTCTATAGGTGATCTATCCTGGATATTTCATAAAAATGGAGCCATACTATGTGCTACCTGTTATGTCTGGTTTCTTTCACTTAGCATATTACTTTGAAGTTTCATCCATATTGTAATATATCAGGACCTCTTTCTTTTTTATTATGAAATAATATATAGAGAACATTTTTTATTTTATTTTAATATATATCATATTAATATATTATTTATAAATGTACATCTAAATATTAATATATTATTATTAAATTATATTATTTTGATATTTATATATGGTGTCCCAGTTAGAACTAGTGGTAAAGGACCTGCCTACCAAGGCAGGAGACATAACAGACATGGGTTCAATCCCTGAGTCATGAAGATCCACAGGAGGAGTGCATGGCAATCCACTCCAGTATTCTTGCCTGAAGAATCCCATGGACAGAGGATCCTGGTAGGCTATGGTCCATAGAGTTGCAAAAAGTCTTATATGACTGAAGTGACTTATTTTTACAGTCTCCAAACTGCTGGACAACTTTTTTCAACAAGATATTACAACAAGGTGACTGTGGTTGAAACAAAACAAACCACTCAAAAGGACCTCAGTGTCAGGGTATGTTCTCTGTACCCTTAATCTGACCTTAAAACTGTAGAACTTTAGTCTCACAGTGCCTTCCTGACACATACAAGAAAATGAAGTAAAACAAATGACTTATTCAAAAAATGTCACATGGCTGACAGCCTAGGTAGTTGCACACGAAATGCATCCAGATGCCAGAATCTTGAGGCAAAAGAAAGAATAGTCTTACAGGCTTGTGTTGGTTCTGTTCAGTTTATACTTTCCTAAGGCACAACCAAAGTTCTTTTAGATTTATACTTTGGTAGGTGTTTTTCTTGCTGGAGGATCATAAAAGTAGGTGGAAGTATCAGCCAGTTGGCATGCTAATTAAATTATTTCATTATTAAATGTATAATTATAATTTATTTACCTATTCATTCAGTCATGGATATTTTAGCTGTTTCCACCTTTGGTTATCATGAATAGTGCTGCTGTGAACATGAATATACATATAGTTGAATATTTATTTTTAATTCTAAAATTATGAGGTCATATGGCAAATTATATTTAAATATTAGAGGAACTGCCAAACTGATTTTGACAATAGCTGAATCATCTTATCTTTTATTCAGTAATATACAACAGTTCCAATTTCACCATATACTCTCAAATATTTGTTATTTTACATGTATATTTATATATGTGTGTGTATATATATATATATATATATATGTATGTATATTACAGCCATCTAAGTGAGTGTAAAGTTCATTGAGGTTTTGTTTTGCATTACCTAAATGAATGATGTTGTTGTTCAGTCACTCAGTCTTGTCCGACTCTTTGTGACCCCATGAATTGCAGCATGCCAGGCTTCCATATCCTTCACTATCTCCTGGAGGTTGCTTAAACTCATGTCCATTGAGTCAGTGATGCCATCCAACCATCTCATCCTCTGTCAGCCCTTTCTCCTTCTGCCTTCAATCTTTCCCAGCATTAGGGTCTTTTCTAATGAGTTGGCTCTTTGCATCAGGTGGCCAAAGTATTGGAGCTTCAGCTTCAGCATCAGTCCTTCCAGTGAATATTCAGTGTTGGTTTCCTTTGGGATTGACTGATTGGATCTCCTCACAGTCTGAGGAACTCTCAAGAATCTTTTCCAACACCACAGTTCATAAGCATCAATTCTTTGATGTTCAGCCTTCTTTAGAGTCCAACTCTTACATTCATACCTGACTACTGGAAAAACCATAGCTTTGACTAGATGGACTTTTTTGGAAAAATAATGTCTTCTTTTTTAATATGCTGTTTAGTCATTGTTTTTCCTCTAAGGAGCAAGCATCTTTTAATTTCATGGCTGCCATCATGATCTGCAGTGATTTTTGAGCTCAGGGAAATAAAGTCTGTCATTGTTTCCACTATTTCCTCATCTACTTGCCATGAAGTGATGGGACCGGATGACATGATCTTAGTTTTCTGAAAGTTGAGTTTTAAGCCTGCTTTTTCACTCTCCTCTTTCAACTTCATCAAGAGGCTCTTTAGTTCATCTTCACTTTATGCCATAAGGGTGGTCATTTCTCAATTTGGAACCAGTCTGTTGTTCTATGTCTGACTCCAACTGTTGCTCCTTGACCTGCACACAGGTTTTGCAGGAGGCAGGTAAGGAGGTCTGGTATTCCCATCTCTTGAAGAATTCTTCAAAATTTGTTGTGATCTGCACAGTCAAAGGCTTTAGTGTACTCAATGATGCAGAGTAGATGTTTTTCTGGAACTCTCTTGCTTTTTCTGTGATTCAACAGATGTTGGCAATTTGATCTCTGGTTCCTCTGCCTTTTAGAAATCCAGATTTAGAAAAGATTTATCTTAATCCATCACAGAGCAGACAGACTGAAAACCACAACCATAGGAAACTAACCAAACTGTATACCAGACCACCTTACCTGCCTATTGAGAAATCTGTATGCAGGTCAGGAAGCAACAGTTAGAACTGGACATGGAACAACAGACTGGTTCCAAATTGGGAAAGGAGTATGTCAATTCTGTATATTGTCATCCTGCTTATTTAACTTGTATGCAGAGTACACCATGAGAAATGCTGGGCTGGATGAAGTACAAGCTGGAATCAAGATTGCCAGGAGAAATATCAATAACCTCAAAAATGCAGATGACACCACCTTTATGGCAGAAAGCTAAGAAGAACTAAAGAGCCTCTTGATGAAAGTGAAAGAGGAGAGTGAAAAAGTTGGCTTAAAGCTCAACATTCAGAAAACTAAGATCATGGCATCCGGTCCCATCACTTCATGGCAAATAGATGGGGAAACAGTGGAAACAGTGAGAGACCTTGTTTTGGGGGGTTCCAAAATCACTGCAGATGGTGACTGCAGCCATGAAATTAAAAGACACTTGCTCCTTAGACGAAAAGTTATGACCAACCTAGACAGCATATTAAAGAGCAGAGATATTACCTTGCCAACAAAGGTCCATCTAGTTGAAGCTTTGGTTTTTCCAGTAGCCATGTATGCATGTGAGAGTTGGACTATAAAGAAAGCTGAGCAACAAAGAATTGATGCCTTTGAACTGTGGTGTTGGAGAAGACTTTTGAGGGTCCCTTGGACTGCAAGGAGATCCAATCAGTCCATCCTAAAGGAAATGAGTCCTGAATATTCATTTGAAGGACTGATGTTGAAATTGAAACTCCAATACTTTGGCCACCTGATGTGAAGAACTGACTCATTCGAAAAGTCCCTGATGCTGGGAAAGATTGAAGGCACGAGGGGAAGGGGATGACAGAAGATAAGATGGTTGGATGGCATCACCAACTCAATGGACATGAGTTTGAGTAGGCTCTGGGAGTTGGTGATGGACAGGGAGGCCCGGCATGCTGCAGTCCATGGGGTTGCAAAGAATTGGACATGACTGAACAACTGAATTGGACTGAACTTTCTTGGAGTTTCATAGATTGAATACAGTTTTCGACTTGTATACTACATCTTATCAAATGGCTTTATTTGTTTCTTCATTTCTTTGTATGTAAAATGGTCATAGTCAGGCCTCTTATGGGACTTTTGTGATGATGACTAGAATATTAATTCACAACACCTAGCACTAAGCCTGGACAAAGTAGCTAGCAGTGGTTTGTAAGACTGTTTTAAGTGAAAGAGTGCAATAGAGGCTCAAGCATTAGAACAGAAAGCTAGGTCTATTGATAAGTGAGCATGAGCAAATGAGATAATCTTGGGTGGTAGACACGGTAAATTCACAACCAACCATGAAAATTATCACCACAAAATATCTTGAAGTTGTCTCTGCATGTTCTTAAGCACACCTGCCAGATAGGGCCCCCAGGAGATAAGACTTAGAATTTACCATATCCACTGTGGTCAAACTGAGTGGCAGACTTTCATACTGGGGCCATGCTTGCAAAAATCATTGCCCAGCTAGTCTATAAAAAGCCTCTAGGGTGTGTGTGTGTGTGTGTGTGTGTGTGTGTGTGTGTGTGTGTGTGTGTGTGTCTGTAAGGGAGGGAGGGATATAGAAAGAGAGAGTGTGTGCTAGCTACTTGGCTCTCAAAAAAAAAAAAAAAGAGTGTTCTTGGCACTACATGTGCAATGCAAAAATAATATACACTTTGTCTCCATTTGGACTGCACTTCCAGGTAGAGGTTGTGCTCAATGAGAATCAAGTTGAAAATGTTTCTCTGGTCCCATTTAAAAGGTTATACATAATGAGATTTCTGCCATGGTGGGCAAGTTAAGGATTCTGGGTGACTTTTCTAGAAGGACATGCATGAAACCTATTATTATAGGTACTTCTGAGAAGGCAAAGGGGAAGAAGGGGTGATTTACTCTTTACTCCTTACCTTTTGTTAATATTTGGACTTGTGTAATGTGCTTGACTTCTCCACTGAAAATAAAACTGAAAGTTACAATTTAAAGATGATTTGGGGGTGAAGTTTTATAGGCAGAAAACAGTTGGAGAGGGGTCTCAGAGAGCATGCCAAACACCATTACTCATATAGTTTCTAGGCACCAGTCAAGGAAAGGAAGAATAAGGACTGTAATTATTGGTAACAGTCTATCCAGCCTTCTTGCAGTGCCAGCATATTACCAATCAGGTCATGGATACATGGCCCGACACAGTCAAAATATTTCCCAGTCATTCTGGGGACTCCACAGATGTGTCTCAAGTACATTCACAAGCTTCTCTCTCAAAAACTTGCCCTTGCATCTTATGCATGTGTCTGCTTGCCCACAGTTGGGGGTGGAGCCTCAGCTGGGCTGCCTCTGCCCATCCTGCTCCTTCTTGGGGTGCATCTTTGTCCCCCAAAATGCAAGGTGACTGAGGTAAGTCAACACTGCAAAAATTCACTCACCACTCATTCTGCAGGCTTCACATAATAGAACAGGGGCAGGGCAGCAAAGCCTTCTAGAATCCAAGTATGCTATACTTTGTCACCTGAAATCTCCTTGGTCTTATGAAGCCATCATGGAAACAGTTCTTCTACCCACTACTTAGTGTTCATTATAGCCAGACTGTTCTCTATGTAAGGTTGGTCATAGAGTGGATACCAAGCCACCCTCACCACTATTCACGCCTCCCTGACCATCCTCTCAGAAGCTCGCAGATAACTTAGTGCTTTGTATATGGTCTCATCTACAGAGATAACTGAATAGATAACTCCATCACATATGCATAACACATATACTCATATATAAACTACATATATATGATATTTTTAGAAGTGCATATATATTTTATTCTTATAGGAATTATATTGCTACATGCAATGTCAGATGCTTATTAAATTTCCAGGGGTTATAGTTGATTTTTAAAGTTTTATAATAAATACAACCCTGGAGAATCTGGCCCTGGAACAAGGGCATATCCCATGAAGTTTATGAAATGGATTTAATTTTCTTCAACTTAGAAGGACATAAAAATTAATTTCCTCAAGGAGATTGGATAGCAGCTTTTAGTCTATGTACTCCAATTATTTCACATCCTTTGCTTTGACACTTCTGAGTGAAAAGGTCTGATGCCTTGAGTCTGGCATCTCATATTTGGATAATGGAAGAAATATTTATTTTCTAGCTTTACAGAAATTCCTAGGTGGATCTGAGTCCTAAACAGCTTTGTAAATTATACAGTAAATGTTCTGTCTTAAAGTCCATGCAAGGACCAAGTCAGGAAGTGTTGGGTATGAATGGACAGAGGTTGCCATGAGAGACATAAGCAGAAGATTTACAGAGAGAATGAAAATTTACATCCTTAGCAGGCGTTTTGTTGATGGCTTGTAATAGTCTCCTAGGAGGTTTACCTTGCATGTCTGGTATCTTCAGAACAAATAGCCTCAGCTTGCACTGACCTTGATATCATTATGAATTATTTTAACAGGGAGAAACTTGGGAAAACATCTCTAATGTATTAGATACCACCCTGCTAAATGCAGCATCTGGAATAAAGGTCTTCGGTATCATCTGTTTACTGTGTGCTGGAGACATGCCAGGCTATCAAAGCCAGCATGAATATGTAGATCGTTTTGCCTTCAAATAAGCTGGTACCCAGGTTTGGACTTCTTTTCCATTAATATTTGCAACAACCTGTAAATTTTAGAAAGCTAAGAAGCAGAAAGTTATTCAAATATTTGCAGTAATATTATATATGGAATCATTAAAGGCAACTTCTTAAAGAAAACATACTTCAAAAGAAAATGAACTCAAGTAATTCTATTGGACCCAGCATTCTATTCACTATGTTTCATTTGGATTTGTTGGACACGACTGAGCATCTTCACTTTCTTTCACTTAATTTGATTAGCCGGTGATCTTGAAATAAACCACTTAATATGTCTGTTTTTTTAGTTTATGAAAGAAAGAAATTGAACCAAGTGATCTATAGGTCCTTTCCAACTTTAAAATGCCATGGGTCAATGAATATGAATGGAAGTAAGAGACACAAAGCACTAAAAAGACAAAAATTAGAAATTATGATTTATTTTTAAGAAAATAGTAAGTTAGGAATATATTAGTATTAGTTTGCACTAAGGAATGCAAAGTGGACAACTATGGTATTCAGTGAGGGGCAGGGCAATGACTAATTGAGAAGGTGAAAAATTGTAACCTTATAAATAACATCTTTAAAGACTTGCAGAAAAATAACAAGCTTGTTTTCTTGTGTACATATAAAGATTGAGACCATGCCATTGCATGAGAATATAACTTTTCTGCTGTCTGATCTAGACTAGGTCTGAGCTGTATTTCCCCATCTATTCTATTTGTAACAGGATGGGTCCATGGGCTGCTAGATGAAGTGGAACCTGAAAGCAAAGAGAATTAACAGTTTACCCAAGATTATTCTCTCTGAAGTCCATCCTCACATGAATACAATGAAGACTCCTACAATGCACTGTGTGTCTCATTGCACTAACAATCAGTATCATTTACAAGAATATGTTTATTATATTAGCTGGCCAGGGGTGCAGATGGTCTGGGACACAGGGAAGAGACACAATGAATAATGAAAAGGGAGAACATCTTCTGACTCGTTTGATACAGTTCAGTTCAGTTCGGTAGCTCAGTCACGTCCGACTCTTTGTGACCCCATGAACCGCAGCACGCCAGGCCTCCCTGTCCATCACCAACTCACAGAGTTTACCCAAACTCATGTCCATTGAGTCGGTGATGCCGTCCAACCATCTCATCCTCTGTCATCCCCTTCTCCTCCTGCCCTCAATTTTTCCCAGCATCACGGTCTTTTCCAATGAGTCAGTTCTTTGCATCAGGCAGCCAAAGTATTGGAGTCTCAGCTTCAGCATCAAAAAACCATAGCCTTGATGAGATGGATCTTTGTTGACAAAGTAATGTCTCTGCTTTTAAATATGCTGTCTAGATTGGTCATAATTTACTTTTCAAGGAGTAAGCGCTTTTAATTTCATTGCTGCAATCACCATCTGCAGTGATTTTGGAGCGCAAAAACATAAAGTCAGCCACTGTTTCCACTGTTTCCCCATCTATTTGCCATGAAGTGATGGGACCAGATGCCATGATCTTAGTTTTCTGAATGCAGAGCTTAAGCCAACTTTTTCACTCTCCACTTTCACTTTCACCAAGAGGCTCTTTAGTTTTTCTTCACTTTCTGCCATTAAGGTGGTGCCATCTGCATATATGAGGTTATTGATATTTTTCCCAGAAATCTTGATTCCAGCTTGTGCTTCTTCCAGCCCAGTGTTTCTCATGATGTACTCTGTATATAAATTAAATAAGCACAGTGACAATATACAGCCTTGACATACTCCTTTTCCTACTTGGAACCAGTCTGTTGTTCCATGTCCAGTTCTAACTGTTGCTTCCTGACCTGCATACAGGTTTCTCAAGAGGCAGGTCAGGTGGTCTGGTATTCCCATCTCTTTCAGAATTTTCCACAGTTTATTGTGATTCACACAGTCAAAGGCTTTGGCATAGTCAATAAAGCAGAAATAGATATTTTTTCTGGAACTCTCTTGCTTTTTCAATGATCCAGCAGATGTTGGTAATTTGATCTCTGGTTCCTCTACCTTTTCTAAAACCAGCTTGAACATCTGGAAGTTCATCGTTCACATGTTGCTGAAGCCTGGCTTGGTGAATTTTGAGCATTACTTTACTAGCATGTGAGATGAGTACAATTATGCAGTAGTTTGAGCATTCTTTGGCATTGCCTTTCTTTGGGATTGGAATGAAAACTGACCTTTTCGAGTCCTGTGGCCACTGCTGTGTTTTCCAAATTTGCTGGAATATTGAGTACAGTACTTTCACAGAATCATATTTTAGGATTTGAAATAGCTCAACTGGAATTCTATCACCTCCACTAGCTTTGTTCATAGTGATGCTTCCTAAGGCCCACTTGACTTCACATTCCAGGATGTTTGGCTCTAGGTGAGTGATCACACCATCGTGATTATCTGGGTGGTGAAGATCTTTTTTGTACAGTTCTTCTGTGTTTTCTTGTCACCTCTCCTTAATATCTTCTGCTTCTGTTAGGTCCATACCATTTCTGTCCTTTATTGAGCCCATCTTTTCATGAAATGTTCCCTTGGTATCTCTAATTTTCTTGAAGAGGTCTCTAGTCTTTCCCATTCTATTGTTTTCCTCTATTTATTTGCACTGAGGAAGGCTTTCTCTTCTCTCCTTGCTATTCTTTGGAACTCTGCATTCAAATGGGTATATCTTTCTTTTCTCCTTTGCTTTTTGCTTCTCTTCTTTTCACAACTATTTGTAAGACTCATTAGATACTTACTGGCAAATGCTCTTTTAGCTACTAAACAACAAGCTGGTCAGAGGTACTGAGAATATCAGTTATAGCAGGAGCACTGGGGGCTGTCAGGATAGGGTTGGTGTGGAACAGAGGGTATCACAAAGAATGAGGAAAGTAAATACCACATGACACAAATCATGAACTAACTGCACCCACTAAACCCACAGGAAAATTTCATGTATCTTTTACTTCAGGTTTTAGAATTGTCATTTACTCTTTTTTAGCCATTAAAAACACTCAGTTATCTTATTTCCATTTAGACTGTCTAAGTGAAAAGATGATACTAGGGAAAGTTACAATAACAACTTCACAAAGTAGTTACTAGTAGAGATTCTAAAAGAGTATGACATCAAACTGCTACAACCAGATGTAGAGACTTGGAAAGGCAAGTGATCTAATCCATTTGTGGGGCCAAAGGGAGATCAGTCACCTTGAGGATGTGTCAGGCAATTTTTCCCCATCTAAATATAGTCCTGTGAGCCAGGACTACGAATCTTCCTTTCTGTTTCCACTTTCCTTCTGAGGCTGCAGTAGAAGATCCAGTCTTTCCCTCTGCTCACTATTCCCCTGGGATTAGAGTAAAGTGAAGCCCTCTGAAAGGAAGACATGTGGTACCTTCTGATGGAAAGGATTCTGATTAGAGTTAACTCTGGGTTTATAATTACTGCTTACTTGTGAGAACCCAAACCTATTGTGAGAACATAATGAACAGTAACTGATTAAAAAAAAAAAAAAGACTTTGGTATGACCAAATATTTACAACACCCAAAGAGTCACATCAGTAGAAAAGACCTATGACATTGTGTAAGCAAAACATTTGTTTACTTAACTGGCAGAAATTAATTTTCCATTGTGGTTCTATTTATACAGGCAAGAGATATTTATTGAGTATCTATCGCATTCATGTAAAAGTGCTTGGGGATGTAAGCTATTCTATTTTCTATGCTAATGTTCCTATGAAAAGAGCATAGCCTGGTTAGATAAGCAGTACACTTAAATGTCATGTAAGGAATAAATAAACAAGTGTGATTTCATTTTTAAGGACAGAGAAATCATTTCCAGGTGAGCCTAAGAGGAAATACTTCCTGGATATGCAGACATTTGAATTTGGCCTAGAAAGATTGGTAGTTATGAGGATGAGGATATACTGTTTTGCAGTTGTAACGTTACAAACTACTGAGTTTTGACACTTAACATCATCTGAATCTACATATGTATGACTATCAAAAGTGTATATTTAAGAAATTGACACATACACACTATTGATGCTATAGATAAGACAGATAACTAATGAGAAATACTGGGTAACACTGAAAACTCTAATCAATGTACTGTGGTGATCTGAATGGAAGGGAAATACAAAAAGGAGGGGCTGGATGTATGTGTATGTCTGATTCATTTTGTTGTGCAGTAGAAAACAACAGAACATTGTAAAGCAACTATGATTAAAAGAAAAAAATACTTAGTAAGTATATTTCTATCTTCCATTAGCATCTAAAAACTATATTTCAATCAATTCAGCATTTAAAGGTCAATGATGCTTTAAAATTGAGGAAACCTAAATATGTTAATAGTGTGGCAGGGAAGGGACATTCTGCAATAAAGACAGGAGTAGTATAAATGTAAACATGTAGAAGGAGAGATAGATGGATGACATGGAGATAATTTTCTTCCTTGTGTGAAGCTCAATGTCAGTCACCAAATGTCTCTGTGCTTTGGGTTAATTACCCATGAGACTAGGCTAGAAGAAGGAAAAACTATGATTATAACCAGTTTGCTTGGTATCAAATTCTGTGTAAATGAATAACTAGTATAAGGAGATGTGTTTAACCAGATATTGATTGTTTTATCTGTAGAAGCCGTGCATTTTTATTTGCGGTTGACTCCAATCTGCCATGTGAACATACATATAGTTGTAGCAGTAAATACAAGTAAGAGGTCTCACCAAGACAATGAAGAATGGATTAGCTGGAAAGCCAAGGTAAAAGGCGTCAAGGCTCAGCCAAATGACAAAGTAAGAATAACAGTTCAAACTTCATTTGAAATAGATACAGTTGCACAAAGAATACGATGGCTATTTCATCCTGGAGCCAGGCAGCAGTTGGCAGGGCCACACTGTGATAAAATGTCTGTGGATACCTCCTGATAATGAGTCTATCGTGGACCTTATGAGAGAGAAGAAAGGAAAGTGCTGGCTGAGATTAACGGGCATGCAATTGCCTCCAGCCATGGACAGTCATGGCGGCATGTGTGAGTCACTGGAAGGAAATAACACACTGGGGGCAGTAAAGGTATGAACCAAAGTGGGCCATAGTCTGAGATCCCTTCTATTATAAAAGACAACTTGATCCCTTACCTATTACATTTGCTAATCCTCCCTCATTTTTTTTTTATTCTACCTGCCACCAATCGGATATTACACGTGCATTTCTTCTCTCAACTGAATCCCCACATGCATCTCAATAGAGGAAGCAGAATCTGTACTGGCTTGTCTCACAGTGCACTATCCTTTTTATTACCCCAACCTAATAGTAAATAATTTCTTTACACTTAGTTTGTCCTGTACACTTGTTTATCCTGTGGCATTTTTATGTTACCTTCTTGTATTCTTATTTAAATCATTAACACATCAGGAGTTTATAATAAAGGAGGAGGTCAAAGACCCCTAGAGAGTATAGCATATATCATGTTCATTTTTATACTCTCCACTGGACACAAGAGAAAGGGATATTTTATAAATATCTCTTTAAAGAGTAGAAGCATGAATGAAAAAATAAATGTGTCAATATTTTATTTTTTATCCTATGGCAGTGCCATAAATATCTAGGCGTGGTTAACTCATAAGACAGGTTGCTGCCAGAGTCCATATTTCCGGACACTAAGAACTTCACGATGTAGCATTTTTAGTTATACCTTTATTTTAAAAAAGTTATTAATAGAAATAGTTAAACAATATCCATATCAACTCTTTAGCTGAATTTCACCTGTGAGATTGACTGTTGGGTATTATATGTTCAAAATTACCCAGAAACAGAAGTCTTCTTTGATTTTATTGACTCTGTAACTGTTTACGTCACTTAATTATCACATTCTTTTAAAGTAGTTTTTATTGTGTAAGTTTTGTTTTATATTTATATAATCTAGTAAGATTATATATATATACAATAACAAATATATACACACACACACCAACCTAGACAGCATATTAAAAAGCAGAGACGTTACTTTGTCAACAAAGGTCCGTCTAGTTAAAGCCATGTTTTTTCCAGTAGTCATGTATGGATGTGAGAGTTGGACTATAAAGAAAGCTGAGTGCCGAAGAATTGATGCTTTTGAACTGTGGTGTTGGAGAAGACTCTTGAGGGTCCCTTGGACTGCAAGGAGAGCCAACCAGTTCATCCTAAAGGAAATGAGTCCTGAATATTCATTGGAAGGACTGACGTTGAAGCTGAAACTCCAATACTTTGACCACCTAATGTGAAGAACTGACTCATTGGAAAAGACTCTGATGCTGGGAAGGATTAGGGGCAGGAGGAGAAGGGGACAACAGAGGATGAGATGGTTGGGTGGCATCACTGACTCAATGGACATGACTTTGTGTAAACTCCGGGAGTTGGCAATGAATAGGGAGGCCTGGTGTGCTGCAGTCCATGGGGTCACAGAGAGCTGGACACGACTGAGTAACTGAACTGAACTGAACACACACACACACCTATGACACATACACACATACTCACCACATATGGACAGTGTTACACTTTACCTGAAACTTGTGATACTGGAAAATAAAAAAGGTTAAGACATACCCCCATCACTTTGTGTTTCAGAAAAATGGTAACATACCACTCTTCCTCACCTGAGCTGATAAAACTAATGGATGTCTCCTCGTTTACCTATGACAAGGCCAGATAGAGACCTTCCAAATTGCCACTATTTGCTTCATAAAAGATTAATTGAACTGTTTGCCCCACAAGCTTGTTAACCAACTTGCTGACTAAAGTTTGTTAACCAAACTCTGGTTAAGATTTTCTCTTTCCCACATTCCTGAATTTAACCCACTCTCAAAGTGGGCAGCAAATACAGCCAGCCCCTCCAGAGATGGGCGAGCCTCAGGGCAAACCATTTACTGATCTAGGGTCCAATTTCACTTCATCCTTTTTTAAGCTTCCCCACATCCAGTTCCTTCTTCCTTTGTTTGCACCCATTTGAAAAAGAAAATCTCTTCTTGGTGAACAACTGGGATAATGTCAGATCTCATGGTCAGAACTCTTCCCATTGCAATAGTCTCCATCCTCTATGACAAGGCCCTTCTCTCATAATCCTTCCCAATGAAGCCCTGCCTTAAGAGATTCAAGTTTGACTGTTATAACCACACACACACGTGCCAAATGTATACGTATATGGATACACATACTTACTGTAAAAGTCAAATAATAAAAAAAGAGATAAAATAATAATTTAAAAAAAAACAACAGTAACTATCCTAAAAGTAATCATCAAATATGTGAAGGGAGGAGATAAGAGACAAAGACAGAGAGAAAGACAGGGAAAGAATGGATAAGAGAGTTCTGGTTTCATTAATCTGGGACCTTATAAATGTGTGAAATTTTTAAAACAAAAAAATATTTAATCTCCTTTCACATGAATTTAGCAGAAATAAAATGTATAATTGAAATTGCAATGATGATTAAGTTAAAAAGTTGATGAAAGAGATACTACTTTTTTAAACAATGCTGTTAAGGTGATGTTGTTAAAGTGCTGCACTCAATATCCAGCAAATTTGGAAAACTCAGCTGTGGCCCAGGACTTGAAAAGGTCAGTTTTCATTACAGTCCCAAAAAAGGGCAATGCCAAAGAATGTTTAAAATAACACACAATTGCTCTCATTTCACTTGCTAGCAAGGTAATTCTCAAAATCTTTTAAGCTAGGCTCCAATAGCACATGAACCAAGAACTTCCAGATGTACAAGCTCGATTTAGAAAAGGCAGAGCAACTAGAGATCAAATTGACAACATCCATTGAATTATAGAAAAAGCAAAGAAATTCCAGAAAAGCATATACTTCTGCTTCATTAATTATGCTAAGGCGTTTGGCTGTGTGGATCATAACAAACTGCTGAAAATTCTTAAAGAAATGAGAATACCAGATCACCTTAATTGTATCCTGAGAAACCTATATGCAGGTCAAGAAGCAATAGTTAGAACCACTCATGGAACAACAAACTGGTTCAAAATTTGGAAAGGAGTATGTCAAGGTTTTGGTGTAGTCAATAAAGCAAAAGTAGATATTTTTCTGGAACTCTCTTGCTTTTTCAGTGATCCAGTGGATGTTGGCAATTTGATCTCTGGTTCCTCTGCCTTTTCTAAAACCAGCTTGAACATCTGGAAGTTCATGCTTCATGTATTGTTGAAGCCTGGCTTGGAGAATTTTAAGCATTACTTTGCTAATGTGTGAGATGAGTGTAAGTGTGCTGTAGTTTGAACATTCTTTGATATTGCCTTTCTTTGGGATTGGAATGAAAACTGACCTTCTCCAGTCCTGTGACCACTGCTGAGTTTTCCAAATTTGCTGGCATATTGAGTGCAGCATTTTAACAGCATCATCTTTTAGGATTTGAAATAGCTCAACTGGAATTCCATCACCTCCACTAGCTTTGTTCATAGTGATGCTTCCTAAGGCTCACTTGACTTTGCATTCCAGGATGTCTGGCTCTAGGTGAGTGATCACATCATCATGGTTATCTGGGTAATGACAATCTTTTTTGTATAATTCTTCTGTGTATTCTTGCCACCTCTTCTTAATATCTTCTGCTTCTGTTAGGTCCATACCATTTCTGTCCTTTATCGAGCCTATCTTTGCATGAAATGTTCCTTTGGTATCTCTAATTTTCTTGAAGAGATCTCTAGTCCTTCCCAATCTGTTGTTTTCCTCTATTTCTTTGCACTGATCACTGAGGAAGGCTTTCTTATCTCTCCTTGCCATTCTTTGGAACCCTGCATTCAAATGGGTATATCTTTCCTTTTCTCCTTTACCTTTAGCTTCTCTTCTTTTCTCAGCTATTTGTAAGGCCTCATCAGAGAACCATTTTGCCTTTTTGCATTTCTTTTTCTTGGGAATGGTCTTGATCACTTCCTCCTGTACAGGGTCATGAACCTCCATCTGTAGTTCTTCAGGCACTCCATCAGATCTAATCCCTTGAATCTATTTGTCACTTCTACTGTATAATCATAAGAGATTTGATTTAGGTCATATCTGAATGGTTGAGTAGTTTTCCCTCCTTTCTTCAATTCAAGTCTGAATTTGGCAATAAGGGGTTCATTATCTGAGCCACAGTTGGCTCCCAGTCTTGTTTTTGTTGACTGTATAGAGCTTCTTCACCTTTGGCTGCAAAAGAATACAATCAGTCTAATTTCAGTATTGACCATTTGGTGATGTCCATGTTTAGAGTCTTCTCTTGTGTTGTTGGAAGAGGGTGTTTGCTATGACCAGTGCATTCTCTTGGCAAAACTCTGTTAGTCTTTGACTGGCTTCATTTTGTACTCCAAGATCCCAATGCTTGGAAAGATTGAAGGAGAGAGGAGAAGAGGATGACAAAGGATGAGATGGTTGGGTGGCATCACTGACTCTATGGACATGAGTTTCAGTAGGCTCCGGGTGTTGTTGATAGACAGTGAAGCCTGGCATGTTGCAGTCCATAGGGTCGCAAAGAGTGGGACACAACTGAGAGACTGAACTGAACTGATGTCAAAACTGTATATTGTCACTCTGATTATTTAGCTTCTATGCAGAGTGCATCATATGAAATGCCAGGCTGGATGAAATTCAAGCTGGAATCAAGATTGTCAGAAGAAATATCATTAGCCTCAGATATGCAGATGACACCACCCTAATGGCAGAAAGTGAAACAGAACTAAAGATCCTCTTGATGAAAGTGAAAGAGAAGAGTTAAAAAGCTGGCTTAAAACTCAACACTGTAAAAACTAAGATCATGGAATAATCTTGTCCCATCCATAGTCATGTACAGATGTGAGAGTTGGACCATAAAGAAAGCTTAGCACTTAAGAATTGATGCTTCTGAACTGTGGTACTGGAGAAAACTCTTGAGAGTCCCTTGGACAGCAAGGAGATCAAACCTGTCAATCTAAAGGAAATCAACCCTGAATATTCATTAGAAGGACTGATGCTGAAGCTGAAGCTCCAATGTGGAGCTGATTTTTTGGAAAAGACTTGATGCTGGGAAAGATTGAGGGCAGAAGGAGAAGGGGCAACAGAGGATGAGATGGTTGAATGGCATCATCAACTCAAAGGGCACGAGTCTGAGCAAACTCTGGGAAATAGTGAAGGACAGGGTGGCCTGGCATGCTATAGTCCATGGGGTCACAAAGAGTTGAACTTAACTGAGCTATTGTAAAACAACATAAGTTTAAGAAAAAACAGAGATTTTGAGAACTAGAACAAATAATTTCACAATTTGTATGGAAATACAAACAAACTTGGATTGCCAAAGCAATCTTGAGAAAGAAGACTGGAACTGGAGGAATCAACCTGCCTGATTTCAGGCTATACTACAAAGCTACAGTCATCAAGACAGTATGGTACTGACACAAAGACAGAAATATAGATCAATGGAACAAAATAGAAAGTCCAGAGATAAATCCATGCACCTATGGACAACTTATCTTTGACAAAGGAGGCAAGAGTATACAATGGAGAAAAGATAATCTCTTTAACAAGTGGTGCTGGAAAAACTGGTCAACCATCTGTAAAAGAATGAAACTAGAACACTTTCTAACATCATACACAAAAATAAACTCAAAATGGATTAAAGGTCTAAACGTAAGACCAGAAACTATAAAACTCCTAGTGGAAAACATAGGAAAAACACTCTCTGACATAAATCACAGCAGGATCCTCCATGACCCACCTCCCAGATTACTGGAAATAAAAGCAAAAATAAACAAACAGGACCTAATTAAACTTAAAAGCTTTTTCACAACGAAGACAACTATAAGCAAGGTGAAAAGACAGCGTTCAGAATGGGACAAAATAATAGCAAATGAAGCAACTGACAAAGAATTAATCTCAAAATTATAGAAACAATTCCTGCAGCTCAATTCCAGAAAAATAAACGACCCAATCAAAAAATGGGCCAAAGAACTAAACAGCCATTTCTCCAAAAAAGACATACAGTTGGCTAACAAACACATGAAAAGATGCTCAACATCACTCACTATCAGAGAAATGCAAATCAAAACCACAATGAGGTACCATCTCACACCGGTCAGGATGGCTGCTATCAAAAAGTCTACAAACAATAAATGCTGGAGAGGGTGTGGAGAAAAAGGGACACTCTTACATTGTTGGTGGGAATGCAAAATAGTACAGCAACTATGGAGAACAGTGTTGAGATTCCTTAGAAAACTGGAAATAGAACTGCCATAAGGCCCAGTAATCCCACCGTTGGGCATACACACCAAGGAAACCAGAATTGAAAGAGACACATGTACCCCACTGCTCATTGCAGCACTACTTACAATAGCCAGGACATGGAAGCAACCTAGATGTCCATCGGCAGAAAAATGGAGAAGAAAGCTATGGTACCTATATACAATGGGATATTACTCAGCTATTAAAAAGAATGCATTTGAATCAGTTCTAATGAAGTGGATGAGACTGAAGCCTATTATATAGAGTGAAGTAAGTCAGAAAGAAAAACACCAGTACAGTATATTAACGCATGTATATATGGAATTTAGAAAGATGGTAACGATGACCCTATATGCGAGACAGCAAAAGAGACACAGATGTAAAGAACAGACTTTTGGACTCTGTGGGAGAAGGCAGGGGTGGGATGACTTGAGAGAATAGCACTGAAATGTGTATTATCATATGTGAAATTGATCACCAGTCTAGGTTCGATGCATGAGACCGGGTGATCAGGGCTGGTGCACTGGGATGACCCTGAGGGATGGGATGGGGAGGGAGGTGGGAGGGGTGTTCAGGATGGGAAACACATGTACACCCATGGCTGATTCATGTGAATGTATGACAAAAACCACCACAATATTGTAAAGTAATTAGCCTCCAATTAAAATAAATAAAAAAATAAAATAAAATTTCATGCTTCAATTTATGGCTTTATAGATTTGCTCCTTGCCAAGAAAGAAAATGGCAGTAACAGTCTCACTTATCACACCTCTCCTCTCCAGCTTCTACATAGTAATGTGATATATTAATTTTGATTATATTTACTGAGATTTAGGGTGATTTCTTTCTGTCATTTTGAATATTTTTAATTCAAAATCTCCCACTATTATTTCTATATTTAAATAGTTTTAATGAAACCATCATATTTTAAAAAAGCATACCTTCTTTAATTACTGAAATCTTTGATTCATCTTTAAACTTGCTGAAATTAATATTTAGGACATTTTCTTTTTGTGACTGTCACTGTTTGTGTTTTCAAGAAGAGATCATGTGTTTTAAACTTTCTGAAAGACTTCCTGTTTCTTTCCTTTCTGAACTAAATCTTGGTGTACAGTATTACTTCTTTTCTTTCAAAATTTGGCAGCATTGTTCCCCTGGCTTCTCATCACAAATGTTTGACAGTCAAGGTCCATGAGGCCAGTCCAGTATTGCTTTTTTTTGTCTGTAATTTGCTTCTCCTCTCTGGATAGTCAAATACTTTTACTTTTATGCTTGAATTTCAAGAATTACTGATCTAAGATATTTTACATTATTGAATATTCTGTTTAAATTATTTCTAACTATGCATATTTTGATTTAAAGAAGTATTTACTTCAGGTTAAGGAACTAATTTTCATTACTTTTGAGTGTCCTTTGTTATGTTTGTTAAGGATACACTTCAAGGATACACCGTGTCTTCACCTCTCTCACCAGAATATCAGATATCAGCTCTCCTTCTGCTATAATCTTGTGTTTGGCTTTTCTCATTTGTCATCCCTGGAAATTTCTCAAGCTTTCTTCCTATGTCTGTAATCTGAACTTTTAAAATGTGTTTTCATCTCCTTTCTGCTTTTCTATTATTCTTAACCCCACAATCTCCCCTTTCTTTTCTCTCTATTCTTCTGTAGCTTCTTACTTGGGCAGGCTGTCAATACTTTCCACTTTCTCTCATATAGTGTGTGTTCCTGTGTGTGTGTGTGTGTGTGTGTGTGTGTGTGTGTGTGTGAGTGAGTGTAAGAGAGAGATAAATGTACTACTTCCCCAAAGATCAGAGAACTGGTTGGTTTCTCCTTTGAGCTAGAACTTGAAATTTGAGTATTTATTTTCTTAACTAACTTTGTTTATACCTTTAGGACATATCTGGGGACAGGCATGAGTTCATACAGAGTGATGTTTATTATGCTCTGTAAGTGGCCAAGTTCTGGTTCCTATACATGGGGGAAAAAGTGTTTATAAATACCAGCAAGAGTGAGCCAGCTAAAAAACCATATGAACTCTTATTGTAGCCATGGCTCCACTCCAGTCTGCTACACCCAGTAGGCTTATCACGATTCCCTCATTCATCTCCTCCTCTGCCTTTGGGATGCTAGTTTCTTTAGGTGGGTTCACTGAACCTACTAAGTGGCTATTCACCCTTTCTGCAGACTGAGGTGTTTCTCCCACTCATTGTTTAGAACCAGAGCTTTCATCTCCATTAGAGATACATTCATATTCCCTATTTTCTACAACAAGTCTGTTAAAAACAGGGGAAAAAAATACCATATAGTCAGTGAACATATATATATATATTATATATATATATATATATATATATATATATATATATATATATATCGGATGATATTCATGAGAATTCTCAAAGTTACTGCTTCTCACTATTCCAGAAATACTATTTCTTCTTTTGACCTCAACCTGGGAATTGCATGGCATTAGGCTAAGCCCTCTATTTGGGGTTGCTATGAGAAAAGTTCTTTGCTGATTTTGACAATGTTTTCAGTCAATGCTTTTTTTTTCCCCCCCTTTCTTTGTCACTATTACTACTTTGTCACTATTCCCCACAAGAGTATCCTCAATCCTAAAGGCTATCTGGATTCCCAGATGTGTCATCCGTGTCCACACAGAAAGGTCTTTCATGTGCTCATCATTTCAGTCTCAGGTGATGCCTGTTTCTTGAAGACCTCATGGGATAATGTCTTACTGCTGCCATTGCTACCAGCCTTCCCCTGTCAACATAGCCCCCCTTTCCTGGGGACTGCTTTTCTCCTAAGTTCCTCAATATTTCTAAAACCTAAAGCTGCGTAAAAGTATCACTATGCTATAGCCAGTTCTCACATTTGATGTAAATACTAATTGAACTTTGTCTCCAGAAACCCCAAGAAGTGCAGCTTATATTAGGGTCTCACACAATCTTCTTCAGATCAATGTCTTGATGTTTCTTTACAGCCTGCTTTCTCCCAGCACTTCAGACCAGGTCTGTGGAGCCTACCTCTAATTCTCTATTTGTCCACGTACTTAAAACTTGTGAAGAAGATGAAGAGGGCTGGGAGCAGATGTCACTTCACCAATTCTCTGGAAATAGACCTAAATCTCAGTTTAATTCCCTGAAACACCCTGCTAAATATATGTGAACAGTTGAGAGGTTAGAGTGTGCTTCGTGTGTATTGTAAAATTAAAACATATAGTTAAATTTTTGTATAAGCCCACAATTATTTACATAGAATGAATTTCTCGAAATAATTAATAAGGATGCAAAATTCTAAGTTTTTTTCCTCTGTAAATGTCCTAATGTATCATACTGATAGGAAGAGTGCCTGCATCATCACGGTTTTGCTGTGTGGGTGTATCTTTAGAGAATATTACCCCAAATGATGGATAACAAATTAGGTTACCTTATTTAGGATTTCTTTGTTTACTACTAGTGAGGTTGAATACTGTTATCGTGGTTATTGGATACTTGCATTCTGTACCTGTCCTCTGTCAATTAATTTTATTGGTATGCTTTTCTTACTGATTTATGTTAAAAATGTTTTATTTGCCTTTCGTCTTCTTCACCACCACAACCACCATCATCATCTACCTACCTAAATTTACCAATCTTTTGCTGATATTCTTATGTATATATAAATATATGTTATATACATATATATCATTTTATGCGTGCATGTGTACTCAGTCGCTTCAGTCATGACTGACTCTTTGAGACCCCATGGAAGGTAGCCTGCCAGGCTCCTCTGTCCATGGGATTCTCCAGACAAGAATACTGTAGTGGATTGCTATACCCTCCTCCAGAGGATCTTTCCAACCTGGGGATCAAACCCACATCTGCCTGAATCTCATGCATTGCAGATGGACTCTTTATCCACTGAGTCACCTGGGAAGCCCATATCCATCCATATCTATATATATCTTTATCTATATCTATCTATCTATCTATCTATCTATCTATCTATCTATCTGTATGTGTGTGTGTGTGTTTTCTTTTGTATATTATTTATGTATTTGGCCATGTGGAGTCTTAGTTACAGCATGTGGGATCTTCATTATATCATGCAGGATCTTTCACTGTGGTGCAGAGACTCTTCAGCTGTGGCACACAGACTCCAGAGCTTGTGGACTTCAGTAGTTGAGGCATGTGGGATCTTAGCTCCCAACTAAGGGATCAAGCACAAGTCCCCTGCACTACAAGGTGGATTCTTAACCACTGGATGACCAGGGAAGTCCTTGATCATGACATTTTTTAGACAAGGGGAATTACACATTTGGGTAATTTTTTAAATATACTCTAGTCCTTGTACTCCCCTTTTACATTATGCCAATTCTAATGGTCTTGGCATTACTCTGCTAGCATGTGAGATGAGTGCAACTGTGCAGTAGTTTGAACTGAAGAGCGTCTTGATGAAAGTGAAAGAAGAGAGTGAGAAAGTTGGCCTAAAACTCAACATTCAAAAAACTAATATCATGGCATCTGGTCCCATCGTTTCATAGCAAATAGACAGGGAAGCAATGGAAACAGTAACAGACTTTATTTTCTTGGGCTCCAAAATCACTGCAGGTGGTGACTTCAGCCATGAAATTAAAAGATGCTTGCTCCTTGGAAGAAAAGCTATGACCAACCTAGACAGCATATTAAAAAGCAGAGACATTACCCTGCCAACAAAGGTCTGTCTAGTCAAAGCTATGGTTTTTCCAGTAGTCATGTATGGATGTGAGAGTTGGACTACAAAGAAACCTGAGCACTAATGAACTGATGCTTTTGAACTGTGGTGTTGGAGAAGACTCTTGAGAATCCCTTGGACTGCATGGAGAGCAAACCAGTCCATCCTAAAGGAAATCAACCCTGAATATTCATTGGAAGGACTGATGCTGAAGCTGAAACTCCAATACTGTGGCCACCTGACTCACTGAAAAAGACCCTAATGCTGGGAAAGACTGGAGGCAGGAGGAGAAGGGGACAACAGAGGATGAGATGATTATATGGCATCACAGACTCAATGGACATGAGTTTGAGCAAGCTCCGGGAGTTCGTGATGGGCAGGGAGGTCTGATGTGCCGCAGTCCATGGGGTCGCAAAGAGTCTCGGACACGACTGAGTAACTGACCTGAACTGAACTGAAACATCTTGGCCTTCCATTTTTCTGTCTTGGTATCCACTCTTAAATCTATGTTATCAGTATGAAACCTTGATTTTCTGATGCATTCCTAGATATCTACCCTCGTTTCTATGTTCTGGTCGGAATTCCTCATATCTGTCTTAATATCTCTACCCTAAATGATATATTATTTTTTCTCTCAGTTGCTTTTCTCTGGGAAGATAACCTCTCTATTCATGTCCTCTTCTACCTATGTAATTTCATCCAATATTAAATCCCATCCACAGTCCATTTCTTCTCCTCATTCTCTGATTTTGTAGACAGACTCTGACATCTAGCATGTACAGAAGCATGTGGATTAGTTTAATGTATTGTGTTCCTTCCTTATATATATGAAGTTCATGAAAACAATGATATCGCTTTTTTTGGGGGGGGGCAATTACTTTACAATATTGTAGTGGTCTTTGCCACACATTGACACAAATCAGCCATGGGTCCACACGTGCTCCCCATCCCGAAGCCCCCTCCCACTCACCCCCATCCCACCCCTCCGGGCCATCCCACTGCCCCAGCCCGATTGCATTTTTTAAACAACTTCAGGAATCATAGAACTATAGATGCGCATGGAAAAAATGCTTGTAGACCTACAGTACAGCAATTTTTGAGTGTGTTAAAAGTTTTCTAATATAAATAGATATTTTCACCTGCTATGGTCACTTCTGACAATTTGAGCATGCTGGAAAGCTAAGAGTCAACCCTTAAAATAAAATTGTCATACGAGTTACACTGTCTTCTGTCACATGTAATTACAATGAATTATTCCATATAATAACATTGGAAAATGATAAAAATGTTGTATGGCTCCTGTACCTGGTGTACTGCCCTATCCACATCCATACTGCCTTATAATAAAATGGCAAATGGCTTATTTGCTTTTTGGTTTGTGTAGGTGCTGGCTGAGTTGACACTCTCTTGAATTTCATCTATTTTCAATCAAATGCTCTACATAAACTTGGCTTCTCTCAGCTGCCTGAGCCCATTACTAAGTTATATATTCCCTTTTCATTGCTCCATCACAGTGCTATAGATTTGAATGACACAAGTCATCTGTGGTTTTGCTTATGAAAGACTCTATAGCAACTTAAGATATTGTTTTCAGATTGTACTGCATTGTGCAACTCATATCCTAGTTCCGCCTTGACTCCCAACAGGGCTCCTTAGGTAGATAATAATATATTTGAATAGGAAACATCCAATCCAAAATATTTGCACACACAGTAATTGAATGACTGCAAGTAGAAGATAATTTTCTTATTATTAATGCTGAACAGTTTAGCTCTACAGAATACCTGTACATTTCCAATATGCGTTTAGTTTCATTGAATTTTTTTCTCCCCGACATCTGGTTATTTAATCTTCTGCCAGCATTGTGTCTGTGAAGCATATTTTTTCCAGCTATGCCCACTCAGCTTTTAGACTATTGATGTTTTCATAGAGAACGGTGCATGTGTGTCAAATTATGGCTATTGATCTATGTTTGTTTGTTAATGCATACAGTTGTTTAGATAGTGTTATGGCTTGTCCAATTGTGGATATATAAATAAAAGGAGGAAAAGAGAAAAAATGCACTTTTTTTTATATGAATTTCATTGTTGAGAGAAGACTGTTTGTTTGAATTGAAAATGCATTGGAATAAATGTTTCTTTAGATATGAGTTATCTTTTTCCATTTTTCAGTATCAAATGGAAGTAATAGGATGTAGAGCTATAATATAGAGCGAATTCCATTTTTCAACAAAAATAAATCTTTTTAAACTATATTGTGTCAAATTTCTTGTGTCTTTAAAAATGACTTTTCTATATACTCCAACATATTTCTTTGTATTAAATGAATACTGTCAAAACAAGATTTAATTTTTTCACTTCCCACCTATTAAAGATTCTTTGTTAAAAGTTTTCAAATAAAACATCTTGCCTGCCTAATTTTGCTTCTTGCCATCTTCTAATATTGATTGTCTCTACTAACTCTGTGCAATGTTTAAGATGGAGATGTAATTTAAATGGCTTTAATAATATTAATAGTAGTCTTCTTTTATTTTCATCCAAACTGTCAAGAAGTAATAGCACAGAAACATAACATTATCTTTGTGAAAATGAAGTATGTGGCAGGCTAGAAGGCACATGTCAAAGAGAGAAAGTATGACTTGTTTGGAAGAATATAGGCATGAAGGCCCATATTAAAGATAATTCCTTTTCAAGCATCCAAATATAGATCAAGTTGCAATTAAAACCCACCACCCCATATCCTGCGCTTCGGACACTTCACAGAGCTTCACAATCATTGTGTCAAGTAGCATGCCACTGACAAGAAATTGGCGTCTAAGCTGGAGAAATATGGCCCTCAGTCCCGGTGGGGAGACTGTAAAAGGAAAACAAAATGATCTGCTGAATATGACATAGTCAGCTGTTGTCAAATCAAAACTAGGCCCAAGGTATTCCACCCCGGGGCTCTTTTGTAAAGATTCATTCCTCAGGCATCCAGTATGTCCTAGCAAGGTGAAGGAAAAACTATAGGGTCCTGATCTGCATTTAAATCTGACCCTATCACTTATTAGAGTTTGATATCATGCAAGGGCACTAATTCTCTCTGAGCTTCAGGCTCCTTGTGTGGTAAAGGATTCCTCCTTCTCAAGATCATTGTGAAGATTAAATAAGAAACTATTGGGAGCTTAGATAATATGCTAAGAAAAGAGAATTTATCAACTAATAAAACATGGGTCTCATCTTTTAGAAGATCTCGTTCTTTTGGAAGAGGAAGAAAAATAAACTAACATCAAGTGAGTGCATGCCTCGATAGAAGAAATACATGTGTCATAAGAGCCAAGGAGGGATGCCTGCCAGCGTCAGGGCTAAGGGTGAGAGATGGAGTTTGTCTTAAACCTAACAGATACGAAGATGCCACTCAGGAAGGAGAGCAGTTGCTCCAGGAAGAGGAACCAGCAACTGCAAGGAAAGAAGCAGAGTGATTTTCAGGAGCCCCAAGTATTAATGATTCCATACTCCAGTATTCTTGCCTGTGAAATCCCATGGGCAGAGAAGCCTGGCAGGCTACAGTCAACAGGGTTGCAAAGAGTCTGACTTGACTTAGCAACTAAACAAAAGGTAGTCACTGGGAGATGCGAAGTAAAGAGAGGTGAACCATAAATTTTTATAATTATAAATTTTATAAAATCACCTTGAAGAGTTTAGATTTATCCTCAAACAGTACACCAGCAAGGATTTTGAGTAGGGGGTTTTCTTTGAAAGATTAATTTGACAGAAAATAAGATTATATACAATATTAAAACTGTGGTTTGACCTGAGGCATGTCTTACAGGATATGTGTGTGTGTGTTAGTTAATCAATCATGTCTTACTCTTTGCAACCCCATGGACTGTAGCCTGTCAGGCTCCTCTGTCCATGGGATTTGCGAAGCAAAAGTATTGGTATGGATTGCCATTTCCTTCTCCAGGGGATCTTCCCAATCCTGGGATTGAATCCTAGTCTCCTACTTTGCAAGCAGATTTTTTACCATCTGAGCCATATTTCACTATTTTATACTTAAATAATTTGAGATATTTTAAAATTGTCGTCTACTTTTTAACAGTCCTCATATCTTCTTCCATCTGTTTTCATTTCTTTAGATTAGATGAGCACATACTTCAGTTTCCTGTTGGGAAAGGGTACATGGGAAACAAATTGCTTGAAGTTTTTCACATTTGAATCTTCATTCCATTCTCAGTTTTGATGTATTGCTTGGCCAGGAGTAAATTCCAATTATACACAGTTTTCCCTCAGACCTCCGAAAGCATGTCTCTTGCCTTCCTAGTTCTGATGCTGCATTTGCAAAATCTCATATTTCCTAACTCCCAGTCCTTTGCAGGGGACCAACTGTTACTTGCTGATAGCTTACAGGATCTGTATTCAGAAAATCCATACTCAGTATTCAGAAAATTCATTAAGATATGCCCTGTTTTGAAGCACGTCCAATCTGGAAGCATGTCCCTCTATTCTAGGAAATTTTAGTTTATTATCATTTTGATAACTCCTCTTTCCCACCCATACTTTACTTTCTCTTCTCTCTCTTTCTGTATTTCCATTGAATATTTGGCCTTATGGTTTGAGTGTTTTATTATCTTGCATCTTTCTATATTTTCTGTCTCTTTATAAATTTTAAGTGTCTAAGAGATTTTTTTTAACTTTGATTCCAACTCTTCTGTTTATTGTTCTTATGTAATATAGGCATTTTCAAACATATTTAACTGTTTTCTAAATAACTCTGTTTACAACATCTGACTCATGTTTTCATGGGTTTTCATATTGTCTCTCACCTACCAAATATAAGGTACAAAAGAGCAAGAGCTATTCATCTACATGTTCCAAGTACTGAGAACACTGACCAGCATAGAGGCTTTATGTTCCTATTTAATGAATATTTGTTGAATGAATAAATAAATTATGCTTCCTGGAAGACTCAATTAGAGTTCAGCTGAAGTTTTCTGCTGATTCCTGCTTTGTCTCTATTTCATTTAGTTTGTCTTGATGTTTGTTTTCTCTCTTTGTCCTTGTCTTTCATGTAAGATGTTTTACTTAAAACCGAAATAAAACAAGTAAATGCTGAAACTTGAATCTTATCTATACTCAAGAGCGAGGCCAAAATCACCTGATCAAAACTATCAATGACATGGCCAGGACTTGTGGATGTGGCTATCATCACCATGTGATATGATGGGGAGTTTCTGTCCCATTGTCTTGGTCAGTATCTATAAACCTTTTCTCTCGGGCTGGAGAGCCTCTTTATAATGATATTCCTTTAGGATTGCATTCTTTTCCTTTTAGAATAATATTCCACTCTTCTGTTGTGGACTAGAAGCCTGGCTTTCACAATTTGGAAAGCTTGTTAAGGGAAGAGAACTGTAGACATGGGAAATACCCAGTATATCTGTGATTAAAAATAATTTTTCTTTCATTTTCAGGACAAATTGTTACCTTATCCTTCAGCTTTTCCTGGTATCTCTGAGTCAAGTATATCGTTATGGATCTTCTATCAAGAGTAAGCTTCCTTTATTCTTCTGGCTAGAGGAGGCAGATTCTCCTGAGAGAATGGATTTTGAAATGGAAATTTGGTTTCTAACTACTCACTTTATAAATTCCAAAAATCCACTCAATTTTCAAATCCAGCCTGAAATCTTCAACTTCAAAAGTATCTGACGACTCCAGTTACTAACTGGGCTTTGCAGAGTGAATCAAATTTCTTTCTATGTCTTTTTCCCCCTATACTAGTAATTGGGCTTCCCTGGTAGATCATCTGGTAAAGAATCTTCCTGCAATGCAGAAGACCCTGGTTTGATTGCTGGGTTGGGAAGATCCCCTGGAGAATGGATAATCTACCCATTCCAGTATTCATGGGTTTCCCTGGTGGCTCAACTGGAAAAGAATCCACCATCAATACAGGAGACCTAGGTTCAATCCCTGGGTTAGGAAGATCCCCTGGAGGAGGGCATGGTGACCCACTTCAGTATTCTTGCCTGGAGAATCCTCATGGACATAAGAGCCTGGTGGGCTACAGTCCATGTGGTCACAAAGAGTCGGACATGAGTGAGTGAATAAGCATTGCACAACACAAACAGGTAATCAGGCTTATTCTCTAAATCTATTAAATGTGCTCTTATCTTCCAATCTGTTTATTCAAAAAATCCTGTTGACAGTTCTAGTCTGGTGTTTCATCCTGCCTAATTTTCTTTGGTTTTGTGAACTTATTTCTGAATTTTCATTTTAATGGATTTTAAACAAAGAGAAGAAAGTTTGTGTTTTAGCTACCAACTTTACAGAGAAACTATTTTAAACAGAAAGAGACTGAGAGGAAAGGGAAGGGAGAGATAGAGAGGGAAAGGGAAGAAGAGGGAGGGGAGATAGAGAAGGGGGAGGAGAGGGAGGGAGAGACAATCTGAAACACAACAATTGCTTTGAACACTGCTATTGCAAGCAATGAACATACCCGTAAATTATTGCTCTGGAGCAGAGTCATTTACTGTTGCGGTCCATGTCAGGTTACTTCTTCAGTGCTACAAATGGGACTCTAGTGAGTACAAAGAGTGATCACAGCTCCCAAAGGGAATCTTTTCCTCTTTGTAAAACTTTACATTCTCTGTGTCCACTTGAAACTTTCTGCAGTTTCTATTTTGTTGTTGCTATTTTTAACTTGGGAGACTTTCTTTTGTACCTTAAATATATTAAACGTCTTTATTACTACAAAAATGTACTGTTTATACAGTTGTTTAGGTAGTATAGAAACCTACTTCTCACTTCTACAAAACTCTTCCCAAATCACTCAAATCATTATTTCTACTTCAATTCATTTTCTGAACTCTAAACCATTAATTCCTCTACTCATGTTTTTGTACATTTAATAAATTATTTAATTCTGCTTACTGTTGTTCAGTTGCTAAGTCATGTCTTGTGACCCCATGGAATGCAGCACACCAAGGTTTCCTGTCCTTCACTATCTCCTGGCATTTGTTCAAATTCGTGTCAGTTGAGTCAGTGATACTATTCAACCATCTCATCCTCTATCACTCCCTTCTCCTCTTGCCCTTAATATTTCCCAGCATCAGAGTCTTTTCCAATGAGTTGGCTCTTTCCATTAGGTAGCCAAAGTATTCGAGTTTCAATTTCAGTATCAGTCCTTCCAATGAATATTCAGGGTTGACTTTCTTTAGGATTGACTGGTTTAATTTCCTTGATGTCCAAGGGGCTCTCAAGCGTTTTATCCAGCACCACAGCTCAAAAGCATCAGTTCTTCAGTGCTCAGCCTTCTTTATGATCCAACTTACACACCTGTACATTACTACTGTATAAACCATGGTTGTGGTGGCTTAGTCACTGAGTCGTCTCAGACTGCAATCCCATGGACAGGCTCTTTAACTATAGGGACCTTTGAAAGCAAAATAATATTTCTGCTCTTTCATAAGCTGTCTAGGTTTGCCATAGCTTTTTTTCCAAGGAACAAATGTCTTTTAATTTCATGACTGCAATCCCCATCCACAGTGATTTTGGAACCCAAGAAAATAAAATCTGCCATTGTTTCCACTTATTCCCTGTCTGTTTGCCATAAAGAGATGAGACCAGATGCCATGATTTTCATTTTTTGAATGCTGAGTTTTAAGCCACCTTTTTCCACTCTCCTCTTTCACCTTCATCAAGAGGCTCTTTAGTTTCTCTCCACTTTCTGCTATTAGAGTGGTATCATCTGCATATCTAAGGTTGTTGATATTTTTCCTGGCAATCATGGTTCCAGTTTGGGATTCATCCAGCCTAGGATTTCATATGATTTACTCTGCATAGAAGTTAAATAAGCAGGGTGACAATATACAGTCTTGCTGTACTCCTTCCCCAATTTTAAGCCAGTCCATTGTTTCAAGTTTGGTTCTAACTGTTGCTTCTTACCTGCATAAACTTTCTCAGAAGACAGTTAAGGTGGTCTGGTTATTGTCATCCCTTTAGTTTATTGTGATACACACAGCCAAAAAACTTTAGTGTAGTCAATGAAGCAAAAGTAGATGTTGCTTTGAATTCCCTTGCTTTTTCTATGATCCAATAGTGGTTGGCAATTTGATATCTGGTTCCTATGCCTTTTCTAAATCCAGGTTATACATCTAGAAATTCTTGGTTAACATACTGTTAAAAGTTAGCTGGAAGGATTTTGAGCATTACCTTTTTAGCATGAGAAATGAGTACAATTTTGTAGTGGTTTGAACGTTCTTTGCCATTGCCCTTCTTTGGGATTGGAATGAAAACTGACCTTTTCGAGTCCTGTGGCCACTACTGAGTTTTCCAAATTTGCTGGCATATTGAGTGCAGCACTAACAGCACCATCTTTTAGGATTTGAAATAACTCTACTGAAATTCCATCACTCCACTAGCTTTGTTTGTAGTGATGCTTCCTAAGACTCACTTGACTTCACATTCCAGCATGTCTGGTTCTAGGTGAGTGTTCAGTTTAGTTCAGTTGCTCAGTCATGCCCGACTCTTTGCAACTCAATGGACTGCAGCAAGCCAAGCTTCCCTGTCCACCACCAACTCCCAGAGCTTGCTCAAACTCATGTCCATTGAGTTGGCAATGTCATCCAACCATCTCATCCTCTGTCAATCACTTCTCCTCCTGTCTTCAATCTTTCTCAGTATCAAGACTTTTCCAATGAGTCAGTTCTTCACATCAGGTGGCCAAAGTATTGGAGCTTCAGCTTCAGTATTAGTCTTTCCAATGAATATTCAGGACCGATTTCCTTTGGAATTGACTGGTTTGATCTCCTTGCAGTCCAAGGGACTCTCAAAAGTCTTCTCCAATACCACAGTTCAAAAGCATCAGTTCTTCGGAGCTCAGCTTTCCTTATGGTCCAACTTCACATCCATACGTGACTACTGGAAAAACCACAGCTTTGACTAGATGGACCTTTGTTGGAAAAGTAATGTCTCTGCCTTTTAATATGATGTCTAGGTTGGTCATAGCTTTTCTTCCAAGGAGAAAGTGTCTTAATTTCATGGCTGAAGTCACCATCTGCAGTGACTTTGGAGCCCCCCAAAATAAAGTCTGTCACTGTTTCCATTGTTTTCCCATCTCTTTGCCTTAGTCACTAGGTCACTTGATGAGTGACTATACCATTACAGTTATCTATGTCATTAAACTTTTTTGTATATTTCTTTGTATTTTTGTCACATTTTGTTTTTTTCCTCTTCTTTTTTTGGTATCCTAATTTTTAAAAAAAAACATTTATTTTTAAATGAAACAAAGATGAATATTTTAATGATTTAAGGTACAATTCACAAAGAAGATAAACCTTGTAAACCATTAGACACCTAACAACCGAGAAGTAAAAATATGTAAGGTGAAAATCAGAAGAAACATAAAGGAAAATAAGTATATAATCATAGTGAGATATATTAACATTTCTCTGAGAGTATTTTATCAAGTGCAGAAAAAGTAACAACAGAAGCATCTTGAATGATGTCTTCTGCTTCTGGTGGGTCTTTGCCATTTCTGTCCTTTAATATGCCCATCTTTGCATAAAATGTTCCCATGGTACCTCTGATTTTTTTTTTTTTATATTTCAGGGGATACTTAATTCTGTTTTTTACATTTATTAAACTGGTGAACTTTGAGTGATGAAAAGAGACTGAAATCATACAGACCTAGATTTTAATTAAACAAACCCTGTTAACCACATAAATTTGAAGCTGTTACCTAAGCTTTCTGTGCATCAGTTGTATAATCCTTAAAATGGGAGGACTAAAATAGCAACTATTTCGTTAAGTAATCATGATCCATAAAGTTTGATAAGGTGAAATAATAATCTAGTTTTTAGGACTCAATTTGCAAAGATAGATAGATAGATGAATTATCAAAGGTAAAACATGTGTCTTTTGATGAACTTTGAGGTTCAATCATTTTTTTAAAAAAATATGTTATTGATAAAGCTGAGAAATCTCTAAGGAGAAAACCAAGATAACCAGCAGAGAAATAGAATGAATAGGAAGTCTGAATTTGTTGGACTGGCTGGGGAAGAACCATTTAACAAGTATCCATAGTGACTCTTGTCATTGTTTCGTTTTTTTTTCCCTGGTTCAGTGCAAATAGCTGCTAATCTGAATCTGGTTGCTATTCCTAATCATATCCAGTCCCCTGAGAGATGCAATAAAAACCATCAATAACAATTTTGTCAGTCTCTACCCAGTGCCTTTACATGCCATGTACTCTTAGAAGCATGGAGAAAAAAAGCACAAATATAACTATTAAAGTTTAACATCATGTGGCCTCCAGGGCTTAACTACAGTACATCACCCACATATGAACGCGTTCCATTTCGAGACTGTGTTTGTAAGTCCAATTTGTTTGTAAATCCAACAAACCTAGCCTAGGTACCCAACTAACATAATCAGCACAATCAGCTTTTAGTACTGTACTGTAATAGTTTTATAATACGCTTCATATAAGTAATACATAAAAAGCAAAAAATAAAGAAAACAGTTTTAATCTTACAATATAGTACCTTGAAAGGTATGGTACAGTACCAGCTACATCACCACTAATTTTCATGTTTGCTTCTGAATATCTTGGGTTTGAAATAAAGATACTGTACTGTATTCTATACAGTTCTGTACAGTAAAGTCCATAAAAGCACAGTGACTTGTAGAGAAGGTACACACATGGCAATGTTCATCAAACATGTAAACTAACTTACACAATGGGACATGCAAATGCACATTCGCAGTTTGAAAATTCCTAACTTGAAGGTTCCTTTGCAGGAGACTTCCTGTACTTGGACTAATGCATCACTTTAGGGGTTCAGAGGAGGAAGGGAAATGCAGACTGGAAGGGATGGTGAAGTTGCAGGTAGGGAGTGGCCTGAAGTCAAGCCCAGAAACACGTCCAGGCTTTGATAGACTGAGAAAGAGTGAGAAGCATTTGAGGAGAACACTTTAAGAGAAAACCCAGAGAGGGGTATGAACTTGGAAATTCAAGAGACTGACAAGCTGTTTATGTTGGAGGAGACTACCAGTCATGGCAAACATGTGAAGTGGGCCTAAGAATGTCTAAATGATATGAGGCTGTCAAAGAAGTTCAGAGAGTGAAGTGTCTTGTTCAGGATCACAGACCCAATTACTGGCAAAGTCATAAACCCATCCTTAAGTCCAAGCCTCTAACTGTTTATGCTATGGATGATTTCAAGGTCTCCACAGGACTTGGGTCAGCATTCCAAGGATAAGCAGAGACACGTAGAAGCCCCCAAACTTAACTCAATAGGAATAGGAAATTCAGAAACCCATGCGTGGTCAGCATTGGTAGTTATGACCTTGTCCTGATATGATAGCCAGAGTCATTTCTGCAGGCAGAAGATGGGTCTGCTTCAGATCTGTGATTTTCCATTCACTCAGTGTGTCAGCCCCCCGTGCAATATACAGGGGAGGTCCACATGGAAGACCACATGCAGGTTCTGACACTCCTCACAGCATTACACTGGCCACCTCTTGGGTGCACAAGAGATCTTCAGGATTTTTTTCTACTTACTGTCATCTACACCTTGTTCCTTTTTGCTCATGATAAGGTGAAATATCCTAGTACATTTGCCTCCTATTTATCCTTCATTCTGCATTCCATTTCTTAGTTATAATCTGTGTAAAGATAAAGACTAGCAGAGCGAACATCTCCATATAGTAGTAGAGACTTGATCTCAGGTCTGCACTCCATTTCCAATTGCTCACAAATCCCTGACCGCTTTCTCTTTAGTTTTCCTGAAATGAGTGGCTGTCTTCCCATTTCCCATGTAAGGTCCTTGTGAGTAGGAGCTGCGGTTTATGCCTGATCCCCACCCCAGAAAAACACAAATTGCCCAGCCTGGAATTTGGGACACACAGGTCTAATAAGTGTTGGATTGATGGGTATATCCATTGAAAGCAAAATGGATATTACTGGCCAACTAATTATGCTGATGGATGAAGGGAAAGAAAATAAAACTCATTAATACACTCATGACCCCAGCCTCCTTTCTAGCAATCTCCCTGTTTTTGTGCACCCCCACTTGCTCTGGAGTGTCCTTCTTGGTTATCCAAAAGAAACTTCACCCCCTTCCCTCCCATGTTGACTCTTGCCCTCTTCCTTCCACTGGTACCTCCTGTGTTTTCTCAGGGTTTCAATTCTTAAAAGAGAGCATGTAAACATCCTCCTGAAGCCTGCTGCCTGCCAGCGCCGAAGGCCTCGTCAGTGACGAGCCAGCAGCGGCAGCTCTGTGCTGGGCTGTGTTTTTGCAAGTACAAGACAGAAAATCCATGTAATTACCTCTGAAGCCCAAGAAGCTGTGCGGCCTGACAGAACAGCATGTGTAGGAAGCACTTTGTCAGGCCTCCGCTGACTAATTCCCTGCTCCACCCAGGGTTGTGTATGCGAGTGTGTGTGTGTGTGTGTGTGTGTGTGTGTGTGTGTGTGTGTGTGTATAGGTGTGAATGAGTTTGGGCACACCTGTGTCTGTAAAACCCACCAGCAGGCTCACCAATATTCAGCTCCAAGACTCCAATCCCTCCCTGATTTACTAATAATCTCCATTCTGCTTCACCCCAAGTCAGAGGAAATCCAGTATTTGGAAGTTCCTCACAAAAGCCTCGCAATGGGACAGGACAGTTTTCCCTTGCCCTGGCATGGCAGCCATGCTGGAGCTCACATAATGCTGCTGCTCAGAAGCAGAAGAAAATACAGTCCCTGCAGCACATCAGTTGCAATGAAGTTCAAGGCGGAGGCATCCTTCGAGTGGGGGAAACCAGACCCTTCCGAAGCAGAGGCCTCCCATCAGCCCAAACAGTGCAGCGCCTGGACCATTAGCACATGCGTATTGCCCTGGCAGTCCCCTTTGCTTTCAGTTGCAAATTAACTTCAATATCTAGAACCAGATTCCAGAGGAAACCCGGGCCAAAGGAAATAGACCTACAGAGCCAGGGAAAACAGGTGTATGCGATTCCTCCTCCATCCTCCATTACTAGAATTATGGACCTTTGGACCATTTCTGTAGAAAGACTTTGGCTTTATAGTAAATGAACTTTCTGACCTTGCATCACTGATTGGTAACTGTTAACAATGAGCAAACATGGAGGACAAAAGGGTTCAAAACCTATCTCTGCCGCTGACTATAATTGGTGACTTGCTCCATGACAGTGCAAGACCCTTACAAAAGAGAATTTAATCTCCCCCACCCCCACCCCCACTGGTGCATTCCACATGTAACAGTGCCTGGCACTTAGTAAGGACACAGTAAATATTTGTCAAATGAATGAATGGACCACCACACCATCTGAGTCTTTGCTTCTGAGGGAGTTCAGGATACATTACCTCAGTACATGGTCCCTGGCATATTGAAGACGAAAAAGTCTGAGAAAACAGCAGATGTCAGAAGGTCACTCTGACTTAGCACCTGCCCTTCTCTTCCCCACCCTATTGCTGTTCTTCCTTGGAGCAGGTTCTAGAACCCTCCTGTGAGAGGTGTCTTCCCTAAACCAAGAAGAAAGAACACTCATCTCTGGAAACAAAAGGACAGCAAGGAGAATTCAGACAGGCCCTGCTAAGTTTCCCCCAGTTTATTACAATCACCTCATACTCCTTAACCCATCATGTGCCTCCATGACTGCCAACTGTTCATAAAATATTCAGGTCTAACTGTTTATTTGGGTCATCATTTCCTTATAAGGTCTGCTCTCTTATGTAAAATTTACATTAAATATAATTGTATCTTTTCTCCTGTAAAACTCTTGTTGTCAGTTTCATTTTCAGACTCAGCCAGGGACCCTGGGAGAGTTCAAACAACTTTTTCCTCCTGTTCACTCACACGTAAAAAAGAGTTCAATAATATTCCCTTTAGAAGGTTGCTGTGTAGTTAAATGGGATAAAGCAAACTTGAAGGTCTATAAATAGGCACTACCTTCTTTTTCCATCTTCTAAAACAAAAGGCCTGAGGAAAGATTTTTTCCCATTTAATAGTACCCTTGGAAATAGTTCTCCCTAGATTTTTGGTGTGTACTGGTAGAAAAAGAAATAGCCATAAGGTTAAGCTTACACTATAGTGCAGAAAGTTGCTTCTCACTGAAGGCTGACACATCAGTTCCAAAATCTGTAAGAATGCCAGTGGGACTCCTGGAGATAGGAACACGGAGCAGTGTGTTGCTAGCATCTCACTTGCAAGCAGGTTAGCTCTTCTGGGTCCCTTGGTTAGTTAGTTCCTCTCTTCCCAAGCTACACTCTAGTCCATCCCCTTTCCAGTTGATTCGGAGAACATAATTTGATGAACACTTGCAGTAAGGGGCCAGAGGCTGGAATGTAACCTTTAACATAAATATTTGAAATTTTATGAGGCTAGAACTAATTGAACCAATGGATCGGTGTCAGTGACGTTTATAATATCAAAGGAATTGAGGATTTTACACCATAAGTCTTTGACTTCTTGAGAGGTCATAAGAAAAAGGAAATGGCCTACCACCCTACTACACATTGGCCACCCTGCCTGTCTCCTCTGCACCACAGGCTGTAGGTGAATGGTGGGTGTTGTTGCCGCTCATGAAGCTGATCCTGCCCAGACATTGTGGTTTTCGAGTGAGAATTCTCATCGTCTTCGAGTTACCTCTTTGAAGCTCTTCACTATTTTGTAAACTCGGTGCTTTAGAGTTGCAAATAAAGTTATATGTACACAAAATCACCGGGAGTAGAATTGGAGGCATCTCTCTTCAGCTGAACCAGGTCCCCACAATCCCCCGGGGTATTCCTGTTAACGTTTTGTCATCTGAGTTTTGTACGACTTAAGCAAAAACAGGGAGCCACAAGAGCAGGGTGGCTGGAGTTATGAGAGCTAATAATGAGAATGATGAATAATTCATAAATGGTAAATCTGTGTTGTTCCTTCATGGAGCTTTCTCTAAAGGACTTGAGGTAAGAGACTTGAGCAACAGAGCCCAGTTCCTAAGTGTGCGAGGGTTAATGAAGGCAGAGGGAGACTGACAGGGCACCTCCCCACTGCTGGCCCAGGATTCAATGATGTGAAGAGGGGATTGGTTCATCCCTCCGAACCCTGACCCTCAGCTGATCATCTTGACTAGTGAACCTGATCATTCTGACTTGCTTGTGCTATTGCGAATGCTACCAACTATCCAATTCGAAAGCTTAAACAAAGCTTCCATTTCTTCATGGTAAACATTTTGGAACAATTTTCTAAATTCCAGATAAAAATAAAACTCAAATAAAAATAAAAGGATCAAAACTGGGTGGACAAAAATTTCCAGGTTTTTTTCATAATAACCTCTATAAAATTAATTTTCAGTAGCCTTGTTTTGATTAGAAGAATTGCTCCATGTGTTGATGCTCTTCTTATCCCTTTCTGATAGATATCGGTTTAGCCTTATTCCACAAAATTATTTCACCTTGCTCTTATTTTTATGAGTTTGATTGAAGTTTATACTTTTTTAAAAATAGAGTGTGAGATAAAAATTAAACTTACAGCTGAAAATGTTAATTATTTTGTGGAAAGCGTAAGTAGCAGCTTGGGATTTCATAGGGCAGGAGTGAGGCAAGGAAAAGCTGAAGACTATATAAAGTGTTCATGAAATATCTGTACAGAAAAGGAAAAAAAAATCAGTGTCCACATCAACAAAAATTATTTGTTCATATATTAAAAGTTGCAGACTGCACAGAGCCCCATTGACATATTTTGCAGAGAAGCAAGCCAGCACATTTACTATCTCTATTTTAAAGGAACGTAAAACTGAGTTGATGATGTAGGGATTAAAAAGCCAAACAAACAAAAGGAGTCATATAATCATAAGAGTGGTAATACGAGACACGTCTGGGGAAATAGATAATTAACCGTTAAATGAAAAGCAGTGACAAGAGCTGTAAGTTCAGAGGCCTGCGGAGATCTGAGGAAACTCAAGCCAGATGCATCTCTCTTTTTTTTTCATTGACAATGTGCTTCTCTTTTCTTTTTCTTTTTTTTTTAATTTTAAATTAGTTCTCTTAACAAATCCTAGATATCTGACTTGCTGCAAATATCATGAAAACGTGCAGCAGCAAAAAAGACAAATTCTCTTAAAGTGAGGTAGCATATGCAATTGGGAAATTATTTGATGTAACTTGTTAATCTTCACAAACTGTGGAAAGACGGATGTGAGAAATGACCAGTAACACCAGCTCACCGGTCAAGGTTTTCTGCAGGCACTTCAGTCTACAGTAGAGACAACAGTGAACACCAGCGTTCAGAATGTGAGGATCTGCCTCTGCCTGATACTTGCAAGTTGTGTGGTTTTCATCAGCTAACACTATCCTGACTTTGTTTCCTTTTCTGAAGAGCCAAAATAATTGTAACTCCTCTAAATGCTAACGAAAGTCCATGAAATGACTAGATGAGATACTGTGATTCAATGGACAGGAATTTGAGCAAACTCCGGGAAATGGTAGAGGACAGGGAAGCCTGGCGTGCTACAGTTCATGGAGTCACAGAGTTGGGCATGACTGAGCAACTAAACGACAACAAGTAAAAGGCAACATTCAGGTATTATTTTTGACAGCTTGCTTAGTTATAATTTACATAAAGTCAACTGTATATATTTTATAAGTACAACTTGATACATTTTGATATATACACCCAGGAATCCATCAACCCCAACAATGTAGTGAACATGTTTATCACATCACAAGGTGTCCTTGTACCCCTTTGTAATTCCTCTTTCTTGTCTTTCCCAAGCAACCACTATGCTTCCTGTCACTATGGATTAGGTTGTATTTTCCAGAGCTTTGTGTAAATGGAAGCTCACACAACATGAACTCTTAATTTTTCTGTCTAATTTATTTCACTTGGGGTAATTACTTTAAGATTCTTCCAGTTTATTGTGTATTCATTCATTTTTAGTTCACTCATTTTTATTGTTAAGTAGTATTCTATGTGGGTTTCCCAAGTGGCACTAGTGGTAAAGAATCCACTTGCCAATGCAGGAGACACAGGAGACATGGGTTCGATCCCAGGGTCAGGAAGAGCTCCTGGAGAAGGAAATGGGAACCCACTCCAGTTTTCTTGTCTGGGAAATCCCATGGACAGAGAAGCCCGGTGGGCTACAGTCCGTGTGAAAGAGTCAGACACGACTTAGTGACAAAAAAACAACAACATTCTATGTATTAATACTCCACAAGCTCTTTATCCATTCATTTTTTAAAGGTCATTTGGGCAATTTCCAAGTTTTAGATATTATAGGGGAAAATGTTCTGAGTGCCAGTGTACAGATATTTGTGTACAAGTTAGCACATAAGCTTTATTTTCTCTTAGGTAAACACTTAGGAGTGGAATAGCAGGCTCATGCAATAGATATATGTTAAGTTTTTAAGAATCTGCTAAACTGCTTTCTAAAAAAGTTATGCCATCTATATTCACAAAAGACAATTATTTTGAAAGAGGTTTAAATAAAAGGAAAATTATGATTAATTTATAGTTATCATTTCAGGGGCCCTTTTTTGTGCAGATCTGTACTTCCTTGTAGTATTCTTTTCTGCCTTCTTAAAGGACTTCCTTTGACATGTTTTGTTACATGGGTCTAGTACTGATGAACTGCTCAACTATTTGCAATCTTAAAAATTATTTACTTCATCTCCAGTTTTGGAAAATATTTTTCACTTGGTATAGAATTCAAGGTTAATTTTTTTTTCCTTTTAATGATCTAATGTTTTTCTCCAAGGTCTCTTCCAATATATTGGCTTTGATGAGATATCTGCCACCCTTATATTTGCTCTTTTGTATGTACCATGTCTTCTTCTTCCAGCTAAAGAGTAATCTTCATTCCTGATTTTGAACAGTTTGCTTATAATGTGTTTTGGTGTCATTTTCTTCATGTTTCTTTTGATTGCGATTTCTTGAGCTTTTGGATTCTGTGGGTTTATACGTTTTGTCAACTCCAGAAATTGTCTACCATTTTTTTCAAAGTCTGCTTTTCTATTCCCTCTATTTTGCCTCTTCTTTGAGGACTTCCGTTAGACCTATAACAGTTCAGTTCAGTCAGTTCAGTCACTCAGTCATGTCTGACTCTGCAACCCCATGGATTGCAGCACTCCAGGCTTCCCTGTCCATCACCAACACCCAGAGCCTACTCAAACTCATGTCCATTGAGTTGGTGATGCCATCCAACCATCTCCTCCTCTGTCATCCCCTTCTCCTCCCACCTTCAATCTTTCCCAGAATCAGGGTCTTCTCAAATGAGTCAGTTCTTCGCATCAGGTGGCCAAAGTATTGGAGTTTCAGCTTCAACATCAGTCCTTCCAATGAATATTCAGGACTCATTTCCTTTAGGATGGACTGGTTGGATCTCCTTCTGTCCAAGGGACTCCCAAGAGTCTTCTCCAGCACAACAGTACAAAAGCATCAATTCTTCTCAGATTTCTTTATGGTCCAGCTTTCACATACATACAAGACTACTGGAAAAACCATAGATCTGACTAGATGGACCTTTGTTGGCAAAGTAATGTCTCTGCTTTTTAATATGCTGATTAGGTTAGTCATAACTTTTCTTCCAAGGAGCAAGCATATTTAATTTCATGGCTGCAGTCACCATCTGCAGTGATTTTGAAGCCCAAGAAAATAAAGCCTGTCACTCTTTCCATTGTTTCCCCATCTCCTTGCTGTGAAGTGATGGGACCAGATGCCATGATCTTAGTTTTCTGAATGTTGAGTTTTATAACAAAGTGTCTGCATTTTTAAAATTTTGTTTTATGACTCATTTGAAAATTGTTTTCTTCAGGTTCACTACTTTTTTCCCCTCTGTAATGTATATTAGGCCATAAAACCCATCCAAGGCAGTTTCCATCTCATAAAATGAAGTTTGATTTGACACATTTTGTAATATTATCCATGTCTTTAACTTTTGAACATAAATCACTTAATATCTGCTAATTTTTTATCATTTATGCCAATTCTTGGTTGATTTTAATTGGTTGATTTTTCTCATCATGCATCCTATATTCATGCTCCTTTGCATGCCTGGTATTTTGGGTTGGCTACCAGACATTTTGAATTTTATCTTGATAGGTGCCGGACATAATGTAATTCTATACATGTACTTTGATCGGAGATTAAATTATGTTACTCAAAAATTCTTGGAGCCTCTCAGTTCTTGTTTCTGTGTTTTTTTAGGTGAGTCAAGAGTAGTTTCCAATATTGAGGTGCTATTCCTTACTATGGAGCCACACCCTTTATGGATATTTTCCTCAATATCCAATGAATTAAAAGATTTTCCATTTAACTGGTGTCAGTACAGTTCAGTTCAGTCGCTCAGTGTTGTCCAACTCTTTGCCACCCCATGAACCACAGCATGCCAGGCCTCCCTGTCCATCACCAACTCCCAGAGTTTACCCAAACCCATGTCCATCAAGTCAGTGATGCCATCCAACCATCTTATCCTCTGTCATCCCCTTCTCCTCCTGCTCCCAATTCTTCCCAGCATCAGCATCTTTTCCAATGAGTCAACCCTTCACATGAGGTGGCCAAAGTATTGGAGTTTCAGCTTCAACATCAGTCCTTCCAATGAACACCAAGGACTGATCTCCTTTAGGATGGACTGGTTGAATCTCCCTGAAGGCCAAGGGACTCTCAAGAGTCTTCTCCAACACTACAGTTCAAAGGCATCAATTCTTCAGTGCTCAGCTTTCTTCACCGTCCAACTCTCACATCCATACATGACCACTGGAAAAACCATAGCCTTGACTAGATGGACTTTTGTTGGCAAAGTAATGTCTCTGCTTTTAAATATGCTATCTAGGTTGGCCATAACTTTCCTTCCAAGGAGTAAGCGTCTTTTAATTTCATGGCTGCAAATCATCAGCAGCAGTGATTTTGGAGCCCCCAAAAATAAAGTCTGACACTATTTCCACTGTTTCCCCATCTACTTCCCATGAAGTGATGGGACCAGATGCCATGATCTTAGTTTTCTGAATGTTGAGCTTTAAGCCAACTTTTTCACTCTCCTCTTTCACTTTCATCAAGAGGCTCTTCAGTTCTTCTTCGCTTTCTGCCATAAGGGTGATGTCATCTGCATATCTGAGGTTATTGATATTTCTCCTGGCAATCTTGATTCCAGCTTGTGTTTCTTCCAGCCCAGCATTTCTTATGATGTAATCTGCATATAAGTTAAATAAGCAGGGTGACAATATACAGCCTTGACGTACTCCTTTTCCTATTTGGAACCAATCTGTTGTTTCATTTCCAGTTCTAACTGTTGCTTCCTGACCTGCGTACAGGTTTCTCAAGAGACAGGTCAGATGGTCTGGTTTTCCCATCTCTTTCAGAATTTTCCACAGTTTATTGTGATCCACACAGTCAAAGGCTTTGGCATAGTCAATAAAGCAGAAGTAGATGTTTTTCTGGAACTCTCTTGCTTTTTCAATGATCCAGTGGATGTTGGAAATTTGATCTCTGGTTCTTCTGCCTTTTCTAAAACCAGCTTGAACATCTGGGTGTTCACGGTTCACATATTGCTGGAGCCTGGCTTGGAGAATTCTGAGCATTACTTTACTAGCGTGTGAGATGAGTGCAATTGTGTGGTAGTTTGAGCATTATTTGTCATTGCCTTTCTTTGGGTTTGGAATGAAAACTGACCTTTTCCATTCCTGTGGCCACTGCTGAGTTTTCCAGATTTGCTGGCATATTGAGTGTAGCACTTTCACAGCATCATCTTTGAGGATTTGAAATAGCTCAACTGGAATTCCATCATCTCCACTAGCTTTGTTCGTAGTGATGCTTTCTAAGGCCCACTTGACTTCACATTCCAGGATGTCTGGCTCTAGGTGAGTGATCACACCATCATGATTATCTGAGTCATGAAGATCTTTTTTGTGCTGTTCTTCTGTGTATTCTTGCCACCTCTTCTTAAAATCTTCTGCTTCTGTTAGGTCCATACCATTTCAATCCTTTACTGAGCCTATCTTTGCATGAAATATTCCCCTGGTATCTCTAATTTTCTTGAAGAGATCTCTAGTCTTTCCCATTCTGTTGTTTTCCTCTATTTCTTTGCACTGATCACTGAGGAAGGCTTTCTTATCTCTCTTTGCTATTGTTTGGAACTCTGCATTCAGATGGGAATATCTTTCCTTTTCTCCTTTGCTTTTCGCTTCTCATCTTTCCACAGCTATTTGTAAGGTCTCCTCATACATCTATTTTGCTTTTTTGCATTTCTTTTCCATGGGGATGGTCTTGATATTCTTTGTCCTAGATGAGCATTATGGGCTCTGATTTTTTTTTTCTTGGATGCTTGTTTCTCTTGTTTCAAGCAGTTTTCCCACATTCATTTGCTTGTCAATACTCAGCTGGCTACTCGAGACCAACACGTTACAGACTGCCAGGTTTCTCTGTGCATTGCTATGTCCTTACCAGTACTCTCTTCTATGAATTTTAGCTTCATTGGCCTCCCAAGTTCAATCTCAATTCTCTCTGCATATCTCGGACTTGCTTCTTGGATTGGCTTGTTTCTCTTTCCCTAATGTCATGGCCTGAAAACTCTCTTAAGTCAGTCAGCTAGGATGATTATAGTACTCACCTCTTTCTTTCCAGTGTTCAGAGATAACTCTTCTTTGTTGTCTAATGTCCAGTGACTTGAACTCTGTTGTTGCACATACTTTTTCTATCTTTTGTAGGGGGACTGTTTCATCTATTAGGCTAAATCTAGTCCCTGTTTCTGCAGCTGCACAAAAGGAGTTCCCAAGGTTAAGCATTATTTTTAGAAAGTTATTATTGTTTAAAAATATCAAGACTTTTCAGAAATAATAGTAACAGGTGAGTAGATAGATGGGGTGATACATAAATGTGTACAAATCTATTATTTTTAAAACATGCTCATACTTCTAAAGCAGCCATGAGACAGTGAACAAGAGGATGAGTAGAGGAAGGTCTTCTAATACTCCACCAGCCTAAATCCTATCATGTTTTTATTATCTCTTTTATTGATTAGATCTCCTCAAATACTTACTTTGAAGAGGTTTGAGAATAACTGGCTTTTTAAGTATAATATTAACTTCCTTTAATTATCTGCTTTAACTTGATTTTGCAAGCTGGAGCATATCACAGGGGTCAGCCATCCTGACCACTTACAGTGTTTCCAGCATATTTTTCTGTTTCAAACTTCTTTGCCTCTGTTCGTGATACATCCTTATGGGAGATTTATTCTGTAGTCCTTTTCTCCTACCTTTTCCCATTCTGTTGAAAGTCTACTCATTTGACCACCCTAAAGTTTATTGGACCTGCTCTGTCATCAACCTTCTGTAAGCTGTGTCAAGATGCATCACTGTTTTCTTTATGCTCTTTCTGTATCCCCATACCCACGACTTTCACAGATCTTAAAAAATGAATTGCAGCTATAGCCTCCTTGTTACACAGTGTCTCTGCCAGATTTATTTTTATATTCCAAATATATCTGGAACATTATCTGATGCATAGGAAGTATTCAATAATATTTTCTTGAATGAATGATAGCACATATGAATGAGTAAATAGTAGCAAGTGTATGAGTTTGTATGCACTGCAATCTGTCAGACACAAAACCGTACTCCATCTTCTCTCCTTTATGGGTTTTATTTTCACCTATAACTATGATCAAAACCTAAAAAACAATAGTAAGGAGGACCCTAATTTCACAGTCTACTCCATGGTTTCTATTCTTTATTGTTTGTTTTTATGATTTGTTGGTTTATTCTTAGCTCAGGGCTTCAGTGGTACCCTGACTTATTTCCTGCCCCTTGAGTTTTTATTTTCTCCTTCTCTGTTAATGCACAATTCAGGGAAGCATTGATTGATTTTGACAAGTGGTAGAATTGGGTGGGTGGGTCAAGGAGAAAGATTATGACCTGAGATGGAAGAATGGAACCAATACCACCTTCTAATGTCCCTGCACATTTTTGCCTGAGGGCTTTTTAAATCTCAAACTGCCAGGCAATTGTAAGTGATCTCAATTAATAGAGATTTCTGAAGCTAAAAATCAATTTCTTTTTTTTTTAATTCACATTAAGGATCAAGATTATTTTATTATTACATAGAATGAATTCAGCAAATAGAAACCTGTTCATTCACCCAGCACAAGGAGGACTTAAAGTAAGAACAAGGAGAAAGTAATGGAGATATGATTTAACTATGGCAGTGCCATCAGTCAGAAGTAGGTGGTACAAGTTTGCTCATGCTTTCCTGCCAGTTTGAGTTGACTATCCTTTCCTCTTTTGTGTGACTAGATTCTACCCATCTTTCATGGATCCTCTACTCCAGGGAGACTTCTTATTTTCTTCCTTTGTCCTTGTGGAAACCGACTTAGCACTTTAAACCTGAAATAGCCTGGTTCTAAATTACAATACTCTATATTGTTTTATCTGGAGAAGAAAATGGCAACCCACTCCAGTATTGTTGCCTGGGAAATCCCATGGACAAAGGAGCATGCCAGGCTACAGTCCACGGGGTTGCAAAGAGTTGGACATGACTTAATGACTAAACAACAATATTGTTTTATAGCATCCTGCCATATATTATGACCTCTCTTCTTTGGTTGGATTTTGTGTTTTTCTTCAATTGTTTACACAGTGACTGGCAAAAAAGGGGCACACAACAAGTTAATTAATATTTTAATTAGCAATGTTTAATTGATGTTTTATGGCTTGGCTGATTGAACATGGACATTTGTGGCCTTATTGTTTTAGCATCCTCACTCTACCCATTCTGCCTGCAGGCGTACTTATAGAAACTACAGAAGGGAACTTTGAAAACATATTTACTTAACTCTGAGAAAATCATCAATAATCACCTAGAAAGAGAACAGGATGGGTACCTTTACTCTCTTCCCAACAAATTCCGTATTGAGCCTCTGAGCATGCCACAACCAGTCTCTCAAAACAGAAGCAATCAAGCTTGCTGTTTGTTAAGCTAGTACAAATGCTTTTATCTTAATATGAACCACTAGGCAATCAAATATAGTTTGAGAAAATATCACACTTAATAACTTCTGGTGCCCTTTTTATGTTCCTGAATTTTATTGAGCAATTTATAAGAGAGAGAAAAAAATCTATCAGAATTGCTGAAGAACTGTTCTATCCACAAGCAAGCTATTTATCCAGAATATTGAAGTAACAACAAAAATATGTACGAAGCAAAAGGTCAACTAATTGAGGGGACGAAGTGAGTAAGCAATTCATACCAGGAAATAATTACAGTCCAACACTGTGTTGTAAACAAAAATCATCATCATTAATAACAGCAATCTAGTTCCGAGGGAAGCTGCTCATTGAAAATAGAAAAGTTTGTAGCTAACATTTCCCCTTCTCCAGTCATTCTTATGAGGATTTGTGCATGGAAAGCATCCCATATTTAGAGTCAGGAATATTCATATGAGGCATCTTTTTATGGGGAAATTTATCATATCTTTTTTTCTGTTCCTTGGAACTGAAATGAATTTTTCTATAGCTATATCTATGTTAACCCTTTATGCAAATAGGCCATATAAGCAAACTTTTCTTTTTGTGGTCAGCCTACTCTGATGACTGGGTAATTCTTCATGTTAGACTTTTCTGCTCTGATCTAACACTGGGATCCATCTTGCTGGTTCCTTAGCACTGACAGTCATATGCTAATGCCTGCACTCTTGCTCCCACAGTTCCTGTCATCACAAATTCTGTTATAAGACACCGACATGGGAAACATCGTGCGTGTCCACAGAGGAATGTAAGGAGTGAGCACCTTTACAGGATTCGCACACATACCTTTTAACACAGAGACCTAGTGAATGTGGAACCATGCTCTTTATATCCAAAGATCCTGCTGCTGTTGACTTGTCTTTCTGTGGGTGAGGGCCATGCCATGTGCACTGGCTATGACCCCATCCACATGCCCACTGCCCTCCTTGGAGACACAGCCCACAGGATGTCCACAGGCCTCACCCAGCGCTTAGCCGGAAAGGCCAGCAAACAGGTGTCTGTCAGCTATAACCTTCCCAATATCAACAACAGCTTGGTGTTACTGGTAGAAAACAGAATCAAGGAGGAAATGATGGCTTTTCCAGGGAAGTTCTAGCCAAGGCCACAGAGGGAACCTGAGACTCTTGGACAGCGGACTTTTGAATAAACGAATTGGACCTGGCTGACTATCAGTGGGTTGAAAAAAAAAAGAGTGATGAAGTAACCATTCCATAGTAAGATGAGATTTTTAAAAATTTCTTCCATGATGGGCTTCCCTAGTGGCTCAAACTTCCCTGGTCACTCAGACTGTAAAGAATCTGTCTTCAAGGCATGAGACATGGGTTTGATCACCGTTCCAGGCATAAGACAGATTTTCAAATCACCCCTGGTTCAGTTGGGAAGATCCTCTGGAGAAGGGAATGGCAACCCACTCCAATATTGTTGCCTGGAGAACTCCATGGAGAGAAGAGCTAGGTGGGCTAAAATCCATGGAGTTGCAAAGAGTGGAACATGACTGAGCAGACTAACAATTTCAACTCCACTTTCTATGATGAAGAGTATGTATATATCCATCTGGGTTCTCAAGCCTCCTTCCCTCTGGGAGGTAATTATGGGGGCTTTCCTACCAAGAACCAGAATTACAAAACAGGGTGTGGACCTCAAGCTGACACACTTCATGGAGTATAATTGGGGTATCTCTTCCTCAGGCTGGGGAGAACTAGTACTTCTGATGTCAGTGTATTAACTGAAAGGCTATTTTAAGGGTCACATTTGGAACTTTACCTCGCTAGTGTAGTTGCTGCCATATTCAATTCCTATAAAGTACACAAGGAGGTTGATGTTGTCGACTTACCATTCCAGGGAGTAAGACAGGTTACCTAATCACACCTGGTACAGTTCACTTCAGTCACTCGTCGTGTATGACTCTTTGTGACCTTATGGACTGCAGCACAACAGGCGTCCCTGTCCACCACCAACTCCTGGAGCTTGCTCAAACTCATGTCCCTCAAGTCGATGATGCCACCCAACCATCTCATCCTCTGTCATCCCCTTTTCCTCCTGCCTTCAATCTTTCCCAGGATCAGAGTCTTTTCCAGTGAGTCAGTTCTTCACATCAGGTGACCAAAGTATTGGAGTTTTGGCTTCATCATCAGTCCTTCCAATGAATATTCAGGACTCATTTCCTTTAGGATTGACTGGTTTGGTCTCCTTGTAGTCCAAGGGACTCTAAAGAGTCTTCTTCAACACCACAGTTCAAAAGCATCAATTCTTTGGCACTCAACTTTCTTTATAGTCCAATTCCCACATCCATACATGACTACTGGAAAAACCATAGCTTTGACTAGATGGACCTTTGTTGGGGAAGTAATAATGCCTCTGCTTTTTAAGATGCTGTCTAGGCTGTCCATAGCTTTTCTTCCAAGGAGCAAGTATCTTTTAATTTCATGACTATAGTCACCATCTGCAGTGATTTTGGAGCTCCAAACAATAAAGTCTGTCACTGTTTCCATTGTTTCCTCATCTATTTTCCATGAAGTGATTGGACCAGATGCCATTATCTTAGTTTTCTGAATACTGAGTTAAACCGTCATAGACCTGCCAATAAGCTGGGTTGCAGTTTGATTAGGGGTGATTAAGGAGCACATTCTCTGTTCCTTATGCACAGTGTGCTGTTGGATCCAGAAGTGGGTGGCTGGGGATCTGAATGGCTAGTTGGTGGAACTGGGGAATGAGTCTCTCACCTCTAACTGGTCAGAAGCTGCTTCTCCCCAACTCCCTTGGGGAGGCAACCAGACTGGAAACAATTTAATGAGGAGACTCCTCTGTGTCAAGTTGCTGGAGAAAAGCTGAGAGACAAGAATGTCAACCTTAAATTCCAATTTTATTCTCCTTTTATTAAGTAACCCTTCTTGCTCAACTTTTTTTTTCTTTAAATCACATTTGACTTCTCATAGTATTCCCTTGTTTTCTAATTTATGGTTAGTGTTACTTGAAGGCAGAAGGTGTAGCTGTCCATATGATGTGACTTCATAGCACTATGCAACCTCTCTTCCATGTGCTGTGTCCAATCTAGAAACTTGTTTTCTCCCTCAGAAAATTTTGAGATTCATTTACTTCCAAGAGAAGACATAACAACAAACAAAATCAAACAAAACTGTAAAGACTCATGAGAAGTTAAGAACACCAAATTTGATTAAATAAATGCAAGATTTGTCTACAGCTACAGTTAGTCACAAATGGAATGCTTAATTGTCTAATACAGAATTTTAAACTCAGATTTAGTGGAGCTCTAGGGCTTCCCTGGTGGCTCAGATTGTGAAGAATCTGCCTGCCTTGCAGGAGACCCCGGTTCAATAACAGGGTCAGGAAGATTCCCTGGAGAAGAGAATGGCTATCTACTCCAGTATTCTTGCCTGGAGAATTCCTTGGACAGAAGAGCCTGGTTGGCTACAGTCCATAGGATCGCAAAGAGTCGTACATGACTGAGTGGCTAATACACACACATAGAGGTTTCCCCAAGATATGTCCTAGGCTACTGGAGATAGAAATGTTGGGTGACCTGTTGAAGTTCCTGATTCATTTTTCCACCTCAAATGGAGTCATCATGATTTTGTCTTCAAAACTTGAAGTCTATCTACACTTTCATTTAATGAAATGATTCTACTGCTAAATATTGTTTAGGAGAACGAAATAAAACATTTCCTAGTGCTTTCCATAGTGTTATGTCCTCATGAAGGAACTGTTTAATTATCTAGTGATTTATTGTATTTGTTGCTAGAGTAAACTCAGTGTACTGGGGTTTCTATTTGTTGCTTCAATTCTGTTATCGTTAATATCAGACAAGGTTGAATTCTTTCCAGGGCAGAACTATTTTATGAACCCAATTATTTCACCATCTCTCCAATGAAATACATTATAGAATAAACTTTTTGCTTGTTCAACATCTTGGCAAGGAGAGAAGTGAGGTGGAATTTCATCGTTTCAAAGATGTTTGCTTATATTGTCTATACATCCTCAATCATAATAGAATATTATTTGAGATTAATTTTAAAAAATCTTGGAGAAGCAAAAGACTTGAATGGTTTCTGTAAGAGCACCTTATTACAGAAATCCTACCCATGGATGCTAGTAGTATGGGTTTCTAAATGTCTTAACCACCTTTGTGAGCTCAACACTATACATGCTACCAGACATTTAACACACATTCCTTATACACGTCTTGGTGAACAGATGATTATTTCTAAGTTACTGATTTTGTGTCCTAATGAGGTGCTCTGTGGACATACAGAGAGTCTGCTATGTGGCTATTTTCTCATCTGGACCTCTGTTCTCGTTAGTGACCTCTTTGCTAAATATGGTTTAAAAACAACTTCCACTAAATATTAATAAAAATAATAATAATATGATATTAAACCAAATTGGTAATGGTTACATGGATGTTCTTTGTATCAATTTTTTTTAAACATATATATCATTGTGTAAAATCTTTAAATGGAAGATTGGAATCTTTCCCACAACAGAAGCCCATTGTGGGCTTCCCCAGTGACTCAGTGGTAAAAAATCCACCTGCAATACAGGAGTTGCAGGAGATGTGGGTGCCACCCCTGGGTCAGGAAGATCCTCTGGAGGAGGAAATGGCAACACATTCCAGTATTTTTGCCTGGAAAATTCCATGGAGAGAAGAGCCTGGTGAGCTGCAGCCTGGGGTCATAAAGAATCAGACACTTCTGAGCAATGAAGCATGCCCAGAATCTTTTATATAAATGATATATTTTGTAAACATGAACATACACACAGATTCTATATTTCATAAAGCAGAAATGAATTGGCATATAATGACCAGCGTGGGTCTAGTTTGTGTCAAATAGAGACAAGGATTCTGTCATAAGTAAGATGACTGAGAGAGTCCTTTTATCACAGTTGGCCTTTTGTTTGGACTTATAGTCTTTTCTGTGGGGTGAATAGGAAAGCAATAGGGACCCTAATTTGAATTTTTGTCTGTAAGGCTTTTCTGTTCATCCCTTTGGAAGCACCTATTCAAAAAGAAATGTGTGTCCTAAGTAAAGTCTTTCAATCTCATTTTCTCTGCTCTACCTACTACAGTGCTGCTCTAGCAATGCAAAACCACCTGTTCTCCTAGATGATGATATTTTCCCTCTTGCTTCTCTATACCTTGCATTCCCTCCTTTGGGAATACTTTACTCAACTTGTTCATCTAGCGAAGTTCTGCTGTTCCAGGAGTCGGTTCAAGTGTCACTTCTGGGAATCTTTTCCTGATTTCCTACCTAAAGATCTGCTTCCCCCTGGCTGCCACTACAGCCCTCACACCTGGTACCATCCTACAGCCTGATGCCCTGTGCCACATCCATGTCTCCATGGCACAGCCGTTTCCCCAAAACGAAGCTCAGGATCGAGTCATGTTGCTGCTACTGTGAGCATTCGCACAGCAGCTTGCTCAAAGTAGATGGGCAAATTATTATTGTAGAGGAGAGGAAACAAATAAAGGCAAAGGAAGGAAAGCAAGAAGGAAAATTTGAAAAAGAGAAGGAGAGTGGGGTGAAGGAGGAAAACACGAGAAGGAAGGAGGATGGAATCTTGCACAGAAAAATTCATTTAGCTGCTGACACTGCGCATGAGTGCAGGAGTCATGCGAATGAACATTTCCAAAATACACCAGAGAATGGGTCTGATTCTGTTGTACAGGAGGGTGAAGAGAGAAACCCTAGATACAGCACATTGTCTGAAAGAATGGTCCTGAATAACTAAGTATAGCCTGATTGGGAGTGGTCATTTGATGGATTTATAAATGTCAAAAATAGGGGGCATTGGAAAATGAGGCTGCAGTAGTGGATGACTCTCCTCCCCAGAGCTGTAAGGACCTCCCAAAGGTGTGCATTGTGATCCTCCATCCCTGTACCCTTGTTTTCTCTAAATTCTACATCTAACCTAAAGCGGAATGAGAATCATCGAATTCAGAAAGAGCGTGAGGTAGGAGAAAGGAGAGAAATATTACAATTGGTGAACGGCCCATTGTTTTGATAGATACACTGCAAACATCAAGGATTTTTAGAATGTAATTCCTGTTTGAATATTAAACTTTTTTTTTTCCAGATTTAGGGTGTTGGATGGATGTAACTGCAGGAAACCTGGGCTATTAATAGAATTACACACATCAGAGGCAACCTATAAGCCTGTAAGCATAGAATGTTGTCAGAAGCCTAGAGAGAAGGACCTAACCTGAAGCACAGAAATAGACCTCTATATGAGAGTCTCTTTTGTTGTGAATCAGTCACTTAGTCATGTCCAACTCTTTGCAACCCCATGGACTGCATACAGCATGTCAGACTTCGCTGTCTTTCACCATCTCCCAGAGCTTGCTCAAACTCATATCCATTGAGTTGGTGATTCCTTTTATGTAGAATTACGGCAAAGTTATATTCATCTGTTTTTCTTTCTTATTACACTGAGAATATAAAAGGCAGAGAACCCAGTGGGAAGGAACAGGTTACCCAAGATTCATTTCAGGTGAAATTATTGGATGCCACATACTTCCCTAAATCCAAAAACTGATGTCAGGGTCTTGTATTCCAGACTTGAAAAAAGACATACTCCTGAAGAAGGAATTCAGTGAGAAACCAGAGGCTAGGAAAGTCAAGACTGAGCACCACAAAGTCAGCAATGCTTCTGATGTCTCACCAGTCTGCAGAACTGGAATGAGACCACAATTCCAGCCCAGTAAAAGCTGAAAAGAGTTTCAGCCCCAAAGCCCTTCTTTGCGCAGTTAAGGAATTTGAGGTCAAGAGAAGAAATGGGGAATGGCTTGCCCTGGCCATACCTGATTAGTGACCCTTGAGACTAGATTTCTTGTCTTTGACTTCTAGTCCATTGCTCTTTGCTTTAATCATGATTGTTTCCTTAAAAGTACTTGTGATCTTTGCTTGAACTTCGGGTGATGAAAATAAAGGTTCTGACAATTTTATTATTGTTTTCCTCATTTAAAAGTCAAGGAAAAAAGCAAACATATACTTCATGAAATTACAGTTCGGCTTATTTTCAAGCAAGTTTTAATTTATGGCCCATAGGAAGGAGAAAAAAAATGTACGACAAAAGTCCCATAAGTTCACCCAGGAGAAGTTTCCACTTGTCTTTCTTATTTTTTTCTTGTTTCTGGGTCATGTTTCCTGGTTTGGAAGATTTCCTGCCTTTCTACTATGTGTGTGCATGCTAAGTCACTTCAGTTGTGTCCAGCTCTATGCAACCACTTGGACTTTAGCCTGTCAGGCTCCTCTGCCCATGGGGATTCTCTAGGCAAGAATACTGGAGTGGGTTGCCATGCCCTCCTCCAGGGGATCTTCCTGACCGAGGGATCAAACCCACACCTCTCATGTCTCCTGCATTGGCAGGTGGGCTTTTACCACTAGTGCCACCTGGGAAGCCCCTTTCTAGCACAGAACCCGGCTATTTATGTAATTAATCATTTAAATAATTCATTTTCTTTTTCTTAAGAAGTATGAACATGTAGAAGCAAGAGGAGGAAGCTTACAAGTATGACCTGTTCCTAGATGAGTTACAGAGAACGTCAGCTTATCTTCATTCAACAAACTGTACAGGACTGGAACACATATATTTGCATGCGGTAGAAGCAACTGAAAAATCTAATCAGAAATAAATTCTTTAAACAGGAGGATACATTTCTTTTGTCTGACTCACTTACTTGGGATGAAAAAGAAAAGTGTGAGATTGGAGTGGGGATAATGTATCAGTGCAGATTAATAGATTAAGAACAATATCCCACTTGGGTCATGTGATTTCACTCTTCTTGAGTCCTCAGATATAGAAAAATGAAGCATAAAATTGAAAGAGTTCTTATTAAAAAGTGTAAATCACACTTTTGCTTAACATATAAATCAAAAGACTAGTCAAGTGGACCAAGCTATCTGGTCAACATCACACATCCAGTTAATACATAGCAATAGTGTTGCCTCAGTGAGCCAATCTGTACTCAAATCCCTGGAAAAATAGACAACTGTAGGCCCCTATGAATCTGCTGTGTAGCAATTGAAGTTTGATCTCCAGGTTATAATTACTGGCTCCACTTTGAGCAGAAACAAAGCCAGGCTATTTGTAAATATTTCCAGCTAGGCTGAAGGTTGGTATTTATGACTTAGCTCATAAAATCTAGGTCCCAACTTCTTATTTAATCACTTAATTCTAACAACAATCTGTTTTGTAAAGATTTTCATGATACTGCAGCAGCCAGAGCTGTGTAAAATGTTTTCCAGGTCAGAAGGACCTGACACTCAGAGGCAGTACCCCCAAATAGAACAAGGTTTTTTGTTTGTTTTTTGTTTGTTCTTGAGAGAACTCTATATCTTCCCTGCTACTGGTCATTGAGAGGGAGATATTGGCAGTGAAGGCAATGTTGGGTGAGTTGAGAAAATATTGGCCATTAAGAAAAGAACAGTCATTGGCTCAAACTAGCTGATACTTTCTAGGTTCCAGACGGGATGATAAATGGGGTGTATTTGCAACAATAGGGGTTCTTCCAAAAACAATGATGCTCCCTTGCCCTTACTTTGGTTCTCAATGGAATACAAAGGATATTTTTCTGGTTTCTGCCAAACTGAATCACCAGAATAAAAGATTGTAGGAGCACATTTTAAATTTTAAATTTTTAATAAAATATTTACTATTACTTCACATTTCATCAGAAAGTAAAATCAATGTATCCCATAGAAATTTGGATTTGATATTAAACAAGTCTAGAGGCCTTGAATCTTACTTCTTCCAAGTGCCATAGCATGTGGAAGGCCACCAGAGATTACAAAACTTCACTGGGAGATTTCTTGCAAGAGATGACTATTTTTGAATGTCTAACGCCATCGATTGGGTAAAATTGACTGCTGTATCTACAGTGTATTAATTGGTTTGTAGAACATAAATGCATGGCTTGTTAATATAAATAATGCACAATATGGGAGTGCATCTTCTATTCGCATATGCCCATTATAATTACCTCTCCCTGAAAACCATATCCAACTTTGGTCATGCAATGAGAGTACAGCACCTCACGAGCTATAGTGGAACTTGATAAGCCCTATGGAAACAAACAAGAAAAACTACATATTGAAAAACCACTATATATCAGCACTGTGAAAGTGGCTGCAAGGAAGAAAAGCAAGAAAAAGTTCAGAGTCTCTGCCCCAAGGTGCTTACAGTCTGTACCAAAAAAGCAGCTTATGATAGAGTAAAATAATACTAATATCAGTTCCAATAGGATTCCGAGTTGAGACATAACATATAGGATATTATCTGGTCTTTGAAATACGGAGATGGAGTTCGTAGTTCTTCGTGTGAGCTAGAAGAAGAGGCAAAGAAGGATGCTTTAAGCAAAGGGAATATTGTGAGAAAAGCAAGACGTACAGGAGAAGCCAAAAGCGTTTGGATGAGAGTGAATTAGGAAAGACGCTTAGACAGAGAATACATCTAATAAAGTCAATCCACTAAACCCTTTGCATGCCAGATAATTTTGTATGTTACAGCTCTTAGGTCTGATTCTCCAGGAAACAGCCTCTAGATAAAAACTTGTGTGTAGACTCTGTACGTAGTTCTCTTGAGAACTCCTCTAAGAGGCTGAAGGAAGCTGGACAAGTAAAAGCTGGATGAAGGTGGTGTTCTTGGTTATCAACCATTCAAACTTCATGTGCTCATTAGCACATGGGATTCCGTTATTTGTTTTTCATAACCTCCTCAAATGAATCAACGCTATACCAATGCCTATGTAAAAAGAGTAAGCTGCTAAGTATTATCAGGAGGAATTATTTCTTGTTCCTTTACATGAAGTAGGAAAAAATATTTTGTTCTTCTTAAAAATATGTCAAACTCTAGTTTTCCTTAAATGTTCATGCAGGGACAAGAACAAAAATAATGCATTTTCAAAGAGCTCAACTTAAAAAAAATTTAAAAACATCCTTCACTGCACCAAGTCATAACGAGGCATACCCAGCAAATGCTGCACAGTTAATGTTGCTCATGGACCCCTGTGGAGAGGAAGGATTTTACCAGAACTGTATGAAGTGCCTTGAAATTAATTTTCCTATAATAGAAACTACTTAAAAGAATTATCTTGCTGTGCAGCAAATCAGTTCATGTGGAAGATTTATGCTTTCATCTGGAATTTTCTTAAAGGGGGCAAAGGCAACAAAGAGGTGGTTTGGATGAACTTAAAATCAGAGTCTGTCCAAGCCCTGAGCTTTGTTCTTGGGTTAAAAAGACTTCAGAAAATGTTAAGACTTGAATAAATGCAAGACTGTTTTGGATAAGCATCAGGCAATCTTCAAAAGAAATTTCAAGCTAAAGAAACTTCTAACTCCACCCTTATCTTAGAGATGAAGGTACTGAGGCTGTGGGAAGGGGTCAAAGAGTAGGTCAGTGGTGTGTAAGCACAGATACACATGCACAGACTCACATCTATTCATCTATATATAGACAACAACTCATGTTTTAGAAACATTTGCCAATTTCCAACCAAATATTTAAAATCTGTGTTAGTGAGGCTGGGCTAGGCTCTGCTGTGATAACAAATCGACACAAGCTTAGCACAGTAAAAGTTTATTTCTCACTTACTTTATAGGTAAGTGTCAGTCCGGAGGCCCACGTGGGTTGTTTCTCCCCAAATACAAACTCTGAGAAGCATGCAATTCTAACGTCTCAGAGTCCGCACTTCCAGTTCACTAATGAGGGTGAGAGACCCTAGAAACTGTCCTTTTCACGTCTTTTTGTTGTTGTTGTTTGGCAAATATTTTCAGAATTCCACTTTGCCCAGTGAATGGAGAGGAAATTAGACTATTAACAGCAAGTTCTAGGAAAACTTCTAGACTAAGTGCTCTCAGGCCTCCTGAATGGCAGGCCTCATGGCCTACTTCTTTAGAGCTGAAAGGACTTCTAGGAAGATTAACTTTGGCAACATGTATTTGAGAGGAAACTACAATGAACCATGCTCTACATTTCCTGCTGGTTTAAAATAATGGCACTCTTAGAGAATCTGGGAAGGATCTTAAACTAATCATGGGAACGAAATTCAAGAAATGATTGTATCCAACCATGGAATGTGGAACTCTAGATAAAAAGTTGAAAGAATATGTAGGTATAAATAGTACATTAATATTGACAGAACAATAGAAGAAGAGAAAGAGATTTAGGGAAAAATACCTTTGAGGAAAGGAATAAAAATTAAAGATTAGCATGTCTTTCAGACTATAGTTTACCAAATGATATGAATAATCACAATGAGTGCTTTTAAACAAACAGCCTGTGAATCTGGGAGTATCAGGGGAGAGTCATAGATTAACAGAATTTATTCCTTCTTTGTCCCAACATATCAATAAAAACAGGACTTACTCAAGATCTCTGAATGCTAGTTGTAAAGGAAAAGAAGTGTTTTTGTGTCAGTTATGAGGTGTGATCTTAAGGTGTAAGTGGACAAACAGCTTATTTCTTTGTGTTTTGTTTTGTTTTTCCAAGATTTCTTAAATCAAAATCTTAGACAAGTTTCCCTGCTCAAAGTACAAAGCTGAGTTGAAATTTTGTAAGACAAGATGAACTCTTTTACACCTCTGTTTAACAGGCCAAGTAGAGCAAGCAAGCAACACCAAACAAACCAGAAGACAAATGAGTTAAGATCAGTGTTTATCAACCAGCCCTGTTTATCATCCTTCCTCACGCCCTCAACTCTTTCTTTGTTGAGAGGGCATGCTGCTAGGGGTTTTGCTTTCTAGGTTATTCCTTCTTCTTTAATGAATCAGCTCAAGGAAAGATTTAAAAAAATATGGTAGCCAAAATATACAAATGTTTCTGCTTTCTCTGTTTTAATTACAACTCTCACAATGTGAGAATATTCAGTATCAGATCCTCATGTATTAAGACTATGACCATTAATACTAAGCTTTGCCTCCAATATATCTTGCCTTCACTGAAAAAGTAGCCCTCATTCTTATTCAGCCTTCTTTCAAGAAGACCCTCTTTCTCTTTGGTTTATATAAGTAGGATATTTTAGCTCATTCTAGAATCTAACACTGGAAAATTCATCTCACTCCCCTGATCAAGGGTAAAATATATCTTGCTAGTTCTGGTAGCCAATTTCTTCTTGACTCTGTAGAAAGATATGCTTCAAGGGGCTGAATAACAAGATTTTAACTCCTATGTGCCCGGATTCCTAGCTATAATTCCTTTGCAGAGCCTGTGTTCCTGAAAACATGTTCCAGACCCTCCCTGCTGAATTCTATTTGCAATTCCATTTTTTTTTTTTTTTGGTCAAAATATTTCAATATGGGTCCTTCATGTTCAACATAAAGACCATGATAACTTTAGAGCTATTACTATGATATTTGAAGAAGGTTAAAAAGAGGTAGAGATATTTTCATGAAGTTACCCCTCCCCCAAATGTAAGCAATATGCATGTTCTACAGTTAGCAAGCTAATGTTGGGTCCTTATAAATTCCAGTGAAGAACAATTATGAAGTCTACCAGTTAGTTTCTGTTCAAACCTCTATTCTCTAAGCTTATTGTATTTCTAGGCCACTAAAACCTTCTGCCTGATTTGAAGAGCTAGCATGTGAAAATATTTGCTGAACCTGATTCCCTGATGGGCAATGCAATCCACTAGAATCAAATGTATTTGTGAAACACAAACAGATTTTCATTACCTGTAGCTTATAATCAAAGCAAAGTTTCTCGCTTTGACAAACATGCTATTCACTTTGGAAACAGAAGTGAAGCACACAATTTTTGCATTTATTAATTGTGTATCCCTGCTGTAAACATTAGCTAACCATTTGCTGTGAAATCTTAAGTAAATCTCTACACTAAAAGGCACTGCTGAGCTTCCAAACTCTTAGACTCCACATTCTGAGTGGGCTATAATCTTGGCAAGATGCATTTTCCCTATCAACATCCATAATGTCTCCCCAGGGAGGAATTTGTCAAAGGAGGAATTTGTAAAGTCACCATCTTCACAGAGGCCCCTGAGAATGAATTTAGCTGATGTGTGTAAAGACCTCCAAAGGTGAAAAATGGGGCAGGACAGTCACTGATGCCAGAGGGACTTTCTAGGCAGTGTTTGGGAATCTTCCATGAATTAAACAGGAGCGTTTCTTCCATAACCAAGAAAGGAGGAGGCTCTGTAAGAGAATTGCTTAGCATCATATATGATGCCAAGCAGTTGCTCAGATGAGATACTTCTGTAATGGCCCATATTTACTCATTTGCAATTTCAGAAAAAAAAATTAAAGCTAGAAGAAAATCAGAAACATTGAAACAAACTAAAATAATTAAAAGGTCAATTGGAGGATATTGCAAGCCTTTGAAAGATACATATACTGACTCAATTCTGGAGTGAAGAAATGAAATATTAGAAGTCCTAAAGTAGATGACCCCAACTATAGGTAGTGTTTTCAGATATAGAAACCTTGCTCCACTGCATGAATTACTTTGGAATGTATGTATACCAGGAATTTTCAGTGATGGAAAAACTCTTAAGATTTCATGTGGAAATATTCATATTTCAGCCTCACAGATTGGCACCAGGATATTAATTGGAAAAATTATGTCAATAAACCAGTGATTAGCAAAGAAGTAAATAAGTGAATATTCCCCAATTATTTTCCTTTGAGTATCAATTTTGGACTTTTGGTGCCTTGACCTATAAAAATCCTTGAGTCTCTGAGCCCAGCAGGTTCTTCCTTCTGTGTAAGGCAGTGCCACAAATTCACCCTGGGCTCTTACCAGCCCATTCAGTGCTCCAGCAACAATCTCATATCTCTTTTCTTTCCGTCTCTTCCTTATCAAATTAATTACATCTGCAGCAAGCTAAGTCTTTTGAATATAACACTTTAATTCTGCCTGCAAAACTATCAATTTCTTTTCATTTCCTAGAAGATAAACTTTTAAATTCTTAGCACGTTATTCAGACTTTCGACAATCCTACCAATCCATCTTCTCTTTCACTCGTCTCATGCCCTTTGCAGTTAGTAAGCCAATCTAGATTTGGTGCCCCAACAATTATTGCATTATATTGTAGTCCTTCCTTTCTTCATACTTACCTTCTGGCCTAAGGGCATTTGCTCTCATTTCTAACAATCCTTAAGGCCCAGACAAGTAACTCCCTTTTCTAAGCAGCCCTCTCAGTTCCCTCTTGATAACTGTAATTTCTTTCACCTATACAACTATAAGAACCATTGTCCTTACCAACAGAACATGTCTTGCCTTGTGGCATCATATACGGATATCTTCTATTATTATTTAACTAACTTGATGTTTATAACTTATCCCTCCAATAGGATTGTGATTAACTTACAACTAAAAATGACTACTTCTCCCTTTCCTCCTTTCTCTCTTCCTTCTTCTTTCACAACTACAAAGAACTTTGTACATAATGGACTCTCAGGAAATATCTGACAATTGTTTAAGAAGTGTTATGGGATCAAGTTTCCATCATGATTTCATTGGGACCATTGCCATATGAATTTGAAGGTGAATCAGTTTTCGAGTGCTCTTGATTTCTTTGTGGCTGTGGTTGTTTTTGATTATGTGGACATTTTAAGCTCAGCCTTTGAAAATGTTGGCTTTCCCTTACTGATAATGATGAGAATGTGATCGTGAATAGACCAAATTATCTAGGGTCATTTGAGCTCCCAAAGAGAAAGCATAATGTAAGTACCAAATTTGTACTATTATTAGGTATACATATTCCATTGCTTATCAAGTCAAAGATTAGATTCTGATGGTTGTAAACTCTTCCCGCTACAACACACCACCATAATTTAACATCTCATCAGATGGCAGTGTCCCAGATATTGTAGTTACATTTTATTTGGTTTAATTTTATTCAATTAAACCTCTCCATGCTATTTTTTTCTTTTTTGATGCTTAGCCACTTCAGTGGCCAATAGTGAAAGTTTTCAGGGCCGGGTACCTGTAGAATCTCACAATAAACTTCTGCACATATCGTGCAACTTTTCATTGAATCCATGGAACATCTTCTAATTCTCAGTGAAGGAACCAGTGTAATCACATTCAGTTAGGTTTTCAGCCGATTAGTGAAATACCAGTGAAATAAGAACCCTGAGAGAGACACATTGTTGCTCTGAGTTCCTTCTGAGCCTTAATCTTACAGGTTGAAGACACATAACTGCTAGATGTGCAGCACCTCACTACCTTGACCTAATAATAAACAAGTGTAAAACAGCACATAAATGTTTGATATTCAATCCTAAATGAAAAAACATGTATTCTATAATGAATACTTAATTAGGACTGCAAACTGAATATAAGGAATGGAGCCCCTACTGCTTCTGAGACAAAGCAGAGTAAAATGAATTACCATCACGCAGGGAATGATATTAATAGTGTCCAGCTTTATAAATGAATCCAATTTTAAGCCACTTTAGTTGCTATCATACTGAGAATGAGTGCAACATGTCTAACATATCATTTCTTTTCTGGCAAATGACAAGACTTAAGCAGAAAACAATTTTGACTTGCTGATATTTGACTGCATTAAATATTTCTAATTATTGAGTACTCACAGTCAAACATCATTCAGAAAACAAACGTCAGTGCTCTTTTCAGCATCAGCATATTGAGATGAGCCATCTTTTTTCTCTCTCTCTTACAAAAGGAATAAAGTAGGTGAAAGATTGTTTGGGTGACTCTATAGCATCAGTAATTGTTGGTTCACTCCCTTGAGTCTATCCTGCAGAGAACAGTTGGCATTTTACTATATGTGGTAGCTTAGGTTTATGTGCTGTATTTGTTATTCAAAATATTTGCAGGTGGATGGAGTCACCAGGAAGTGGTGTAGGAATAGCAAGGAAAGGCACTGGTAGATTCCACACAAAGCACTATTTCCACATGCTAGGAAGAGAGGCTGTCCTGGCAATTATTTTGGTAATGAGAATCATAATATAAATTTGACCTAGGATGAAGATTAGGTAATTATTTTGATTTTTAAAATTTCTGATTTTAACAATCTGTTTGTCTACCGTTGGGTAAATCTTTACTGTATATTTAGTCTGTGCTAGTCACTGGATTAAACATATAATTAGGAAGAAGTAGTATTCCAACTTTGGAATTTCCCATTCTAGCAGGCAGAGACGACCACCATACCTGAAGCATACTGTTCAATCTAGTGTGGTATCTAAGTGTGTGTGTTAGTCATTCAGTTGCATCTGACTCTTTGCAACCGCATTGACTACAGCCTGCCAGACTCCTGTCCATGGACTTCTCCAGGCCAGAGTACTGGAGTGGGTAGCCATTCCCTTCTCAAGGGATCTTCCTGACCCAGGGATTGAACCTGGGTCTCCTGCAATGCAGGCATATTCTGTACCATCTGGGCCACCATGGAAACCTTGGTGTGGTAGGCGGTTGTGGTTTAGTCCCTAAGTTGTATCCAACTCTTACGACTCCATGGACTGTAGCCACCAGGCTCCTCTGCCCATGGAATTCTCCAGGCAAGAATACTGGAGTGGGTTGCCATTACCTTCTACAGGGGATCTTTCTGACCCAGGGATCAAACCTGGGTCTCCTGCATTGCAGGAGGATTCTTTACAGACTGAGACACCAGGGAAGCCCCCAAGCCAGAACTTTGTGGTATAGAAATCACAGATATTATGATTTAGAACATTGTATAAAGAAAGAAGGACCAGGATCGTCTAAGATGTTTCTGTTCCACTGCTGAGAGGGTAATACTTCATCTTTAGAAAGTCTCCAATGGTGGCAAACCAGAGAAGAGAGAGGACTCAAGGGCTTTGCTTACTTACTTAGAGGCCCCCTAAAAGTCTTTCAGGGTTATTTCAAGGCAACCATTATATTGTCAAAGGTTTTATTTCACAAAGGGACAGTAAAGAGGAGACAGTGTCAAACTTTTTTGATCTCTGCAGAAAGCTAAACTTAGAGTAGTATTCAAGGTGTCCTTTCTGAAACCCAGCATGGCTAGAGAAGAGTTGCCCTTCTGTCATGAAATACCTGCTAAAACCCCTTCATAGCCACATAATCATATTCTTCCTGGGTAAAATCAAGACCCATACAGGCTGTAATATTATTTCTAATATATAATGTAGAAAAGGTCAGATGAAACACAAGTTTTGACCAAATGTCCATCAGCACTCAGGCTATCTCTTCACAGGTTTTGCCTTTGGGAACAAGCCAGTCTTACCTTTGCCCTTAAGTCTTGACCATGGGCTTCCCTGGTGGCTCAGATGGTAAAGAATCTGCCTGCAATGTGGGAGATCTGGGATGGATCCCTGGGTCAGGAAGATCCCCTGGAGAAAGGCACGGCAACCCATTCCAGTATTCTTGCCTGGAGAATCCCCACAGAGCAGCTTGGTGGGTTACAGTCCATGGGGTAACAAAGAGTTGAACATGACTGAGTGACTAAGCACATTAGGAAACAAGAGATCTATTATTAGGCCAAAAAACAGGAAGTCCTAAAGCGCATTTAATTTGGTAAAACTCGGAGGCAGTAAGACAATTGAGAGATGAATGGCTGGCTGGCTAAATGACTGAATGAGTGGGGAAAGGACTGAATGGATCAATTTCTTCCTGGATTATCTCTTTCAGAAAGTTACTCTCTCTTCTCCAGCTAATATGGAAAGATGAGTTCTGAAGTACCTGCGCTTTACTAAAAAGATGATTCTTCAATTTTATGCCTGTACTGAGGATGTCTTGGCCAAGTCCTAAGTAAGATAGGATGATGATGACAACCACCACCAAGTCAATGCAAGTTTTGTGTTCTAGACTCAGGTTTCATTTGTATATATTCACTTATTCTTCTCAGTGATTGCATGAAGTAAGTAATATTCTCATATAGTCTTCATTTTGCAGTGTGGAAACTAAAGCAAAGAAGTGTTCAGTAACTTACCTAAGTGACACATCTAGGAAGTAGCTGATCAGGGATTTGAACCGAGAAAAGAATGACTTTTGAGGACTTGTTCTTAATTGCTACATTTCTTTGCAAATAAAAACTAGCAATTTGGGATGGAAAAAAGAAACTGAAAGCAGCGCATACAGGAGACCTTTCTATATTCTCAGTGCTACATCTCTTTCATTGTTTCCCAAAGCATGCCCCCTAAAACTTATCTCCACAAAATGCTGACTGACTCTGCCCCTAACTGCAGATGAGCTCTGGAGGGAGCAAGCCAGGCTGGATAAGATTATAATCGCACAGATATGTCTTGTTTGGGGAAAAGGCACAGTGTCAGGAGAGGAGAATGGATGCTCTCCGTCCATGGGCGACACCCCTTCCACTCCATGATATACGAACACCGAAGACACCGTACATCATGGTGACATGCACTTAAACTTAAAGCCGGTCCAAGCGCTTCTGTGTTCCCTGGGGGAGCTGCCATAAGCTGTGATCTATGGAGAGGGCCCAGGGCTGCTCTCTGCTTGGATTTGTTCTGTTTAGAGTAATCCTCTAAATACAATTATTGCCTTCACTGCAAAGAGACATTTCTTGAAAAAAGTAAGTGATATGCATCAAAAGAGCATGAGATAGAAAAAAAGAAAAACAAAAAAAAGAGAACTGGTCTTTGTACAAGTTACTCTCTAAACTAAAACAACATATTTTAGTAGAAGAGAGATTGGTAATCAAAATACATGGCTTATAGCACTGGGTTTCCCCAAAACAGTCTCTGTGACCCTGACCAAGTCATTTCACACTCTGGATCTCAGTTCTTCCACATGTAAAGTAAGGTAATAAAATTAGATATGTTTTTAAGGTCCTTGAAGTGGTTTAGGAATAGAAACTCACTCTTCCTAAAATTTACAGTCCATGACTTCTCCACCTTGGTGTCTTCCCTATCTAGTACAAACCAGACAGAGAGGTGCTCAAGAAAATTTTTTTTGAATTAGAGGGTGAGGAAGTTGCAAAGAAAATAAGAGCTATAAAATCCTGACTCTCAGTCAGAAAGACACATTTGATGAATCTGCCTCAATCTTTCATTAAGCTTACTGCAGTTATTTTTTATGAAAAGCCAACAAACAAACAAAATCCCCTCTATTGTGTTTAAATAAAGTTATAAAAATGAGTTTCTTGCCATTCCTCAGTGATGGCCTGGAGCCATTGTTACATTCATCAGGGATTGATCATTATTGCTCTGCTCAAGATATTCCTGCAAAAAGCGAAAAGCATCATTTTTCACTAGTCAGACCAATAAAAATTCTAGAGCTATGACACATATATATATATATATATACACACACACACATATTTAAATTCTGGATTTCACTGGAGCAGAATGCAATTAAAATAGCTGTTCATCTTACCAGTTCTATTTTATAAAGTAAAAATAATGATGCAATTTAAAATATAATTTTAGCTTCTATTATTAAAAAAACAAACACACGCATTTCAGTTCTCCAAGGCAAGCACACACTTCTTTGTATAAAATTTAAAATTTCACCCAATATATAAAAGTGTCTCATGTCATACATCATGGCAAAGTGACTTTTTGAAATGGTTCTTTCAAACTGTTTGGTAGTTTTGCAGTTTTTCTTTGCTACTAAACTACTCTTAATCTTCAAGCCCACAGCTCTGTCTGCAACATTTTTAAAGCAGCTGGTGACCTGAAGTTGCATCTCTGACCTTTGTATCTCCTTTGTAATACGAAGGGCATTTGTACTACTAGAGCTATGAAGGTCATAGTTGGGATGTTTTAAATTAGCTCTACTCAGTAGTAATATAAAGTCAGCTCTATTTTTAATTTTACATTTTCTCATAGCCACATTTTAAAATTTAAAAAAGGTAAAATCAATTTTAATAAATACATTTTTAGTCAAGTATATGTAAAAAAAATATTTTAATATCTGCATACAATTAGAGATAAAATCAATAAAATATATTATATTCTTTTTTAATGCAAAACCTTCAAAATCCAGTCCTTTTTTACACTTATAGTAAGGTCAAGTTAGGACCATCCATGTCCTATGTTGTCCACATCCTCTTGGAGCCAATTTTTACTCTGCTGGACAGCACAATTTTCAGATAATAGCTTCTAATGGAAGAAATGCTGGAGTCTGATTTGTTTGCTTATTTGTTGTATTTTTAAATTTATTTTGTTTAACCTACTTGTTTTACGTATTGGACCAATTCTGAGATTTCATCAACACCTCACCAGTTGTAGTCATTTTTCCTTTACTGTGAATAGCTCTATAACTGTCTCTTTTATATTTTTTTCACATCTGCACTTTAACCAAGAATTCTGAACAATAACAGATACCAAATGTTTCCAAAATAGAAGAAAAGCAAAGGACAAAGAGTCTTCTACTATATTGAACAATAAACCTCTCTGTCTATGTGTTTCTCACACACACACACACACACACACACACACCCCTCTGATTCTCCCATGAATGGCACAGAAGTTTAAAAGTACTACCAGATCCTTAGAGTTCTCTCAGTTCATGAGGTATCAATAAAAGGTTTTGAATGCCCGCTACATGCAGGGCCTTGTGCAGACAGGAAGTCATAATAAGAAAGGAAGTTACTCAGATGTTTTTAGATGGTCCACTGGGGGACAGAATTTTTTCCCAGATCCTTGGTGAGAAAATAGATCGTAGCATTCAGTGTTTATGGATCTGAAAACAGGAGCTGTATATTCGTTGGGAACTGGGGAATTTCAGGCAGCTAAGTGGGATGATCAAATACTTTGTAATCATAGATACTTTCAGCTTTGTGCAGTGCTGCCAATTAAATGAGCAGCTGGATCCCACTAACATTCTTTTTATATGAGCATAGTGGGATCCAGAACACCTATTGACAAATGAAGGAACTTGAGTTCAAAGAAGTTTAGTGACTGACTCAAGGGACTAAGTGAACTAGAAGCACCCTGGGGACCTTGTTTCAAGTCTTTCAGTTTTTTATACTGCATCTTTCTAACCATTTATGAAATGTTAGTGGGTGGGGAAGGACATAGAAATTTAATAGGACTTAATTAGTCAATAGACTGAAGAAAATACAGTTCATTACATCTGCCCTGTCTCTTAAGTGAATCTTAACTGCCCATCAGAAGTGTCCCCTCGCTTGGCTGGCCTTTCCATGAACCCCTTCCCCATGAGAGGGGCTTTAATATAATCTTACATGTAGACTCTCCATATGTCAGGGAATAGTGGCTTTCCCTCTCCTCCACTTGCTGGACAGGAAGGGTTGAGAACAAGCTTATTTTCTCCACAGCAATGCTCACAGTGCTCCTCACATAGGAAAGTTCAGTCCCTGTGTGCTTTGACTGACACTGATTAGGAGTTTAAGGAAAATGAGACTTCCTGTTGCCAGTGACCTTCCAGCGGACTCAGCATCATTTCCCCTGGTCACTGCCAGTCCCTCTACTGCCCCAATGTGCCTGTATTCTTCTGTTCCTAGAAGGTTTTTTCAAGGAACTTCCTGCCTCTCATATTCTCAAGGCTACATAGATATGTACATCATGCTTGATTTCAACTTCACATCCCTATGCCTCTCTGACTTTCTTGTCACTTTGCCTTTGCCATGAGAATCCTATTCTAGTCCCCAATACTGCCCTGTGACATGGTTTAGAACCAAAGATACCAGATAAGTGTGTCAAAAGGGGATGCCTGAAACACACAGTATCTGGATTTCAATTCAGTACTTGGCTAGACTTCTTAGATTATTTTGTATAAATGTGAACTGGCTTGTAGCCAGCTAGATGACCACACACAAGGGCAGCTAATCAACAGATCAGCATTAACCTGAAGATAGATCTCTAGTGGCCTGACAATGAGTTCTGCCCTTGGCCTTGACCTTCAACATCCTCATCACTTTATAATTTGCAGATTGAATTGTTATTTGAAGTGTGTTTCAAAAAGGTCAGAGCCTGCAGTGCCAGTACTGCTTGGAGTTATATAGTAGCAGTTAGGAGTAGAAATGGTACCAGGAGCACATTTTCTGAATCAGGAAATGGAAATTTCTGTGATTACTAACTGAATGAGACTGTCCCTGCTGAGTATATCAGCTCAGACATAAGAAAGTAAACAGACTGCCCAGCAGGCAGATGAGCTGGAATATTCTTCAGGTGGACATTACCAAACCCTTTCATATGTGTGCCGTAGAGCTGGCTTCCTCCTCAGCTTTTCACATCTCAGTCACGGGCATTATCTTTCATGTTGCTCCCCATACACCTGAATGTCACCCTCAACCTCTCTTACTTTCACCTGCATTCCACTGACCCCCTGTCCTGGTGAATAGACCATCTCAGTGCCTTACAAATGTATTTTCTACCACAAACAAGTGGAAACAACAAAATTGGGGGAAGAAATAAAGTTTGAAGACGCTCAAAGTAGGTTTCTGATAACTCACCCATCCTGGTCAACTGGCTTCAGAATCACAGCATGATGGAATGTCTACAAGGACCATTCCTGTTTGGGTGGGCCAGCCTTGATAAACACATTAGGGTTCTGTTATAATACAAGTAAAAATAGAGACTTGTAGTTCAATTGAAAATCCAACATGTATTTCTCTTGCTTCTGAGATTTACAAAAATGTTTGTAAACAGGAAATTATATAAGGGATTTTGAACTCTCAACCCAATTAAAGATTAGTGTGAGCCCCTCACATCTCAGAGGTGATGAAGTTTGGGAGTTCATACCACTCTAAGAAACCAAGTGGAGCTTTTTTTCACTCTGGTTATCATTTGCTTGTAGCACTTGTAGCTCTAGTGTAGCACTTGGGGCTGAGGAGAATGCAAAACAATACAGGTAGCCCATGAGGCCAACAACTGTTGAACTGTTTAGACTGCAACATCTCGAATATTCAAAGAACAGGAAAAGAGAAAAGCCTAAAGAGGTGATGTTAGAACACCAGTGCTCAGAGTTAAAGAATGCTAGCAGAGACCAGGAAGAGGGTCTGATGCTATAAACACTCATCTTACCTTGGACTTGCTCTTTTGGCTCCTGAAAGATAGGTGGACTTGACACCCACCCAGTTTCCCTCCACAAATGTAGTTATACAATGAGACCAGGGCCCACAGTTCAGAGAAGAGTCTACCCCCGGGAGGACGTAAAGGTCCCAGGCTCTTGAGATCAGAGGGGTCAGGCAAAGACAAGACACCATTTTACTTCTGAGAGGGCTCCTTAAGAATCAGAATTACAAGACTTCCCTAGTGGACCAGTAGTTGAGAGTCTGTCTGCCAATGCAAGAGACAGATTTGGTCCCTGCTCCAGGAAGATCCCACATGCCACAGATCAACTAAGCCTGTACGCATCCACAATTACTGAACCAGAGCTCTAGAGCCTTTGACTTTCAACTACTGAAGCCCACATGCCCTTGAATCCATGCTCTGCAACAAGATAAGCCACAGCAATGAGAAGCCCACACTGCAACACAGGAGAAGTGGGTTTGTTTCCTGAGTCAGAAAGATCCCCTGGAGGAGGAAATGGAAACCCACTCCCATCTTCTATCCTAGGAAATCCCATGGACTGAGGAGCCTGGCAGGCTACAGTCCCTGGAGTCCCCAAGAGTCAGACACAAGTTAGCAACTAAACAATAATACCGCGACTACCAAGCAGCTCCCACTCTCTGCAACTAGAGAAAGCCCACAAAGCAACAAAGACCCAACAAGCCATAAGTAAATAAATCTTTAAAAATTAAGAAATGGAAAACAGAAGAATAAGAATTACAGCTGATTCCTGAATGCCTTGTACAACCCACCTCACAGCCTTGCCACCAGGGTATTTCTAACACTGGGATTCACCAGCTCCATGGGGGCAGGAGTAACATCCCTATGCCCTGCACCCCATGGACTCATGCAGCAGCTTCCACAGAAAAGCTGGTCATGTGGGCCCCAAACCAGGAAGGCCCATGTTGAGTCTCAACATTCACCCTCTGGCAGTCTGTAAGTTTTTCTTGAAATAATGTCTCAAAACACCTGAAATAATTAAAGAGAATTACCAAGGAAATCTGTTACTTTTGAATTTCAGTTCTACTGTGAACACCTTGGGAGCTTCAGAACTACTGGGGGTTCCACAGCAAAGTAGAGTTGCAATGGGTGAGGTCTCTAGTGTATGAGGATGGAAAAACAAGGAATCTATTCAGCTACATATGGTGCCCTGGATCTGACTTAGGACTCATAGAAGCTCGAACTGTAAGCAGCATCAGGGTCTTTTCAAATGAGTCAGCTCTTCACATCAGGTGGCCAAAGTATTGGAGTCTCAGCTTCAACATCAGTCCTTCCAATGAACATTCAGGACAGATCTCCTTTAGGATGGACTGGTTGGATCTCCTTGCAGTCCAAGGGACTCTCAAGAGTCTTCTCCAACACCACAGTTAAAAGCATCAATTCTTTGGCTCTGGTTGATATTATATATTACTTTCTGAAAACTGCATCTCTGGTTTCCAATTGCTTGGGACCTATGACCTTAGTATTGTGTGTAAAACCATATATTCCTTTTCAAATAAAAAAAAAAAAGAAAAGAGAAAAGCCCTGTTGACCCTCTGTCATTTTGTTTGTTTAATTTCTTGATGCAGTTTTAAACTCACTCAAAGCAAACAGAAATCGTAAAACTTTCCTTTATCTTTGGAGCAATAACTTCATTTCCCTAAAATAAAAGTCAGTCTCTTTACTGTAAAGTCCAGCATACACATATTCCTGAAATTTGGGCTTTACTGTGTGTTGGAATGCTCCAAGGGAGCAGTCATCTACAAAGCCATAAACAAACTCGCTGAACACTGAGGATAAGCTTTTTGTTATTCTCCTTTTTTTTCTGTGGGTTTGGCTATTGAATTGCAATGACCACTGTTCCTTTTTTAATGCACTTTATGCTGCTTCCCATCACTGCCCGTTTTTATCATCTCTTTTCATTGATGGAAGCTTCTAAGTCACTGCTTCGGCCCTTCCCTCAATTCTGTCTCCCACAGTGAAGCATGGTGATTTCTCACAGTACCTGGTCAGAGACTTAGAATGAGGAGCTATTATAGCTTCAATTGGAAACTGTGGAAAAATCGGAAGAAGTCATTCTCAGATAGTTAACGGCATTTGGTCCAAGATTAAACTGCATGAAATGGAGCATTTGGGTCATTGGATAGACATGGCAAATAGCAAAATATAATAAACAGACTCCAGTCTTTACGTCCAAGGCTCTCCAAACAAAAGAAGTGCTTTGCATGGCTGCTGCAGACACCCAGATAGGCTTTTTATTTCTAAATATCCTGATTAATTTTGCAAATGCACCCGGCTTGGGAATGCCCCAAAACATCACTGCCCAGTGAACTTCTATAAACTTGCATCTTCATTAGGGGCAATATAATCTATTTGATGCAGATTCATTTACCCTTAACCCATCAAATTGTTGTTTGGTGGGAGCTGTTTAGGGCCCCTGAAGCTCTGAGCTATTTTAAAGAGCCATTTCAAGCTTCTGTTTCTCTGTGCAACAAAAGGATGTATTTGACTATAGTATATGCTGTTAACAGTCAACTAATCCAGACAGGCCATGTTTTGGATGTGCGGAGCACATAAATCAAGCCATAGGCATACTCTTTCTTTGTTTTTCCACATTGTTCTATACCTGAAAAAAAGCAGTAAGGCACCACTTCCACCTACTCTACCAAGTGGTAGAGGGTGACATAGCTTTGCTTTCAGCACCCAGCCCCAATCATATCTAAACTCTGGATTGAGCCTTCAGTGTGGAAGTCTGAGAGTGCCCAGGACTCTCTGGTATTCAACTTCTGTATACCCCGCCCACCCGACCCCCATCCCTGTGAGGTCAGAGATTTCCACTGATGCAATGCCTCCTCCTTCCCTCTCTCAAACAATCAGTTATGAAGGATTGTTTTTGCCCAGTCAGGGAATTTCTTAGGATGACCTCCAAGTCCTTGCTGATATCTCCTTCTATAAACTTGTCAAGTCCATAGAAAACTACTACTACCACCAAAATAATTGGCATTTAATGTAAATCTTGAGGCCAAGTTCTGGTGGGCTGGGCTTGACTAGGAGCCATGTCCTCTAAGGAAATACCACCTTCACAGCTCCACAGGGAACAGGGACAGCTCTATCAGTTTTGCCCATGTCCAGCCTGGGAAGAAACACAAGCCTCCATCTTGCAGAACACTCACCTCCACCTCATTCTGCAATGATGGAGAAAATAAACCATGTGAATCCCTTTATCTGCAGAGATAAGGAGAAAACATGCTATGAAAATGAAGTTCATTAACTATTTTTTCCCAAAATTAATTTTTAGTTATTTTTCTAAAGCTTCTGAGAACAAATCAACTAAACCCACTTAGCTACATTCTAATCTCCTTGTGGCTCTTGAGGTCTGAAGTCACTGATACTTTTAAGTGCCATCTTCTTGCTTGACAAGAAAAAGTTGCTTGCACACCCTAGAATGCTCTCCAACCTGGAAAGACACCAAAATGACCAAACTCATCATGACCCAAATTAAAAAAGGAAAACAGGAGGAAGAAAAAAAATGCAGTTTCCCACCAATAAACACCCATGTCTTCTGCGGGCAGAGCAACAAGCTACAGAGAGAATCCTGAGTATTTAAGGAGATGAGGGGTAACATGTGCAAGAGACAGCTATAGATGAGATGCCCTTTCTGAAATTCTACTGGGCATACTAAAGCTGTGTTGGAATAAAACCAGCCAGATGGTAGAAACCATGTTTGATATGCCTGTCTCTGCCATTTTGGGACCTGAAAGTGCCCAGAAACTTTCATCCAGGCTCTTCCCTTGGCTCTTCAATACCCTGCTTCCTCATTGGCCCATGATGAGCAGGGTAAGAGTGCTTACTATACTGTGCCCATGGTGTGAACTCTTGATTATACCAACATAGGCATTTAAGTGAATAAAATGTCAGGATGAAGTCCTTGCTCTATCACACTCCAGCTGCGACACTGGGCAGTCACTGAACCACAAGAAGAAAATTCCCATTTCCTTATCTGTAAAATAGGATGATAGTAATACTTACCTCATTGGGCTATTGTAAGGATTAAAGGAGATAATACTAATGCTTAGTAGAGTTTCATGCACATCTTAAGCCCTCAATAAATGTTAGCTATCATTATCATTTATATTAAATGATTCTGGTGTAAAATGTGGCATCTCTCAGGGGAGTTTGAAAGGATTTCAATTCCTAACCCCCCACATATTGGATTTTAATGGTGGAATTCCAAACACCTTAAGAAACCTAGAGAAGTGGAGATGGAGGTTGTTGTTTTCTGAGGTTTTATTGTTTATTTTTTTGGGTGGAGGCATACCCAAGTTGTAAAATGCTCTGTTGGTATTTAAGTTTGCTAATGAATTCAGTATCTAAGATTGATTTCTTTTTAATCCCTACTTGAAAAACCATTTTTAAATGTTCAATGTGATTTGAGAATGTGGGGGTTCAGAAAGCATAGCCTCGCCCCAGCTCTGAGCAGCACTGGACTATAAAAAAGGCATATTATAGAAGGCAGGCTCTACATCTCATGAAGGGGCACTAATTCATTCCTATGTAAGGAACTCTTTTTTTCCAATATTAATGAATATTTTTAATCCTGAGAATATCGCACAGACTTAGTCACACATGACTGCACCCATTTTGTTTCAAAATTTAAAGAAATCATTTTGACTGAGGTTAACCCTTGCTTTTTAATTTTTTTTTTTCTGGAACAAAAAAAGTATAGTGTTCTTAATAGAAACAGTTATCAAACTTTTCACCATATATCTTAAAAATAATCACAGATAAATTCCAGCGTCCAGGTTTCAGTCCACATGTTTATACTGATCCCTAGCTGTGTTCTTATTAAGGCCTTCACCTTCCCTTCAGTAATTCACTCATTCTCAGCACACACTGGATTTGGTTACAGTTACTAAAAGAGGTAAACTCTACAAATTAGAGTAAGCAAGTCTCAAAAAAATAACAACTTACATAATTTCAAATCTTAATAGAAAGAAGATCATTATAAAAGTGATGACCAGATGCATTAAAGCTCTCTTTGACATAAAAGATTGTCGGGAGAAATATCAATAACCTCAGATATGCAGATGACACCACACTTAATGGCAGAAAGCAAAGAAGAACTAAAGAGACTCTTGATGAAAGTGAAAGAGGAGAGTTAAAAAAATAGGCTTAAAACTCAACATTCAGAAAACTAAGATCATGGCAATTAGTCCCATCACTTCATGCTAAATAGATGGGGAAACAATGGAAACAGAGACAGACTTTATGTTTTTAGGTTCTAAAATCACTGCAGATGGTTCTAAAATCACATGCAGCCATGAAATTAAGACATTTGCTCTCTGGAAGAAAAGCTATGACCAACCTAGACAGCCATTTTAAAAGGCAGAGACATTACTTTGCCAACAAAGATCTGTCTAGTCAAAGCTATGTTTTTTCCAGTAGTCATGTATGGACGTGAGAGTTGGACTATAAAGAAAGCTGAGCACTGAAGAATGGATGCTTTTGAAGTGTGGTGTTGGAGAAGACTCTTGAGAGTCCCTTGGACTGCAAGGAGATCCAACCAGTCCATCCTAAAGGAAATCAGCCCTGAATATTCATTGGAAGGACTTATGCTGAAGCTGAAACTGCAATAATTTAGCCACCTAATGCAAAGAACTGACTCATTCGAAAAGACCCTGATGCTTCAAAAGATTGAAGACAGGAGGAGAAGCGGACGACAGAGGATGAGATGGTTGGATAGCATCACTGACTCGATGGACATGAGTTTGAATAGGCTCCGGGAGTTGGTGATGGACAGGGAAGCCTGGTGTGCTGCAGTTCATGGGGAGGCAAAGAGTTGGATACAGCTGAGCAACTGAACTGAACTGAACCGAACTGACATAAAAAGTGAACCCAGAAACTATAAAGAAGTAAAACATATTGGACTATATAACAACTAAAATTGTGTATATTTCAAGATATCATAAATGATACCAAAACACAGATAACAGTTTAGGAAAAATGTAGATAACAAACAGGTTAATATGTTAAATAAATAATATGGAGCCCCTGTAAGCCTATGAGAACAACAACAAAAAAGAATCTCTATTGGCTTCCCTGGTGGCTCAGATGATAAAGAATCTGCCTGTGATGCAGGGGACCCAGGCTCTATCCCTGCGTTGGGAAGATCCCCTGGAGAAGGGAATGACTGCACGCTCAGTATTCTTGCTTGGAAAATTCCAAGAACAGAGGAGTCTGGCTAGCTACAGTCCATCAGGTCACAAAGAGTCAGACACAACTGAGAGACTAACACTTTCATTCAAAGAACTGCCCTAATATTGTTTTCAAAATATCTGCACCCACATGATAAGATGATTCTGTTGTTTATAGCTACTGGTCAGGAGATTTGCAGTGACAAAATTAGTGTGGAGTGAGGTAAGGGGACTGGGGGAAACATGATCCTTCTAAGGATTCCAGAGCCTGTATCTATTGATTTGTGTTCAAAATGGCTGCCTTCTCCATTTTAAGGAAAATATTTCTTGTTTCTTCCATCCTCAACAAATCAAGAATTCCATACATTGGGACTGTTCATCATTCTTTACAATGGGTAATGTACTCCACCCAGTACCAATGCAGGCTTCACATGAAGGGAAAGAGGCACTTGCCCTCATGATGTCAAATACATGCCCTTGTGGGAAAGTTTCTTTCTTCCAAAATATACATTTCATTCCTTGTATCTGCATGAAAATGTGAATTAGAGATGTATTTGTTTTACCAGTCTCCCTTTTACATCATTAACCCTTCTAGTCTGATGCAATGCATCCATTAGTCACCAGTTATACTGGGAATTCACTTGATCACCTGTTTGCTAAATACCAGGCAATTAGTGCTTTGCTGGTGGAATTGGAAAAGAGACTTTACTTTGAAGATTGCAACTCTTCTGGAGATCACCTAGGCACTTCAGTTCCTGGAGGGAGGCTTTCTGCAGGCCAGCAGAAGTTAACATCCAGGAACTGAAGGTGGGGGAAAAAGTGTTGGTTTATAAGAGGAGTGTTAAAAATTAGATAAAGGAGCACCGCTTTGATCTGGGCTGTTAAGACTTGCCCTTCCCAAATCTGACTGCTCTTATCCCCATCGAAAAGTTCTAGTAACTCTCTGAGGAATGGTGACTTGTGGCCAAGGAGAAACTAACTCTGAATGCCGTTTGGGGTCTGGAAAACATAAAAATTCTCTTTGTATTCGTGCAGTTATCGTTTTCCAATTTCCTCTGATCCAGGTTATTTATGAGCTTTTTAGTGTAGCCGGCACGGGGCTGAGTACAGCTCCTAGAAAAATGTCGTTATAGACCTTGATGCCTGCTGGTTAAAAATACACAGGACTCTTATAAATATACAGACCCTGCCTCTGGTCACTCACAAGGCTATTATCCAGACATGCGCCTGCCTTGCCTTGAGGACGTTGTTCTCAGATTACAGACTGTACTCTCCTTTCTCTGGCTGCACAGGGAGTGTGAGGAAAAGGAAGAAGGAAATGAAAAGTACGAGACTGATTCTAGCCTCACACAGTTTACAGTTTAAGACAGGTTGAGGGAAAGTCACATTCGTGGGGAGTAGGAGGTGGGCCAGGAAGGGCAACGCGGAGGAGGAAGCAGAGGCAGAGGAGGAGACCATGAAGCTGAACATCAGCACTGGTGAGACAATTGGTGAAAATGTTAGAGGATTTGAGAAGAGGGGAGAGTGAGCCAATCTTAGTACAAGTGACTACATGTGAAACACAACCACTTTTCACCTTACTCTCTGAAACACATTAGAATTGTTTTTCTTCTCCCATTTTACACTCACATTCATTTTGAAGAGTCAATTTAAGATGAATTAATGGAAAACTGACTTTCTTCAGGATTGTGGAGATTGAGGTTTTAGCATTTATAGGAAGTGGCAGTAGCAGTTCTGGCCTTACTTGCCCACGTCAGAGCCGTATACATGAAACTGGGGTTCTAGAACTCTGGCCTTCACCTAACACAACCAGAAGCATGGCACAGCTCCATGTTGGGTTATGATTTTCAGCAAGCATTGCCTAAGTAGAGCTTCTCTGGAAAAGGGCCATTTTCAAGGGAGTAAAAAATGCTTGCAGAAGGAAGAATCACCAAAGTTCTTAATTAAATGCTTACTGAATTCTTGATCTTGTCTTAGACACTGAAGATGAGCTCCCAGGAAGCAACAAGTGGGAGTGGATTTGTCCTCTTATGGCAGATATGCTAGTGGGAGGGACTGTTGATGATAAGTGCTGAGAGAAAATCACAGCAGGATGAGCAGATTATAACTGGTGAGGGTGGTCAGGGAAGTCTCATCAGAGAAAGTGACGTTTATGTGAAGGGCTGAATAAAATTGGGGCACAAACTTCTGGTGTTCAAGAGAGCCAGAACTTCTTACCTACCCAAATCCAGAACCAGTGAAGAGATATGCAGTTACATGTGTCATTAGCTTGGCAAGAAGAATATGGCACCTCTAAAAGTGTACTGAAAGCTCATTTAATGAAGGGGCTATTGATGAATATGCAGAATAGATTCAGGATAGCCAACCAGGCATTGACTATCACAGGATCAATAACAGTAGGGGCCACACCACCCTGGTCTGCAGGGCCTGGGAAGGGGAGCAGTTATTAAAACTGGGAAACAAGGGGGACTGCTGGATTAGAGGTTGTGGCCTTGTGTACAGGGGTGGAACTTCTGCCAACTGGTGGCACAGCAGGAAGGGATCAAGGAAACAGATAGACATCCAATCCTCTTCTTTCTCTTACGTTCTGATCTTTGTTTGGTGCCTCCCATTGGTCTGACCTAACTAAAAACCAGTAGGCAAGGGAGCCCTGGAAAGAGAAAAGTGAAAGAGAGTAGCTAAAGGGATAAATGGAAAATACTCTGTACAAAAAAGGAGCAAAGCATGTGGCATTTAAAACATCACCCATGATACTTACAATGCAGATGTTATCCTGTATGTAACAGGAAGGATGTGGAGTCTGATGGAGTCTGATGAAAGAGAATCTAGGATCATTAGGAAGAATGGAGCGAGGTCTGGAAATGGGCACTGAGAAAGAGTGTGAAAGAATGGAAAGAGAAGCTAAAGGCAAACATCATTTTCTCTGCTCACAGTGTTTGCTGGAGCTGGCTGAGGCAAGGCGAGGGGAAGGTGCACAGAGACTGCAACACTGTAAGCTGTGTTATTTCCAGCTGCCTCTGAAGCCTTGGGCTTTATCTCTGATAGGCAGCTTGCTGTCATGTTCTGCGATTGTAATAATAGCAGCAGAGATAAGCACTTTTGAAAGAGATCGCTGTGGAGATGAATAGATCGGATGGTTTCATAGCACTTTTCCCCAGTTACAACTTTCATGTTAACGGTTTTTTTTTTTTTTCCTCACGCAAAATTTGCTGTATTTAAAACACACTGAGACATTAAAAATAAGAGAAAATTGTTCTTACCTGGCCTTGGATTAAAGTAATGAGTACCTTCCATCTATTTCCATTGGCTAAGACAAGTAAATTTTAAAAAGCTTAGTCACCCTGAATTCAATGACTGTCTCTAATTGAAGCACGCAGGCACTGTTCAAGTTAGCCCCACAGCAATGACCTCAAACAAAACTCTTAATCCTTTCTCCTATTGACTCACAGAAAAATGTTGTCAGCTAAGAGGTAACATAACTGGATCTAACCTAGAAAGCCCATGTGTTTTAGTGAATTAAGGCAAATCCATGTGGGTCAGTTGGGTCCCAGATTCTCACTTTGCCAGGTGGAATCTTTGCTCAGTCCTAGGTATTTATCAAATACACACTGTGTATCAGAAGAAGAAAGTAAAATTCAAGGGTTTTCACCCATACTGACTCAATTAATAGCAACCTGGGACAAGAACTTAGAGATAATGCTTAGACTCTCTGTGCTGAACCACCTTCAGATTTCACAATTCAGTTCCAATCCTAACAAGTTAATGGAGCACAAGCCTTAGCCCACAGGGCCCACCAAGTGATGTAAATGTGCTTCTCAAAGGACGAAAGGCAGGGAATAGAGGGAACTATGGTGAACTGAAGAGTGAGAGCCTCACAATTTAGTGCACACAATCCATTAGAAACACAAGACAAATCAAAGCAGCAATTTGTTGGCTGAAGTATGTCTGTGGGTTGTATTTGACCTGTGATCTGATGCTTTTCTCACCCTAGAATTCAGGCCTCTTAGGAAATGATTCATTTTCCCAATAGCTGGGTGTGGTTCTGGTTGAAGGCTTACCTGTTTCCTCCCTCTCCTCTCCTCCTATTCTTTCTCTCTCTTGTTCATTGAAATGACTTTGTGTTGCTCATCACAAAAATCCTTTGTTCATATTAGCAGTTTTTAAGAATAATTCATTTTCAAAGTATGTGCCTATGTACTGACATAAAAAGTAGAATTGATTACAAGTATTGACATGGGTTCTCCATGTTCCTAAACTTTACAGTAAATTTGAGTCTGTAGAAGGGTTCAGTCCAAGGGAATATGTATTACTTAGTGTCCCTCCTGAAGTATAAATTCAGCAAAAATCCAGTTGTACTGGCAAGCGCCAAACACACAAGTTGATGTGTGAAACAGGAAGTAGTAACAACTTCAGGAAAAAATCAATCCAAGCCTTCTGGCCACACTGAGACATAAAACCTCATGATTTTGCACCTCTGTGCTTAGCCTGTCTGCAGAGTGCTATGTCTGAGAAATACAGCTAAAGTATGCTCCAACTAAATTCAAGTTTTCAAATAATCAAGTCTGAATACAACTATAAGTACAGCCTAACTCTCTTTAAAGTTGTGGCCATTTTATATGTGAAGTGGAGTGACTGGCTAAAATACAGGAAGAATGGATATTCCTTGGACATTTCCTATCGGAAAAATAAATTTAATAAATGAGCAACTTGGATTCATTACAGATGGTGTCTAAGGGACTGGTCTTCAAGTCATGCAGAAACACACACACACCTATTCCTTTATTCTTCTGGAAATGCTTAATCTTTAATATATACCAACTTTAAATTGAAGAAAGGAATTATAAAAGAAACTAGTAATATGTGAAATTTTATCCTTGAATATTTTAGACAAAGGTTGTAAGCAAAAGTGCCTGGAAAGTGTCAGATGAACATACAGATTTTCATATCTTGATGAATTCATAGACACACTGTCATCTGAGAAAGAAGACGCAAACATAATAAAATAAATTAATCACTAAATCCAAAGTAAGAAAAATAATTCTTTAGATACTCCAAGACACCAAGAGTCTGGGAAACTAGATTTCTGTTTATTTATTTGAGAAGAATGTCACAATTCTGTGTTCCAGGCAGTGTGTTCAGCACTGTAGTGGTAGCAATGAAAAGAGATGTGGTCTAAGTCCTCAAGAATGAAGATGGGTCTGTACAATGGGTCTTGAAAGATGCATATCACTTGGTTAGCTGGTAAGAGAGTGAGGAGAGCTTTCCAGGTGATCAGAACCATGGAAGTAGATTGTACATTTTGGAACTGATCAGTGAAATGGACTTGGAGAATTGCCTGACTGGAGAAGAAATGATTCATATGACCAAGGTGTACATTTATAAGAAGTCAGAATAGTATTGCAGAAGATCTTCTTATCCTGGATGCTTGTCCCAGTAAAATCCTGCATTTACCTTATCAGAATCCTTTCTGAAGTCCACTTTGTACCTGCTTTGCCTTTACATCAGTGATCTGAAGTGACATAACAAGATTATTAACAGTTATTGTTGCTAATGATACATGGAACATTTTTACTCTCTCAAAGGGTTTTCAGTATATTATCTCATCCTATCATCTAAATAAGCCTTGGGAAAATAACTTATTTGAATGAGGGGAGAGAAAAAAGAGAATCATTATTTTCACAGACTTGGAACCAAATCCAGATGACCAAACTCATAATCTAACACTCAGAGAGGAAAACAAAAACCATGTGATAAGGAATGCATGTCAGTAGAAACTTATATTTTCATGACCATCACTGATTTAAAAAAGAAAAACAAATTTCAAAGTTCAAATTGAAAACCTTCATTATATATATTTTTCATTCTCTCTATTCTATATGTAATTTCTATGCACTGGGAAGTCAAAGCATCACCCCCAAACTCAGCAGCAATACTATTCTAGTCCAGAAGTGGGCACCTTCATTGTTCATTCTGAAAACCTCCACCTAATACCACAGCTCCCATCTCTAGTTGATAGCTATGCCTCGCTGGGTTGACATAGTATGTGTGTATAGAGTGGAGAGAAGGTTACCTACCATAAAAAATCCGTTGGTCCCTATTCTAGTTCTGTCTGTTCTAGAATCTAACACAATGCTTTTCAAAATAATTCAACTAAGATGGTGAAGATGAGAATGGGAGGTAGGGTCCATATAATGACTAACTAGCACTGTCCAAACTCTGTTATAGGGTTGAGGTAAGGATTGCAATATAATTATATTTGTGAAATTACATTATCAATTTCAATGTAGAGAGAATGGTAGCATGAAGTGGGAATTCATACTTCTACCTCTCTTCAAGGAAATGAGAGAATTTGGATTTCTAAATAATATAATCAAAGCGGCATCACCACTCAGAGTGAAAATAAAACTAGTTAGAAAGACAAAAAGAATCAAATTCTCCATATGATGGATTTTCCCCCCTCTCATCTTTCTTAATTTATTGAAAGTGACAATAGAAAAGTTGTGCTAATAGGGGACTATATTTACATCAAATACGATATATTCTGAGAAAAAGCAATGTTTACATCTTGAGTAAATTAAGTCACCCATTGATTTTTCTGATGTAGAGACAGCACTGAAATTGTAACACCTACACTACCTCCTTGCATAAGAATTTCCAAGACACAGAACCTAATTCCACCATCTTCCAAATTGCTCCATTAGATTTTGGCAAAAATTTGAGACCAAGTTTTTAAGATACAGGGAGGCATCTATGGACTAGCTTCCCTCCCCACTGTGAGACCATGTGAAATTTCTCAGAGGAAATTGAGTAGATTTTTTTGTTTAAGTTCATGTGCAAAATAAAAAGAGAGAAATTGAAGGAGAGAAAGTGACAGATAAAATAAAGAAGAATTTATGTGGATTTCTATGTGGAAGAATCTACATGGATTTCTGCAGTGAGAGATAACTGCTTAGCGTAAGGCAGCCGTAGGAAGGTTTGATTTTCTGATTCCATCAGTGATCCCTCCCCAAGCTACTACCAAGGAGCTCCCTCTGAGACATGAGAGGAGGGCTCTACCTCAATATAAGTTTTATTTCTATTCATATTAACAATGCTAAAGGTGAATTTGAAATTTGAGAGTAACACTAGGAGATTTGGCTAGAAACTGAGTCACGCTTTTTCAGTGGTCATGACTTTATAGTCTGGGTTCATGTTCCATATTCAAGTGATCCAAAATCTGGATACATCCAGAGACTATTGTTTTATCAGGAACAGACTGTCTATCATCAATTATTTTCACTGAAGCACAAAATGGAAAACAGAATTCTGAATTACATGCTTTCAATAAAAGATATCAGTCTAATGGAATTAATAAATATATTTATACATCTACTCCTTCTGTTTTCAAAGGAAAACATAAAGGATTGATGTCCTGAAAGTCAAAGACTCTTGTTAAATAAAGTCAAAATAAAGAGATTTAAATACACTAAAGCACTACAAGATTAGACTTACCACAGGTGATAAGAATAGTAGTGAGTATCAAGTGTCTAAGTGTCTAAGGTCTTTCCATGAATTAACTCACTTATCTTTCATAAGCAGCCTACTTGGGGGGCCCAGATGTTATCCCCATTTTACACGTGAGTAAAAGAGGTATAGAGAGATTAGCTCACTTGCAGAAGGAGACATATCTATTAAGTGGGTGAGCCTGGATTTAAAGTAGATAGTCTGACTATCTAAGCATTCTAGAGCACTCTCGTCTTTCTACCAATGGAAAAACTGAGTCTCTACTGGACAAAATGAAACCTGGAACTTCACACCTTCACAAAGTTCCCAGGTTAACATATTTCCTATGGAGCCAACACAATGATGTGCGTGCGTATCAATATCCACGGGACATATGTCCATCCACAGTCTCTATCTTGTCAAACAAGAAGCCTACCTCTCACATCTGCTTTGTTTGCCCATCACCTCGCACAGGTAGGCTTTCAGGAAATATTTGTAGTTTCTGGAGTAGATAAATTAGTAATGCCACTGACTGAATCAGATCTTTAAGCAGCTGAGTACACATGAAGGTATTTCCTGAAGTAGTGACAGAAAAAGCATTTGGAAAATCCTTAATCACCCATACAATTTCCAGAAAAAATACTGTAAAGAAAGCAAACTCTTCTTTTTATTTTTCCTAATGCTATTCTAAATGTTCTGGAATGATCTGATTGTCCCCGTATCACTCAGCTCAAGAAAGTTCAAAGCTCCCAGGACTGTTTTGTTTTTGTGTGTCTTTCTTTAGGCTGCAGTGTGTTATTGACTCATGGACTACCTAAACGTCCATAGGTAATCTTTTGCAAGAGTGGCATGTGGATGTCATCCACATAGGGATCCATTTAGAAATATCATGAATCTATTTGCTAGAGCTTACATTTTTTTTAGACTTTGGACTTATATCCTACGAAAACAGAGGACACATTCTCTCCTGCTGTATGAAATATGCAGGAGATGACTTTAGGTTACAATACTCTTCTGCATTAGCACAGATGCTGAAAAGCAAATTCTCAGCTGGTTGGTCTCACTCAGAAGGTGTGCTACACTAATAACTGCGTATGAGGGAGCAGTGCCGACTCACAATATAACAAGTTAAACTGCATGTTGTATTAGCATTATTCTTAATGCTAATGTAATGTCTATCCACGAAGGCAGCATTGTTAGATTGTTAGTACTGTAGATTGTAATGACAAAAGGAATTAGATGGGTTTTCTATGTTAAATCAATCATTAAGCAGTGCTATAATTATTTGCTGTTGGGAACACTCTTTTTTCTATTGTAAAATTGACAGTCTATGAACGTAATTGCTGTGTTTTCATCCTAGGGCCCTTTAAGATTAGAGTCTAGGAGGAAGATGTGGCACTTCTAATCCTTCTGACATTTCAGAGGGACTATCCTGGCAGGAATAATATCACATCATCGTGTAATTAATCAGTGCATTTTCCTGTGGTCTGTGAAGCCCATGTTTCCCTCTGCACTTGAGAGACAGAAAGGTGGCATGTAAGAACCTTCTGCAGCTTTAATTACAATGTGATGGTGGGTCCAATTATATTCGTGGACAATCTGACCTTTTCGGATTGCATATTCAGACCATTTCACTGATTCCAGGGTAGAAAATATTAGGCATCACTGTATGTGGGTTTGAGATTATTGGATACTTGTTTCCCTCATTTCCTTGTGAATAAGAAAGTCTTAACAGAGCATAAGCTGGTAACAATGACATAAAATTAAAAAAGAAAAACCTTTATTAGCTGAAATGGCATCCCTTCATTTTGCAGATGATAAGGCCAGCACAGCAGGAACCTTTGTTAAGGTATAATCTCTCCCCACCACCCTCTGTCAATTTGGTTCTATCTCTTTGTCTCTCTGTCTCTCTCTGCATTTGTCTGTCTCTCTGTCTCTGTGTATATATGCATATATACGCATAAATGTATCTTTATACATACATATATATCTTTTTTTTTTGTCTCTGTCTGTCTCTGAAATATTTCTGAAATAAATGTCTTGAACCTCCATATCTATGTTTGGTAGAGAAAATGATTTGTGTTTGCTCTATGGACAATTTACCTAAATGACTCATTCAGCATTCAGTGATATAATAGGATTGATTAAGCATCTGAGATAGGTGCACATAACTAGGTATAGCTTCAGACTCACACCGAATTATCATTAATATTAATATCAGTAAAAATGGGAGAGTAACTTTTGTTTGCAGCGCAGTAAGGTAGGTGTTGTTGAAATGCATGAAAGAAAGACACAATTTCTGCAGCTTCTCCTCTGACTTCTGAAGGAAAATACATAGGAAAATATCACTAGAGTAAAGAAGAAAGCATGATGGCATCATTGGAGCTGTACAAATATGAATTTATAGTAGAACAAAATAACATTCAGGGTATTTGAAATGATTTCATGGAATGAGTGAGATCTCTGTGAAGACTTTATGCTGTAGAAACTGGGAAGTAACGGCAGTTGTCTAGTTCTGTGCTGTGCTAAGTCACTTCAGTCCATGTCTGACTCTCTGTGACCCCATAGACTGTAGCCCACCAGTCTCCTCTGTCCATGGGATTCTCCAGGCAAGAATACTGGAGTGGGTTGCATTTTCTATTCCAGGGGATCTTCCTGACCCAGGAATTGAACCTGAGTCTCTTAACATCTCCTGTATTGGCAGTCGGGTTCTTTACCACTAGCACCACCTGATAAGTAATAGAAGTAGTTCAGTAGAGGAATATGTTAGAAATGGCGATTCAGTGAAGGTACTTCGGAGTTCCTGAGTTTGAGTTCCCAGGAGGAGAAAGGACATTATGGAGATTTCTGGAAGGCTGCCTTCTTAAGAACAAGGATGTGTGATATCCTCTTAGATCATGAGATTAGCTGAGTCTGAAATCATAAAGCATAGCACCAACTGAGAACTGAGGGTGAGCACTCCAAAAAGATGCACAAGGCATCTGAGTATCTGCCCTTAGAGGACTCTTCAAAACATGACATGAATGGTATATGTAAACACTGCTGTACATGTATGTGTCTTTCAGATATTAGGAAGCTTTCATGTATTTTATTTTACTCTTTTAACTCTGTGAAATGTGCAGCATTAACTCCATTTTGCAGACATGGGTAAGGCGGTCCTGCTGCTCAACTTAAAGAAACGAAAGCAAACCAAACAGTTGCAGGAGTGGCCCTCAAACCCAGGTATTCAGATTTCATGAATCAAATCCTTCGCACTCGCAATTCCAATTTTTCAAGTCAGGAAAGGTACGTTTATTAAGTCTTTATATGCAAATATGAAACTTTGTGTTGTTAGCTATGTTTTGAATCTGTAATGAGATAGATGGGGAAGCAAAAATAGGGGCTTAATTGCAGTGAGCAGGGTGAAAATGGGCTGTGCCAGCACTGGAGTTTTATCTGTGACAGGTGCTACTTAATGATTCATCATCCATTAAGGCAAGGCCGTGGAAAAATACAATAAGGCTGTGATTTTCAAGAATCGTAATTCAATTTTTCAAGGAAACAGAATAGATAGCGTGGAGACTATGAGAAATTCAGAAAATATTTATGACTCTTTATTTGGTTGACTTTTATTTATTTGGTTGTTTTTCACTTTGCTGTCCCCTCCCTTAACCTTCTCACAGCCAGGGTTGTTCAGGGTATATATATATTCATACGCCTACCAGAGGAGGACTAACTTGCCTTCCCAAGAGCTGGTCTCTGACGCCACTGCATTGTGTGCTTTTCTGTCTATTCTTAACTCTTCTTTAAGGTCCCTCCTTCCCCTAACTCCACTCACCACCTGCCTGTCAATCTTCCCACTCACAATCTCAACCCATAGAGAATAAGAGTCAGGAGCCTTAGGGGACCCTGTTTGGTAATCTTCAAGACAGAGCCATCATTACCATAAGGTAAACCTGGGAATTAGTAGACAAAGACCTAACCCATGAATTCCCATACTGTTTCTCAGGTCCTGTTAAACCTTACCCTGCAGTGTCCTCGATCTGAGAATGGAATTCCTGATCCTAAGGGCCCAAGTCAGATGCCCTCCACGGTCTTCATGCTTGGATTGACCTTTTGCTTAAGTTTATACCTAGGGGTCCTGTTCTAACAAAGGATTGTGTTTTTTATGTTTTCCAAATTATTTTCCTAGGGAGCAAAACATTTCTCATAAAACTTCTTATTGGGACAATGGATGAGACATTGCATATCCAGGTTAATTTCCATCAGAGAATTGTGAAAGGAAGACACAGACTCCTTCCAGTTTTCCTTGGCCACTGAGTGAAAACCTCAATGATAAATATCTAAATATTACACAACACCATTTCTATGATGTAAAAATTCATGAAATAAAACATCAGTCTACAATTATACAAGAACAATTACAAACAATGCTATCCTTATTAGTTGCAACAGAATTGTTGCATTTCTTCTCTGGTTGGGGAACAAAGAGGGGCAAGAATGGGTGATGGTGGTAAAAATCAAACAAGAGGCACCACTTGCAGCTTGTGAGGAGTGTGCTTTCTTCTGTGAGTAGTATGACAGAGTGTATTCTCTGATATCCAAAACAGCCAAAGGGGTGGGGGGTGGGGACAAGAAAGAAAAAAACAAGGACAGTGATGGTTTATTATATTTTTTTCTAAATTTCAATTTATCTTTCAATTCTAATTCACCATTTAAACCAGGTAAATTCATTCTGCAAATATAATCAAGGGATGTTCATATTGCATTAATAAATTGCTTTACTTCTGTACTTTTCACAACTTAATTATTTAGAGCCCAATTCCCTTATTCAACATTAGCATATTAAGGCAAAATCTAATTTGCAGTAAGCAGCTTGAGGCCACAGTACCACAGAAAAGAGTAAATGCAGGCAAGTGAATATGTTGAATTTTTTATCTCATCAATGAATCCAGTAGTTGATGGATATATTCATCACTTGCATCTTTTAGTACTTTAGTTCAGCAAAATAATGTGGATATTTTGATAGTTTTCCTTGCATTTTAAAATCTTTATTAGTTTTTCTTTTGAATAGGGGCCAATGTCTATCATTTGGCTAAAATTAAATAAGTCAAGAAAAGGGAGAAAAAAGAGTCAGGAAATCAGACAAGTGAAAATAGTGGGCAAAATTTTATTCTACAGAAGTGATTGGTAAATGTTTAATTATTGCCACTTCTAGGCCATTGATTATCTAGAAGCATTGAATGTTTCTAACCTACCCCTCACACTTGCCCCCCCACCACTCTCTCTCAAACTGCTGTATAGCCTACCTCAAAATTTATTCCAAGATAAAGATAGAGACTATTGAATTAAATAAGAGGTAAATTAATACAAATGAGAAAATATTATCTACAGAACATCTATCATGGGCCAGGTCATTTACCAGGATATAGTTGGTAATAATGGAAGGGAATTGCTATCTGGCCCCTCCCCTCAGTGTTCTTGGGGTTTACATAAGCATTAGCTTCCACACCTTAAACAGTCATAGGACAACTTGTCAGTATAGAGCCAAGAACTGACTTGTGTCTTTACAGAAAATTCTGGAATTGTAAGACGACTTTGAGATAGAAGAGGTCAGGAAAGAAACATTCAGGAAACTCAGTAGCTCTCAGCTACTAAACAGAAAGCATGGGTAAGTAGAAAGATAAGCATTTGAATCTGGAGGGAGGGGTATGGAGGAAAGATCAGCTTTAAAGTCTCAAACACTTCATGAAGCCATGTGAGTTTGGTCATTAAAAAGATAACACCCACATATAATGATTGTTTCCTCTTCAAATGAGATCTGAGCGCTGTTTTGAAGCTCCAGGGATGGGTAATTTATTGGAAGCTGCCTTCAGCAATTTGCAAAGAACTGTGTGAGGATACAGTGTTGCTATTCCCTAATGGTAATGTTTGTCTTTAAGGAGAAGAAATGAGTCATGGTCAAATTTCACAAATTCTTGCATTAGATTGAACCATCCTCTATGTCCACTTTCTGGCCTCCTCTAACTCAGTTTAATTGACAAAGACATCCAGATTTCAAGTGACCCTAAAACAGATCATTAATGGGTAGGCCTGGAGAGAGACTTGAAAGCAGCTTTTATATTTCTATTAGAAGAAAGTTTACAATCAGCAAGTACTATGTTTAGATAAGCCTATTACATGCTTTAAAAAGTGGCTGTGGTGGCTCCAGCAAATAGTTGACAGAATTTGTGAAGCACGTCTCTAACGAGGCTTCAAAAGTATATGCTTTTTCATAGTCTTCACTGTAGAACACCAGAAACAGTGATAGCTCTGGAGACAGACAGCCTTGGCTTTAAATCTCTACCCTCTCCCTTGTCATTTATTATCTCTGTAACCTTGGACATATCTATTCAGTACTTTGAGTTTCAGTATACTTATCTGTTACAAGGTTGCCATGTGTATTGAATGCAGCAATATACTTAACTGTTTAGCACATAGTCTCAAACAGAGTAACAATTCAAAGAATGTTAGTTACCATTAGTGTCACTATTGTTGCCGTTGTTGGTACTTTTATTAGACACTGTTGCCACTACACTTTCTTCCTTGAAGGCAACACCCCATTTTCCTGGCGAGTTCAACCCTTCAACCCTCCTTAAAGAGACTTGCATAAATCCTCATAATTAAAGCAATTTGTGGTGGTCCCAGTGACTTGGTCAGAGACAAATATAACATTTGCCTATTATCAATGAAAGAGTGAGGGGAGGTCTTATTGGGGAATGTCTTTGAAAGGTTCTTTTACTCCTACAAAGGGATATGAGGAAGAAATATCCCCTCTTCTCTTGCATGTTGTCCTGCTGACTGTGACACCAGGGAATATGATGCTCATATGTAACAATGAACAACATAGGACAAAGACAAGGGCAACGTACAGAGAAAGAAATATGTAAAAATAGGAACATGTAAAAGACAGAAGGAATGTGATTCATATGTCAATATGGAGCCACTGAATTAACAGAAGCTAAACTGCTTTTAGTAAGTATTTACTTACTAAATACTTACTGAGTTTCTTTATTTTTAATTTTCTTTATTTCCAATTATAATTTAAAGCATATTTTCTGCTCCCTGAACCCTTAAGCATCTTAAATGGTACATTATTAAACAACTTTATATTTTATTTTATTCTCCTGGTCCTATCCTTTCCCCACATAAACACACACACACACACACACAGAGTCATATTTGTGTACATATACACATACATACATAAATAGACAGATATGTGAAAAGCAAAGCTGACATACAGGAAGGCCATTCACATATCTGAGCCTAGTGAGTGATCAGGGTATTGAACACAAATTCAACTTTATTTGTGTGTGATTGACTTGGAGCCTGCTATGGTAAATGATTATGGATTGTACAAAGATGAATAAGACAGTCTATTATTTCCAACTGACTTATAATCAAGCACAGATAATAAATACATAACCAACTATCATCCATGGCTGAGTGTAGCACTTGTCTTATTTCCGCATGCTAGTAAGGTTGTGACAAAATCTTTCAAGCTAGGCTTCAGCAGTATGCAAACCAAGAACTTCCAGATGTACAAGCTGGGTTTAGAAAAGGCAGAGGAACCAGAGATCAAGTTGCCAACATTGGTTGGATCATAGAGAAAGCAAGGGAATTGTAAAAAATATAATAATAATAAAGAAAGAAAGAAAAATCTATGTCTGATTCATTAATTACACTAAAGCCTTTGTCTGTGTTGATCACAACAAACTGTGGAAAATTCTTAAAGAAATAGAGGGATGGGATGGGGAGGGAGGTGGGAGGGGGGTTCAGGATGGGAAACACATGTAAACCCATGGGTGATTCATGCCAATGTATGGCAAAAACCACTACAATATTGTAAAGTAATTAGCCCCCAACTAAAATAAATAAATTTATTAAAGTGTTTTTTTTTTTCAAAAAAAAAAATAGAAAGAAATAGAAATACCAGACCACCTTATATGTTGTTTGAGAAATCTATATGTGGGTCAAGAAGCAATAGTTAGAATTCAACATGGAATAATGGACTGGTTCCTAATTGAAAAAGGAGTATGACAAGACTATATATCATCACCCTGCTTATTTATCTTATATCCAGAGTACATCATGCAAAATGCCAGGCTGGAAGGATAAGCTGGAATCAAGATTGCTGGGAAAACTATTAACAGTTTCAGATATGCAGTTGATACCACTCTAATGGCATTAAATGAAGAGGAACTAAAGAGCCTCTTGATGAGATTGAAAGAAGAAAGTGAAAAAGCTGGTTTAAAACTCAATTAAAAAAAAAAAAAACCTAAGGTCATGTCATATGGTCCCAGCACTTCATGGCAATTAGAAGGGGGAAAAAATGGGAGCAAAGGCAGATTTTATTTTCTTGGGCTCCAAAATCACTGCAGATGGTGACTGGAGCCATGAAATTAAAAGGTGCTTGCTCTTTGGAAGGAAAGTTTTGAAAAAAACTCCATGGGAAGTTGGACACAACTTAGTAGCTAAATGGGGACGTAGAGAACACAAGAGGTAAGTTATAGATCACAAAGGATCAGTACATGACCTAAATCTCATGGACTGACCTGGAAACAGCAAATAATTAGTAGATTTTCTCTAATAGAAATGTTGCCTCTTCCTGGGAACAGTTTTCAACACCTAGTTCTTATTTCCCCTCTGATGTTCATTTTTCCTGCAGCTCATTTAATATTTATCAAGTCCAGAAAAAAATACATTGCCTTTTACCTCCAAATATTTCCTCCTACAACTGTTGTTTATTGTGTAGATGGTGTTTTGATATCCAAAACCCTCTTTTTGCCCATTGAACTTTGGGAATTTTTTTTTTTTTTTAATTTAGAAGCTTAGAATGGACTCTTTGTCTTCCATTGTTCTCCAGTTCCCTCCCATACCTGAGGAAGAAAACCTAGATGGTCTTGGTTACTGCAAGAAATTGAAGTGGTGTGGAAATGTGAAGAGTTGGACATGACTGAGTGACTAAGCACGCATGCAGGGAAATGGATTATGAAGAAAAAAGGAATTTTGTGAGAATGAAAAACAACATAGGACAATAAAAAAAAAATGTCTATACACATGAAAATGCACTAAAGAATATTGAACTAGTGATAGAAGCATCCTGCAGGAATGGTGTTGAGTAAATTCTGGAATGAAGACTGATATAAAAGAAGAGTATATTCTTGGAATAATGGGTAAAGGCAAGCTGAAGGTGCATTTCCTATGACAGTCTCTGGAGAGTCAGTGATGTACAGGCTCATTTGCAGCAATTTTTTCAAAAATAGTTGCTGAGTGAAATACTGGACTTTAATTTATGCAACAATACACTGACATAAACATATTGAAGAGTCAACATGGCAGGGACTAGGCTAGATTCTACTACAGAAACAAGATAGGTGAGATCATCCCAAAGCCCTAGACAGAATGTCCTAATTGAATCAAGTTGAAAGGCGGGGCATGAGTAATGGCATTGGAAAGATAATGAAAATATTGCTTTCCAGGTGACCCTAGTGATAAAGAACCCACCCACCAATGCAGGAGACATAAGAGACACTGGTTCTATCCTTGTATTGGGAAGATCCCCTGGAGAAGGGCATGGCAACCCATTCCAGTATTTTTGCCTGGAAAATCCCATGGACTGAATCCATAGGGTCCTAAAGACTCAGACACAACTGAAGCAACTCAGCATACAAGAAGGTGGGTTAAGGTGGAGATTCTTTGACTCAGTAAGTGACCTGTACACTAATGTACCTATGTGTATGTACCTCCTTTCTCAGATCTATTGCATCCATTGTCTAAGACAACATTTTCGGGGAATTTGAATGCAGTATTTTCCCCCCTCAGTATTCTTCAAGACAGAGACTCTCTAAGAATATTCCAGTTCTCTCTCCCAGGCTGCCACAGTTGTTTAAGCAGATATTTGAAGAACTGTCAGAATCAAGGGACAGAGAGTGGAAAGGGCAGACAAGGGAGCAGAAGGCAGTGCAAAAATATGGGAAGTGCTGCAGCAGCTGACCATTGTGCCAATTTCATGCTTTCACACCTTTGAATGAGTGTTCAAAGTGTTTCATTTTGAGAGCCTCAGACAGTGGAGCGCTGATTGTGATGGCTTCAGGCATTTCAGGGCACAGCTGGCCACTCGGCCACCCCTGTGTCCATGGCAGTTTTCTAAAAATAAGGGAAATAAAATGTAGGTTATTTTCAGCTCTGATGGGTGAATTGCACTGTGAGAACAACTGCAGGACCAGTGTTGGGATCTTTTTTTCCCCCTTCCTTTTGTTTTTCTTTTTTTCAAACACATCCAAAACCACATCATCTTTGGAGAATATGATTCTTCTTTCAAGTAGTATGAAGGAAACAGTAAGAAAGAAAAATGACATTTAAGATAAATAATGAATCCTGAGCCTTAGTTTTCCAATCTGTCTAGCCAGTTTCAAATTTTGTCTTAAAGGAAAAAAAAAAATCAAAACAAAAAACCGAGGGACAAACAGTCTAAAAATAGCTTTTGATATGTTGTTGTGGTTTAGTGCTAAGTCTCATCTGACTCTTTAGCAACTCCATGGACTGGACAGTAGCCTGCCACAGTCCTCTGTCCATGGGATTTCCCAGGCAAGAATACTACAGTGGGTTGCCATTTCCTTCTCCAGGGGATCTTCCCAGCCCAGGGATAGAACCCAAGTCTCCTTCATTGGCAGGTGGATTCTATACCACAGAGTGCCAGGGAATAAGTTACACTTACTAAAAAATTAACAAACAAACAATAAAACACTTTTAAATGAGTGGTTTTATATGAAATTATTATTTATTAAATTTAACAAAATTTTTATTGAATATACTTATATTGTTAGTTGACTACCTTTTAAAATAAATGAATATAGTAAATAATGCATCCCAAACTGTGTCTTTCTTTTTCTCCATTTGAGAGCTAGATGTCAGAAGGTCTGAGTTCTAGACACAATTCTGTTGCTTATTGGTTTGTGTTAAACTTGAAAAGTCAGTTTCTGTAAGAGCTCATTTTTTCTATTTGTAAAGTGAGAAAATATTTTTATAGTAACATAAAGTCATAGAATTTGTTAAGGATTTTTAGAAGTTGTTTAGTTAATGTATTTCATTTTACAGATGAGAAAGTTACTTGTCACACAGTTGGTGGAACATTTTAAATGAGAATCCAACTGTCCTAATGACTGACATATACACTTTACACATTATTGCCATCATCACTTTTGCTTCGTATAAATCTTTCACTCCTATAAATCCAGTCCACTCATTCCTACTCTAGCCACCAACATCAACTTTTAATTTATTTCGCCACAAATGGCTACTATTTTAGAAATCTCTATGAAGTCTACCTAGCAACATCATGAGCAAACCAAGGGCATCCTCGTCTCTGTAGTTTCCCCTGACTGCCCTTGCAAACATAGTGCCTTCTCCTCTGGGGCTGGACTGCTCTATCACTTAAGCCATCCACTGACAAAATCAATGACTAATACAAGCTGTCTAGGGGAACTTGCCTCACTCCTACTCCTTTGTGCTCTCAGCAGCTAGAGCTGTGCATTCAGCCATAATTTCCTTATATGTAAAAGGAGAATAATAGTAGCACCTATTTTATAAGATGTTTGCGAAGATTAAATGTTATACATACATAGCAACTTAGAGCAGCTTTTGACATACAGTGATGTCTATATCAATCTTGGTAATTGTTATACTACTATCTGTTGATGAGGATGACAATGATGATGCTTTGGGGAAGCAAAACATTGTCTTCTAGAGAAGTACTGACCAGATTCCCAAACACCACTTCTAATAGGGACGAGCTGAAAAGTAAAGAAATAATTAAGCTAAGTGCTTCTTCATCCTTCTTTAAAGAGAATTCTATTTCTCAATTCCCTGAATACTTGTGATTGCCTGAATTTCTTAGAGTCAAATTGAAAATACAATAGGATGTATATTTCCAGAGCAATTAAGCTTTCATTGCTTTGCCTTAGGGTTCCGATTTCTTATACCTTTGATTCAAAGGTAATGAAAGTTGAAGATTGGTGAGATTTCTAGATCTTTTTTTTTTTTTTAAGTATTTGATCCCCACAAATTTTAAAGATCTCTACATGTGTAGATAAGGCAGGGAGAAATTGTGGGGGGTAGGATACATGCTTTCTTTTTCATTAGACAATGGTAACAGAAATATCTTTCTTTATACCTAGAGCTGCTGGAAACTCACATGCTAAATTAGCAGCCACAAGTCATATATCTTGTTACAATGGGGGGACTCACTAATGAAAGGCAGGATGAAAGGTATTCTCAACTGACACTCAGGGTATTAGAGTTTTGTCACATTCTACTTCTTGGTATCTGAAAGACAAGTTATTTCCTGTTTCCAAACTGAAGCTTCTTCATCTGTGATCTTCTTGAGTCCAACTTGACTTAGTTTAAGTTTAAAATTCTGAAAAAAGTAATATCTTTGGGTAGAATTTAACAGCCCCATTTCAGACCCAATATGGGCCAACTTTGTGCTGCTTGGCACCATTGATGCTTCCAGTAATGGACCAGTGTTTTTGTTTCATCATCATCATGCTTAGAATTATAAATTCTGTGATAATCATATTTTATAAAAAACAAGGAGGGAGGATATATTATCTTACTGGCCTCATTCTATATCACTAGACATGACAAGCAATCTTTTGTGCTTAGCCCAGTTAAACAACTAATTAATCAACACAATGTGACTGAGGATGTTCGGGGAGCCAACAAATTGTTGATAGTATGTAAAGGTGACTAGAAAAGAAGCAAGTCTTGTCCTATAGGATGTCTTTTTTGAGAGATAAGCCTCAAATATATGAATATATATATAGTCTAGAACTCTCTTCTCTTTCTTTACATTGCAAACGTATCTTGTAGCCACAAGTTAAATCAGTTTAAGGCATTGATGTAGAATAGTCTAATATGTTTGTATCATGTTATATAGGATTATTTGAAGAATTAGTCTGTTAGTACATAATTAACATAATTTGCACTCTTTGGAAACACTCATTGATCTCTTCAGAGATATTTACTCTGCATATCTACAGCACTTTATCTATAACCCTCTTGAGAAGACAAATGTATAACTTTATAGTTATGAATTTATACATACCTCCTTTCCAATATACTATGTGACATTTAAAGATAAACATTTTATCTTCTATATATATATATATATCTTCTCTAAGGTTTACCAAAATACCTGATACATAAGGTGACTATATGTCCAATTAGCATAAGACAATTCTGGTTTATTGTTGTAGCATAATTATAGCTAGCACTCCCTTTTACACATAACAGGGTTCTTAGTAGTTGATAGATTATTTGGTCAACCTACTTATACATATACATCCCCTATAAATATTTGAATAAATAATTCCCAGAATGAAACCTTCTCCCTTTATTGGGTTCTATATCCATGCTCATTTTCATTGTGGAATACTAGAGAACAGAAGACCTGTGATGAGAGCAACTAGCAAAATTACTTCAGGAACTATAAAGATGTATGCATGCTACATACTAAGTCCCTTTAGTCATGTCCGACTCTTTGCAACCCTAAGAACTGTAGCCCGCCAGTCTCCTCTGTCCACAGGATTCTCCAGGTGAGAATACTGGAGTGAGTTGTCATGCCCTCCACTAGGGGATCCTCCCAACCCAGGGATCAAAGCCATGTCTCTTATGTCTCCTGCATTGGCAAGTGGGTTTTTTACCACTAGTGCCACCTGGGATGTCCCACATAGATGTATAGCTTGATGTGAATTTGGAAGCTGTTTAACCTTCATTCAATGAAGAGATTTTTCTGCAGAATCCCTGAAGGAAGCCATACAATCTTGTTTTCTTTATGAATGTGATACAGCTATATGTGTCTGCCAGGTTTTGTCCTAAGTACTGAATTGTAGCACTACTAGAGCACATGTGTTGCTAGCATTCATGAAAAATAGAACTTATTTAAAGGAGACAGTACACAGAAACATCAAACACATAAACATATACTAGAATAATGATGGTTATTAGGAAATATAAAGGTTCATTGAGACCAAACAAAGATCCATATAGTCAAAGCTCTGTGTTTTTTTCCCAGTAGTCATATATGGATGTGAGAATTGGACTATAAAGAAGGCTGAGGGTCCAAGAATTGATGCTTTTCAACTGTGGTGTTGGAGAAGACTCTTGAGATGGACTGCAAGGAGATCAAACGTCAATCCTAAAGGAAATCAATCCTGAATATTCAATGGGAGGACTGATGCTGAAGCTGAAGCTTCAATACTTTGGCCACCTGATGCGAAGGGCTGACTCATTAGAAAAAGACCCTGATGCCGGGAAAGATTGAAGGCGGGAGAAGGGGATGACAGAGGATGTGATGGTTGGATGGATTCACTTATCCAATGGACATGAGTTTGATCAAGCTCCAGGAGATGGTGAAGGACAGGGAAGCCTGGCATGCTGCAGTCCATGGGGTCACAAAGAGTTGGACACAACTGAGTGAACAACAACAGATGTAGATGGGAGTGACAAGGGTTCAGTGCAGAACTCTCAGGGAAAGTATCATTACTGTTTGGACTTGAATGATTAACAGAACAAGGTTTGGAAGGAGGGTGGAGGAAGAGTATTCCTAGATGAAGGACAACAGAGAGTGAAACATTGAAATGGAAAAGAGCTTAGAGATTTTAATAAGCTGAAGGACGGCTAATAAACCCTAGTGGAATTTAAGATGGGGATGAAGGTTGCTACAAAATGATCCTGAAGTGGGAGGACAGGACAAATCATGTATATTTGGAAACACAACTGATTCTTGTACCACCCCATTCTCTAATGTTTCTTTGACCATGGACAAGTTAACAGGCCCATATGGAAATTATGCTGGAGGGAAAATATCCATATTTATAACCCACTGCCTTTAGTGGGTTATAATCTTTAGTGTTTCCTTAATATTGAATATTTATTCATTAAAGAGGGTGGTGATTTCTATTTTGGCTAGAGTTAAGAGGAAGATCAAATTCATTATTTCAAAGTAAACCACTCCAGTCACTGGGACTGTCTACTTATCCCTTGCTCCTGCCCCCACTACCCCCACAATCTTTTTTTTTTTTTAATTAAAAGAGGCATTTCCATGCTAATTGAACTTTTTTCCTTGAGAGTCCCTCTGCTCTTATAAAGCCTTCCTCTTCTGGAGCATTTAATCCCCAGCTTGAAGCATCACTGTTGATTGCAGTGAAGACAGTGATGTCACAAATGGGGGATTATGACTTCACAGGAGAAGTAAGAGAGCAAGACAGACAGTTTCAAGAGACCAAGATCTTTTATTTATGAGAATGTCTCTATTAATCAAAAGGGGAGTGAAATACCAAACATATAGAAAATGACAGCAGAATTGTAGCTAAATAAAATGTTCTTCAAAATTATCCTGGCAATGTCACTTTCTCTTTAGAGGATTCCTGAGAAATGCTATTGCAGAGGATAGGTTTGAGATTCCAAATCTCCCTAGGCTCCACACTTGAGAAATACTTAGCCCTGGGGTAATTGAAAGTATAATCAGGCCAAGAGCAAGCTCTTCCCTGTCTTGCCTACATTGCAAGTTAAAAGTTGCTCAGGGTCCTTATCCGACCTCCTTCAGTTGGGTCCTTGGGAAAACTCTCCCCCATTCCATTTTCCCAGCAAAATTATTAGGTTCTAAGGTGTATTTTTAAATGATTTGAATTACAAACTCAATTGCTTTAATGGATAGAAGACATTCAAGTGATAATTTTGTTTTGAGTGAGTTTGGATAGTTGTGACTTTCAATGAAGTGGCCGTGTCACCTAAGTTGTTCAATTTATAACATAAAATTGCTTATAATATTCTATCACTACCCTTTTATTATTTATATTTATTTACATGACTGCACTGGGTCTTAGTTGTGACACTTGCTGCTGCTGCTAAGTTGCTTCAGTCGTGTCTGACTCTGTGCGACCCCACAGAGGGCAGCCCACCAGGCTCCGCCGTCCCTGGGATTTTCCAGGCGAGAATACTGGCGTGGGTTGCCATTTCCTTCTCCAGTGCATGAAAGGGAAAAGTGAAGTGAAGTTGCTCAGTCGTGTCTGACTCTTAGCGACCCCATGGGCTGTAGCCAACCAGGCTCCTCTGTCCATGGGATTTTCCAGGCAAGAGTACTAGAGTGGGGTGCTATTGCCTTCTTCGAGTTGCAGCACTTAAAAAAAAAAAAAAAAAAGATAAATAAACATGCTATATGGAAAAAAAATAATAAAAAGCCAATCATTTGAAAATAATAAAACTGATTAATTTTTAGTTAGTATAATTTAAAAAAAAAGTCGAGATGCATTTTGCTAATATAGATGAAAGCACAACTAAAGAGTTTTCATGAAACTGCTTGTTTCATGGGCATTTAGGATTATTATGCCATCTTGAAGAATATCCCATTATAATTACATAAATCTTCCTCTATCTGTGATACTCTTTCTTGTCCTGAACTCAAATTTTCCAGAATAAATATTCCCTCCATATTTTTGCTTGTTTTTAGAATACAAAAAATAAGTTTTAATTTTACTTTCACTTCTCTACCTTCAATGTTGTTCCATAATTTTTCCTTAATTTTTAATGTGAATTTCTGAGCTGTATTACCTTTTTTCTTTGTAATACACTTCTTCGAAAATTATTTGCAGCATGAGTCTAGTGGCAACAAATTCCTACAATTATTGTTTCCTCTCGAGCCTATTTCTCCTACACTTTTGAAGAATAATATTACAAGTTACAGAAATCTATGTTGATGGGGCTTTTTTCTAAACACTAAATATTTCTCTCCATTTTCTTCTCGCTTGCATGTTCTTGAAGACATTCGATATAATTATTATCTTTGTTCCTCAGTAGGTATTATCTTTGTTCCTCACCTTTCCCTCTGGCTTCTTTTGGGATTTTTTTCTTTATCTTTGATTTCCTTTGTCTTTGCATCTTGAAAATGATATTCCTAGGTATAATTTTTCTTTCTGTAATTGCTTTGGCATTTATCCTGTTGGTGTTTTCTGAGCTTCCTGGATCAGTGGTTTGGTGTCTGACTTTGATTTGGGTAAAATTTCAGTCATTATTTTTTCAAATGTTTATTCTGTTCCTTCCTCTTTTGCTTCTTTTTTTGATATTCCCATTGCAGACATGTTACACCATTACAGTTGTCCCACAGTAATTGGATATTCTATCTGTTCTGTTTAGGTTTGGTTCTCTTTGCTTTTTTTTTTTTTTTTTGAGGATTTTATTTATATTCTTCAGGCTCACAGTTTCTTTCCTCAACTGTGGCCATTCTATGAATTTGTTATCACTGTTTAGTCACTCAATCATGCCCAGCTCTTTGTAACTCCATAGAAAGCAGCATGCCAGGCTTTCCTTGTCCTTCACTATCTCCTGGAGCTTGCTCAAACTCATGTCCATCAAGTCATTGATGCCATCCAACCATTTCATCCTCTGTCATCCCTTTCTTCTTCTGCCTTCAATCTTTCCCAGCATCAGGATCTTTTTCTAATGAGTCAACACTTTGTATCAGGTGGCCAAAGTATTGGAGCTTCACCTTCAGCATCAGTCCTTCCACTGAATAATCAGGGTTGATTTCCTTTAGGATTAACTGGTTTGATATCCTTGCAGTTCAAGGGACTCTCAAGAGTCTTCTCCAACACCACAGTTCAAAAGCATCAATTCTTCAACACCCAGCCTTCCTTATGGTCCAACTCTTGCATACATATATGACTACTGGAAAAACCATAGCTTTGACTACTTGAATACATCAAATCCATTCTTTATTTCTGTTACAGTGTTTTTGTCTCTAACATTTATTTTTGTTTTTTTTTTTCCTTTGTATTTCCATCTCTGCATATGCTGCCCATCTATCCTTGCATGCTGACTACTTGATTCATTATAGCTCCAAGCATATTTATCATTCTTGGTGTTTAGTTCCTCAGTCATGTCAGAGTCTTTGTGGTCCAACGGACTGCAGCAAACCAGGCTTCTCTGTCGTTCACCATCTCCTGAAGTTTGCTCAAACTCATGTCCATTGAGTCAGCGATACCATCCTACCATCTCGTCCAAGTATATTAATCATAGCTGGCATAAATTGTCAGTCTGATTTTTCCAACATGTTTGTTGTGTCTGATTCTGATCTTCAAATTATATATTTATTTTTTTTACCTTTTGGTATATCTTGTAATTTTTTTCTTGATAGTTAGACATGATGTACCAGGTAAAAGAACTGCTATAAATATGTCTTTAGTAATATATTGGTGAAGTGTAAGAGGGAAAGAAGTATTCTACAGTCCTATAATTAGCTCTCAGTTGTTCAGTGACACTATGCCTCAAGATTGTGAATTTTACAGGTGTTCCTCAGTTTTCTTTTTATGAAATGGTACAGATGACTAGAGTGGGCTTAGATTGGGTATTTTCATTTTCCAACATGGGAGGTTATTGTTGACTGGCATTGAATATTTCCCTTCCCCCAGGACAGTTAGGATCTGAGAGTACCCCAAAAGGTTAGGCTCTAGTTAACTAGGTTTTCCCTGAAGGTAGGCCTTCTTCCTTGTTAAGAAGAAAGAAGTACTCTTTTCTTGAAGTGAAAGTTGCTCAGTACTGTTAGACTCTTTGTGACCCCATGGGTGGAATTCTCCGGGCAAGAATACTGGAGTGGGTTCCCTTCTCCAGGGGATCTTCCCAACCCAGGGTTCAAACCTAGGTCTTCCACAGTACAGGAAGATTACTTAACATCTGAGCCACTGGAGAAACCCAAGAATACTGGAGTGGTTAGCCTATTTCTTCTCCAGGAGATCTTCGTGACCGAGGAAGATCTGTGCTCTCCTGCATTTCAGGCAGATTCTTTAGCAGCTGAGCTACCAGGGAAGCCAGAAGTGCTCTCATTATTTCAAAATGATTCCTTTTTAACTGCTGGAAGCACGAGGGAATTTTTCTCCAGGATTCACTATAGGCAACATGTCAAATTCATGAAAATAAATTTTGAAATGTTGTGGGGGCCTTCCATGACTCCATTTCCCTTGGGTTTTTAAGTCTCAGACTCATTCAGGTGGAGACTCCAGCAATTCTTCAGTTGCGGTTTTCCTACTCTGCCACTAGTTCCTACAGTGGTTTCTGTTCCTAATCTGTTGTCTGGTAAGCACTGACTCCTGTCTGTCTCTTTATTTTGGAGGCAAGGTTTACTCTGTGTCCTACTCTCTCTTAAATATTCAAGGAAAATTGTTGATTTTTCAGTCTTTTCAAATTTTTGCATGTTGTTAACAACAAGAACTGTATCAGTGAGCAAAAACAAGACCAGGAGCTAACTGCTCCTGAAATCATGAGTTTCTTATTGCAAAATTCAGACTTAAATTGAAGAAAGTAGGGAAAACCACTAGGCCAGGCAGGTATGATCTAAATCAAATTCCATATGGTTATACAGTGAAAGTGATGAATAGATTCAAGGGATTAGATCTGATGAAAAAGTGGCTGAAGAACTATGGATAGAGATTTGTAGCCTTGGACAGGAAGCAGTGACCAAACCCATCAAACAGAAAAAGAAATGCAAGACAGCAAAGTGGCTGTCTGAGGAGGCTTTATAAATAACTGAGGAAAAAAGATAAGTGAAAGGCAAGAGAGAAAGGGAAAGATATAACCAACTGAATTCAGACTTCCAGAGAATAGCAAGGAGAGATAAGAAGGGTCTGCTTAAATGAACAATGCAAAGAAATAGAGGGAAACAAGAGAATAGAAAAGACAGATATTTTCAAGAAAATTGGAGATATCAAGGGAATATTTCATGCAAGGATGGCCTGATAAAGGACAAAAATGGTAGGGACCTAACAGAAGCAGAAGAGATTAAGAACACGGGGCAAGAATATACAGAAGAACTATATAAAAAAGGTCTTAATGATCTAGATAACCATGATGGTATGATCACTCACCTAGAGTAAGTCATCCTGGAGTGTGATGCATTACTAAGGAAAGTTATTGGAGGTGATGGAATTCCTGATGAGCTATTTCAAATCCTAAAAGATGGTGCTGTTAAAGTGCTGTGGTAAATATGCCAGCAAATTTGGAAAACTCAGAAGTAGCTACAGGATTAGAAAAAGTCAGTTTTCACTCCAATTCCAAAGAAGAACAATGCCAAAGAATGCCCAAACTACCATGCAACTGTACTCATTTCACATGCTGGCAAGGTTATGCTCAAAACCCATCAAGTTAGACTTCAGCAGTGTGTGAAGTATGTATATATATCCTTATTTGACTGAGATCAAATCCATTATGGTTTCCCTGGATAAAGATGGCAGAGTAGAAAGATGTGCACTCATCTTCTCCTGCAAGAACTCCAAAATTACAATTCACTGCTGAACAACCATCAACAGGAGAATGTTGGATCCCACCATAAAAAGATATCCCTTATCCAAGGGCAAAGGAGAAGCCCAAGCAAGTTAGTAGGAGGGACAAAATCGCATTTAGAATCAAACCCCATACCCACCAGAGACACTCAGAGGGCTCAAACAAAACCTTTTGCACACCATGAGACCCCACAGGGACTGAACCAGACCTACCTTTGAGTGTTTAAGTGTCTCCTATGGAAGTATGGGTCAGCAGTGTCCTGCTGCAGGGTTGGGGACTCTGGGTGCAGCAGACCTGGTTGTGGCATAACCCCTTTTGGAGGAGGTAGCCATTAACCCCACCATAGTGCTACCATAACTTACACAGGACTGGGGAAACAGACTCTTGGAGGACACAAAGAAAATCTTGTGTGCACCAGGACCCAGGAGAAAGGACCAGTGACCCCAAAAGAAACTGACCAAGACTTGCCTGTGAGTGTCCAGGAGTCTCCAGCGGAGGCATGGGTTGGCAGTGGCCTGCTGCAGGGTCAGGGGCACTAAATGCAGCAGTGTCTGAACAGGATCCTTTGAAGGAGGTCACCATTATCTTCATTACCTCCACCATAGTTTGGCCTCAGGTCAAACAACAGAGGGGGAAACTGCCCTGTCCATCAACAGAAAATTGGATTAAAGATTTACTTAGCATGGCCCCACCCATCAGAATAAGAACCAATTTCCCCTACAGCCAGTCTCTCCCATCAGGAAGCTTCCATAATACTCTTATCATTATCCCTCAGAGGGCAGACAGAATGAAAACCACAGTCACAGAAAACTAATTAAACTGATCACATGGACCACAGCCTTGTCTTAGTCAATGAAACTATGAGCCATGTCGTGTGGAGCCACCCAAGACAGATGAATCATGATGGAAAATTCTGACAAAACGTGGTCCACTGGAGAAGGCAATGGGAAACTACTTCAGTATTCTTGCCTTGAAAACCCCATGAACAGTATGGAAAGGCAAAAAGATATGACACCGAAAGATGAACTCCCCAGGTCGGTAGGTCCCCAATATGCTACTGGAGATCAGTGGAGAAATAACTCCAGAAAGAATGAAGAGATGGAGCCAAAGCAAAACAAAGTACAGTTGTGGATGTGGCTGCTGATGGAAGTAAAGTCCGATGCTATAAAGAACAGTATTGCATAGGAACCTGGAATGTTAAGTCCATTAATCAAGGTAAATTGGAAGTGGTCAAACAGGAGATGACAAGAGTGAAAATAGACATTTTAGGAATCAGTGAAATAAAATGGATTGGAATGGGTGAATTTAATTCGTATGACCACTATATCTAGTACTGTGGTCAAGTATCCCTGAGAAGAAATAGAGTGTACTCAATATGCCAGCAAAATTTAGAAAACTCAGCAGTGGCCACAGGACTGGAAAAGGTTAGTTTTCATTCCAATCCCAAAAAGAAAGGCAATGAAAAGAATGTTCAAACTACTACACAATTGCACTCATCTCACACGCTAACAAAGTAATGCTCAAAATTCTCCAAGTCAGGCTTAAACAGTGTGTGAACTGTGAACTCCCAGATGTTCAAGCTGGATTTAGAAAAGGCAGAGGAACTAGAGATCAAATTGCCAACATCTGTCGGATCATCAAAAGAGCAAGAGATTTCCAGAAAAACATCTACTTCAGCTTTATTGACTACATCAAAGCCTTTGACTGTGTGGATCACAACAAACTGTGAAAAATTCTTAAAGAGATGGGAATATCAGACCACCTTATTTGCCTCCTGAGAAGTTTCTATGCAAGTCAAGAAACAACAGTAAGAACTGGACATAGAAAATCCGACTGGTTCCAAATCGGGAAAGGAGCATATTGTCACTCTGCTTATTTAACTTATATGCAGAGTACATCATGGGAAATGCTGGACTGGATGAAACACAAGCTGGAATCAAGACTGCCAGGAGAAATATCAATAACCTCAGATACGTAGATGACACCACTCTTATAGCAGAAAGCACAGAGAAAGTAAAGAACCTCTTGATTAAAATTGAAAAAGAAGAGTGAAAAAGTTGGCTTAAAACTCAGAAAACTAAGATCATGGCATTGGGTCCCATCACTTCATGGCAAATAGATAGGGAAACAATGGAAACAGTGGGAGATTTTATTTTGGGAGGCTCTAAAATCATTGCTGATGGTGATTGCAGCCATGAAATTAAAAGATACTTGCTCCTTGGAAGAAAAGCTATGACCAAAGTAGACAGCATATTAAAAAGCAGAGACATTACTTTGCCACCAAAGGTCCGTCTAGTCAAAGGTATGGTTTTTCCCGTAGTCATGTATGGATGTGAGAGTTGGACTGTAAAGAAAGCTGAGTGCTGAAGAACTGGTGTTTTTGAACTGTGGTGTTAGAGAAGACTCTTGAGAGTCTCTTGGACTGCAAGGAGATCCAACCAGTCCATCCTAAAGGAAATCAGTCCTGAGTATTCATCGGAAGCTGACACTCCAATACTTTGGCCACCTGATGTGAAGAGATACCTCATTTGAAAAGACCCTGATGCTGGGAAAGACTGAAGGCAGGAGAAGGGGAAAACAGAGGATGAGATTGTTGGATGGCATCACCGACTCGATGGAAATTAGTTTGAGCAAACTCTGGGAGTTGATGATGGATAGGGAAGCCTGGCATGCTGCAGTCCATAGGATCACAAAGAGTTGGAAATGACTGAGCAACTGAACTGAACTGAACTGAACTGAAATTCCTTATGATTATACAGTGGAGGTGACAAATAGATTCAAGGGAATAGATCTGATAGAGTGCCTGAAGAACTATGGATGGAGGTTGTAACATTGTAAAGGAGGTGGTGATCAAAACCATCCCCAAGAAAAAGATATGCAAAAAACAAAAAGATTATCTCACAAAACCTTACAAATAAGCTGAGAAAAGAAGAGAAGCAAAAGGCAAAGGAGAAAAGGAAAGATACACCCATCTGAATGCAGAATTCCAAAGAATAGCAAGGAGATATAAAGTATTCCTATATTAACAGTACAAAGAAATTGAAGAAAACAATAGAATAGGAAAGACTATAGCTCTCTTCAAGAAAATTAGAGATAACAAGGGAACATTTCATGCAAAGGGGGGCACAATAAAGGACAGAAACTTTATGGACCTAATAGAAGCAAAAGATATTAAGAAAAGGTGGCAAGAATACATAGAAAAACTACATTAAAAAAAGATCTTAATGACCAAAATAACGGTGATGGTGTGATTACTCACCTAGAGCTAGACATCTTGGAGTGCAAAACCAGTGGGCCTTAGGAAGCATCACTACAAGAAAAACTAAAGGTAATGGAGGTGATGGAATTCCAGCTGAACTATTTCAAATCCTAAAAGATGATGCTGTGAAAGTGCTGCACTCAGTATGCCAGCAAATTTGGAAAACTCAGCAGTGGCCACAGGACTGGAAAAAGTCAGTTTTCACTCCAATCCCAATGAAGGGCAATGCCAAAGAATTTTCAAACCACCACACAATTTCACTCATTTCACATGCTGCTAGTTAATGCTCAAAAATCTCTAAGCTAGGTTTCAACTGTACATTAACTGACAACTTCCAGACTTTCAAGATGGATTTAGAAAAGGCAGAAGTACCAGAGATCAAATTGCCAAAATTCGTTGCATCATGGAAAAAGTAAGAGAATTATAGAAAATCAAACATTTCTGCCTCATTGACTATGCTAAAGACTTCAACTGTGTGGATCACAACAAACTATGGAAAAATCTTAAAGAGATGGGAATACCAGGCCATCTTACCTACCTCCTGCAAGACCTGTATGCAAGTCAAGAAGCAACAGTTAGAATAGGACATGGAACAATGGACTGTTTTCAAATTGGGAAAGGAGTATGTCAAGGCTGTATATTGTCAGCCTGCTTATTTAGCTTATATGCAGGGTACCTCATGAGAATGCCAGACTGGATGAATTACAAGCTTGGATCAAGATTGTTGGGAGAAATATCAACAACCTCAGATATGCAGATGGCAGAAAGGGAAGAGGAACTAAAGAGCCTCTCAATGAGGATGAAAGAGGAGAGTGAAAAAGCTGATTTGAAATTCAATATTAAAAAAAAAACAAACAAAAAAAAACTAAGGTCATATCATCTGGTCCTATCACTCACAGCAAATAGAAGTGTAGAAAAGTGGAAGCAGTGATGGACTTTATTATCTTGGTCTCCAAAATCACTGTGGACTGTGACTGAGCCATGAAATTAAAAGACTCTTGCCTCTCAGAATGAAAGCTATGACAAATTTAGGCAGTGTATTAAAAAGAGGAGTCATCACTTTGCCAACAAGGTTCATATAGTCAAAGCTATGATTTTTCCAGTAGGCATGTATGGATGTGAGATTTGGACCATAAAGACAGCTGAGCATGGAAGAATTTATACTTTCAAATTGTGATGCTGGAGAAGACCCTTGAGAGTACTTTGGACGGCAAGGGGGTCAAAGTAGTCAATCCTAAGGGAAATCAACCCTGTGTATTCAGCAGAAGGACTGAAGGTGAAAATGAAGCTCCAACACTTTGGCCATCTAATGCAAAGTGCCAACTCCTTGGAAAAGATCCTGATGCAGGGAAAGCTCGAAAGTTAAAGAAGAAATGGGTGGCAAAGAATGACGTGGTTAGATAGCATCACCAATCAATGGACATGAATTTGAGCAAACTCAGGGAGTTGGTGAAGGACAGGTAAGCCTGGCATGCTACAGTCCACAGGGTTGCAAAACATTGGACACAGCTAAGGGACTGAATAACAAGAAGAGGAAATGACTTCCAGGCTGCTTATACATGGAACTGGAAACAACATTCACCCCGTTATCTTTTGATGAATGTTTCTGTGGTATATCTTTCTTCATCTTTTAACTTTTATATTATCATTTCTTTGTATTAAAAGTGGCTTTTTGTAGACATAGATTATTTTCAGCTTTGACAATTGGGAGGTTTTTCAAATATTCTTTTGATATATTCTTACCTCTCACTTTCTTCTTTCCTGGTATTACAAGATGGTCCAGGTACATCTTGCATACTTCTTACTCAAGTGCTAGTATCAGACATTTCTTTCAAGAAATCTTGGTTCCTTTTATTAAAGAATTATTTTGGAAACTAAGATCTGAATGCTGAGTGTCACACCGCTACTGGAGTGTCTTTACTCCTAAGCCCTCTTACTTGATGTAGCAAGGAAATATACACCCATTTGTGTGCATATTATGTTTGTTTTCATTGTTCTGTCACCAAGTCTTGTCCAACTCTTTGCAGCCACATGGACTGTAGCATGCCAGGCTTCCCTATCCCTTACCATCTCCTGGAGTTTGCCCAGGTTCATGTCCATTGGATTGGTGATGCCACCCAACCATGTCATTTCCTATTGCCCTCTTATTCTCCACCTTCAATCTTTCCCTAGCATCGGGTCTTTTCCAATAACTCAGCTGTTCCCATCAAGTGGCCAAAGTATTGGAGCTTCAGCTTCATCTTTAGTCCTTCCAATGTGTTCAGGTCAGTTCAGTTCAGTTCAGTCGCTCAGTCACGTCCGACTCCTTGAGACCCCATGAACTGCAGCACGCCAGGCCTCTCTGTCCATTACCAACTCCCGGAGTCTACCCAAACCCATGTCCATCGAGTCGGTGATGCCATCCAACCATCTCATCCTCTGTCGTCCCCTTCTCCTCCTGCCCCCAATCCTACCCAGCATTAGGGTCTTTTCCAATGAGTCAACCCTTCGCATGAGGTGGCCAAAGTATTGGAGTTTCAGCTTCAACATCAGACCTTCCAATTAGGGTGATTTCCCTTAAGATTGACTGGTTTGATCTCCTTGCTGTCCAAAGGACTCTAAAGAGTCTTCTCCAGCATCAGTTCTTCAGTGCTCTGCCCTCCTTATTGTCCAGCTCTCACAACCCTACATGACTACTGGAAAGAACATAGCCTTTACTATACGAATCTTTGCCACCAAAGTGATGTCTTTGCTTTTTAACACACTATATAGGTTTGTCATAGCTTTCCTTCCAAAAAGCACTCGTCTTCTAGTTCCATGGCTGCAGTCACCATCCGCAGTGATTTTAGAGCCCAAGAAGAGGAAATCTGTCCCTGTTTCCCTTTTTTCCCCTTCTATGTGTCATGAAGTGATGGGATCAGATGCCATGATCTTAGATTTTTTAATGTTGAATTTCAGGCCAGATTTTCACCCTTCTCTTTCACGCTCATCAAGAGGTTCTTTAGTTCCTCTTGACTTTCTACCATTAGAGTGACACCATCTGCACATCTGAGGTTGTTGATATTTCTCCCAGAAATCTTGATTGCAGTTTGTAATTCATCCAGCCTGGCATTCCTTATGGTGTGCTCTGAGTATAAGTTAAATAAACAGAGTGACAATGAACAGCCTTGTCTTACTGCTTTCTCAATCCTGAACCAGTAATTGTTCCATACAAGATTCTAATCGTTGCTTCTTAACTGGCGTAGAGGTTTCTTAGGACACAGTTAAGATGGTCCTTTATTTGTATCTCTTTAAGAGTTTTCCACAGTTTGTTATGATATACACAGTCAAAGTCTTTAGCATAGTCAATGAAACAGAGGTAGATGTTTTTCTGAAATACCCTTGCTTTCTCTATGATCCAGCTAATGTTGGCGATTTGATCTTTGGTTCCTCTGCCTTTTCTAAATTGAACTAGGACATCAAGAAATTATTGGTTCATGTAATGATGAAGACTACCATGTAGCATTTTGAGCATAACCTTACTGTGTGTGTGTGTGTATATATATATATGCAAACATGTATATATTTCTATATGTAACCATCTATTTCTATCTCTTTCTCTTAAGTGAAACATTAGTCATGATTAACAGTAGTTCATCATCATACGGTATCTGTAATGTAACTATGGTCCTTTACCAGATGGTTCATTCTAGCAATCTTTCTTTGCTTCTCTGTAACTTTCCATTCTATCAGTAAGAAATCTAGATCCTACCATCTGTCATCCATCTGTTTAATTGTTCCATTCCAATATACTTGTACAGTGGTTTTGGTAACTTCTACCCCTGGGGAACATAAATTTATAGACTAGAATATTGTGGTTATGAACAACTTCTTTTGCTTTTACTCCTACAGATCCCACTAGTTTCCAAATTTACCTAAGTCAGCACCTTTTTCTCTTGCTGTCTTCAGGGACATTCTTTCGTAATTTTGTAAGTTATTTTAAAAGATAAGTTTTATTCTTTGTCAAGATGAAAACATTTTTCTGTGTTGCTATTTTGCTGAGAATTTGCTTTCATTGCTATCTAACACTTCTATTGGACCCCACCAGGGCTTCCAGGTTACATATTTTGATATAGCATCCCTACTCCCTTGCAGATGAAGGCTTCTGTTCCCTAGGGAAGAAAGAGGAAATAGAGTGCAAAATTTTCATGCTAGTTTCCATTCCCTTCCTCAACTGATATAAAGTTCAATACATGCTCTCTGGATGCATTGGTTGCCACTCCCTTTCCAGGTGATTTTATTCCATAGGAAAGAATGGTAAGCTGGGTCTTGTCAGAGTTTGCTAGTATCTGCTCTTCTTTTTCACTACTGGCATCAAGAGGGAGCTTTCTGGGATTCTTTTTCATTTTCTTTTTAAGCTGAAGTATAGTTACTGTACAATATTATATGATTTACAAATGTATAATACAGTGATTCACAGTTTCTAAAGAATGTACTCCATTTATGGCTTACCAGGTGGCACAGTGATAAAGAATCCTCCTGCCAACTCAAGAGACACAGATGTGGTTTGATCCCTGGGTGGGGAAGATCCCCTGGAATAGGAAATGGCAACCCACTCTAGCATTCTTGTCTGGAAAATTCCACAGACAGAGGACCCTGTCAGGCTATGGTCCATGGGATGGGGTCAGAAAGAATTGGACATGACTGAGAGACTGAGCATGCATGCACTCCATTTATAGTCATTATAAATATTCACTCTATCTCTTGTGTTGTGCATTATATTCTTGTAGCTTTATGTGCTGTTCTTAGTTACTCAGTCATGTCCAACTGTTTGCGATCCAGTGGATTGTAGCCTACCAGGCACCTCTCTCCATGGAGATTCTCCAGGAAAGAATACTGGAGAGGGTTGCCATGCCCTCCTCCAGAGGATATTCTCAAGCCAGGGCTTGGACCCGGGTCTCCTGCATTGCAGGCAGATTCTTTACAGTCTGAGCTACCAGTGAAGCTCATGAATACTGCAATTGGTAGCCTATCCTTTCTCCAGGAGATCTTCCCATCCCAGGAATCAAATCAGGGTCTCCTGTGTTGCAGGTGGATTCTTTAATAGCTGAGCTACCAGGGAAGCCTATTCTTATAGCTTCTTTTATACCTAATAGTTTGTATCTTTTAGTCACCTGCCCCTATGTTGCCCTCTCTGTGTCCCTCTTTCTACTGGTAACTACTAGTTGATCTCTAATATATATTGGTGAGTCTGCTGCTTTTTTGTTATATTCACTAGTTTGTTGTGTATTTTTAGATTCCACATATACATTATATCACACAGTATTTGTCTTTTTCTAACATTTCATTCAGTATAATACCTTGAGGGCCATCATGTTTTCACAAATGGGAAAATTTCATTATTTTTTATGGCTGAGTAGTGTTCCATTGTGTATATATATTGCACTTCACCTTCTTTAGCCACATCTCATAATTATTTTAAATCTTTCCTTTAAGTACCTGGTTGGGGTTCTTGGAGGAAAACCCTGCAAGAATGTGTGAATCTCCTATGTCTGTGGCCTTTCAGAGCTCCACAGTCTTATAGTAGCTCACACTCTACCGTTAGCTATTTTTTCAAAATATCTACTTAAATTGATTTACAGGCTTGTACTTTGTTAGGTGAAATTTGACCCAGGTATACAAATGCTTCCTGTCCCTGCTTCCCTCAGGTGTCCATTTCTCTCTATACTTTATGTCAGTTGCTTGCCCTACAACCTCAGTTCTCTGAAGGCTTTCATAAAAGTCACTAATTTGCTATTCTTCGTTTTTTCTTAGTTGTTAAGGTGGGAAAGGTGTTTTTCACAGCTCTTTACATCTTTATGCTGAAATCTGAAGCCCCTGAGAATGTGCTTTTGCTTTAACTAATTGAATGGAAATTCCTACTGCTTACCACGAGAAACATTACTTAAAGGTATACGCACATGCAACTATGTTGAATGTTTATTTTTGAAAGAACAGGTTTGAATGTTTTATCATTCTCTTCAGGTCAATTTTCTTAGACTTGGTTTTTCAAATTCATTCCAGTAGTATGAGGTCTTGGCTTTGATGTACTTTGACAGTATAGGAGGGGAAAGAAAATAAAGCTTAAAATGGCTCTCACTTTATGAAAACCCATGAACATTTGAAAAATTAGTTTCAATAGGGATGTTTACTACCCAAGCAATCCTGTTTTCCAAGAAGGCCATTCAACACAAGAACCACTTACAAAGACCCATGTAGAAAGATAGACAAAACTATTTAAATAAATGTGGGATAAATTCTAAAACCAGAAACCAATTTAGAATCAGATCAATTAAAATGTTGATCAGTTACAATCCTAGGATAATGGGGTTTTAAATGACATTAATTAGATAATGATGGAAAAGCATACAGCAACAACAAAAATGTTATTTGTCCTCTAGTCTGAATTTACTGCTTTATCCCAGTTCAGATGTAAACTCTTTCATGAAGCCTTCCCTAATGTTAACCAGAAAGAAGTAATTACTTTAGCATCTTGGATAACTTATCTTCCTTTCCTGATTCTGATCTAACTCTATTGTGACTTTACACTGTGGGTCAAAAGTACGGATGTAAATGAAGACTAATCAAATGAGAACAAGCAAAGTCTACTTAGAATAATAAAAAGGGAATCAGGCTCCACAACATGTTTAGCAAAGACTTACATGAAAGAATACGAGTGGGAAAACGTTATTGTAGAATAAAGGGGAGGCTTCAGATGATGCCCTGATTGGAAGCTGTTGGCATGGTGTAGCATTAGAAGTGGGGCATCCTATATGATTGGTTAGGGGCACATATTTGACTTACCTGGTTGGTCTGGTTGGTTCCCAGCTGGAAGTAAGGACAAAAATTATGGAAGCTGTCAGTTATTAATCAAGTCCTTGTCATTCTGAGGCAATTGGATAGAGATTATTTTTTGGCTTCCTGGATTGTTACTGGAGTTAGTGAGTGGTGTGGCTTCCTGCAAGTCTGACTTATAAGGTAGGAAACAAGCTGGTTTCTTGGGTTGGTAAAAACAGAAGTCTAACCCCCAACCTGCAACAATCAGCCTGGAAAACGAACCCACTGTAGATAATGGGTTAGTTTCTTGGGCTGGCTGCTGCAATTTCAGGGTCAGACTTCTGTTTGTACATTTGGTCTGGTGTAAAAACCAGGCTTCTGGTTTTTTACATATTCAGCACCTCAGTGGCAAAAGAAATAAGGGCCCCAAATGGCCAACCTAGATAGCATATTTAAAAGCAGAGACATTACTTTGCCAACAAAAGTCCGTCTAGTCAAGGCTATGGTTTTTCCAGTGGTCATGTATGGATGTGAGACTTGGAAAAATTAGTTTCAATAGGGATGTTTGCGCCGAAGAATTGATGCTTTTGAACTGTGGTGTTGGAGAAGACTCTTGAGAGTCCCTTGGACTGCAAGGAGATTCAATCAATCCACCCTAAAAGAGATCAATCCTGGGTGTTCATTGGAAGGACTGATGTTGAAGCTGAAACTCCAATACTTTGGCCACCTCATGCAAAGCGTTGACTCATTGGAAAAGACCCTAATGCTGGGTAGGATTAGGGGCGGAAGGAGAAGGGTATGACAGAGGATGAGATGGTTGGATGGCATCACCGACTCGATGGACATGGGTTTGGGTAGACTCCGGGAGTTGGTGATGGACAGAGAGGCCTGACGTGCTGCAATTCATGGGGTCGCAAAGGGTCGGACACGACTGAGCGACTGAACTGAATTGAACTGAACTGAACCCCATGCCCAAGGGCAAAGGAGAAGCCCCAGCAAGATGGTAGGAGGGGAAAAATTGCATTTAGAATCAAACCCTATAACCACCAGAAATGCTGAGAGGGCTCAAACATACCTTGTGTGCACCAGGACCCAGAGACCCGACAGAGACTGAGGCAGAACTGTGTTTGAGTGTCTCCTGAGGAGGTACGGGTTAGTAGTGGACTGATGTAGGGGCAGGGGCTCTGGGGGCAGTAGACCTGGGGATGGACTAAGCCCTCTCGGAAGAGGTCGCCATTAACCCCACCATAGAGCTGCCAGAACATACACAGGACTGGAGAAACAGACTCTTGGAGGGCACAGACAAAACCTTGCCTGCACCAGGACCCAGGAGAAAGGAGAAGTGACCTCACAGGAGACTGACCCAGACTTGCCTGTGAGTGTCCAGGAGTCTCTGGCAGAGGTGTGGGTCAGCAGTGGCCTGATGCAGGGTAGGGAGCACTGAGTGTAGCAGTGCATGCATGGGACTTTTTGAAGCAGGTCGCCATTATCTTCATTACCTCCACCATAGTTTGGCCTCAGATCAAATTACAGGGAGGGAACACAGCCCTGCCCATCAACAGAAAATTGGATTAAAGATTTACTGAGCATTGTTCCACCCACTAGAACAAAACCCAGTTTTCCCCTCAGTCAGTCTCTCCCATCAGAAAGCTTCCATAAGTCTCTTATCCTTCTCTATCAGAGGGCAGACAGACTGAAAACCACAATCACAGAAAACTAATCAATTTGGTTACATGGACCACAACCTATTATAACTCAATGAAACTGTGAGCCACACCCTGTAGGGCCACCCAAGACAGATGGATCATGTTGGAGAGTTCTGACAAAACATGGTCCACTAGAGAAGGGAATGGCAAACCACTTCAGTATTCTTGCCTTGAGAACCCCATGAACAGTATGGAAAGGCAAAAAGATAGGACACTGAAAGATGAACTCCCCAGGTCGGTAGGTAACCAACATGCTACTGGAGATCAGTAGTGAAATAACTCCAGAAAGAATGAAGAAATGGAGCCAAAGCAAAAACAAAGCACAGTTGTGGATGTGACTGCTGATGATAGTAAATTGCGATGCTATAAAGATCAGTATTGCATAGGAACCTGGAATGTTAGGTTCATGAATCAAGGTAAATTGGAAGTGGTCAAACAGGAGATGGCAAGAGTGAACATTGACATTTTAGGGATCAACGAACTAAAATGGACTGGAATGGGTGAATTTAACTCAGATGACAATTATATCTACTACTGTGGGCAAGAATCCCTTAGAAGAAATGGAGTAGCCTTCATAGTCATTATAAGAGTCAGAAATGCAAAGGGCTGACTCACTGAAAAATATCCTGGTGCTGCAAAAGATTCTGGGCAGGAGGAGAGGAGGATGACAAATGGTTGGATGGCATCCCCAACTCAATAGTCATGAGTTTCAGGAAACTCTGGGAGATAGTGAAGTACAGGGAAGCCTGGAAGCCTGGTGTGTTGCACTCCATGGGGTCCCAAAGAGTCAGAAATGACTGAATGACCGAAAGATTGGAGCAGGGTCAGGATTGGCTTATACTTTGTACATTTTCACCTGACTTAAGCTCAGTTGGTAAAGAATCTGCCTACAATGCAGAAGACTGTCTGCAATGCAGAAGACTTCCTGCAATCCAGAAAACCAGGTTTCAGTCCCTGGGTTGGGAAGTTACCCTGGAAAAGGAAATGGCAATCCTCTCCAGTATTCTTGCCTGGGAAATTCCATGGACAGAGGACCTTAGTGGGTCACAGTTCATGGGGTCACAGAGTCCAGCATGACTTAACGACTAAAGCACCATCACCAACAGAAATAAATATTGGAATGAGACTGCACAGCTAATAAAAATATTATATAATATCATTTTAATGCATTAAATTAATTATACATGTGATATTAATCTTTAAGCATTAGTAAGTTAGGTGGCTAATTCCTAAATATGGAATACGCAAACTATTTCAAATAAGGGATCTTTAGAATATACAAAGAACACACTTTTCACTTTGCAATAAAATATTAAAAAAAAAAAACTCTTGACGAACTTTGGGGTCTCTTCTGATTTCTGTAATTTTATGCTTATAGGAAATTTGTAATTCCATTATTTAAGAAAATATGACGTAAAGAGTACCATCTTTAGCGGGATTTATTTAACACAATTAGAAATTGCAGTTATAACTCTAAAAATGTAATTAAGCCAAACATAAATTCCAGTTTTAATTTATAAAATTTAAATCTGTAATATAAGTTCAAAATATATTTCTTATAGGAAAAGAGTCTAGAGTAGCAAAATAGCAAAGGTATTTTTTTCAAATAACTTTTATTTAGAGGAAGCTAATGAAAATATGATTAGTCATTAATATTTTGAATAATGAAATTACTGTTTTGGAGAGTTTGTAAATTGTCATTCCTTGATACCTAAACATTTCTCTTGGGTTGAATTTGTATTACTGATTTGCTCAGTATATCTTTTATATTAGAACATTAAAGTTCAGACTTTCCAAATCACTGTGATTTCCCAGTAATGGAGTCTGGAAGGATAATACTCAACATGCATTTATTTGTTAACACAGTGCATATATTTCCCCTTTTTATTATATATTTATTGGATTAACATGTTGGGAATTAATCTATGCCTCTCCCTTAACTTCATTCACTATTTGGAAATAACATCCCTATTTAAGGAGGACCACTTCTGCATTGGCCATGGTCAAGAGAGATTTGCTTTGCTCCCCTAGAGCAAAGAAAAAAGAACTTTAGAGAAACCCTTAACAGGAAGATTGCTCAAGCTTTATTTCATCACCTTCTATGATGGCCCCAAGCTTATGTGACAGAAATGCACTAAATGTTAGCCTTTACAAATTGAGAGAATGAAGAATACAACTTGCCTTATATAATAATATATATTTAATATATAATATTTATATTATATATTATATATAATTGTATATAATATTATATATAATATAATTTTAGTAAAAAAGTTACAAACAACTTTTGAAACCATAATCAGGAAGAATTCAAGGCCTGCAAAGATAAGCTTCTTTTTACTATACAAGATCCAATAAAATGTCTTCAGAGAACAAAATGACACATTTCCAGACACCAACAACAATATCATATTGTGCAATTTTATTTCATCTCCACACAAATGATACTAATATACCATCAAAAACCAAAATTCTCATATAAGATGGGTAAGGGTGCTGCACAAACACTGATTACCTTGATTCTATTAGCTTTGAAGATGTCCTTAATGAAATCCATAATCTGGTTTGTGAACTATAGTTCTAGGGTACTTTGTACATACAATTTCAAAATACAGTAATTCAAGGTGATCTTGTCATTGATTCATTATAGGAAACAAGAAGTTATTAAGTGGTATAACTTGTTGGTGTGTATTTTACTCTGTTCATATAAACCAGTGAAGCAAGATCAATTTGTTTCTCGGTTGAATTAGTTTTCTGTGGGCACCTCAAGCATATATTCAAGAACAGCTTCCAAGAAACAAATTTATTTTCCTGAAATGATGGTCTTTATTGGCAACATCTAGTTCTTTTAATTTTACAGTTGGTTTCCCAGTTATGATCTCTGTTTTCATGAAGCATGAGAAAAATCCTAGAACAGTTAAATGTGCTTACCATAAGTTTATGAATTAGTTGCTTCTTCAAATTGGCAAAAGCCATAGAATAAAACTGCACTCTCAGTAAATCAGTCTTTTTTTTCTTAATCCTCCCTCCTCCTGAGAAATAAAATTATTTGTTTTGCATCCATCACAGCTTGATCATCTCAGGTACTAAATTGTTTTATACATATGCATATAAAACAATTAGTATGTATGTACATATAAAACATTATATATATGTATATATATAACATATATGCTTGACATATATAATGTCAAATATCTCTATATTTACCTATCTGGGAAACTCAGATAGAAATATATATATATTTTTTTCATTTTTTCATTGAAGTATAGTTGATTTGGGCTCACAGCATTTTGTTAGCTTCAGTTTGTACAGCAAAGTGGTTCAGCTATACAAACATACATTTTTTTTTTTCAGATTTTTTTCCCTTGTAGGTTAGTACAAAATATTGATTGTAGTCCCTTGTGTTATACGGTAGGTCCTTGTTGGTTATCTAGTTTATATATAGTAGTAGAAATGTACTTTGGGAAGGTAAAGTATGCATTGCACATTTCAGGGGTATTATTTTTCTCTCTGATACTATATTATCGGACAGTTCTGATGAGACTAAGATGCCTGTGAGTTGTATTTGATGTTCCTTACAACAATACAAAATCTCTTCTGGTGCCTTTCTGCTGCGTTTGAAGAAAGGAAGGAGCACAGGTGCATTATAATGACTCTTCCAGCTCTGCCCAGAAGGGCTCGCTCAGCCCCAGAGGGACAGCCATTAGTGAGTAAGTGAGAAGTGACATGCTCTGTCTCTCAAACGGTTTCTTCATGTCCACTTTGGTAGCTCTCATTACATTGCCTGAATCCATTAAGACAGGAACAAGGTTACCCCATGAAATGTTTTTGTGACTAAAGAGGACATGCAGCTCTTTAATCAGTGACAGAACATCTTCTCTGACAAGACTGAGTGATACAGTGAGCTCTGGTCCCACCTTTGCAGCAGAGAAGGAATATCTCCTATAAGGACAGACAGTATTCTTATTAAATTTCCACTGGTTGATCCATCAATGCTCCAGCAAAACTAATTATTCTGGATATGTTTAATGTAAATATCTGCGTTAAACAAAACCTCATCTTACATTGTGCAGATATCTGATCCATGATAATTCAGCTAATGCCTTTAAGTTATGAAAAAAACTGTAGGAAGATTTCAGGTTTTCCAGGAGTCAGGGTGACACAAAGATATTAGCAAGGGGAGTAGGACCCTGTCTATTCTCAAATTAAAAGCTGAAGCTGCTGGATGAGGAGACAGTCATGCCTGCCACCTCCATTTTCACCAATGACTCTAAATGGTATCTAAAAGGATATTGTAACTTGAGACCCTAGAGAAAAGAGGCCAGCAATATGTAACTAAACTCAGTATATTTTTAAAGATATATGTGTGAGTGAATATGTGTCAGTATGATATATGACATGTATGGAGAAGAATAGAAATAAATAATCAGTAGGAAAATGCTCCATTAACTGATAGTGTTGAATTTTGCACACATACACTAAATCGAGAGAATAAAACTTAGATGAATGCAAAAATAAAGAGAAGCTTAGAGTTTCTCTATTTTAACTGACTGTTTGGTAGGTAAGAAACATGATGTCTAGAGAAAGATAATGACTATCTCAGAGTCAACAGTTCCTGTTTATGTCTAAAATACAGATCTCTGCCTCTTGTTTAAGAGTTGTATGAATTTTACAAACCATACCATATCATAACTATCCATAATTTAATTTGAAAATACCCCATTCATGAGGCTATGACTAATCGCGTGAAACAGATCACCACTAACGGACAAAGGGTGCTGCCCTCGTGCTCCCATCTGCATAAGTATAGGATCTCAACATGTATGTCTCTCTCTTTTCTAAAGCATTCCTCAAGATGTCAAGGGAATCATAAGTATGGTCCAGAATTGGCTTTCTCCCTCTGGGAATGGCAGGTCCCTGAGATAAGTTCTGATTTTCTAGACCTTGGTACTTTCTTGTTGGTATTCTACCTACCTGTTTTGCTGTTGTTACTGAAACTCTGGTCTAGCTTCTCACCACTCAAAAGCCAATACATGAGAGGCCAGATTGGTGGGAAGGAAAATTTGCTTTATTCCAGAGGCCAGTAGTGAGGAGAATAAAGTAGACCCATGTTCAAAGGTCAACTCTCCTACAGACAATCAGAGGGGAAGAGCTTTTAAAGGGGATTTTCAGGGGTGTACAGGCAGAGGGAGGAGGCTACATGCAGAAAGAGCACAGTCAGCTCTGACGGTCAGCTTGAAGTTGGTCATGTGGGGATTTGATCAGCATCATCTTGATTACTTTAAGCAGAGTTAATCTTCAGTTCCGCGGTCCATTTGTTATAAACTTTTTGAGGCCAGTTATTGAAATTGCAGTAACTTATGTCATGGCTACAGTCTGGTCATCATATGGTTAACTTCTTCCACCTAGTGGGGGTTTCAGTATCTACACAACAGCTCAAAGGATGTAACTCAGCATATTTTCCATAATCCTTGAAGAAGAATTAAATGTCCTTGACTTCATTTAAAGACTAAACTATTATTATTTAGTCTTATTTGACTGTTTTCCTTTGCTTCTGCATTTTCTCACTTTTCTGGTTAAATTTATTCTTTGACTAAAGTTTTAACAAACGAAAAGTAGGCTGAGGATTTGAGGGGAGCCATTCCTTCCTGCAAAAGAGTCAGGACCTGCTTCATTTCTCTGTTGCTGCTACTCCCGGCCGAGGAATCTCCCATTGAATCTCAAAGCTGAGAACATCTCAGGGTTTCTTTACCTCTTACCGCCATTTCCATATCAGACATATCACCATCTCCCAGCCCAGAGGCTGGATCCGGGGCAGATATGATTGATCTTTAGTGGTCTCAGCCTGCAATGACTTCCGGTGGGGTGTGGGTTCCCAGTTGGAGATTGAGGCTGGGTCGCGGTGGTGAAAGCCCCAGATCCTAGCCATTAGACCAGAGGTCAGCAACAATGGCCCCGGTCTTCAGATTTGCTGAAAAGAATTTCCACAAAGACAGAAAGTAATGAAGCAAGTGAAGTATTTACTAAGAGGAAAAAGAGTATAGTACATGTGGATAGGCACCCTGGCAGAATCAGAGGGAGAGTCTCTGAGTTGTGTCCTTGTAGCAGTTTGACTTACTTTTATGGGGTATTACTTTCAGATTTATTTTGGCCAATCATTTTGGTTTGTCTGGTTCATAGTCCATATTTGGTATAGCTCAGGATCCTCCCACATGTGTGTAAGCATCTCTTAGCCAAGATGGATTTTATCAAAAAGGCATATAGATAGAGAACCTCCCTTGACATAACTCCCCCCTTAACTTCCAAAAGCCTTTTCTGTGCATGTGTGGTTGAGAAGGTCTCCTGACTTTGAGAACAAGAAATATATGGTTTGGGCAGGGCTCAGCCTCTCCCTTAATCGTCCTGCTATTCTTGTCTTGACGTTTTGGTCCATAGGGAATGAATCTCCCATTGCTTTACACTGAGGGGCGCCCCATAAACCTCCTGCCTCACTATTACATACCCTCTAGTTCTTCTACTCACTTATCTCAGCCACTAGACAAAATTCCACATGTAAATATGTCATGTAAATAAAAATCTGAATAAGTCAGCCACTGTTTCAGAGAGAAAGGTCCTGAATTTCACTACAGCTTGGACAGAGCTCTCTGAGATGCTGACAGCTTCTGCCTGCCATTACATATCACACAGTGCTTCCAAGTAACACGCTTCCTGTCTGGGATCCTCACTACTTAGTTACATATTACTCAGTTCTTCTTTCTTCTTCATCCGAGTATGAGCAAAAGGTACATCTGAAAGTCTCTTCAACAAATGGCATTGGGTAAACTGGATATTCACATGCAAAAGAGCAAAACTTGTGCTATATTTTGTACAATAAGCAAAAGATCAGGTCAAAATGGATAAAAGACAAACATAAGACCTGAAATTACAAAACTCGCAGAAGAAAACATAATGCAAAATCTTCACGACTTTGGTTTTGGTAGTGATTTTAGGGATATGACACCAAAAGTGCACACACACACACACACACACACACACACACACACACACACAAAGTGGGAATACTTAAAGCTGAAAAAACTTCTACATAGCAAAGAAAATAATCAGTGGAGTGAGAAGATAACCAATGGAATGGGAGAAAAGCATATGCAATTTATATATCTAATGAGGGTTAATCTACAAAATATATAAGGAACTCCTACAAATCAATAGTAAAACAAGCAAAAAAAATAGTAATAAAATTTAAAATGAACTAAGAACTTGGACCCACTCATGGATCACAGCCTTATTATGGTGAAGGGGCTTACATAACTCAATGAAGCTATGAGACATACCATGCAGAACCACCCAAGACAGACAGGTCATAGTGAAGAGTTCTGACAAAACATGGCCCACTGGATAAGGAAATGTCGAGCCGCATCAGTCTTCTTGGCTGGAGAACCCCATGGACAGTATGAAAAGGCAAAAAGACATAACACCAGAAAATGACCCCCCAGGTCAGAAGATGTCCAATATGCTACTGGGGAAGAATGAAAGGGAATTGCTAATAGCTCCAGAAAGGATGAAGTGGCTGGGCCAAAGTGGAAACTTTTGACTATCAGTTGTGGATGTGTTTGGTGGTGAAAGTAAAGTATGAAGCTGTAAAGAACAATATTGCACAGGAATCTGCAATGTTATGTCCACGAATCAACACAAATTGGATGTGGTCCAGCAGGAGATGGTGAGATGGAAATCAACATCTTAAGAATCAGTGAACAAAAATGGGCAGGAATGGGTGAATTGAATTCAGATGACCATTATATCTACTACGGCTTACTGGGTGGCACTAGTGGTAAAGAACCTGTCTGCCAATGCAGGAGATGTAAGAGACCTAGGTTTGATCCCAGCGCATGGGATCACAAAGAGTCAGACACAACTGAGCGACTAATACTTTCACACTTCACATATCTACTACTGTGGGAAAGAGTCCCTTAGAAGAAATGGAGCAGCCCTCGTAGTCAACAGGAGTTCAAAATGCAGTGGTGGTGGTGGTCGTTTAGTAGCTAAGTCATATCCAACTCTTGTGACCCCATGGAAGATAGCTCACCAGGATTCTCTGTCCTGGGATTTTCCAGGCAAGAATATTGGAGTGGGTTGCCATTGCCTTCTCTAGAGGATCTTCCTGACCCAGGGATCAAATATGAGTCTCCTGTGTTACAGATGGTCACCTGTGTGGCAGGTAGAGTCTTGACCAACTGAGCTACCAGGGAAGCCCCTGAAATGCAGCACTTGGGTGAAACCTCAAGAACAACAGAATGATCTCAGTTCATTTCAAAGGCAAATCATCCAATGTCATTGTAATTCAAGTCTATGCCCCTACCACTGATGCTGAAGGTGAAGTTCACTAGTTCTATGAACACATACAGCATCTTCTAGAATTAACACCAAAAGAAAAGAAAATGTCCTTTTCATCATAGGGATTTAGAATGCAAAGGTAGGGAGACAAGATATATCTGGAGTAAGGGGCAGGTTTGGCCTTGCAGTACAAAATGAAGCAGGACAAAGGTTAACAGAGTTTTGTCAAGAGAACATGCTTGTCATAGTATGTTTTCAAACAACTCAAGAGACATCTCTACAAACGGACATCACTAGATGATCAGTACTGAAATCAGGTTGATTGTGTTCTTTGCAGCCAAAGATGGAGAAGCTTTACCCAGTCAGTAAAATCAAGACGTGGAGCTGACTGTGGCTCATATCATAAGCTCCATATTGCAAAATTCAGGCTTAAATTGCATAAAGTAGGGGAAACCATTATGTCATTTATGTATGACCTAAATCAAATCTCTTATGATTAGATAGTGGAGGTGACTAATCAATTCAAGAGAACAGATCTGGAAGACAGAATGCCTAAAGAACTATGGACAGAGGTTTGAAATGTTGTACATGAGGCAGAGACCAAAACCACTCCAAAGAAAAAGAAATGCAAGAAGACAAAGTGTCTCAGAAGGCTTTACAAATAGCTGAGGAAAAAAGATAAGTGAAAGGCAGGGAGAAAGAGAAAGATATAACCAACTGAATGCAGAGTTCCAGTAAAAGGTCTTAATGACCCAGATAGCCATTATGGTGTGGTCACCCACATGGAGTTGGACATCCTGAAGTGTGAAATCAAGTGGACCTTAGCAAGCAATTTTACAAACTAGGCTAGTGGAGGTGATGGAATTCAAGCTGAGCTAGTTAAACTTCTAAAAGATGATGCTGTTAAAGTGCTGCACTCAGCAAATTTGGAAAATTCAACAGTGGCCACAGGACTGGAAATTTGGATGACAGAAAGTGAAGAGGAACCAAAGAAGCTCTTGATGAAGGTGAAAAAGGAGAGTGAAAAAGCTGGCTTGAAACTCAGCATTCAGAAATCTAAGATCATGATATCTGGTCCCATTACTTCATGGCAAATAGAAGAGGAAAAAGTAGAAGCAGTTACAGATTTTATTTTCCTGGTCCCCAAAATCACCACAGTTGGTGACTGCAGCCAGGAAATTAAGAGACACTTGCTCTTTGTAAGGAAAGTTATGAAAAACCTAGACAGAATATTAAAAAGCAGAGACATCACTTTACTGATGAAGGTCCATATAGTCAAAGCTATGGTTTTTCCAATAGTCATGTACAGATGTTAAGAGCTGTTCCGTAAAGAAGGCTGAGCGATGAAGAATTGATGCTTTGAATCGTGATGATAGAGAAGACTCTTGAGAGTCCCTTGGGCAACAAGGAGAGGAAATAAGCAAATCCTAAAGGAAATCATTCCTGAATGTTCATTGGAAGGGCTGATACTGAAGCTGAAACTCTAATACTTTGGCCACCTGATGCGAAGAGCCAAATCATTGGTAAAGACCCTGATATTGGGAAAGATCAAGGGCAAAAGGAAAAGGGGGAAGCAGAGGATGAGATGGTTAGATAGCATCACCAATGCAGTGGACGTGAATTTGATCAGACTCTGGGAGATAGTGGAGAATAGAGGAACCTGGCATCCTAGAGCCCATGGGGTTGCAGAGTCTGACATGACTTAGCAACTGAACAGCGACAACAAGGGCTTGAATGGATATTTCTCCAAAGAAGACATACACATGATGACAGACTCATGATAGAAATGTTCAAGGTCACTAATAATTCAGGGAAATACAAATATAAATCTCAATGAATTATCATTTCACACTTGTCAGAATGGCTTTTGTGAAAAAAACCCCAAAATAATAGTGTTGGAAAGGACATGGAGAAATTAAAACACCTGCACAGTGTTGGTGAGAAGGAAAAACAGTGCAGCCTCTATGGAAAAAAGTATGGAATTTCTTCAAAATAATTAAAATAGAACCATTACATGATCCAGCAATCTCACTTTTGAGTACATAGTTAAAAAAATTAAAATCAGAATCTCCAAGTGATATCTGCACTCCCATGTTCATCTCTGTATGTTCTCTACCAATGAATGTTAAACTGCTTGTCTCTGACAGGACCGATTTATTTAGATTTGTGTTCTGAATGAGGATGAAGGGGTAACATTGTTTGCCCAGTATATTTTTACCTGTGAACTAAAGGAGGCTTGTACCAAGGATGAGGGCCATCCCACCTGTCCCTGTACATTCTCAGTTTTGATCCTTTCCCACATAGTCCTGGTGGGTGGGCCAGAAGTGCTGTATTCCTCGCATTAGCAACCAACCTTCTCTGCCTACTTGTAGACTCTGGGAAATTTTTTTTTTTCTTAGTAGTGTTTATACTATTTTTTTTTCTGATTAGGCATATTAATATTTGGGTTCAGAGAAAGGAGACTTGCTTGGTATAGGACAGGGAAAGGTCAAGGATGAACACACTTCTGAATAAGTGCACTCTTGTGACTACCTCAGCTCCTTTTCTGGTCCCAGCGCAGGAACTTTCCCTTGAAATGAACTCCACACCACACTACTATTATTTAAATTTCTTATTCCCAATATGCACTTCAGTTTGCTTTGTTTTTATTGCATATTGACTCTTCAAAAATGACACCATAAAATATAGTGCTGCTTTTTCAAAATTGTGGTTATCTTTGAATGTACAAGGCCATAAATAAGCTGGATGTTTAAACTTCTGTGTTTCACACTTTCACCTCTTCGTCTCTGTCACTACAAAAGATCGAACGGGTCTGTCTTCTCTTGCGCCTGTGATAAAATGCTTATATAATGGCAATCCATCTTGTATCCTTCCTTCCTTACCATCGATTTGCTTTTCATATCCCTGTTTCAGGAAAATTACTATGGAAAGTGTGATATGCACACCTGTGGTATGATTCTATGACCTCTGGGAATCAGAGTTGAAGAAGCATAGTGTTGAGGTCACTTCTCAGGCTTGCCACATGCTTGCCCCAAATTATCAGTGGGCCCCCATAACCCTACATGTTTCTGATGCACCTGCTTAAGGGATAAATACAGTTGTTCCCCACCTCTTTATCCTGACACTTTTTGTTAAATCGAGTGGATGTCTCAGTTAGTTTAATCTACCTTAATCTCCATCATTCCCATTACTTCTTGATTTTCCTTCTTTCTTCTACTTGATCAACAAACATAAGAATATTCTTATCCTAGAATCTCTTGTGACTAAAAGGTCTCTGTCACTTTCTATATTTATTTTCAATTTCCCCTCTGTCTTGTTTTAACCCATTAGTTAGTGTCTTACATTGCAAGAGCAAGTGAAAAACAGATATAATACTTTAACATTTACCTTTCAATACTTACTAATTATTTGTATAAGGCCTCTTTCCCTATGGACTTCCCTTGTGGCTCAGATGGTAAAGAACCTGCCTGAAATGTGAGAGACCCAGGTTTGATCCCTGGGTCGGGAACATCCCCTGGAGGGAATGGCTACCCACTCCAGTATTCTTGCATGTAGAATTCCATGGACAGAAGAACCAGGTGGGCGATAGTCCATGGGGTCATAAAGAATTAGACACAACTGAGCAACTAACACTTTCACATTTGTTTCTCTATAAACAGCCAGGTCACACATGTATGCATATGTATATAGGCTTCCCAGGTGGTGCTAGTGGTAAAGAACCCACCTGCCCATGCAGCAGACATAAAACATGGATTTGATCTTTGGATCAGGAAGATCCCCTAGAGGAGGAAATGGCAACCTACTCCAGTATTCTTGCCTGGAGTATCCCCATGGACAGAGGAGCCTGGAGGGCTACAGTCCATAGGATCACAGGAGTCTGACATGACTGAAGCAACTTAGAATGCACACATAGGCTGATTCGTGTTTTTGTACAGCAGAAACCAACATAGTATTGTAAAGCAGTTATCCTCCAATTAAAAAATAAACAAAATACATGATATAAGTAGCTAGAGGATTTGATCGAGTGGTTGGTTGATTAACCTATTTCATGAAGTTTTTAGAAAAAGTATTAAGGCTTGCAAGTTCTATTTTCTTCAAAACTCTGGTGTCTCGTCTCCCTTCTTCCTCCAAAATTTCCATAATTTTGAAATACATTTTAGAACATTGATTGATCTAGTCAATAGGAAATTTGACTTGTGTGTATTTTCCATAAATTTCCAAGAAAGAGAACATTATATATTGACTTGCTGGGAGATTTTCAAACCAATAGTATAAGTGCTTTCTTCATAATAATCTCTTTTACAGAGCACAATTAACCAATTATTTTATACTATTTTGTTCACCTCTCCAGTTCCTTCAAATTAGGAAAGTAATTTTCTCAACAAAATGTGTAGCCTCTCAAAAACTCTATCTGTATTTTTTCCTTCTCTTATCTTAGTTTCCCAAACTGCTGGAATATATATGAAAACTCCAATTTAAACTTCAAACAAACTTTTCTGTGATGCAGAGTAACTGGAGCCCTTTTTGGCGATGGTTGGTGTGGAATTACTTTGAAATAATATTTGGTAGATTTGTTTTATCTACCCTAAGACCCATCAGGTCTATTCCTAGCTATATATATATGCCAAAGATAGATGAAAACATATGCACACCCAAAGAACTGTGTTAACATATTCATAGCAGATTTATTCACAGTGTCACTAAATTGCAAGCAACCCATACATCCATAAAAGCAAAACTTAAATAAACATATGAGGCAGTATTCAATACTTCTTAATTATAGAATGTGAGTGACTAATACACACATAGATAAATCTCAAAACAAATCAAACATTAAAAAGTGCACAGTACATGTAGTACATGTTTTCATTTATATGAAGTTATAAAATAAGTACGTTAATTGATGCTAATAAAAAGTAGGATAGTTGTTGCTTCAGGGTGAAGTTGTGGTGTAAGCAAGAGAAGAGGCAGGAGAGAATTTTCTGCAGTGATGTTAGTGTTCTTTATCTTCATAGAGGTGTTGTTTACACAGATCAGTTTATTTGCAGTCTCATCTAACTGTATACAGAGACCATCTGCATTTTACTGTGTGTAAACTATATCGACTTATTAAGTCATCTGCTCATCATATAAATAATATAGAATCTATAAGACAAAAATTTAAACATTAAAAATTTGTTATTATTCATTAAGGAAATTCGCTATTAGTGTTTATGTGATTTGGACTTCCCAGGTAGTGCAGTGGTAAAGAATCTGCCTGCCAATGCAGCAGACAAAAGAGGCACAGATTCGATCCCTGGGTTTGGAAGCTTCCCTGGAGGAGGGCATGGCTACCCACTCCAGTATTCTTGCCTGGAAAATTCCATGGACAGAGGAGCTTGGCAGGCTACAGGCCTGGCATGGTTGCAAAGAGTCAGACACAACCAAGTGACTGACACATGTGATTAAACAGAGAATACAAAATAATTTAAATACGCTAAAACTAATTAATAGAAGCAAAATTAAGCTATTTTAATTATCTTTCAAAGGAATAAAAAATAATAGTGTTACATAGATGTTAGGTGAATTTGCTTCTACGATGGTTCTTTCAGGTAGCTATTGGTGGGAGGCCTCATTTCCTCACCACGTGAACCTCTCAACCGTGCTGCTTGAGTGTCCTCATGACAAGGCAGTAGGCTTCCCCTGGGCAAGTGATCCAAGAGAAAGCAAGGATGAAGTTATCTGCTTCCTAAAGCCTTGGATCAGAAACCACACGTGGTTACTCCTGCCATATCCTAGTCATTAGAAGCTAGTCACTAAGTACAGCCTACACTCCGGGAGAGAGACATCAGCTTCCATTTTTTTGAAGAGAAGAGTGTCAAAGCATTTTTTGACATATTTTAAAACCAACACACAGTGAAAGACCATACCTTCTCTGTGTTTCTGACCTTTGCAAATGGAAAGAGGGGCTTACCCTGTAGAATTTCCAAAACAAAAATGCTAGCGTCAACAAAGAAGCCTTGCCAATTGGGGCAGTGAACTGCCGGTTGTGAAGAGAAAGAATAGTCATTCCCAGGCCCAGTGCCAGGCAAGTGAGCGGCCAGAGATTAATGAGACACCTGCCTCAGCTACAAACTAGGGGTGCAAAATTAATACAGAATGGTTGCTTTGCATTAATTTTGATTTTTAAGAAATATCGGATGATAATATTTTGTATGTTGAATACTGAATTGTTTCACTACCCTTAAAGTTTGCACCCAAAGCAAATGCCTCACTCACCTGATTTGCTTAAACCTTCCCTGACCCCCTTCTCTCACACTTTCCCCACTTTCTACTTTATGTGTGTGTGTGTGTGTGTGTGTGTGTGTGTGTGTGTGTGGCTTAAGGCCAGTATCTAGCAATCTGAAATTAGTAGATCCTCAAAATGCTGCAAACAGACTAGAGACAGCACAGAACAGTGGAAAAATGCCAAACTTGTTATCAAATGTCAGCACAGGTACCAGTCAAGTCCTGCTCTAATTAGCCACAGGACCTTAAGAAAGTCATTTCACCTCTTCATGTGTCAGTTTCTTGGTGACAAATTTGAAAGAACTGAATTAGATATTTTCTAACGCCCAGTGAAGGACTAACATTTTGTCAGCAGAAAATCTTAGCATCTTGGGTGCTGTTTTTCCTTCCCTGAATCCACCATCTGTAGCTAGAGACCTGAAATCCATTACTCTTCAGAGTAAAGCTAATGCCTTTCCTATGTGATCGTTGTTTTTGATTTTAATTTGGAATCATTCTTTTGCAGTCATTTGGCAGGTTGGCCCGATCTCGCTCTGGGGTAGTAAGGGCACGATGCAGTCTTGGTATCATTTTGTATTTTCATTAAGGTGCCCTGAGGACTTCCAGCATTCGATGCCAACATATTTAAATTATTAATTTCATTGCAACAAGAATTCTACAATGGTAGAGCTACTGAAATGCTTTTTAAATTGGTTTTTAACTAGAAAAAAATAAAGAGAATTAGGACACTCGGGAGATAATGAAAAAGTGAGACAGAGCTGTTATTGATTTAAAGTCAGGTAAGGGGATATTTTTTTAAAGTTCAATTTTCACAAATCATTGGCCTTAGATGAGATACTAATGAGAATACTCCACAATCTCACAAGTATGTAATAATGAAGAACAAATTAACTAATAATGAACAAAACCTGTGGTACCATCATGTAAGAAAGGAGAAACTGATACCACTGATTAGATATTTTAATTGATTCTACTTTTTATTTAAAAAAAAACTACATTTCAACTTTCTTAGTTAAAAATCTACTGTAAGTAGGAGATATATGATCAAAAGTGACAGACTCACAGCTGCATTTCTGAATGATCTTGGGTAAATCACAAAAACCAATTTGAAACTATCTTCACCTGAAAAATGAGGACATTAAAACTCTCATACAGGGAGTTTTGTGTGGCTCAAATGAGGTATTGTGCATGAAAGCAGTTTGTAAACCATGAACTGCTCTGCATGTACAGAGAATTTATAAATTTGTAGATATTTCTCATTTCCAATTAATATTATTGAGAGTCCTGTGAAGGAGATAGAGATGAAGGATCGTTGGAATTCTAATGTGACTTTATCCATCAGATGACTCAAAACTGACCTTGAAACATACAAGTGCATGGATTTTGCTTTCATTCAGAGTGATGTGATGAGCTCTGTAATAAATGATAGTAGCGCAGAACTTTTGAAAAATTCTTGTCATTATTTGTGTATTAGGTACTTAAACAAGAAGAACCTCCACTGGTGAACACAGTAACAAATCCATCAGCAAAACTCATCAGGGTTACACTGTGTCTGATTTACCACAGTCAGTCACCCTTATGTTCCCTTCCTGGTTCTGTTTTATCAACATGAAAGTGAAAGTTGCTCAGTCGTGTCCGACTCTTTGTGACCCCATGAACTATACAGTCCATGGACTTTTCCAGGCCAGAATACTGGAGTGGGTAGCCTTTCCCTTCTCCAGGGGATCTTCCCATCCCAGGGATTGAACCCAGGTCTCCCTCATTGTGGGCGTATTCGTTACCAGCTGAGGCACAAGGGAAGCCCAAGAATACCGGAGAGGGTAGCCTATTCCTTCTCCAGTGGATCTTCCCAACCCAGGAATCGAACCGAGGTCTCCTGCATTGCAGTCAGATCCTTTTGCCAGCTGAGCTACCAGAGAAGCATGGCCAAACCCAATTGTGGATCTGTCTGAGCATGGAAAATGCTCTGCTATCTGACAGGGATAGATTGGGACTAGAGCCATACCCATGGTGCAGGTACAGGGGATCTAGATTGGCTTTGTGCATAAGGAAGAAAACATCATCCCTAAGGGGAAGCCAGAAGTTTGATGGCCCATGTAAGAACATAGAGGCTGGTGTAGGAGGTTGTAGAGGCATAATCTGAAAGTTAAGTCAGGCTTTGATTTTAGTGGAAACATTTGAGGGTGATTGATGAGGTAAAGATCATAAAGACTTCAAGACTGGAGTATGAGATGGAGAGTGAGCACCTTAACACCGCAAGATAGGAAGGGCAAACCCAGAAATATCATCTCCTCACATTCCCTGTCAATCACAAGAATGCCCAGAATCAAAAGAAGTTAGCGAGAGTCAGAACCATACATTGGAACCAAGGCAGGGCCATCCCGGGTCCAGGCGGTGTTCTTGTGGTGTGTGTGGACCATTTCCATGCCTGTGTGTTGATGTTGTTGAGCCACCCCTCAGCTTGAGCAGAAGGACACAAAAACAACTCATTGTTCCTCCAGGACAAGGGTAGGAAAATTCTTTGCTCTAATGTGACATTGCTTGGAAAGTATTAGAGGAAAGGTAATGTTTGGGTAATGCTCACTTAACAGGTCATCCTATAAGAAAAGCATTGTGTCCATATATCTATTTGGGAACTAAAATCTGAGAAGCCATTTCCATATTTACCTTTGCTTTTCCCTTAGAATCTAGCTGACAGAAGTGAATCTCAGAGAACTGCTTGGAATAATATAATAGCCACAATTTATAGCACCACACTTTACAAGTTTGTTCTAGGACTTGTGGAGGAAGAAACCAGATGACAATGTGATCCTGTAGAGTTTGTGAAGTGTTTCTGATGGTGACAGGTGCAGGGAGGGTCTAGTTTCTTCTGAGATAAGAGATTGATAACTAGATCAGGAGTGAAGGGATCACACAAAACTCACCCACATTCTGAAAGGCTAACCCTTAAAGTACCTTCCCGGACTATTAGTAAGGAAATGCCTAAGGTAACTAGATTTTCACCCTCGGTTCGTGTGCTGTCATCCTCTCTGAGAGCACTCTGAACTTTTAGGAAAGACAGGTCTTACATTCTGATCGGCTGGACTGATAGAAGCTAAGGGGATCACGTGGGCAAAGGAGCACTGGGTTGCTCTGATCCAGTTTCCAGTAAAGAAGATAATGCTGAATTCCTGGCGGACCTCTAGAGGGTTCCCAAGAAGACTTTCCACATACGTAGAAAAATCCAAAACTTGGAAATACAAGAGATGACCCATAGCAAAGAAAGTAAAACCAAGCTTCTAGGTTAGTTAAGGATCCCCTTTGGTAGCATCTAGAATACAGAACTTACACTCCAACAGCCCAAGAGGTTACTCTGAGCAGTTTTCTGCAGGTTTTCCGTTGACTTTTGAGTGTGCATCTTCTGTTTGAAAAGGAGAAAAGGGAAAATAGCAGCTGAGCACTTCGTTTATTTCCTTTCATAGCTTTAGGCTCAGGTTCATTTTTTCTGATGACCGCTGAAAGATCTTTCCATGCTTCCTACCCATGAGAATGCCCATCTGTCTGCATTCCATCACTTCCAGGGGGATTTGACACCATTTGTCTCTAATAGCAAGTTTCTTTTTCTTATTTCTCCCAATCCCAGGCTGAACATCTGCCTTGTACATTGGCAAGATTAATATATCCCACTTAAGCAAATGCAAATCTGCTCTTGGTGTCAAATCTCTTGGTGTCACTCTCAGAGACAGGACTTGGCTTGCCAGTTGTGATAACTGTACATATTATACCAAAGGAATATGTATTTTTCATAATGCTCAGGGTAATGTGCAATCTTTCATGAGTGAGATTCACATCTCTCAATGCCCTCAGTGAGATACTCTGGGAGCAACATAGGTGGCTTTCTCCTAAGCCTAAGAAGGAAACTATTCATATTTGTCTTCCTGTGACACAGGGAATGTTGCCATTTTTATTCCCCTTACAATCTATCGGTGATTATTTTTGTATTTAATTTCTACTGTCAAACCATATCTTGTGTGCATTGTGGCCCTAGTGTCCGAGGCAGTGCCAAGGATCTTGTAGGCCCTCAATGGATAGAGGTTGAATGAATAAGTGAACTTTGTCACAGACATCTTAAGTTTATAAGTATTTTAAATTTAGTAATACGCACCTCATTTACACATGTATTTTCTTTCTCAAAGAACTTGGAATATCATATGATTTATCATTAGAGAAATCATGCTACTAGGTAAAAAAAATGTAAGACTTACTCTACAAACTTGGAGCTTCCCTGACAGCTCAGTGGGTAAAGAATTTGCCTGTAATGCAGGATACCCAGGATATGTGGGTTGGGAAGATCCCCCGGAGGAGGAAAATGGCAACCCACTCCAGTATTCTTGCCTGAAAATTCCCATGGACAGAGGAGCCTGGCAAGTCCAAAAGGTCACAACTGAGTTGGATACAACTGAGCAACTATGCATGCACTCTACAAACTTATAGATATTGTCAAAGAACCTAAAAAGGGAAAATATTTCCTAAAGTGAAGGTCATATGATCAATATCATGATGTCATAGAATCAGTATTGCAGAAAGAGATACAGAAGGTTGTTTTAAAATACAGACTAGTTGATTTCCCCACAACTTTGAATTCCTCACAACTTCCATTATATGGAATGAAGAATTTTTAACCTAGAAATGATTCATAAAAATTTAATGTTGAGAGCATCTGCCCCAGCTAATTTTGCTATGACAATCTTCTCCCTATGGAAATCTTAAATTTCTCTAAATCTCAAAATTCTAGAATTATTGAAAATTGAATTTTGAAATTCAAGCTATAGAAATAGAAACCATCTTTAGGATGTTGATTTAAAATATGACTATTTCCCAAAGCTCCTGATTTTATCTGTTTTAGAAAGAAAATACTCCTGGAAGAAACACAAGTTACATGCTGTTGCTCTTCACACATAACCCCTCTTTGTCATCAACGTGACCTGAATTCCAACAGCTGGCTAACCTCATCACTAGTAATCAACCATCATCCCAAGAAGTGAACATAATCAAAAGCTAAATCAAATAAATATGTCTTACTCTCTGTTCTGACATCAGCCAAGTTCCATTTCTGGTGGGAGGCCAAGGGGAGCGGGTGCCAAAGGCATATGGCTGTAGGCACCATTGTGCCAAAAAGATGTCAACACATTGGAAAGGATTCAGAGAAGAGTAGCGGGGGTGATTAAGGGGCTGAGGAATTTACTTACGAGGGAGATTAAAAGAGCTAAGTGTGTATACATTGGCTAGGCAATATATTGGAGGCAACAGAGTTGGATATAATTTGAAGTGTCGACAAGTCCACACAAGGAATTAGTGGCACGGGAGCCAGAGGAAACACTGAGGCTCGGGAAAGTGAAGTAAATAAGGATGAAAACTAGAGTCTAGTTGTCGTCAACATTTCTTAAGAGATTGTTGATTTAAAATAAGAGCATTTTACAGCATCATCTGTAAGACCAGTCATAGATTTAAAAGATATAAAAAAGAAGAATGTGAAAACAAGATGACCTGGACTGGGACAAGAGGCATAAGAAACAAAGTTTATCTTTACTATTCCCTCCCCTATTGGGAGTATAATTACTAAGAACATGTCTACTGCCCACTTTTAACATAATAAATTTTGAATATTTTTATTTCACCCAAAAGGAACCACACACCCTTAGCTATCATCCCCAAATCCTCACAGCAATGTGTTTAGCTCCACAAATTAATAGGTATTGTCAAAGTCCAGTAAAAAATGAAAAGACTCTACTATAAAGTCATGATCATACAATCATTACTTTGTCTGAGATCAAAGAGCTGGCTTATAACTATGGGTAAATTGATTTTCCTCCATCTTTTAATGCCTCACAACTTCTGTCACACAGAGTGAAAAGTTTGTAACTCCAAGTTTCCCCCTTCTAGAGCCCTAACAAAACACTAGCTTAATTTCTAACTCTATAGATTTTCCTACTCTGGACATTTCATATAAATTGAATGTACAATATGTGGTTCTTTGTGACCAACTTCTTTAAATCAGCATAATGTTTTCAAGGTTCATCCACTGTATGGCATGAATCAGTACATCTTTCCCTTTTATAGCTGAATAATATTCTATTGTATGGATATGCCACGTGTTTTTCCATTCATCAGTTGTTGAATATATACCATTAAGATAGAATAGGACATAATTTATTTTTTCCTGTGAAAATGCCTGGTCATTTCATTTAATCACATAGTTCAACCTGGGGTATTGTGAGCTGATTTTATCATCTCTCCCAGGGAAGAGGTGCACTGTCTACAATCAAGGAAAAGATGTTGGAATTTGATGTTCCTTGTCAGATTTTGTTGGAGATACACTTGGTCAGTCAGTTCAATGTCCAGTGATTTGGATAGATTGTATTTCCAGTTACATATGACATAGAACATATAGATACCGTCTCTCATTATGGACTTTGCCCTTCCGTCTTTCCCGCACAGGGTATACAATATACTTTACTAGAGGCTGGTGTACCCTCGTCACTTCTCTACAACAATGAAGTAAGCTGTTGTATGTCTTCTCCAGCTGCAGGTCTCCACCTCAGAAAATAATAGAACAAAATATTCTGTAATATTCTAGCAAAGGTCTCAAAATCAGACTCCAGCTCATAATAGTGGTGTGACCTCGAGAAAGTTATTTTAAATTCCTAGTACCCAGTTTACTCACGGAGACAAAGAATTCTAGAGGGATGTATGAAGGAAACTAAATGATGTCCAAATGGCATGTACTTGGGGATCAATGATAGTGGTTTATTTTAACAAGAGGTGATCTTACTAGGAGTAGAGGAGTGGGAGCATGTGAAGGCAGGAAAAGGTTTGAGGCAATTCATAACACTATCTAATAATACCTCTGATACAGAAGAAAAAATAACAGCCATCATTTAACAGCTCTTTATGTGCCAGGCACTATTCCCCAGATCTTTTCATACCTTAGCCCTTGCAACACTCCTGTGAGTTAGATATTACCATCATTTATTAACAGAAGGGTTTTGTCAAAGGTCAATCAGCTTCTCAGAGGCAGTGTTTGCATGCAGGTAGCTGGTTTGGGGACTGAATTCCTAACCACAACACCCTTCTGAGGCCCTTGCTCCTCTGAGCATCCAGGCCAGGGGCATTGTGCACAGAACAGGATATTCAGGTCTTAGATGTAAGAAGGAATTGTTCATCAACAATCAGCTTCCTGGAGGTTAATGGTTTAGCTTTCACTATTAATTTTAAGCACATTGTTTTAGTTATTACTCTCTTTTCACTGTGATAACTTCAACTTTTACAATTCTCTCTTTCACCATGGTAAAGCCTGAGAAAAGGCCTTGATAAAAATTGAGCTGTTTATCTTTTTCAGAATTGTCTCTTGTATGTCATCTTTCATTGCTATAAACTCACAAAGAGGAGCAGGTGGTGAGGATAAAAATATGTTAGTATTCATATTTGTAGCCAAAAGTCACCTACATTTCATTTGAGGCAAATAGGAAAAAAGAAAAATGCCTCCCTTCTATTCCTACCCCATCTCTGTCTAACAGCCTAGCCAGACCCCCAGTCTTGGACTATTGCCACTCACCCTGCCTTTCCATGTTCTCTGTTACTTTAAGCCCTTTCTGCACCGGGTTGCCAGAAGAGCCTTTGAATAATATATTACCTGCCTCCTCCCCCAAGAGCTTCCAACGAATCCCTTCCTTTCAACTAGGTCCAATTTCAAACCACTGTGCTGCACTTTGCCCTCCCCAAATCCTCCCAACATATTCCTGTCCTTCAGTCAGACAAATCTCATCACTGTCCCCTGAGCCCGGCCACCCTCACGTCTCACACCTTCCTAATGCCCTTAGGTAGACATGCTCCTCACTACATGCATAAACACACACAGGCACATGTGCACAGGCACAGTCACACTCACACATGCACAAGTGCACAATAGTAGAAAGAATGGTAAACACAAAGTAAATATCAGTTTCTCTTAATTGGTCTTATTTCTTCTTCTCAGCTCTCCTGAAAATGGCTTCCCTAACTTTCCCATCCTGGAATTCCTTCTCTTGCTTAAATCCATGCCACAGTTGGCATCACCATGTTTAGAATTTGACTGTTCTATAATTATAAACTACTAGGAATCATTCTTTGAGGAATTTAGTTAAGGGACATTTTTGAAACTAGGCTGGTGTTTAAAAGGTTTTGAATACCTTCTATGTAATTGATTGATTCATCAAACATATCATGGCTGAGATCAAATATCATCTCTTTTCTGTAGTCTTCATAAACCAGAATCCAATTTTTACTACCCTCAGAAAAGCAATTTCTCCTCTGTAGTCCCATAATCATGTGATTTATAGATTGCTTCCCTGGTGGCTCAGATAGTTAAGAATCTGCCTGCCATGTGGGAGACCAGGGTTTGATCCCTGGATTGGAAAGATTTCCCTGAAGAAGGGCATGGCAACCCACTCCAGTATTTTTGCCTGGAGAATCCTCAAGGACACAGGAGCCTGGAGGGCTATAGTCCATGGGCTTGGAAAGAGTCAGACATGGCTGAGTGACTAAGCACACACATCGATTGTTCTAGCCTTGCAGATTAGCACCTTACACTCTGGTTATTGTAATAAGCTGTTTCTCTCAAATAGACTATGCACTTCTTGAAGGCAGAGGTCATACTTTCCTTATATCCCAAGGGCCTCTGCACACAGTAACAGTAAATTGCTAAACAAATCTGGATTAATTTAATTAAGACAGCGGAACTCTGAAGGAAGAGGATTGTGTTGAAATGGGTTCGGAATGAAGAGGTTGAGATTGTGCAGATGTACAGGGTGCTTCTTCTTTTCATACACTGCATTAGATTTGCTCTTTATCCAGGACCCACTGTGTCAAATCAAGCTTGTGATTAAGATCAAGTCTACCGGGAAATGAGCAGAGTTGCTGAGCGTTTGAAAAGGGCCTTGCTGTCCAAAGTATGCAACTCTGGCAAACAGCTGTTCTGGTTCTATTGTTTTATTTTCACTTCCCTTAAAGGGCAAGGTTTGAAAAATTTGGAAATTTATAAAAAGACTTTCAGGACAAAGAGAACACTCCAGGAATCATTTTCTCTTGAAACAAGGTGAGTTGTCCACTGCATAGCATCCTGGGTGCATGGTAGCTGTGCCAACTTCAAGGACTGCTTAGTCCAAAATTACCTTCTTCCAGATGTAAAGGACTTTTTTTGCCCTCGGGTGAGACTGCAAATATACTGACTCTGTTTCCAAGAACCACTTTCAGATACATTAAGGGCCTCTCAAATAATTGTGTCTCCATTCTGTGGGGAATTGCAAGTTTTTCCTCACTGGATCAGAGAATATTGGGACTAGAATAATCATTAGAAGTCATCTAGTTTAAATTTATTTTATTCTGCTTTTCCTTTTGTTTTTTCTTTGTTTTTCTCTTAGAGAAGAAACCAAGGGAAAGAAAGAGAAATCACACAACCAATTATCACAGAAGGAAGACTATGACCTCAAGTTAATTTCATTCTCTGCCACACCTCGGACCCTCTGCTGGTGTTGATTTCTGCAAAAGTTCACACCTGTGTGTTAAAGGGGCCTATCCAGGTACTTAGTTAAAAAATTAGTGGTCTCACAAAGGCAAAATGCTACTTAATTCTATGTCTAAGCACTTGTTTTTTTCTATATCAGCTTTGGAGAAACAGAAGTTCCTGGACTTCCTTATTCAGTTTGAGTATCTGGAGAGTGAAAGGTAAATATGAAGCTTATACTTAAACTTCCATATGTGTAATCCAGGATTGTGTGTGTGTGTGTGTGTGTGTGTGTGTGTGTGTTTGTGTATCTCCATTAGTTTGCATGGGGCTGGTGAAGGTAAAGGTAATTAACTGAGCTAGGCATTTGACTAAGAAAACAACATACTTACCTACAGGGGCCCTTGACAGAAGAGAAAGAAGACAAATGAGGACTCTCGGATTGAGGGAAGGGCACAGAAGCCTCCTTGGAAAGTAATGTCCTGGACTGGGGTTCCCCTGGGGAAGAGCGATGGGCAGTTCTGCAGTGATGACTGGGTTTCACACAACGAGAAGTCATATTAGTAATGTAACTGCCTGCTTGGGTTCTATTTACCTTCTTTATGATTCTTTGTCCATGTATGCACACAAAATGAAACTGGCAACATGACGATGCTCTTGAAACAGTTGATGTAAGAAAGGAAAAATCCTTTGAAAGTATAAAGAGTTAATTAAATTGAGGTCATCTATTATTCGGACTCCAAGGAGAATGTGTTTATGAATGTAAAAGTGTTTCTCCATGTAATGCCAGTTCTCCATGACAAAGACTGGTACAGTTTGGTCTGAAAATAAACCATTTGCAGAGACAGAGTTTTCAATGGGTAAAAGAAAATAAATAGAGGCCTACGTACCTCATTTAAAACGTGAACTGTCCATCATGTTCAGACACATGTTCTGCCCAGTGTTTACCTCGCCCAGTTTGATTTTGGAGTAACCCTGTTTCTAATTAGACACAGACACTGAAAAATATTGACAAAGGTTGATGTCTGTGTCTGGTAGAAATTTTTCATCTTTCAGTCAGATCAATATCTTATTTTTTGAACTCCTTGAAGTTCAAAAATCCTGGAAATTCTGCAACTTCAGTCATAAAATTAAGCATGGCTTAATATTATTGCCAGAGAAATTAATAAAGGAAGAACACATTTGGGGATTCCAGGCGTGGGCACCGTAGCTATCTGCAGTGCTCTAAGCACCTTTGGTTTAAAGCAATCACGTTGTGTCTTCAGCTCAGCCCCCTTCGTAACTTTAATTAAATAAAATTAAAATTAATTATTAATGGAATAGACAAATTAGCTAAGGTGAGCCGATACTATTTTTGTTGTTGTTCTTTGTAAGGTGCCACTAGTATACCCAGCACAAAAGAGTTCAGCTTGAATAGTGCTGAATAAAACAAAGTTCTTGCCCCAAGGAGCTTTCCTTCCATAAACATGTCAGTAAAATACAGATCATAACTCAAGGTGTAGTTGTCAGAAGATGCTACCTCCAAAATAAGAGAATATCCATGACAAATTCTCATCAAAAATTGAAAAGTAGTCCTCCAAAGAATCTAAATACGGGATCAATTCAGCCATTGACTCAGGTTTTATGAATATTTAGAGGCACAAAATGAAGTTCTTCTCTTAAGGTAGTGTCTCATGAATGCTGAGACTACCATAGTTTTACAAAGAAACCTTGGTCTTTAATTAAACCTATTTTAGTCCCGGAATAGTCACAAACCAATTCTTAATTTGGATTGTATTTAGCTTTTCAGCTTGCCAACCTCAGGAATTTTTTTCATATCTTTGGCAAATATTTCTTAAAAATTTATTATGAAGCACACTATACATGATGAGCATACAAAGGCAAATAGAGTAAGTGTGAAGGAATAGATTTTTGGAGAGAATTTCATGACATCCCCTGGAGAAAGAGGCAGGTAGTCGTGGGTGCTGCATGAGCTTCAAGGCTGAGCTTTCTGAACTGTCTAACTCAGTGATTGCAGGGAGAACTCACTCAAAGGCCGAGCAAGCGGAAGACCAGGCTGGAAGGAAGATTCATGGATTAGGTTTTAATCATTTTCCATTTGCAGTAATGAAGACATATCTAAAAGCAACCTAAATGTCCATCAACTGAGGAATAGATAAAGAAGATATTGTCTGCATACACAGTGGACTATTACTCAGGAATATAAAGGAAATAATGCCATTTGTAGCAACATGAATGGACCTAGAGATTTTCATACTAAGTGAAGTAAGTCAAATGGAGAAAATCAAACATCACATGGTACCACTTATATATGGACTCTAAAAAAAAAAAAAAAAGATACAAACTTAGAAACAGACTCAGACTAAGAAAAAGAAAATAAATTTGGTAGCTCAGATAGTAAAGAATCTGCCTGCAATGCAGGAGACCTGGGCTTGATTCCTGAGTTGGCAAGATCCCCAGAGAAGGGAATGGCTACCTACTCCAGTATTCTTGCCTGGAGAATTCCTAAGGACAGAGGAGCCTGGCAGGAAACAGTCCATTGGGTCACAAAGTCATACATGACTGAGTGACTAAGCACAACAAATATATACACTTATATAAATATATACTTTTTTCCTAGATGTTTTCTCTTATAAGTTATTACAAGACATTGAGTATAGTTCCCTGTGCTATATAGTAGGTCCTTGTTGGATATCTATTTTATATATAATAGAGTATATATTTTAACTCCAAATTTCTAAATTATCTCTCCCCATTTTCCCCTTTGAAAGTGAAAGTGTTATATATATATATATGTGTATATATATATATATATATATGTACGTATACCTATATATCTGAAACTAGCACAACATTGCAAATCAACTACATTTCCATAAAAATTTAAAAAAAGCAAAAAAATAAAAATGAGGTTAAGAGAGCATTTTTATGTATGGGTTGGAACCCTGTAGCCAAACTTGATAAGATCCTTCTTTGTTGTCATGACATCATAATGATAATAGCTTCCAATCTAATAAAATTTTTGACTGGGGGCTCCTGTCCATTGAATGCTTACTTATTGAAATCCTAAAGGTGGCTAAATGCCCATGCTCTCACAGAGAATTCCTGTTTGTTTTTGCTGGTTAACTTAATCAACATGGCACACCATTGTAATATAAAGTCTAACCTGAGGTATTTTAGGTGACAGGCAGGTGAAATTTGATCATGATCCAGAAACAGAAAACTTCGTTTAGCATCACAAACCCCAGTGGAGAGTTATTTTTTCCTCTTCAAACCAGCATCAAAGTGAAACTGAGAGTGTTTCCTTGCTGTACATTCCCTTAGAATGGGTCAACTCTTAACTCTTTGGGTTCTGGTTTTATGTAAAAGGCATAGATCACCCTTCTCTCATGGGCTATAGGAAATGTTTTCTTTCTGTTGTCTTCCTCAGGAAGCAAAATCACTAAGGTCCCCCCAAAATCCACTTGGGAGCAAATTTATTTCACTGGAGTCCAGCTTTAATTTTAGGTTTTGGCTTCTGTATGTGTCTTAGCTACTTGCCAATTTAGTAACACATTTGAAAAATACATTTGAGAAGGATATATATTTTGTTTAGAAATTTTAGTTACTTTAGGTAACATACCTCTTCAGAGTATCTACTTTGTCATGGACCCAAAAAAAGAAAGCTATTATTTCCCTAACATTTGCTATGTGATTTACATTTGTTATGTTATCAAATCCTGAAAGAATCTATATGCAATGCAGTAGGTATTCTTATCATAGTTCCCAGAGGAAGGGATCAAGGTTAGAAGAAATAAGTAAATTGTCTAGGGTAAGAGAACAGTTGGTGTTTTAGGATTTGAACTCATACCTGCTTAGTCTCCAAGCTCATGTCTGTAATGATTGTAGACAGTGGGACATTGCCAGAACACTTACATCATTTTACAGCTTGCTCTTTTTGTCCATTTTCCCCCCCTCTAAAGTGTCTTGTTTCCTTTATCTCCCCAAATCTTTTGCTTCATGAATCCGTTATATCTTAACAAACCATACCACATTCATCCAATTATTGGGATTAAAGTGAAGTAACCTATAACTCATTATATATGTGTGTGTGTGTGTGTGTGTTAGTCGCTCAGTTGTGTCCGACTCTTTGCGACCCCACAGACTGTAGCCCACCGTACTTCTCTGTCCATGGAATTCTCCAGGCAAGAATACTGGAGTGGATTGCCATTCCCTTCTTGGGAACTTCCCAACCCAGGGATCGAACCCTGGTCTCCTGCATCGCAAGCAGATTCTTTACCATTTGAGCTACAGGGAAGTCTATATCCACAGACATACCTCTGGCCTAGGTCACTGTCACAAATGGCCTAGACTCCTGCAGCATCATTATTCAGTACTTGTACCCTTTCTTCCACTACTGAACAGACTCACAGTCCATTTTCATTCAGCAGCCTAAAATCTTACTAAAAATTAAACCTCATTGTATCACTTCCTTTACTGAGAAATGTGACAGCTTTCCATCTTAAAATAATGTTTCTCCTTCTGGTCACAGCCTTTTAGATCTTTTGTCATCTGATCTTACCTATTTTTCTAACTTCACTTGTAAAACTCTCCTTCACTTACCACCTTCCAGCCTTATTGACTCCTGTTTGTACAAACATGCCAAGTCTGTTTGAATCTTATAATGTCCATATATACTGGTTCTTCAAGTGACATGCTTTCTGCTTAGTACTTTACCTGTCTAACTTTTACTTATCCTTCAGAACTCAGCTCAATCATCCACAATTTAAATAATACTTCTCCCTCTTATATTACGGTGCCTAATTTTCATTTTTCTGTTTATCTCTAATTTTATCCTAGTTGTTTATAAATACATTTTTGTTTTCCTCACAGCAACTGCATGAAAACAAGGGTCTTTCCCATCTTATTCAAAACCATCTCAATGACATCTCAGAAAAATGTGTCACTGAATGAATTTTTGCTGAAAATAAATCTGTAGAACTAGAGCATAGCTGAGCAGCATTATCTATGAACACAAGTCACTATTTTGGGAGACTCTCAGCATGGGGCCAAGAAAGGATTTATCTTTACTAGATTGTGAATTTGGCCAGGAGGTAGGATTGAATTTGAATAAACAAAGCAGCAAGCAAGACAATAATGGAGTACTACTGGCAGTATTGAGTTCAAGAACATTCTCCACAGGGATAATCAAGGAATCAGAAAGCCAAAAAAAGAAGCCAATGCATCCATGAATGTACCTCACTAAGGCTGAGGCTGATGATTTAATACTGCCACACCACTAGCCCAGCTGTCAACATCAGATGTCATGACAGACTAACTCCTCAGACGCTGAGTCAGATAAGCTCCCCCTTTCCAGCCTTGCTAACTATAAGAGAGAGCCAAAGCATCATCTCACTTCTGACTTCCAGTCTTGCTCAAGTGCATCTCTTTAGAAGGCATTAGTTTTCCCAAGCTAGAACTTTAGCTTCAAGGAAATGTGGGCTATATTGTCCTTAGGTTTTTGGGACCTGTAATACAGAAGTGTACATAAGAAAAAGGAATGAATGGATGCTGAATACCATATTAACCACAAGATAGCAGTCAATGTGCTTTACAAAGCCCAGTGTGACTAGTGTACCTTCGTAAAGAAACTGAGCTAAGTTAGACTCCAAAGAAATGTGTGCCCCAATCATTGTGCCACGGTCTGGAGATATATCAATATTACAAAGGTACATGTGATACACTCATCGAGGGGGCTGAATTGATAAACTGTGATAGACAGTTCGGTGCTCCTTGTTGGTTAGAAATGGCCTGAAAATCCCTCCATTCCACGGGGTAGTTCTAGGCAGAACAACACTACTTTTATTATTCATTAGTCTTTTCATGACATGGAACTCCTCTTTCTAAAGAATGAGCTGGGGACACATGTAGTACTGAGTCTCAAATATGATTTCATGGATGACCCAGTTACTTTCTCTTTGAGTGAGAATACCCACCCTTGCCATACTCACTGGACTTTACCTACATCATTATCAACACATCCCAGGGAAGTCCAAAGTCTTTGGTCATTTCAAGAGGAAATTAAACATGTGTGGAGGGAATAGAGAGTATATTATCCATCTTTAATTCTGTGGAAATGTTCAGTGCAATTTCTTCCTATAAAAAGTGGGAAAATTCTAGGGAGGTTATTTTGTTTTTGAAATGTATTATGTATAAGCATGTGAACCAGTTGTCTTCTTTATGGTCAAGGAAAACCAGGTTGTTTTGGAGCATATCTTAAAGATCTTCTTCCACTGGTATTTCCTCAAGCCAATTAAAAAAAAAAAAAGATTAGGAAAGTTGATTTCCATAAAGTCAGTCCCAGTTAGTAACTCTGTTATTATTTACTTTTTAATCTTTTGTTTCCTTTTTTTTTCTCTTTTCTCTCCACTGTTGTCAATGAGGTTTATCAACATAAACCAGACGATGAACACATTAACAAATACTGAGTTAATTCTTGTATCGCCTTTCCAAGTTCAGGGGATAAAAAGAGAGACTAGAATGGCAAAAATCAAGTGAAGACTGATTTGGTCACCGTGGAAGGGCAATAGTATTAAGAAACACCACATTTTCTAATAGACCAGGTTTCCCTGTTGACTCAGATGTTATAAAGAATTTGCCTGAAATGCAGGAGACCTGGGTTCCATCCGTGGGTTGGGAAGATACTTTGGAGAGGGAAATGGCAACCCACTCCAGTACTGTGTAAATATTGGAAACATTGGCATGACTTAGAAATGTCTCCACTAAAATTTGGGCTGCGTATATAAACTGATACAAAATAAAAGAGAGATCCCCTTTTCCTTCATTCTCTGCCTCTCCTCCTTTACTATGCTTTCTAATCGAAAAGCAAAAATTTATTTAAGTTACTGAAATGGGAACTAAGACCTAGAGAATTTAAGGGCTTTCCTAGGCTCACACAAAGAATGGTACCAAAGCCATGAGTAAAGCCCAAGCCAGAGCTGATTGTCAATATTTCTATCTTGTGCCATCTTCTGTGAACACGCTACTCAAACAACAGCCCCAGTTGTCTCTAACAACACAACTGATTGCCCATCTATCTGTTCTTTAAATTGGAATGTTTGTAAGTAGGATTTTCGTAAGATATGGTGCGGTGTTATAGACTGACTGCTTGCATTCTCTCAAAAATCATGTTCAAGCCCTAACCGTCAGTGTGACATTGGAAAATAAGGTCTCTGAGGAGGTTATAAAAGTTAAAGGAAGTCATAAGGGAGAGACCACAGTCTGATATGACTGGTGCCCTTATGAGAACTCTGTCTCTATTTTGAGAGGACATAGTCAGAAGGTGGCTATCTGCAAACCAGGAAGAAAACTTTCACCAGGAACTGAACTGGCTGTCACCTTCTGGAAGCTCAGCTTCCAGAACTGTGAGAAAATAAATTCCTATTGTTTAAACCACCCAGGCCTTGGGATTTTGTAAAGGCCCTAGTAGACTAAGACACAAAGTATGCCTTTTCCTTCTAGAGTACATAGAAAACATGAGACATTGATTTACAAAGGCATTTTTAGAATTATATTATTTAATATCGGCTTTCCTGGAGAAAGTGCTTCTAGTCAATTTTATGAAAAAATTATCCAAGGTGGTATGCCATTTGTGAAGCAAATATATAAGAAAATATATTTGGGAAGATTAACAGATTATAATATTGAATTTTGCTATTTTTTAAATTTGCTACTGCGTTTGTACTTTATATTGCTTTTCTTTTTTTTTTTTTTTTAAATTACTCTTGGCTTTAGTCTAAAATCAGTTTTTTTCATTGGAGTAAACTGTGGTGACCCTGGATGCTAAAACTAAGGAAGTCGTACACTGCGAGTAACCACCTTCCACCCATCCAAGGAAGACTCAGATAAGATAATTTGTTTTACTAGCACTTTTTATATCCTATAGGAAGTAGCATATTTATTAATGCCTGTGGAGGAATTAATCTGAGTGATTAAAAGTAGAGTTAAATGTTTCTGTTTCTCAAGCAGATTATCTTAATAGGCATTTGCATATCAACTGATATTACATATGCACATATATTTTCCCTTGTGAAGTCTGTGCCTCTGAGTATGTGTGTGTGTGAGTGTGTGTGCATTAATTCTCACAGTTTAAAGATTATACTTTGAAACAATTCAATTGTTGAGTAACTATCACAAACATAGATCCAATCCTGGACTGGAAGATTCAAGCACCAGACACACAGCCATGGAGTGGATGAGCTGATGAGGAAGTTAACACATTCAGTGTTTAAATAAAATACAAGGCCTGAATTGCTGGTGCAGAGGACAATTGAGTCTCTGAATTGTGTGGAACTCTTAGAGAGTGAAGCTTTCCAGGGCAATATGAGACTGGATATCACTTAGAGGACTGGTCAAGTTCACTTGAGGAACAACAAATAATCTGAATATGGAAAGGGGATGGGACACTCCCAGAAGTGTTTTGTAGAGTCTGATATCTTCCCTTGTGTTGTCCCAACACATATGATGAACCTCTAAGATAATATTCTGTATCCATTATTCACAAATAATTTTGTCAGATTATTTCCTGGCTGAGGGGCACTTTGTGCCTCAATGGATCTGTGCACAGGGTGCTTTCTGAGAGACGGTGGCCAGAAGGGTACATAAGCCACTCACACATCTACATCTCAGCACCAGGGCTCCCTCTCCCCTATGATCTCTGGGGCTCAAGTAAAGAGAGGCAGCATCAGGTGGCAGGCACAGAGTGGTTATTGGTGACAAGCAGACCCAGATACCAGGTGGTACACACTACAGACCAAAGCAGTCCTGTGGGAGAGTCATGAGGGCCACACATGGATTGTTAAATATTTTGGTAGCCATATTTACAAAGAAAAAAAAAAGAAAGACACGAAACCAAATTTAGTAATATACCATATGTATATAATATATATGCGTATAATTTAACCAATATATCCCAAATAATGGGCTTTCCTGGTGGGCTTAGTTGGTAAAGAATCTGCTTGCCAATGTAGCAGAAGCTGATTTGATCCCTGGGTCAGCAAGATCCCCTGGAGAAGGAAATGGCAACCCACTCGGTATTCTTGCCTGGGAAATCCCATGGACAGAGGAGTCTGACAGACTATAGTTCATGGGCTCGCAAAGAATGGGCCATGACTCAGCTACTAAACAATAACAAAGAAATCATAAACTGAAGATTTTAGGTTTGACCTACTGCAAATCTTCCCACAGAGACATGCCTGGGTTTCTTGTAGTCTTTTCCCAAAACAGGTGCCTCATTCTCGTCTCATTGATAAAAATCAAAACATCATACTTTGCGTGAGTTTTAGTGAGTTGAAGAGCCAATGTGATCAAAAATATACATGCAAATGTGGGTGCTGAAGTCACTCATATTTCTACTAATTGTATACAATTAGTGTTAAATATCTTCACACACATGTCTACCTTGTATCTCCCTATTCATCCTCTCTCCCAACTAGCCTTCTTTAACACAGGTATATTTATCTTTCTTGCTTACACCATAAGCACATTTTTCATGTTGGTCCATAGTTTTCATGACATCATTTTAGCAGTCATATAGTATTCAATCAAGGACAGATCAGTAACATCAGCTCACTGCTGGACCCACTGGTTTGCCTTTGATTTTTCTGTTGTATTAGATTCTAATGAAAATGCTGTCTGCTGCACATAAGCTCTTCTTTCTTGAACCTCTCTTTCCTCAGCACCTTGGCTTCCTGAGTCTTATTTACTCCCAGATCGCTAAGTGCCTGCCTCCTTCCTAGGCCATTAAATGACCACCTCTTCTGTCCTCTCTGGACTCCGTGTCATCCAGGATTTCAGCTGCTTTTCCATGTCAATGAAGCCATTCCCTCTTCTCCAGATCCTAGTTTAGCTTTTCCTATTTTCTAGAAAATATGTCTGCCAATTACCTCTGCAGCAAGATAGATACTAAACTGTGTCCATTCTCTCTGGTTTAGTACTTCCCCACCACAGAATCCCCTGGACTTTTCTCTGTTAACTACATATAGCCCCATGCTACTAATGAACATGAGCTGAAAATTTTGAATTCATGCATGTCTCTTATTTTTCCTTTGTCTGCCATAACAAAGCACTTGCCAAGACTCCCCGTGAGTAACATTCCTAAGTGTGATACTGTCACTGTCACTCTTTCACTGTTTCTCACCTAAGGCATAGCAAAGGTGCCCACTCACATCACAGGTTCACATGTTCTGGAAGCCAGAGCTGCAAGATTGAATTCCTTAAAGCAGTCCCCTTATCCTGAATGTCAGCCCCCAGGAAACATTAGCATTTGTGCTTGCCAATCAAATTAAATATTCTCATTGGAGACATTTCCTTTCTAGTCTCAGAATACTTTTCTACCTTCACTCAGTAGGTGAGGACTTTAGATTCTGTAGGCAGGCCTGTCTACTTTCTCTATCAGACTAGATGTTCAGATTCAAGGGTCATGTCTGATTGTGTCAAATCATAGCCAACATCACTCATAAAGTGAGTATTTAACCAATAAATAAAAGTCTTAAAATGAATTTCAACAGTTTGCACCCTTTAGCACAAATGATTCATCAATCAAACAACAAAACAACTATGGTGCTAAGAATCAGTGGCATATGTTAGGGTCATGAAAAGCCACCCAGTGTAGCCTGGCTTGAGATAAAAAAAAAATGGAGGACTGTGCATATCAAAACAGGGATATGTGATCACTAGAATCACAGAATCTGAGAGTCTGAAGGACCACTGTCAACTAAAAAAAAAATACAGTCACAACTTGAAAGTAGTTACTTGGTGGGGATGTTTAGGACTCTGAGTCAGAGAGACAGCATCTCAGTAGCTCTGAGAAAACTGCTCCAAGGAGGCAAGAGGGGGAGTCAAGCTATACACAAGTTTGCAACGAAAGGAGCAGGCAATCGGAATCTCAAGGATCAGGTATCAAGTTAAGGAATTTAGCATTCTATGTAAATTAAACGCAAGCCTCTGGGCTGACTGAAGTCATTCATTTCATATGCACCTCAGTTATCTGGGGCCAACCCTGTTTCCTTGTTCACCTTTCTTCTTGCATTCCCCCAGCTCCTTAGCAATCACTGTGGGGCGGGTGGCAGGCAGCAATCTGCAGGATAACTTTTGGGAGCCCTCATTCACATTTGGGCTTCCCTGGTGGCTCAGCTGGTAAAGAATCCACCTGCAATGCGGGAGACCTGGGTTTGATCCCAGGGTTGGGATCCCCTGGAGAAGGGAATGGCTACCCATTCCGGTATTCCGGCCTGGACAATTCCATGGACTGTGTAGTTCATGGGGTCACAAAGAGTCAGACACGACTGAGTAACTTTCATTTCACTTCTTCATTCACATTTGGAGGCCAGAAATCGTTGATGGCTGTGATATTTCTTGTTTGGCAGGAGATATTTTCATTTCACACAGTTTAATCCATATATTGTGGAGTCTCATTGCACCAAGGAGGTCATGATTTGTGATCACGATCACAAATTTAAGAAATAGCCTCTTTTCACTTTTCCATTACACTGTGTCTCCTTACTGACATAACTCCTAGTTGTGTTTACTCCAGAATCTTTTGTCTTGAGACATTAAGTTCCTTACGTAGGTTTTCTAATCTTTAATTGATCAGATTGAATCTGTAACCAAGTCGTGAGTGCTTAAAGGCCTTCCGGAGAGGAAAACTTGGCAATGACCACAGATAAACTTTTGAAAAAGTAATTAACATCTGTTTAGTACTTTACAGTTTCTCATTTGAAAGGCATAGCAAGCTTTTGAGAAGGTCAGGCAATTATTATTATCTTATTTTACCAATGATGAAATTGAAGCCTAGAATGCTTTTGTGGCCAAATATCATAGTACTGACGCGGCAGAGCCAGCACTAAATCCGGTTCTTCAGATGCTTGGGCCAGGGTTCATTCTAATATTTATTGCTCTTCATTTACTATTTTCCCAGTGATTAGACATGCTTGCAAGTAACTGCAACATAAAACATTGTAAGTATCAGGTACCTATCCCCTCTACTGCATTATACCATGTTCTCAAGTAGGCTGCTGGCCTATACTTTTCTTTCTGAGAAGTTTCCATTTGGATCTGCATAGAAAACGCTCCTATTCCTTAACTTGAGCTCACTTGGAAGTAATAATCTTTTAAATAAAATATTTATTCAACATTATTTAATCAAAATTGTAATTTTTTTCATTATTTAATTTTTGTCTGACTTTTGTTCAGTTTCCATTGTGGATTCCCAAGCAGTTTATATACAGCTCAGAGCTTCTGTTAAAGTCTTGTGTTTTAGGGCTCTAAGAACACTTGCTCTGAGTTTGGTTATAGCTTCAATTCAATCAGTTAAAAGTAAGAAATCCACACTTCTGAGACTTGCTGCCTAAAGGCAGATGATTCTGGAATAAATAAAACTTTGGAATTCTTATCTCAATGAGGAGACTCACAGATTTTGCTCCTGTTATTGTTGCAGATTTTCAGCTTTCTATTTTATAACATAAGGAGCAGCTAAGTAAAACATGTTTTTATTTTCATTTTCAACTTGCATATATTAACAAATTAAAAGCAGACAGAGCTGCAAGAGTAGTTCAAGCTCTCTCCCTTACCCCAACTTCGTTTTAGGAATTTACAGTAGGGCTACCAGATTTTTTTCCCTAGCAAATCTAGGGACACATATTTGCATATCTGTTTGCATGTATTTGAATTTTAATTTACATAAATTTGCATACTAAGTGTAAAAAGCTTCAACTACAAGTATATAAAGTAAAATAAAATTGATTAATTAGTGCAACCTACTATAGTTGTACCCAATCCCATTAATCTGGTTGTGCTGGAAGACTTGTAGTCAATAGTGGCCTGAGGGCTAGGAAGCCAGCTTTCCAGCTGTTCCTTAAAGTGGGGCCAGCTCCATAAACAACGCATAGCAGGAAATGGGAGGATCAGTGTCAAAACTTCCTGGAAGGAGACACGCACACACAGACACACACACATACACATACACACATAAAGGAAAAATTTTATCTTCAGCCAAGGGTTAAATTGGAGTGTGGCGTTGAGCTGGGCATGGCCATAGATTTTGTCTTAAATGCCAGTTAATAGTGAACAAGTTAAAGCTTCTTCCAAGCCCACAGAAATCACTCACCCCAGAGCCAGTCCATTCCTACCAGGGACACATGGGGAGAGCACCCACCACTGGCATCAACACCTTTGATCCGCTGATCTCAGCCTTGTAAAAACTAACAATATGAAATTGCCTCTGGTAACCCCACTAAATTCTTTCTGTAACTTTTTTTCCAAGTTCATTTCTGGTTTATTCCTTTTCTCATGCTACTCATTCTGCCATTCCTGTCTTCCTCATTCGTCAACTTCAAGGCTTAGCTTAAGTCTATCCACGTCCTTAAAAATCAATAAGAACAACAATAAAAAAAACTATGAAAAAAACCACTCTTCCCTATTTCAGTCCACAGGTCTCCTTTTCTTGAACCTCGATATCTACTCTCAATTTGATTCACCTGAGGCTTCAATGTGCTTTATGATGTCATCTGTCTCATATGTGTATGGCTTACCTTCATACAGAGTTCCAAGGTTTTGTGAAATAAATACTAAACATCTGAAATCTTTCAAGTTTCCTTCATAAGTCTGTGTTTATGCCAGAGGATCATTGTATTTTTTGGTTGAATATTCACTATTCAAATAAGGAGTACTGTCTGACATAGTAGGCAGAATGAGATGGAGAGGAGACTGAAACACAATCAGTAAATGTGGGCTCCTTATTGTAGATGGGTCCTATTTTAAGTTTGCCTTTGGCTTGAGTGACCATAACAGTTGGTTAACTAAAATGCAATTATACAGAGGAAAAAAAATTGTAAACTATAAAAAGATACTAGTTATGTTTATAGTTATTATAGATAAAAAATATTTGTCTCCTAGTCCACTCTTTCATTTTCACTTAAGATTTAATATTTTGAGAAATCTTGAAAATGATGACATCACCTTTACTTTGTTTTAAAAGAACTCTCCAAACTGGCCACTTGTCAGACAGATGAGAATGCATTTGGATACCAGCAGAACACGCAGCTCGGGTCAGTTCCTCAGTTTCTCCAATTTCAGAGCTTGCTGCAAGGAGCTGAATCAACCACGAATAGCATCCCATTTCACAGTAGCAAATAGGTGTTAACTCTTTGGCCTTTGGCATTTAACCTTCTCGAATTATGAATGTGCTTCCAATCACACTGTTTGCCTTGGAGCTGATTAAGATGAATGTGGTACCTTTGGGGGAGTTAAATTTTTTAAGTGGGCTAGGCAATTTTTAAAGCAAAGTTTATTGGGAAAGCCCTGGTTATCTCAAGATTTGTCAGATTATGGGGAATGGCACTGACTCTTGGAGGAGCCCATGGAGTGGTTCTCTGAAAATATGGTGGCTTTAATAGTCAGTAAAAAGGGTCAAGCCAGGCTCAAGGTGGGTCCTATAAAATCAAAGAGCTGATGTTGGTTTTTCTGTCTCGTCATAGAAAGTGCTCCAGGGAAACTTGGGTCTCAGTTTTGTGTGAGATGAGACCTCTCCTTAAATGAGTATGAACATTATCTTCTTATCAGGGAGGATTATATTCTGTTCTGCCCAACAGGCAAGAATAATAAAGTGGTAAATTCAGAGATGGGTACTTAAGTCATTCTCACTCTACTGTATGTATCAGTCTGTGGGCACTTCATGGAGAAAGAACAATGACACGTGGAATTCCAGGGTTAGGACTTTTATCCACCTTGGTCCTCTCCACAGCCTGCTGAAGAAGCCAGAAAAAGGTTATGAGATGGAGGTATTCCATGCACACTCAGACAGGAATTTACAGGTTTTTATGAGTCTTCTCAGGGCGGGTCACAGTTTCTCTCTCACCTTTAAGATAAAAGAGATAGAGATAATTTTAGGTTAAAAAAGGAACACTTCGGGTCTCCACTCTAACAGATCTGCAGCTGCTCTCACCTGTTTTTTATGGTTCAACAGGTAGATAAGAAACTGAGGTTACATAACTTCCTCAAGAATAATGACTTTCTTGGATCAGATAGCATGTTTCGTATTATGAAAAATAATTTATAGTAAGTGATGAGGATTTCAGAGAACCTTCTATCACATTACCGAGGGAGATATATGAATGCAAATATCCAAATGAAAAGATGCTTAACATTATTAGTCATTAGGGAAATGCAAATTAAAACCACAATGAGATGTCATTTTATAGTTATGAGAATAGCTATAATCAAAAAATAACAGTAAAAACATTGGTGAGGATATGGAGAAACAGGAACCCTTATATGTGTTTATGCCATTATCTCCTACTGAGAGTGGTTTGTTTAGGATCTCTCGCCTCCTAAAAAAAAGTATCATATAAAACTTTTCATATGCATTATATTATGAAGAAGTGGTCAATTAAATTCACTCCTTGAATTGAAAAATATCAAATAATTAAATGGTAAGATCTTTCAACTCCCTTCTAGTTCTAATTCTTCCTACAAGTACAGAGAACAGAGGCACAAACACAAAATGAAAATCAAAATGAGTTCTAATTCAATGGCTTTGGGTAACTTCATACTTAAATATTCAAGAACAGAAAACTAAATTATAGGCCATAATGTTGCTAGACATGGTTCAAAATAGAAACACATTAAAACACTCTGAAAAAATATTAAAGTGATTCACAAATATAAGTTAGCATCATATGGCTAAAGAAAATCATATTGCATATTCTTAATTTAATAACATAAATATAGAACACAGAACAGGCTGTATAGGTAGCATAAATTGGTTTAATTTTCTTCTTGCTATATTGGAAGGAGAAAAGCCTGATTGCTTTAAAATTCTATAAGCTCTTGGTAGGATGTCATTAAAAGTTATCCTTAAGTTAAGCGGTTATAAAAAATGATATAAAAACCACTCTAACCTAATCAAGCCTCTTCAACATTTAGAGTAGTTTTTCAAAAGTGAAAACATTTTTGACATTTTTGATGAGTGTTTGGCCATTCAACATTTTTTAATGTTGAGAAAGAAAATGATTAGTTTAAGATTCTGCAGCCAATTGAAATGTTACTACCCCAACAAACTGGGATTAAGATACAGGTGGTACTCCTATTGAAGAAAAGCTAACATATGGAAATACAGGTTTACAGAGCAGACACATTAGAATATGATAACTTTCCTTATAAAAAGGTCTTCCACATAACAGAATGATTTTCCTCAGAAATTCCCATAAATATCAGGCTCCTTTAGTTCATTTAAAAATGACTCGATCTGCACATCTATTTTCAGAAACATATTCATTAAGGAAAGATGGGAATACCCACATAGTGTCCTGTACCCAGCTACACACAAATCTGCAGAACCTAGGACAGTGTTTGGAGCGTAGAGCAACCAATATGTAAATGTTTGATAGGTAAACGAATGAATGAATAAATGAACGAATCTTATATAATCAGAGATCTCAAGCCAAAAAGTATCCATTAAAATTCTTCTGAGTATTCAATAAAGTCTTCAAACAGAAGGGTAGACTAGAAAGGAAATTTTCAAATAAATCATATCTTAGAGTGGATTCTCATTACTGAGTGAATAAATGCATGAACAACCTAATGAACTGAGGTAACAGGCACATTTCCATGATCAATTCTTTTGCTTGTTTTTATTTTTGACGAGTCATTTCTTTTTTAAAATTGACATATAACGGACTCAAGATGGATGAGTCATGGTGGAGAGTTCTGACAAAACAAGGTCCACTGGAGAAGGGAATGGCAAACCATTTCAGTATTCTTGCCTTGAGAACCCCATAAAGTATGAAAAAGCAAATAGATAGGACACTGAAAGATGAACTCCCAAGGTAGGTATGTGTCCACTATACTACTGAAAATCAGTGGAGAAGTAATTCCAGAAAAAATGAAGAGAGGTAGCCAAAGCAAAGACAACACCCAGTTGTGGCTGTGACTGGTGGTGGAAGTAAGCTCGATGTGTAAAGATTAATACTGCATAGGAACCTAGAATGTTAGGTCCGAGAAACAAGGCAAATTGGAAATGGTCAAACAGGAGATGGCAAGAGTGAACATTGACATTTTAGGAATCAGCAAACTAAAATGGACTGGAATGGGTGAATTTAACTCAGATAATATTATATCTACTACTGTGGGCAGGAATCCCTTAGAAGAAATGGAGTAGCCCTCATAGTCAACAAGAGAGTCCGAAATGCAGCACTTGGATGCAATCTCAAAAATGACAGAATAATCTCTGTTTGTTTCCAAGGCAAACCATTCAGTATCACAGTAATCCAAGTCTATGCCCTGACCAGTAATGCTGAAGATGCTGAAGTGAAACGGTTCTATGAAGACCTATAAGACCTTTAAAATGAACATCCATAAAAGATGTCCTTTTCATTATAGGGAACTGGAATGGAAAAGTAGGAAGTCAAGGAATACTTGGAGTAACAGGCAAATTGGGCTTTGGAGTGCAGAATGAAGCAGGGCAAAGGCTAATGGAGTTTTGCCAAGAGAATGCACTGGTCATAGCAAACACCCTCTTCCAACAATACAAGAGAAGACACTACACATGGACATCATCAGACGGTCAATACTGAAATCAGATTGATTATATTCTTTGCAGCCAAAGATGGAGAAGCTCTATATAGTCAGCAAAAACAAGACAAGGAGTGGGCTGTGGCTCAGATTATGAAGTTCTTATTGCCAAATTCAGACTTAAATTGAAGAAATTAGGGAAAACCCCTAGACCATTCAGGTATGAACTAAATCAAATCCCTTATGATTATACAGTAGAAGTGACAAAAGAATTTAAGGGATTAGATCTGTTAGACAGAGTGCCTGAAGAACTATGGATGGAGATTCGTGACATTGTACAAGAGGCAAGGATCAAGACCATCCCCAAGAAAAATAAATGCAAAAAGGCAAAATTGTTGTCTAAGGAGGCCTAACAAATAGCTATGAAAAGAAGAGACACAAAAGGCAAAGGAGAAAAGGAAAGGTATACCCATTTGAATGCAGAGTTCCAAAGAATAGCAAGGAGAGATACGAAAGACTTCTTCAGTGATCAATGCAAAGAAATATAGGAAAGCAATAGAATGAGAAAGACTAAAGATCTCTTCAAGAAAATTAGAGATACCAGGGGAACATTTCATGCAAAGATGGGCTCAATAAAGGACAGAAATAGTACGACCTAACAGAAGCAGAAAATATTAAGGAGAGGTGGCAAGAAAACACAGAAGAACTATGCAAGAAAGATCTTCATGACCCAGATAATCATGCTGGTGTGATCACTCACCTAGAGCCAGACATCCTGGAATGTGAAGTCAAGTGGGCCTTAGGAAGCATCACTATGAACAAAGCTAGTGGAGGTGATGGAATTCCAGTTGAGCTATTTCGAATCCTAAAAGATGATGCTGTGAAAATGCTGCACTCAATATGCCAGCAAATTTGGAAAACTCAGCAATGGCCACAGGACTGGAAAAAGTCAGTTTTCATTCCAATCTCAAAGAAGGGCAATGCCTAGGAATATTCAAATTAATGCAAAATTGCACTCTTCTCACACGCTAGCAAAGTAATGAATGCTTAAAATACTACAAGCAAGACTTCAACCATACATGAACCATGAACTTCCGGATGTTCAAGCTGGATTTAGAAAAGGCAGAGGAACCAGAGATCAAATTGCCAACATCCACTGGATCATCGATAAAGCAAGAGAGTTTCAGGAAAACATCTACTTCTTTATTGACTATGCCAAAGCCTTTGACTGTGTGGATCACAACAAACTGTGGAAAATTCTTAAAGAGATGGGAATACCAGACCACCTTACGTGTCTCCTGAGAAATCTGTGTGCAGGTCAAGAAGCATGGAACAACAGACTATTTCCAAATCAGGAAAGAAGTACTTCAAGGCCGTATATTTGTCACCCTGATTATTTAACTTATATGCAGAATATATCATGAGAAATGCTGGACTGGAAGAAGCACAAGCTGGAATCAAGATTGCCAGGAGAAATATCAATAACCTCAGATATGCAGATGACACCACCCTTATGGCAGAAAGCAAAGAACTAAAGAGCCTCTTGATGAAAGTTGAAAGAAGCGAGTGAAAAGGTTGGCTTAAAACTCAACATTCAGAAAACTAAGATCATGGCATCTGGTCCCAACACTTCATGGCAGATAGATGGGGAAACAATGGAAACAGTGAGAGACTTTATTTTTGGGGCCTCCAAAATCACTGCAGATGGTGACTTCCTCCATGAAATTAAAAGACACTTGCTCCTTGGAAGTATGACCAACCTAGACAGCATATTAAAAAGCAGGGACATTACTTTTCCAACAAAGGTCCATCTAGTCAAAGCTATGGTTTTTCCAGTAGTCATGTATGTATATGAGAGTTGGACTATAAAGAAAGCTGAGCACTGAATAAATAATTGATGCTTTTGAACTGTGGTGTTGGAAAAGACTCTTGAGGGTCCCTTGGACTGCAAGGAGATCCAACCAGTCCATCCTAAAGGAAATGAGTCCTGAATATTTATTGGAAGGACTGATGCTGAAGCTGAAGCTCAAATACTTTGGCCACCTGATGCAAAGAACTGAGTCATTGGACAAGACCCTGATGCTGGGAAAAATTGAAGTCGGGAGGAGAAGAGGATGACCGAGGATGAGATGGTTGGATGGCATCACCGACTCAATGGACATCAGTTTGAATAAACTCCAGGAGCTAGTGATGGACAGGGAGGCCTGGCGTGCTGCAGTCCATGGGGGTTGAAAGAGTCAGACACGACTTAGCGACTGAAATGAACTGAAGTGAACTGACATATAACACTATATTAGTTTCAGGTGTATGACATAATGATTTGTTTGTGAATATTGCAAAATGGTCACCATGATAAGTTTGGCTAGCATCCACCACCATACACAGTTAAAAAAATTGCTTTTCTTGTGATGAGAACTTTTAAGATCTACTTTCTTAGCAACTCTGAAACATGAAATTCAATATGACTAACTATGGCCATTACATTGGTACATGTTGATTATACATCATCATCAATTCTTATTTGAAAACAGATCAGTACTTGAAATGTGAAAAGAAAAAAAAAAAGTTATCAACCAAGTTTGTTGTTCTACAATCAGCAAACCAATTTTGAGTTTCTCCCAGATGCTTTGTTTGATGCTGAACCTAAAGTATTCAGGCCATTACCTGGGGCATCTTTGTTCATTCTCTTATCCTAAGCTTTACACTGTTTCTCTATTACTACCACTGTAACAAAAGCCAGCTTTATAGCCCTTTCTTTTCCTTTTCCACCCCTCAGACATAATCAAACAAAACATCCCAAACTTCCCCATTTCCTCCACAATTTTCAACTCAATTCTCCAGCCCATTGACCTGAAGCCACTGATGTCTAAAATCCTAGGTGAGGAAGTCCACTGATGACTCACACAGAAGTGGGTCAGCTTACCACATCCAGAAGGTTCTTCAAGCGAAGGCCTCCACCTCCACGTTAACCCAGCTTATTCTTCCTGCTGAGAGGCTTCTGCTGCTTAAACCCCTTGTACTGTCCCAGATTCCCCCATCCCTTTGCATGCTCCTTCTCTCCCTCTACCCTGACTCTCTCACATACTTCCAGAAATACTTCTGCTTTCTCTATTTTTTTAGTCAGCACTTCCCTCTCTAACAACCAAAACCAACAGCTTACTCAAAAATAGGTTTTCAGTTCAATAAGGAGGAGGTCAGAAAAGGGATAATAACTGAGGAGAAAATGCTTTATACAAGGGAGTTAATCAGCTGAGACTCTGCTCAGAGAAAGCTGAGCGGGGGAGGGACAGAGAGACCTGGGCTAGTGCTCCACTCTCAAGTCACTCCTGGGATGCTTCTGGCTGAAGACTGCTGGCTCCAGAGGGCATGTCTTGGCTCCATTAGGAGGGGTAGGTGGGACAGGCACCTAGGGGTCCACTTTCTCCTCAGAAGTCAGTTTCCCTTAAAAATATGGGAATGGGTTGCCACACCCAAGTTTATGTGCTCCATACACAGTGTCAAGCAAACTGGGACACTGGAGTATGGAGCAGAGAAAGGTCTGCTGCAAGGGCCAGGTGGGGAGAACCAGTAGCTCATGCTCAAAATACCTAAGCTCCTTAATTGGGTTTCAGGCAAATTTGCAGGGAGGGCTGCAAGATGTGTGACTTTCTTTTGATTGGTTGGTGGTGATGTAATAGCGTGGTGTTTCAGGAATCTCAATCATCAGCTTCTCGGTTCCAGTCCCTCTGGGGTCCACGTGCTTGTGCTCAGCCTGAAGTTACCATCCTCCACCTGGGTGTGGGGCTCAGTTCCTGTAGAAGAACTCAGAGATATATTTCAGATGATTCAGTACATATCTCCTCCCTGAGGAGGAACCTGGACACTGTCCCATTCCTGCACCGCTGTTACTTGACACCATTCCTTTGTTTCTGGGGTCCCTGTCTCCCCCATTTAGTACGTGCTGGAGTCTACCCTTTGGAACTCAAGGAAGATCTAGGAGACTGAAAGCCTTTTTCCTACAAACAAGAAATAAGGGACACAAAAAGCTTTTGTACCCAGGAGGACTCCACAGGCTCCTGCTTAGTTTCAATTTCAGAAAAGTTTAATCATTCCAATAAGAAACCCCATATTTCATTAGCAGTCATTCTCCATATTGACCCTCTGCCTCTTTACCTGTTGGAAAATGTCTCTTTTAGGATATTGTATCAGCCAAAGTACGTATGTATGTATAAATCTATGTATGTATGTATCCTATGTGTGTGTGTATATATGGAAAGAGAGAAAGAGAATGACAAAACTCTTTCCTCCTTGGGGGACCTCAGCCTTTGCTTCAAGGGCTTCAACTCTTTGGTTGAGGCCCATGCATATTATGGAGGGTAATCCACTTTATTAAAATTTTACTGATTTAAATTTTAATCACATTAAAAAAAATCTCACAGCAACATATAAACTGGGATTTGACCAAACAATTGAGCACCATAGCCCAGGCATGTTGACATAAAAATAACCACTGGAAGTGAAAGTGTTGGTCCTCAGTCGTGTCTGACTCTTTGTGACCCCATGGACTGTAGCCCGCCAGACTCCTCTGTCTAAGGAATTCTCCAGGCAAGAATACTAGAGTGGGTTGTTATTTCTTTCTCCAGGGGACCTTCCTGACCCAGGGATCAACCCTGGATCTCTAGCATTGCAGGCAGATTCTTTACCATTTGAGCCACCAGGGAAGCCCTAAATTAACCATTACAGATGTGGTAAAGGCTAAGAGAGAGATAAGGGGCTGTGTTTAATAAGTGAAGCATGACCTGTACAGACCACTCCTGTTTTCTCAACCCATTTCCTGAGACAAGTGTGTGTTCATGCGTCTGTTACTTTTTCTATCCATTTCCACTTGGTGCTAATATTGGTACTTGCTAGATTTGATTTTGGACATGGTACACAACTGGAGAACTGTGTAGAGTATGAGTAAAGCCAACCCAAAACTTAAAAAAGTATTCACAGGAAAGGCCTCCAAGTCTCCTCATTCTTCGATTTTATTTCCTCTTCCCTTTGCTCCTCCCTCACTCACAAAGCCCTGTTCACTTAGTCTCTGTCTATTCCTTATGCAAATTTCAAATTGCAGCCAAGTCAACTCTTTTTTAAACGGCCCTCCTGACTTTGTCTCTTCCTTCTTTAGTGCAACTCATATTCATTTGGATTTCTGGCAAAATCTTGGATTTGTCCACAATATGAACAAGTGTTTTACCAACATCACTTCTAAGGTCTCTTGCAGATCTAAAATTCACTATTTTTCTGCTTGGTATCAAGTGAATCTTGAGAGTTGAGTGTTTCCAGAATAAAAAATGTGGGAGGGGGAGTTGGAAAATATGAGCCTGTTGAAGTGAAGACTGATTAAAATGGAAAATATTCACATGGATATAAAAGCTCTCCTGTGTTCATTAAAAACAAACAACAAAATCAACTATACCAAAAAAATCCCATTATCATATGACCCAAACTACTACTATTCTGTATAGTATAGCAAAAAAGTTTTCATGCACAGAAGGTATTTTAGTGCTTGCTCAATGAATGAGCAAAAAAAAAAAAAAATTTCTACTTGGAAATGATATTTTTTGTCAATATCTTAATAGAGAACATTTTTTAATGTCAGAGTTTTGGGGTTTTTTTCCTTCTCCTTTTGTTTTCTTTTTTTTCGTTTTTAAAGCTGAGCTTTAGGCCTTGTGAGTACAATATAGTAGATCCAAATCATTATTGACTGTTCAGAAAGAGCTGCACTTTAGCCAGGATGTAAGAGAAACAGCTCCTTGGGGAGGCTTTATTTGATCTGAAAAAGTTGTATTATTATTACTACTATAAGAAAAATTGGAATATGATTTAATTGGGGATATAACAAACCATATGTGGAGTAACAGAATAAGAAACCAAAGTGAAAGACTGAATTTGTTGAGAAAATGTCCTGTAAGCATAAAATATGGTACAATTTTGAATTTTAAAAGACTGGAAACGGAAAAATCAGAGAAGATTTTAAATCTATAATGAAGAGTATATAATGTTCTATCACTAATGCCAATAACTTGGAACACTTCTAATTTCCATCTGTTGTCAACTAATTTGCTTTCAGTATTTTGTGTAAACTCTGTATACACAGGTGCAAATATAAGCTCTCAAACAGTTATTTCATGGTGCATAAACATGTGGGGCTTCTCTGCTGGTTCAGATTGTAAAGAATCTGTCTGCAATGCAAGAGACCCAGGGATCAAACCCAGAAAGGTCCCCTGGAGAAGGAAATGGCTACCCACTCCAGTATTCTTGCCTGGAGAATTCCATGGACAGAGAAGCCTGGCGGGCTACAGTCCATGGGGTCACAAAGAGTTGGACAAGACAGCAACTAACAACAACCTGTACATACTTCAAAGTAAAGCAAAATCCTACAGTCCTTCAGATATAAGAAGTTTGACCTACAATATCAGAAAGTTACCTTTGTTTTCTGCTTCATTTTCTTTGGAAAATGTTTACTCTGGGAAGACAGAACTACTTGATTCCTCTTGCTAGCCATGCAGACATCCTTTAAAAGAGCCTAGCGTGAGAAGATCAAGTGTAAGACATGGAGAGGAACACACATCGTGACCACTCTTTCTTTTTGCATTGGCTTAACATTTGAACAGAAGACGAGATGGTTGGATGGCATCACTGACTCAATGGACATGAGTTTGAGTAAACCCTGTGAGTTGGTGATGGACAAGGAGGCCTGGCATGCTGCAGTCCATGAGGTCACAAAGAGTCGGACATGACTGAGTGACTGAACTGAACTGACTGAACATTTGATAACTAAGTGTTCGCGCGACCAGGCAGAGATAATGGGAAACAGAGAAATTCTAACAAAAAGACTCTTCTATGTCCCTCCCTATCTACACACCTAATTCATGTTATAACTAATCCACAGTGAGCTCTCTGTTCCTAGAATATATCCTCTAACTACATTCTTTGAATGGCTAACTCATTGACTCAATATTCATGGACACAATAGCATTCACTGACGCTTATTTTCTGGACAGAATGTTAGGCACATCCATACCTCTCACATTATTGAAACCTCAGAAATACACTGCAAGGCACACAGATGTAGGGAAGCAAAACATGCTACCCCAAAATATCCCTTTGGAATGCAGATGACTTTGAGCTGAAATGATCAAGGCCCAAAAGAGCCAGGAATCTTTGACCATACCCCTAACAGCCTAAAGAGTCTAGATAGAAGAATTTTTCCAGGAAGGGATCTATTAACACAAATAATTATGTGCTGTGCTTAGTTGCTTAGTCAGTACAACTCTTTGTGGCCCCATGGATTGTAGCCCACCAGGCTCCTCGGTCCAAAAGATTCTCCAGGCAAGAATACTGAAGTGAGTTGCCAGACCCTCCTCCAGGGAATCTTCCCAACCTAGGGATCAAACCCAGGTCGCCCACATTACAGATGGATTCCTTACCCTCTGAGCCACCAGGGAAGTCCACAGGTAATTATAGTGCAAACTAGATATGTAGACAGGGTCTCCCCCAGGTATACATGTTACTAAACCACGACTGAAGCGACTTAGCAGCAGCAGCAGCAGCAGCAGCAGCAAACCTTGTTTGCTTTTCTCTCATTAATCTGTTTCATGTCAATTTAATTCTTAAGGTTGGAGGTATGTTACATATTCTGATTCCCAACTATACCCATTTTAAAGAAATTATTTTGTTTTCCTTCATCACATATAACTTCTGTCCCATTGGAACTATTAAACAGTCTACTTCTTTATTTAGAATACCTGAAGCTAACATACCTCCACACTCCACAAAATTTTCATAGCTAGTTTGTGAAGTCTAGAATATACTCATCAGTTTCAGGACTACTGTGCTCTGAGTTCCATGACATGAACATACCTATTTAAGAAAATATTTTATAGGTGTTAGTGTCAGGATCCACTGTGAAAGGAAATACTTGTACATCACTATAATTTGTAAAGACTTGGGAATCACATTTATTTGTAGGAAAAAACAAATGCATCAAGGACTATTCTATTAAACCTATCTTCTCATAAGAGCCAGGCATGTCTTCTCATCATGGCTGAAATTCCATTATGCTTGGTGTGTTTTTACAGATTTACACATGCTTTTTAATTCAAAGAAAGAGAAAATTCAACATAAAAATCATGGGACATTATGTAGCCTAAGCACAATTTATTTGGTAGGCTAAGAACTCAGAAGACTGAGGCAGAGATAAAAGAGAAAGAGAGGAACGTCATATTTTATAGTTACTTAGATTCTAGTTGTCCCAGTCTGCTGAGGCCTCCTAGGTTTGCCCTCAAATTATGTTAATTTTTGTTTTTGCTGTTTGAATCCACCTGTTGGTTTTAGACTAAGAGAAACTCACATCTTTAAAATTTCAATATTCAGTTTCTAGTGCGTTGTCTAGGTCAGTCTTCAGTTTGTCAACCATAGGAATATGACTGAATGATTCAACAAAAGTGAATAAAGGGGAGAATGGGAAACCAAGAAAGAGGAAAATTGACAATACTTGGTTTATTTCTATCAGAGTTGGAATCATTTTTCCCAATTCTTATGGAGGCTCTTAGGAAACAAACAATCACACAGGTGTATACTAGCTACAGAACTTGTTCAGGAAGAGGTCGCAGGGGCTTCTATTTTAGGAGCATAAGTGAATTCATTCAGCATAAATTAGACTAAGACATGGAGGAGGGCAAGTCTGGCCACCACCATGGCCCACACCCTAGGTTAGTAGCCAAATCAGGGTAATGGCTCTTCCTTCTACCCAGGCCTCCTTGATTCCTTTCCACATGAAGCCCTCATACCTATTTTTGGGTCCAGTACTCAGAAAGCGAGGCCAGCAACTCACTGTTTCTCAGTAGTGAGGAAGAGCCCAGTATTCCTCCATAAAAGTGACCCCCTTGCACTCCACTACCGTCCACTATTCACTCAAGTGGGAGAAATGCTTCCATTCTCTTGGAAAATGCAAACACTGCCTGTGAGTGGAAGAAATGCATCCTTGATCAGATCACAGTGTCACAGCCAGGGGAGAAGAGATTCCCTCCAGTGCTGGTTGTTGCCACTGTGACCCTTCCTCCTGGGGAAGCACATCCAGGAGGCCATCCTCACATCCAGGAGGCCATCATAAGCCTCACCGATTTGGGCTTTAAGGCAAGCACCCACCAGGGTGCCAGTACAGATAGGCGTCAGGGGCTACAGGAGGCTGTGGTGGGATAACAGAGATGGTATGAGGTGGGAAGAGGAAGGGGAGGAGAGAAGGGGGTTACCTGGGTAACCCCAGGTGAAGGGTAAGGGAGGACCATAATTGGCCACTGTCAACCACACTCAACCCTTCCTCTAACACCATGAGCCAGGGCCTTCTAGATATGTCACAGACCTGTCCAGGACAATAGAAGTAGAATACAAGGTGGTTCTCAAACAAATTAAAAGGTCAACCTTGACTTCTAACAAACAAAAGCTCAGCACCCTGTTACTCACTTTCTAGCTTTACTTTGACTTAGATTTCTTGTATCTGTTTTCAGCCTGTTTGTTCTTGATTACAATGCAACTTGGGCAAAAATATACTTCACAACTTGCTTATCTTGCAAAATGGATGGAATAAAATAACTCAAAAGTGTTTGTTTGAATACACTTGGATTTATATTTTTGCCTCTGTTCTTTCCCTGTTGATTTCTTGCTTCTTTAGATCTTTGTTCTGCCTGTCTTCCTCTCCTTTTTTCTTTTCTCTCTTCCTTCATCTCTTTTTCCTTCTATCATTTCTTTCCAATTTTCCCTTCCTTCTCTCTTTTCTTTCTCTATCTCTTTATATCTGTCTGGTTATTGGCTACCAGACATTATGAGCTTCATATTTCACCTTTTGACTATGGGTAGGTAACCATGACTGGACAATAGATGAAATAATATCATAAAGAAAATACTCTCAGGGCTTCTTTTATTTTTCATCTTCAGCCATCAACTCTATACCTAGAAACACATGTGAGTTTAAAGAGGTTTTCACTAGGCTTGACAATAGAGATAAAGATGTTTTTCTGTAAAAAATGTCTTCAACAAACTGACTAATTTAGATGTTATTGTTATTTAGCTTTTTCATTCTCCTTATCAATTATACGAGTGTGTTTATACCTGTTGCATCACTGTTCTGACAAACTAGCATGGCCTTGCTCGAGGTTGTCCCTCACTCTGCCTCTGAGAGTGGTTGGGTGTAAAATAGACACACAAAAGTTCCTGATGCGTTTTTCTTATTAACATTTTCCCATTCTCTTTTAAAGTTGTATTAGAAGGGTTTTCTTTTGTTGTCTTTGGAGACAAACAGTACTACTCAAATATTTTGCCATCACTAACTAGCTGCAAGGAGGGAGGAAAAGCAATATATTCTTACATTTCTTTCCTTTAATGAGCTAAATGCTACCAGCTCTCCAGGCAAAAGGAGAAGAGGATGATTGATTATATAGCATCATTGACTCAATGGACATGAACTTGAGCAAATTCCAGGAGATAGCGGAGGACAGAAGAGTCTGGCATTCTATAGTTCATGGAGTTGCAAAGAGTTGGACATGAGTTAGAGACTGAACAACAATAATGTATAATATGGAATAATATATAATGTGAAATAATGTATAGTATAATATAAAATAAATGCCATGACTCAAGGAAAAGTTGTGAAAACCATAGCTGCAAACAATGCTGTCTATTTTCTTCTCAGTACAAGGTAGAATTTGAAGGGCAATGCTCCATGATGAATGGCAGAGGGAAGAGGAGTAAGACAGCAGTGTAGCTGTCGGGATTAGCTCCTCTCTGGGAAAGAAGCCATGAGAAAAAAAAAACAAAACTCTTTAAAAGCAGTAGATCTTGTCCAGTGTCTGGAAATTTATTTATCAGCCTTCATGGCTCAAAGAAAATTTGACCAGAACTCTCCTTTCCCTTTTCTGTTCCATGCAGTGGTCTTTGATCCTACCTTCAAATGCCGTACTACCACTTATTTTAATTAAATTTGTCCTCAAAGTCAGGCATTTCAAAAGGATTCAACTGGCTGCTCTTCTTATCTGCCTCTAACTTCCTGGTGTAATCTCTCTCATCTGTATTAAATTGGGTGGCATTTTTCCCATGGGTCACTGCTGCTGCTGCTGCTGCTGCTGCTAAGTCGCTTCAGCCGTGTCCGACTCTGTGCGACCCCACAGACAGAAGCCCACCAGCTCCCCCGTCCCTGAGATTCACCAGGCAAGAACACTGGAGTGGCTTGCCGTTTCCTTCTCCAATGTATGAAAGTGAAAAGGGAAAGTGAAGTCGCTCAGTCGTGTCCAACTCTTCAAGACCCCGTGGACTGCAGCCTACCAGGCTCCTCCATCATGGGTCACTGAGACAGTGCTAACTTTATTATTTTTTTAATTTTGATTTTCTTTATTTTTCTTTTCAATATTCTGTTAAGTCTATGAGTAAAATTTTTATTTTAGACATTACGCTTTTCTTTCCTAGAATTTTAATGATTGTTTTTACTATTTTTATTTCTTTGCCAATATTTCCCCATCTCTTTATTCATCATTTTCCTTTTCTTTGAAGATTTGAAAGGAAAAAAAATGTTAAGATTTTCACGTGTTTCTAATAATTGCTTTAAAAATTTTGTCTGCTAATAATATCTTAATCATCTTGTAGTAGGTTGCTATTGATTGTTTTTTCTCTTTATTATGTCTAGCAATTTTTTTGTTTTACAGTAGACATTATGGTTGATAAATGTTGGAGGCTTTTTCATTTTCTATTTTTTTTTTCTGAATGGAATTTATTTTTGCTCTTATAACAGTAAACTTTGTTTACTAAAACTCCAAAGTCTGTCTCTTAGTAATTCACGTCAGAAGCATTTTGCCCCCCTTTTTTTTTTCTCTTTTTCTTCCCTCTTTCAGTATTCTTGATTTTGCTTTCTGCTTGCTAGGCCACGTGAAATACACTTTGCCTATAGTAGTATAAAAATCAAATGAGTTCTGGAAATTCAGAACTCGGTTCTGTGGCAGCAGTTTGTTGCTGATTTCCTTTTATCTTCTCTCATCATGCTAAATATCTCTAATGTTTGATTTTGAGGTACAATATTCCTAGTAAAAGTATTTACTGTTAAATTCCAGTATTATCAAACTAAAATTCCTACATCTTTCACATTTTCACATCAGTATTCCTTGAAGTTCAATATTCATATGAGCAAGACTGCTTATTTAAACCACTTTCAGTGTCTAGAAAGAATAACCAGACCCTCCTTTCCTATGGCTTTCCTTCCACTTTCTCACCCTTTACATTGTCATTACTCCTCTAATAATTCTCTCTTTCCCCACCTGATTCCATGCATTTTCTACATTTTGTTTCCTGCCTCTGCCTTTTTTTTTTTCTAGTTTACTTTTCTTCTTTCTCGTTTCTTCATTTAAAAGATTTATTTCTTTTGCATTTTGTTCATGAATGAGGTTATACCTTTTCTCACTTTATTGAAAAATTACTTGCCATCAACTTCCTTTATTCAAGGTATCAGCCAGCTTTCCACAACAGCTAAAGTTCTACAATTCTGAACAGAAGGGCTATAGGGAGTTTTGGGGAACTCCCTTTTTACAGCAAGGATTTTGAATTTGTGGTGGAATACTTTTTCTATTTACCATAATATAGCTTCCTGTTACATGACAGAAAGAGAGCTAATCACTCTGTTTTAACATTTCCTATCCCCACCCCACCCCCCACACACACCCCCCTACACACACACCCCCCCACACACACAGGGGAAAAGGAACACAGGATGCTGTCTCAAAAAATTAGAAATGTACTGGGGAAGAACATCTCTTAAACAAGGACTGCAAGTAGATACTTAGCAAGTATATATGTGACTTAGTTTCACGCTTAATTATACCTCTGCTCAGATGAAATTATTTCAGGGACACTTTCCTTGGCCAACCTAACTAAAATAGAAAACCCAGGGCAATATGTTGCCTTCATTCTATATTTTCCTTCTTACTCTCACTAGATGATTATCTATTTATTACTTGTTTATAACGTTTGTTTCCATCTATTTGTTCATCTTCTGCAAAGTCTTATTTGCTAGAACTGCTTCACTGAATGTAAGGGCATTTGAAAAAAAAAAAAAAAACAACTATTCAGCAGTGAGTCTAGAATATGGTACCTAATGGACAACTGTTGAATGGAAATAAAATGGATTATGTGTCTCTAAGCCTAAACAGTCTTGTCACATCAAGTCTGTAGTCTAATCCATTTCACCTATGAGTCACAGTTATTCAAATTTCTCTTCTGTTCAAAAAATTTGAATGACTATTTTACATTTCAGATTAGGAAAACTTGTAAATCCAATAACTATGATCTTTCAGTATATTTCAGCTCAACTTTTAAAAATATAAACCCTCTCCGTTTTCTGATTTATACTCTGCACTAGAATCACATTTGAGCTTTTGGCTACCTATCTTGAACATGTTTTCTTTTTGGTGAAAACACTCTCCCTATATCTGTATAATTTCTTACTCACCATTTGAATTCTGTGTTACTTATGACTTGTTTAAATACCTGCTGCTGCTGCTGCTGCGAAATCGCTTCAGCCGTGTCCGACTCTGTGCGACCCCATAGACGGCAGCCCACCAGGCTCCCCCGTCTCTGGGAGTCTCCAGGCAAGAACACTGGAGTGGCTTGCCATTTCCTTCTCCAGTGCATGAAAGTGAAAAGGGAAAGTGAAATCGCTCAGTCGTTTCCGACTCTTAGCGACCCCATGGTCTGCAGCCTACCAGGCTCTTCCGTCCATGGGATTTTCCAGGTAAGAGTCCTGGAGTGGGGTGCCATTGCCTTCTCCTGTTTAAATACCTATAGATATTTTTTTGATGTTCTCTTATGGCATAGACTCCTTTTTGACTATTTGTGTGTGTGTGTGCTTTGTGCTCGTCACCATTATACTCCAGTAGCCATGTCTTTCTCATCTTTCCATATCTACAGCATCTCAAAGAAAGAGTATCTCAAAGCAAAGATTTCATAGACTTAATACAATAGAGTTATTCCAAAGTGGATTGCAATTCTTTTAATGATGGATAGGCTTAATTAGCATCCTAGATCTTGATCTGGCCTCCTAAGAAAGTATAAATATTGGACTGATGGAGGCAGAGAATGACTGCCTTCCTACTAAGCAACAGGAACCCTGTAACTCAAGGCACAAAAAGAACACGGCATTTTTAAGGAAGGCGAAGAGGTACACTGACCTAAGGAAAATGCCAGGGATTATGTCTTGTTGCTACAGTTTCCTGGAAGCATAGACTAAGGTAAAAAAGTTTAACTCTCATATATTCTGTCTCCATGCTCTTGAATTTTGGGACTATTCATTTTTGTACTGAGAGCCCTTTGACTGGAAGCATCAGACTGTATTGGAAAGGTGACAAAAGGTTTGGCATACAATTCTACCAAATAAGACCTTGCAGAAGATGAACAGAGGAAAGGTGCCTGGCAGCTATATAATTGAAAGGGAGGGAGGTGAATCAGACATTGTATGTCCTGAGGAATCACATATAGTGTAAGCAGTTCACTGATCTGTATCAACACATTAATGATTTATGTAGCTTTTAATTTACAACACAGACATATCTAAAATAATCAGGTAGAAGTAGGCATTAAAAATTCACTGCATGGGTCATAAAATGATTAGTTATTCAAGTGACTTCAGATTTGTATTTCATTAAGGAATAATTTTAATTTACTTTTAAACAGTTTATATACAGAGATTTAAGAACTCTTGCAAGACGATTATGCATACTCCAGTTTTTATGTATCCAATATATTTGAGACACTTGCATCTCCTTTTTTTTCTCCTTGCAAGCAGTATTAATTTGTTTGAGAGCACACATCCAAAAAATATGGCTCAATAATTTAGGAAAAACAACTTTAATTTATAGAAAATACTTGGCATTTCTTTCATTATTACTTTTATTATGTGCAGTTCATATGGATTTGGGATCAGAGGGGATCTCTTTCTGCTTCAAGTGTGAAATTAAGTTATCTAGTCATTTCTATATCTCCTGGTCACTCAAGGTAAATTCTCAACCTTTTATGTCACCGTTACCATCACAGTATCATATAAGGTTATTTTTAAAAGAAATCTTAGAATTTTTTTGCTCCAACTTTTTCATTTATAGATTAAAAGTTGGCCTTAAATGGTGAAGTGATTTGTTTAAATGCTCACAGGTGGATGGAACTCAAGTATCCTGCTTCCTAGCTGAGTGTATGTGTCACCATATCTTGAGGTTCATTAGCTCCATCTTAGCTGTTGAAGCTATTTCTACTGTTTAAAAAGCCAACTTGCTGGTTCACTGGGAGTGTTTATTTTCTGCCTCCTTCCTGATCAAATACTGCAGCAAACTGTAAAAACATAACCAGGGTAGGGGCAGTTTAACTTGAAATTAATCTTATCTAGGCTGTTAAGCACCTAGTTTCTCTGGTTTCTGCAATTCTATCACAATAAACATTTTGAGATGCTGCTATCAACTCCAAAAACTAACACAATTATATAAAAAGCTCGGCCATTATCAAACTTATCTGGAAGGAAATGTAGCTCATCATGTCGGCAGCATCTCTGTCCTCGGACTTTTTTTTCTTTCTTTCTTTTTTCCCCCTAGTTCTTTATTCACTCCATGCTCTACCCTGGATCTCCTTAGCTCTTGCCTTCAATGGATGGCTGTCATGTGGAACTTTACTGAGAGCCTTCTGAAGCTCATGATAAATCATACTGCATGCATTGACACTGTCAACCTTGTCTATAACCTTCTCAAAGTCAAAGAAGTTTGGCAGATTTCTGCTCTTGCCGAGATGAGGTTTTTCTCTATCTTTCTGTAGAAGATGATAAGTCTTGTACCTTACATGCTGAACAAAGTTTCTATTTTTGACACAAGTTATAAATGCCAAGTTAAATGATCCAGTGAACATTTACTTAAAATATGTAACTTGTGATGCATAAGTTATCCATGCCAGGCTAATGTTCTCTTTCTTTGTCTGTCAACTCCACATATTACTTCTAAAATCTTCTGCCTCAGATCCCCGTTTTTGTCCTTAAAAATTAAGGATAGCAAATGACAATTTAAACATTGAGTTATACATTAGCACATTCAGTGATGTGCCAAATATCCCAAAACCAGACTTGAAAGTCTCACAGCATTTACTGCTATCTCTCTACTTTTGCCATATGGAGCTCATCATGCCGACTCCAGTGATCATTCTGTGAGGAGTTCTAGGGCTCTATTTAGTGAAAGAAGATGCTAAAACTAACTTTTGTACAACCTTTTCGAAATGGTCTGTTTTTATAAACTCTAATTTCTGTAGATTGCTTTTGTTCACTTAAAATTTATTGTAAGGGATTTTTTAATGATAGTATTTCATCCCTTAATTTCCCAGCTTTTTCATTCTTTTTATAGCTTTTCTATAACTTCATAATCCGTTTTATGCTTGCACCATCAGTTATTAAACCAGCCTGCCACTGATGGATGTTGAGGTTGTTTCCATTTGGCAATACTTCCGTTTTTGATCTCAGGTCTGACTCTGTCTCTCACTTCTCTCACTTTTGGAGGTTTCTCTTTGCAGGTATTCACCTAGCTTAATTTTAGGATCCTCTATAACTCATATCCTGGCCTCCCTCCCATCTCCAACCTGATATCAAGTAGCATAACCTGCTCTTCTCTAAAAATAGCCACTTTATCCAATGAAACTTTATACTTTTTAATTTTAACTCCTTTGATTTAACTCCTACACTATTCTTCGCCTGACACACTTTTGGCATAACTGTCTTTTCCATGGAAAAGCTTCTTGTCATTCATTCAGCTGTCCTTGACACTCTGGTCTGTGCTCATCCTGCAGTCTCTGTCTTCTTAGTGCCCTATCGCAATCTGAGCTCTTGACAAGAGGGACTGGGTCTTAGCATCCAGAGGCCCTCAGAACACCATCTTGAGTGCCTTGCACTTAGTGGGTACTCAGAATATTTTTAGATTGGAGGAACATTAAATTGATCTTGTCTTCACATCCATTTAGATGATACATCTCTTTACTTCGTGTCTTTCACTGCTTTGTGTGTGTTTTATACACTCACACACATATGATATATGCACAAGCGTTTATATCTGTTGCATGTGTGTGTGTTCAGTCACTCCATGTGTCTGACTCTTTGGAACCCTGTGGACTTATAGCCCACCAGGCTCTCCTGTTCACTGGATTTTCTAGGCAAGAACACTGGAGGGAGTTGCCATTTCCTCCTCCAGGGGATCTTCCTGACCCAAGGATCTAACCCATGTTTCTTGCATGTCCTGTATTGGCAGGAAGATTCTTTACCATTCCGCCACCTGGATTCTTTACCACTGCCTCACAGGGGAATCCCGTTAAATAAGAAAGATCAAGCACTGGAGGTTGAGGAATGTATTTAGATGCTCCAGTTAATACAGTAAGTGCTGTCTGCTGATGTTGTATCCACTGTCTAGTTCTCACTTGTAATCTCATCAAGGGCAGCTGTCAGATTTTAAACTATTTTTTATTCACTTCTGAGACTATCCCAGTATTCTACACACGGTAATATTTAATAGATACTTGTTGATTGGTATTGCTGGGGATAATAATCAAAATACTTAGTAGCCATAAGGGATGTTCAACCAATCAAAATAGATGTTGATCATAAATATTCCGTAAAGTTATACCTGTGTATACTGCCTTAATATCAGCCCTGGATATATCCTGTAAAGAAAAGTAAAACCTATATGTGAATTAATTAGAATCCCAGAATATCCAGATTGCCAAAATAAATTTACAGAGAAGAACACTCTTAATGTGATGGGAAGTAAGATTAATCTCACAAGTATTTATTAAAAAGAATTGTATCTTGGGTTGGTTGGTCCAGGCATAGTCTAAATTCTTCCTGTTCATCTAATATGCATTTTCCTTCTGTTCTCTTTTTAACTAAAGAAATTGCATATGGAAGGAAATGACTAAATCTAAGGCAATATCAGAGAGATAATTTGACAGTTCTGAGTAGCTGGTATTATCCAAGCAGTTTCCCTGAAGCCTCTAGTCCTGGAATGTACTAGAGATATGCTATTCTTATGAAGATTAAGGATTCCAGTTAAGAAAACTTGCTCTATTTTCCAAACTTTGAATGTTGGTACATTGTCATAATGGTAAACCAGGGAGGTCCTGTTGATTTTAGTTTCAAACTGTAATTGAGACTTGTATTCTAACCAATGCGGTTCATTGTCAATGAGCTAAATCCATGTGGAAAAGCTAAAAACCAAAGCTGGGAGACTGAATACCAATGCAAATGCCAAAGAGTGAAAGAAGATTTTTTTTTTTTCCCAGAGGTGTAAACAAGAAAGAAACAGTTCAAGATAGGAACCTGGCAAAAAAAGACCAGACAGGAACCTAGGTTATATCCCTGGGGCATCTTTTATATTCATCTCTATTTACATTTGGCTGCAGAGCTTCTAGGGGTGATCTGTATTCAAAGAGGATGGGAGACTTCAGTTATCTGAGTTTTAAAACAATAAATGCGTTCACCCTTCTTTTATTTTTTTGGTTTTTTTTTTTTTGTTATTTACTTCAATGAGCATCCTTCAGGTCGTACCAAGCACTAAGCTGGTGCTGGGCAGGGGGTATTCAGTGAGAGCACTTCAAAGAATCTCTGCTCTCAACACTTTGCTCAAGAGAGGATGTGGGGGGAAATGGACAAACATAAATGAACAACCAGGTAAATTTTAAGTGATAATGAGTGTCAAGAAGAAAACAAATAGAGTAAGGTATAGAGAAAGAGGGGGGCTTCCCTGGTGGTTCAGTGGTAAAAAAAAAAAAAATATGCCTACAATGCATGAGCTGCAAGAGCTGTGGGATCAATCCCTGGGTTGGAAAGATCCCCTGGAGGAGGGCCTGGCAACCCACTCCCAGTATTCTTGCCTGGAGAATCCCATGGACAGAGAAGCCTGGCAGGCTACAGTCCCAGGGGTTGTAAAGAGTTGGACACAACTGAAGTGACTTAGTATGCACACAGAGAAAGAGGCAGGGCTCAGAGAACTGTTTCCGTGAAGACCATCCAAAGAGGTCACCTTAGAGCTTAGGAAAGGAAGCCGTGAAGCCATCTGGAGGAGGCTGTCCTAGGAAGAGGCAACCGCAAGTGTAAAAGCTCCCCCTAGGAGGCATCTGTCCCATTCATGGAATAACAACAAATAAAGAGCAGTATGGGACTAGATCTGATAGACAGAGTGCCTAATGAACTATGGACACAGGTTCGTGACATTGTACAGGAGACAGGGATCAAGACCATCCCCATGGAAAAGAAATGCAAAAAAGCAAAATGGCTGTCTGAGGAGGCCTTACAAATAACTGTGAACAGAAGAGAAGCAAAAAGCAAAGGAGAAAAGGAAAGATATTCCCATTTGAATGCAGAGTTCCAAAGAATAGCAAGGAGAGATACGAAAGCCTTCCTCAGCGATCAATGCAAAGAAATAGAGAAAAACAACAGAATGGGAAAGACTAGAGATCTCGTCAAGAAAATTAGAGATACCAAGGGAACATTTCATGCAAAGATGGGCACAATAAAGGACAGAAATGGTATGGACCTAACAGAAGCAGAAGATATTAAGAAGAGGCGCAAGAATACACAGAAGAACTGTACAAAAAAGATCTTCACGATCCAGATAATCACAATGGTGTGATCACCCACCTAGAGCCAGACATCCTGGAATGTGAAGTCAAGTGGGCCTTGGAAGGTATCACTACGAACAAGGCTAGTGGAGGTGATGGAATTCCAGTTGAGCTATTTCAAATCCTGAAAGATGATGCTGTGATAATGCTGCACTCGATATGCCAGCAAATCTGGAAAACTCAACAGTGGCCACAGGACTGGAAAAGGTTAGTGTTCATTCCAATCCCAAAGAAAGGCAATGCCAAAGAATGCTCAAACTACCACACAATTGCACTCATCTCACACGCTATAAAGTAATGTTCAAAATTCTCCAAGGCAGGCTTCAGCAATATGTGAACCGTGAACTTCCAGATGTTCAAGCTGGTTTTAGAAAAGACAGAGAAACCAGAGATCAAATTGCCAATATCCGCTGGAACATTGAAAAAGCAGGAGAGTTCCAGAAAAACATCTACTTCTGCTTTATTGACTATGCCAAAGCCTTTGACTATGTGGATCACAATAAGCTGTGGAAAATTCTGAAAGAGATGGGAATACCAGACCATCTGACCTGCCTCTTGAGAAACCTGTATGCAGGTCAGGAAGTAACAGTTAGAACTGGACATGGAACAACAGACAGGTTCCAAAAAGGAAAAAGAGTATGTCAAGGCTGTATATTGTCACCCTGCTTATTTAACTTATATGCAGAGTACATCATGAGAAATGCTGGGCTGGATGAATCACAAGCTGGAATCAAGATTGCTGGGAGAAATATCAATAACCTCAGATATGCAGATGACACCACTCTTATGGCAGAAAGTGAAGAATGCCGGGAGCCAGCTCACGAGATCCCACCCATGACAGAGTCATGAGGAGAAGACCTGACGAGCAGAGCAACTCAGGCTTCAGGGATTCTCGAGAGGCTGCCCCAGCACTCACCTTAAAGATGATATCTGTCTTTCTGATGTTTGCTACAATAAACCTCTTCTTATTTTCTGTGACTTAGGCAAAAGGCTTTTCCTGATTCTCTTCTAAAATAGATCAATCTGAAACCTCAAATCAACAAGGTCCCTGAACGGTAGCACCCTAAATAAAATTATCTGAGATATAGAGTATGCTGATCTAAATTCCTTTTGCTAACATATTGGTTTGTTTAATAAATGTACCTGTGCCTTTGGAGCTAATGTGCATGACTATTCCTTAATAATAAAACAGCATTGAGAGCCTCTGTACAGAAAGCCTCTATGGGCACAAAACCCTTCGCAGGAAAAAAGGCTTGTTAGGAAATATAAGAAATATTTCTTTATGAAACTGTTACTTAGTCTATATTTACTCACTATGTTTTTACTCTTAACGTATTTAGCCTATATAATGAAAGCATAATAGTTAAAAATTTATATAAATAGAAGTTTAGCTTTAATACAAATAATAAGACAATTGTTGAATTAACTGATGATTCTTACTTAGAGCTGACCTTCAGCTTGCTGACCTTCTGGGACCACATTCTTTTCTGTTAAGCTCAAGGCGTAGAGTAAATTACCGAAAACAGGTTTTACCTTGAAACTTTCTATTGATAAATTCTTTCCTGCTGTGCCTGATACAAAAGCGTTCTGACTGATCAACCCTTATCAATAGGAGAGTCACAAGATGTTAGCAGGCCCCCAGGCCGGAAGATGATGTAAACAAAATGAGGCTTTTTGTAACTAAAAACGGGCAAACAGTTTCGATGAAGGTCAAAAACTGCTGGCCTATTAAGCTGGATTGATAGGCCCATTAAGCTGAATTCATATGCCCATTAAGCTAAATTGGTATGCCCACTAAGCTGAATTGGTATGATTCTATACTTTACATTTGTTTCTATGTACCACAAAAAATATAAAAACTGTCTTAAAAACAATAAAGTCGGAAGACACTTGGAAACACCGAGACTCGCCGTGTCTTCTCATTCGTATCGCCGACGCCGTCCATCCTAAGGGAACCCTGACCAGCTGGGGCAGGACTCCGGCAGAAGAAGAACTAAAGAGCCTCTTGAAGAAAGTGAAAGAGGAGAGTGAAAATGTTGGCTTAAAGCTCAACGTTCAGAAAACTAAGATCATGGCATCCAGTCCCATCACTTCATGGCAAATAGATGGGGAAACAGTGGAAACAGTGTCAGACTTTATTTTGGGGGGCTCCAAAATCACTGCTGATGGTGATTGCAGCCATGAAATTAAAAGACACTTACTCTTTGGAAGGAAGATTATGACCAACCTAGATAGCATATTTAAAAGCAGAGACATTACTTTGCCAACAAAGGTCCGTCTAGTCAAGGCTATGATTTTTCCATTGGTCATGTATGGATGTGAGAGTTGGATGGTGAAGAAAGCGAAGTGCCGAAGAATTGATGCTTTTGTACTTTGGTGTTGGAGAAGACTCTTGAGAGTCCCTTGGACTGCAAGAAGATCCAACCAGTCCATCCTAAAGGAGATCAGTCCTGGGTGTTCATTGGAAGGACTGATGTTGAAGCTGAAGCTCCAATACTTTGGCCACCTGATGCGAAGAGCTGACTCATTGGAAAAGACCCTGACACTGGGAAGGATTGGGGGCAGGAGGAGAAGGGGATGACAGAGGATGAGACGATTGGATGACCTCACCAACTCGATGGACATGGGTTTGGGTAAACTCCGGGAGTTGATGATGGACAGGGAGGCCTGGCATGCTGCAGTTCATGGGGTCGCAAAGAGTTGGACACGACTGAGTGACTGAACTAACTAAAGAGCAGTATAATGAATTTATAGAGTGGGAGTGTAGCAGGAGTCACAGAGGTAGGCAGGGGACAGGGTGGGGTCATTCCAAGTGTAATAGGAAGCACACTAATGTGTAAGCAAAGGGTAGGGTGAAATGATGTAGCTTCTAAAATGAGAGCTGGTCACTATGTGAGGAAAAGAGAGAGATGACCATGCGCAGAAGTAGGGACATGAATTATAGAACTACTCTGTTAGTCTGGCTAGAGGTGATGGAGATGAGATAGGGAGGAAGCGTGCGGAAATATGTTCTGATTCAGTGTACGTTCTAAGGGCAGAGTTGAGAGTAGGGAAGAGAAGGGTTGTCATTTGTCTTTATGATTAAAACAACTAAATGAATAGTAGAAGACACTGGGAAGATCTCATTGAAGACAGAGTTAAATCAAGACTGTGGCTAATGACACATGAAGGTTGAAATGTCTTTTAGACACATAAATAGGAAGGCTAAAGTAGATGGAAGTGTGAGACTGAAGCTCAGGAAAAATGTTCAGGCAATAAATATTTTGTATAACTAGTATACCTAAGTATATATGTAAGTAGTATGTTATAGTATATTATCTAGAGAATCCAAAGTTGTACTTTTGTATTTTTTTTGTTACTATCTTTTCCCACCTCAATTAATATAACTTGTTCTGTTGCTTCATCTTCTTTTGGCCTTAATTTGCCTACATGCTTGTTCAACATCTTAAAAGTATTTATTGAATATCTGTTTTGAAAAGGATTAAGAGGTCCAATAAAATTATATCTTTCTGTATTCTTATGTTTAAAATAATGGTGAATGGTTGCTATCATTTTGGTCTCTAGGTTTTTAAAAGCCCTTGAGATCCTTGAGAGATTTAAGGAGGAATCCTTTGAAGGCCAAGGTATTGAAAATTTTCAACCCTGGATGCATATTAACATCTTTGAAAAGTTCTTAAAAAATACTGATGCTGAGATTCCACTTAACGTTGACTAAATCAGAATCAGGGTGACTCCAATAGTTTGTATCCCATTACAACAACCAGTAGTTTAGAAGAACTGGGTTATCAAGCAGCCAAATGAGGTGCACTTAATGTTTCTATTTATTTAATATACTACAGTAGATACTGTAAGAGACACATAATATACAACCCTTCTCATGAGAAAACTCATGCTATGGTTGCTAAAATAGAAACTATCAAATTACTTTACTGAGATAGAAGGTAAGACTAACATCTAGCAATTATAAAAGTACTTATACATAGATAAAAGGAAATCTAAACAAAATTGTTGTGGAAATTTATATGCAGTTTCCCAAGATGCTGCTCCTGTGCAAAATCATTTAGAGAAACATCTCTCTGGAAAAATGTGTCACGTTTGCTGGAATATCTTCTATGCTAATAAAGCTTCATCCAATCGGATGGTTTTATTTTTTAAGAAACTGTCATTTTAGAGACAAATCTGGAAAATTTAGGTAAAAAAAAATTTTTTTTTTTGAGGAGAGAGTGATTCTGATGTAGTAGAACAACTCTTTCTTTTGGATCATAATACAGTTCTGAGTCCATTTATATTCAGGCTGTTTTTTTTCAGTCACTAAGTCATTGTCCAACTCTTTGCAAGCCCATGGACAGCAGCATGCCAGGCTCCCAAATATTTAGAGGTACTAAACATATTTTAAGGATGGCAGCATCTTTGGAATTCAGTATATGCTGACAAAAGTCTGTCTAGTTAGAGCTATGGTTTTTTTCAGTAATCATATATGGATGTGAGAGTTGGGTCATAAAGAAAGCTGAGTGCCAGAGAATTGATGCTTTTGAACTATGGTGTTGGAGAAGGGTCTTGAGAGTCCCTTGGACTGCAAGGAGATCAAACCAGTCAATCTCAAAGGAAATCAGTCCTGAATATTCATAGGGAGGACTGATGCTAAAGCTGAAGCTCCAATACTTTGGCCACCTGATGCGAAGAACTGACTCATTGGAAAAGATCCTGATGCTGGGAAAGATTGAAGGCAGGAGGAGAAGGGGAAGACAGAGGATGAGACAGTTGGATGAAATCACTGACTCGATGGACATGAGTTTGAGCAAGCTCCAGGAGTTGGTGATGGACAGGGAAGCATGGTATGCTGCAGTCCGTGGGTTCACAGTCTACCACGACTGAGCTACTGAACTGATATACCCTCTCAACGTGACTATTTTGGAAGACATTTGAATACAGTAGGGCTGATTTGCATCTTTAGAAATAATTAATGATAGAATTGTATATTTCAATATCATACTGATCTGTATTGAATAGCATCATTGGTTCAGGACATACTTCCAATTTTAAGACAGAAACAGATGATAAAGAAGATAATGCTGATCGCATTGTTGTCTCTGTGCTTCCATAACTGTTAGATGGGAAGACATGGGCCTTTGGAGGCTTCATGGTGTTGGTCTTTGTGGTCTGGATTCTGACTCCTCTTCCTCATTGTCCCTCCTTCCAGAATCACTACCATCAACAGACAAGCTAGATATGAATCAGATACCCCAGAGGGCCTTATCATTTGGAGAAGAGAGACAAGTCCCTTGTGAAGCTTGAGATTAAGAGCCTACTTCATAATCCTGAGCTGAGGATGTGGATTCTGGGTCCTGGATTCCCAGGATTGGCAGCTGTAGGGACCTGGACATCATGGAGAAGAGATTGAAATAAAGAAGTTTCAGCTTTTATTTCAAGAGAATCTAAAATGGCCTGCTTAGAGCATTTCTATACCTTTTTAAAAGAAACACATATCTTATACTATGAAACTTGGATATGGGGTATTTCTTTGGAGAATCATCAAAAAGTTATTCTCTTGCCTCTCCTTATCACTTGGGGAACATATAGCACTTAAATATTTAGTGCCCTTAAAGGCAGAGCTTATTTTAGAATTACAAATGCTTCTTTTCTCTGAAAAGTTCAAATTCAAGTCCCTTTTCCAGAAAGGGCTTTGAGTCATCAAAAAGATGATGGTTTTGGAGAGTACAGTGCTGGCATTAAGATACTATCTTTTCTTTAGTAAGTCCAATAATTTTTCATTTGCTTGATCAATATGTTTTTTTGGTCATACTTTTTAGAAAGTTGACAATCAACATTAAGAAAAAAAATAAGTAATCTGGTCAATAATAGCAGTAATCATGAATCATTGTCATTCCAAGTCAACCTTCTTAGATGGCTGGGCACTAAATCAGATGATTTTGGGGGACCGTTTGAGCTCTAGATATCTATGAATGATGCTTTTCTAGTCTGTAGGAAAACAGTCATACCTTGGCCTTTTTTATGTCCTTGAATTTGTTGCAAAGGTACTTCTCTGGCTATTGATATTTTTTAGTCAGTCACTGGCAATTTTGATTAATGTTTGCTTGTTTTTCACTTTCTCCTCATTTATTTTGCCTCTAATATTACTTTGAATATATTACTTTTCCATTTTTTTCTAGTATTTGTTTCAGAGTTAGCATCACTGAAAGTAACTAGACACTATTAGTGATAATGATATAGCTTTTGGATTACCTTATGCTTCACATTTATGATTAGAGTTTTCTATCTCTCAGATGTGTCTAGGAAAGAGCACATGCTCACAGGTGTAGAAATGATTAAAAAAAAGAGAGATAAAGAGAGGCATTCAGATGTGATGACTGTGTGTGTGTATATGTACACATTCTTTCATGATTGCTATTTTACAAAAAAGGAAACAAGTCTAGAGAGGTTAAATAAGTTATCTAAGGTCATATAGTTAATACATAGCAGAGATGATATTCAAACAAGTTTAATAGATTTTGGAATATTTGAAAAATGTAGATTATTATATCTATTACTATTACTGTTGGATTTGTGATAATTAATTTTTAGACCTTAAGAAGCATTTTGTACTCTGTGATTTTTTGATGCAATTTAAGTTGTTACAAAAGAGACCATTAATGGGAATGAAGTTGGAGGGTGTTGATAAGGAGATTGGAAGCTCAGGGAACACGTTTGCGCCTGTGGTTGAAGAAACCCAGGGGATCAACTGTCATGAATTAAGGAATTAAGGAATATAGAGGGAGAAAAAGTTAACTGTGTCTTGAAATGCAATATGCACGCAACGGATCAATTGTTGTTTAAAGAAACTTAGAACACTAAATTTGGAAGGGACTTTCCCAGTCACTGAAAAGACATAAGTGTTCAGACAGTGAGACATTTGGGTTACTGAGTATTGTATCAGGAGGCTTACTCAGGTAACCACTGGTAGGTACCAGCTAGGTAGGGGTATAAAGATGCTGACATGTAGAGAGGGGATCTTTGCATTTGTAGTTTTAACCCTAAAAGGATTTTAAGAGTCCCGTGAGTCCACTTTGTTCACTAGCCAGATGAATTTACAGACCCAGGGGCTTAGTTGGATGGCCATGGTCCCAAGACAAAAATCCGGTTGTCCAGCTGCCCCTTCAATGCTCTTGCCAGGTCCCCCTTCTTCTGCTTCCCTGTAGTGGAAATTCACCCTGGGAGGTGCTGCTGCTCCCATCTGACTTTGGCATCACATCTGGCTGCTGAGACACAGTTTCCTCCTCAAGCTTGGCGCTGAGAAGAGCGTGACTGCACACCTTCCTAGGGAACGGGGGAAGCCAGATGCTGTCTGAGGAGGCGGCTGGGAGTCCTTCCCCTCACTGGCGCCCGGGGAACCTACAGTATGCAGGCCTGTGTTAGCATAGTCTCACTTTCCACTTGCAAACTCAGAGCTCAGCGCTAACAACAGCCTGTGGTGAGACCTTTCCCCAGAGGCTGTGATCTCCCGGGTGGCTGTTGCTTCTAAAACCGACCCTCCGCTCTATTCTTCTTGAAGAGAAATCTCTTGGGAATATTCCGCTTAGAGGGACATTCAAGAACAGCAAGTAGCAATGGCTTCTTCATCTCAGAATGAAACTAACCCCAGTCCACCCTCAACAAAAGAGTATGAACAGCAAGAAGTGGTTCAGAAGAAGTTCTGTGTGTGGCCTTGCCACATACAGGAATTTAAATCATGCTGTTTTTTTCTTTTTTTTGGATAGACACACAGGCTTACATCTCCTAATATCTGGTAACTATTTTGAGGAGGAAGTGGATAATAATTGATTAGGGTATAGAGGTTTTGTGATTTTTCTTATTTAAACCCACAGAAATAAAACAGGCTTCAGGGAATAGTATGATGTGGATGGCAAAGTACAGGAATAAAAGACTTCACCTTTGTCAATCCTTACTACCCTTCCTCCTCATGACTGCACTGTTCTTTAGCTTTGTTATTTGTATGTTAGTTATCTCACTAGCCATGTGTTCTCCTCTTGGCAAAATAGAGATCATAACTAATAGTAATTGGTGTCTTCAATTATACACATTCTCTGAGGTTACTTTGCAGCATCTTGTTTAAAAACAGCAATGGGACTGATAGTATTATCCTCGAGAGATGAGATGAATTGTTTATTCTTGTGGAAGTCACTGGTGGCACTGGGCCTTGATCTCTGGCCATCTGATGCTTGGGCCATCACCCTCTCAAATATACCAGTCATCATGGTCAAAGAAAGCCCCACCACTCATCATTGCATTGCACCCCAACTGGGGCCCTGACTTTCCTGACTGTCAAGAACATTGAATAGGCAGGCATGAAGTTGTCCAATGAAAGGATTAATGCACTCCTATCGAAAGTAGCTTTAAAATTCTGATTAGAAGTAACTCTTTCTTGCACTGAATTTGTCTCAGGAAATAGAGAAAAGAGAAGCTGTTTAGAGAGGTGGTTAAAACCTCAGGTTTGCCAGTCAAGCTGCCTGTGATTAAAGATTGGGTCTGATGTTTTATAGCTGGTTCAAAATTGGGAAAGGAGTACATCAAGGCTGTTACGCTGCTTATTTAACTTATATGCAGAGTGTTGTTGCTGTTGTTTACTCAACAACAGCACTTGAGCCACTTCCTTTCTTCTCTTGGCCCCTTGCCCTTGATTGTTGTTGTTGTTCAGTCACCCAGTCATGTCTGACTCTTTGCGACCCCACGGACTGCAGCACGCCAGGCCTCTCTGTTCCTCATCACCTCCTGAAGTTTGCCCAAGTTCATGTCCATTGCATCAGTGATGCCATCCAGCCATCTCTCATTCTCTGATGCCCTGTTCTCCTTCTGCCCTCAATCTTTCCCAGCATCACACACGTTTCCAATGGGTCAGCTGTTCACAGCAGATGACCAAAATGCTGTAATTTCAGCTTCAGCATCAGTCTTTCCAATGAGTATCTAGGGTTGATTTCCCTTAAGATTGACTGGTTTGATCTCCTTACTGTCCAAATGACTGTCAGTAGTCTTCTCCAGCACCACAGTTCAAAGGCATCGATTCTTTGGTGCCCTGCCTCCCTGGTGGCTCAGATCATAAAGCGTCTGCTATCAATGCGGGAGACCAGAGTTCAATCCCTGGGTTGGGAAGATTCCCTGGAGAAGGAAATGGCAACCCACTCCAGTTCTCTTGCCTGGAAAATCCCACGGACAGAGGAGCCTGGTAGGCTACGTTCCATGGCGTCGCAAAGAGTCGGACACGACTGAGCGACATCACTTTCACTGTCACTTTCCGTCTTCTTTACGGTCTACCTCTCACAATCATACACGACCACTAGGGAGATCATAGCCTTGACTATACGGACTTTCGTTGGCAGAGTAAGGTCTCTCCTTGCCCTTGATTGAGCACATGCAATGCTAAATATGATTTCAACTTCCTCTATCCCACGTGATAAGTTACTATCAAGTTTAACAGTGTCACTAATTCTACAGATCATGTGAGACCTGACTGCACCAGCATCAGCACACCAAGAAGCCCACATTACATGTACATCAAATCCCAGGTAAAGTATCATGGACAAGAATCATGAAATCTTTAGTAAATGAAATTCAGGGGACTTTTCCTTTCAAAATTGTCATTTTACAAACGAGAAAAGTAAGAATCAGAGAGATTTAAATAAATTTGTCCAAAATCAGAGTTTCACTTATTGGTTTTAATTGTTTCCAGAATTTCATTTCTGTATGCACTTCCCCACAAAGAAGAAAACAAGGAATCATTTTCCTTTCATAAAGAGAGAGAGAGAAAGACAGAAGCAAAGCAACAGAATTTATCTTTATGAAAGCAAATTCTGTAGATATTTTGCCAAAAAGGACACATAGTGAAAATGGATTAGTTCATTTGAGTGGTTTGTGGAAAATATATATTTCCCGAAGCAGGTGGTGCTATCAAAGTGAATAGGGAGAAAAATGTCGTGTATGAAAAATATTTTTTTCAAAATGCTATTTTTCAAGTCAGAAGGGAAATGACACAAAATCCTACCACTGACTCTAACAGCATATTCTAATGGGTTCTGGCTATATTTTAGAGAAACGCACACCCACATACAAACAGAAACAAACATTTTCAAAAAGGATATGTATAGAAAACCCTGGAGGTTTTACATTTGTTAGACAGAAGGAAAAAAAAAAAGAACGAAAGACAAACGGCCTGCCAGATAATGAGATGAGTGAGCAAGTAAGTCACTGGAAACTCACAAAATTCTCTTTTAGGAGACATTTCTAGCACTGTTGATATAGGCAGAGGGACATGGATAGAATAAGAAGCAAACTCTTACCCCATGGGCATTTTAGCAAAATTGCAGAATTCAGCACTCAAAAAATAGCTCTATGGATTAATGTGCAAATTAATTTCCTTTTAGTGTATTTTTATCTTATTTTTCTAGTTTTTTTTTTTTTTTAACTAGTTGTAATTCAATTTAACAAGCATTTACAGAGTTCTGGTCATAGAGTGCAGCTTGAACCATAGTGGACATTAAAAGGCATTTGAAAAGATCAGAAACGATGGGAAAATACACTCATTCAGTAGGAGAATTAGCCAGCCTATTCCATTATGTACTAAACTATATGTCAGTCTCTGCTTTTCACAGAGACCATGTAATTCATCATCCTCAAGGGGATACTTTTTTCGTCTTTCTATTGAAAGATAATCTACATACCCCAAAGTGCATATATCATAATTATACAGCCTCATGCCATTTTCCTCTGTGCTCATGGAGTTATCACTCTGTCTCTTGGAAGGGCAAGACTACCTTTTGCTCCATCTGGACTGGGTGTTCTGTGTGACAACCACAGTAACAGCAGTGCTGTCCACAGCCATTTATAGAGGTGCTATTCACAGCAGGCCCCAGGGCACGGTCACCCAGAGGGAAAAGGTGAGATTGCAAGCTCAGGGGTGCCCTGTTCTAAGGTTCTGCTTCCTCTTCCGACCCTCGCTCGCCTGGTCTTGTGGATTCCAGGAGGCAGCTGCTCTTCATTTCTAAGCATCCTGAGGACTCAAGTCTCAGCTCTTGAGTGTAGCTCCCCCTGATTCGGACACATTCTCTAACAAATTTCCCCAATTCGTTACATTTCTGCCATACAATTTAGTACCGAATTAAATATCTACATTTTCTGGCCACTATTGCTTTATAAGTAATTACATAATACAACCCCTAGCAAATTGCAAGTACGCAGTGATTGAAATCCCTACTTGAACTTCCTTGCAGGGTTACACGGAAGTCTTCCTAAGAGGGCTTAGGTCATCTTCCTGACAAATTTGAGCAGGGTCCTGCTCTTTGGTCCTCACGTGAGTAATGCACTGATGTCTGTGCAGTGTCTCAAGCTAGAACACTCAGAAACGTCACAAATAAGTTCACAAATCCCATGCTTAGTAAGCACTGAGGCACCATATTGTTTGTTAAATATCCTAAATCTATAGTGATTATGTGTATCACTCTTTATTCATAGCACCAACTGTCTTGCTGTTCACACGGTTTGTTTAATCCAGGGTAGCAAGGCATGAGTTGAGTTGCTGGAAGGAGACTCAAGGAGCCGTAGGAACTGCAGACAGGTTTATTCTCTCCTGGCTGGCATGGCAGCCATAACCCAGCCTCTCTCCTGGCTGACACAGCAACTGTAGCAGCAGCCACCACCTCACCATAATGTAGCCACAACATAGCCATGATACAACCTCATAGAACATAACCATGATGCCTCTCCAGTGTACACCCAATGCCAGGGCTTTCATGGTGGAGCTCTTACAGGCATACCCCCCAGAGTAGCCCACAACCAAGCAAGGATTTTGTGATGCACATGTACAGTGCCTCAAATGATCTGTTGCCACATAGTCATTATCTAGAAAATATGGGCTGAGAGAGCCTGAATATGCTGTCTTGGCTAACCTGCTCTTTCCCTCCACTATGTTTCCTCATCATCATAGCTAATATCCTCTCCTGGTTCAAAACATCAGTTCTTTTCCAGTTAATATGCTCTTCCCACCATGTTGAAGCCAGAGATGCCTTGTTAAAATGACGATGAAATTGATCCAAAGGCCTGCTTGAAACTACAAATGGCTCTTCTTTGGTGCCAATTCCACAGTATGAAATTCAAGGTCTTTTATGACACCTTACCCAGAATATGCATTCCCAAATGCTCACCAGATCGAGATCAGAAAAGAGAGGTAACTAACCTTGCTATATAACATCTTCCTTGTGTTAGTTGCTCAGTCGTGTTCGACTCTGCGACCCATGGACTGTAGTCCACCAGGTTTCTCTGTCTATGGGATTATCCAGGCAAGAATACTGGAATGGGTTGCCATTCCCTTCTCCAGGGGATCTTTGTGACCCAGGGATCCAACCGGGTCTCCTGCATTGCGGGTGGATTCTTTACAGCTGAGCTACTAGTGAAACCCAACATCTTCCTTGGGGAGGCAAAACTTCAGATTAAATAGCTTCCTCTCCCAGGTTTTACAGAGCAAGCAGAAACAGACTCAGTTTATGGCAATAAAGGCATTAATTAAGCAGAGTATGAGAAAATGTCAATGAGAATTGACAACTGTGACTTCTCACTTAAAACATTAAGTAAATTTGCTGTATGCCTTTCTCCTCCACCCTCTCCTCTTTCTTGCTCCTCCACTATTTGATTAAATACACTAGAATGAAAACATCAATTCACTCTCGTTAGAGGGCAAGACATTGTGAATTAATGAAGTCAGATTTGTGGGCAGTTTGATTCAATTCTATTACTTTCAAGTACTTATGATAACTGGATCTTAATCTTTCTGACATAGAGATCATTAGTTTCATTTAGCACATATGATATTGATCAGCTAAAAAGTCATTTGTAAGTTAGCAAAATATATATGTATATACACACATATATATAAATGAATATACATATATATATGCATCATGTTTATAGTAAGTCTATATTTATCATTATTGGTTGAAGTAGTTTTTAAGTATATGTGAGTTTGTGACTAGTTTGGATTTTCAGAGTTTATTAACTATTAACATCTTATAGCTAATTAACTATTAAAATATTTTGTCCCTTTGTGCTTTTAAACATGTGCTTTATAACTCTCACTCCCCTATCTCTTGATAAAGGAATGGGATTTTTTAAAAATCAAATTTTAGTCCCATCTCTTCTCAATTTAGTGGGATCTGAATTAAAAGATTTTACTACATGGAGTATCAGGTTAAAATAGACATGATATTTGGTGCAAGAGATCTCTAATGTGAGCCAAATTTCTTTCTGAGCTCAACAAGGAGAGTTTTGAAGCTGTGTGTTACTGGCTGAAAATCTTGAGAACAACAGTGATACAAGCTTCATTATCTGGTGTCATGCTTGTAGCAGTGAAGCTTTTGGTTTTAAATGGTATTTATTGAAAGCTAACCAGACTGTGAGCATTTAATTGAATATATCAATTTTCAGGAGACCAGAATTGTGTTTGCTTAGAAGCTTGTTCCAGAGACTCCCCCCTACCCCAACACTAGAAATATGTAATAATTTTTTTGTCTGAAAAAAAGCTTCAGGTAAAGCTGTAAGTTGCTTCTGCAATCATATCAGTTACTCTGGCAAAATGCAACCCCAAATCTCACATGACAGTTTACAAATTAAAACCTGTAGAAATAATTAAAAAAGGAGATATGCACAGGAGTGCTACGTGGAAATGTAAAGCTTCAGCAGCCAGCCCAGTTGAGTGATAACTAGACGTGAGGCACAAACTAATTGTACTTATCTAGTTCTCTACTTCTCATAGCAAAACTGGGAGCATGGGGCGTCTGAAGCAGGAAGAAAAAGGATGTTCATGCTGTCTTGCTCTCTTAAAGGTTCACAGAACGAAAGAGAACCAGTAAGAGAAAAAATATGACAGTGAGAAATGATAGCATTTTGGCATTAACTAAATTGTTGTGGAACTTCTTTATCTTTTAAGTAGCTCCATACCCTTTGCTTCTTTTGTATTCTACCCAATGACTGATTCAACAAAGGATTTTAGAGCAATTACCTGGTTTGACTTCATTAGTACCTTATTCTTCTCACTGGACTTTTAATTCTCCAGAGCCAAATTCTATACTGTCTTCTTTATTATTTATTTGTTTTTTATTTTTCTATACAACAAGCACTTGCCTGGGCACATGATACACATCTAATAATTATTCAAAAAATTAAAGCGTAAAGAGAGATATAGTTTTTTTGGATCATAATGGTTTTCTAATACATTATTGCTCAGCAGCCTTTTATTTTTTTCTTTTCTGGCTTTCTTTTTTTATTTTTTTAAACAGATCTTTCTGCAACAAATCCAGATACAACTCTTAGGGTATCCCAGTGAGATTTTTTTCCATCCCAGGGGCCTGGACCCGAACTGGAATAACTGTCAGCAGCAGCATTAATTGCCCCCCTTCTTGGCAGCCAGGGTGTGAAAATTGGTGTGGCAAAAGAGACTGAAATTTCCGTTCATCCCAAGAGGTAGCCGCCGGGGACCCGATGCAGCCCATTAGGGGGACAGCTGTGTTCAGGCAAGTTTCATATCTGTCTGAACAGCTCCTGCAGTCTGGGTAAACAAATACCTTAAATCCCTAGAGCCAGCAAACTTCTTCAGGATTTTCTCCTAATCTCGTGGAGCCTGATTGTGTCTGGGCCTAAGGCATTTTCTAATTGTGAGTAATTTACCTTTGAAAGCTCAGGAGCCTGCATCTCAGGGAGCGTGACCACTCAAGGATTCTGGAAGAGAATTGCTCATTTCCTCCTTAGTCCCTTTACAGGAACCCCTTCTGCTTCCTAGGAACTCTCTCTTTCCCTTTAGGAGATGATAAATAATATTCATCCTGTAAGAGTCAAAGCACAAAGCTCTTTTCAACCACCTGCTTCCACTAAGGACTTCTTCCTCTGAGATCCTGCTTCTCATATATCGCTTAGTACCTTGCGCTGCACTTGGAAAATGTCCTTTCTGTTTCCCAGTCTACATTGTGTTCTTCCAGTTCAGAATTCATATTTCCGTAGCATGTCTAGTGCAATATTAGATACACAGAGGGTGCTAGTGCATAGCATGACTGATTAGCTCTAGTCAATCTGCTTATGGCAAAAACCAGGAATAGGAACCCTGATCATGATGTCCTGCCCCCCGCCTCCATCTTCCTCCATCAGCTGTTCACAATTTTGTGCATTTAACGACTTTTCCCCTGTGCTGACTGCTAGACCTTTTTTTACTAGAGTGGGCTTCCTGAATGCAGAGGCCTTGGTATCTGCCTCACAATGTAAGAGAAGATCCAAAGGGAAAGACCTGCTTGAGGAAGCCTTCCAAGTTGAGGAAAGACTTGCTCAGGATGTAGAAATATGAACATAACCAAGTCAGAAACTAATAATGATTTCTTTCTGCATTTCCTACAACAGAGTGGTCCATCAGGGGAAAGTACCTCTTGAAGATGCACATGAAGAATCAGGATGAAACTCATTTGAGAAGAGTGAAGAAAGTACACCAGTCCTGAGTGGGGGTTCAGACTGCCTGAACTTTCAAGTCTGCAGTCTGTTGGAGACCTTGATTTTAAGGTAAGTGTGATGAGTAATTTTATCTATCAATAGGACTGGATCATGGGAGCCCAAACATTTGGCCAAAGATTTTTCTGGGTGTGTCTATGAGGGTGTTTCTGGATGAGATTAATATTTGAATAGGTAGACTGACTGAAGCAGATTGCCCTCCTTAATTTGGGTGGGTCTCATCCAGTCAAAGGAAGACTGGAATAGAACAAAAAGACTGAATTAGAGGGAGTTTTGCCTGCCTGACTCATCAGCTGGGAAACTGGCCCCTTCCAGCCTTTGAACTCAGATTGAAACACCGGCATTTCTTGGGTCTCCAACTTGCCAGCCTTTGCACTAGATTGTCTATCATCGGCTCTCCTGGTTCTCAGGCCTTCAGACTTGAGTAGTACTATACCACCGGCTCTCCTGGATATTCAGCTTACTTACTGCCAACCTTGAGGACTTGTCTGCCTCTATAATCATATGAGCCAATTCCTTAAATAAACTCTCTCCATATGTATGTTTGTGTGTGTGTGTGTATATGTATATATATGGGGTTTCTCAGGTGGCACTAGTGGTAAAGAACCCACCTGCCAATGAGGAGACCTAAGAAACATGGATTCAATCCCTGGGTAGGTAAGATCCCCTGGAGGAGGGCATGGCCACCCACTCCAGCATTCTTGCCTAGAGAATTCCATGGACAGAAGGAGCCAGGCGTGCTATAGTCCATGGGGTCACAAAGAGTCAGACAGGACTGAAGTGACTTGGCACACACACATGCATATATGTATGAATGTATCTATCTACCTGTATCTACATCTGTATCTATATACCTCTCTCTCTCTGTCTCTCTCTCTCTGTATATATATATATATATATATATATATATATATATATATATAAACACACACAGAGACAGAGAGAGAAACAGACAGAGTGAGAGATCCCACTGATTCCTTTTCTCTGGGCAACTCTGAATAATAGAGTCAGCGTTGTCTGTTTTATAAAGTGCTGCTCTCTGACAAGAGGGGATCAAGGCATGGGAAAGCTGGCTTTAGCCCCAGCCCAGTCCATCAAACAATGCCTCCAGCCTTCCAATTGGACTCTCCGCTTCATTTGTTCTAAGAAGGAAAATAAGTTTTGTCTTTTTCCCCTCTGTTCTTACCAATCTGTCCTTTGTTATTTGGCAGGAGCTGGTAGCTTTTCTTGTGGTCTGACTGGATCTGGAAATAACATGGTTATTTTTGTTTAAACGTAATAGCAAAGAAGAACTTGAGCTTATACGCAATTTAGCCTTATCAAGCCCAGACATATTTGTTTGTGTACAATCAGCATGCCTGAGTGATGTCAGGAGAGCTCTGAAAACAATATATTCTGAAGCCAGAGTTGTTAGTGGGTGGAACCTTCCCAAATAATAAGCATTGTGCACATGATTGGAACTAGAATGAGTTATTTAGTCCAATACAACCGGCTTTAGTCCATACAGCATGTCATACGACTCAGAAACAAAACAGGAAAAGGGAAATAAATGAAAGGGAATGGGCTAAACATGAAGGAAATTGTATATCTGTGAGCTGTTTAGAGGCACTCAGTTAATAGTTGTTGAATGAATTATAACTTTTGGAATAAACATAAGATTGCATTCACACAAGTATACACATATACAAGTATGCAGGAAAATGGCATATAAGAGATATTACAAATGCATTCATATTGAGAGTTTGTGTTACTGATGAATTGCCCTACACTGAGATGGTCAGGATGCCCAAAGACTCCTGTTAAATAGTCCCACTCCTTCTCTCTCCTGGTATTGTCTTTCCTTTGCACTTCAGTAGCTGCCCAACACTTCATTCTACATTTGCTCCATTCCATGCACCCTCTGAGCTACTTCCAGTCAAATGGAGGCACGTCCAACTTCCATGATGGGGGCAGAAAATTCTCTCCAAACTCGTTCTCAAAGAGAAGAGTACCTACATCTCAGAAACTGTATTTCTAGTAACAGTGCTAGTTTTGTTCCAAATCACCTTTGCATTCATTTATTCCAAGGAAAATCAAGAACAGTGGCCACTAAAAATGAGTATGTGCTCTGAAAATGATAAGTTCTTTGCCTGTCTGCAGTGTTGGAAAAATATTGTATTCTGCCACCTATGGCATCCTGCCCCAACCTCTCACCTTTAAACATACCCCAGGGGTTGACAGCTACAGTTAAATGTATTGATGAATGTTTTAACCAGTTTTTATACCTACTTTATATCTAGTCCATGAAAATGGCACTTGCAAGTGATGAAAGGGAGTATTAAGAAACTAAAAATTCAGAAAGTTTGCTTCAAGTGACAAAGTTGTAAGGAGAGTGTTCTTTCACTCTTTGGACTCATAAGGAAACAAAATATAACCATCCTGACACTTTGCCTCAATTTTTGAATGATCTCTATCAGTAAATTTTGAAACAGAATGTTAATTCTACGGGGTTGCACCAAGCAATCTGATTTATCAGGTTTCAGTGGGTTCCTGGGTATCTGAATTTTGAACAAAATTATTTAGGACATTCTGATGCAAGAAATCTATAAAACTTGCACTTTGAGCATAATCACAGCATGTTTAAATACTTTCTTCTATCCTGCTTTCACTTAGAGTTGATTCAGTAATTTCTCCTTAGATAAAATATAGAGAAGGAAATCTCAAAATTTCTAACCAAAAGATCTTCGGATTTATTTTCAGACTCTATAATCTAGGCCTAACTCTTTCTTTCCTGAAGGGTACTACGAGATATTCTCTTAACCAATCCGATTCTCAGTTTCTTTAATTATAGGAAAATGATAGTATCTAGCTTTTATAGTTCCCATATGACTCAGAGAAATAATGTTTGTTGAACTGCTTTGGCATTTGTAAATTGCTGTACAAAAGTAGGAGAGTGTTCTAGTTATGAATATGCACACTGATGATTTCAGCAAGGGGGCATTCAGAATGCAATAGTGCTTATTATCTTGTCAGCTGGTGTAGTAGGGGTGGATAGTAGAGATGTGATGAAAACCTTTCTTAAGATTTCTAAGAAGGGAGAGAATAATGAGAAGTAGACGGTATGGGAGGACGTTGAAAAGGGACTGAGGTATAAGGTGGGCTTTCAGATAAAAAAGTGGGCTTGTTGTAGGTAGAAAATGTCTGTGGAGGTGATCCAGGTGGAAGAAAAAGAAAGAAAGGGCCCAGAGGTGGGAACCAGTACCTCAGAAAATGTGGAAAGGGATGGCAAATAGCAATAAATGTGGTTTGAATTTCAAGAAATCAGAAAGCTCATCTAATTTAATTTGTTACTTTGAATAGATAAAGACCATACCCAAGTCTACAAAGTCTCATCATTTGTTTCGCAGATAAACCAACTGCTAAAAGTTCTGATCAATAGGTAAAATTCTCTTCAGTAGCAGCATTTGCAGCAAAAAATAGACCATCCAAGGAAACCCTCCCCTAAAGACTGAGTGAAGTATCACCCCATTAAAGTCATGGATTTATCAATCTATTGATACATTTAAAAGGTCTCCATTGTAAAATCAGTGAATATATAAATAGTTCTAACCTGAAAGAAAGGACAGATTTAAAGAAAAAAAAAGAAAAAAGCTCTCCTTGTTATTGAATTCACATACTCTTTCCAAAGTGTCACATTTTTTTTTCCTGCTAAATTCTTTTCAGTATCTCTCAACTTTTTAAGTACAGTTTCCTTCCAAAAAATGGGAAAAAAATCTAGTCCAATATCTCAAACACATTTTGGACTTTAGAGTACTTTACACGAGAGCACAGAAGGATATTTTTCTCTACTTTGAGCATTATGATTTAATAGACTTTTTAAATAGAATGTCAGAAACAAAAGAATAATTTTAGTACAATGGCATGAGAACTAAATGTATGGATTGATCCTCTGATAGGCTATTTACTTTCCATCTCCCGCTCATGTACTTGTTAAGTGATTCATGTAAGTGGCTAGAGTGTTAGAGACCCAAGCTCCCTGTTTATCAAATTGAATGGAATCAGCCCTCTTGTCTCACCAGTTCCAATGGCGACAGGTAGGAAAGCACACTGATGATGATTCTGGAATATTTAAAAAAAAAATAAATTCTCACGTGACAGTAAGTTTTTACCGACCATTTGCTAGATGGAAGGTGCTAGTTCAAGGAGTGTAGTAGGCCTGCAAAAGAAGTTGAAGATTTGGGGACTTGACAACTGTTTGCAAAATGCAAGATGACCTGTTTTTTCCTGAATCTTCTCACATGAATTCTCACTGAAAAACCAGGTTCTGAAAAGATGTTTGGACATGAGGAGAGAGCTGTAAGCTGGAGTTAGGAAATGTAGTCTCAAGTTTTGGATGTTTGAGCCAATCACTGTAGCTTTCCCTGCTTTGTTTTCCACATGGTAAAGCGATAAGCCATGTTGGAAGATATCCCAGCTACTATTACATGAAGTTTCAGAGTAAATTTAACATAGTGAGTGTGCTGGTCATTAAGATACTGTCTCCCAGCTATCGAAGCATCTTCCTACTCTCTCCCATCTATCTAAGCATCTTCCTGCTCTGTGAAGTGGTACCCAAAGAGGGATATAAAGGCTGGAAGAGGGAGAGATTCTCTTATATTTTTGTTTATAGATGCTTCTTACTCTGGCAGCAATGTCTGATTTCAGTAGCACTTAACTCCAACTTGAAAAATGTTAGCTCCACTACCCAGACCAGCCCCACTGTTCCCCCTGAGAGGTTCCCCAGTTCCTCAGAGGACCATGTCCCAGTTGTACAGGAGCCCTCTTTGCAGGTCTTGAGGCATCAGCTGGGTGGTATTCCCTCCTCAGATATCTAGTTCCAGCTCTGTCAGTTCCTCCAATTGCTGACATTCTAACAACTCTAACCTCTTTTCCTGGGGCTGAAGAGTGGAAGCTGCTTCTTTAGTGTCTACTTCATGTTACCTCAGTAGTCCCTTTTATCTTTTAAGTCCTCCAGTATTTATTTAACTAACTTCCTGTATTACATTCTACAGTTGGAACAACTGATGTAAACATTTGACTTTTCAAATTGGAGCCTGATAAATTCAGTGGCAGAAGACAAATTGGAGCATTTATAATATTGAAAGTCTTTCCAAACTAGCCATACTTCTTTCCTGAGATTCTGAGATCCCATCTCCTTCACCATGGTTATTCTTCCTGTTATTTGAACAGAAGTCCTTTCTCTTCTATCATTGAGATTCTCCATGGATCTTTGGCTTTGACATCTGTTTGTTATACGGGTTCTTGCAATGCAAGACACTTCATCCATTTGCACCATGGAAGCAAGTCAAATTGTCTTATTTTGAAGCCTTCTGGTAGGTTAAATCATAATCACTCTCAAATCAGGTCCCACATGAGGCTTAATCTCTTTCCTGCTCACTAGTGGTAGAGTGGTAGAGAGCTGTTTTGCTATGAGCTGACATTTGCAGGCAAAAGCAACCAGGTGGTCATTATGTCTACAGACAGGAATTAATGTGCAGCAGTCAGTGAACCTGTCTTACTCCAAAACAAAAGCTTTCTGAAATAATTGGTTTCTTGCTGCAGTCCTGCCACAACAGGTAGACAGGAAGGCATGTGGGAATTGGTAAGCTTGGGAACACAGACACTCCCTGCTTAGTGTGGCATTATTCATGTGCCCTGAACCTTCCATTCTGTATGTTGGGTGATAGTTCAGAAATAATGACCTCTGCCCAGGATCTGAATTCCTAGAGGACATGAAGAAGCAGCACTGGGACTTCATTATAAGCTGGTCCTCTTGTAAGTTGCTGCAGCATGGAAATGGGAAAACCTTCTACCAAATTGACAGGGAGTTCAGTTCATAGCATGTTATCCAGGTTGGAAACACACCCCAACTTGATTCGTTCATACAGCCAGTCTGTCTGTGACTGAGTATAAAGTGGAAGACGTATATCCTGAGTTATTTCAATGTCAGTGTTATTTCTGATTAACTTTGTAAGCCATGATATGTCCTATCAATTTAATTATGATAAGGCACTTTCAAGTGTCCCCTTTAGCCATTGGAGGGACAGAAACCATTTACCAGGTCATGTGTCCAAATACTAAATTCAAAGAAATTAACTGATTAAATTACTGCCATCATTTAAGCCTTCTTGAATATAAAAGTTGAGTAAGGGAAACAATACTAAGGTTTTGAAAGTTAAATCACAATTTAGACCTGACTGAACATTTGGGAATGGCAACCCACTCCAGTATTTTTGCCCGGAGAGTCCCATGGACAGAGGAGCCTGGTAGGCTACAGTCCATGGGGTCGCAAGAGTTGGATATGACTTAGTGACTAAACCAGACCAGACCAGAAACATCTGGAATGGGCCAGACTTTATCAAATGGGCTCAGATTTAGCACATTGAAGTTTTGAAGGAATTCCTTGAGGAAAAAAAAAAAGACTTTTGCTGCATTTGAAAGAAAATTTCTATAACACTGTACCACTTACTGCTCTGCAAGATGGTTTACTACTCTTACACATCTTAAATATTCTAGCAGATTGTAAACTCCTTGATAGCAGTGGCACTAGGAAGTAAAAAAACCAGAAAGTCATCATTTTCAGCCTCTCCTTATATGAGTATTTGATCCTCCACCTTCACTTAAATATCATTCAAGCTCGGTTTGAACACTGTCCTACTGTGGAATTCGCTAATCAATAAAGCCAACCATCCAGGTGCTTTAATTTTGCTTTCAGAATTACAGCAACTAATCTCCTTGCTTGATTCAGTGGTGAAGAATCCACCTGCCAATGCAAATGTGGGTTCAGTCCCTGGATGGGAAAGATCTGCTGGAGAAGGAAATGGCTACCCACTGCAGTATTCTTGCCTGGAAAATCCCATGCACAGAGGAACCTGGGGGCTACAGTTCTTGTGGTTGCAAAGCATAGGGCATGATTTAGTGAATAAACAATAACAGCAAAAATCTCCTTGTTTATTACAAAATTTCATTTTAATATTGTCATGAAATGTTGTCTTCAAATCTGAAATTCCAGTCTCTTTCAAGTTCTTTAACACACTATGCCTGAAGATACTTTCATATCCTGATCAATTTCTTCTGGCTGATTTCCAGTTTGCTAGTGTCTATATTTAGTTATCACACCCTGAATTTAGTAAAACCCAATAACACTACAAACAACACTGATTTATTAAGAAATGACTATGTTTTCATCACTCCTCCTTCAAGTATACCATTTAGTTTCCCGAAGCATCATGAATTAAAGTCCTTGGGTCCTTATTTTTAGAGATGAGAGACATGAACTTGAGCAAATGGCCCAAGTCCAGTTACTAGCCAGAATAATGTGGAACCCAGAATCAAGTGACTCTGAAGCCTAGGCATGGTGCTGGAGGAAGGCAGGCTCTCTCTCCAGGTATAAGCAAAGCTCTAAGTGTATATTACTCACCTTCATACCCTCACAACACCAGCCTCAATGCTTAAACTAATGCATCTTCCTAAATAAAAGAGCGTGTGGATAGAAACAGTGACAGCAAAAACTATGTCTTCAGAGCATGCGGATGATTTCCATGCTTCCCCCACTTTTGTTCTGGATATCTCCATTGAATGACAACAATAGCTCTAACTCACCCCTTCCCCTTCCTTGCTCTGCCCTGGATTCTCACAAAAGTGTTCATTTGTAGCTATATATTTGATCTTGCCACACCCCTTTCACACCTGCAGACTTTGTATTTAGTGTGACTCCAAACCTCTTCATGATTCTATATCTCCTACCAGCTCTGCTAGAAGCATTGTCCGCCTTCCTGGATAGCCTTTTAATGTTTTTCTTTTTCTATCCCTGCCTGTGTCAATCTGTTTCCTAACTCAGGGACTCAGAAGCTCTCTCCTTGTGTTTGCTTTTCTGTGGTTCTAAACTGCTACCTCCTCCGTGAAGACTTTCTGGACAATCCCATCTAATTATGGTTTACGTTTTTGTTCAACTTGCAGTCATTTGTCACTATTTAGGGGTGACTTGCACTTGGTTTTTGACTGTCTCATCCACCAGAATGGGAGCTTTAACAGGAGAGGGATTTTGTTCGTTTTCCTTATATGTTTATGTATGAAAGGCTCTTTTTGAAGCTATTTGCTCTATGGAGAGATCTGCTTTGACCCATGCTTCATGACCCAGATAACCACGATGGTGTGATCACTCACCTAGAGCCAGACATCCTTCGAATGCAAAGTCAAGTGGGCCTTAGGAAGCATCAATACAAACAAAGCTAGTGGAGGAGATGGAATTCCAGTTGAGCCATTTCAAATCCTAAAAGATGTTGCTATGAAAGTGTTGCACTCAATATGCCAGCAAATTTGGAAAACTCAGCAGTGACCACAGGAATGGAAAAGGTCAGTTTTCATTCCAATCCCCAAGAAAGGCAATGCCAAAGAATGCTCAAACTACTACACAATTGCACTCATCTCACACACTAGCAAACTAATGTTCAAAATTCTCCAAGCCAGGCTTCAACAGTATGTGAACTATGAACTTCCAGATGTTCAAGTTGAATTTAGAAAAGGCAGAGGAACCAGAGATCAAATTGCTAATATCCACTGGATCATCAAAAAAGCAAGAAAGTTCCAGAAAAGCATTTACTTCTGTTTTATTGACTATGCCAAAGCCTTTGACTGTATGGATCACAACAAACTGTGAAAAATTCTTCAAGAGATGGGAATATCAGACCACCTTACTTGCCTCCTGAAAAATATGTATGCAGGTCAAGGAGCAACATTTGGACTGGACATAGAAAAACAGACTGGATACAAGTCAGGAAAGGACTACGTCAAGGCTGTATATTGTCATCCTGCTTATTTAACTTATATGCAGAGTGCATCTTGCAAAATGCTGGGCTGGATGAAATGCAAGCTGGAATCAAGATTGTTGGAAGAAATATCAATAACCTCAGATATGCAGATGACACCACCCTTACAGCTGAAAGTGAAGAAGAACTAAAGAGACTCTTGATGAAAGTGAAAGAGGAGAGTGAAAAAGTTGGCTTAAAACTTAACATTTAGAAAATGAAGATCATGGCATCTGGTCCCATCACTTCATGGCAAATAGATGCGGAAACAGTGACAGACTTTATTTTTTTCCATTCCAAAATCACTTCAGATGGTGACTGCAGCCATGAAATTAAAAGACACTTGCTCCTTGGAAAAAAGCTATGACCAACCTAGGCAATATATTAAAAAGCAGAGACATTACGTTTCCAACAAAGGTCTATATAGTCAAAGCTATGGTTTTTCCAGTAGTCATGTATGGATGTGAGAGTTGGACTATAAAGAAAGCTGAGTGCTGAAGAATTAATGCTTTTGAACTGTGGTGTGATGAACAGGGAAGCCAGGTGTGGTGTAGTCCATGTGGTCACAAAGAGTCAGGCACAACTGAGCGACTGAACTGAGCTGACCTTGACAAAACTGCTGAAGTCTTGTTGTTGTTCAGTCGCTCATTCACATCTGACTCTGTGACCCCATGGTCTGCAGCATGCCAGGGCTTCCCTGTCCTTCACCATCTCCTGGAGTTTGCTCAAACTCATGCCTATTGAGTCAGTGATGCCATCCAACCATTCAAACTCTATCATCCCCTTGTTCTCCTGCCCTTGATCTTTCCCAGTGTCAGGATGTTTTCCAAGTAGCCAGTTCTTTGCATCAGGTGCCCAAGTACTGAAGGTTCAGCTAAGCATCAATCCTTCCAATGAATATTCAAGGTTGATTTCCTTTAGGACTGACTGGTTTAATCTCCTTGTAATCCAAGCAACTCTCAAGGGTCTTTTCCAGCACCACAGTTCGAAAACATCAATTCTTTGGTGCTCAGCCTTCTTCTTGATCCAGATCTCACATCCCTACAGGACTACTACTAGCTTTGACTCTATGAACTTTCATTAGCAAAGAGATGTCTCTGCTTTTGAATCCAGTGTCTAGATTTGTCATAGCTTTTCTTCCAAGGAGTCCAATCTAGATTCCATTTGTTCTCCAAGAGAATATTGACCATGGAGGATGCTCAGAACTTTTCTCCCAGCCTTCTTTACCTTTTACATGCACATCACTGAGTACCTCATCCCCGTTTTGTGTTGTGATGCCATTGTCACTGGTCTCTTGGTACTTCTGCTGTAGTCAGTGCCACCACGGTGCTTACTTTTAGGAAAGGCAGGTCCCACAGAGCAATCCTGTCCCAATGGCTCACCACAGCTTTGGGACCTACACTGAGGTCAGTTCGCCTAAGGCTAAAACCCCTGCAAAGCTGAATACCCTCCACTAGAAAGGGCAGGACTATACCCTTCTGCTCTGAGCTGTTTTTCCTTCTTTTGTCTCCCCACTTCCTACCATTTCTATCCACCTGAACATTTCCTCCTGTACTCTGGTTGGCATATTGTGAGTCTCTCTGCAGATCCAGTCTGGGTGAGGCAGATTCAACTTCTTTCCTTTTATTGGACATTGTAGATGAATATCCGTATGTCTAACATATCCATTTTAATTTCCTCATGAGTGTTAAAAGCAGTGACAAGTTAATTGCTAAGTAACAAGATTACATCTTAGCAGGAGTTGTCTTCCCCAAATAGTGCCACAATCAAAAGTTTAATCATATGTAACTTCATGTCAGTGGATGGATACATTTTTGTCGCTAAGAACTTTGATAAGCCAGGAATCCCATCTTATGCTCTCCACCTAATTTACTGATGCCCAGGACCACAAATGGCACTCCATTTTTTAATTTTACATGTAAATAATAACACTGAGTCCTTAATTTTCTTAGAACATCACAAACATAAAAGAGTAATTGTGTACAGAGAATAACCAAATTATTTAGAACCTCTGGTAAATTAGCATTTCTTGGAATGAGCATTGAGCAAAGGATACCTTGAAAAACATTTCAGCAGATAACCTTTTAAGTTGAAGTCTTTTGATTGCAAAGAAAAGATTCATAATAGTGGACGTGAGTTGGGGTACACTCTTGCATGCCCTACCCTCTGATGAAGCCATCTCACAATGTCTAGGGAGGGATCACTGACTTACTTATTGGTGGGTCAAAAGACAGACAAACAGTATTCTTGATTTTAGGTCAAGCAAATTGCACTGTTAGCATCATCAAGTAAACTCTCTATGATCTGGAAAAATGTAAAATGTATTCCCTATAGAAGCAAAATACAAGTGCGAGTTGTTTCATTCATATTCAGAAAAAGCATATCACTAACAGCTTTAATTAAGCATTGGAATACTATAAGGATTTATATAAACCTCAGGAAAGAGGTTTGTGTGTGTTTCTCTCTCCCTCTCTCTCTCGACAGATGACCTGAGTTAAGCCATGAGTTATCCTGACATTTCACTTACCTTTCCATTCATTTTCTTTGCCAGAAAGAGATTTGCCACACTTGCAGGCAACGAAGACAAAACCATTGCATCCTCCTGTTTCTGGTAGCATCCCTGGGGGAAATGTGTGAAGATGGTCAAATGTTTGAGCTTCTTAAACTGATGAGGAAAAGAAAGAAAGAAGTGTCTTTTTCAGATGCCGAAGATTATATGAGGCCCTTTAGCTATTATAATGTTGCACAGGATGTTGAGGAAAGTAAGATGCATAAAAAGCCACATTAAACAGGAGAGGATTAGCATGTGCCAACAGGAAATCCAAAACCAATAGCACTTAGACATTTTTTAAAGATGTAGGAGTGATTACCTTTTTTTTGTTTGTTTAACCTTAGGTATTTATCAATACCTTGCACATCATTAGGAAATCAAACAATGCTTTGTGTGAAATGAACATTGTTCATATTTTTTACTGGAGAAAAATAGATAACAAATGCATCACACTTATACATGTTCTTATTTTCAAAATCCTAAAAACAAAACAAAACAAAAAAACTATGTTGAAAAAAATATTACAATAGTAATACATTCATTAGGATATTTAAATAATTTCAAATTCATACAAGTTTTCTAATTTACACAGGTATGAGACTCAAGCAGAATACTGATTCATTAACACATCATTAAGATTTGAATTTTTCCTTAAATGTTACATTGGGTCTCTTTGTTAGATCAAAATATACCATGGTTCTATTTGAAGCTTAACATCTTATTGTAGTGAAAAACTAATACAGCTTAATTGATTTGCGGCAACAATTAAAGCATATTTTCTTCTCATTTTGTGTATTTATGTTTAATTTCTATCCAATTTACAAGTTCCTATTTTGTGTCAGTCACTCATGGTGGTGGTGCCATTCCCTGTATATCTTTCGGATATGCTACCTCTGTGCTAGAGGTTTATTGATTTGCCCCATACCTTAGTACCAGGCTTAGTAACATAAATGTGAACAAAATTAGAAATTATCATCCATGAAGTTACTAGTTGTTTGGAATTCCTAGAAATAGATATTAATGTCTTACTTATTTATCCATGACATATCAATAATGTGCTAACCATATAAAACATTAAAATGCAACCATTGATTTAAAGACATCACATTCAAATCAACAGACTTTTGCTCTTTGAATTATCCATTTTAACTTTTTAGTAGAGGAACTTGAGTTTGAGTTTTTCACACATCTCTCTCATCCTGGGTTTTGATCAAGTTTGAGTAAAAACTGAAGCACAGAGAACCGGACTCAAAAAGGGTTTATAATTCTTACAGGAAAAATCTAGTGTCTAAAATTGCAGATCATATTTTCAAAAATGTTTTTGCAAAATGTCCAAGGCAGCTGCTAGACCAAACAGAGAGAAGAGATGATCGAGTTAGAAATTTGTTTTTTTCCATTTCTTTTTAGAACAACTTGATGAAATTCAGCAACTTTTAAAATTAAAGGATACTTTTATTCTCTTAGGAGTCATGTTTCTAACGAAACATAGAAGCAATGGGATTACAATCAATATGATACCAGCTACTTCAAACAAACCATGAGACACTAGTGATGGAGGCACTTTCTAAGTCTTCTGGCTATCTAAACAGCCAGGCAGTATTAGCAATATTTGAGTGCTCTCAAGCAGTCTATAAACTTGAAATTTATAAGATTTTGAGTTACTTCCTATATTTACTGCATGAAAATTTCAAGTCTGTTCTAAAAGGAAACCAAGATTTCAGGCTAGCATGTGAAAATAAGAGTGAGTGAATTATTCATTTTATTTGATGATTGTGGTTGCAGAGAGGTTAATCAATACAAAATTTATCTCATGGATTTCATTTTCCAGAGTAGTGGTTATGGTGAGTGAATAAACTGTAAAGTTCACTTAACGGTAATAAAATAACCTTCAATCAGTCAACAGTTACCAAGCAGCACTTTGCAAGACCAGGAGGGATACAAATGTACAGTAAACACCTTCCACATGGGGGATTCCCTGGCAGTCTAGTGGTTAAGATTTCACCTGCCAGTGCTGGGGTTGTGGGTTTGATCCTTGGTCAGAGAGCTAAGATTCCACAAGCCTCATGGAAAAAAGACAAAATATAAAACAGAAACGATATTTTAACAATTTCAATAAAAAATGGGCCACATAAAAAAAATCAAAAACAAAAAACAGTAACCTTACAGCTGGGCCAGGAGAGGGTATTCCTTGGGTTAAAAGGGAAAAGCCAACAAGGAGTTGGCTGTCGCTTCCAGATTCTGCTCTATATACTAGACCTTGGAATTCCCTTTATAAATGGTTCTGAGTGTACCCCTAGCAATTGCATGGGCTTTTCCGCATGTTTGTTTTCAGAGGTTGGATAGTATATTGGGTGTGCAAATCCCTAGACATGAAGGGAACCCAAGGGACATTTAAGGGGAAAGTTTCTAAGAGGTGAGGCACACACACCTGAGGACTCCCTTACAGTGCAACTAAACAAGGATGGCAAGAAAGGCAGGCGTGGTGAGATCCCATGTGAAAAGTCACATTTTCTATATCTTCATGATCAAAAAGAGCTTTGAGGAGTCTGGGAATTTTAAATTCAACTTAGCCTTCTAGGTTGTCATGAAGATACACTTATCTAGGTAACATATAAAAATTAATTTTTAATTTATAACTTATAAGGATAAAGAAATCAACCCTGAATATTCATTGGAAGGACTGATGCCGAAGCTGAAGCTCCAATATTTTGGCCATCTAACGTGAAGAGCGGACTCATTGGAAAAGATCCTGATGCTGGGAAACATTGAAGACTAAAGGAAAAGGTGGTGTCAGAGGATGAAATGGTTAGATAGCATCACCAACTCAATGGATATAAATTTGAACAAACTCAGAGATAGTGGAGGACAGAGAAGATTGATGTGCTGCAGTCCATTGGGTCAAAAGAGTTGGACACAACTTAGCAACTGACCAACAACAAAAGGATAGAAGATATTAGGTCTGTGGAACTTGTTCTTGATCAATAATATGGTCAGAGTGGGCTAAATGCATTGTCGTTATCTGCAAGAAGTTTACATTTAAGGAGATGAAATAAAACATATAAAATATTCATTATGCAAATGCTCATGGCTGGGGCATTGGGATGACCCAGAGGGATGGGATGGGGAGGGAGGTGGGAGGAGGGTTCAGGATGGGGAATACATGTAAACCCATGGCTGATTCATGTCAATGTATGGCAAAAACTACTACAATATTGTAACGTAATTAGCCCCCAACTAAAATAAATAAATTTATTAAAAAAAATATTCATTATGCATATTAAGAGTATAAAATCAGAACTTTTTAAACCTAGACAATTACATACCACTTATTCTTATTTTCTCAGCATAGGTAAATAATTATTTGGACTTCCTAGGTGGCCCTAGTGGTAAAGAACCCCCCTGCCATTGCAGGAAACATAAGAGATGTGGGTTTGGTTCTTGGGTTGGGGAGATCCTCTGGTGGAGGGCATGGCTACCCACTCCAATATTCTTGCCTGCAGAATCCCGTGGACAGAGGAGCCTGGAGGGCTACAGTCCACAGGGTCACAAAGAGTTGGACATGACTGAAGCAATTTAACATGCATGAATGCAAAGAATTATTAGTTTGGTTGTAGCTTTCTTAGGTACTGAAAGAATATTTTGTTCACAAGACCAATTCCTCCTGGTTTACTTTTGAGAGTATTCCAGAATTAGTTCAACATAATGTCTTTAGAATATGCAGTGTTAAGTTTGTGTGTAGGTGTGTGTGTGTATTAACATAGAAATCTAAGTTATTTCAGGAATTTGAAAAGGAATGGCTGGCAGGGAGGGGGCAGGGAATAAATATCTGCAGTGACTTAAATATAAAAAAGTGCATATCTGTTATTAGATTGTCCTAGTTTATCAGTATATATTTTAAAAAGTAATTAAACCTACTGAACTCAAAAAAGTAGGGTCTATAATTTTAAAATGACTCCATAGTGTCATCAAAGTACTTTTGATATTAAAAGAAAAGAAGAAGAAATAATGAAATACTGTTGAAATCTTATCTCTTGGATATAATCGCTGACCCACAGCATGAACAAATCTGATTTTCTACAGGTACCTCTTACAACAGGCTTTAATATGCAGGTCATGTGCTTACAATCTATGTTTACATGATAGAGAAGAATAGAATCAAAGGTAAGAGATTTTTGCCTTTAATTTTTTTTCATTATAAAAAATGTATTTAAATTGAATGGGTCTAACATTCAACTATCTCCTAATGTCTTTTACCTAGTAGACTGGCTGTTCAGGCCTCTTAGGTAAATAACTAAATGTTTTTAAAAACCACACAAATACATATTTAATCAATAGACTGGAACAAATAGAACCTCAATGGGCTATTTGGAGCTTGGGACAATTGCAAGATCATTGAGCTGGTAGCCCACTGTGGCTCATGTTAACATTTTAGAGCAGGTTAAAAAATGCTAACCTGAACTCACTTTAATCAAAGTCCTTAATGTGCAAGATTAAAAAACCATAATGAAGTATTATTATAGAGGGGGCAACCTGGATTAAAAGTAGTTCAAGTAATGTTTGTTAAACATGCCTTATCACACATAAGGGAAAGAGAACTTAAGAAATTGGTTCAAAAGCAAAATAGAGTATTTTAAGATGCTTTTGAGCACACAGTTCCAATACGTGCAGATTTATTTGTATGTATTTATTCATTTATGTATTTGTTATTTACAAATACTTCAAAACAAATTTTGTGAAGCAGTGTATTTAAAATGCTTCTGAGAATCACAGAAGTTTGATTTCATGTTATAGATGGCTCATTTTCTCATGTTTTTGATCAGTTGTTAGTCTCTCAAGGAACAAGATAAGCTAGAGTAGGTTCTTTGTTCATGAGATTAGAAATAAGCCCGTATTTTAAATAGTCACTGGTAATTTTAATGTTTAATTTGCTTAAATCGTATTGGTTGGCCTCTTCCTGTCATGCCTTTGTACCTACCTCAAGAAGACCAGACACTTGGCGTGGAGATTTCCATCTGTACTTCATCAGTGGTACAGCTGCAGCTACTTTTCTGGAATCACCTCAGGCCTTTCATCTATTCTGTGAAACATAGTTTAAGTAATATCAAAAGTAAAATCCTAAATACACATAGCCAGATAGATGTAAACTGCAATCCATCATAGTATGATGGATGCTGGTGAGGCACTGAGGTGGTCTCCATCATCTCTGCTGAGCTACAGAAGTCCCGTCTTCCCCTTGGGACACACCTCTTATTTTATATGATGTGTGACCATCTTCTATGTGGACAGACTGGGAGAGCAAGTGGCAATTTGTGTGTAAGTATTTGAAAAGCTTATTTTCTTTTTGTCCACTGAAATGCTTACAATGAGAGGTTCTGTTTTCTGCACCCAGCTAGATAATCATGTGTATCTACTGCCCTGCAAGTGCTTTGCTTCAGAGACCACTGTTCTAGGATTCTGTGGATAGATGAAATGTCTTAGAAAGGAATGGGGAACCCTACACATTGATGAAGCTGCAAAGGAATGCCAAGAATGCTTTAGATTAAGAAACTGGGAGATTAAGACTATTACTTTTCAATGACCTTCCACTATCATTTATTTCCTGGAGTACAGGGATAGCATGCTATGGGGTGAATGGTGACTCCATGGTCTTTGAGAATGATGCCACCTGGAAATGAGCAGGAAGTGGTCTGCGTGGCTTTCACAGTGGCGCTGGCAAAGGAGACAGATGTTGAAGCCTCTTACAGGTAATCAAAGACCTATAAATAGGGCAACTTTTCTTAAGTCACTTTTATTGAGCTCTTACTGCATGTAGAACTCAACCTAGAAAGAAAATCCCATTATCTCCATATAACTGAAGCTTTGATATACAGAGAGTGGTGTCTTTGTTAAGACATTCATTTTTGTAAAAAAAAAATCCACTGTGTATTTACAATTTTGAAAAGAAGTGTGCCAAGCACAGTGAAGTTATAAAGACAGATAAAATATATGCTTTTAAGTGAGGCATATGAAAGAGGATGCAATGACCCAGAGCAGAGCTAAATCAATTCTATATGCAACCCAATTATCACAACCTCTCAAGCTGACAACTTCTACTCTATAAGGGGGGTCACACTGTACCAGGGTCCAGTGCTTAAACACTTGATGGTTCCAAGACTGTGGCAATCCAGGAGAAATGGGTATTTTACCTAAGGTCTGGTGGGGAAGTAACAAATATTTGATAAAACCTTTCAATATCTGTGTTCTCTATTATTCAATCAATCCAACAATGTGACTTTACCTTACAACTTATCCTCCATCCCCTCTAAAAATTTCCCTCTATGGTAGGGAGGAACTCTTTTGTCCAGTATCTGCCCGTAGTTTGCGTGTCTTACTCAACCAAACAAGAACAGAAAAGTTCTATTTGTCAAAGGAGGGTGGTCTCCATTCTGAAACACAGAACCTAGGCTATCACGAAATGAAAAATTAATGTTGATTTAGAGAATTAATGTGAGCTTTAAAAATAGGTAGTTTTGTTCTAAAAGGTCTCTGAGCAAGTTTTTATAGTCTAATAGATACGTTTTGCCTTTTACTCTCTCTCAGTGAGACCAGAACTTACAGAAGAGATTTCCAGTGTGATAATTGTGCCCCAGAGGAGTGCAAAGGCAGTATGTTCAAGCCAAAAAGAGTTGGACAGTTGAGTAATTACACAGAGAATTTGATCAAGGAAGACATCCAAATTGGATCATCGAGACTCTAAATGTACCCATCCTCGGGCCTTGTATGCATTGGCAAATTAAGTGAAAAACAGAGAAGTGATTGTCCAGATAATTCAGACTAAGTAATATTTTACACCAATTAAACCAAAGTGTTATTTGGCCAGTTTTCCTTGGTTTAGTTAATTTTATTCTCTCCTTCATTCAGGCAATGTAGACCTCTATTCACCTGTGTGACTGCCACAGCTCTCCATCAAATTTCTTTTTTTTTTTTCTTTTCCTCCCAGAGAGATGAAATCTAAGTTCTTATTTAGAAACCTAGAAAGGATAAGTCTAGAAAACAGAAGACTTTGTGTTTTTAAAACTTATACTTAATATATGACTCACACACCCTCCTTCTGAGAGATCAAGGACATCTTGACCATCTAATCAATTCCCAGCATAACTGCAAACTTGACAGAGAGTCTTCAGAAAGCCTATGTCCAGCTACTGATGGGGAGTAACTATGGTATTTATTCTGCCTTGCTCTCCTGCAAAGAGAGAAGTGCCTACAGTGGAAAGCACTGGCTAAAATTGTTTTGGCTGGGGTGCTAATGCTTTAAAATAGCTTGAGATGTTAACCTACCTCAGAGTAGCCACCTCTCAACAGGAGTATCTCCCCATCTGGGAAGTCTTTGAAAATTAGTGACTTTGTCTAAAATTGTAAAACCAGTTGGTGTATTCAGCAGTAGTGACATGTTCATAGACATACTCAGTTCCTTCGAATTCTATCACTAGTCTTATACTTGTTCTGAATATGAATGGTGTTGGTATTGCATGCAAAAAACAAACAAACAAAAAGCAGTCAAAATGTAAGGAACTGTGGTTCAATCCATTACTGTGGAGAAGCAACGTGCTTGTTGCAATCAACTGCTGGACATAGTGGCAGCAAAGAACAGAAGGTACATCAAGGATCATAAATAAAAAAGAAAAAATGCTGTCAATGTCTGTATCTATACACATTCTCTAGGCTGTTAAGGCCTTTAGTGGCTCTGTGTGGCAATGTCATCAATAATGAGTAAAACAGGATTAAATAATTTTAAATAATATTTCTAACATATCCACTCATCAGCATGAAATGTTCTATGGCAGTGACAACCCAGGGCCCTCTGAAATATGTCAAACCTTTCAGAAATGTTCCCCAAGGGAAATTTTGGACACTGGAATTTTTTCCATTAGATACACTGATTGAGAACCATGGTTACAACAACACTCGATTCAACTGAGTTTGTAAAACAAAGATATGTCTAATTGTTTTGCCTCAATCTTCATGTACTACCCATTTCCTGAAGTTCTGTAAAGTCATTATTGAAACAGAATGAGTTGATAGGATGTATCAATTTGTTTCTTGAGTTTTCTTTCTGCTTAAGAATAATTTACTGTCTAGCATTTTTTTCTAAAGATAGCTATGAGAGGTGCCTATGCATGCCATACATTAATTAGTTTATTCATGTGCCAACTTTGTGAGGTACGAAGACATAACATAAAATTAGATTACAAGTATGCACTAAGTGGGCTGCCCTCATGGCTCAGAAAGAAAAGAATCTGCCTGCAATATGGGAGACCTGGGTTCAATCCCTGGGTGGGGAACATACCCTGGAGAAGAGAATGGCAACCCACTCCATTATTCTTGCCTGGAGAATCCCATGGACAGAGAAGCCTGGAGGGCTGCAGTCCACGGGGTCACAAAGAGTTGGACATGATTGAGAGAATAACACATTTGGATGGGCTAAGTGACAAATACACCACTTTCAATTATTTGATTTATATACAAAAAATTTAATACTTACATCGAGCTTCTACTATGTATCTGAAACTGAGAGTCATTCACTGAAAAGGCATTCTTTGTCTCAGTGTTACATTCACACATCCAACCCTAGAACTGTATGATTTTTCAGCATGCAAACAACAAAAAGGGTGGACCCTGACTTCAGTGAACACCTGGAAGGTACTGAGTACATAGACACTAACATAATGAAAGGTTAGCCAATAAAATGGTTGAATGTGCTAGATGCAAGGATAAGTTAGAAGCATCTGAGTTGGCCTGGGCATCAGAGAAACAAAGATAAATCTCAAGTACTACCACCCAAAAAGCCATTATGAAGATGTCAAGCCTTATGTGTGATCCTTGTCACTTCACGGCAAATAGATGGAGAAACAGTGGAAATAGTGGAAGACTATTTTGTGGGGGCTTCAAAATCACTGCAGATAGTGACTGCAGCTATGAAATTAAAAGACACTTACTCCTTGGAAGAAAAGTTGTGACCAACCTAGACAGCATATTAAAAATCAGAGACATTACTTTGTCAACAAAGGTCCGGCTAGTCAAAGCTATGGTTTTTCCAGTGGTCATGTGTGGATGTGAGAACTGAACTATAAAGAAAGTTGAGCATCAAAGAATTGATGCTTTTGAACTGTGATGTTGGAGAAGACTCTTGAGAGTCCCTTGGACTGCAAGGAGATCCAACCAGTCCATCCTAAAGGAAATCAGTCCTGAATATTCTTTGGAAGGACTGATGTTGAAATTGAAACTCCAATACTTTGGCCACCTAATGCAAAGAGCTGACTCATTTGAAAAGACCTTGATGCTGGGAAAGATTGAAGGTGGGAGAAGAAGGGGACGACAGAAGATGAGATGGTTGGATGGCATCACTGACTCAATGGACATGAGTTTGAGTAAACTCTGGAAGTTGGTAATGGACGAGGAGGCCTGGCATGCTGCAGTCCATGGGGTCTCAAAGAGTCAGACACGACTGAATGACTGAACTGAACTGAACTCTCACACATTATCCCTTATTTAAACTCCATTGCCTATAAGGTGGGTATCAATATTATAACAACTTCAAATATGTAGGAAATTGAGATGAAGAGTTGTTGCATACCTTGCTCAACATCCCATAAGTGCAAAGATTCAAGTTTATACCTTTAAAACTCCAATGTTAAGCTTCCTGGAGGGATAAGGCCAGGGTACATTAGACACAACATTGCCTTATAATATCTTAGGTAAATCAGTCCACCTTTCTTGATCTCCATTTTCTTATATAATGAAAAAATGACACTATCTAAACTATTTCTGGATGTCTTTCCTCCTAAAACGTGTTGAGTAGAAACTGAACATGTATGAGACATCTATATACTTGTATGTCAAATTCCCAACATTAGTGTATTATATTATAATTTTCCTATTACTATAAAATAGGATAATTTTGGTCCTGTTAAATAAAAAAGTTGAATAAGGTTGCATCAGTTTCAGGGAATATGATAAATTATATGCTTCCTTCATTTTGATAATGACTTTATATATTTAAAATGTATATTTAAGTTACTCATATTCTATTTACCAAACTAAAAAAAAAAAAATGTTCTTGCCTGGCATTTTTTTTCTCTTTTAACTCTCGACAAACTCTATTTATCTTCTCAACACAGAGAAAAGAGACCACCAAGTATTCAATCATCCTTATGTTGGAAGAGATCTGTTGTTGGCTCTTTGGAAAAAGCAGTAATCTCAGGGTATTTCAATAGTAAAAAAGAAAACCAGCCAAATGTCTTTAAAACTATAAGCTGTTGGTTTAGTAACTTTTCATGGAGGCATCCATGTCAGAAGGACAAAACCAATAATCAAGATTATGCGATGATTCATGATAGATAGAGTTACTTCATAATATATGAATTAAATTACCCTTGATGATTATCAATTCAGTTCAGTGCAGTCGCTTAGTTGTGTCCAACTCTTTGTGACCCCATGAACCACAACACACCAGGCCTCCCTGTCCATCACCAACTCCCAGAGTTCACCCAAACTCATGTCTATCGAGTCAGTAATGCCATCCAACCATCTCATTCTCTGTTGTCCCCTTCTGCTCTTGGCCTCAATCTTTCCCAGCATCAGGGTCTTTTCAAATGAGTCAGCTCTTCGCATCAGGTGGCCAAAGTATTGGAGTTTCAGTTTCAACATCAGTCCTTCCAATGAACACCCAGGACTGATCTCCTTTAGGATGGACTGATTGGATCTCCTTGCATTCCAAGGGACTCTCAAGAGTCTTCTCCAACACCATAGTTCAAAAGCATCAATTTTTTGGTGCTCAGCTTTCTTTGTAGTCCAACTGTCATATCTATACATGACTACTGGAAAAACCATAGCCTTGACTAGATGAACCTTTGTTGACAAAGTAATGTCTCTGCTTTTTAATATGCTGTCTAATTTGGTCATAACTTTCCTTCCAAAGAGTAAGCGTCTTTTAAATTTCATTTTTCATTGTTTAATTTGATGATCTTAATAGTCTGACAAAGAACAAACTAGTAGATAAAAAATATATGCCAATTAATACTATGGAACTGTTGGATGAAATCCTCCCCCACTCACTTTTGATTGAATAATTCAGTAAGGAATTATATCTACTAAGAGAATATGCAGAAGAAAGAAATAATGTGTGTTGGGCCAGAAAAAGAATGGGGTATGCAACAAGCACCAAGTTGGAGGCAAACTGGTCTGGAGTTTAGTTCTACCTACATAACTGTTTGGGGGTAAAGTTTTGGCAAACTTTTGAATCTCTATAAGTCACATTTCTCCTGAAACAGAAACCAAAAAAATGGAGCTGTTTTAGGAACATTGTTTATGATTGCACTTTCCAAAGACAACCCCAGATATTAAGTGTTTTTGTGATTTGCTCTCCACGTAATATTTTTGAGAAAAATGAGAAGCTGTCATTATATCCAGATTGGGAATGAGAGAGGGTAATATTTTTCCAATATCTTGTAGAAAAATAAGAGATAGGATCTTTACAAAAAATTTTACTTCTAACACTGAGTTCAGTTTCCTTGTTCTCATATTCTGACAGTCTTCACAATATTGATGGACATTCTAAAAAGATGAATACTGCTAGAACTAAAAAAAGTTTGACATTAATTAGCCTTTCTATAAACCATACTCCCTTTTATGAGTTATACTTTATTGATTTCTGGGTTCAATAAAGATTTGAAAGTTGTTAACATTTCAGATCTTCCAAAAAAAAGAAACAGTTGGTCGCTGCAGAGGTATGAGGCTACTCCTCTTCAAGCCCTTCAACTCTTCAAGTTAAGATCAAAATTGCTGGAATATGCTTTCAATTTTCTAAGATGACAGGACTTTTAGTTTAAGTGAGAGTTACTGGGTAACCTTCAAGAGAAGCTAAACATGCCTTGCCTCATGTTTGGAGGCAATTTAGCCATCAGATTGTCCACAGAGAAGAATACGTAAACATGTAGATAGAAAATTATGGTCAGCCTAAGGATATATTGGTGATAAAGATTTTATGTTGTTGTTGCTTTTCATTTGAATGATGATGAATTGGCCAGATTCTATCCTTGAGACGCATGACATACTTCAAAGTGGTAGGTTATTCAATATTTCGCTGGAAACTGTCACTGACAATAGATATTAAAGTCAAGTGGCCAAAGGAGTCTGAGTTCAGTTCAGTCACTCAGTCGTGTCTGATTCTTTGCAACCCCCTGGACTGCAGAAAGCCAGCCTTCCCTGTCCATCACCAACTCCCAGAGCTTACTCAAACTCATGTCGATCGAGTGGGTGATCCCATCCAATCATCTCATCCTCTGTCATCCCCTTCTCCTCCCGCCTTCAATCTTCCCCAGCATCAGGGGCTTTTCCAACGAGTCAGTTCTTCTCATCAGCTGGCCACAGTATTGGAGCTTCAGCTTCAGCATCAGTCCTTCCAATGAACACCCAGGACTGATCTCCTTTAGGATGGACTGGTTGGGTCTCCTTGCAGTCCAAGGGACTCAAGAGTCTTCTCCAACACCACAGTTCAAAAGCATCAATTTTTTGGCACTCAGCCTTCTTTATGGTCCAACTCTCACATCCATACATCACTACTGGAAAAACCATAGCTTTGACTAGACGGACCTTTATTGGAAAAGTAATGTCTCTTCCTTTTAATATGCTATCTAGGTTGGTCATAACTTTTCTTCCAAGGAGCAAGCGTCTTTTAATTTCATAGCTGCAGTCACCATCTGCATTGATTTTGGAGCCCCCCAAAATAAGGTTTCTCACTGTTTCCATTGTTACCCCATCTATTTGCCAGGAAGTGATTGGACCTGATGCCATGATCTTAGTTTTCTGAATGTTGAGTTTTAAGCCAACTTCTTCATTCTCCTCTTTCATTTTCATCAAGAAGCTTTTTAGTTCTTCGCTTTCTGCCATAAGGGTGGTGTCATCTGCATATCTGAGGTTATTGATATTTCTCCAGGCAATCTTGATTCCAGCTTGTGCTTTATCCAGCCCAGCATTTTGCATGATGTACTCTGCATATAAATTAAATAAGCAGGGTGACAATATAGAGCCTTGACGTACTCCTTTCATGATTTGGAACCAGTCTGTTATTCAATGCTTGGTTCTTACTGATGCTTCTTGACCTACATACACAAATTTCTCAGGAGGCAGGTAAGGTGGCTACTGATTCCCTAATGTTCAGTAACTTCAGGATTCCCATTCTTATTCAAATTCTGCCTAAACACTTATTCATACCTTGAATTACATTGAGAGCAAAGCCTATTATTATATTATAATGAAAATGTTACCATAGAAAAACATGCTCACAAGATTCAATCAGATGTAGGGTTGAACTCTGGCCCAGGCTCTTGCTTCATGATTGTCTTTTAACAGTTACTGAGCTTTAATTTGAGGGCTTCCCAGTTGGCTCAGTCGTAAAGAATCTGTCTGCCAGTGCAGGAGACAGAGGTTCAATCCTTGTGTTGGGAAAATCCTCTGGAGGAGAAAATGGCAACCCACTCCAATATCCTTGCCTGAAAAATCCCATGGATAGAGGAACCTGGCTGGCTACCATGTATGGCATCAAGAATTGGACAAAGAATCAGACATGACATAGCAACTGAGTACACACACATGAGTACACACACACGCACACAAGCTTCAATTTGCTTATCTACAAATAGCAGATGATGGCTTATTACAGACATTAAATTAATTCATATATATGGAAGTATCTGACATACAGTAGACACACTCACTACATCCCATTTTCTTTAGTTGGTCTTCCCAGCAGTGCAGGAGACCTGGGTTCAATCCCTGGTTTGGGAAAATCCCCTGGAGAAGGGAACAGCTACCCACTCCAGTATTCTGGTCTGGAGAATTCCATGGACTGTCCATGGAGTTGCAATGAGTCAGACATGACTGAGGGACTTTCAATTCACTATTCTGTTAAGGCTTTGCTTGCCGCTGTTGGAAATTTTTCCTCAAAAAATGATGATGTTAAAGCTTAGAGAGGTAGAAAAAAAAAAAAAGCAACTGCATATCAAACAGTTGCTTTTCATTTAATTCATAACTTGGAATTAAATGTTTTTCAAATCCTGTAAATTATGTTCTATTGACCCCAATATACCATTTACCAGTGAATAGTAGGAAAAATATATATGGTCAGCCATGACAGACCTATTGCTTTGGGTTATTAGGTGAGTTTCCACACAGAATGAGTAATTTGAAACAAGTTTTCAAGATGGGGGCCTTTGTGTTTATGTGTTCATGTTTTAATAATACATAAAAATCTAAGCAAATATAACAACAACAGAATCATTAATTCATTCTGCTAAACAACTCCCATGTAAAGACACCTACATATGTTTCCTTTTCCTTGTGCCAATAGTGACCTCAAGCTCCAGGAGTTGGTGATGGACAGGGAAGCCTGGCATGCTACAGTCCATGGGGTTGCAAAGAGTCACACATGACTGAACTGAACTGAGTAGTGACCTGGGACTTACCCTCAGAATGGGCTGCAGAGAAGCACAGAGATCAAAGTAAATCATAAAAACCCATTTAGTATCTCTGTTCCTGTCAAATCTGCTAACAGACCATAGGCCATAGACCAAAGTAATTCACAGTATCTAACTCATAAACAACTACTGGAAAAATATATTCTGCTCACCTGATGAAAGTGAAAGTCACTCAGTCATGCCCAACTCTTTGCAACCCCATGGACTATAGAGTTCGTGGAATTCTCTAGTCCAGAATACTGGAGCGGGTAGCCATTCCTTTCTCCAGGGGATCTTCCCAACCCAGGGACTAAACCCAGGTCCCCTGCATTGCAGGCAGATTCTTTACCAGCTGAGCCACCAGGAAAGCCCCCACCTGGTAGGAGGTACAACAAAATCACATGGCAAAGTATGTAGATATTTAATTCTATAATAGGAATTGAAGAATTTGAAACAACCCAGATAGTAAGCCTGGAAAAGTTTCTATCCTATATCTTAAAAACAGACTATATAATATTTACTGCTTTACTATTTTTATAGTTTATATGATTCAACATAGATATTTTTAAATAGGTCAAGGGCCATCAGTGCACTGCCATTCTGGCTATTATCTAAAGGAATATATAATAAAATAATTCTGTTAGCATTATATGTCTCAGAATCCTCAATGATGTACTTCTGTAAGAAGAAAATCCCAGAAGGGAGGAAAAAAAAATATTGGTGACTTCTTTAAAGTATGATTTTAGGTCTAGCCTGACCTATAAAAAAATTACAGTACTGCCTATGTGACATAAGTTGGAGGTAGAATGATGTAATGCTTTGCACCTTCTTTACTTCTACCATGAAGAATGATGAATGCTTGCAATTATATTTTGCTCAGAACAAAATTGTGATTTCATAAATGCCCAGATATTCAAAGTAACTGATAATAAATTATTTCCTGGTAATTGAAGTTTTGGTGGCAGTTAAGGTGGCTTCCCTGGTGGCTCAGATGACAAAGAATCTGTCTGTAATACAGGATTCAACCCCTGGGTTGGAAACATCCCCTGGAGAAGGGAACGACTATGCACTCCAATATTCTTGCCTGGAGAATTCCATGGACAGAGAAGCTTGGTGAGCTACAGTCCATGGGTTGCAAAGAGTCAGATACAACTGAGCGACTAACACACACTCTCAAGGGTATCAAAGGGGCTTTGAAACATTGTGCATCCAGAAAGTTCAACCAGAGTAAGAATGAATAGGAGATATACACTAGAGACTTATTACAAGGAATTGGTTTATGTGATTATGGTCACTGGCTAGGCAAGCATTGGATCAGTAGAGCAGGGGGTCAGGAAGGGCAGGCTAGAATCCTTAAATGTGAACTAAATCTACAGACCACTGGCAAAATTTCTCCTTCTTTTCCAGGGAAATTCATTTCTGAACTTAACGTTTTACAGCTGATAGAATCAGTCCCACCCAGGTTATCTAGGACTGTCTCTCTTACTTAAAGTCAGCTGAGGATGAACTTAATCATATCTTCAAAATATTTTCACAGCAGCCTCTAGATCAGTGTTTGATTGTGTAATGGGACTATAGTACAGCTAAACTGATACATGAAACTGATCATGGCACACTGTGACCCTAAGGGTAGAGAAAACAGGCCCGAAATGGAGATAAGGGGGCTGCGAAAAACAAATTTTACTGACATCTGACCAGATCTGATTTCTAGATTTGGATTGAAATATAGATGTCATTTGCTTGTGGCTTTTGTCACCATTCCTAAAGGCACTTTGTCATAATCAAACTGACAACCTGCTTCCTTAGAAGCTTGTGGGAAGAGTTTCTCAGAGATGTGCTTAATTGAAATCGCTCTTGGAGATTTTATCTTTGCTTTATAGTCTTAAGATTTGCTTTGTTTTTAAACTGGAGCAGAAGAGAAGATGACTGGCTGATATATTTGATGATACATAATCACATTAATACTTTATTGCCACATTTGTCAATATATTAGTGCAATATGTTATCATATACATTATTAACTGCTGCTGTTAAATGTTTTATACTGATCTTTTACATTTTTTATTTCAATTGTGATAAATTTGGATCCAAGGGATCTTTTTTTCTTTCAGAAAAAGAGGGAGTAAAAAGATTGCATTAAAGGAACTTAGGAGAATTTTTGAGCCCAGTCTCGCAAACAAAGAATGTCAGTATTTTCCTCCTGGAGTCTTTTTACTTGCCCTTTCTTTGCTCAGAGGCTGCAGGTATTAGAACTTAAAAGTGGCAGACTGACTGTCTCTGCACAGAAGAAACCCGATAATTCCCCATCTTTGGTAATATCTCTGTAGTTCATCGACAGAGGCTCCCACATCGTGTGATGGTTGTGGGGTGGCCTTCGATAAACCTGGATTAACAGCAGAGACGGCCTCTTCCAGTGGTATATTATTTTAAAATGTTATCTCTTGAAGTTGGGCTTATGTTCTTAGCCATAATTATAGAGTGGTGCCATCATTCCCGAGCAGAGGCCAAAAATTAAGGCTTATTTGACACGTTCTACTATCTTGTTTAGGGTTTTTTTTGGTTTTTTTTTTCATTTGGGGTGGTTAGAGAAGAAAGGCTATATTATAGAGCTGGGATTTCTTGAAGTGTGGTGACTTTCATACTTAAAAGATTAGCAAGAGAGTGACGATTTAGTATCATGAATTTCTTCTTGCTCGCCTCACAGAATATAAATTTCTTCCCACATGCCTGAGACTAAATTTTACAGAATTGCTACATTCTTGAAAGTTTTTGTGTAAACAAACGTTCTACATGTATGAGGTGACTTTGCTATCTAAAGAAAGTATGTCATGTGTCAATTTGTAACACAAATGATTGCTCTTTAATCTGTTTTTTATAAATTATGGTTTATAAATAATAATTTTTATTAATAAGAACTACTAAGCTTCTGCGATGCATATAAAAACTGGTCAGTATAAGGGTTAGGAGGTCAGGAAATTTCTTCGACTATATATACATGTCTAAGTCACTCTTTATTCTAATCCTCACTAATTGCAGTTAATTTACTGTGTTGCTTGACCCCCTGAGGAAATGAGCCTTAGAGCATCTCAGTGTTCTATCTCTATTTTGTCAGTTGTGAAATTCAGTAGCTGACTGGATAACCTCTAAATTCCTTTCCAGTTTTGATTTCTTTGGCTTATTTCTTCAAGGGTACTTTCCAATTCCACCCTAGCAAACTTCTGTTTTAAACTCATACACACCCCCATATATAGTGATCAAAATGAGCATATATATTTTATTTCTGTCAATTCAATTTATTCACCTAACTCCCTCTTTGGGATCTTTTCATGAAAACTATCTTTACATCACGCATACCTACGGAACTCTCCCACTATTTCATAGTACGGAAATCTTCCAAAACCAGAACAATGTGCCAATCCCATAACTGCATTTCCAGACATGAATTTTACTACTGTCGGGTACACTGATTAAACAAAGTCTAAAATATAATACACATTTCACGTATATTCATTGTATGCATTGCATATAAACATATATTACATTTATTATGTATGCAAATACATGCTACTTATGATGTAACAAAATATATGTTCAGAGAGAAAGAGACAGATTATATCGAATGAATCTGTTAAGTGAATTGAATTAGAGGAAATAGGTCCCTATGGAAGGATCACATGGGTCTTCATTGATCTTGCTGAGGTTAACAGGCATCAGAGGGCTCAGGCCACTCTTACCTCTATCACAGTTTTTTTTTTTTTTTTTTTTTAATAGCAAGAGGAAAGGGGACCTGAATACAGTTTAACGAAGTTTATAAATGTCTATGCTTTATCAACACATTATTAAAACCTAAATTTCTTTTTATAGGTCCTGTGACTATTTTCTCCAAATTTCTCTTTTATCAGGCTCATCATTAAAGTGCTATGATGGGACAAGACAAGCTGTTTTCTTAAGCATCCATCCATTTATATAATGCAAAAAGTGATATTTTGTGTGCCTTCTTATTCATCATTTTGAACACCACCTATCTTCCATTTAGCTCTACCTTTGTTTAATGAGGTTCACTTATATCAAACAAATCTCAAGCTTCAAGGGTTACTGTCATCCTTATAAAAGAATTAATCCTATTGTAAGGATCAACATTTATAACACTATTTGAGGTATGTGCCATTTGACAAGCTTGCTTTTGTTCCCATATTACAAATGAAAAAAAGTCTTCTCTTGGCAATAACTTCTTTAATTTTGTTAACCAGCAGGGGGTAGAGCTAGATTTCAAATTGCAGCCTGAATGTTTGAAAAATCATCAAAGATCTGTGCTCTGATATGTTCCCCAGGAATTGGGAGGGTCTGAGGCAAGGGCCCATGGTGAAGTCATCAGTGTATCCTCCAGTGCCTGGCCTGATCCTGGCAGGTAGTATTGTTCATTAAGTACAAATTGTAGATGAACTATAGGGCATTCCTTTCATGACTATGGTTTCCAAGCGTATTGCTCTTTTCCATATGTCTCTCTTTTTTCCATATAGCTATTCCTTATAGATCTCTGTCATCATCAAGTAACAATTCCCTCAGACTTCTCTTAGCCATCTTCATGTCCTTTTTTGGAAACCTCTCTTGTTTGGCTATGCTTATCTTTAGTATCGTGACGAGAATGTGTGTGGGATCCCAGGATATTCAAGATATCATCTTCAGTTCAGTTCAGTTGCTCATTTGTGTCTGACTCTTTGAAACCCCATTGACTGCAGCACGTCAACCTTCCCTATCTTCACCAACTACGGAACTTGCTCAAACTCATGTCCTTTGGATTGGTGATGTCATCCAACCATCTTATACTCTGATGTCCCCTTCTCCTCCTGCCTTCAATTTTTCCCAACAACAGGAATTTTTTCAGTGAGTCAGTTCTTCACATCAGTTGGCCAGAGTATTGGAGCTTCAGCTTCAGCATCAATCCTTCCAATGAATATTCAGGACTGATTTCCTTTAGGATGGACTTGTTTGATCTCCTTTCAGTCCAAGGGATTCTCAAAGGTCTTCTCCAAACCACAGTTCAAAAGTGTCAAATCTTTGGCGCTCAGCTTTCTTTATAGCCCAACTCTCACATCCATATCTGAATACTGGAAAAACCATAGCTTTGACTAGATGGATTTTTGGTGGCAAAGTAGTGTCTCTGGTTTTTAATATGCTGTCTAGGTTGGTCATAGCTTTTCTTCCAAGGAGCAAGCATCTTTTAATTTCATGGATGCAGTCACCATGTGCAGTGATTTTGGAGCCCCAAATCATTGTTTCCATTGTTTCCCCATCTATTTGCCAAGAAGTGATGGGACCGGATGCCTTGATCTTGGTTTTCTGAATGTTGAGTTTCAAGCCAACTTTTTCACTCTCTTCTTTCACTTTCATTAAGAGGCTCTTTAGTTCTTTGCTTTTGGTCATAAGGGTGGTGTCATCTGCATCTCTTAAGTTATTGATATTTCTTCCTGCAATCTTGTGTCCAGGTTGTGATTCATCCAGCCCAGCATTTTGCAAGATGCACTCTGCATATAAGCTAACTAAGCAGGGTGACAATATAGAGCCTTGACGTAGTCTTTTCCTGATTTGGAACCAGTCTGTTGTTCCATGTCCAGTTCTAACTGTTGCTTCTTGACATACATACAGATTTCTCAGGAGGCGGTAAGGTGGTCTGGTATTCTCATCTCTTTAATAATTTTCCACTGTTTCTTGTGATCCACACAGTTAAAGGCTTTGGCATAGTCAATAAAGCAGAAGTGGATGATTTTCTAGAACTCTCTTACTTTTTCAATGATCCAACAGATGTTGGCAATTTGATATCTGGTTCTTCTGCTTTTTCTAAATCCAGCCTGAACATCTGGAATTTCTCAGTTCACATACTGTTGAAGCCTGGCTTGGAAAATTTTGAGCATTACTTTTCTAGCATGTGAGATGAGTACAATTGTGTGGTAGCTTGAACATCCTTTGGCATAAACTTTCTCTGGGATTGGACTGAAAACTGACTTTTTCTAGTCCTTTGGCCAGTGCTGAGTTTTCCAAACTTTGCTGGCATATTGAGTGTATCACTTTCAGAGCTTCATCTTTTAGGATTTGAGATAGCTCAACTGGAATTCCATCACCTCCACTAGCTTTGTTGGTAGTGGGGATTCCTAAGGCCCACCCACGTGACTTCACATTCCAGGATGTCTGGCTCTAGGTGAGTGATCACACCATCCTGGTTATCTGGGTCATGAAGATCTTTTTTGTGTAGTTCTTCTGTGTATTCTTGCTACCTCTTCTTAATATCTTCTATTTCTGTTAGGTCCATATCATTTTTGTCCTTTATTGTGCCCATTTTTGCATGAAATATTTCCTTGGTATCTCTAATTTTCTTGAAGTGATTTCTAGTCTTTTCCATTGTATTGTTTTCTGCTACTTCTTTGCACTGATAATGGAGGAAGGCTTTCTTATCTCTCTTATCTCTCCTTATCTCTTTTTCCATTCTTTTATATCTTTTTCCTTTTCTTTTTTCATTCTTTTCCTTTTCTTTTTTTGTAAGGCTTCTTCAAATGGGTTTTTCTTTTTTCTTTTGGTCTTGATCCCTGCCTCCTGCCTTTCACAAACCTTTCTACAGTTTCTTCAGGCACTCTTTTCTTAGTTGGGGGCTAATTTGTACAATATTGTAGTAGTTTTTGCCATCAGACAAATCAGCCATGGGTTTGTGCCTTTTTACGTGTGTCATCCCAACGCTTTCTTGCATAAAACATGGAATGGGTCTTGCTTCACATATGACCCTGCCTGTTATTGTCCCAGTACGTCCCAATGTCACCTTCTCCCTCAGAGTCCAAACCATCTGTCTCTTATTCAGTCTCACATTCAGGGTTACATTACTCACTCTTTCTATCAGACCTAATCCCTTAAATCTAGTTTGTCACTTCCACTGTATAATCATAAGTGATTTGATCTAGGTTATACCAGAATGATCTAGTGGTTTTCCCTAATTTCTTCAATTTATGTCTGAATTTGGCAAGAAGATGTTCGTGGGCTGAGCCACAGTCACTCCCTGTCTTGTTTTTGCTTACTGGATAGAGCTTCTCCATCTTTGGCTGCAAAGAATGTAACCAATCTGATTTCGATATTGACCATCTGGTGATGTCCATGTGTAGAGTCTGCTCTCGTGTTGTTGGAAGAGGGTGTTTGCCATGACCAGTGTGTTCTCTTGGCAAAACTCTGTTAGTCTTTGACCTGCTTCATTTTTTATTCCAAGATCCAATTTGTCTGTTACTCCAGGTATCTTTTGACTTCCTACTTTTGCATTAGTTCCCTATAATGAAGAGGGCATCTTTTGGGGGAGTTAGTTCTAGAAGGTCCTGTATGTCTTCATAGAGCCATTCAACTTCAGCTTCTTTGGCATTAGTGATTGTGGCATAGACTTGGATTACTGTAATATTCAATGGTTTGCCTTGGAAATGAACAGAGATAATTTTGCTGTTTTTGAGATTGCACCCAAGTACTGCATTTTGGACTCTCCTGTTGATTATGAGGGCTACTCCATTTCTTCTAAGGGATTCTTGCCCACAGTAATAGATGTAGTGTTAACCTGAGTTAAATTTGCCCATTCCAGTCCATTTTAGTTCACTCATTCCTAAGATATCAATGTTCACTCTTGCCATATCCTGTTTGACCACTTCCAACTTACCTTGATTCATGGACTTAACATTTTAGGTTTTTATGCAATATTGTTCTTTACAGCAACAGACTTTACTTTATCACCAGTCACATCTACAACTGGGCATTGTTTTTGCTTTGTGTCTGTCTCTTCATTCTTTCTGGAGTTATTTCTCAACTCTTATCCAGTAGCATATTGGGTACCTACTAACCTGGGGAGTTCATCTTTCAGTGTCATATCTTTTTGCATTTTCATACTGTTCATGGGGTTCTTCATCTTGGCTTTGGGGTTATATTCTCCTGACCTCAGCAGATGTGGAAGAAATTTTGACTTTATATTGACACAGGTTTCCAAGAAATTTTACTATTTATCCAACAGTTTTGTCATAATGAGCATTAATCATAATTAGCAGTGAATGACAGAAAAGGAAACTATAAATAATTGACTATTATTTTATATTGTTGACTCCTAGTCTATGTCCTATTCTTGAATGCTTATTTCTCCTACTTCACTGGTTTTCATTTTGGTGATGAAAATGTAAGCCCACCTAGCTTACATAAACAGAGAAATATGGTCCTTGTGACTGTGCCATTTGTGGTAGATCTGACTCCAGGATGACTGTAGAGGTTAAAGTTTGTGTCTGAGCTATTTCTCCTTATTTCCTACCTGTTTCTCAGTTTCTTTCAGTGCATTTGCCTCATTTCTCTCCAAGTGCATATGATATCTTCTGACCAGCTGATCGGAGCCATCACTGAAAGTTTTTCATCAAAACTCTACTGTCTCATCCTTTTGGACAGTGTGGCATAGAATTTTCTGCTCCTACTGTAGCTGAGTGTGGTATGTGATTGAATTCTGGCCTGTGGAACATGAGCAGAAGTTTTGGTACCATTTCTGGGCCAAGACTTGTAAATGGTACATGAGACCAAGGCTTGCTCTCTTGCTTTCCTTTCTTCTGAAGGAAGAAAATACAGAAGCCCAAGCAGTCTGGTGATACTGTAAGAGGAAAGGAATCTCAGTTGCTTAATCATCAGTGGGGGAAATGTCATGCTGACTAGCAACGCCTGCTCGAACTATTAAGATACTAAGAAATCATTGTTCAAAGTATTATGCATTTTGGGGTCTCTTTGTTATGTCAGCTGTCCTGATCCCAGTGACTATTCTGTAACATATGGCAATAAGAAACTCCTTACTCATAAGGTCCATATAAGAATATCTCTGGTTCTAGCTTATCAACTAATTACCAAGGTATTTTAAAGATAAATTTGAACAAAAACACCTCGAAGATACAAAAAAAGATGTTTTCAGATTCAGAGTTTATCAAATACATCATTTGACATTTAAACTAATAGTGTGGTTCAGGAACCTGCTTCAAATGTGGACTCTTAGGCCACATGTCATAGTTCCTGATTCATTTGGTTTGATGCAAAGCCTAGGAATTTGCAGTTGGAAATTGCCAGAGATTCTGAGCCTAGTGTTCCATTGACCAAAGTATGAGAAAAAAACAAAAAGAAAAAGCTAATTATTTTGATCAGAAAGGCCGATTCAGAATCTGGGGCTGGCATTGAGTTCTATGAGTTTTATTTTCTGTTGAAAGAAATAATACTTATTGTTAATAGGGAAAAGATAAAAAATAAAATTAAAATAGAATCCCTAGCTAAACTTAGGCAAAATTTAAACTATTAATGATTACCTAGAAGATACAATACATATCTTGTCCATGTGTTGCTTCAGTCATGTTGACTCTGTGTGATCCCATGGGCTGTAGCCCGCTAAGCTCCTCTTTCCATGGAATTCTCCAGGCAAGAAAGAATACTGAAGTGGATTGCCATCCCTTCTCCAGCAGATCATCCCAATTCAGGGAACGAATTCGCATTCTGAATGTTTCCTGTATTAGCAGATGGGTTCTTTACCACTAGTCCCACCTGAGAAGTCCTTTCTTGTCCACAACAGATGCTAATTAAATTGTACTAATTAAAGATGGTTTGGTACAAAGGCAGTTATCAAACCTGGCTGCTCACAGAAATCAACTGGGAAGATTTGTAAACTGCAGATTCCTGAGGTCCAATGTCAAATAAAATTCATATTTTATGGCAAGATAGAAATTTAAATATAAAATTTTCTCTGTCCTTTACCCCTCTCTCTCCCCTCCACTGTGCCTTGTGTGTGGTATTACGCATCAATCAAACCTCCCCCCAGAGTTAGAGAAAAAACTGGTCATAGCAAACACTCTCTTCCAACAACACAAGAGAAGACTCTACACATGGATGTCACCAGATGATCAATACCACAATCAGATTTATTATATTCTTTGCATCCAAAGATGGAGAAGCTCGATATAGTCAGCGAAAAAACAAGACAAGGTGCTGACTGTGGCTCAGACCGTGAACACCTTATTGCCAAATTCAGACTTAAATTGAAGAAATTAGGGAAAACCACTGGACCATTCAGGCATGACCTAGATCAAATCCCTTACAATTATACAGTAGAAGTGACAAATGGATTTAAGGGATTAGATCTGTTAGAGAGAGTGCCTGAAGAACTATGGATGGAGATTCGTGACACTGTACAGGAGGCAGGGGTCACGACCATCCCCAGGAAAAAGAAATGCAAAAAGGCAAAATGGTTGTCTGAGGAGGCCTTATAAACAGCTGAGAAAAGAAGAGAAGTGAAAGGCAAATGGGAAAAGGAAAGATATACCCATTTGAATGCAGAGTTCCAAAGAAGAGCAAGGATTGATAAGAAAGCCTTCCTCGGTGATCAATGCAAAGAAGTAGAGGAAAACAATAGAATGGGAAAGATTAGAGATATCTTCAGGAGAATTAGAGATACCAAGGGAATATTTCAGGCAAAAAATGAGCAAAATAAAAGACAAAAAGGGTATGAACCTAATAGAAATAGAAGATATTAAGAAAAGGTAGCAAGAATACACAGAAGAACTATACAAAAATATTTGCATGAGCCAGATAAACACAATGGTGTGATCACTCACTGAGAGCCAGACATTCTGGAGTGTGAAGTCAAGTGGGCCTTAGGAAGCATCACTACCAACAAAGCTAGTGGAGGTGATGGAATTCCAGTTGATCTATTCCAAATCCTAAAAGATGATGCTGTTAAAGTGACACACTCAATACACAGAAATTTGGCTTCAACAGTGGCACAACTGGAAAAGGTATTTTCATCCCAATCCCAAAGAAAAAAGCAATGCCAAAGAATGTTCAAACTACACAACTGCACTCATCTTATAAACGATCACTCAAAATTCTCCAAACCACTTCAGCAGTATGTGAACCGTGAACTTCCCAGATCTGGATTTAGAGGCAGAGGAATCAGAGATCAAATGCCATCATCTGTTGGATCAATGAGAAAGCCAGAGATTTCTATTTTGCTTTACAAGGCTGACTGTGTGGATCACAACAAACTGAAAAATTCTGAAAGATATGGGACTATCTGACCACTTTACCTAGCTCTTGAGAAATCTGTGTGCAGGTCAAAATGAAACAATTAGAACTAGACATGGAACAACAGACTGGTTCCAAATTGGAAAAGGAGTATGTCAAGGCTGCATATTGTCACCCTGCTTATTTAACTTATATGCAGAGTACATCACGCAAAATACTGGGCTGGATGAAACACAAGCTGTGATTAAGATTGCTGGGAGAAATACCAATAACCTCAGATATGGAGATGACACCACCCTCATGGCAGAAAGTGAAGAAGAACTAAAGAGCCTCTTGATGAAAATGAAAGAGGAGAGTGAAAAAAACTGGTTTAAAACTCAACATTCAAAAAAACAAAGATTCATGGCATCTGGTCCCATTACTTCATGACAAATAGAAGGGCAAACAATAGAAACAGTGACAGACTTTATTTTGTAGACTCCAAAGTCACTGCAGATGGTGACTGCAGCCATGAAATTAAAAGATGCTTGCTCCTTGGAAGAAAAGCTATGTCAAACCTAGACTGTGTATTAAAAAAGCAGGGAGATTGCCGACAAAGTTCCATCTAGTCAAAGCTATGGTTTTTCCAGTAATCATATGGATGTGAGAATTGGACCATAAAGAAAACTGAGTGTTGAAGAATTTATGCTTTTGAACTGTGGTGTTGGAGAAGACTCTTGAGAGTCCCTTGGACTGTAAAGAGATCAAATTAGTCAATCCTAAAGGAAATCAGTCTTGAATATTCATTGGAAGGACTGATGCTGAGCCTGAAGCTCCAATACTTTGCCCTCCTCATGCGAAGAACTGATTCATCAGAAAAGACTCTGATGCTGGGAAAGACTGAAGGCAGAAGAGGGAGATGACAGAGGATGAGATGGTTGGATGGCATCACCGACTCTACGGACATGAGTTTGAGCAAACTCTGGTAGTTGGTGATGGATAGGGAAGCCTGGCATGCTTCAGTCCATGGGGTTAAAAAGAATCAGACATGACTGAGTGACTGAACTGATTGAAACCTCATTCATCAGCAGAAATACCTGTTCAACCATAAAGAGCTACATTCTCTTAGCATCAGCAAGATGACTCCTTAAATGATAACATTCCTTCTTGATCTTGTAAGACTCACAATGAACCTTAGATCTAGATTGTGTAAACTGTCAGTGACTGTAATGTGTAGCCTTTTGTCTCAGAAAAACTAATGCAAGTGTGCTTTGACTTCTAATACACAGGATAGTTCTCAGAGCTTTCTGCGATGTTCTTCCTGGGTTATAGTCTTCAACATAGCTTGAATAAAATTTCCCATTTCTTTCTTTTTTTTTAAATTTACTTTTTAATCTGAAGAAAATTACTTTACAATGTTCTAATGCTTTCTGATGTACAACAACACAAATCAGCCATAATTACATATATATGTGCAAAATGTATATATATATTACCTCCCTCCCCTCTCCACATCCCACACCTCTAGATCATCACAGAGCACCTGACTAGGCTCTCTATGTTATGCAACAATTTCTCATCAGCTATTATATGCATTGTAGTGTATATATGTCAAGGGTACTTGCTCCATTTGTCCCCATCTCTCCCTCCCCAACTGTGTTCACAAGTCCATTCCCTATATCTGCGTCTCTGTTCCTCCTCCAAATAGATTCATCAATACTGTTTTTCTAGATTTGACATATATATATGACTATACAATATTATTTTCTCTTTCTGACTTTATAACAAGTTCTAGGTTCATCTATCTCACTAGAATTGACTCAAATTCATTCTTTTTTATGGCTGAGTGATATTCCATTGCACTCAGGTACCATATATTTTTCACCCGTTCATCTGTTGATAGACATCTAGGTTACTTCTATATCTTAACTATTGTAAATAGTGCTGTTATGAACATTGGGGTACACGCCTTTTTCAATTATGGTTTTCTCAAGGTACGTGCCAAGTAGTGAGATTGCTGAATCATATGGTAGTTTTATTCCTAATTTTTAAAAAAGAAATCCCATTTCTTTCTTGGATTGACTGATTACATTACATTTTTGATTAGTACACTCCAGTTTTAGGCTTAATTCAGTGGAGGCACAGTATAGGCATCGGACTTTTAAAAGATTCCTATAGAATTCTACTATGTAGCTAGTGTTTAGAGCCTCAAAAAATGTGATTCTTAGAAGAGCAGTTTGAGCATTACCTAAAAATGTATTAGAAACACAAATTCTCAGACCCTTAGACACTAAATTGCAAATGCTTGGGGTGGGATCCAGCCAATGGAGACTGATTATGAGACATGCCCTGTTTAAGAACTGCTGGTCTAGGCAGTGGTTTCCAAATCTGATTGATCATCCATCATAGGTATCTTGAGGAGAACTCTGAAATAGAAATTCCTCAGCTTCATTACCACTTCCACCGTCTAATCCAGAAAGTCTGGGGAAGGCTGAGAACAACCTTTCTTTCTTTCTTTTAATTTATCTTTTCCTTTATTCCTGGCCAGACTTGGGAACCAACTTGAAAATATTTTCTGAAAATAAAAATGCTAATTTAGGAAATGAACTCTAGCCCTGCCACTATTCATAACTGATCACATGACTCTGTATACAGTCTTCTCCTCTGTCCTCTGAATCAAATTTCCTCACAGTGACTGGTGACTCCCATTTTTATTGGGAAGCTCTAATGAACCTGAATGAAATTTGTGGCTTCAAAGCTCCTATAAATCTGAAATATGACTATCAAATGGTCTTTGAGAGGAAGAGGATATTTCCTGTTCTCCTGCCCCCTGGGAAAATATTACCCACTATCATGTCTCTTTCATTTTTTCTTTAATGGAAAACCTCCTGAAGGACACCTTGGGCTCTGCTATCATCTTCATTTCCATAACTATCTTGAGCTAAGCTTTACCCTAGGAAACTCCTGTTGTGAGGATACCTCTCTGCAGGTTCCTCTTTCCAGCTCTCTCTTCTCTCTTCCCTTTTCTCACCTCTCTTTTGTCTCTTCATGTCCTAGATAGTGTCTGTCCATTTCACCCTCTTTCTCTTGCATTATTACGATTTAAGTATCATGAAGTGGAAATCAGCTTGCTGAGCTTTCGGAGACAGATGAGGCCAAGCAGTCCGCTGGGAGCACTCGGCATCAGCGTGTGCAGTAGCCCAGCATATGGAGTTGAATCTCCAGACACTGACATTAACACTCCTGCTTCAGGTAACTCATTTAGCTTTGGTGTCATTTTACAATAAATATACCATCCACCGACACAAATTAGACAGCTATTGAGATTAATTTTGAGGCACTATCGGCAACATCTTAAATCAAAAATCATTCTTTATTAGCATGCTTGGCAGTATAGTGTGCCTGCCCTCACCACCCCCCCCCCGATCCCTGCCACAGAATAAATGAGGCCCCATGGTTGACATAGCGCATCAAGTGTTTTATAATAGTCTAATTGTAGCTAATGGTTTGTGCAGCTAATTAAGGCCCTATGAATTACAGTAATCAGTCAGGCTCATCCTTTAAATCAGATAGTTCTATTCAACCATCCCTTTAGTAAGAAACAATATATATGTATACACACACACACACACACACACACACACATATATATGTGTACATATATATATATATAAGGACACACACCTACACACTCACATAAGTTGTAATGATCAGCCAGGTTCATCTGAGTGCAAAGAGATTAATAAGACTTATTTTTCTCTCTTCATTACAAAATACTTATTTAAATAAGGACACGTTTCCAGCAGCAGCTCCAGTCCCTATAGATGGGGCCAAAGTAGAGTCTTCTGTATGTCTTCTACCTGAAAACTGAGACGTGAGTTAATGCCAAGTATAGCAGCTCTCCTCTGACTCGTCTGATAATCCATCCAGGTTGCAGCCCAGAGTTACCTTTTGGTGCATGTGTTAAGTTGTAGGAAACTGGACACCTCAGAGATATGATGACAAAGAAGCCACCTGAAGAGCATCGTCGAAAATTCAGAAGGGACCAAACTCCATTTGTGAACCAGCTGGTTGACAACACCATCAACATGATTAAGCTTCTTTGATAGCAGTGACCAAGGACATATAGGAAGAAGTTACTGAGCTATTCTAGAAGAGCTTTCCTCTCTTAACAGAATTTTAAGAGGAATGGGATAATTTTCCTTTGTAGTGGGTTTTGCTTTGATGAGCATATTCTAAACAGAAGATCTCTCGGATTACAAAAGAGGTTTCCAAAGACCTGAAGCATATATAATTTCTTGGTTTATTTGAAACTTGACCAGACAGAGCAAAAAATAACTTTGGAAGCAATTCTACAAGGCCTCGGGGAAACAGAGAAAAGGAGCAGTAGGCCTTCTCTAGTGATTGTATCTCTTTGAGAGGGAGAAAACATCCTATAGAAATGTCATCAGTTTGACCTCTGCTGGAAAACATGTAATCTGGTCCCCCAGGGTTCCATTGTCAATGAGAAGTGGGAAAGGAAACAGGGATTTTCATTAAGGCGATGTGGTCTCATTATTTCCAGCTCACAATCTCGCAGAACTGGGTAGAATATTTATGGCTCCACCAATTTTTCACCTTTTTTAAAGCAAGATTAAATTTAACTGCTCCGGACAGATGATTGGAGAATTCTACTGGGCAACATGTATTCCTGTGGCCCACGGTTACTGCAGAGTTTCACTCCCATACACCATTTCCTTATATCTGGTCCAGATTTTCTTATCTTTAATAAATGGCCATTTCTTTATGATTTTAAAGGAAGTGAGTTGATATTCTTTATGAATTCTGGCCACTCCCTCTCAATTTCCAGATCGGAGTACTCTTGCTTCATTAAATCCCCCCTGTTGATCCTGGTTCATCATTGTGAGACAGTGGAAAGCTCATTTGTCAAGAAAAAAAAAGCGAGTGCTACTTGTCATATAACTAGAGTTTTGGTATTTGATATTTGATATTCAGTGTATCCCTCCAAGATTTACATTTATAGGTGGCTACTTAATTTCCATCCTATTTCTAAAGGATTCAACATTCAAGTACAGATGTCTCCTTGTTTCTGAAATGGCAATTATCAAATTAAAATGCTTATATTTATGCCTAACTGCTTCAAAATAAATCAGTGGACCTTGTTCTTAAAATTCCATTTATTTACTTATATTTTAGAAAGACTATTGATGCATTTTTCATGGTCATCAGTGATGGCATTAAAAGCTTTTTTTTTTTTTAATCTAAGTACACCTTGTGAAACATCAGCTACAGATTGACATTTGATTACACACTCTTCAAAGTTCTTTATGAAGTTTGTTTTTTTTTTTTTCCCTTGAAGATGACCAGATGTTGGAGGGAATCGGATTGATGGAGATGAAGAATGTGATTTTCCCAGCTCTCAACACTACCCACTTCTCCCTCCTCCTTCTGTTTACACCTAGTTTTCCCTACAGTGATCCTTGTACTTGTTGTGGAGCTTAAAACTCAGCTGTGTTGACCTAGGTAATTTTAAAATAAATATTTCTAGTTCAGGCCAAAAGATAGCTGTTCTTGCTTGGAAAGCATGCAGGGTAGAGTCTGGGGCTTTATTTGTACTGCACCAGAATCAGAGTTGATGACAACTCTACCTCACCTACAGTTTGTCTCCTTCTCCAGATCAGCATCTGGAGAAGTAATATTATGAAAAAGTAATATTATTAGTCATTCTGGGAACAAGTCATATTGTTACTTTATTCTGTTGACTTTGGGTGGAATATGGAAGTGTACATTCTGTTTGCACCACACTTCACACTCTGAGTTTCAAGTATCTCAAAAGAAAGGATTATTATGCATGTAAAATGTCATTCACCCACCATTTGTTGTTGTTCTTCTTCATAGTAAATCTTTAAATGTACCACAAAACATGTGTGCTAATAGACTCAAATATCTTGATATCCTCTAGGAAAGGAAACCAAAAGTATATAAACCTATGCTCAGTCTTTAATGTTTCACTCTTTCATTGTATTTTAAAATGATCTAGCTATTCAATGAATTATTGTTATTGTTTTTTAGTCACTAAATTGTGTCTGACTCTTTGTGACCCCATGGACTGTAGCATCTTAAGCTCTTTTGTCCTTCACTGTCTCCCAGGGTCTGTTCAAATTCATGCCCATTGAGTCAGTGATGCTATCTAACCATCTCATCTTCTGCCACCCTCTTCTGTTGCCTTCAATCTTTTCCAGCATCAGGGTCTTTTCCAGTGAGTCGGCTCTTTGCATCAGGTGGCCCAAGTATTGGAGCTTTGGCTTCAGCATCAGTCCTTCCAATGCATATTCAGGGTTGATTTCCTTTAGGACTGACAGGTTTGATCTCCTTGCAGTCCAAAGGACTTCTCAAGAGTCTTTTCCAGCACCACAGTTCAAAAGCATCAATTCTTTGAAGTTCAACCTTCTTTATGGTCCAGCTCTCATATCCGTACATGACTACTGGAAAAACCATAGTTTTGACTATGTAAACCTCTGTTGGCAAGGTGATATCTTTGCTTTAAAATATGCTGTCTAGGTTGGCCATGTCTGATTCTAACTGTAATACTCACTATAGTAACACCCACCATAGCACTACTCAATCCCATAGATGTATAGAGTAAAAAACAATCTCTTGGATATCTGAAAGTTAACTTTATCTGAACTGATTTATCATATTTGTGTGACTGGAACTCCTGGGTATGCTGCTTGGATAGACATCAACTTATCTCAAAATGCAGATGTGGGTCAGTTGAGATATGAAGGTCTCATGGTTTTCTGATTTTATACAAGTATTGAACAAGGACACCAGAGCTCCAGTTATTCATAGACAGTTCACTGGAGACTCTGGCCAGCTGCTTTTGATTGACTTAATGTTATTTTTCTTATTTTATTTGATCCCACTCCAGAAAGTGGACACTATATTAATCGTATTTATAATTACCATATGTACTAGTTACAGAACCACAGGGTTCATTTAAAAAGAAAGATTAAATACATAAATTATTGTAATAAATTAGGCTGCCAATTTCTCTTACTCTTTGTACCCAGAGTATCCAAAAGAATCCTGATCCAAATCCAGAGAGGATATGGAGAAGAATGGGCCACCAGGAAACCCCAACATTTCATGGGAATATTTCAGAAAATCATCTGGTATGTGGATCCATCTTCAAGGTGACTCAAAGTCTCTCTATAACAGGGAAAAACAGAATTTCCCTGCATGCATTCTACATTTTGTCAGCCTTTTCCTACTGCAGCCATCATTTATCTTGGCATTTAGAGGTGTGAGTTTTGATTGCCAGTATGAGCCAAGGGTGAATTGATTAGTATTGCCCATGCCCATAGCAAATTGAAATGTATACTGCATTCTTGTTTCCTAATTCCTGTGACCCAGAATTTATGAATTTATTATTTAATTTTGAAAACAAGACATTGGCCCAAGTTAACAGTGTAATTGACACTAAAATGCAAGAACATTGTAGGTATAGAGAACATGCACTATATAGCTCTAGGTTGTATTGTGAAGAGACAGTAGATTAGAGAAGAAATTAAAGACTAGAGTTACCCAGTGTTTTACATCAGTAACAATTGGCTTTAGCAGTTCAGTTGTCATAAATGTGTCTGGAAAGGAAAGTCTACAAACCTTGGATCTGCCCTCTCTAGAAAGAGTACCTTTACTCATTCTTCCAGAATCTAGAGCCTCTCCTCTTTTAGAATTCATTGTGAGTTTGTATTCCTTCAGGAAGCATTCCCAAAGCATGCCAGATCATGCCATCTCTCCTTTTTCTGAAAAGTGAAGTTTCTCATTATGCTGGCAATTTTGGAGCTTAGTCATATATACCCTTAGATTTGTTTACCATTCATGTCGTGGTTTGTGTAAGCTAATGTTGAAATTAACCCACAGCTCTGGAATCTACACCTGTGGACATTCATGAAGACAAGAAGCCTAAGAAACTGTTGCCGGGAAATTAAGGCAATATTTTATGAAAAAAGAGAGATTACTCAGATTGGTAAAATACAATAAGGGGCAGTAAACTAAATTTAATTCAGCTGTCCCAAAAAGTAAACTTATCAACCCAGGAATCCAAATTATAGGTTACTTAAAAGCTAGCTCAACTTAATCTTTAAAACTACTTTTTCAAACTAAAATATATTGAAAAAAATTATTAGAAAATTCAATAGCTAATAATTACATAGATTTTTTTTTAAATAAATTTATTTATTTTAGTTGGGGGCTAATTACTTTATAATATTGTAGTGGTTTTTGCCATACATTGACATGAATCAGCCATGGGTTTACATGTGTTCCCCATCCTAAACCCCCCTCCCACCTCCCTCCCCATCCCATCCCTCTGGGTCATCCCATCGCCCCAGCCCTGAGCATTTGTCTCGTGCATCGAACATGGAATGGTGTTCTGTTTCACATATGATAATATACATGTTTCAGTGCTATTGTCCAAGAACATCCCACCCTCACCTTCTCCCTCAGACTCCTTAAGACTGTTCTATGCATCTGTGTCTCTTATTCTGTCTCACATATAGGGTTATAATTCCCATCATTTTGAAAAGTAATAAAGCACAGTTATAAAGGGCAGAATCCAGAGACAGATGGCCAGAGTTTGCCTCCGAGCTCTTCACTTAGGAGCTGTGTGACTTTGGAAATGTTGCTAAACTGGTCTGTGTCTCTCCTCATCCAAAAAAAAACTAATAGTGCCAACATCTACTTCATAGAGTCATTATGAAGATCACATGGCTAAATGGGTTAAACAGTTCTCAGAATATTATCCAGCACATAATAAATTCAACATAAGGATAAGTATTAATATGTTTCAAGTAGGTGAATGATCTTGAAATATTAGTATAAATTAGAAAGACTCAGAAAGTGGCATGAAACACCTATATATGAGTTCTAATCACATTTCTTTAAGTATTTATTGGCCCCAAAGATGTGTTCTATTATTATTGTTGGACAGAGAGTTGAAATACATAATCTGATTTATTTTCAAAGATTGAAGAAATAGAGCTAGAGTTTTTAACACATATAACTTTCCATTATCATCCACTATCTACCAACTTGTAATTAGTATCTGTTTAAATCACAAAAGTGGCAGGACCACTTCTGGGCCAAATGAAATCTGATTGTTGGAGACTGGAATTAAATTTATTTTGATGTGATTTGGATCAACACCACAGTAATAATCAGTTTTGTCCTATGGCCATGTTTTTAATTCCCTGCATTTAGGACTTTTAAAAAGGAAGCATAGACATCTTTTGATGTTGCATAAAAAATAGAATTTTAAAACTTATTCCCTTAATGGCCTTTGGATGCCTCATGTCTCCATTCATGAAATGAAAATAATTGTTTTGCTTAAAGTTATGGTAACTCCAGAGCAATGGTAAATTCCCAACTATTTGATATTACATGTAAAATCTCCATTCAATCACTTGTCATGTTTGCTATAATTCCTCTTCTAGTTTCCAAAAATATGGTTTAGAGATAGTAATGTAGTTATAAGCTGGTCAATTTTCATACAGAAGAGGCAATGCGATCTAGAAGAAGGCACTGTTCCTATGTCACATAGTTACCCTGATCACACACCTTCAACCATATAGTCAAGCACATGAAATTATATATATATATATTTAAGGAGATAAAAGAACAAGTTATTTGAAACAGACTTCTCTTAGAAAATTAAATGTATAGATAACATGCACCTCAAGTTGTGGGTATGTAATCTTGTGTAAAAGAGAAGTTGTCATGAAACTAATAAAAATAACACTAGTAGCAAACATTCAGGTGGGATTGTCTAGGTGCCGTCTGTTCTTCTAAGTTTTATACATGTAGTGTGTGTTGAGAACAGCTAAAAAGTAGGTACTGCTTTTATTCCTGTTTCATGGATGAGAACACTGAGGCACAGAGAGGTGAGGGAGATGCTCCAAGTGGTTCAGAATTCAAATCCAGACACTCATGCTGCCATACATTGTGCTCTTAACCATAGCTGCAGTGAATTCTGTATGGGGAATGGCTGAGTTTTAACTAAAGACACAATCAATCAAATTTTCCTTTATGTAATTAAGAAAGCAAATTTGTTTTGTCTGGGCTTGAGGATACAAAATAGACTGAGGACATGCCCTCGGGGAATACACTATAGACCAGCAACTTAGGTACTTAATATATAGTCACTTGCATGACTATTTAATTCAAAATGTGGAAAATAATATGCAGAAAAGTATCAGGAATAAAATTAATTTTTAGAGCATAAATCATTTCAGAAAGTGTAGTTGCTTATAGTCCACAATTTGCAACCAAAAATAAACCAAACTATGAGGATGATAAAGTCATAAATTATCCTAAAACTTCACATCATGCTTATCACAGAATAGGCACTCACAGAACATCTTGAGATTGACAAATCTTCTGGAAAAGCCAAAGACAGGGAATCTAAAATGGCAGACTAACTCTTCTCTCTTCCTCACTGTCAGAGTATGGCTTTATATAAGGGTCAGAAAGTCCCTGTTCCATCCCATTTTATTAGCATCTGCCATACCTGCAGATCCAGGCTGACCAGACATGTGCCTTTGGCCTCTTTTGAGCCATTGTTTGTGTTATCAATGAGCATGACGATCAACATAATCTCTCAAGCAGCCCCTGTACAACTGTCATGTTCTGATTGAGAACTTCCACTATTGCCAGAGCCTGAGAGAAATGCCATATTCTAACACTTGCTCAGCGGTTTAGTTCATGTACAATCTTCTAACAAGAGATGGTCCTTATTTGCTTGTCCTACCTCATTGTGTTCGATAGCTCAGCACTGACAGGAAGTTCCCTTGTGACCTTATTGTCAGTGTACACAGCGGCTGCTAGAGCACTGAGGACTGGACAGGCTGGAGCTATGGAGATGCTGTCTCCTTGTGTCCCCAACTGTCTATCAAGTCAGTCTGTGACTCTGTAGGAATGAAGGCAAGAATTCCTTCCATGATAGGAGATGGTTATTGGCTGGCACACAACTCTCAAATACTGGAGAAGGAAAGGAGCTTTCTAGACTTACTAATTCAGCTTTCTTGAGAGAAATATTTACAGCCATGTTGGCAAATCACAGTACGTGAAAAACCTCTCTCTCTCTTCCCTTTCCTTTCCTTCCACTTCCCCTTCCTCTTTTTCTCTCTTTCCTTCTTTTCCTTTTTTTTTTTCCTTTTCCCTTTCAAGGACTATAATTCTGTATTTGATTTTTCTGATATGGGATTTTTGGAAGTTTTGGACCTTAATTTTAGATGACCATTGCACGACCTGACTTTGTAAGTATATTAGAAAAACTACTCAGTCTTCCAGTGGGATTTTAAATTTCCTTATTCAAACTACCCCACCCTTCATCCCTTGGGTTCTAATCAGTGGCTCTTCACTTTAAGAATGTACATTGCCATATGTAAAATCGATAGCCAGAGGGAGTTCAGTGTATGACAGGAAAATGAAGCAGAAGTACATGTTTCCCTGGAACTCCATTGCTTATTCCATGATCCAACAAATGCTGACAATTTGATCTCTGGTCCCTTTGCCCTTTTGAAACCCAACTTGTACATCTGAAAATTCTTGGTTCATGTACTACTGAAGCCTAGCTTGAAGAATTTTGAGCATAATATTGCTAGCATGTGAAATGAGCACAATTTTATGGCAGTGTGAACGTTCTTTGCCATTGCTTTTCTTTGGGATTGGAATGGAAACTGACCTTTTCCAGTCCTGTGGCCACTTCTGCTTTCCAAATTTACTGACATATGGAGTGCAGCATTTTAACGGTATCATCTTTTAGGATTTTAAATAGCTCAGCTGGAATTCCGTCACAATCTATTTGTCATCTCCACTGTATAATCATAAGGGATTTGAATTAGGTCATACTTGAAAGGCCTAGTGGTTTTTTTTAGTGAAGCAGGGAGCTGACTATCTGAGATCCACTTGATTCAGGTCTTGTCTTTATTGACTGTATTTAACTTATACATGGAGTAAATCATGCAAAATGCTAGGCTGAATGAATCACAAACTAGAATCAAGATTGCCAGAAGAAATATCAACAATCTCAGATATACAAATACAGCATCAGAAAACTAAAGATCATGATGAGGGTAAAAAAAAGACCTTCAGCATCCTGTCACTTAATGTCAAATAGAAGGAGAAAAAGTGGAAGTAGTGACAAATTTTACTTTCTTGGGCTCCAAAACACTGCAGCCATGACATTACAAAACTTTTCCTTCTTGAAAGCAATGTTATAACAAACCTAGACATCATATTAAAATGCAGAGATATCACTTTGCTGACAAAGTTCATATGCTCAAAGCTATATTTTATCCAGTGGTCATGTACAGATATGAAAGTTGGAACAAAAAGAAAGCTGATGGTGGAAGAATTGAAATTTTCAAATTGTGGTTCTGAAGAAGACTGTTGAAAGTGCCTTGGACTGCAAAGAGATCAAACCAGTCAATCCTAAAGGAAATAAACCTTGAATATTCATTAGAAGGATTGTTGCTGATGCTGAAGCTCCAATAGTTTGGCCACCTGATGTGAAGAGCTGACTTATTGGAAAAGACTCTGATGTTGGGAAAGATTGAAGGCAAAAGGAGAAGGGGGGTGCAGAGAATGAGGTGGTTAGATAGCATCACCAACTTAATGGACATGAATTTGAGCAAACTCCAGGAGATAGTGGAGAACAAAGGAGACTGGCATGCTACAGTCCATAAGGTCGCAGAGAGTTGCGCTTAGCAACTGAACAACAATTGGTTATATTGCCAGGAAATCAGATTGCTGGATTATATGGTAGCTCTATATTTAGTTTTTTAGGGAGACTCCATACAGTTCAGGCTTCCCAGGTGGCTCAGCAGGAGTTGCAAGAGATGTGGGTTTGATCCCTGGTTCAGGAAGATTTCCTAGTGGAGGAAATGGCGACCCACCCAGTTTTCTTGTGGAGATAATCCCATGGACAGAGGAAATTGGCAGTTTACAGTTCGTGGGGCCACAAAGAGTTGGACTCGAGTGAGCACACACACATACCATAGTGCTTTCTATAATGATGCTGCAAGACAGACATTTTATCATATGTTTTAAAAAAAATGGACATGATGAGAGAGTATACTAATTTGATTTGTCTGAAAATAGGTCATAAACCTTACATAGGCTAACTTTTATATTTGAACAACATGTCTACCTATATCTTTATCCTTTTTGTTCTTTGTTTAATGTTTCAGAGCAGATTCAGTGTTGGAACCCAGTTTTAGAGCCCATATACCTTTGAAATCTCAGCACAGAATGCAGTGCTCCATGTCAGGCCAATAGTCTCCTGTATTCCAGTTGCAATTCAAACCTCACCTACTTTGGAACCTTCTCCATTACACAGTTTTCCTTCTTCCTTGGAATTCCCATTACAAAGAGAATCTGTAACAAAAATTATAATATCACTGTATATTGCCACTGTGTTATAGCAAGGAGAGTATACTAATTTGATTTGTCTGAAAATAGGTCATAAACCTTACATAGGCTAACTTTTATATTTGAACAACATGTCTACCTATATCTTTATCCTTTTTGTTCTTTGTTTAATGTTTCAGAGCAGATTCAGTGTTGGAACCCAGTTTTAGAGCCCATATACCTTTGAAATCTCAGCACAGAATGCAGTGCTCCATGTCAGGCCAATAGTCTCCTGTATTCCAGTTGCAATTCAAACCTCACCTACTTTTCTGGAACCTTCTCCATTACACAGTTTTCCTTCTTCCTTGGAATTCCCATTACAAAGAGAATCTGTAACAAAAATTATAATATCACTGTATATTGCCACTGTGTTACAGCAATGGGTTTATTTGTACTTGCCAACTTTATGAGACTGTTTCAAGCAAAAAACTACAGGCCTTGTCTTTAAAAAATACTGGACTAAATATTCATAAATAGCAAATATTTAGTGAATTCTTGTCAACTTTCTCAGTATTGGTTAGATATGATGAGATGAGATAGTATTCTCAAGGAGGATTGGGGAAGAAAAGAAGAAAGGGATACAGGCCCCATGATGATTTCTTGTCTATGGAATTTGGAAAGCTCCTGCCTAACAATGCTCTATCTTATAGGCCTTACAATAAAGCATCTACTTTATTATATCTTGTTAATTTCTAACTATCACATTTTCAATGATATCTCCTAGACCTGGCAGAGATGGCCCTGCCTGCTGCCAGTCTTCCATGATGATGGCCAAAGTTTAAGCTGTTTTAAGCCTCATTCTTGTGAGAAGATAACAGGACAGTAGAATTCTATAGAGCTTTCTTATCACCCATGTGGCATCACCACATTCTGCTTTGGTTCTGCCAGCTCTGACTTTGTCTTTCTGACAGCCTGGCTGAAGCTAATTCTCACATAGGATAGTTTGGGTTACTCACAGCAGAAAAACATAGATGAATAGAGAAGCAGCATTTAGATTATCATAAAACTCTTTCACTTGTGGGAAGACGAATGTTGACATGTGGCTTGTTGGTTTATACTTTAGAGGCCCCAGGTGATATTGTTAACCAATCACAATCTCCTTGCCCTTGATGCATTTCCATCATTTCCTCAAAGCAGCCACTTTTGATTATTTATAGTTGAGGTACTCTCTCTAGTTGCAAAGAGAGTCTCTGAAGAGAGTTCTGGCCACAAAAAGGCACAGTATATAAAGAATCACAGTATCTCCATTACCAACTGGGCCAGCATCATCCAGGAGCATATATAAGTAGATAGGGACTAAGACGGGGCTATAGGAGGAGATGCCTGTAAGTATCCAGACCTGTTGGTACCTAGAAGTGTCCAGTATTATAAATGCAGGGGACAAAAATAAGAAGAAGTCACTATTTTTATATATTGGAGGTCATCCTCTAGGGATATGACAGACACATAAAGAGGTCATTTAAATATAGCATTACAAATGCTATGACAAGCTGTATAGAAATTATATAAGAATGGAGAAGTAGATTCAACCTGTTTGGAAGAGGTAATCTCAGGATTTTTTTTTTTTATATTTGTTGAGTTTATTCATGAATTTATGGTTCTGTGACTTAAATCCTGCATGTGATTAAGGGGAAAAAGTGTATGATTGCTGAGAAAGACGTTTGACAAAGAGTTCCAGACAATATAGGAAAAGGCAGAGAGATAGGTTTCAGGCACAACAAGCAGTTTGTTCTTATTAGATCTGGGGTGGCATCTCCTTATTGGAGGTGCAGTTAGGTGGATCTCATCACTGACTGTACATCTGGAGACAATCTGAAGCTCAATTTATAGTACAAGATAGAAGAAATTTAGGCCAAAACAAAAGCCCAATCTTATGAACTGAATCAGAATAAAATAAAGGCTTAGGGAAATATGGAATATATTCAAATTGTCTGCAAATTTCTAGAAAAGATATAAGATCTTATCAGGAGATATGATACTATTAAAAGTGAAGAATCCTCTATTAAAAGACACTTACTCCCATAGATGAAAGGAAGTGTTATGACCATATAGGTATTACCTAGATAGCATATTTAAATGCAGAGACATTTAAAAGCAGAGACACTTTGCCAACAAAGGTCCATCTAGTCAAGGCTATGGTTTTTCCAGTGGTCATGTATGGATGTGAGAGTTGTATGGTGAAGAAAGCTGAACGCCGAAGAATTGATGCTTTTGAACTGTGGTGTTGGAAAAGACTCTTGAAAGTCCCTTGGACTGCAAGAAGATCCAATCCGTCCATCCTAAAGGAGATCAGTCCTGGGTGTTCATTGGAAGGACTGATGTTGAAGCTGAAACTCTAATACTTTGGCCATCTTATGCGAAGATTTGACTCATTGGAAAAGACCCTGATGCTGGGAAGGATTGGGGGCAGGAGGAGAAGGGGACGACAGAGGATGAAATGGTTGGATGGCATCACCGACTCGATGGTAATGGGTTTGGGTAGACTCCGGGAGTTGGTGATGGACAGGGAGGCCTGGCGTGCTGTGATTCATGGCGTCGCAAAGAGTCGGACATGACTGAGTGACTGAACTGAACTGAAGTGTCTATGATCACATATTTTTCTTCCCTAGCCATTGTACTTTTCTTTAATAGATCAGAGTAAGGTGAAAGCAGGATAGACCCAAACCCCATCTTTACTGCTTCTAGAATACATTGAAGAATCCTTCTTGAGTAAGTACTTTCTATGTATACCCTATTGCTATGTTGCCTGAAAATTTCCCTCAACAGGTAAAATTGACTTAAGGATCCATAGTTTGGTTAATTGGGAAGAAGCTTATATCAGGTAGTTATAACTTAGGCCTAATGACACTAACCCAATACAAACTCAAACATTTTATGCTCTGGGATTCAGATGACCTTATCTGGAGTTCTGTTCAAGATGCTATGAGGACAAGGATGCTTCCATGCTTCAATTTAAAATTTTGCCTGGAATACCAGGGCTCAATATTGTTTCATTGTCCTCTCATATTAAAAAACCCACTTTGTCAGAAACAATCTCAGCACAGCAGTTGCAAAAATCGCCAGGTTGAATGTGTATCTTCTGGAATAATCAGAGGAAAGTTGTCTTTTCCTCACTGCTTTCCATACAGAAAAAGATTCTGGAATTTGAGATGTCTCCCAATGTGTTATTTATGGTAACTTTCCTATTTTCTATGTTAATTCTGTGAATATTTGGGGTTCTAATTTAGGAAAGGCTTTTCCACCATATTATAGAGAGCTAGGCTCTTTCACAAATCACAGTCAAGGTAAAAATCAGTGAAAGGTATATTCTTATTTTCATATGAAAGCCTATAAGCAATCTCTCTGAATACCAAATATCTTTGAGAATCCCTGGGTGACCCAGCATTAATCAGATTTCCCTTTTCAGTTTCTAAGGTCATGAGCCTTTCCAGGTAACAGGTGTAAAAACAGAATTTAGAAGCAGAGACTGCCAAATCACAGACTATTACTGCATCTCTGGTCAAGTAAGAGAAAAAGTGGGCCCTTCCTAACGACCCTGGATATGCCTCCTTGAGATTCATTTAGATGCAGTTACAAGGTATTTCCTTCCTATTAATATATATTCACAAATAAACTTTTCATCATTTAAGGAGACATGGAAAGCCTCCATGGATGAAATAGAAACTTCTACTACTCACTCATACCTGGTCTTTTCTCCTAAACACACAACAGGGCTCATTTCTGAGACCATGTCATCTTATTACTTAGTGGAGCCATGTGGCTATCTCTGGTCAGTGGGCTGTGGGTGAAATTGATTCTGGTCAGTGGGCTGTGGGTGAAATTGATTATGATATGGAAGTGTCATTTCAATGAGTTCTTCCCTGAACACTGGGCCATCACAAGAACAGTACCCCATACAGTTGCCTAGACCCATAGAAAACTTCTCATGAGTGAGTAAAATTGTTGTGTTAAGCCATTAAATATTTCATTTGAAGTACAGCCTGTTGTGACTTAAACAACAGAAGAGGTGTTGTGAGGTTTATAAAAGAATTTTGATAGTAGATAGTAGAAATAGAAAAAAAAAAAGCATAGGCAAAATCACAAAAGTAGAAAAATATAGTTTTCATTTTATACTGTCCATGGGATTTTTTTTTCAGTCAAGAATACTGAAGTGAAGTCACTCAGTCGTGTCCGATTCTTTGAGACCCCATGGATTGTAGCTTGCCAGGCTCCTCCCTCCATGGGATTTTCCAGGCTAGAATACTGAAGTGGGTTGTAATTTCCTTCTGCAAAGAAATGGAGAAAAAGAAAAAGAAAAAGAGAGAGAGAGACATAACTTTGCCAAAAAAGATCCATAGAGTCAAAGCTATGGTTTTTCCAGTAGTCATGTATGGATGTGAGAACTGGACCATAAAGAAGATTGAGCATCGAAGAATTGATGTTTTTGAATTGCGATGCTTGAGAAGACTTTTGAGAGTCCCTTGGACAACAAAGAGATCAAACCAGTCAATCCTAAAGGAAATCAGCCCTCAATATTCATTAGAAGGACTGATGCTGAAGCCAAAGCTCCAATAATTTGTCCACCTGATGCAAAGAGCTGACTCATTGGCAAAGACCCTGGTTCTGGGAAAGACTGAAGGCAAAATGAGAATGGGGTGGTAGAGAATGAGATGGTTATATAGTGTGACCAACGGAATGGATGTGAATTTGAGCGAACTCAGGGAGATAGTAGAGGACAGAGAAGTCTGACGTCCATGGGGTCACAAAGAGTCAGACACCGCTTAGAGGCTGATAAATGAACAGTGGTTTTCATCAGGGAGAAAATGAATAATTAAATTTGAAAGGAATATAGAGAGGACTAGATAATAAGCCAGGAGGCATAGATTAGAATGTTAGCACTGGCTTCATACTTAATCCTGTTGTCAATGTATGATCATCTATTATAGTAATGTACCTATTAAGAATAATAACTAAAGTGAGAAGATATTGAAAGAAAAATTTAATTTTTTCAAAACATAGATAAGAATAATAATACCTACAGATAGGCAAATAGTATCTATAAGAAATGTGGGGGAAACAAAGTAGAAAATATACTTAAATAATTAATATCTAGGAAAAAAATTCTACTTAACAATAGACAGATTTTGGAATGAAGGCAGAATTTGTCTCAAAAAGTCAAATTGAAGGCTGTTACAGCACATGGTGAGTTAGACTTGCTATCCCCAACTAAGTACTGAGTATTTTGTGTATGGGATACTCTCCTCTGAATTCTAAGCAAATAGTTAATTTTAAAGAAAAACATATATCTAAAATGAAGATGTCCTCTCCAGGGAAGATAAACTTGATATGCCCCGAAGCCCTCAGTTTGTCTTAGCCTGTCCTTGCAATATTGATCCATATTATCTTTGGGATAAATCTCAGCATAGCCTACATCAATTCACGTAGCTTACATCACATGCCTGGGGACTTGACATCTGGTTTCCATACACATTTGCTCCAGGTTAGTGTGTGCATGGGGTAAACGTTGCCAATCTTCTCTAATTCAACACGCTAAGGGAACAAAGTTGGAGATTGCTGCAAAATAGAAAGTAAAAGTTCTTCCAGGTCCATGATTGACTGTGGTTTAAAAGAATGTAGGAGGCAGAAAGAACTCATGGTTAAGAATGTAGACTGTGGAGATAGTCATCTCTAATGTGAATTCCTGATCCCACTACAAGCCTCTACATACCGCAATTTTCATCTTGGAAAAAACAACCTACCATGTAGGGTATGTCATTAAATGGGATGCTGCTGGCAAAGTCCTTAGCACAGTTTATTTTTAAAGTAGCCAGCAGAGTGATTGTGCTATATGTAAGTTTTCATCAGATAATAATAAAAATTAATTACTACCTATCTCTTACCATATGCCAAATATTAGTCTCAATTTACATACATTAACACTAGTCCTGGCAATAGCCTGTGAGGAAGGTGTGATTATTATCCCCCTTTTACATATGATGGAACAGCAAAGGTGAGCATCTAACTCAAGGTTGTATAGCTAGTAACTAGGAGATCTGGACCACAATCCCAGGCAGCTTCACTGCAAAGCCCGTGGTCCTAATTACAATGCCCTAGGTATATAATGCAGGAGACCTCGGTTAGATCCCTGGGTCAAGAAGATCACCTGGAGTCGGAAATGACAACCCATTCCAGTATTCTTGCCTGGGAAATCCCATGGACAGAGAAGCCTGAAGGGCTACAGTTCATGCGGTCGCAGTCAGACACAACTGAGCACACAAGTATATAAAGAAATAATATTTTCATATGTGGGTCGGATGAGGCATAAGTTATTACTTCTCAATTGAATCCTAAATGTATGTTTTGCCCTTCCCTCTGCTGTCATTGGGCTTCCCAGGTGGCACTAGCCAATGCAGGAGATGTAAGAGATTTGGGGTTCAATTCCTGGGCTCGGAAGATCCCCTGGAGGAAGGCATGGCAACCCACTGCAGTATTCTTGTCTGGAGAATCCCATAAGCAGAGGAACCTGGAGGGTTATAGTCCATAAGGTCGCAGAGAGTTGGACACGACTGAAGCAACTTAGCACACACTCCCACTGTCATCATGGGTGAATGTGACAGTTTCAATTGAAAGTGCCCACTGTCATCATGGGTGAATGTGACAGTTTCAATTGAAAGTGTTATGAAACAAAATGCTTAGAAAGAGAGTTAGAGCTATGGATAGGACAAGTCCTGGTTTAGGCATTTGGGGATTTGCTTTCTAGGGGATACCACTAAGGAGCTGTGTGATCTTGGTTTAATATGTCAACATCTCTAGCCCTTGGTTTTCTTATTATATGATTCTTATGATCTCCTTTAGAGTACAATCTGGGAGTGTTTTACCCCACTAGAAAAGTCCTACTTGTTTGGCAACTACCAGCATTGATTTGAGGCTATAGGGAATTTGGTTAAAGGTTGAAATTATCCATATTTAAGAATTAGATGTGGACAGGAACAAACATGATCAAACAAAATGACTTTGGAATTATATATATTTTATTGCAAAATTGTCAGGAGACTAGGAACAGCCAGAGAAAAGACAGCAAGGAAAGGAACCCTGTCCTAACTCCTTGTCAGCTGGATATATCCAATCATTCTCAGAAAAAAAACACATTTCCCATCGCATAATAATTTCACTGAGGGATGATGCTACCTTTCCTCCCCTCCATTACAGCTCCCACTGGCTCAGGAAACACTAGCCTTTAAGAACAATGGGGCATCGAGTCACTCTCATTAGGAAAAAATAGAGCAATACTTGATGGATATTTTAAGAGCCAAGGTAAGTCCAACATAGTAAATAGAAGGGGTCATCTCATGAAGGCACGTGTCACTAACTGGAGAGAAAACAGGGCTGGAACTTCTTCTAGCTGCTAAGGAAATGCTGGCTGGGGAGGCACTGGTTCAGTTTGTGCTCAGATTGATTACTTTGGAGAATCTTGGAAACAGGACCTGAAATGCAACAAAGGGGATGCCTGATATCTGAGCCACTCTTCAGTGAGCCTGAGAAAGAGGAGGGTGAGTACTGTGAGTGGGAGAAGGGAGATGTTCAGAGGATATCCCAGGGGTAAGCATCAAAAGAGAGCAGTGGGCTTAGCTCAGGATGCAAAGCACAAATCAAAGCCTGCAACTCTGTGCCCATCAGACAGTCTCAAGACTTCCAGGCATGCCCTTACAGAACATTCTCATTTGATTGAGACCACAGGTCTAGCCACAAGAGAAAGCAGAGTAAAGAAATGTTGTGGTTTTCCTATATATTTTAAAGGTTTTTACGAAACTGTGATCAAGGTGTATGAGAACTTCTGTAATCAAAGAGAAGCGAACGTAATACCCCAATCCATAATACTCAAAAAGAATTATACGACATTAGCAAAAAGACTCCGTCATATAATGAAATGCTGACTCTATTTTTCCCCACCAGTCAAATATGAGAGGATGGATTAGGCAGGGCAAACTAAAACATCAGTCAGGATGTGTGTTTCCCAAAATGTCCCTGCGTCTTGTCTTGGATTTAAGGACTCTGGCTATGGTAGCAGATCAGATGCATGCTCCGTCTCTTTCAGAATTTTTATTAGTGGCCTCTCATCTATTATAAATATAAATCATAATTTAATTTATAAATATAAAATGACACCACATCACGCTTCATGAGATGTGTATGAGGACGCACAGATCAAGTTATTGAATCCGTTCTTTAGACAATGTTGTATAATTAAAATCCAGCACCGACCAGAGAGAAGGAGTTTCCCTTTATAAGCTGAGAGTAACACTACAAGAGAGGGTGTTTGCTATGACCAGTGCATTCTCTTGGCAAAATTCTATTAGCATTTGCCCTGCTTCATTCTGTACTCCAAGGCCAAATTTGCCGGTTACTTGTTTCTTGACTTCCTACTTTTGCATTCCAGTCCCCTATAATGAAAAGGGCATCTTTTTTGGGTGTTAGTTCTAGAAGGTCTTGTAGGTCTTCATAGAACTGCTCAACTTCAGCTTCTTCAGCGTTACTGGTTGGGGCATAGGCTTGGATTACCGTGATACTGAATGATTTGCCTTGGAAACCAACAGAGATCATTCTGTCGTTTTTGAGATTGCATCCAAGTACTCCATTTTGGACTCTTTTGTTGACCATGATGGCTACTCCATTTCTTCTAACAGATTCCTGCCCACAGTAGTAGATATAATGGTCATCTGAGTTAAATTCACCCATTCCAGTCTATCTTAGTCCTCTGATTCCTAGAATGTCGACATTCATTCTTGGCGTCTCCTGTTTGACCACTTCCAATTTGCCTTGTTTCTCGGACCTAACATTCCAGGTTCCTATGCAATATTGCTCTTTACAGCTTTGAACCTTGCTTCTATCACGAGTCACAAACACAACCGGGTATTGTTTTTGCTTTGGCTCCATCCCTTCATTCTTTCTGGAATTATTTTTCCACTGATTTCCAGTAGCATATTAGGCATCTATCTTCCAACAACACAAGAGAAGACTCTACACATGGACATCACCAGATGGTCAACACTGAAATCAGATTGGTTATATTCTTTGCAGCCAAAGATGGAAATGCTCTATACAGTCAGCAAAAACAAGGCCGGGAGCTGACTGTGGCTCAGATCATGAACTCCTTATTGCCAAATTCAGACTTAAATTGAAGAAAGTAGGGAAAATCACTAGACCATTCAGGTATGACCTAAATCAAATCCTTTATGATTATACAGTGGAAGTGAGGAATAGATTTAAGGGACTAGATCTGATAGACAGAGTGTCTGATGAACTGTGGACGGAGGTTTGTGAAATTGTACAGGAGACAGGGATCAAGACCGTCCCCATGGAAAAGAAATGCAAAAAAGCAAAATGGCTATCTGAGGAGGCCTTAAAAAGAGCTAGGAAAAGAAGAGAAGTGAAAAGCAAAGGATAAAAGGAAAGATATTCCCATTTGAATGCAGAATTCCAAAGAATAGCAAGGAGAGATAAGAAAGGCTTCCTCTGGGATCAATGCAAAGAAATAGAGCAAAACAACAGAATGGGAAAGACTAGAGATCTCTTCAAGAAAATTAGAGATACCAAGGGAACATTTCATGCAAAGATGGGCTCGATAAAGGAAAGAAATGGTATGGACCTAACAGAAGCAGAAGATATTAAGAAGAGGTGGCCCAGAAGAACTGCACAAAAAAGATCTTCATGACCCAGATAATCACGATGGTGTGATCACTCACCTAGAGCCAGACATCCTGGAATGTGAAGTCAAGTGGGCCTTAGAAAGCATCACTACGAACAAAGCTAGTGGAGGTGATGGAATTCCAGTCGATCTATTTCAAATCCTGAAAGATGATGCTGTGATAATGCTGCACTCAATATGCCAGCAAATTTGGAAAACTCAACAGTGGCCACAGGACTGGAAAAGGTCAGTTTTCATTCCAACCCCAAAGAAAGGCATTGCCAAAGAATGCTCAAACTACCACATAATTGCACTCATCTCATAGGCTAATAAAGTAATGCTCAAAATTCTCCAAGCCAGACCTCAGCAATACATGAACCGTGAACTTTCAGATCTTCAAGCTGGATTTAGAAAAGGCAGAGGAACCAGAGATCAAATTGCCAACTCCACTGGATCATCGAAAAAGCAAGAGAGTTCCAGAAAAAACACCTATTTCTACTTTATTGACTATGCCAAAGCCTTTGACTGTGTGGATCACAATAAACTGTGGAAAATTCTGAAAGAGATGGGAATACCAGACCACCTGACCTGTCTCTTGAGAAACCTGTATGAAGGTCAGGAAGCAACAGTTAGAACTGGACATGGAACAACAGACTGGTTCCAAAGAGGAAAAGGAGTACATCAAGGCTGTATATTGTTACCCTGCTTATTTAACTTACATGCAGAGTACATCATGAGAAATGCTGGGTTGGAAGAAGCACAAGCTGGAATCAAGGTTGCTGGGAGAAATATCAATAACCTCGGATATGCAGATGACACCACCCTTATGGCAGAAAGTTAAGAGGAACTAAAAAGCCTCTTGATGAAAGTGAATGAGTAGAGTGAAAAAGTTGGCTTAAAGCTCAACATTCAGAAAACTAAGATCATGGCATCTGGTCCCATCACTTCATCGCAGATAGATGGGGAAACAGTGGAAACAGTGTCAGACTTTATTTTTGGGGGCTCCAAAATCACTGCAGATGGTGATTGCAGCCATGAAATTAAATGACGCTTACTCCTTGGAAAGAAAGTTATGACCAACCTAGATAGCATATTAAAAAGCAGAGACATTAACTTTTCCAACAAAGGTCCATTTAGTCAAGGCTATGGTTTTTTCAGTAGTCATGTATTGATGTGAGAGTTGGACGATGAAGAAAGCTGAACACTGAAGAATTGATGCTTTTGAACTGTGGTGTTGGAGAAGACTCTTGAGAGTCCCTGGGACTGCAAGGAGATCCAACCAGTCCATCCTAAAGGAAATCAGTCCTGAATATTCACTGGAAGGACCGACGCTGAAGCTGAAACTCCAATACTTTGGCCACCTCATGCGAAGAACTGACTCATTGAAAAAGACCCTGATGCTGGGAAAGATTGAGGGGAGGAGGAGAAGGGGACGACAGAGGATGAGATGGTTGGATGGCATCACTGACTCAGTGGACATGAGTTTGAGTAAACTCTGGGAGTTGGTAATGGACAGGGAGGCCTGGCGTGCTGCAGTCCATGCGGTCGCAAAGAGTCGGACACAATTGAGTGACTGAACTGACTGACTGACTGACTGTCTTACCTATCGAACTTCAAATTCCTCCGTCTAAAAAAACAAATGATGCAGACATGTTCTTCTAGCAGCATTACACGTCTGTTCCATTAGACTTGAATGCTGTTATTCTTGTTCTTGTTTCTGTCTGTCTTTCCCCATTTCTGACTCCATTACCCATACTAACTAGCTCTCGCCTTCCATCACCTCACTTCTTTTGTCTAGTGAGATAATGGATGGAAAAAGGAAAAAAAAAAACACACCTCACCTCTAAAGCATTCATCTTTTATTATTATTCAAGCCAAATTTAGGTGGAATAAACTCAGAAAAATAAGGACGTCATTATTAAGGAAATGAGAAGCTATGTGTGATTTTTTTTCTGCCTGTTATTTCCAAATGGTTACCGGCACCTCCATTTTATAGTGGTTTGAAGATTATTTGTAGTGAAACCTGCCCACAAAAATACAGATTTGCTTTCCATCATCACAACATGGACCTCACCATGTGAAGATGCAATTTGTATTTTAAAATACATATTAAACTTCATTCTATCCCCCAAAGCTATGCTTCCTGGCTTTTCTCCATTCGACCACATACAGATCCTCTCTGCTTGAAGCAAACTTGATGTATGGAAATCAGAACTCTCTTAAACTCCAAGGTGATTCTTTCCTTTACAAGAGTATTCACCAAAATGTTGCTAAGAAATAGCTACTTCTTCCTCTGCATTGAAATGATAATATGGCATACAAAAATTCAGTCCGTAAGAGAGTTTAGAGAGTTCAATTTTATGTGTAAATGACAAGGCAAATAAGTTACCTGGGAATAATGATTTCTATTTTCAAAGTCTTGTTATCGATCACTACGATTAAAGAAATGATTACCTTCTAAAGATAAACAGGGTGCTTAGATTAGGGAATCAAAGATAACAAAAGACACAGACTGTGCTTTCAAGAAGCTTACGATCTAATGACAGAGAGAGCCAGTTAAATATTCAGAACACAGTGTGATATGCCCCCTATTAAAAATAAGACCGAAGGTCCAAAATGAAGTCACTTTACCAAACAAAAATTGAAGTACGGTTTCAGTTGTTCCACAAACGGAATCTTGAATCAGTCATTCAGGAATTGCCTGGTCAGCACTATTTGATAATCTGCCTGACAGATCCCCATCATCCCTATAAAAAATGTGATTTTTCAACAACTAACCCACTGTCTTGACTGTTACACCTTCCTTGTTCCCTTTCCCTTCTGTTTCTAAAAGTCTTTCATTGTGTATAGATCATTGGATCTCCTTTTTATCTGCAGGGTTAGATGCTGCATGACTAAAATCTATTTCTGCTCAAATAAGCTCAACATTTTAATATGCCCCAGTTTGTCTTTTGACAGTTCTGGCTCAGAAAGGGGAACCAAAGGAGACCCCCAGTGGCCCTCAGGAGCATCTATCAACCAGATGTGGATGCCTATGGAGCCCCTTAGTTCCTGCTTTCTCGTTGCTTCTGGAGGTAGTGGGCAGGTCTCTCTCAGATTCTAGACCCACCATTTTGGGGTTACTACGTTGAGCAATTATTTTGGACTGAGTCTGAAAGCCAGCTGGAGTTGAACTGGGTTTGACTTAGAAAGTGGACATTGGTTGAACTGTTTTCAGGGTCAGATTATGTCTGACTTAGAAACTGAACTCAGTCTGGGGTTGGACTGGGTCCAACATAGGAAGTGAACTGAATCTGGGGTGGGGATGGGTCAGACTTAAACTAGATACTGGAGCCAATGAGGCCGGGTGAATACAATGTTGTTTTAAGGCTGAACAAACCAGCTAAGCTTACTAAAGTTAATCTCAAGTTATAGTGGCCACAGTGGAAAACTTTTAGCCTAGATGTGCTTACCCATTTCTGAGGTGCTCTAGAGACAAAGAGGTCTCAGTCAACCACTCACTACCAAAGGCAGAGAGAAAAGTAATTTTCTCATGTACAGTTTCTGCTGACCAGACACCCCACTCACACCAGAGCCTGCAGATAGCATCCGGAGCATTGGAGCTTCAGTAGTTTGACCACCTGAATGGAAGAGCCGACTCAATGGAAAATACGCAATGCTGGCAAAGATTGTAGGCAAGAGTAAAAGGGGGTGGCAGAGGATGAAATAGATAGATAACATAACTGACTTTTAATGGACATAAATTTGAGCAAACTCTGAGGCATAGTGGAGGACAGAGGAGCCTGGCATGTTACAGTCCTTGCAGTCAACAAGAGTTGGACACAGCTTAGCAACTGAAAAACAACAACAACAATTCGTTGAAGATCTAGGTCGTTTTTAAATACAATGGAAGAGTGAAACAGTAATTACTGAACATAGATGTATTCACTTTTTGTTTCCTTTCCTAGAGGAACTCAAGATATTTGAGTTCATTAGCACTCATATTCTTTACGACATCTAAATATTTACTATGAGCAAAAATATACTTATAGAAATTTTGAAATCTATTTTTATATTTACCAATGCACAGAATTGCCAATGCACTGTTGTTATAAACAATTCACAATGGCCTACTTCTCAATTTTCACTAGGAGTTAAGGATTCTAAAGGTTAAGAGTTTTAATCAATATCTATATAACTATTACTACTTAGAAATGATAATGGTAAAAGAAAACAACTGTGTATGTAAAGTAGATAAGGAAAGTTAAAAAAAAAAAAGCTTATTGTTCTAGAATGAAAAAGACAAAAAACGTAGGACAAAATCTGAGTAGAGGTAGTTGTAAATGATTTGGGGAAAAGGAATCCTGGGAAAGGAATTTTATGTGTGGTCAAGCTGGGTTATATTTGAATGGGCCTGTTTCCATATTTAGTGAATGAGTTTTAACATTTAATATGAGCTTTAATATTGAAAATACACTGGTACAAAATCTGGTCTTTTCTCTGATGAAGTGAGAAAACGTTCTCTTGAACTATTATCGGTCTCCTGATAGGAGATTGTGGAACTATTTTTGTTGTTGTTTGCTTTTGTTGGCTTGTTTTCACATTTTGGGTGAGCCACCTGGAAAGCAACAATTTTGTGCCATACCAAAATAATTTCCTGTTTCACAGTGTCTTTGTCAGGTCTTCCATTTCTTAAGAAAACTCAGTTCTCTCTACATTAAAAAGGCCAAGTTTTATTCACAACTATTAATATTTCTCTATTTGCCTTTAATATTTTCTATTGTCACTTTGGTTAAAAAGATAGCTAAGCATGTTTTTATAATGATCAATTATCTCATTTAGTCAAATATTCAAAACATTTGACAACTCCCCCAAATCAAATTCTAAATGGAATCTTTCCGATCTCAAACTAAGTTGGAGATTTTCCAGAGGTCCCGTGGAAAATCTTAAAGGTTTTGTCTGTTTTCTTGTAGAAGGAGGATGTAAACTAATTGAGTTTATTTTGTATGTTAATTATATGGGAAGGGGCTTCCCTGGTGGCTCAGCAGTAAAGCATCTGCCTGCAAAGCAGGAAACTCAGGGGACAGGAGTGTGATCCCTGGATCCAGAAAATCTCCTGGAGAAGGAAATGGCAACCATTCCAGTATTCTTGCCTGGAAAATCCCAGGGATGGAGGAGCCTGGTGGGCTATAGTCTATGGGGTCTCAAAGAGTCAGACACGACAGAGCATGCATACACACACTTATATGGGAAGCATTGCCAGATAAATGATTATAAACTTATTTGCTTATATTTATGTGAATGCAATTATAAATACGTGTTCTAGAAATTGTATGAGATTCTTCAAAATATGTCTTGTGGTATAATGTTATCAGCCATAATTCTAGTTTTACATAAGAATGTCATATGTCACAGAAAAAAAAACAAATATCCTTGCCAATTCTATTGTAATAAACTCTCATCAAATATTTAATCACGGGCATTTTAAAGTCTTCTGTCATTTACAGACAGTTATTGTTTTACTCTGATGCTTTCTTAAGAGTGAAATTCATAGAAAAGATGCTACCAGGTACACTTGACTCCCTGTACCCTTGCCAGATTACAAGATATCAAATCTTGGGTGCATATTTCACAACTGCAAAAGGCTTTCGCTGACATCTGGTCCTGAGCAAATGCTGGAGACCTCAAAATCAAATTGACTAGTAAGAGAAGTAGTCAATATCAAGGTAGGCTGCTTCCTCCCGAGGTGTCAGATTGAGAATGTTTCTTTACATTCCTACTTCCCTCTCTATCTACTGACCATGCTCTGGCATTATTAGAAAAATAATCCTGATGCTCATATACCTCAGACTATCGCAAAAAGGGGTAATTCAACCTCCAACAATTGCTGGTGTTGTCACACTGCCAGTGATCCCATGGTTCTGCCCTTCACAAAATTCTTCTTTACAATGTCTCAGTTTCTCTGGCATAAACTCGGCGCCCTTCTCTATTGCGTCAGCTTCTCTGGTCCTAGGGTCCATTTCCCAGTCTCTGTTTAACAACTCCAAACATAGACTCTTTCATTCAGACTCTTACGAAGAAAGGGACACAGAGCAAGGGTAACCAAAATAAAACTACCTATGCAGTCTGCTGCTGCTGCTGCTAAGTCGCGTCAGTCCTGTCCGACTCTGGGCGACCCCATAGACCGCAGCCCGCCAGGCTCCCCCGTCCCCAGGATTCTCCAGGCAAGAACACTGGAGTGGGTTGCCATTTCCTTCTCCAATGCATGAAAATGAAAAGTGAAAGTGAAGCCGCTCAGTCGTGTCCGACTCTTCGCGACCCCCTGGACTGCAGCGCACCAGGCTCCACCGTCCATGGGATTCTCCAGGCAAAAGTGCTAGAGTGGGTTGCCATTGCCTTCTCCGCCTATGCAGTCTACACATCCTTAAATTTTACTGCCCTCCATGGTGGTTACTTTTCCAGTCATAAGCCACAAATTCAAATGGGAAATACAAGGAAACATTAATGGTTCAAAATTTGTTTCCTTTGGTATATCTTTACTCCACTGCCTAGGAGTAAGTGCAGATGAGCCTATGATCAGGAATCTCTTCTTAGCTCTTGAAGACACTGTGGAATCTGCTGCTAAAGCAATAGCTGCTCCCAAATATCCCTACACTCTGGTCATTTCTCTTGATAGTAAGTTAGTCCTTGATTATCTTTTAGCTGAGCAATGAGGTGTTTGCACTATGGTCACTGCTACTTGCTGCACTTGCATTGACACTCCAGACCTTGGGAAATACGCTAAGTTTTTCTGACACACTCAATTCTTTCAAAAGATTTAAGTGATGTTTGCACTCACTAGCCACCTAGCAAATGATTTCCCTAGGAATGTAGTGTTGGGAAAACATACAGAGAATGACCAACTCAACGAATATGAATAAGGCATTTCGACCTGTGAATGCCACACAGAAATTCAGAAAACAAAAACAAACAAACAAAACCAAAAACAAAATTGTAAGAGCGCCAGAGTGATGACTGGAAGTAGCCGTTATGCCCAATTTTTTTTTTTAATCATGCCTCTCAAGCCAAGAATCTTGATCAACAAGAGAATTTTTTAAAAGAAAATAAACAAACTATCCCAAAATATAGTTGCCTAAGCTAAGCCTCACATCACCAAATCGAAACTTAACTTAATTACCTTTTCAACTCTTCCAGAAATGAAATCTTAAACCAGTCATTCAGGAATTGCCTGATCAGCACTAGTTATGTAATCTGCCTGATAGACTTCTGCTATCCCCTAAAGGAAAGCAACTTTGCAATAACCAACCCAATGTTTGCCTGGTATAACCTCCTTTCCTCTCTGCCTTGTGGCTGCAAAATGCTTTCATTTTGTACAACTCCTAGGAGCTCCTATCTGTTTCCTGGATTGGATGCTGCCTTATTCAAATCAATTTTTGCCCAAATTAACTCTTAACATTTTTAATATTCCTCAGTTAATCTTTTAAAACCTCTCATAAAGGCATAGAGAAATACAGAGGAAGAACAAAGGAGGTAACATGTGGGCAGTGAGAAAGTTGAATGGAGAAAAGGATATCTTTCTGGATGACATAAGCATACCCTGACATTTACCATCAGTTTCCTTGGCAGTATATTCCCTTTGCTGCAGTCTGGGCACTAATACACTGCCTTGTTCTGAGTGAGTGAGTGAAAGTCGCTCAATCGTGTCCAACTCTTTGCAATCCCATGGACTACACAGTCCATGGAATTCTCCAGGCCAGAATGCTGGAGTGGGTAGCCTTTCCCTTCTCCAGGGGATCTTCCCAACCCATGGATCAGCTGTAGCATACTTTAGGTTCTAATTAATTTCACATACAACAAGGATTCTAACTTATATGGTGCATTTTCTTGGTGTACCACTGCCTCTGCAAAGTCAACAAATGGGAAAAAACAATTTAGCTTTCCAATTGATTGATCACATTCATCTTCTCAACAGTTATTTGAATCACTTGCATTTCCTCCTTGGCACTCTGAAGGAGACAACAACATCACTTGTTAATTCTTTACCAACACCACTTGTTCATTGTTTATAGTAGCCAAAAAAAAAAAAAAAAAACCTTGTTGAATCTTCCAGCTCAAATGCAAGTTTAAGAAAACTCTACACACATGATCCACAAAAACCAGTGTGTGTGCATGGTAAGTCACTTCAGTCGGGTCCAGCTGTTTGCTGCGCTATGGACTGTAACCCACTAGGCTCCTCTGTTCATGGGATTCTCTAGGCAAGAATACTGGAGTGGGTTGCCCTGCCCTTCTCCAGGGAATCTTCCTGACCCAGGGATTGAGACTATGTCTCTCATATCTCTTGCATTGGCAGGCAGGTTCTTTACCACTAGTGCCACCAGGGAGCATACAAACCAGAATATCAAAGTAATCAACTAGTACTTAGGAGAGCGGGCTGTGAAGTCATACAAACCTGTTTCTCTTACTCCATAGCAGTACAATTTTGGATAAGTCACTCCACTACCATTATCTTCAATTTCTTCAACTGTGGAATAGAAATTATAATATCTCTCTCATAGATTTTGTGAGAATAAAATTGAATGAATTGTGAATAACTTTTAGCACAGTGCCTGGTACTGACAAAGCAGTCTGGAAATAGCTATATTTATTTTAATTGTTTTATTCTACAAAGTGGACTGTCTAAGCTTGTCCATTTTGAGAATACATCAGACACTCAAGAGTAATGCTTAAGAGAATCTTGGATTGAGGGAGAATCAAAACTCTTTAAAGTCATTGTCAAATGCTGCATAACTGAGATTAGTCGTCATTGTCCCAGGTCACTTCCTATGACCTTTTCCTCACTCTTCCTTTAATGAATCATCCTTTTCTCTCTAGAATCTTATACTTGCATGCATTTTTCCTTTCCCTAAAAAATTGCTCTCGTATCGTTTGTGCTGATGTTCTCCATTTGTATTCCTCATCTACAAAATCCCTTTCTATTAGGACTCTGGGTACTGACCTTTAATGATTAAATCCTGAGATGACCCTTGACCTCTGGTTTCCATTTGAGTTTGGCCAGTGGAAGTCACCAACAAGAGATGAAAGGAGAGGAGAGATTCCAGAATGTGTCTTCTCCCTCTTTTGTCATCATGGTCTGGCAAGGGTATCTCTGTCTTTCTAGGTGGCTTTCTTTCTTGCCCTTCAGTCTGAGGGGTAACAATGACATCTTGTATTATTAGTTTCCAGGAGCATCAGTACCCTTTGTTGATTTCCATAGTATTGTTCAGTAAATACTTTTCTTTAGAATCCAATCCCTGTTGGTTTCTGCTGGGAAGCTGGCTATTTTATTTTTTTATTTTTGTTCATTATTTTTGCCCATTTATCCATTCATTTAACCACTCACTCAAATTAAAACACACTAGTCACTATATCAAATTAAAACACACTAGTCATTATGGTGAGACACTGAGGTGCAGTGAGAAAGGTTAATGAAAAGGATTGTAACAGGGCCCAGTCTGCAACCTACTGTGTGTGTGCTAGTTGCTCAGTTGTGTCTGACTCTTTGCAACCCCATGGAGTGTAGACCACCATGCTCCTCTGTCCATGGGATTCTCCAGGCAACAACACTGGAGTGAGTTGCCATGCCTTTCTCCAGGAATCTTCCCAACCCAGGGATCGAACCTGGGTCTCTGCATTACAGGCAGCTTCTTTACCATTTGAGCTACCCCGGAAGCCCCTGCACCCTACTGTGGAACTTTAAAATATCCAAAGAGACTACCTGTCCTCCAGTTTGCATAAGGGTTTCTTGATCAGTTGCCTTGGTGGAGTGTAAAGGAATATTTAGAGAGATTTCAGAGAATGGGCTAGAGTCCATACTCAGAAGTGCGATCTGCCTATTCTACTCCCTTTTCTCCAACACACACACACACACACACATTCACACTCACACCAAATAAAATGGAAAAGCCACAGAACTTTTTTTAGAACTGAGCATATTGGACTCATGATTGAAAAATTTTGCTGTATTTAAACACAGACGTTGCCGGATATCCCAATAGCAGCAATGGAACCAAACCAGAAATTTTAAAGTAGGTGATGATAATTATGAAGATCTAGAAATAACAATAATCAAAAGCCATAAAGGCATTGAAAGTGAAAGTGTTATTTGCTCGGTCATGTCCAACACTTTATGACCCTATTGATTGTAGCCCACTTCTGTTCACGGAATTCTTCATTCAAGAGTACTGGAGTGGGAAGCCACTCCCTTCTCAGGAGATAGTCCCAACCCACAGATTGAACCCAGGTCTCCTGCATTGCAGACGGATTCTTTACTGTCTCAGCTACCAGAAAAGCCCAGAACACTGTGCATTGGCCAGGAATCCAACGCGGATCAACTGCTGGGAAAGCAGCTATGTTCACCATTATGCCACCAATACTGCATCATAAATGCATTAGAAAAAAGCAAAAGGCATCAGAATTGCAGACATTCTGTCAAGTCAAGAATTGAAGTCCCAAAGAAGTGTCTATCCAAGTTCACCAGCTAGTCCCTGGCATGATCAGGATAAACCTATTTCTAAATAGAGTTACATCTTAAACAAGAATCAGAGCCAGTAAGTAAGGCACAGTGGAATTTCAGGAAATAAACTACTTCTGGAGGCAGGACTGAGAACTAATGGCTTTGCCCACTACTCGTAATCACACTGTGTGTGCAGCCACTTCCTTCAGTTACACACATGACACAGCCCTGCTTCTGGTCCTGCTGACTGAGAAGCGCTCAGCTGTGATTTGTACACATTTTTTTTTTTTCATATCTGAATGCCCTCAGGTAAGGGTGGATTAACTGGCCCTTGGCTTTCTTCATGTGAGGCATCATCTGTCATGCCTTATGTCTTTTTAAATTTTCTTGGCTTGAACCTTTCCATTTTGTCATCACAAGTTAGATTGCAGGCAGTTCCAACTGTGAGCTATTTGAGTTCTCAGGTGTGTGTTTGAGGGGATAAAGACCTGTGCCAGGAATATAGGTTAATGCCAGTGCCAAACACAAATCCTCCTCTTTCAGGTTTTGGAGAAATCCTGGAAGTGATTGTTTGAATAACAGAAAGAAGGCATCTGGTGTTTTTTTTTTTCCTCCCAGGAAAAGATGCAATGGGTTTATCCACACCACACACCATTCTTAAACAAAGATTAGTCTGAACTGAATTTTTGGTATATGTGGCAATTTATGAGCAAACTTCTACCCTTAACCTGATCATCCTCATTTGTACTGGATGCTATGGTAATTGACCAGATGCCCACAGTCAGGATTGAAGCATTAATTTTTCCAGATGTTGGAAGTAATAGTGTGGATAGCTCTCAGCCATGCCAACCACCCCACTCTTCCAAAACTGGCTTTTGGCTGAAGAAAACAGCTGTCTCCAAAATCACACCCCTTTTTAGGGGGTCAGTAAGATGCTGAGGGGGGTAAAGATTTGGGGCCTTTGCCCTAATTTGGGGTAGCTCTTCAGTGCCAATTCCAGACCCCATAGAATCAGTTCAGGGCTCTGTTGCTACTGCATCTCAACCCAGGTTTCCCTCCTGCCTGGTCCTGCATCCTGTGTTTCCCTCACACAGTGCTGCTTGTTAGATCACTCTCCGGTGGACTCTGTGCCCACCCTGTCTCAGAGGTAGCATTCTGAGGAAATTTTACTGGTAATACTCATCATTCCAGAGGCTTCTAAAAATGCTAAGACATATTCTGCAAAATATCGGCGAAACATTTTCCCACCTACTGTTTAATTAAATCCTGATCACCATCTCCAGAAAGAGGTTTGGATTTTCATGTTTTCACACTGGCCCCTTACTCAACTCATGAGCTATACAACTGCCAACACACTTCACTTCTCTGGATGAATCAGGCAGCCGCCTTGTAACTCTACTGTCTATTCTTCTGCACCATCACTTACTCCTCCACGTTTAGAAAGCAGTTTGCTCCAGGGAGCTTCCAAAACACTGCTCTCAGTTGTATCTTCTTTATCTTCCTTCTTACATAATAAAAGTGGAAAATATATTTGAATATATAAACAATTATGCTAATATTCCCAATTATTCCTCCATGAAGTTAAAAAAAAAAAAAGGAAAACATTTAATTGATTATTTAGATGCAATAAGTGAAGACCTTGGAGACTGAAACTGATTCTCCTGTTTGTGGTACCTGAGAAATGAAAAGCTTCCTAGGAGAGGAACAATATCATTGGTGCTGCTGTGCCATTCACAGAGGGAAGAAGGGAGAAAGCTCTAGCTCTCTGAAAACCTGTGCCAGGGTTTACATGCATTATTTCCCTAACCCTCAAAAGCCCAGGAAGGAAGGAGATGCCTGCAATGGACAAATAAACAGCAAATAAATGAATGAAGTATTACAGAGAGTTCTAGCCTATTATTCTAAAGGATGAACCCCACTTCCCTTAGGAAACCGTGAAGTGACAAAAAGGTCTTTTCTCAAACAGTATGAGATTTATTTATTTATTTATTTTTCTGTTGAAATTTCCCATGTGAAAGATCCCCATTAGAAATATAAAGTGAAAAATTAGGAAAATTATGTAAAGTGCTCAAAGTCAACCTGGTTAACAGAGAGCTATCCGGGCACCAGCTCCTAGCCAGCCCCGAGTCTGCCTCCTTGGGTATGCTGGAGTATCACACCTGGACTCTTCAATATGCAGTGAGGCTGTGCTCCTCAGAAGGTGGGGCAAGGGAATTCTCATTTTAACTTAGATAATCTTTTGATAAATATTTGTTTCCACCAACACTATAATGATTGTCTTTTAAGGCTGATTTATGTATTCTTTTGTTCCCCCTACCTCTCTCTGTGTCTAATGTTTTATTCCTTAATCATAATGATCATAAGAATCATGTAGTAAATTATTCTTAACTGAATAAATGTAAAACAAAAACTATAGATATCTTTATAGTTAATATTTAATTAAAGTTAATACTTTGAACAAGCAAGAGACTCAAATGGCTCAAAAATCAAAAGATACAAATAAAAGTATGGTGTCCTTTTCATCATATGGGATTGTAAGGCAAAAGTAGAAAGTCCAGAGATACCTGAATTAACAGGCAAATTTGGCCTTGAAGTACAAAATGAAGCAGGGCAAAGGCTAACAGAGTTTTGCCTAGAGAATTCACTGCAAACACCATTTTCCAACAACACAAGAGATGACTCTATACAAGGATATCACCAGGTGGTCAATACCAAAATCAGATTGTTTATATTCTTTGCAGCCAAAAATGGAAAAGCTCTATACAGTCAGCAAAAATAAGACCTGGAGCTGACTGTTGTTCAGATCAAAAGCTCCTTATTGCAAAATTCAGACTTAAATTGAAGAAAGTAGGGAAAACCACTAGGCTATTCACATATAATCTTATCAAATCCCTTATGATTATACAGTGAAAATGACAAATAGATTCAAGGGATTAGGTCTAATGGGCAGAGGTTTATAACATTGCACAGGAGGCAGTGAACAAAACTATCCCAAAGAAAAAGAAACGCAAGAAGGCAAACTTGTTGTCTGAGGAGGGCTTCCAAATAGCCAGGAAAAGAAGAGAAGCAAAAAGCAAAGAAGAAAAGAAAATATATACCCAACTGAATGTAGAGTTCCAAAGAATAGCAAGGATAGAGAAAACAGCCTTCGTAAGTGAACAGTTCAAAGAAATATACAAAAATAATTTAATGGAAAAGACTAGAGATCTCTTCAAGAAAATTAGAGTTACCATGGGAACATTGCATGCAAAGATGGGTACAATAAAGGACAGAAATAGTAAGGACCTAACAGAAGCAGAAGAGATGAAGAAGAGGTGGCAAGAATACACAAAAGAACTGTACAAAAAATATCTTAATAGCCAAGATAACTATGATGGTGTCATCACTAACCTAGAGCCATACATCCTGGAATGTAAAGTCAAGTGGGCCTTAGGAAGCATTACTACAAGCAAAGCTAGTGGAGGTGATGGAATTCAAGCTGAGCTATTTCAAATCCCAAGAGATGATGCTGTTAAAGTGCTGCACTCAATATGCCAGCAAACTTGGAAAACTTAGCTTTGACCACAGGACTGGAAAAGGCAAGTTTACACACCAACCCCAAAGAGGACAATGCCAAAGAATGTTCAAACTACCATACAGTTGTACGATTATGGCCATCTCCATGCTAGCAAGGTAATGATCAAAATCCTTCAAGCTAGTCTTCAACAGTACATGAACTGAGAACTTCCAGATATTCAAGATGGATTTAAAAAAGGCAGAGAAACCAAAAATCAACTTCCCAGTATCCATTGGATCATAGAAAAAGCAAGACAATTTCAAAAAAAAAAAATCTATTCTGCTTCATTGACTATTCTGAAGCATTTGACTCTGTGGATCACAACAAAGTGTGGAAAATTCTTAAAAAGTTGGGAATACCAGACCCCGTTACCTGTCTCCTGTGAAACCTGTATGCAGGTCAAGAAGCAACAACAGTTAGAACCAATCATCAAACAACAGACTGGTTCAAAATTGGTAAGGGAGTACATCAAGGCTGTATATCGTTCCCCTGCTTATTTAACTTAGGCAGAATTGGTCGTTTTTCAGTCATCCAGTCATGTCTGACTCTTTGTTACCCCATAGACTGCAGTACACCAGGACTCCCTATCCCTAAGTATCTCCTGAAGTTAGCTCAAGTTCATGTCCATTGCATTAGTGATGCCATTCAGCCATCTCATCCTCTGACACCCTCCTCTCCTTCTGCCCTCAATCTTTCCCAGCATCAGAGGCTTTTCCAGTGAGTCAGCTGCATTTCACATAAGGTGACTAAAATACTGGAGATTCAGCATCAGTCCTAACAATGAGTATTCAGGGTTGTTTTCCCTTAAGATTGACTGGTTTGATCTCCTTCCTCTCCAAGGGATTCTCAGAAGTCTTCCCCAGTACCACAGTTTGAAGGCATCAGTTCTCTGGTGCTCTGCCTTCTTTACAATCCCCAACTCTCACAACCATACATGACCACTGGGAAGACCACAGCCTTAACTATATGGACCTTTGTTGGCAGAGTAATGTCTCTGTTTTTCAGCACACTGTCTAGGTTTGTCATAGCTTTCCTGCCAAGAAAATCATGTGAAATCCCAGGCTGGATGAATCAAAAGCTGGAAACAAGATTGCTGGGAGAAATATCAATAACCTCAGATATGCAGATGATACAACTCTAATGGCAGAAAGTGAAGAACTAAAGAGCCTCTCTATGAGGGTGAAAGAGGAGAGTGAAAAAAACTGGCTTAAAACTCAACATTCAGAAAACTAAGATCATGGCATCTGGTCCCATCACTTCATGGCAAATAGATGAGGAAATAATGGAAAAAGTGACAGACTTTATCTTCTTGGGCTCCAAAAATCACTGCAGATGGTGACTACAGCTGTGAAATTAAAAGATGCTTGTTCCTTGGAAGAAAAGCTATAACAAACCTAGACAGCCTATTAAAAAGCAGAGACATCACTTTGCTGACAAAGGTCCTTATAGTCAAAGCTATGGTTTTTCCAGTAGTCACGTATGGATGTGACAGTTGGACCATAAGAAGGCTGAGGGCTGAAGAATTGGTGCTTTTAAACTGTGGTGTTGGAGAAGACTCTTGAGAATCCCTTGGGCAGCAAGGTGATCAAAATAGTCAATCCTAAAATAAATCAATCCAGGATATTCTTTGGAAGGACTGATGCTGAAGCTCAAGCTCCAATACTTTGGCCAATTGATGTGAAGACATGACTCATTTGAAAAAACCTTGATATTGGGAAAGATTGAGGGCAGAAGGAGAAGGGGATAACAAAGGATGAGATGGTTGGATGGTATCACCAACTCAAAGGACAAAAATTTGAACAAACTCCAGGAGATGGTGAGGACAGGGAAGCCTGGTGTGCTATAGTCCATGAGGTCACAAAGAGTTGAACGCTGCTTAGTGACTGGACTGAACTGAACTGAACTGAACTAAAGAGTCTCCATGTGTACTCATGTACTAAAACACCGGTTCCCTTCCCCACAAAACCCTGTAATATTAGATTCTTGGCCTTCCTTCCAGAGATATACCCTGAGAATTCAAGTAAGTTATATAAATATATGTATATACATTTTCTATTGTTACATAGAGATAGTTGTTTTATACACCTTTCTGCATCTTCCCTTCTTAATTTAACAAGGAGGTTTAGAGCTCATTTCCATCAGTACAGAAAGACTTTCTAATTCTTTTTTTGACTGCTATGTAATATTCTTCTGTATAGCTCTACCATATTTTAAAAAATGTGTTTCCTATTGATGTACATTAAAGTTGTTGCAACTAATTGAAATTGCAAGTAAATTGCAAATATTTTCTTAAAAAAATCTGTAGGATACAATCTTGTCAGTGAATTTGATGCTTCAAAAACAAGTGTATTTGTAATTTTGACAGTAATAGCCAATTTCTTTCCATACAGGTTGTACCAACATGTACTCTTACAAAAAATTCACATTTGCATCTTCACCAATGCAGTCTGTCATGATTTTTTCTTTTTTCGACATGGTATCTCAAAGCTGTTATTCTGCATTTCTTTATTAGAAGCCATGTCTATCATTATTTAAAAAAATTAAAACCATTACATTTATTTTCTAAATATATGTATATAGAGAGAGAGTCCATTTTTCCTTATTGATTAAGAAATTACCTTTTGTGATTAGAGTATTATGCATTGTAGTTTTTCTTATCTTTGGTTTGCTAATGATACTTGTTATCATGATACTTTTTTTTTCTAACTTAAATATCTTCAAATTTGTTGGTGCTTTATGGGGTTTTACATTGTATGTCAAGACAACAATTTTTTCACTCAAGTAAAAAATAGTTCAGCTATGTTTCCTTCTCATATACTTAAAGTGGTTTTTCATACCTCTATGACAAGAATTACCTTGTTCATAGCTATTTGGATATATTTGGCAATTATTTCAAAGAATTTGCACATACTGGATTCGGACCAAGCACCTCTTCAAAGATATTTGAAAGAGATAAAAAGTTAAGCAATATCAAGAAAATATTTTTATGGCTAGCAGGGTACAAAACAAAAAGCTTATAAGATCCTTAAGAGAGAAAATCCAAAGATTGGGTGGCCAGATCTCAGAATATGTCAAATGTATCAAGAACTTGAAGCAAGAAGAAAAACCATAAGGCTGTTGGACTTTATTACAGCTCATAGGAATTTGGAATTAGTTCCTGTGATGAGATAGCATAAACTGAAAATTAGAAGACTCAAGAAGTTTCAAAATGAAGATTTAATGTGCAGCTTATCTGAGATGTTTTTGAGTTGTCTCATTCATCAATTCTGGGGTCTTAGGAAAAAGAAACAAACAAACAAAAAACCCACTTATTTTCTGATTCTTTTCTCTGACACAGTGCCCCAAGGTAGAGAAATTATGGGATTAAAGAGAATATTCACATTTCCGTATCTTGTAAAGAGAGAAAATAACCAGAACATTTCAGCCCAGTAATTCTTCAATAATAGAATCAATTTCCTTTTTCTTTCATTGGAAGTGGGATACAATGGGAAAGATGTTCAGATATCAGTTGCCATGGATTTTATTAAGTATCAGTATCTTTAGCTAACTTGCAGTGTTTCTTGAAGGTTTATTCTGTGCCAATTCCTGTGTGAAATGTTTGATGTATGTGCCAAAGCATCACAGAGGTCTTCATGGCAGATTAAGAAAGGTTGGGTACATCATTGCATCCCATTTTGAAGACACTGGGACCTAGGGCAGGCTGCTCCAAAATATGCCTTAATGTTATATTGATCATTTTGAATTAAAGTTACTTAACAAATGGCCAAAGCAAGGGGGACATTCTGACCTTCTGAAAGCAGGAAATAAATCTCCTATGAAAGTTTCACTCTGTGTGTCTGGAAGCAGGACACCCGTATCACTAAACATAGAGAATTTGGGGTTGAGAAGCTTATGTAAACACATCTTGCTACTACTTTATTACCTCAAACCAAAACTCCATTTAGATTATTCTCTAATTAAGTATCTGAAACCTAAATTTCTTTATCTTGTCAATTCCTCACAAATTAACTGCTTCTTTGTCTAAAAAACATAAAAGCTGCCCACTTTGGCCACCTCTTAGGTTCTATTTCTGTAACAGCTTTGTGTGCACAAATTAAATATATTTATTTTCTCCTGTTAATTTGTCTTTGTGTCAATTTTATTATTAATACAGCCACTATAAGAACCCAAGAGAGGTAGAGAGGGAAATTTCCCCCTCCTTGAAAAAGATGCTAGAACAAGATACAGAAAGACTATTTAAATGTGAGCTGAAATCATGTGATTGGGATGAAAACTGAAGCCTGAATTTTTAATAATGTATGGTCCAAATTTATTATTCACCCCCATGAGATTTTAGACAATATACACACGACAAAAAATTATTTGCCTACACTACTCCACTTACTTTGTATAAGATTGTGAAAACATAAAGAAACATTTACAAAATGTGGGAACACAATGGTAACAAAAAGGAAATCATGCAAATAATAGAGTATTATTCAGATAACTCCAATGCAGTGGGGATGGAGGTATAAGTTTGCAAATTCAAATCCAGGGGACCCAAAAGAGGAAAATACACCAAACTAAATTCCATAAACAACTAATTTTCATCTCTAACTTCTTGGTAAAGCCAAAATTGTTTTGTTGTTTTTCAGTCACTCAGTTGTCTCCGACTCTTTGTGACCCTATGGACTGTGTAGCACGCCATGCTTCCCTGTCCTGCATCATCTCCCAGAACTTGCTCAAACTCATGTCCATTGAGTCAGTGATGCCATCCAACCATCTCATCCTCTGTCGTCTCCTTCCCCTCCTGTCTTCAGTCTTTCCCAGCATCAGGATCTTTTCTAATGAGTCAGCTCTTCGCATCAGGTGGTCAAATTATTAGAGCTTCAGTTTCAGCATCAGTCCTTCCAATGAGTATTCAGGATTGGTTTCCTTTAGGATTGACTGGTTTGATGTCCTTGCAGTCTAAGGCACTCTCAAGAATCTTCTCCAACACCACAGTTCAAAAGCATCAATTCTTCAGCTCTCAGCTTTCTTTATGGTCCAACTCTCACATCCATACATGACTACTGGAAAACCATAGCTTTGACAAGATGGACCTTGGTCAGCAAATGTCTCTGCTTTTTAATATGCTGTCCAGGTTTGTCATAGTTTTTCTTCCAAGGAGCAAGTGTTTTTTAATTTCATGGCTACAGTCACCATCTGCAGTGATTTTGGAGCCCCTCAAAATAAAGTTTGTCACTGTTTCCATTGTTTCCCCATCTATTTGCCATGAAGTGAAGGGACCAGAGGCCATGATCTTAGTTTTTTGAATGTTGAGTTTTAAGCCAGCTTTTTTACTCTCCTCTTTCACTTTCATCAAAAAACTCTTCAGCTCCTCTTTGCTTTCTGCCATAAGGGCAGTGTCATCTGCATATCTGAGGTTATTGATATTTCTCCCTTCAATCTTCATTCCAGCTTTTGCTTCATCCAGCCAGGCATTTCACATGATGTACTCTGTATATAAATTAAATAAGCAAGGTGACAGTATACAGCCTTGACTTACTCCTTTCCCAGTTTGGAACCAGTCCATTTTTCTATGTTTGGTTCTAACTCTTGCTTCTTGACCTGCATACAGGTTTCTCAGGAGGCAGGTAAGGTGGTCCCATCGTCAAAGGCTTTTTAGCATAGTCAATGAAGCAGAAGTAGGCGCTTTTTTTTTTCTGGGATTCTTTTGCTTTTTCCTAATTTGTGATCTGGAATAAGTCTGGGATCAATAGTTCTAGGATCTGTTCCCTTTTCTTGTTTTCAAATTGTTATGTAATAGAGAATTCATACTTTGTCACTGGTTCCTATGATAGAGACTCTAAATCCTGCAAATTTATCAAGTGATAAAACATCTTTGTTATTCTGGAACCACTTGGATCACACTTGATTTTATGCTAAGAATCGAGTTTATTCAGTATGAGTACTGGTCATCAGAAAGACTATATAGAATCGGAAGATTAAGGGTGTTCAGCTAGTAGGGCCTCTGGGGACAGGAGGGAGCTTGTGAAATAGACTCAGAAGTCTGTGTGACTGAAGATTTCCCTTTGTGTGGCAATTTTCACAGAAATATGTCTTCCGGTTCCACATGCAGTGACTCTCATGCTTATTCACAGAAGCCCACTGATGAAGGAGATAGTACCTTATCTTTCATCTTACCAAACATGGCTGCTCTTTCCTTTGACATCTACTGACCTTAGATTTTGTTCAAGTCCCTGCTTTGTGTACCATCAACTATGGCATAGTGGCTTCCCTGATGCCTCAGCAGGTAAGAAATTTACCTGCAATGCAGGAGACAGGAGACATGAGTTTGATCCCTGGGTCAGGAAGATCCCCCAGAGGAGGAAATGGCAAACCATTCCAGTATTCTTGCCTGGGAAATCCCATAGACAGAGGAGCCTGATGGGCTATAGCAACTAAGCAACTAAGCAACGACTGAGCAACTAAGCACAGCAGAACCTAGGCATATATCCCCTATATTCCTGTACCCTCTCTTCAGGGACCTGAGTACTTTATGGAAGTCCTACTGAACAAAGAAAAATACTTGGGCTACTTTAGGACTTGGTGTGAACTGAATGTCTTCCTGAGAAATAATCCCTCCCCTTCCTGCCATTCTGGCAATCTCTCAGAGTACATTATGTCTGAGTGGAAGGATAGAGAGAAGCTGGGGTTAGAGAAGAAAGGATAGGAGGTTTGTCTCCTGTATTGTATATTTTTACCTACTTAGTTCATCATGTCAAAGCTCTAAGGAAGGAACGATTGCCTGGCATCGGCCTCACTCTTCTGTGGTCCATCAATTTTGAGTCACATCCCTTATCCTCAATCTCTGGGCTCTACTCACTGGTTCCCAGTACCTACCATAGACCCCAGAATGGGACAACTTGTTGGAGAGGGCCTCCCTATACTTCTTCTGAGCAGTCTGCTGGGTACCCTGTTTTTATATCCTGCAGTAGAACTTGCAATATACCTGGCTCATCTTGAGGCTCAGACTGGACTGATCCTCTCACCCAGACTCTCTGGAGAGGGATATGGGAGAGAAACCTGAGTCTTATTCTTGTGTTATTATCCACTTCCTAAAGTAGATCTTACAATAATAAAATGAAGAAGTACACTGGTAAAAAAAAAAAAAGTTTCTATTTTTGAACCTCGATATTTCTACTGAAATGAAAGTTTCCATCAGACAGTCAGAAAATGGCATGTAAGATTCTACCTGCTCGTGTCCTCTTTCATATTATGCAAATGGAAAAGGATGCTTAAATCTTTCAGTGGCCATCTTTCAATTGGTCAGGCTAATTACCGAGAAATTTTCACATTGTTATCTTATCTGCTTCTCCATAAACTCAAGTCTCACATAGTTAGATGTTGGTACCCCATCAAAAGCCTTGGAGGCAGCCTTGTTTTAATACTGCTGTGATAATGAAGGTCATCTGTGGTTCATAACTGTGATAGAACTCCATGTTAACAGTATGGTGAAAAGCATTTAGCTGTTCTACTATCAAGAAAATAACACTTAAAGATAAGAAGAAAGGGATTAATTTTAAATCAAGGTAATTTTTGCCAGTAATTCCTTCCCAACAAAAATTGGGTTTGCTTATTTTTACTGATTAAAGCTGAGATCTATACTGTATTTTAAATTTTGAGATATGGTTCTTGAATTCAGCTATAATTCTGGATTTTTTGTTTGAAGTATTTAATAAATAGTTATTTTTAAGCACAAAATTTATAATATTCGTATCAAAAATGTCATTTATAAAACCCCCAAGTTGAAGCTGTTATCACTCCAAATATTTATTCGTACTTTTTATTTTTGGAAAATACAGTTTAAAGATCATGCAACTCTAGAAAACCTTATTTTCAATAATTTTGTCTTTCTTTTTATGCCTTAAATAAACTAAATGGGTTATTACATTAAAAAGTTTTCTCTGTCTGTAACTCTCCTTTCCATAGCTTGGTGTTCTCAGTTACTAAGTCGTATCCTACTCTTTGAGACTCCATGGACTGTAGCCCGCCAGGCTCCTCTGTCCATGGAATTTTCCAGGAAAGAATACTAGAATGGGTTGCTATTTCCATCACTATGGTCCACAGCTTAGTAGGAATGACCTTGAATCACAGCTCAAATGTTGCCGTTTTGGGTGGCCATTCCAGTATAAGCAATTAAATTTCTTCTTTTACTATGTCATTCTCAATTGCATTGTTCAGTTTTCTTTTATTTATAATGTTTAATGTAATATTTATATAATGTGATTATCCTATCTAAAATAACAATACTTTAAGCAGAGTTTTCATTGGACATATTGATCATTTATTTTGTGAAATTCAATAAGATTAAAATTGTTGGTTTAGTTGCTAAGTCGTGTTTGACTCTTCCAACCCCATGGACTGTAACCTGCCAAGCTCCTCTGTCCATGGGATTCTCCAGGCAAGAATACTGGAGTGGGTTGCCATTTGCTTCTCCAGGGGATCTTCCCAACGCAGGAATCAAAGCTGGATCTCCTGCATTCAAGCATAGTCTTTACAGACTGAGATATAAGGGAAGTCTAAGATTAAAATTTGGGATTCTTATTAGTCAACCATAAAAAGGAACAAAATTGTACAATTTTCAGAGACATGGATGGACCTAGAGACTGTCATACATAGTGAATTAAGTCAGAGAAAAGCAAATATAGTATAATATTGCTTATATACAGATAAACTTATTTGCAAAGCAGCAATAGAGATACAGACAAGGAATAGACATATGGATAATTGGGAATGGGGGGAGGATGGGATGAATTGGGAGACTGATAAAATAAAATACGTATACAAAGAAGTCTGAGCACCAAAGAATTGATGTTTTAGAATTGTGGTGATAGAGAAGACTCTTGAAAGTCCCTTGGGTTACAAGGAGATCAAACCTATCAATTCTAAAGAAAATCAATCCTGAATATTCATTGGAAGGACTGAAGCTGAAACTGAAGCTCCAGTATTTTGGCCACCTGATATGAAGAGCCAACTCATTGGAGAAGACCCTGATGCTGGGAAAGATCAAAGGCAAAAGGAGAAGGGGTGGCAGAGGATGAGATGGTTAGATAGCATCACCTACTTAATGGATATGAATCTGAGAAAACTCTGGGAGATAGTGAAAGACAGGGAAGCCTGGTTTTCTGTAGTCCATGAGATTGCAAAGAGTCCAACACAACTTAGTGACTGAACAACAAATGTATAAAATAGGTAATTAAAGAGAACCTGCTATACATTATAGGGAAACACTCAATGCCCTCTGATGACCTAAATGGGAATGAAGTCCAAAAAAGAGAGGATATATGTATATGTATAGCTTATTTACTTTGCTGTACAGCAGAAACTAACACAACATGGTAAAACATCTTCTTTAGAATAAACATTTAGGTTGCTTCCATATCTTTGGGTATTGTACATAGTGCTGCTATGAATAATGGAGCACATATATCTTTCCAAGTTGTGTTTTTTTTCACAATATATACCCAGGAGTGGGATTGATGAATCACATGGTAACTCTATTTTTAATTTTTAAAGACATATCCATACTGTACTCCATAGTGGATGCACCAATTTACATTCCCACCAACAGCGTATAAAGGTTTCCTTTTCTCCACATCCTCTCCACCTTAAAGCAACTATACACCAATAAAAATTAATAAAAAGTAGATAAAATTACCCTGACACACTAAAAAACAAAATAAAATTTGATATTCTTATATTTCCTCCTAAATAACTTATTTTTCCATAGTGGCAGTTTCTTCTGAGATCCAGTTTCTCATTTCCATACTATGTCTTCCATCTGCATGTACTAGATTCACTGCATTAGTGCATGTATGAGAAGTTCTCCTTTGGGGAAACTTTCCAGTACTGGAAAGCTTCAAAAACAGGCATGTTTGGGGGGCAGTAGGCACAGTGTCAGAATCCCCTTTCCAGGCTGGCTCTAATAAACTCATTACATTAAGATCAAAATGGCTGACCAGCTGTTCCCCTTCCCTGAAGTATTTGTGCTTTGAAGGGTGAGAAAAACTTAAAACTGACACACTAAGTTTCTATTTGCTAAACCCAGACATGAAGAAATATGGGGAAAAAACAAGAAAATCAGAAAGTGTTGTATTTTCACTTCTGGGAATTATTCAAACTGGCAAGAGGGACCACCAAACCTGCTTTCTAAGATTCTCAAGTCTTTTGTAAGGATGTCTAGAAATCAATAGGTCCCTAAATTCTGCCTTGGTTTTCATATTTGGCAGAGACTTAGGTTCATTAAAATATCAGAAGTCACTAGAGAGACTCCAGAGTACTGGCCTCATTTGGGGCCAATTCTCTCATTCTGTTGAGCACAGGATGACTCCCAGCAGGGGTCACAGCTGGCCTGGGAGAGTTAATTATCCTCAGGATGTAACCACAGAGCAATAAGGCTGTCACTCAGGCATTTGTTCCTGCTTGCCAGTAGCTTTGATGATCAAGAAAGGCAAAGAAAAGCTCCTATTATCAATATGATGTAATACATTTCTTATTCTACGTAATGAGGGACTAAATTAGGAAAGTGTAAGATGAACGCAATTGTATTACTTATTCAAATACAACGATTCTCATTCTTCTTTTTTGAAAGCTTAGTCTGGTGTCAGGGACTCGTCTAGAAATACGTAGAGACAGTAGCTACTCAGATAAAACAAGTTTCTGCTTCATCATATTCCAGTAACAAGAAATAGGCACAGAATAACAAAAAAGAAATCTAACAAGAAAGTATCAGGTCAGTCACTATTAGGGGGGAAAAAAAAAGCTAAACAATGCAATGTAGTAGAAAATTACATTGAAGAAGAGAAAATTAGATTGCTTGTCTAGTATGGTCATCCAGGAAGGTAACATTTAAGCTGAGACACAGGTCCATTCCTATAAAGATATGGAAAAGAAAGTTTCAGGCAGAGAAAAGATCAAATAGAAACCCATGAGACAGGAACAAGTTTGGTTTATTTGAAGAACCAAAAACGGAAGAAAGAAAATGAAGAAAGGACTAGTAAAATTTCTAACTTCAAAATATTGAGTAGATAGAGTAAGCACAGTTTATCATCGTATTCCTGCTAAGTATGACTAATAACTGCAGGCCTTTTAAGAACAGTGAACATAAGACAGCTCTGAAGTGTGGATAGAATAAGACAGACAAATTAAGGACTTCAGGACTTGAGTAACAATCAAACAATGAGTTCCTTGATTTTTCCATTTTGCCTCATACATCACAGACTTGGAGCTGAATAGAAGCTAATAAATCAGAAGCGTAAAAAAGGACAAACAAAATGAAACAAAATTCCTGACAAACGCATGCCCTTTGTAGACAAACAATGAGAAAAAGAGAAGGTTTGCAAGGAAGAAAACTTCTATACAGTACTTCTCTACTCTAGCCAAGGACCATAGATAGAACTCTTCCTGAACCCTCACCCAGATCAGCAAAGGCTAAGTGGGAAACTTACCTTTCTAATCTCATGAGTCAAAACAAACTTCCTATTGAGTTGTCAAGAGGAGATAAGTAAGGGGTTTGAATTTTTATTCTAACTTGCTAGTAAGTGACACTGATGCCAAAAAAATTCAGTGGAAACCACAAGAGAAGTCTGGACTTCATCTCCACTCAGCATTAATAATGTGCCCCTTTCTTTCCACGAGGGGATGAGGTCAAAGGAGGTCTGCCAAGGGAGCACAGACATTCACCATTACTGAGCAATAACAAGGCCACATCCGCCTCTACATGCACTACCAGTTGAGAGCACATGGGGACTGGAAATCCCAGCCTTCCCAGCAGTCAGTTATGAGGCGTTCTCTCCCTCAGTTGCCAATGTAGGCTCAGGGGGAATCTGGATTTAATATCCAACTGGCAGTAACAATGCAGCACCAGCCTTCCCTGCTCCCTTGGGTCCATGTACAATATCAAGAGAATCCAAGGACAAGCCACAGGCTGGCAGAATATATTTGCAAAAGATACAACTGATATTGTTGTTGTTAAGCTGCTAAGTCATGCCCTACTCTCTGATAGTCTATAGAACATCAGATTCCTCTGTCCTCCACTATCTCCCTGAATTTGCTCACATTTATATGCATTGAACTGGCGATGCTATCTAACAACCTCATCCTCTGTTGCCCCCTTTTCCTTTTGCCTTCAAACTTTGCCAGAATCTGGGTCTTTTCCAGTGAGTTGGCTCTTCACATCAGGTAGTAAAAATATTGGAGCTTCAGCTTCAGCATTGGTCCTTCCAATGAATATTCAGGGTTGATTTCCTTTAGGATTGACTAGTTTGATTTCATTGCTGTACAAGGAGCCCTCAAGAGTCTTTTCCAGCACCACAGTTAAAAAGCATCAATTCTTCAGTGCTTTGCCTTCTTTATAATCCAGTTCTCACATTTGTACATGACTACTGGAAAGGACATAGCCTTGACTATATGAACTTTTGTCAGCAAAGTGATGTCTTTGCTTTGTAATACAGTCTAGGTTTGTCAAATAAACTATACTGTAACATAAAATAAATTTTTTTGAAAAATAAAAAAGAATAATGCAAGGAAGATTTTATAGTAGCCATTATTTAAAAACTTTGACAATTACATACACACTTGAAACAAATGACAGTAGAAATCTCATAAAGAAATAGAAATTGTCTGCAAATAAACAGGAGATAAAATGAAGAGGCAAGTGGAAATTTTAGAACTGAAAAATAGAAAGACTAAATAGACTCAGTCAGTGGACTTTATAGTGAAATGTAGGAGAGAGAGGAAATAACTAAATAAGTAGATAGAACAATAAAATTACTTAATCAGAAGACAGAAATAAAATATACTAGAAGAGAAATGAACAAAGACTCCAAGATCTGTGGTATAAAGAAAGTTTTAATATTCACTTCATCAAAGTTCTGAAAGTGGAGGAGAATAGAGTATGGCTGAAAAAGTTTTAGAACAAATAATGGTTGGAATTCTCAAAAATTTGGCAAGACACGTAGACTTACAAATTGAACAGTTTAGTAAACCTCAATGGATAATCCCAAATAATTAAGGCAGAATATACATCATAAGCAAAGCTTTGAAGTTAAAGAGACAAAAAATATTTAAAAAATCATTAAATTATCTAGGGATAAATGACACCTTAACTGAGAATGGCTATATATATGAAAGTGAATTTCTCATAAGATATGAAGAACAAAATTAAATAATGTAACATTTTTCAAGTACCAAAAGAAAAGATTTGTAAACCTTAAGTCCTATATCCTTTGAAATATGCCTCAGAAATTAAGAAAAAAAAAAGCATTCTCAGATATATAAAAATTGAAACAGCTGGGCACAAGAAGACCTTTTCTAATGGATTGGATAAAGGAGCTTCTCAAAAGTAGAAGACATAATAAAAGAGGAAAATTTAGAATATCAGAACAAAAAGAAGATAAATTAAGCAATATTATGGGTAAATATAATAGGCTTTCTTACTCCTTTGGAGTCTTCTAAACTTTAACAGTTAAAGTAACTATTATGTTATAACACTGTCCAATGTGATTCTAAATGTATGTGGAGAACATACTTAAGACAATTATAAGTGGAGGTAGGCTTCCCTGGTGGCTCAGATGGTAAAGAATCTGCCTGTAATTCAGGAGACCTGGGTTCAGTTTCTTGGTTGGGAAGATCCTCTGCAGAAGGAAATGGCGATCCACTCCAATATTCTTCTTTGGAGAATTCCATGGACAGAGGAGCCTGGTGGGCTACATACAGTCCATGGGGTCTGACATGACTGAGCAGCTAACACTTTCATAAGTGGAGGTGCACAAAAGAACATGAAGAAAGTTAGGGTTTATATACTTCACTCTAATTTGTAAAATGGCACCAGTAAAATCTGATAAGTTTTATACTAACATGATACAGCATGTGGTATATTATAATATATAATGTAATAAAATCTAATATATCTTCCAATGTATCTTTCCATTTCTTTGTGCCCTCTGATTTGTTTCATCAGTGTCTTACACTTTTTTAATCACAGGTGTTTTGTCTCTTAGGTAGGTTTATTCCTAGATATTTTACTTTATTTGTTGCAATGATAAATGGTTTCTTGAATTCCTCTTTCTGATCTTTCATTGTTAGTGTATAGAAATGCAACAGAATTCTGTGTATTCATTTTGTAACCTGCAACTTTACTAAATTCACTAATGAGTTCTAGTAGTTTCCTGGTAGAATCTTTAGGATCTTTGCATAGTATCATGTCATCTGCAAAAGTGACAAACTCTTTCTTTTCCAATTTGAATTCAATTTATTTCTTTTTTTCCCACTGATTGCTATAGCTAGGACTTCTAAACTAGGTCGAATAAAAGTGGTAAGAGTGGACGTCCTTGTCTTGTTCCTGATCCTAGAGGAAATTCTTTCAACTTTTCAATATTGAGTATGATGTTAGCTGTAGGTTTGTCATATATGGCCTTTATTGAGGTATGTACCCCTTATGCCCACTTCTTTTTATCATAAACGGATTCTGAATTTTGTCAAAAGATTTTTCTGCATCTGCTGAGATGATCATGTAGTTTTATTTTTCTATTTATTGATGTGGTGTATCACATAGATTGATTTGTGGATATTGAAAAATACTCTCATCCCTGGGATAAATCCCACTTCAACATGTTGCATGATCTTTTGATGTATTACTGGATTCCAATTGCTAGTATTTTATTGATTATTTTTGCATCTATGTTTATCAGTGATAGTGGCCTGTAATTTTCTTTTTGGGGTTATCTTTATTTGGTTTTGGTATCAGGGTGATAGTGGATTCATAGAATGAGTTTGGAAGTTTTCCTTCCTCTGAAAATTTTTTGAAACAAACTCAGAAGGATAGGTGCCAACTCTTCTCAAATGTTTGATAGAATTTTCCTATGAAGCCATTAGGTCCTGGACTTTCGTTTGTTAGAAGTTTTAAACTCAGTTTCAATTTCAGTGCTTATATTAGATCTATTCATAAATTCCAAAAAATTGAAATCATCCCAGCCATCTTCTCTGACCACAATGCAGTAAGATTAGACCTCAATTACAGGAAAAAAACTATTAAAAATTCCAACATATGGAGGCTAAACAACACGCTTCTGAATAACCAACAAATCACAGAAGAAATCAAAAAAGAAATCAAAATATGCATAGAAATGAATGAAAATGAAAACACAACAACCCCAAACCTATGGGACACTGTAAAAGCAATGCTAAGGGGAAGGTTCATAGCAATACAGGCGTACCTCAAGAAACAAGAAAAAACTCAAATAAATAAACTAACTCTACATTTCTTCCTGGTTCAGTTTTATGAGACTGTATTTTTCTAAGAATTTGACGATACTACACAAGCAATCTACAGACTCAATGCAAAAGCTATCAAATTAACAATGACATTTTTCACAGAAGTAGAACAAAAATCTTAAAATTTATATGGAGACACAGAAAACCCTGAAGAGTCAAAGCAATCTTGAGAAAGAAAAATGGAGCTGGAGGAATTAGGCTCCCTGACTTCAGATTATACTACAAAAATACAGTCACTAAAACAGTATGGTATTGTCATAAACTAGAAATATAAATCAATGAAAGAGGATAAAAAGTCCAGAAATAAACCCATGAACCTACAGTCAATTAATCTATGACAAAGGAGGAAAGACTAAACAATGTTGGAAAGACAGTCTCTTCAATAAATGACACTGGGAAATTGGACGGCTACATGTAAAACAATGATATTAGATGATTCTTTAACAATGTACACAAAAAGAAACTCAAAGTGGATTAGAGACCTAAATGTTAGACTAGACCCTACAAAACTCCTAGAAAAAGAAAGGCAAAGCACTCTCTGACATAAAATGCAGCAATAATTGTTTTCAATCCAATTTCCTAAAAACAAAAGTAAACAAATGGGACATACTCAAACTCGAAAGCTTTGCGGAACAAAGGAAACAATAAACAAAACAAAAAGACAACCCACAGATTGGGAGAAAATATTTGAACATGATGTGACCAACAAGGGATTAGTTTTCAAAATTTACAAACAGCTCATGATGTTTAATAGTATCAGAACAAACAACCTCATCAAAAAAAGGGGGCAGACGACCTAAATGACATTTTCTAAAGAAGACATACAGATATCCAAGAGGCCCACGAAATGATGTTCACCATTGCTAATTATGCAAAGGTAAGAAATGTAAATTAAAATACGAGATGCCATCTCACACCAGCCATAATGGATATTATCAAAAAATTCACAGATGATAAATGTTGAACAGAGTGTGGAGACAAGGGAGCCTTTCTACACTGTTGGTGGGAATGTTAACTGATACAGCCATTATGGAAAACTGCATCGAGGTTCCCTAAAAAACTAAAAATAGAGCTACCATATGACTCTGCAATCCCACACCTGAGCATATAGCCAGAGGAAAATATGATCCAAAAGCTATACATGCACCCCAATATTCATTGCAGCACTGTTTGCAATCACCAAGGCATGGAAGCAGCCTAGAGGAATGGATAAAGAAAATGTGGACATATATGCAGTGGAATACTACTCAGCCAATAAAAAAGAATGCAATAATGCCATTTGCAGCAACATGGATGGACATACAGATAGTCATAGTAAGTGCAGTAAGACAGATTAGAAAAACAGAAATATTGTATGACATCCCTTATAGGTGGACTCTAAATACTTACAAAACAAAAAGAGACTCACAGACTTAGAGAACAAACTTATGGTTGCTGGATGGAAGGGATAGTTAGGAGTTTGGGATCAACATGTACATACTGATATGTTTAAAATAGATAATCAACAAGAACCTAAAGTATAGCTCAAGAAACTCTGCTCAATGTTATGTGGCAGCCTAGATGGGAGGGGGATTTGGAGGAGAAGGAATACATGTATATGTATATGTATATGTATATGTATGTGTATGTGTATGTGCATATGTATGACTGAGTCTCTTTGCTGTTCACCTGAAACCATTAAAACATTGTTAATTGGCTATATCCCAATATAAAATAAAAAGTTTAAATATATATATATATATATATATATAATATCAACAATAATTATTAAAATGTTATGTGGGCTCCCAATTTTTGGCTCAACATGTACAAAGCTGCAAGTCATCATTTCAACTCTCACAATAAGAATAAAAAGCTGAGGAAACTGAAAAATAATGACGTTTTAAAGATTCTTCAGAGGACTGAAGGCATAGAACAAACAGACACCCTGAAAAGTGAAGAGACAGGCAAATATGGAGATATACATCACCATTGCTGAAGCAGATGCTGCCAGAGCCAGTAATGGTGGGAACATTTAAATGTCAACTTCAACAAATTGCCAGAGGTTTAGTGTATAGTAGCTTGAGAGTTAAAAGCTCCTAGGGACTCAGTCTGTTGGAAAACCCCCATAAATTTATTGGTTTTACCTCCAGGGGAACCCCATTAGTTTCTCAGGGTGAAGACTAGAGAAAAATATCCACCTGGTTTGCCTTGTTGTTGTTGTTTTAATTGCTAAGTCATGTCCAACTCTTTGTGACCCCATGAACTGTAGCCCACTAGGCTCCTCTGTCCATGTGAATTCCCAAGCAAAAATACTGGAGTAGGTTGCCATTACCTCCTCCAGGGGATCTTCTTGACCTAGGGACAAAACTAGTGTCTCCTGCATTGGCAGGCAGATTTTTTACCACTGAGCCACAAGGGAAATACACCTGTTTTGCTAGTGGAAGGAGAAAATTTTTGAAATATACCCAAGGATAATAATCATCTTTTAATTAAGCCCAGATAATTCTATACAGCAAAGAACTACACAGCAATATTCATCAACCTTTCATGCAATGAAGGAAGGGGAATAACACAATTCCAGGCACTCCTAGCCTTTCTGTCTCACTTAAGGAGGAAAAAAAAAAATGATGTGAGAATCACAGTTCAGGTGCACAAGCTCACTAAAGGACCTAATCATGTTACTATAAAATGCTTCCTTTCCTTTTACTCTTTTACCTCCCACCACATCAGTAGGGCCTCTATACAACAGTTCAGTTCAGTTCAGTTCAGTCGCTCAGTCGTGTTCGACTCTTTGCGACCCCAAGGACTGCAGCACTCCAGGTCTCCCTGTCCATCACCATCTCCCAGAGCTTACTCAAACTCATGTCCATTGAGTCGATGATGCCATCCAACCATCCCATCCTCTGTCGTCCCCTTTTCCTCCCATCTTCAATCTTTCCCAGAATCAGAGTCTTTTTACTATACAGTAGTGGACTAAGCTTAAAGAACTTCAAGTCTAAGAAGCTGTTGTTAAGGAAACCCTAAAACAACAGGGACACATAAACATGAGCATAGAGGAAACTGAAGCCTCTTAACTGATACATCTATAACACAAAATAAACACAGGGTAGCTCCTACCCAGATTAACAAAACACCTCAAACTAAAGCTTATGTATTTTAGTGCCTATCATCCAAGACATCATTTTCCGCTTTGAACAACAACAACATCAGTTATAATACATGCTAAAATGGCTCAGCTGGTAAAGAATCCGCCTGCAGTGTGGAGACCTGGGTTTGATCCCTGGGTCGGGAAGATCACCAGAGAAGGGAAAGGCTACCCCCTCTGGTATTCTGGCCTGGAGAATTTCATGGACTGTATAGTCCATGGGATTGCAAAGAGTCAGACATGACTGAGTGACTTTCACTTTCACTTTCAAAAGACAAGAAATACACAAACACGCAATCTGAAGAGCTAAAGCAAGCATCAGAGCCAGAGTACTACATAGCGGGGATGTTGGAATTATCAAACTGAGATTTCAAGATAACTATGATTAACATGTTAAAGAGTCTGATGGAATAAGTAGACAATATAGAAGAATAGATGGGTAATGTAAGTATAGAGTTAGAAATTAAGAAAGAATTAAAATGAAATGCTATCAACTAAAACACTATATGCAACAGAAGCAAAAATTACCTCTTATAAGCCTGTTGGTGAACTGGATGTAATCAAATAAATAATCAGGATACCTGATATGTGGACTGAAATGTCCCAAACTAAAAACAAATAGGAAAATAATATGGAACAGAATATCCAAGAACTCTAGGGTGATTACAAAAGGTGCAACATATGTGTAACGGGTACATCAAAGTAGAAGAAAGACCCTTATTGTTTGTCACTGCTCTTTTGAGGAAAATCTGTCCTTTCTTCCATCCTTGTGCTTTTGAGAGTCTCTTTTTATGCTTGTTTTTAAGCCACTTTACCATAATGTATATAATTAGGATTTTATTTATTACAGCTTACTGTTGCACTTTTGAAACATGTGTGATGATTTTTTTCATCAGTTTGGAACATTCTGTATCATTATCTTTTTTAACTTGTTTTTGTTTTAATTTTCTATCCTTTTTTCTCTGGGTTTCAAATTCTGCTTTCAGTAGAAAATTTTACTGTTTAACATGTATCTTTAATGTTTTTTTACCTCTTTCTGAGAACATTTCATCCTGTTGTGTCTCTGAATATTTTGATTTTGTCTTTTCCAGTTCTCTTTTCTATTTTTCATCTACAGAGTACTTAATTTTGCTTTTGTTTCTTTTAACTAAAATGTTTATGTTTTAACTAAATGTTCCTTTATGGTTTCTTATTGTCTATCTAAATTTTTCATCTTTTATTTATTTTTACCTACTATCTTTAACTATTTTAAAGTTTATGTGTCATGCCTCCATTGTATTGAACATTTATGGTTCTTCTATTGTATATTGTTTCTTATTTTTCAGTCACATTTTATTGCACTCTTTCATACCTGGTTATTTTCCACTGAGTATTGGATGTTATGTTTATAAAACTGAAAGATAACAGAAACCATGGATTATGTGTTTTTCTTCCATGGAGCGCCATATTCGCTTCTGGCTGTTGGTAGTAGAACGATGCTTGAGTACCTTAATATAATCATATCTCAAGAGATCTAATATTCACAAATGCTATTCTATTTGCTTTCTATTCCTAGGTAGTATCTTGAGAACACAATGAAATTCTTGGTTCCTTTAACTTACCGGTGCTTCCAATGACAGGCTTTAAATTTTGATTTTCCTTAGCTCTGTGCATCTATCATAAACCAACTTCAACTTTTAATCCTCTCAGCCTCCCAGCTTCTCTTCTAGAACTGACAGATTATGCTGAGGGGGAAAATGGCATCAAATATCAGTCTTACCTCTCTGGATGTTTCTCTTCTTTAAGATCTTGTCCCCATAACTCTTCATTTCCTTATAAATAGTCAGATGATTTCAAGTATTGTATTTAAAATAGTTCATCCAGCTTTATGTGTTTTAAGTTGGCATTATCTAGACTTCCATTCCTAGTATATGTTATGTTTTTCATAGGCTGGAATTGTTGTTTTGTAGGCTTTTGTGTTGACAAATAATTTTCATTACAAATATGCAGCTCACTCTACCTGTACTTCATCTCCTCCTCTCTCTCTTCCTCATTATTATTTCAGATAATATTTTGGTCTGAAAACATTTGATTCAACCCTCTGTTATGGTTTGAAAAGATATGTTGAAATCTTAATTCCTGATAGTTTTTAATGTTACTTTATTTGGAAAAAGCATCTTTGCAGCTGTAATAGAATGAAGATAAAACCATTAGGATGGGCCTTACTCCAATAAGACTAATGTCTTTATGAGAAAAGGAGAGTAGACACAAGCAAAGAGAGACACAGGGAGATGCCAAATGACCAGTAAAGGCAGGTGTTGGAGTGACGCATCTACAAGCCAAGAGTTGCCAGGGATACCAGAAGCTAAGAGAAAGGCATGGAATCGATTCTCTGCTATCAGCTTCAGAGAGAGCATAATCCTGCTGACACCTTGATTTTTACTTCTCCAAAATTTTGAAAGAATAAATGTCTGTTGTTTTATGACACCCAGTCTGTGATACTTTGTTATGACTAGGAAACTAATATACCCCACTTTTCACCCCAATAATTTCTCAAAATTCTACATTTCTAAGTTGACTGTGGTCTCTTTTCAGTTATTCTGTTCTCACAGTCCGTTTATCCACATTAACAAAAACTTGTTCGCAACTGGTGACATTTGTGATTTTCTTTCCCTTTCTTTGACCATTCCTTTCTGGTCTGTTCCCCATGTTGACATTCTTCATTCATTCATTTTATTCTTTAATGCAACAGTACTTCTTCTTTTGGATATGTCAGAGACTACCTCAGCTCTTTGCTAAAGTATCAAGGGCTATATGTTTTTCCAGGGGCTTCTGATGGCAAGAGAAGTAATTGGTAAACTTATGTTTAGTTTTTAGGAATTGACTCCCTCTCTCAGACGTAATTGCATTTTCAACATACTGCAATGGTAAATTTTGAGACACAATAAGATGTAAATACATCAGGTATAATAGGATGTGTGCTAAGGGGGGCTTCCCAGATGGTGCTAGTGGTAGAGAACCCACCTGCCAATGCAGATTAAACACAAAAGATGCCGGTTTGATCCCTGGGTCGGGAAGATCCCCTGGAGAAGGGAATGGGACACCATAGGATGTGAACAGATCAGGTGTAATAGGGTACATTTACGTTTTTAATGTTTTTGAAAATCTTTTGTCTGCCAACCAACAATATGAAATATTTTTACAGAATGTTTAAAATCACACACACATTCACACACAGATGTAATTGAAAAAATGTTTGCATGCAACAATGCTTAGCTTACTAAGATAAAAATCTCCCGTTTTCTGCTCTATTTTGTGCTTTTATATTTAACAAAATCCAATTCATGGACAACTAAAGACGAATTCACAATAACAAATCATGATCCAGACTTTGAAGATCACTGGGGAGGTGACTGATTTTTGCCTGACTGTACTTTCTGATGATCACGATGTGGGGTCCCACATTAGCGAAGCTAAAGAAAAATCAGGAGGAATGCATGACTCTCTCATTAGATCTTTCTTCTGATTCCCTTTATATAATTGTCTGAAATTTATTTGTTTAGTTTTGATTTCTGATACACAGAAAGAAGTCATATTTTTAAGGTTTTAATGAAGGCATCTTTGCCTGAAGGTGTGTGGGGGGTTGGGGGGACAGAGACTCCTCAAATGATGTTCTACCAGAGGAATCTGTTATTTCAGCATCTGGTTTATTTGAAACCCAATCTTTTCCGATTTACTCTCCCTTTGTTGAGGTAGAATTAAATTCCATGAAGGGACACATTTTATTTCCACCAGGTGGTTCTTTGGTGCTGTATTTTTCTTCTGTTGGATAAAAGCCATTTGTGAACTTATTTTTGGTTTCTACCATTGAATCAAATATAAAGACAAATTCTAATTCAAATATAAGCTACATCCTCATAGAATTGCTTGACATCAAGCGTGAAACCCAACAATAGCGTGTTCTGCTAAAGAGGGCACAGTGTTTGCTGTACTGAGGCTTTTCTGAATTCCTGATATCTGCAGGTTTGTTTCCACATTAGTGCTCCCCTCCACCATTTGGGGCATGACAGAGAAAGCTCAGAGAAAATATTGTTGGAAAGAGTTAATGGCAGGTGCCATGCTTGCTTATTGCTTTCTGGCAGCTTTCAGCAGTTGATGCTTCACCATTAAATATTTTCATATACAGTTTTCTATTTGCCTTGAATTACTGAAATATACTAAGCATATCTCTCCAAGGACCAGAGTCACAGCGTAATAGGCTCCTGCTAATAGCTTGAAACTGTATAGTAATCTAGTTTTAAAATACAACACAAATCTTTATCTAAAAGCACTAACACCTCACTCTTGTGTTCGCAGACTATGTTTTCACATTTCCTCTTGTGATGCATAGGAAGGGGGGAAATGCTACAAGAGAAATGATGCATTCCGGGCAAGGAGCCAATTTAAAAAGTCTGTTCTTTCCAGTTTGCTGTCACTTGTCGTGGTTAAACAAAACACGGAGGAGAAAAAGAGAAATTGGCTTCAGTGTAAATGTCAACATTCTGATTAAAGCAAACACAAAGCATTCAGAACTCTTGACAAAAAAAAAATTAAATTGAATTATGAAGGGTATGCAAATGAAGCCCTTCCTCTGTATGATTACCAAGACTTATGCATTTTGTATTTTCTGTCGGTACTGAAGAAATCTGTGCTGCAGGACAAGGTGTTCAGGAACAGGAAAAGGAAGGCGAACAACACATTTCCCAGCTGATGACAGCCGGACCCACTAAAATATTGGTTGAGGAATGGCCCAACACTTTACAAACAGTGGGGAAGACTGGAAAGCTGACAGTAAGGCCTGGTGCTTTCAGTCTATTGTCTTTCTAGCTACACAAAGTTCCCCCTACAGTGCAAATCCCCAAAGAATTTGTTAAAGGATTAAAAAGATATCATTTGTTAGAGAGTAGAGCTTCAAGAAAACTCATATTAAATTCAGTGATGTCAACTATACTGTTGCTTTCTTTGTATCTACTTGAAGACCTTAGAAATTGAATTGTTTGAAATGCAGTTTGAAAGCACTCTCGGAATGCATTCATGATATGCAGTTTTCAAGATAGCATGATATACTCCATTTCTATAATTAAAATTAATGGGAAAATAAAAAATAAATGGTGTGCATTGGTCCTCTTTCCCTGGAGGAGAATATATTTGCCTTCTTGGGTGAATACATATGGTTTGATGATAAGAGGCTACAGATGAGGTGTGTGTTTGTCTTTGTCTCTGTATATGAAGAAGGCTATGTGCTAAATGTGAGAAAAATCTTTCGTCACCTTCTATTCTTTCCTCCCCGGGATCTATGGTACCATTGTGTTTCTGAGCCTTACCTTTGCCTGTGATACTGCAGTTGCTTTCTGATTTATCATTGCTCTTGTCTCTCTGCTTTTGGGGATGTTGTGAAACTGCTTTCAGAGCTGCAGTGTGCGCTCAGCCTGTTATCCTGACCCTAAAATCTGAAATAGTTACGTAGTGCCTGTCAGGAAAGCCCAAACCCTGACCTGATATTCAAGGCTTTCTTAACTGGCCTTAAACTAACTCTGTATTCCTTTCATAAAAATTTACTGGGTATATACTAAATGTCAGTCACCTTGTTGCCTACACATTCCTACTTTGGGTTTATTTTATTACTCTCCCATCATATTCTGTACTTTTCCATTTACACCACCTTATTCTTGCTGTGCCCTTTCCTTATACAGATTTTCCTGCATCTTTACCTACTAGACCCTCATATTTTTCAAGGCTAAATTTAAAAGCTTCTTCTTGAAATCTTTCTGTTACTGTACTTGAAAATGACCTCTTCCTTCCCAGAATTTTTATAACTTTCTATTTGTAACCCTCAGAACTCATTAATATTACTTTGAATTAGTTATATGTGTATACCTTGCATCTGGCCTAAAATAATCTTAAAGTTGAAGCCTTGTTTATGTATCTTCATGTCCTGCCTGAAATCAGATCATCGTTAAGTGATGAGATATACATCTAGATAATGTTGGGAAAGTTATATTACCTATCAGTGTTCCAACTCCCATGTCCACAAAGTGAGTATGATGATATCTCTCTCTCCTAGGGCATTATGAAGATCATGTTTATACAATTCTGTAGTGCTCTGAGTTTCAACTATAATTTATGTGACTTTAAATTTTAATATTTTGATACTGTATCCATAAGTATTTAAGTACTTAAATAAATGAATGAAGTTAGTAGTTCATGGAGGTAGATACTAAATCTGTAGCATCAACCATCTGTCAGACATTTTTCATAAATTGTTTAACAGAATTCTCACTATCACCTTGTAAGTCTTGTATTGAAATACTTATTGTGTAGATGAGGCTGGACAAGTTACATACATGTATTCAGACTGACTCCAAAGCTTATGATTTTTCTTGAACACTCAGGAATTTATTCCTTGGCCTGTTCTAAATAACAGAATTTGTTAAACTAAATACAGCAGCAACACACTCTCAGTCCTACCATGGGCCCGTTTCCCCATTCCTTTAGTGTATGACAATAAATTAATTGCACCTCAGAGAACTAGACTAAAAGTCTCATGCTGCCATTTTCCCCCCAGATCCAGTGCTGCCTAGGTTTTTCCTAAATGTGTGCCCTGATCATTCATTAACCATTTTGTTTAACAATACCCCAGGCTGCCAAATGCAGATCGCTGTTTTCGTTGTAGCAAGTGTTCCAGATGATATTGATAAAATCTGTCCATGGAGCAGGCTTTGAGAAATAAAAGACAGTCAAGTTCAAATGTATTAGGGATTATTCTACTTCAGTCATATAGGGATCTCAAATGTTTCCATGAGATATGAAGTGAGACTCATCACATTCTATAGGATAGAGAGGCTAGAGATGATCAAATATCACTTCCCATTTTATTCAGGAAGGTAAGACTCTCTCTAGAGTTTAACTGGAATTAACCCACATAAGTCATTAGGGCCAATAAGAACTATTGTGATGATTTTCAATAGAATCTCCATTCATTTATTCAATACTATTTCTTGGGCCCTCACAATTATAGTGTCATTCACTGAAGAGAGTCAGCCATAAATAGCTTCATCTCTCTGGGACTTTACAATCTGGTAACTATATTATCTTATAAACAAAACTATAAAACATGAACAGGAATTCCAAAGAGATTATCATGGATGTATTTCAAATAGGTGAATTAAAAACATTCACACACACTTTTTTAAGCACTTACGTGTAATGCAGGAGCTGGTGTGAGACAAGGCAGGTGTTTCCAGAGAAGGTGAAGGTGTACCTGCTTTACCACCAACACAACCCTCCCAAGGGGCCCTGTACAAGAATCAAGACCTCCCAAGCCCACTTCCCACACTTTCTCATCTGTGCACTCAGATTTAGGAATGAAGTCTCTTTTTGTTGTTGTTTTCATGTGGAGAAAAATACATGTTCCTTCCTTCAAAGTAAACATTCTGGAAGCTGTTGTGATTGTTCAGATTTCTTTAAAGACCTTGACGCCACTTACCATTGCTTTCTAGTCTGCAGGGAACATAATGAAACTGAAGTCTCTCATGGAGCTTTTATTCCTCTTCTTTCAGACTTAATAGAAAGCAGTAGGGGACACTTGGGCCACCAAAGTCAGTGCCATTTCAGGGTCTGCTTTGGTTTTGTTCTCAAGAAAAATGGCATTGGATTAATTTTTTTTTCTTTTTCTGCAAACAGGTTGTTTTGCACAGAAGAAGCCCTAACATTTACCGTTTATCTTTTTCTCTCTCCTCTTCTCCCCCACTCCCCTCGTCTGCCTTTTCTTTCTCTGGGCAGGACAAAGGCCTGAGATTGAATGACTTCTTGCTTTCACAGTACTTTGGCAATGGCTTGGGACCTTCTTTGATCATGGTCATGAAATACGTTTTACATGAGACCCAGTATGTAAACACAAAGAAAAACACACATAAACTCTTCTTTTGACAAAAGTTTGCACCTTTACCGGGCATTTTTTTTTTCCTTTTGGACACCTCCCACTTCCAAAATACTAACTTTAAAATATTAACTCTATTTGCCTGTTAGCAAGCAAAGGCAATTTTTTGCATGGAATTATACTGTATATGTACTTCTTTAGATAAGGATTTATTCTTTCTGATTTTTCAACTCGTTCTATTCAACTCAGAAAAGCATTTTCACCTCTGAGTTTTCGAAAACCATAAGCAGGCACCACAAAAATAGTAATAACAATGAGCGAAGACAAAACTAAACACTCTTTGGTCTTGTTGGAGTCAAATTCTAATATTTTTGAATCATTTAAGATATACTAAATTAAATTCACAACTAATAGCTTCAAACAGGCTAAACGAAAATTCTGCTTTGTCTCATAGAAGCTGAGGTTGTTACTGGCCGCAACAGTGAGTGCCAGGAAGGATTTCAAGGCTGATTTCCAGTGGGAAGAATGTAGAGGTCAATTTCTCAGGTCTGCCCAGGAAGTAGCTACTGAGTCTTGTGGAAGGATTGGCATCCATTGGGCTTCACTTAGCTCTGAAGTCCTCTGGAAGCTCTGAGTTTTTTTTTCAGACTATGAATCATATAGGGCTGCATTTTGATATTGAGGGACCTAGGCAGTTTTCTTCATAGCCTGTCAGTCAATAAAATAAACTATTTTATGACTGCACTGGTGTAAAGACAAATACAATCAGCACTGGATTTATAATGGGATACTGCTATTCATCATTATTATAATTGGTTTTACTTCTTCTGATTTTAAAACAAATCACAATGGAAACATTTTCATGTTTGTTTAAAATTTGACACCAGACATGATGGTCAAGAGGAGAATGAAGAAAGAGGCAGCCATTCCATGTTGGTGTTGATAATAAGCAAGAGACCTTATGCAGGAGGCTTATCTTGGGATCTCAGGACCCACAAGGAGAACTTGAAAAGTTTATAGAGAGGCCTTTAAAGGGTTCAGTCAGGTATTCAGCCCAGGTGGTCTCGGCAACACCTTACTCTCTCAAGGCTGTGTCTTTGAAACAGCTCCTAATGCGGGAATGGTGGTGAGTGGAACATACATTCCAAAGACAGTAGAGTGGGTGGGAAAACTTTTGCTGCCTTGCGCAGCTCACGGGCCAGCTGGTGGTCACCATCTCTACATGACCACCTCCAACCAGATCTTCCCGACCCAGGAATCACACAGGGGTCTCCCGCATTGCCGGCAGATTCTTTACTAACTGAGCTATGAGGGAAGCCCCTCAAGCACTATAACAAGTTTATAATGAAAATAAATAAAAATTATCCATAATTCCAGTAATTCCACAGAGATCTAGCCACTGTTAATATTACTAACAATAATCTTTAAGAAGCAGATGTATATATTCAATATATATATATATATAATTACACAGATAATGTATATAATTATATCACACAGATTGTTGTTGCCTGCATTTTTACTCAAAAATATATCACTGACAACTTCCATATCACAAATTCGTAATCTAAAATATAATTATTAATCCACTGCAGGATGTCTCATCATTTGTTTAATGTGTTCCTGCCTATAGAATTCATGTTTTCTCTAGCTGCTTGCCAATATTGATACAAACTATGCTGTCCTAAATCTACATTGCCTATAAGCACAGTTTTATGCATCTGTATTCTCTCAGAAAAAATTCATAGATGTGGATGTTTTGAGATAAATTCTTATATACTTCAGATAGTTGACTGTTTTTTATCTTCTTTAATGAACTATGTATTCACATCCATATCCTATTTTTCTCTTACTTTTTCTCTTGCTTTGAAAACATGCTTTATATAACAAAAACATTAATCCTGTGATCATTGTGTATATTGAAAATATTTGTACTAGTGTGTTTATATCCTTCCGAAGTTGTCTTTCTCTGCAGATGTAAAAGTTTTATTTGATGAAAATCTATCAGTATTCCCTGTTTGATTTTCTTTTTGATGTAGCATCATACTAAATGCATTCCCAAACCTTAAAGTTATATGAATATTCACTAATATTTCTTCTATTACTAGAAGTTTAAAAAATCTGTATTTAAATTATTTTATTCATTTCAGTATAATACGTGAAGTATAAATCAACATTTTGCATTTTTATCCATACTTACTAAACAATATATTCCCACATTTTAAAGACAGTTTCTTACATCTTATACTAAGTCTGAATGACAAGTGTCTAGCTTCTAGACTTTCTGCTTTTCACTGATGTATCTGTTTATTTCTATACCAACTGCACACTGTTTTAATTTTTGAATCTGTAAAACTTAAGACAAGGAACATCTGATGGATCCTTTCTTCTTTTTCAGAAATGAGCTACTCATTCATTTAGTTTTCTCAGAAAAAATACAGCATAGTTTTTATTAATTAAATATTTGGACAACTTATTGAGATTTTACTAAAGTTAGCTTAATTCTAAAGAATAAATACCTTCACAATATTTTATCTTCCCATCCAGGCTCATAGGACATTGTCCTAATATTTATTTATCTATTAGTATGCACATATTCCCATCACTGATGCAATGGACATGAACTTGGGCCAATTCCGGGAAATGGTTAGAGACAGGGAGGCCTGGCATGCTGCAGTCCACAGGGTCACAAAGAGGCAGACATGACAGGGCAACTGAACCACATTAACAATTCCCCCACACATATACCTACACACACACACATAAACAGATGCAGATGTGTAAATAAATATATCCAAGTAGAGTGTTAGAGACTTCTTCCACTAATACTTTTATGCTTACTTCTTGATGTTTTTTTAAAATGTTGGCTACTATGGCAAATATATAATCTTTTTCTTTACATGTTCTGAGTGGTTATTGTTGCTCTATGGTTGTTGTTGTTTAGTCTCCAATTCCAATAAGTCATGTCCTTCTCTTTTGTGACCCCATGGACTTTAGCCTGCCAGGCTTTTCTGTCCATGGGACTTTCCAAGCAAGAAAGCTAGAATCGGTTGCCATTTCCTTCTCCAGGTGATCTTCCCAACCCAGGGACAGAACTCACATCTCCTGCATTGGAAGAGAGTTTCTTCACCACTGAACCACCTGGGAAGCTATTGCTATTATATAGCAAAGCCTTTTAGTTTTTTACTTATTTGATAGCTTTAAACCTTATCACATTTCATTGTTAGCTCAAACTAATTTTTCCTTTGATTCATTGAGTTTTTAGATTAAATCTTATAATCTGTAAGCAATAGTATTTTGTCACTCTCTTTATAAAATTTATATCTCTAAGTTTTCATTATCCTATTTCATCAGTTAGCACTTCAGAAACTTGCTGAATAATAGCAGTCATAGCCAATATCTATTTTTTCCCAGAATTTATCAGGTATGCCTCTGGAGTTGTGTAGTCATTCAAGGTAGCATAGTAAGCATGGAAAACAAGATGTTATCCATAGTCCTATTTCATTCCGAAGTTTATTTTCACTTTAGTCTGTTTATTTTAATAACAAACAGATTTGAGCTTTATGAGATGCATATTAGCATTTATAATTATTTTTTCCCTTCTCTTTTGATCTTTTGATGGGACACATTATATTTATTGCTTTTGTAATAGTGAACTCATTTTGCACACCTGGAGTAAACTTTATTTTGCCATGATGTATCATTCTTTTTATATATTACAGACTAATTTGTTAAAATTTTACTTAGCATTTTTGCAGTTGTATTTATAAATGTGGTTATTCTGTAATGTGTGCATAGGCATATGTGTTTGTATCATGAATGTTCTTTACTAATTATGGTATCAAGTTCATGCCAGCTACAGAAAGTGTGCTAAAAAGAAAAATCTTTGTCTTTTTCTATGATCTGGAACAATTTAGATCGCATACAAATGTAGCATGCCTGGAAGATTTGATAGATCAACCCACAATCACCCAGACTGTGTTACATGTGTCAGTTATTCCAGCATTAAAAGTAAATTTCTCACTATAATCCACTAAGTATTTATCAAGTCACTGCTATGCTCGGTGCAGGGGGGAGACATTGGTGGTGGTTAGAGTAGGTCCACAACAAAAAGATGGTCTACAATACAAAGCAATTACTTCCAAGCCTCAAAATGTGGAGCATACTATGCATTTCATTGGAATTCAAAAGAACGAATAATAATAGTCTTGGTCTACTTGGCTTGGAAAGTTTTCTGTAGTTCCTTGTGTAGTTATTTATTTATCTTTTTTTTTTCATTTTGTTTTTCTCTGAATGAGGAGGGATTTAGTCCTAATCTCAGGATAGCCTATCTGAGAAGTTCTGAGAGCATCTTAGCAGTAAGTATGAACTACTATTTGGGATATTGACTTCTGTGCTAGAAGCACCAGAGAGCATGCTGGCAGAAATGAGAAAGCACATTAAGAATATAATGTTAGAAGGAAAGATTAGAGTCATATGCCCAGGGAAATTGCAATATGTACAATTCTTCCAACAATCTATTTTCATCCATAGGTGTTTTAATGAAAACTGCCAGCCTGCTGATATCTAATGCCAAAGGTTCAAATAGATCACTTGCAGTCTCCCTTCCAATTTTTGACCCTATGAGCCTTTGAGTATCTAAAGCCCCATAATGTCTCTTGGCTTCTGGAGTTGACCATGATTTGACCCAGGACTTCAATAAAGAAATGATTTTCAGGTTAGCCTATCAAGTCCATTATATCACTTAGTCATGAATTTCCCACCCTTAGGAGCCAAAAACAACAGTGGTTTGTGTCAGTCACGTTAGAGAAAGGTACATCTATATCTTATGAGTCTATTAAAAATCACCTAAGTTAAGACACTGGAAGTGCCATTAAGTCATTTTTCCATCTCTCAGAACCTGGCAAGGGATTGTTCCCCATGGTGCGTTTTCCTGCTTCTCTTGCAGCCAGGTTTTAAACATCTTAAGCTATAACACTACCTTCTCTTCACCTGAGCAGTGACTATACTGCCTCATAAATCTCTCAGGTTGGAATTCTTTCCACCGTAACTCCAGGTCCCTTGTGATGGATTCTTTCTGCCCCTGGGAAGCTCTGTAGTTGTGTCATCTGCTAATGGAAAGAAAGCAGGAATTGACTTGTACAAACATCAGAAAGTGAGTCTGTTTCTATCCTTTGTTTAATTTCTTAGCAATAAATGGAAAATTTTAGATCTTATGGAATGCATCACTGAGCTATCCTGCAGGAAATCACATATATCAGTTAGTCAAGAATTTCTGTTAAGAGTCATAAGAGTGAAGAATTTTGGACATTTTAATCAACCTGTAAACCAAGCATCTAAAAGAATCCCTGGCAAATAGTAGATGCCTGATAGGTATGTGTTAAATGCCTGGATATATAAATGGATTGCTGTGTGTCTAGTACAATATTATGCCCAATGCAGATGCTAAGAAAAGAAATATATAACTCCTGTCCCACAGAAAACTATGTCTCATGAGGGAGACAAGATTTTTCCTGGATACTAAGCAGTCTGTAAGTGAAAAGGGTTTAAGAGTTATACCAGGACTCTGAAGTTCTGGAGATGAGGGTATGATGTCAATGGATGGGTCCTAACTGATCCTGGTTGATGGATAAGTTTTAAATCACGAGGAGAGAAGGACCATCCCTGGACTCTCGTCTTTCCACTTGTCCCCTTACCTCTGAACATACCTCCAACACCTGTGAATTTGCCTACCTCCATTAAGTCACGGTTCCTGAGAACCTGGTTTTATAACCTGTGATTGCAAAGACATTGGTCTTTACTGAAATAAAATCGCAACCAAAAACCCAGCTGGTAGGTCAATGGAAGCAATGCTGTTCCGACTGAAACAAACTAGGGGGCCTCTGTGGGTCACCTTGAGCAGATTCCTGGGGTTTCAAGGACTCTCTAAGGGAGCCCAGGGACCACTACCACCCACAGACAGATGAGGGACCCTGTTCTATCTCTCCACTCTTCTCCTTACACACATCTTTCCAGCCACGCCTGAGCAGTCCTTCACTCAGGACCATTTTCTGTGAACATGTGATAACCCAACACCTGAAAGGAAGCACAGAGAATCTGCCTTCAGCTCTTGCTGAAACTCTTGGGTAGTTTTATGTACTTTGCGTGTATGTGTTTCTCCAATTCAAAACTGAATAAATAGTGCACAGACAGTAATAGCACCACATAACAAGGGAAGTACAGAGCCCTTGAACTATAACTTTCTTTTGTGCCAGAACAGCACAGTATTGTAGGACTGGTCCTTTGAACAGACTGTGAAAGTGATTGCTCTTATGGGGGATGTGATTAGGGCGTTCTCAGAATCTACCCATTGCCTTAAATTGCCTCCTGCCTCCATTGGTCCTAAAACTGAGAACTTGCCCATTAGCCATCAGTTTTTGTAGAGCTCCACTATTTAGAAAATATTTTCAGAAAAACTTAGGTTAAAATTTTGTTACTTTATAACAATTTTGTCTTGAATGAGTTTATCAACTTAACTGTGCAGTCAGTGAAGTGGGATCTAAAAACAACAACAACAAAAGTCTGATTCCCTTTATTATGGACTACATCGTGTTCCCATGGAATTTATCTGTTGAAGTCCTAATAATCAACGTGATTATATTTGGAGATACAACTATTAAAGAATGAATTAAGATTAAATAGGTCATAAATTTGGTCTCTATCCCAATATGACTGATGTCCTTATGGAAGGAAATGAGACACCAGGTGTGTGCAGAGGAAAGCCCATATGAGGACTCAATGAGAAAGCAGTTAACTGCAAGTCAAAGAAAAAGGACTTAGGAGAACCTATTAAAACTATAGACATCTTGATTTGGGGCTTCCAGACTCTATAACTGAAAATACATTTCTATCATTTAAGCAACCCAGTGTATGTTATTTGTTTTGGCTATCCTAGCAAACTAAAGTGAATTTTCCTGGTGGTTTAGCTGGTTAAGAATCTGCCTGCAATGCAGGAGACCCAGGTTCAATCCCTGGGTCGGGAAGATCCCCTAGAGTAGGAAATGGCAACCCACTCAAGTATTCTTGCTTGGTGAATTCCATGGACAGAGGAGCCTGGCAGGTTATAGTGCACTGGGTCACAAAGAGATGAACACAACTAAGCAACTAACACTAATGGACATTTTAAGTTTCTTTTCAATATAGTAGTGCTACCAACCTTGAGAGCTTTACTTCCTTTAGCAAGTCTCACTATGTCAGTCCCCTTTCTCCACAAAAAATAAAGAAAAACAGGGATAAGCAGTTGTTCCTTGGGTTCCCTTTATTTACCCTCACTGCAGCTCTTAACATACTGGGTTGAAGATATCCTGGTCACTAACTTGGTTGCCCCAGTAAAATGGAGCTCGTTGGTGGGAAAGGTTGTGTGTTTGCAGCATGATGCCCATCATATGGTTACACATTCTGTTTTAAAAAATGGTGAATTTAATAAAAGAATGTAGGGGAAGATAATAATGTAGATTTTAGATAAATATTCTAGATCATGATTTTCCTATCAAGAGCCCATGGACTATCAAAATTGGCATACATATTTACTTCCTCTATTAATATCTTACTATTTCATCAAACAGTAAGTCTGAAATTAGAGAAGTTTCTTTCAGGTAAACGATGGGGCTACATTTACAGCTGTGTCTGTCAAACAGCTGTGTTCCTATAAACATGCATAACTGTTCTGCCTTCCATACAAAACTTGCTTCCATGTCACATCAGTGGTTAAAACCTACAGTGCCATTCTACAGCTTCCAGAAAAACATTCTAAGTCTTTGCATTGGCAGACATGCTAGTCATGGCATTCCCTACAGTTTTCCTTGCTTGGCTGTCCCACAGTCATCGTGCCTCCTTCTTAGAACATATCACATTAAACCTTTAAGAAATGCACCATTCCATTCCTTTGCTCACCTGGAAAACTCAATTCTTATTTTAAAACTCAGTGAAGTGAAAGACACTCAGTCACGTCTGACTCTTTGTGACCCCATGGACTATACAGTCCATGGAATTCTCCAGGCCAGAATACTGGAGTGGGTAGCCTTTCCCTTCTCCAGGGGATCTTCCCAAACCAGGGATCGAACCCTAAAACTCAGAACAAAAGTCACATTTTCTGTGAAAGCTTGAGAGTGATGCAGTTATTTCCATTATTTTCCGTTGCACTCTGAATAGTCACTGAATAGTCACACTCCCCACATTCTGTTATAATTTTGTATAAATTCCAATCCTGCAAAGTTCAAAAAAGTGTCAATAACAACATATCATCACTTACTAAGAAACAATTGTCAAGTAACTTAGTGGAAGAAAATGATGACTTGACCCAAATCTATTGATGTCATAACCTTTGGTTTCTTCTATCTCTTTATTGCCTCCATAAATTTCCTCCTTAAAACAGACAATACACTGATTCTCCTCTGTTAGGTGTGACATCAAGGAAGACTGAAACTAGCCTGGCTTTCGGATTCACAGAAAACAATTCATTGCAAGATTTTCATCTTTGTAACACACATTTTGATCTTAGATAATTTGACATTTTTTTCCATAGCACTATTATCTCATTTCCTTCTTTCCTCCAGTTCTGTACTTCTCCACTCCACGATAATTGGAAGAGAACATTACATAGATCTCACAAACAGTGTAGGACTTCCCTGGTAGCTCAGCTGGTAAAGAATCTGCCTGCAGTGCAGGAGACCCTGGTTCGATCCCTGGGTCAGGAAGATCCACTGGAGAAGGGATAGGCTCCCCGCTCTGGTATTCTTGGGCTCCCCTGTAACTCAGCTGGTAAAGAATCTGCCTGCAGTGCAGGATACCTGGGTTCAATCCCTGCATTGGGAAGATCCCCTGGAGAAGGGAACAGCTACCCACTCCAGTACTCTAGCCTGGAGAATTCCATGGACTATTCCATGGGGTCGCAAAGAGTCAGACACAACTGAGGGACTTTCACTTTCACAAACAATATGCATGCCAGAGATGATGTTCACTCAATTCAAAGACACTTATTCTCAACAAGTTATACAGCTATTTTACCTTTGTCTTATGGGTTAGTTACCTGGGACATAAATTGTCTGCCCTGGAAAATTTTGAGATGTGCAAACTGTTACTGATACCCTGGACCCCAATATGTTGCTTCGATTCATGTAAGCCTTCCTAAATATCCAATATGAATATATCATATAAGAATGAAAATTGTATGAAACCTACATATTAAATATAGAGATATCACAGGAAAATGTCTCAAGACAATAGAGAATATGATGCAATTAACAGAGCAAACCTAATCACAAGTAAGTCAATTCAGCTTGTATAGTCACCTCCAAAACTTCATCCTCCTGCTCTTGTTCTAATAAATTTTCTCAGTTCGCTTTTTATTGCTGCCATATGAAGACCCTCAGTCAGACATGTACATGGACATGAGATCTGCCCGCTTCCACACTTTTATTTTCTTTTTAACTTCACCTGCAGAATAAGGCCCAATCCCCTTAACAATCCACTGCCTTCACATTGTGCCCTGAATCCAGCTATTCGGATTGGAACTCCTTAGCTCAACCCAAATCTACCTATATACATATTTTACTCTAACTGGACTCCTTAAACTTCTTGAAACACACATATCTTCATGTCTCTGAGTTTCATTTTATTTCAGCTGTCTGAAATGCCCTCCTACACCTGGATCGTATCTGTCCATTCTCAGGACCCAATCCAAATTCCATCCTCATAAATTCTTCACTGCCTTCACAGGCAAAATAACCTAATTCTTCATCCATATTATAGGATTCAGTCACAATAGTACACATAGATCTTTGTTCTTTAATTTTATCACGTGGTGTACTACCTGATATTTTCACAGAGGCTTCTTCCTACTCTCCCCATTTACAGACCCAAGTTTCAAGGTGGTAAGGACTAAATTTATTTTCTAACTTCCATGTTATATTTTCTATCCCTGTAAAACAAAGGCTCTTTCAGTTTCATGTGACCTACCAATATTAAATATAAACATTGAGATTTTCTGAACAATATCCAAATATTTCATATACTAAAATTTAGAAATATTTAAAGGATTGATTAATGTTACATGTAAAGATATTTCCTGATGACAATCCAAGGAAAGGTAGGCACACTTTCAAGAGAACAATAGGGTGAATTTTCAAAGAGAAATTTGAAAACCTAAAGCAAAGGTATTTCTTATTTTTAAGGATGAGATGAACTGTCTTCTTCAATTTTCAGAAATGAGATCAATACCGTGACTCTTTCAAATTGAAGTTTCCAAAAACTTAGGTAATAGGAAATTTGCACTTGAACCCACCTGATACAATTGAGAAAAAATGTGGGGAATAAGAACAGAGATCATAAGGAAATAAAAATTTTGAAAAAGAGATATTTTTTATATCTGACTCTTGAGAAAAGTTATATAGGGAAGAGTTTGCCCATAAAGTAGTTAAGGTCAACATATGTCTGGTCTAACCACAGATAAGTAAAATTAGTTAAGGAACCCTAAGAAGTGACCACCTGGGGACCACAGAGACCAAGAGAAAACATACATTCAAGATCACTCTTCAAAGACTCTGAAGAGTTGTTTGGAAAAGAAATTCATTCATCTTTGCTTAACCAATATTTTACAAACGTATTTAAACATAGAACACTGTTATTTTTCTGTAAAGTAACCTATACAGCTAAGTTTAGTGTTCTGCCTGCCAAGGCTGACCTGATGTTTACTTTAACCAGATTGTGTAAGTGTGTATGTGTGTGTGTGTATGTGTATTCTTCCTGAGGAGGTCTGATAAAAGATAGGCAGCTTGAGTTTTTACTCAAGCCCTGGTCTTTCTAATTTAGTGAGACTATTTTAAATTTTCATTAGCTCTTAATCATGCCAAAGACTGAAGGCAAGGGAAAATACATAAGGAAATTCAACATCAGAAAAAAGAGAGAAAGAAGAATGGAGTATAAAGGTGAAGAAATGCCTGAAAAACCAGATACCAACAGCAGAAAACATGAAAAAATCCTGCCAGGTGTAGCCAATGAAAGTCTAACTGAAGTTTCAGCAGCAGGCATTTCATCTGTCATATCAAAACATTTTCAATGCCATCTACGAATGCAGCACTAAATTCTGGACTGCCATTAATGTCAACTCATTTATAATTTTGGCCTGCAGTACTACAAAAAGGCAGATGACAGCCTACTATTTCACACCTGCTGTTGAAATGAATAAAAATGACTGAAACCCTTAAAAGCAGAAAAAAAGAGGAAGGGGGAAAATAAAGCCAATGGCACTGCACAATAAGGCTGGAGAGAACTCCCTACCAGACTTGTGTTTTGAGGACAAGGCTTTGGCTAATGTGTCCTTCACAGATCTAATAGCTCTAAGAGCAGCCCGGGTGTAGAAACTATTGTGCTTGGGGATGATTTTCTATCTCTTTGATTGGTACTATTTTACCCACTCACTGGACTTCATGACTTATACCTGTTTGCACACTCTCTCCTTAGCCTAAATGAGTATGATACACACCTTCTGTAATACTCCTTTATGAACTTTGTCATGTGTTACTGGGAATATTTTGATAAGCCTCTGCCCTCTGAAATGTTGAAACTATTTCTTGCACTTGTCTTGAATTCCCTTTACTGTTCTCTCTCTAGAAGTCTGCAGCATATTATGGGTACCATAGAGTGTTGGACATTGGCTTAACATCTGATCTTGCTTTCTTTAACCAATCCAGTCATAAATAAAATGTTAAATATAATTTTGAATAATTAGATGCTCTGGTTGCTAATCTTTAAGTTTGCCTGACCTGGCCAATTGTAGTGAGGACAATATCTAATGCATGCTTAATCATGTCCGAGTCTATGTGACCCCATGAACACCAGCCCCCCAGGTTCCTCTATCCATAGGATTCTCTGTCCAGGAAGTCTGCAAATTATGTGGAGACTCCTATTTTTATTATAATATTAAGTTATCATTTGCATTTTTCACTACCTTGACATTTGCACTAATCCAAAGTAATAGTGAGAAAACTGCCAGCATATTAGCAAATAATGGGTGATATCTTGATGTTATCAAACAGTTCAAGAATCATATTATTCATTGGTTTGGCCATATCAAGAATAAACACAAGTTTTTAATATATTCATATTCTCTTGATAGAGTACCAATCCAGATGGTACTGTACAATATAATTGTAGAATTATATTGAATGGGAATCTCCATTAATATTTGATTAAAATCAAAGTCACAAAGCTGAAAACAAGTCCCAAGTATACACGATTCTAAAGCATAAGTACACGTAATGCATATTTTTGAAGGATCTAATTTTCTTCTTTGGAACTTCAGCTTACCTAAAGGAAAGATCAAGAATTCAATGAAATTTGCTTAACATGTCAATCTTGGGAGCTAACTATATTACTTTTTATTTTCTGTCTTTCTTGGGTAAGGAGTTCAGTATCCAATTCTTTGTAGAGGTTGGTGATGTCTACCATAAAACTGATTCTCATTTCCTAGTTAAACATTTGCTAGGGAATCATTCTTACTGATCTGACCTTAGGCCTTTTTGAGCAAGAGAAAAGAAATTAGAGAGAATCTGTGAACAAAAATAGGGGGAATCCACGCACTCATATCATTGAAGTAACAACAATATAAAAAAATGAATTTCTCTTGGGAAAACTGAATATATCAAGCACAGGCAGGCTTGAAACGATTTGCATATATCTCACCCAAAAGGTGCATCTGATACTGGAGGATCTCCCTGTGGTAAAATGTCTTGTATATGACTAAGGATTCAGACTAAGAGGAAATGATGAGAAGCTCAACCATAGAGGACATTCTCTACATGAGAAAATATATCTCTTGTAGGGTGCTTCATGCATCCCTCTAAGCCAAGATTTGAATGCACATCACAGAGAGGATCTCTATAGTTTTGCAATTAAGTATGAACTATTTGATCTCTTCCATTAATTTCTCAAGAATCAACTCACCAGAGGAGAAAAATAGGAGGCAGAAGTGGATGAGGTGTTGAACAGCAGGTCCCATTCACCATCACAAAGGTCTCTAAAGACGAGGGTTGAGTTTTATTACCAGAAAGTGACCTGTTAACTCTGGGAGGTAGTCTCTAAGACAGTGCACAGTTGAAAGTAATGATTAGATAACACAAATAAAACTATTTACAATTTGTGCTACACTCAGTTCAGACTTCAATCTATCTTTAGGGAAGTTGGTTTAGCAATTAAATATAAAAGTGCTTACAATGTGTTACAAATCCTGCGTTCGCATAACTTGTTTCAAATATTATTATACCAGGATTCCAAATAGTTTAAATAAATGACAATGTGTCATTGTATGTGTTAAGTGAGAAATGCATACAAAGTAGCATTTTGATATTTATTGTTTTTCATACAGCCAATAATATCTTTCTCTGCATCTCACTAATTCCAATTGTATTGGGTTTTTTTTCAAGTCAATGAGGTTACAGTCAATGTTTGTACCTGCAAATAACCAATGTGCTATATTTGACTATGTGCTGTCAGCATCCTCTAATTAAAAAGAATTGGTTTCAAAAACACTCATTCTTGGCACAAATAGAAAAATCTGTCAACAAAGCATATGATTTGTAGAATACAGGACAAAAAAGAGTAATGGTATCATCAACCATCATTATTTGCCGAACATCCAGAAGGCAGTCTGGCAACTTTTGTTCAGAGAGTGAACAGTAGGATACCTCAGTCTCTCTGAATCATCTACCTATTTTAGGTGACCTCTTTCTGAAAAAGACAGGTTGCCTTTTAAGCTTCTGCCTTAGAGCAGAGAAGACTGAGAAGTAAGAACCATGGAATTATAAAGAATTGTAGAAGATATCTCCAAAGCTTTCTAGCCTTCATAATCTATAGGTGAATAAATTCTAGAAGAGATAACTTGAATGACAAACCTAAGGTTCAGAGGACTGTTATTCAGATCTCATCACCGCAGTCTATTTTTCTTCCCACTAAGATTCCTTTTCCTAAAGACATTTGTTAATCTACCTCAGAAACACTTCCAATTCTGAGTATAAAGAACTCAGGTGAAAACAGGGGTTAGGAAGATTCTAGTTATTGCATAGAAAAACAAGAACAGCGGCCAAATCAGTACACTTTCTCTCCTTTAGGGAAGAAATGAGAGGATTGTAGAGAACAAAAGATAAAATCAGCAACAGTCAAATAAATGGTCATCTAGGACAAAAGCAAGACACAGGTCAACAATTCATCTTAATTATATATAAGTTTTTCACTTTCTGGGAAAGACTGAAAGGTTCTAAGAATCATGATCTCCATGAGTCAGGCTACGGTCCACAGGTATGGAATAATACCAGAATGAGAGGGCAAAGATAGTTAATTGCAATAGATTATTCTATCCTCTCTTCTCCACATTGAGATCTGATAGTTCACAATGTATAACAACTACAGATTCCTGGTGACTACCTGTAATACCCTGCATACTTTGACAGTTTGTAACACTGTATCAGTAGGGACTGGAGACCAAAGAGAATGCTGGGAATGCACTGGTTATTACTTTCAGAAGGGACTTGTTTGGCAAACTTAAGGAAATATTGAGAGTCTGTTACTGAAAGAGTAAATATAGCCATGAATTGTTAGTGAAAATTGGGGCATAACAGTTGCAGTGATACTAAGGTAAATAGAGAAGTGGAACCAGAATGAACAAAGGCAGCCATGTTGTTGGGTAAGTGTGGGTTTATCAAATATTGACAAACATGAAATGATTGTAATCAGTCACTGTCAAAGGAGAACAGGTCCCCTCCTCTCTTTTACAAATGATCCAATTAAAGGAAACATGTTGGCTATAAAAGTCAAAATCAACAATGCACTATACTCTGACAACCCATCCAACATATAAAATCAATAGTGCATACTGCTGCCATGCAGCACAAAGCGACAGTAGCAACTTCCCCACCTCTTTAGTCAAATATGACACTGCATCAATCGATCAAAACTCAGTACTTATTGACCAAGGCTTCTGAAGAATGCACGCTGCATTGTACTCTATATCCCCCCCTGCTCATTTTATTTTGATAAATTTTAACTTAAAGGCATAATACCTTAGAATGTTCTGTTGACACATAAAGTGTTTATTTGTATAATCACCATACAATTTGGCATTGGCTACATTTACAGCATGATTATAGAACACTGTAGGGCTAGAAATCCACAAGCCATTGAATCAAGAACTGTAATTTTAATTGTCTCCACACCATTGCTTTGTCCAAGTCCCCCATTCAGAGTGACAAACAAGACATAGATGGCTCCAATTAGTCATCAGGTTTGCACTAAAGCTAAAAACAATCTGAAAGGGAACCAGGGTGGGGGCTGGATATGGAACAAATTGTGAGTTTGACAGGATAAAAAAAATCCATAACTTAATATTTGTTGTTGTGTGGAAAGGGCAGCTGAGAGTAATCAGATTCCGACTCGGTGTGTCCTTGAACAAACCAGTTTTCCTACTCTGGATCTTAAGCTTCTATAAAACTAAGGATAAGCTTAATGGACTAAAGTAACTGTACAATGACTAAAGTTTTAATAGTCTCACATAATGCTGTTTAAATAGTTTCCCTCTAAGATCCACAGTCAGAATACATTTTCTATTATTACAGACTGAATTAAATTTTATAAACAGTATTTACCAGAACTATGTGCAATGCTCACTGATGTTTTCTAGTCTATCAGTTTTCATTTTCTTTATAAATGCTGATCATGACTGCCAATGGATCACAACCCACAGCTTGAAAATCATAGTTTTATGGCCCTTTGCTTTTCCTTTTCCCTGTTGCTCATGTCCCTTCCTTCCTCCTTTCTTTCTTTCATTTAAGCATCTCAGCTATAAATTCCGAGCTCTGATTCTTTGCATTTAGCTGAATTTGTATTTTTTTCCAAACACTCTATATTTCTCCATCCCATAAGCCTAGCACAATACAAGGAACCTCAACTTGTTCTCAACAAATTCTTGTTTGGTTAAATCCCCAACTCCTTCACCATTTGGAGAACAAAAGCCATGTGAAAAAGGCATCTATTACCTAGATTCCTGGAAATTTGGGGGTAACATGAGGGGACTTTATAGTTATTTACTATATATCTTTTTAATTTTCATAAAGTCAGACTGTGCTCATAATATGCTTTTAAGTAAAAGTAGGGATATAACATTTCATAGGAAGTATGAATTTAACTAATGAAACCATAAAAAGACTGGAAGGAAATGTGCTAATATAATAATAGTCTTTTTACCTCTTGATAGAAAGTTTCTATGCAATTTTCAAATTCATCTTTTATACTTTATTCTGTTCTCCAAATTATCTTCCTTAACATGTGCTACTTTGATTATTAGAGGAATCATTTTTTTTTCATTCCTAAAAACAGAAGACAAAATATGCTAGGGAATTTAGTAGAATGATTTGGAACAGTCATTCAAATGCTGTATGAGCATCTATTGATCAATCAATCAATTGATCAGTCTATCCATCTATCTATCTAAATGTATTTCCTTTCTGACAAAGAATTGGTGATATACTTAAAGTACCTTTTCAAACTCTGTTGCCTCTGTATGTCTTAATCCAGCACTAAGGTCATTTTGTGGTCAGTAATAGTATTTCTTTTTCTACAACTCAGGGTCATCTAAAATGAATCAAAGCTTGACTGTTCCCTGTTCCCTGTAACCATCCTAAATTTTAAGGTGCATAAGTTATAGATACAACAAACTACTATGAGCTATGGAGGGTGTTACTCAGGTGTCAGCCATTGTTTCCTTTTTATGCTTATGATCTCATTTTGTTACTACTCCCAATTATCCTAAGGAGGAGTTGCTATTGGTGTTGTATTTTTACAGATAAGGAAACTGAGGTTTGACTATTAAATAGGTAACAGATTTAACAGATTTACCTTAAAACAAATTTGAGCAATCACAACTTTAGAGAATGTATGTTCTCTTAAATTCAGTTTTTTCTAACTTTCAGTGTTTATTGTATTTAATCTTCATGAATCAATGAACTCAGTACTACTATCATTATTGCAATTTTGAAAGTGAAAGTGAAGTCGCTCAGTTGTGTCCAACTCTTTGCGACCCCATGGACTGTACAGTCCATGGAATTATCCAGGCCAGAATACTGGAGTGGGTAGCCTTTCTCTTCTCCAGGGGATCTTCCCAACCCAGGGATTGAACCCAGCTCCCCCGCATTGCAGACAGATTCTTTACCAGCTGAGTCACAAGGGAAGCCCAAGAATACTGGAGTGGGTGGCCTATGCCTGCTCCAGCAGATATTCCCGACCCAGGAATTGAACCAGGGTCTTGTACATTGCAGGTGGAGTCTTTACCAATGGAGGGAAAGACATGGCAAGAGAATAAGTAATAAAAAGTGAAACTGTAATATGTACTTAGAAGTCCTCAATAAAAATTCACTTCTATTCATAAAAATTCTAACCAGTGTTTTTAATTTTATCTTTCAAACTTTATTGATTCCCACAGGGGCTAAGAAAATTTTATCTTTAAGTGTTTCCTTTCCCTTTATGAAAGCAAGGCAGGTATGGGTATCCTAATGACATTGTCTTATTTTAGGTGACATCCAAAAAATAAATATTTTAAAAATATAAACAGAAAACAAAAATATACATCCTTCTCAGTATTTTCTACTTTCAAATATGTATTTGCAAATAGTAATAATCACTGCTACAATATTGACACGACAAGAACAAATCAATCTGTTTGAACAGTGCAAAGGGGTAATGTAATAGGTTAGTCCATCTTTTCTCCACAAGTTTGCCCAATTTTTCTCTCTACCATGAAGAGTTCCCTGGTTAGTACCATAGTGTCTATATTCTATTACTCAGCCTCCCTCAGAATTTCATCTTATTCCATCTAAAATTTTTATCAGTAGTATTATCTTATTCAAACACCTTCGTGGACTCTCCACTGGTAATAGGTAAAGTCAAAATGTCCCAAATCACTATGCAAGTCTTTCTACAAGGGAGTTCTAATAAGCTTTTTCAACCCAATTTACCACATCTCTTTGGGGAGGACTATGTTCTATGTTACTCTGTATATATTTCTTTGCTTAGCACAGTGAAGAAAATAATAAAATTTTAGAGCCAGAAAAAGACCTTAAGATTTGTCTCTCCAAGTCAGGTAATCTAAAATAAAATACTGATGCTAGAGAGTGCTCCAGATCATAGAGAAGGTTAAAGGTCAAGATATTAACAGAATCATTTCTTTTAGCTCTTAAACATGCAGATTGCTCAAGAAATATTTGTTGAATAAATTGTATTATTGACCACATGTTTGGATGCAACTTTTCACCTGGTAGGAATTGCAATGTTTGATTGAATTAGCCAAGATAGGAAATTTGTACAGACAGTGAAATATTCAATATCAGTAAAATGCAATGACAGATTTTTCTTAAGAACATTAGAGCAATTCATCATTTGAAGAAGACAGTATGGAGAAAATGCAGATTAAAAAAAATATATATGTTTCCTGAATCCTAGCTTACACAGAATATGTCCATCAGCACATTCCCAATGAAATAAAGCTCATTACTAAAAATTTTTCACCTCACTTTTGTTTTGGGATTATCAGCGAAATCTGGGATCCAGTTTAGTAGAATTAGAAGAGACCTTAGAGTAAAGTAATTTGGTGCTGTCACTTCTTTTTGACTGAGGAACTGAAGCCTAACAGTTTAGATATATGTAATGTAAGCCCTCAGGCTTCCCTGGTAGCTCAGATGGTCTAGAATCTCCCTGCAATTCGGGAGACCTGGCTTTGATCCCTGGGTTGGGAAGATTCCACGGAGTAGGGAATGGCTACCCACTCCAATGTTCTTCCCTAGAGAATTCCATGGACAGAGGAGCCTGGTGGGCTACAGTCTATGGGGTCTGGGGTCTCAAAGAGTTGAATATAACTGAGCAACTTTCACTTTCACTAATGTAAGCCCTTACATTTGTTCTGCCATTGTTGTTTTTCTTTTTTCGTAATGCAAGTTCCTGACATAAGGTTTGATTGCCAAGGAGGCTGGCATTCACGTAAAAGAAAGCTATCTCAATCAATATATTGCCAGCCACTAGAAGAGACAAACAGTCAAACATCCCCAATTGAGTTTCCTTTGTTGTAGAGATCTTAGTAGATTTCAATAACTGCTCATTTCAGTCACTTTTCTTTTCCTTTGCTTTAAGTTTCTGCTCTTATGTTTTAAATTAATGACAAAGAGTAAGCCCTTGAAACCCTTGCCCCCCACGCTGGACCCTGATAAAAGAAGAACCCCAGCCTATGTACTCTCTCTCTCTCTCCACTGGTCATCTCACTATTTGGTCCCAGGTGTACTATGTAATTCCAAGCGTTGTAAGTAATAAACCTTTATTTTTTAAGTTTTCAAATAGTTATCATGGAAGTTTTCTTTGCCATCATCATAAGAACCACAAGATCCAGTCTAGCCAGAACATCGGTGTTCAATAAGCTGAGACATCACAAAACAATATGGTATACAAAGAATCTTTGTTCAGAAAAATCCAAGAATGATTTCAGCAGTGTTTTAAAACTGTATACACAAAGCCTTCTGGTTACCATGAATATTCTCTTTGGTTTGCCTTTTACAACTAGAAAAAGACTAACAGGTCAAATTCTGGGTCCCTCAGTTACACATAAACATATGCAGCAATAGATTTATCTGTTGTAAACATCTCTATCGGATTCCCTAGAAGGAAAACAGACTGATGATCACTACATTTACTTCCTGGGCAACTAACTCAGAAAAGTAACAGAAGAGATGGGACAGGCTCCATATGTTCTTTACTTCTTTCTTGGGGTTTCTGTCTCACCAATACAGAGCTCCTACACTTTAGTTATGGATCACTGGGAGTGAGGATGGCCAGGAATTTAATGAGGTAGTAAGGCTAAATTTTTTAAATTCATTTTTAAAAAAGATTCTTTCAGAGTCAAAACAGTCAGCCTAGGAGTTCATAATAATATTTTAGTCATCTGAGCCATTTCTAGAACCACTTTTGGGAAGTGCCTTCAAACCCCAAAGGATATAGTTTCAGTTAGTCATTGTTAAAGCATCTCCTTTGAACAAGGTTTGGTTCTTCACAATTAAAACAACAGTATGAAACCAAAATTTAGGAAAAAGGGAATGAGAAGTGTGCTTCTGGGAGCAAACTGAAGAGAAATACCAAGAAGGATTTAAATTCTGGCTGGAGGAATTGAATAGATATTGATTCTTGATCGTATCAAATATTGTCATATGTGAAGCAGAACACCATTCCATGTTCTATGCATGGGACGGATGCTCAGGGATGGAGCGTTGGGATGACACTGAGGGATGGGAGGGGGAGGGAGGTGGGAGGAGGGTTTGGGAGGGGGAGCACATGTGAATCCATGGCTGATTCATGTCGATGTATGGCAAAAACTACTACAATATTGTAAAGTAATTAGCCCCCAACTAAAATTTAAAAAAAAAATAAATAAATAAAAAACAAAAAACAAAAAAAAAGAAAATCCAGCATCAATTTGGCTACAATAAATGCTTTGGTTTAGGGGAGACTCGTATTAAAGCCAAAAAGACATGGGTTGAAATTCCATTTACACTCTTTCTGATTTGTGGGATCTTGAACTTAACCAATCGGCAATTGATTTCCTCACCTAAATGCAGGCTCTTTGGGAGAGAAAAGAAATGTTTTGTATGAAGCACCAACTCAGTTTTGTTTATGATGTGCACTCATAAATGGTAGGCATTACTAGTATCCTTGATATTAAGAAACATGTGTCCAGATCATTTAGAGGTTGTAGTCATATTATTATTAGACTATGTTCTCCATGAAAAAATATGTGTATATACATATATTCTTTTCCCAAAACCGGTGAGATAAAGACCTGGTATTCACAAAAATTTCAAATAGATTTTGAAAAATTCTTTCCCCCTTCTCAGCAACTTTTTAAATTTCTGTGCTGCTCCCTCACAGCTTCGTGTGACATGTACTTTCCTGAAGACATTCTCATGTTCTGTTTAAAATGAATCCTCTCTTTTTTTAGCCAGGAGACTTAGGCACAGAGAGGCTCCCTGCTTTTTCCAAGACAACACCCAAGTCAGATGCTGTCTGTAACATCAAGGTTTTCTGACACCAAATCAAAAGATTTTGCCACTCTACCATATGCTTTTTATCCTTCCAAGGTATTAAAGGGAAAGAATTAACATACACTAAATGCCATCTTTATCTACTTAACTAAACCTATTTCATTTTCACACCCACGGCCCTAATATTAAGTATTATTATAGACTCTCTTGACACATAAGAATACTTAAGTTCAGAAAGGATAAGACATTGGTCCAAAGTCATTCACTGGGGAAGCAGCAAAACTGGGTTTAAACCCAGATATTCCTGAAAAAAAAAAAAATCCAAGCCCATTCACCATAGAAATAACAAAATACAACAGGCCAGGCTTTAAAATACTCTTGAAGACACTCTGGAAAAGGAAATGGCAACCCACTCCAGCATTCTTACCTGGGAAATCTCATAAACAGAAGAGCTTGTTGGGCTACAGCTCACAGTGCCTCCAGAGTCAGACACAACTTAGTGAAAAAACAGCCGCCACCACCAGAAGACACTCAGTAGAAATGGTGAGAAGTGTGTGATTTGGTGGTGGGAGAGTGTCCTTTCCCCACCCACACTGCTTATATCCCACTCCTGAGTAGAAGAGACGTGGAATCATGTGAAATCACAAACATGCTTCTTCCTGATCACTGCTGAACTTGATCTGCAGTCGTGACCTAAAGGGTGGAGGAGCCACTGAGCTTTGTAGCGGCTCTGAACTGAATGAGCTGTTCAGTCTTGCAACTGTATAAATGAGCGTGCGTGCTAATTTCCTTTTTTCTTTCAGGGTTGACCCTGTGTGCCTCTACTGTTGACGTTTTGAACCATTTACCTGTGTGCTCTTCCAGGACACGGTCGAGTCCTCTTTTTTCTGTGCTCATATACAATACTAGTCTCACCTCCCTGCACACTAGTGTACTTCCTTAGTCAAATTCATTGCCAAGTGAAAAAGTCCAAGTGGTTAAGGCAGTGCTGCCTCAGTGCTCAGTATTGACTATGTGAAGCCCGAGAGACTGATATGTAAAGGTCATTGAAGCTGATAAACAGATATATGTCCCATCATATCAAGAATTTTCTGCAAGTCATCTCTTAAGTACAGTATCATCCTCCCAGTTGCTCTCCTAGTCACCGAAGAGGAGGGATATTATGCCAATATTCCTGGTGTATATTGAATGTTGGGTTGAGCTTTCTGAGTGACAAAGGAAAATATGGAAGGCATTTCTTTCATTTAAGTAAGCATTTTTCCCCCAGGATTGTGTCTCTCCGGATGCTTCCACAAACCTGATTCTGGATCCCTCCATGAACCGTGAACCTGGTCACAATGTTCTGGAGCAACATCCCCTCTGAGAGCCATCACTCAATAGCCAATGTGTCATGCTAACTGTGCCCTACCTTTTCCTCTCAGAGTGCTTTTCCATTTTTGCTTTTATTCTGCACCAGAAGTTACATAGATGGAGGAGCCAAGGAGAGCCTAGTAGGCTGTGGGTGCAGAGCCTTATTGAAGTAAACAACAATTAAATTGGTCCAGCCTCTCACACTGTGAAACCTGTATTGGTTTCAAGTGGTCAGTAAAGAATATGGGGGCCTGAGAATCTGGTCTAACATCTTTCCACCTCAACACAGGTCATATTTGTTTAAAATACATTTGAATTTCCTTAATAAATAACATGTGGGGCAGACACTTTTCCATAAGGAGAATTTCACAAAAGTATCTTGGTATGACCAACAGCATTACAGAGTCGAGATTATAAGCCAACTAACAAAGTGCTGGCATTTAAAGCGCTTCTTATATCCCAGCACAACGCTAGGTGCTCTGAAATGCAATAGAAACATATGAACAATCTAGCCACGAAGCTTACAATTAGCGAAAATAAATGGCATTTGGTTTGCTTTTCCACTGGAAAAAAAAATTCCTAACTTCAGCCATTAAATAAAAAGGAGAGAATTCATTTCAGCTTCATTTCCTCTCAGCCTGTATATTAATATCTTGATTTCCCTGATAGTATCTAGGCATAAAAGTTATGTTTCCAATTTTTCATTTAGATGAAAGATATTCCCCATTGCCTGCTGCACACTAAGGACTAAGTAAATGCTCTTCAGCTTTCCTTTAAAAAAATAATAACCCACGCTTATTTGGATGATTTTTTCTACTGTGGCTCCGGAGAAAGCAGTATTGGGGCTGTGGCAACATTGTTAACCACACAAATGACCTTCTAATTGCAAACACTTCCTGGCTCAACTGGGATATCATGTCTAAAATCATATCCCAGTAATTTATTCTCTCCATTCCCTGAAGAGCTGGCTTGAGGGCAACGTCATCGTTTGAGAGACAGCTTCTCTCTTGCCACAGCTACAGAAAACTGTTTTCTTTTATTCTTCCTTCCCCCTCCCTCTCCTTTACTAATCAGATCTAAAAGGAATTTCACATCAGACATGGTCAAATGTTGATGATTTTATCTCCTGCAAATGACTCTCCCTGGAGACAATTAACCAACAGTTATAGGGTGAGTTCCCACAAGGTCACAGAAATGGCCTTTTAGTTCAGGTCCAACCACCCCAAATCCAGATCATGAAACACAAAGCTGCAAGAAAAATCGCTGCCAAGAAATTGCAAAAGAGCAAGTAATGGCAAATTAGCTTGCCTTTCCCTTTCTCTGTGTTCCTGTCTTCTCATCATTAAGTTGAGGGTTTGGAATAGACATCACAAGTCCCTCCAGTTCTAGTAGAGAAGGGATATGTGGTCATGGATAGGCTGTCAAGGCAGCATGGTGGTTAACAGATGTGATCCATCTGTTTGGAAGCTTCCACTCTGCTGGCCTGTGACCTTTAGTAAGTTGGGAAGATCCTTAGTTCTAAGCCTTGTTTTTCTCATATAATAAGAAAAAAAAAAAATTGTAAGACCAATGCAGAAGAAAATTCCTAGCTCACTGTAAATACTCAATTAATAGTAGCTAATACCTGAAAAATTAAAAGGTAGAGGACAACCAGAGATTGCCTCTTGTCATAGAGAAGTTTTCCATTCCTGCCAGATTTTCCATTCTCCTTAGCCATCCAAGTGCACTAGTGCTGCATCAGGGAGATTCAGAAAAGATGTAAAATTTACCTGGAAAAGGCTTCCTAGCATGCAATGATCATCATTTTGAGTCATCAGAGTATCTTCCAGCTCCATATCCACTTCCCATCTCAGGCATATTTTTTGCTGTTGTTCAGTCACCAAGTCGTGTCCAACTCTTTGTTATACCATGGACTACAGCATGGCAGGCTTCCCCGTCCTTCACTATCTCCTGGAGGAATTTGCTCAAACTCTTATCATTGAGTTGGTGAGGAAATCATAAGCTTCTTAAATATGACTTTGCTCATACCATTCTCATGCCCCAAATCTTTCCACAGCTTTTATTTCTCACCTGTATATTTGATATCTTCCTTCCTGTCTCCTCTTTTCTTCAAGGGTTCTCCTTGATCTGGCTTCATGACATTTATCCACTCCTGTATCTCTCCCATCCAATAGAAATAAGCCCTTTCCCTCCAGAAATCTTCATCCTACACTTATTTTTCATCCCATGCCTTCATTCACATTGCTTCCTTCTTTAGCATACTCTTTTTCTTCTTTTTTCCTCTCTGTACTGTCAGTCTTTAAACACTAATTTTAGTTTTCATCTCTTCTCTAAGACAAGTCTTTACTGACATTCTCTAAATCAGAGTTGCAAACCTTTTCTGTAAAGGGGCACATAGTAAATATTTTAAGAGTATAGGGAAAATGGCTCTGTGGCAGTTACTCAACTCTTGTTTTAGTACAAAAACAACCATAGACAATATATAAATGCATGGGTGTGTTTGTGTTTCAGCAAAACTTTATTTACATAAGCATGTAAGTGGGATCATATAGCATTTGTGTTTTTGTGACTGGCTTATTTAACTCAGTATAATGTCCTCAAGGTTCATTCATGTAGTGACAAGTGTCAAAATTTCCTTCCTTTTTAAGGCTGAATATCATCCCATTGTATGTATATACTACTGTTTGCTCATCCATTCATCTGTCAATGAGAATTTAAGGTGCTTCCATGATTTAGCTATTGTAAATAATGCTGCTATCAACAATGGTGTAAAATATCTCTTCCTGATCCTGCTTTCAATTGTTTCGGGTATATATTCAGAATTATTGTATCATATGCTAATTTTATTTTAACATTTTATGAAACCATCATACTGCTAACCACAATGACTGTACCATTTCGCATTTCCACCAATGTAGGACAAGGATCCCGGTTTCTCCACATTCTCACCAACACTTCTTATTTAATTTTTTAAATAGTAGCCATCTTAATGGGTATGAAGTAGAAACTAATTGTAACTTTTATCTTCATTCTCTAAATGATCAGTGATGGCATTCTTTCAAATGTTTATTGGACAGTTTCCATCTTATTTGGAGAAATATCTATTTAAGTCTTTTGCTCATTTTTAAATTCATATTGTTTTTTGTTGTTATTGAGATTTAGGAGTTCTATATATATTCCGTATATTTATTAGCTATATAATTTGAAAATGCATTCTCCATTACAAAGGTTGCCTCTTCAATATAATGATATTGAGCTTTTAATTTTTGCACAAAGCTTTTAATTTTCATGAAGTACTTTTAATTTTCATGAAGTTCAGTTTGTCTATTTTGCTGTTGTTGTTGTCTGTGTCTTTGGTGTCATATCCAAGAAATCACTGTAAAATCCAATGTCATACAACTTTTACAGTATGTGATCTTCTAGGAGTTTTATTTAATCTGTAACATACCTTACTGTGTATTCTGGGAAATGTCCCATGCTATCTTAAGAAGGAAATATATTCAGTTGTTGGCAAAGTGTTCTGTATATATTTCTATTAGATCAAGTTAATTTTTTTGTACTGATTGAGTCCTTTGTTTCCTTACTTATCTTCTGATTGTTAAATTCATTATTGAGAGGGTAGTACTGAATTCCCCAATAATTATTGTGGTACTAGATTTCTCCTTAAATGATGTCAGTATTTGTTTCATGTACTTGGATGGCCTTACATCTTGGTGTTTCATATATTTTGAATTTAGGTACATAAACATTTATTATGTCATATGTTCGATATATTAAACATTTTATCAATACATCAGGTTATTCCTTTTTTTACAAGCTCTTTTTTAATTAATCAATTTATTTTTGCTGTTGTTGTTGTTGTACTGAGTCTTCGTTGCTTTGTGCAGGTTACCCTTCCTTGTAGTCAGCTGGCTCCTCATTGTGGTGGCTTCTCTTGTTGCAGAGCACAGGGTCTAGGTGTGCAGACTTCAGTAGCTGTGGCATGCAGGATCAGTAGTTGCAGCTCACAAGCTCTAGAGCACAGGCTTGGTATTTATGGTGCTCAGGCTTAGTTATTCCATGGCTTGTGGAGTCTTCCTGGAATCGAACTCATGTCCCCTGCATTGGCAGGAGGACTCCTCTCCACTGCAAAACCAATGAGTCCTTATAATTTCTTTTGATTTAAAGTCTATTGTTAAATTATTAAAGCCAACCCCAGATCTCCTTTGGTTACTATTTATTTAGAATTATTTTTTCTATTCTTTAATTTCCAACTTATTTGCATTATTCAATCTAAACTGAGTCTCTTATAAGCAACAGAGTTGAATCTTTATTTTTTAAATCTCTGTCAGATTGAATAGTTGAAATCATTTGCATTTAAAGTAATTACTAATAAGAAGAAATTTACTTATGGTACTTTATTATTTGCTTCATATATGCATTGTAGCTTTTGGTCTATCATTTCCTGCATTACTATCTCCATTTGTGCTTGGATGATTTTTTTTGTAGTGACATGTTTAAAATCCCTTTTCTTTTCCTTTGTGGATATTCTATATTTTCTTTGTAGTTGCCATAAGGGTTGCATTTAACACCCTAAAGTTATAATACTGTGACTTGAATTTATACCAGTTTAATAGCATGCAAAGACTCCATTCCTTTAAAATTCCATCTGCAACCATTTAGTTATTAACACCACAAAATTGCATTTTTATGCATTGTGTGCTCAAAGAGCGTTATCTAGCAATTTTTGTTTAGCATAATCTTTTAAATTATATAGGAAACAAAGTGCAAATTACAGAACCAGTTACAACAATAGTAACTTTTAGACTAATTGCATTTTTAAAAGAATATATTAGTCTCTTAGATCACATAGAAAATAAAAAGTGGACTTACAAATTGTCATTACAATAATACTGGCTTTTATACATTTCTATCTATTCATTTTTACTAAGATTCTTAAAAAAATTTTTTTTCATATGACTTTGAGTTGTTCTCTAATGCCCTTTCATCTTAAACTCCTAGACTTCCTTCAGCTTTTCATATAGTACAAGTCTAGTGGTAACAAACTCCCTTAGCTTTGGTTTATCTGGAAATGTCTTAATTTACTCCTCACTTGTGAAGGATGATTTTGTTAGATGTAGGATTGACAATTTATTTCTTTTAGATTTTAAATATATCAATCCACTCTCTGTTGGCCTTCAATGTTTCTGACAAGAAATCTGCTGACAGTCTTATTGAGAATCCCTTGCCTGTGATGAGTCATGTCTCCCTTACTGTTTTCAAGACTGTCTCTTAGTCTTTGGCTTTCCAAAGTTTGATTATAATCTGTCTCAGTGTGAATCTCTTTGAGTTCATCCTACATAGAGTTCATTGAACCATTTAGAATTTGTATCTGTCATTCCAACTTGGAAAACTTTCACCAATTATTTCTTCAAGAAATTCTCCCTGCCCCTTTCTCTCTCTCTTCTCCTTACGGTGTCCCATTAGTATATTGACCCATTTGATGGTGTCTCACAGGTCTCCTTTTCTGTGTTCATTTTTTTTTTATTTTTTTCAGTTCCTCAGACTCAATTTCAAATGTCATATCTTTAAGTTCACTGATATCCTCTTCTGCCTGCTCATATTCACCTTCCTCTCCTTCCCTCTAGTGATTTATTTATTTATTTTTATTGTATTGTATTTTTTAGAACAAGAATTTCTTTTGGGTTGCTTTTAAGGTATTCTGTCCCTTCATTAATATTTCTAATTTGTTTATAAATTATTTTCTTGACTTTTGCACATCTTACGTTAGTTCTTTGAGCATCTTTAAGACAGGTGTTTTAAAGACAGTGTTTGATAAGTCCACCATTTGGTCTTTCTCAGGAACAGTTTCTTTCTTTGTTTTGTCTTTTGACTGGATCATAACTCCCTGTTTCTTCGTATGTCTTGTACGTTTTTTCTGTTGAAAATTGAGGAATTATTTATAATAATATGGTAATTCCTCCCCCAGTGTTTTTTGTTTTGTTTGATTTGTCTTATTTATTTTTACGGTTGTAGGCTGTCTCTACGTAGAGGGTCAGCCTGGGGTGTAAATTTAAGGCCTTCTCAGGTCCTTTCTGAGCCTACAGCTCCTCCTGCATATATGAAATATTATCTAACTTTCTTCATATATGTGGTTGCTTTTGAATGCCCCATTCCTCAATGTCTAGCTCCTAAAAAGGGGAAAGGGAAAAAAAAATGAAGGAGAATAAAACATGCCATCTGTTTAAATCCCCTTGAAATTTCTTCAGACCAAGGAGAAGGATATTGCAACAGTGGGCATGAATGCAACAGTGGTGGCCTGTTTCAAGACCTGTACCTCTGTGGTCAGCAGCACTCAGTGGTTAGAACACAAATCCCTGATATTTGCTGGATAGTGTTCATACTGACCACCCTGGCTCCTGTGTGCAAGCTGCTCCAGGGACATATGCATAGCTGCCTTCCAAGGGGCTGGCGGTGGGGAAAGGGTAGGTTCTTCTGAACTAACAGCTGAAATTGATTGAAAATAACCACAATTAACCACTGGAGGCTTCCCATGGAAGTTGAAAGGCTTCAATAGATTCCAGATTTCCAAAGTAATTACATTAGACAGATGTTGCCTGTGCAATTGTGTCGGTGGTGAAACAGATTTCTGATGCTTCCTATTGCACCATCTTCCCAGAATCTTCTTAAAGCCTTAAGCTCTTATCAGAAGAAATGTTAAACTTTAGACATTGGCCTGAATTAGAGCAATTGAATGTTTTCATGAGCTTATGTCCTCTGTAGGAACTTTAGAAAACTGAAGGCTGTTGCCTTTCCACCCTCAAACTGAGGTTAAGAAAATTGCACAATTCTGTTGGGGAGGCAACTTCAAAAAATTCCAAGGAATCCAATGCAAACATTACAGGTTTAGTATTTTATCAATAGGACATCAGTGTATTTCATACAGTAAGTTATAAAATGATGAACATTTAATTTATATTCACTTGAGCTATGTGCTCAAACTTTTTCAAAATAAGGAATGTGATATTTCTTTAGAATTTTTCAGTAGGATAATGGAAATCTCTCCCTGAGATTAGAGATTTTTGTTTTGATTTTAATATTTAAGGATCTTTTCTAAATCAGTGTTCACAAATCCCTACCATCTGCTTTGGCAAGTCAGAGCCTGTTGACATAAGCAGCAGAGAAAGGCATTTAAGGTAGGGACAGGATGGGGTCAGAAGGCACTGAAGGAAAAGGTAAAAAGTCAAAGAAAGTGAACTATGTTCTTCCTTAAATTTAAACAATAAAGAGCCTTAAGTCACATTGTCCTCCATATACAGGAAACAAATATTCTCACCAGACCCCTCTTTTCCAGTCTTCTGATTTCTCTGAGAGCTCAACAATTTTCCGTGCAACAGCAACCAAAAGTTCAGTGATCTGAAAAAAAAAAATATTGAGCATTTTTAAAATTAATGCACTAATGCCTTTAAATATTCCTCATTTCTTTTTTTTTTAAACCCAAAAATCACTATTTGACTCTTGGTGATGCTTACTTGATATTACAAGCATGAGTTTTTGTGTAATGATAAAACACCTTTGTGTATGTTATTTATAAAGGACTGGCTGCCTCCACATATTCCATGAGATGAACAGTTTTATTTTAGGCTAATTTAGTACTGTATTGGACTCCTTTGCAAATGTTAGACTTTCCACTACTACTTCAATTTTTTTTTTTAAAATTTTTCTGGCAAATAGCTTATACTATCCTGTACCTCCTCAGCCTTCTAGCTAAACATTGAAGTCTACAGGCTTTGATAAGCAGATGAGATACCCAAGAGAGTTACCTTATTGGTTTAACAAAATTAAATAAACCTAAGTGAAATTTTGATTTTTAATATATAGCATATAGGATTATTAGTACTCTTTCTAAGTATTTGATTATGTTTTTATTGTTAAAACTTCTTAGTAAGTCATTTATAAATGATTGAAATTACTCTTATAAACAGGAGGGAGAAAAAATTGCATTTGGTTACATTTCCTTTGTGTATGCCTTGTTATTCCCCCGTTTGCTCTTTTTTCTGCCTCAGTTCCCTCCTGCAGTGCATTATCCTTCACATGCTACCTGAGGTCATCATTCTGTGCATTGAACAGACAAGTAGATACTTGGCTTATACACATAATCATTTGCGAAACAGAAACAAGTACAAAAATGTCATTAAAAGGAGGATGACCAGTGGTTAAACATTGAATCTTCACTTGATTGTGATTAAATTGCCTGTGTGACTTCAAACAAGATACTTGACTTCTCTGAGGTTCACTTTGTCTGCATCTAGGGTGAAAGACTGAATCATCTCTAAGGTTTCTTCCAGCGCTAATATTCAAGGAATCTACTCTTTGAGATATGATCTTCCTTTTTATGTGAAATCTTCCAAACCCATCAAAGAATAATTAAGATCACAGAATGATGCACATTCCAGTTTTATCAGTCACATCAGATAACTTTTGAGGCTCATCCCCCAGATCTTGCCAGGCTGGAAAGCTTTATGGATGGGAAACAGTATCAGCATGAGGTTGGCAGCACAGACTTCTTTGCTGCACTAAACCACTGCGCTGACTGGGAAACCTGCTCTTGTCAAAGCAAATATCGGCCGCCAACCTGCCAGGGCACATCCACAGAGAAGGTGAGCTGACACAGATTAGATGAGCACCAGAATGAAAACTTGCCAAGCCATAGACCTTTGGAAATGCAGAGGAAATTCCACTGACCTCTTTTTCTTCCATCTATAGAAATGTTGCCTTGCTCCATTGTGATTCTGTGTGTAACCTGGGGCTAGACAAAGAAATATAGCAATACTGCCAGGAAAGCTCCTTTCACCACATGTCCAACTTGATTAAAACTGAGGCTCAGGTCCAGGGCTCTCCCTCTGAGAGCAAGTCCTTCAGGGATCTACAGACAAGGAAGGACCAGCTGGGTTGCGGCAGAGGCACTCCCTGCAGCTCAGAGTGCTTGCTACCCTGGGTAAACCAGGAAAAGTGGGATTTTCTCCAAACGTAGAATTCAGACATCCTAAGCCCATGCTTGCAAGATCTCCATACTTTATGCTCCATATGAATGGAAACTTGAGGTAAGGATGGATGACATATAAATGATACTGAATATAACTCTCCATTGGCCAATTGTATTTCTTCTGCAAGTTACTGAACTTGGTGTTTTGTCTGAAAAGTACTAATAACAATTTTTTTTCATTGATGTTATACTGGAAACAATTCAATATAATGCCTGACAAACTCTGAGGACAGTGTTCAGGATATAGGCTTTCTGAATACCGATGAATGTAGGAATTAATTTTGCTGTGGCTCAGTGTATTAATATTGCTAAAATAGAGACAATAATAGGAAATACCTTCTAAGGTTTTGGGGAAGACTAAGTTAAACCTTAAAGAGTGGTTAGATCAATGCCTGACATACTGTAAAGTCTCTAAAATGTCAGCTATCATCATTTCTGAGATCACAGTGGTAACCCTCTTTGTCAGAGGCATTACATAAGTCCAGTCTGAGATCTTGAGTTTTGACACAACTGGATGAAAGTTAGACCTCCACTTTCTCCTTTCTGGAAGCACATTATATACATACTTCCTGAGGGAGGACAATGCAAAGAATAAGAGGGAGTCACATGTTCTTGGTTAAAAACCTGGCTCCAACATTTATTGGGTATATGGTTTTAGGTGAGTTTTTCAGTCTCTTTATGCCTCAGTTTCTTTATGGGTTAAGTGGGGTATTATGCCAGTATATGCCTCATGATGTTGCCATGAGAATTAAATTATGTATTAGGATGTTTTTAGCTTCTGGTTTCAGGGATCTGGATCCAATAGCCTTAAACCATGAATATATTGTTCCCTGAAAGGTAGTTGAGTGTATATTTCATGCCTGCTGTAACTGAAGCTCAGTTCCACCCCCTCTACTTTTTTTTGGTGTTGTTCTGCTGTGTCTGTCTGATATGTCTCTGTGTGAGTCATTCAGTCGTGTCCGAATCTTTGCAACCCCATGAACTCTAGCCCGCCAGGCTCCTCTGTCCATGAGATTCTCCAGGCAAGAATACTGGAGTGGGTTGCTATGACCTCCACCAGGGGATCTTCTTGACTCAGGGATCCAACTCGGGTATCCTGCATTGCAAGCAGATTTGTTACCATCTGAGTCACCAGGGAATCCCTTTGATATGTATGGGCTTTAACCACACAATGGTTTCCTCTGTCATCCCCAGATGCTCTTAGCATCACCCAAGCAGCATAGATTCTCATTCATGTCCTCTAGAGAAGAGAGACAAGCCTCTTTGTTTTCCTCTGACAGCAAAACACTTTATTGCTGGAAACTTCCAAATGTGACCTCCTCCTTGTTATTGGTTCAAATTAGCTGAGGCCTTTTGCATTGTCAAACCAATTACTGAGAAGTATGAAAAGGGAGTACAGGCTTCCCTTGCTTTCTGAAAGTAGAGTGCTCTATGAAGCCTTTCATAAGCTGAAATGGCGTAAAGCGAACAAGCAATTACTTTAGGACACATCTTGCTAATGGAGGCACAAAATAAATCGAGCACAGATGCTCACAGATGTAGTTCAAAGTTATGGCAGGTTGATGCTGAGATGCTGGGTGTAGTTCCAGGGAAGGGGTTTGGTGGTACTACTCTCTCTGCTAGAGTTGCCCCCTGCCTCTATAATGGCTCACTGCAAACCAAAGCTGAATGCTATTTTCACTTTCCGTCTTTTTTTTTTTTCATAAAAGTGAAAATTCTATTTGGATTTCTATCAGTTAATGAAAACAAGCACTTACGTAGTTCTTTTGCAAAAAATGAAATGGTGAACTTTCAAAAAATAGAGGATATGTATATTTCAATCAATTTAGGCTACTTGTCTGGTCAGGAGTCTACATCCACTACAAGTAAGGGACCACTTACGAGTGGAACTGGAGTATCTAAAGATGAAATGAGTATTAAACAACATTATTATTTTTTAATTAATATATTTATTGGAAAATTAATTGACAATGTATTATAAGCATGAAGCATAGGGCTTGGGGATACTAAGTACTTAAAAAGTGGAAACTGCTACCATATAATAAGTCCCCATCCCTAATAAGTGTACCCACCCACTCTACCTGGACCAGCATATTCACTGCTGTTTTCCACCCTGTCTCTTCATACCTGCTTTATCTGATACCTGGAATTCAACCCTGCTGAGCTTACCACATCACACAGCCTTTGGCATCCATCTTCAAAATCATCTTTATGAATCTTTTTCTGACTTCTCCAAATGGAAAGGAGTCTCTTCTTTCTACAGACTCTGATAGTACCTTCTCTAATATATACTTTTCAAATGATGGCACAAAGTTAATAATATAAATTGATAGTCTCAGTTTTCCAAGAATTCATAAGGTGCTGGAAGTTAGAGATAGAGTTTGTACATGTTCTTCCAAAGTTCCTGACCTGATGCAATGCAGTTAATGGCTACTCACTGAACAATAGCTGGCTGATTGCTGTAGATGACCAAGTGGACTCTGGAAAGAGAAGCCTTTTACCTTGTGTCACTTTTTAAAGAATGAAAGAACAGCAACACAAAAACAAATGCACAACAAGAGAGGATTCTCACTGGGTTTTTTTTCTCACAAAAAGAACTTTGGCATTGCCAACTCCTCATCAAAGGATTATTTTCGCTCTTAAGAAAATCTATGAACAGAGAAAAAGTTAAGTTTAGACAATCAAGAAAACATCATTGTAAATTTAAAAAAAAAAAATGTTTTTACAGCTGCCCCAAACTAGTGTGAATGTTTTCTCTGTCTATATCCATGCAATATAAGTACTGTTTCTATCCTCTCAGAAGAGCAGACATGCTCACTCCATGGGTCCATGGACTGCAGGTCAAGGGCACAGGTACAGGGTGAGTTACAGGTATGGTGACCACAGAGGACAGGTCACTTCCCATGGACCCTTGACAGACACAAACTGGGTAGGGCCTATCCGGTAACCTTCTCCTGGTGACTTGCTAGCATCTATGAACTAAAATCCAAACTTTGACATGCCATTTAATTGGACTCCATCTGATTACTCCTTACTTCTGTTGCCTTTTCCATTACATTTAAATTCTCCTTTCGTTTCTTCGCCAAGTATTGCTTCTTTTCTCTGCTTAAATTTTTCTTTCTAGATCCCTCTGGCTAGAGTGCTTCTCACCCACCCCTCCATCCACAAGACCCAGCTACAGCCATTCCTTCTCTCACAAATCATTCTTTTCTTCCTCTTCTTGACACTCAACTCAGCTGACCCCTCATCATCTCAATTTTTGGAGAACATCATTCATTCAGCACTTGGTAATATAAACTGGTGTGGTTTTCCCTACAATTTCATGTGTGTTTGTCATTTCTCATCCTTTTTATGGGAATGAATCGGGACTGTGATATTCTGACTCCCTTTTAACGCTTTCCACAGTATTCAGCACCTCTTCCTCTTCAATCCACACTCTAGCACAGAGAATTTGACGTAAATACTCATGCGTGTTTGGTGAATTTCAAGTTATCGCAGTGGATTACAATCCACTCTGACCGTGTCTGTGCATAATGTTATTTTGCAGAGTTTATCTCTTTTGTTTGGTGTCAAGTTATAACAGGCATGAATCCCTCTACTATTTGTTCAATGCCACACTGGAGACAAAAAGGGTAGTCTCTCTTTAAAAGATAAGCAATAAAGCTGGTCATATCAAGGGGTAGCATTAGAGGGAGAAGGGTGGGGAGTTTAGAAACCAGTGCTGAATAGTCCATCCTCTTCCCAGCCTTCTGGTTAATGAATCCAGTGGTCATGGACCATTCCCCGCTCTTTATAAAGTAGATCTCCCACATTACAGCAGCTCTGCTTGGTTCTGCTTAAGTCAGGCAAAGCGAGATATGGGGGAACCATGTAAAACTGATTATCAGGTGAAGGGCATTGCTTATATATATTTACATTTTATAAATAGCTGCTAATGAGCTATGTAATTTATAGTTCATATAAATATATAATAACACAAACTAGTGTACCCAGAAAACTTTGATTTATAGGTACATGTTAAAAATTATTCAGAAAATAATAACAGGTTATAAAGATAACAATAAACCCTCTCAAATATCATCACACTTCCTTGGTTCTCTTCATAACATAACTAAAGTCTATCCATCTGGTACTAGTGGTAAAGAACCTGCCTGCCAATGCAGGAGATGTAAGAGATGTGGGTTTGATCCCTGGATCAGGAGGATTCCCTGGAGAAGGGCACGACAACCCACTCCAGTATTCTTGCCTGGAAAATCCCACGGACAGACAGCCTGACAGACCAGGTCCGTAGGGTTGCAGAGAGTCGGACATGACTGTGGTTCTTGAATTTGGCACAACGGAGTGGATTACTGACATTGGCTAGCTGACTTTGGGTGAGGGGAAAGATGAAGCTCAGTTGCAGTGACTGAAGATACATGGAGAAGTGAGGAATCTGTTACAATGGATATAGAAAAGATGAGTAGTTTTCCTTTAAGGAGAACAGAAAAATGAGGCAATTTCTGGACTGTCATGGGTTCAAGGTAGCACCAGTCATCTAGCATAGCAGTCAATCAGCATGCGTTTACATGATTGCACCTGAGTGGTGGCTTTGAGAGCTGAAAATTCCTGCCTGAAAAATTTCTAATTTCTTCATGAAACACAAGGCAATATCATAAGATAAGAATGGATGGTGATTGGAGGTAGTAAGGTGAAAAAATAAAATCTCTCTTTAAATGGTAGAATTAAGAATAATGTGGGAAAAATCATAGCAAGAGTAATCTGGGTTTAGTGTTAGGACAAAATAATAATCTAAAAATGATGATCTTCTTTAGTGCCTGTGTGATTTTGGACAAGTCACTAGAGCTCTCACATCTCTGCTTCCTCAAGTTGCACATGATGTACCAATATGGTGGTTGTACAGCTTAAGCCATCATATCCAAGCACATAGCTTCCTCAAGTTGCACACGATGTACCAATATCATGGTTGTATGACTTAAGCCATCATATCCAAGCACATAGTATCATATCCAAGCCACCATATCCTAGCGGGTTCACAGCACGTTCTCCCAATATCTGCCTTTCCTCCCTGGAACAGGTGGATGTCATCTCAGCTGAGGCTAAGTTATAAGCCCTCAGGTGTGCTGATAAAAGACCTCAAAGTGTAGAACAGGTAGTTAAAATGAGGGCTCATAAATTCTGACATTCTACTGTTCTGAGCCCTCAGCAAAGTGTCGTCATTTCTGTGAGAAAATGACCCAAGCTAGTGTTTCAGAGTAGACCCTGGAACTGCTTTTTGCAGGGAGAGGGCATTCTGCTGCTTATAAGTGTTTTAGAAATTTGTGGATAAAGTAAAAGATTGAGCCAGAGATGACAAACTTATGTTACTGAATAATTTTAAATACACACTCAAAAGAAGTTATTTAAATAAAAAGTCAAATCTTTACATGATCAGACATTGCTTTCTCAAAACTTGGGTTTTGCAGAAGGAAAAAATATAGCAAAGTGGTCATTATTTTTTTTTTAAAAATTAGGAAGCTGTTGCTAAATACATTTTTCAACTATGTTTTTTCTAAACTAAATATACTTATAGGCACAATCTATGTTTTTAAGTACAGAAAGAGCTATTACAAGAAAGGCATTAGCCTGACTTTTTCATCTCCACAGAGGAAATAAATAATAACAATAAATGACCTGTTAAAAGTTCTTCTGGTTAAATGCAACATGTTCATGGAGAGTAGTCTCTTAACGGATCTGAAGTGCTATAAAAATGGGACATGCATTCTGGTGGGTATCTTGCCTGGAAGTGGGTTGCTAAAAAAGTTTTTCCCAGATTCCTTTCTATAATCTGGATAGAAAACCCATTGTATCTTCCTGCCACTGGCAGGGCACCCAATTGAGAGAAAATTTCAAATAGGAAGTAGGCATCGATTTATTAGGAAAATTTAGGTGACAGTCCACCCAGGATGATTATTCGGTTTCATGAAGCCAAAGTATCAGGCTGCTTGACTAGAATGTATGTTTTCTTCCTCATCTACTTATATTTTTCTGGTTATAGAGATATTCCCTTTATTTGGAAGAATACATATCACACGTACAAATTCAAACAACTTTTAGAGCTTTCTTTTATTTTTCCATTTTATTCTCTTCCAATTTTCCTAGTCTTTTTAATGTTTACCACAGAGGCATTGAACGTTTGTTATATATCACTAGTAAAACTCATCCTTTTTCAGTTCAGTCGCTCATTCGTTCTGACTCTTTGTGGCACCATCGGCTGCAGCATGCTAGGCTTCCCTGTCCATCACCACCTCCTGGCTTTTGCTCAAACTTACGTCCATTGAGTCAGTGATGCCATCCAACCATCTCATCCTCTGTCGTCCCCTTCTCCTCCTGTCTTCAATCTTTCCCAGCAACAGAGTCTTTTCTAATGAGTCAGTTCTTCACATCAGGTGGTGAAAATATTGGTTCTTCAGCTTCAGCATCAGTCCTTTCAATGAATATTCAAGACTGATTTCCTTTATGATTGACTAGTTTGATCTCCTTGAAATCCAGAGTACTCTCAAGAGTCTTCTCCAACACAACAGTTCAAAATCATCAGTTCTTTGGTGCTTGGCTTTCTTTATGGTCCAACTCTCACAATCATACAGGACGACTGGAAAAAACACAGCTTTGACTAGACAGACCTTTGTTGGGAAAGTGATGTCTGTTTTTTAATATGCTGTCTAGATTAGTCATAGCTTTTCTTCCAAAAAGAAAGTTGTGTGTGTGTTTTTTTTTTTAATTTATGGTTGCAGTCACCATCTGAGTGATTTTGGAGCCCAAGAAAATAAAATCTGTCACTGTTTCCATTGTTTCCAGGCTATTTGCCATGAAGGGATGGGACTGGATGCCATGATTTTCATTTTTTGAATGTTGAGTTTTAAGCCAGCTTTTTCACTTTCATCAAGAGGCTCTTTGTTTCCTCTTTACTTTCTGCCATAAGGGTGGTCTCATCTGCATATCTGAGGTTATTGATATTTCTCACTGCAATTGTGATTCCAGCTTGTGCTTCATCCAGCCTGGCATCTTGCATGATGTACTCTGCATACAAATTAAATTAGCAGGGTGACAATATACATTCTTGACATACTCCTGTTCCAATCTGGAACGAGTCCATTGTTCCCTGTCCTGTTCTAACTGTTGCTTCTTGACCTGTATACATATTTCTCAGGAGGCAGGTAAGGTGGTCTTGTATTCCCATCACCTTAAGAATTTTCCATAGTTTGTTGTGATCCACACAGTCAAAGGCTTTAGCCTAGTCAATGAGCAAAAGTAGATGTTTTTCTGGAATTCTTGTGCTTTTTCTATGATCCAATGATGTTAACAATTTGTTCTGCCTTTTCTAAATCCTAGAAGGATTCTAAGAACATCTGGAAGTTCTTGGTTCATGCACTGTTGAAACCTGACCTGGAGAATTTTGAGCATTATTTCCCTAGCGTGTGAGATGAGTGCAATTGTGTGGTAGTTTGAACATTTTTGCCATTGCCTTTCTTGGGATTGGAATGAAAACTGACCTTTTCCAGTCCTGTGGCCACTGCTGGGTTTTCCAAATTTTCTGGCCTATTAAGTGTAGCACTTTCACAGCATCTTCTTTTAGGATTTGAAATAGCTCAGCTGGAATTCTGTCACCTCCTCTAGTTTTGTTCATAGTGATGCTTCCTAAGGCCCACTTGACTTTGCACTCCAGGATGTCTGTCTCTAGGTGAGTGATCACACCATCATGGTTACCTGGGTCATTAAGACCTTTTTTGTATGGTTCTTCAGTGTATCTCTTCCAGAAAATTAGAGATACAAATAGAACATTTCATGCAAAGATGGGTACAATAAAGAACAGAAATGGTATGGACCTAACAGAAGCATATACTAAGAAGATATTAAGAAGAGGTGACAAGAATACACAGAACTATACAAAAAATTATCTTAAAGGACATTGAATACATTAAATAAATACAAAGATTCATATATATCTTACACAGGTATGCTAAGGAGTCTACAATTTCATTGAAAAGACAATATGTACTTATGAAATATTTAAGAAATAGAACATTTACACTGAATCAGTGGTGTCATCCAGGATGTGAATATGAATAAGGCAATAAGATCCTAACAAACATCCTAAAAGTCTTGGTTTTTATAAGTTGGCAAAACTGGAAGCCAGGAACCAGGGCTGTGAATGAGGCTATGATTTCGTCACTGATTGCGCTGGGCCTCCAGGTAGGTCATTTAACCTTGCCTGTCTTCAGATTTCCTATCACCAAAAAGGAAGTTAAAACTGGAGTTCATTCACTTGGGTGGTAACCTAAGAGACAGAGAACATCTTATCACCCTATTTATAATTGTAGACTCACAGAATTTTTGAGTTGGATGGGTCTTTGCTACTGCTAACTCGCTTTAGTCGTGTCCGACTCTGTGCGACTCCATAGACAGCAGCCCACCAGACTCCTCTGTCTCTGGGATTCTCCAGGCAAGAATACTCGAGGGGTTGCCATTTCCTTCTCCAGTGCATGTATGCATGCTAAGTCGCTTCAGTTGTGTCCGACTCTGTGCAACCCTATGGACAGCAGCCCTCCAGGCTCCACTGTCCACAGGATTCTCCAGGCAAGAATACTGGAGTGGGCCGTTTCCTTCTCCTGGATGGGTCTTTAGCCACCACCAAATTAACCCCCTTTTTTTTACAGATATAGGTGCTGGGACTCAGCAAGATGAAGTACCTCATTCAAGGTCAAGCCTGCTGGCCAAGCCTGTTAGCCTAAAAGTCCATCATGATATAACACAGACCTATACCCCTGAAACGTATCCTTTTCTTTTTTTCCTCTTTATGCCCATAAAAACATCTGTGTTCAGTTAAAAATTATTTGAGAGCACAGGATCACCTTGAGATATATGCCAATTAGACTAATGACCAATTGTACTAATGACCAATTCACAAATACTGTAACTCTTAATGTCAGGTTTAATACTTGTCTAAAGATGGAAGATCAGAGTTATAACTGCATTTCTATTATCCTTATTTGGGGAGGAATAGGAAATTCTTTCCTTAGCAAATTATGTTTGAGGCTATTTTGGAAGGTGAGTATATCCTGGCTTCTGATTGATTCTTCTAGGACCAGTCTACCTCCTGTGGAAATTGTCCCTCTTAAAAAGGCAGAAGAGATTATAATAGCTTCAAACCAAAACCAAACCAAAGAGATTATATGTTATTTTCACCAGTCCAAGAAATCCATACAGTAATAGTACAAAAAATTAGAGGAAGTTTTCACTGGATTTCTTTTGGTCACATCCTGACATTTATTCAGCCTCATGCAAATTTTCCTCAGGACTTGAACAGGTGCAAATGGGTGTGTTCTTACAGCAGGCATTTTTACCTACATTTTGAAAAGCCAGCACAAATCATTTGGCCTAAAGTCCCAAAGATGTTGCCCTTCTATTTCCTGTGGAAGAAAGATATCACCAACTCCTTTTCAGTAATGCTTTAAGGGAGATGGAAATCTGTGCTGCCCTGTGAGTTCTGGGCATTGTGTTTGGTGGTTTACAAAGACATTTCCTATAATGTATGGAATGAACTGTTTCAAGTTTTGTTTTTTTTTTCCTTGCTGCTATAATTTTTATATCTCATTTTACCTCTGTAATTAAGACAGGTCTGGTAGGTATTTAAATTAGCCCAGCTTTCATCTCTATCACACATTCATTTCAAAACTTTTATGAATATTTAATAGAGGTTTTATAATTCATGGTGATATGATGAACAGCCTTTTGGCCGTTAAGTCAATTGACAGAAAAAAAAAAATCTCTCTCTTCAGGCAGAAATAATAACGATTCTATTTCTGTTCCTAGATTGGTGATTACACAGTCACCTGTTTTCACATTAAACTTTGATGATAAATTACTCAGCAACCATGATAATATCAGAAGTTTTACTGGCCAGAACAAATTGTCAGTAATTGCTCACAAGACAAAGAGGAAGCACTGCCTCTCTTTCCCCCTGTCCTTCCCCCGGGGGTGGTGGCTACGACCCCACAGTCCAGCTGACTCCAATTTCTTTTGTTTGTTCTTTACTTTTTATTTTGTTTCCTTTCAAACCTCAATCTGTCCGCCTAGTAAGAATATATTAATATTCCATTAGCATGGCTGCCGATTTGGCACGCACACACAGAATATAGGCTGCATAAAACAGTTACCTTTGAGATGAATTGCAGTTCAAACAGGTTCATTTTCTACCCAACTCCCCACAGGACATACATGCACATTTTAAAAAATATTTGGGGGAATGCCTCTAGATTAAAGAATGCATCAATTGATACTGTTTCCAAAGCAACCTAGAGGTTTTATTTCATTTAAACATATCAAAGGTTTAGGAAAAGAGAGTCTGACGATAATACCTAAACATGTATCAGAGAATTATAAAATCTAACCTTAGCATCGGATCCAGGTAGCTTGGGCATTCTGCCTTCTGTATTCATATCAGCACCAAACTGGAACCATTAATGATAAGAAGTGGAGAATCACATTTCATCCTCCAGTCCCTTTGAGTCTCCGGGGGCTAGGAAGGAGCCCTCACTGGAGCATCCTCGGGAACTGGCCCATCCTCTAGGCTCTAACGTCTCCTGTAACGGGGTCACAGACACCACTGTCTCCCTGGGGAGGTAATTCGGCTGCCTAATAGCTTCTACTCCAACAAACTTTTTTCCCTAATATGCAGATAACTCCTCTCTGCTCATTTCCTTCTCAGTAATGCCCCTGTTACTAGCCTGCAAATTCCTCTTTGGGGTTTATAACCCTGAGGCAGAGGCTGTGATACCATAGTTCCTTGGCAGCAGCTTCATGGAACTACACACCCTACATCTGCTTAATCCCACTTCATATGTTAAGGCTTTCATCTCCTTGATCATTTTTGTGGCTCTGTACTTTATCCACATTGTATAAATGCATTACTTGTATAAATGATGGATTTGACTCTCTGCAACACATCAATGACTACATGATAGTAAATACTCAAACATTCACCATATCCATGGTTTGCGCACACACTGTAAACACACACTGGACCTTAATATATTCAATGCCTAAGTTTATTAACTCTAAAGAAATTCAAGTACCTTTTGTTTTACAAAGGAGAATTGCAGAGAAATCTGGATTGCCCATCCCAGCCCCAATCCTTTCAAACTTTTTGTCTTGGTGAGATTTTGGAAATCTGTCATTGGGTGAGAGAGAATAGCACACTACATAACAGATCTATATCTTAGTTATTACCAATGCAAATTTGCTTCCATAAAAAGGCATTAAACACTAGCATGCTCAGGTCCAGTGTACTCAGAGCCCCACGCAGGAAATAAAATAAGAGATTCTGTGACTATTCCCCTTCATTTGGACAGAGGTCTCACAAAGGGATGGGAAGAGTCAAATGTTATCTAAATTTCAGATGAAGTCATTTTGGAAATTATACCCTTTAGCTCGGCTGAGGAAGAAGGATGGAATTCACTACCAACATTTCTATACATTCCATTCCCTCTCTCTTCAAAGGAAACCTTAGAGCTGAGCTACCAAAGTGGCATCATGCAAACAGGATCCCATAAACATCAACTGCCTCTGTTGTATAGCTTTTGATGTGTGAACAGTGTGTCATTGTGATGCTGGAAGAAGCCCAGCTCCTTCCTTCTTTATTGTGGGCTGCAGGGCCTAATAGGCATAAAATAACTGCCAACTGGGCCCATGTGCATTTTAGTGCTTTTAGATGCTGAATAATTTAAGTAATTCTATTCCAATGAGGTGGGTGAACTTAAAAAGCAAATGTTTACAGGATGGTGGCTGTGAATAGATGGCTACTGTGGCATATACTTGTGCATACAAACACACACACACACACACACAGCCTTGCAGACAGACATAGAACTCAGGAAGTGAAAGAGCACCTTTGATAAATGTGCAATTTGCTTTTGGTAATTCAACCATCCCTTTTTACCTGTGAATCCTTGGCATTTGCGAATCCTGTACGAAATACACCCTTATTTATATAAAGTTGAAATGAAAGCCGCATGATGACTTTTTAATTTCCATTTAATTTTATAGTTTTAATATTTCAGTAGTCATGTATGGATGTGACAGTTGGACTATAAAGAAAGCTGAGCACAGAAGAACTGATGCTTTTGAACTGTGGTGTTGGAGAAGACTCTTGAGAGTCCCTTGGACTGCAAGGAGATCCAACCAGTCCATCCAAAAGGAGATCAGTCCTGAGTGTTCTTTGGAAGAACTGATGTTGAGGCTGAAGCTCCAATACTTGGGCCACCTCATGCAAAGAGTTGACTCACTGGAAAAGACCCTGATGCTGGGAAGGATTGGGGGCAGGAGGAGAAGGGGACGACAGAGGATGAGATGGTTGGATGGCATCACCGACTGGATGGACATGAGTTTGTGTGAACTCCGGGAGCTGGTGATGGACAGGTAGGCCTGGTGTGCTGTGATTCATGGGGTCGCAAAGAGTCGGACACGACTGAGCGACTGAACTGAACTGACTGAATATATGGAAAAGAAGTTAGTGTTGATAATAGTTTATCCTAAGTCATTTCAAGGAAACTTCTGGCCTAAGAGGAAAGTCCTTGGCTGTTGTTTAGCATTATGATAACTGGTGGTTCTTGTACCTGAGTGAGTGCCATTTCTGTACTTCCAATTGGGCTTTTGGATCTACCTTTCTGAGATGATATTTATAGAGCTAAGTTTATTTATATTTCCATGTGAAAAGTTATACAGATTCACAGATGCAATGCATCCTAGTCCATCCTTCTATCATGTTTAATCCAGACTGGAGATTGGACACAGCACACACTGCTTTGCTTAGCACCAGGGAGGTAGACCAGATGAACTTAGTGAGTCCTGGCAGACACTGAAGCTTTATGGAGATATAACCATGAATGCACTAGTAAACATTTATACTAGATGCTTCATATATGTAAGTATCTGAATATGTGTCTTTCCTTTGGCCAACCCAGGAAATGATCACAGTTGAATATAAATTACAGGTTACTAGAAAGTCTGTGGTATGTTGAATTCATCATATATTTCAGTCACCCATACTAACTTTATTTTATATACCCTACTCACACCACCCAGTATTGTTCCATGCTTCAGAGACTAAGAATTTGGAAAGGAAGTAGAATGGCATGAGCAAAGCTCCCAAATTTAGATTTAGAAAGAAGCTGAGTGGAAAGGATACTTAATAAGACCATATGATCTGGACACTTTTTTAGGCTGATGATTTTACACATATACATATTTGATCCTTATAGCAACCATGTGGAACAGACTGCACTGTCCACACTACAGAAAAGAGTACTGAAGCTCTGAGTAGCTTACCAAGGCCTCCCAGAAATTAGTGGGCCCGAATCAAGATTTTCAGTCCAGATCTGAACACACACTCTCAGATACTGTATTCATGTTACCTTCTGTGAAGGATGGAACCTCAGAGTTTGCACTAGATTTTAAATTCAGACTCTGTGGGTTGCCAACATTAACAGCTGGAAGAAAGAACTGAGTCATTATTCAGATGTACAGTTGCTTTATATAGACACAGAATAGACTGGGTCTATGGCAGCATTTAAAGGGCTCTGGGGAGGACCCCTACTATTCCCCCAACAAGCTCCACCACCTGCTTGTTAGCGCCTGCATTCCTTAACAGGGAACAACACCTTCTATCTCACAAAAGTGAAGGAGGCTTAAAATAAAACCTCCCAGAAAATTGTAGTACACAGTCTGTAATACGTACCTCAATTAGATGAGATCCCTTCCTGGGAGTACATTTGAGCAGAGAATAAAAAATATAGGAAAAATGTGGACTGGCTGGAAGTCTCCCCTGAAAGAAATAACTAGAGTATTCTAAGTTTATATATATATATATAAACATACAATTTTTTAGGCTAGACATGTTCTGAGTATTTAATGATTGAATATGGACATCTGTGTGCCATATGATGTCAGTAGGTCAGGACCTTCCTTTGCTCCAGGTCCCATCCTGAACATGGAGACAAACGTTTCTGTATACTAAGGGGATTTAGCAACTTCACTGGAAATGCTTCATGTTTATGTGTTGCATGGAAAAAACTTTCATAACCATTTCTCTGAGATAAAACTTCGAAGGAAAAATAAAAAATTCAGAAAAATAAAGATAAGTTGCTATTTTTCCTCTTGTATATAGCAGTGACTATCTAATGCAGATTTAGAAAACATATGCAAGTATTAAGAAAATATGCTAACATATTCTTCAAAATGAGCCATGGAAACAAAGGAAGATAACCATAGTCTCAGCATAGCAAGAACACATGAGATCATACTGATAAGCCACTCCCTACTGAGGGAATAACTACATTTCCATTTCTTAGAGCAAAAAGGATTCTGAGCAGACCCAATAAAATCAAAAGGCCTTAACTAAATTGGAGGGATCGTGGTCAGATAGCAGAAAGAGCTTATTGATGGAAAGGGATCAAATATTGACCTAGGGAGGTGAGTAATCCATTGCCCAAAGATATTCTGAAAGAAATATGTCTGTTCAATTCCCTAATTGCACAAGGAAATGATTCTTTTCCTCCTCAGAGACGTATAAAAAAAAAAAGTCTTAAATTAATTAAACATTTTGCTTCAACCGTTTAACATATAATTAGTGCTATTTTCCTATTGTGGTACGAGTTACTTTACAACAATATGTACTAGTATTTTTAGATTATCTTTTAGTACATTAGTGGTCCATATATTTTCCATACATTAGTGGTCATAACGTAGAAAATTACCATTGCCAGCCATATGGTTAATAAATAACATTGCAGAATATTTGCTAATCACAAAGTTCAGCTACTTCTGCAACATTCAATTGCTTTAAAATATCAAGGTTTACATTTCCAACTCGTATTTCCTCAGATAGAATATTAAGTCCTGGAAGGTGGAGGCTATGCCTTTCTTGCATACCTGAATACCTTCTGCATCTGATCATTCAAGGGATCACCTTGACTCTTCTCCCTCCTTAACATGGGTTGAATGCAACACCTTCGTATTATCCTCAATATCACTATCTTCATACAGACCACATTGCTTTATCTTTCATGTAGACTGCTAAAAGGATGAGCTAACTATGTTTTTGTTTTTTCCTTTGATCTTGTTCTTCTTCAATTTTTTTTCCTCAAATCTATGCAACATTCCGTTTTGATGACCCCCTTGAGAAGCCCTCCCTTTGGCTCCTAAGCCTCTTTTTTGAGAATATGTTTATCCTTTTTAGAGCGCTTGAAACTGAAACACAGTGTTGTCTGTTACATTTATTTATCTTTTGCCTGACAAGACTATGAGCTTTGTAAAGACAACTTTGAGCTATGCATAAAAAAATTTTTCACCAGTTCTTCAAGTTCTCAATGAATATGTATCGAATAAAAAATCCATAGTAAGGATCTGGGTTCCAAATAAGAGATTAATAAGTGCTTATTATCTAAATTCATGCATTTATTAAACTTCGTAGGATCTAATTTATATTAATTAGACTTAGGCAAAATAGCGTTTCCTCCTTTTGAGGCAATAAATGTCGTGTCAAACGTCAAATCAGAAGTGCTAGTTCAACAAACAGAGAAGAGAATGAAGAGATTGCTATTTTCTGAACAAGAGAAAAGGATGTTCAGTGTCCACCACTTAATTCTCCTCTGTTGTTTGTCTCAAGGGTATATATATAAAACTGCTTTTCTTGTAACGATACAGAATTTTTGGCTAGGAACCATTAACACATGTATTAAGTCCTTGTGACAACTGATTAATTTTACTTTAAGGTTATGAATACAAAACGATGAGTGTTGGTATGTAACACGCATTCTAATGATGTCACAGCAAAAATAAAGGATGAGAAAGATAATTCAATTTGCTTTCTCTAAAAGGTCAGTTCTCTTGAGATAAAAATTGTCCCTTAGGGTATCAATGCCTTTCTTAGCGTACTTCCCCTTCTGCTGTCTCTCTGCTTCCTCCTGTTCCTTAGGGATGTAAGCATTTATATTTAAGGACAATCAGACTATGTTGGTTTACAACGAAAGCGGGCTGGTGAAACAGGGTAGAGGGACACCCTATGCTTTTAAAATGAAACTTTATGTGGTTTTGCCTTTGATTTTATCATTATTCCAGCACACTTTAATTTACTTTCAGTGCATTTAAGAAAAGAAAGAAAATGCAGTATTACACTCCCAGTCTTTGTACATACAAACTGCATGTAGGGGTGAAGGTTTTGGTGAGAAAGCTTATACATCATTTGGTAAAAATTTATCCCAAGTGTTTTTAAGCCAGATCTCATCTTTCTGCAGAATTGAATCTTTCATAACAACGAGGCTCAGCAAAGGGTCTTCACAGACTTGGAGGTCAATATGGATTTGTGGAATCAATGGATTAGTATCTGACTCTAGATATGTTGGAAAACATTCAGTGCATGCCCCTTATGGCCCACCCAGTGGGATTCAGTAGGTTTTATGAGCGAGAAAATAGATATCTAGGACACAGTTGTTTACAAGTTGAGCAGAAATTTCTTTAAAGACAAATATTTAGCTTTAAGTTTCAAAGAATAATACCAAAGAGAAATCTAATTGAGTTATAATCAACCAGGTTATGAAAAAGTATTTGAGTATGTTGCAATTGTGTATAAAGAGCAGAAAAATATATCACCCTTGATATTAACAGTAGCACAAATCTGTGCTTTAAATAGAAACCAATGAATGACTAAAAGATAAATGAAGCATCAAAAAGAAAGCAGGATACAATAACCTGATTTCATGAAAGACAATTTCTCAGAGAAAGAGATTTTTGTTACTAGGGAATCAGTGTTTGAGTAGATTGGAAGACTTCCAGGAAAGGGTCTTAAAGGAGGAAAAATTCATAAATAGTAAAGATATTCTAGAGAGGAAGTTTGATTTGAAGAAGTTGAGAAAGAGATAAGAGAAAGTGCAGGAGAAATTGATCAAGTACGTGGAGACATTTGTATTCACACATCCTTTGTGTGGAGATGCTCATATTCGTAATCATGGGCCCTTACCATGATTGGGTCCATACTGTCACTTCATATTCAAATCAAACTGTAAGTTGGGAAGAAGTTACTATTCTGAGGTCTTGCAGACATAGGGTCCACTTATGATAGAAAAAGAGGCACCACTGTCCTCAGTGCCTCAGTGTGTGTTAGTTGTTGAGTCATGTCTGACTCTTTGTGTCCCCATGGGCTGTAGTTGGCCAGTCTCCTCCGTCCATGGAATTCTCCAGGCAAGAATACTGGAGTAGATTTCCATTCCCTTCTCCAGGGGATCTTCATGACCCAGGGATTGAACCTGGGTCTCCTATGTTGCAGGCAGATTCTTTACTCTCTGAGTCATCAGGGAAGCCCCAAGTGCCTCAGATTAAATCAAACTAAGAGAGGGCATCCATGAGGTGATGTAATGTGATAGAAAGAATGGTCAAGTCAGCAGCCCTGGGCTTGGCTTACTTTGAGTTACTCCCTAACTGTGTGCAGTGAAACAAGCTTTTTAACCATTCCAGGTTTGACATTCCTCATCTGAAAAGTAGAGATAATCAAGTGATGCTAACATGTGAGAAATTACTCTTCTAACTAGGAGGTGCTTCCCAAATATAAACCATCTGCTCCTCTTTGAAGAACTGGTTGGAAAATCTGGTCAAGGAAGGCTTATTGGTAGAAATCAGAGTGAAGGTAGACCTAAAAATATTATGTCCTCAAGTTCATGCTTGTGAATATTGGAAAATGATATTAATACTGTCACTATATCAGTGATTGCTTTCAGAAAAATCTATTCATTAGAGATAAAGTATTAAAGCACAGAAGAGCAAAGCTGGTAACTTTTTCCATGACAATCAAATCCAGGCCTTAGTAAATTAAAAAATGTACTTACTGAGTTGAGCTATAACTTAGCTACAGTAAAATCCACTCCCTTTAGTGCATGGGTTTATCAAGCTTATTTGTTTTAAATGCAGATATAAGGTAAGACATCTGTGCTGATGCAGCTATCCTTGTTTGCTCATCCCCATTGTGACCACAGGGACATAAATTGTAAGTAGTTCAGGCAGGAAAGGAGGAAAATTTATGATATCCATATAGAACAAAATAACAGATACACATCTGTCTCACTGTCCCACATGAAGGAATGACAGTAGAAATGGAGATGAAGATAGACAATGAAGAAGGTGGCTCATAGGTTCCAATTTTAATATCCTCAATTAAGGATGGCCATAGCTAGGAAGGATTGGGGGTAGGAGAAGAAGGGGACAAGAGAGGATGAGATGGCTGGATGGCATCACCGACTCGAAGGACACGAGTTTGGGTAGACTCAGGGAGTTGGTGATGGACAGGGAGGCCTGCCATTCTGCGATTCATGGGGTCACAAAGAGTTGGACACGACTGAGCTACTGAACTGAACTGAACTGATAGCTGTATAGTCAGTAGAGAGAAGACCTAGGGAAATAACCTCAGATGGGGATGGGAAGAGAGGAGAAAAACAAGTAGAAGACTGAACTTTCTAGGCAGAATTAGAGGTTTCCTCAAAACTGTTTACAAAGTAAATATCTGTAGAGTCTACCATATTGGCCCTCAGTTACATGACTAAGCTGCTGACTTTATATCCATTTTTTAATATATTGAGTTGACCCTCCTTTCCACTGAGCTATTAGTCCCATAAAAATGTACAGATCTGCTCAAAATGACATCTGATGGGAAGTAAACTTTTAATAAACTATTATTACCTATAATCAATTAAAGTCTCAAAAGATGAATTCAAGCTATTTTTTTTTCCCATTTGACATCATAATTTTGTAGTGAAGGACATAACCATAGCTCAAGTGAACAGAGGCATTTCTCAAATTCCCAGGCTTCTAGCAGCTCCAATTCTCAGTGGCCTCCTTGGAGAAAGAGAATTGACCTTTGCTGTTTTCCTATAGCCCACTTGCTAGTCCTACATGGACACAAAAGAATTTTACAGATCACCAGGATGATACAAACTGAGGGATAGAGAAGATCCAAAAATAGGAGAGAAAATAGCAACTTCAAATAGGTGCAAAAATCAGGTAAGAGAATATAACAATGATTAAACCACACAACCAACATAAAAAATAAAATCCTCTGGGAATGAGATTATTTTTTTAAATATATGACCAAGAAATTTTTAAAATATTGTTAGTTCTTTACATATCACACATCAAACTCACTTTTTTTTTGCAAACTACACAGGGAATATCATTCCCTGAAGACGCATTTTTTGTAGAGAAAATTAAAGGCCACCATTGTTCTTGCTTCCCAAGGTTCCAATCAAACTTAAAGAACAAAATGGCCAAGTTAGCTCCCCTCAAATAAATGACTGGCGATTGCCAGAGAAGTGAGGCTTGGAGAGCGTAGGTGAAAATTACCAGATAGCATTCAGCCATCCTCTTCTCAACTGGTCTCAAAAAAGAGGACACTTGAGGCAGAGAGGGATCAGGATGGCTGATGTAAACAGTGTGTAAACACTGTTTATATAAAGTGTTAATATAATAGTCTCCATTAAGAACATGTGCTGGCAGGGGTTTGAAAGAAATAAATTAAAAAATAGCTTTTAAATTTATATTAATATATCATTGGTTTACAATGCTGCATTAGTTTCAGGTATAGAGCAAGTGATTCAATGATTCAGTGATGCATATGCATATGTATATATTCAGTTCAGTTCAGTCGCTCATATGCATACATATATATGTGTATATATATATATATATATGTATATATTTAGTCTTGTTTTTATATTCTCTTTCATTATATGTTATTATAAGATATTGCATATATTTCCCTATGATTTATAGTAGGTCCTTATTGGTTATCTATTTTATCTATAGCTGTGTGTATATTTTAATTCCATGCTCCTAATTTATCCCCCCATTTCCTCTTTGGTAACCATAGCTTTGTAAACAAATGTATCTTTGTTTGCATTTTGGGAAGCACTTTATTCCCTAAGAATAATGTATGCAATGTGAAAATGTGCACCATCAACCTCATTTTGGCATCATAATGTCAGAGTCATCAGCTCATAACTATTGATAGTGATGAGAGTTAAGCCATAGAAGGAAAATGAAATACTCTCATTCTCTTGGAAACTTTTTTTTTTAAGTTGAAAATTAGAAGCGATTTCCTTTATATTGCTGGGCAACTCGGTGGGAAGGGAAGATGCTCATGTATAGTGCTTAAGCTATCTCTTCAAAGTAACCCCTTACCTATTTGCCATATGCTTAAATTTCTACACATTAGAGTCACTTTTTCCAACCCCATTTTAGACAGACAGGCTCGGAAGGAAATTTCTTGTGAGGATGAACATAACTCTCCTCAAAAGCAAAATTTGTATTAAACCACCTTTCACATTGAGCTTCCCAGGTGGCGCTAGTGATAAAGAACCTGCCTGCCAATGCAGGAGACACAAAAGAAGTGGGTTTGATCCCTGGATTGGAAAGATACCCCTGGAGGAGGGTATGGCAACTCACTCCAGTATCTTGCCTGGAGAATCTCATGGACAGAGGAGCCTGGCAGGCTAAAGTTCACAATGAGTCAGACAGGACTGAAGCTTCTTAGCAAGCACGCATTTTTCACATTTGTTGGATGTGGAAGAAATAAAAAAAATCTGACAGATGAGAAACTGATTTTCAATACAACTTGGGTTGATTACAGACTAAAAAACTTCTAAAAAAATTATTCTAGAGTTAGTCCCAGGTTTAGGATCTCAGTGTTACACAACTCTAGAGATTCTATTCTCTTTGCAGTCTATGTGAATGTGGCAGCAAAGTTGTTTAAGCCTGTGCAGCTGTACATGGCAGCACCATCTGTATCTCTGTGAGCATAAATGAGACCTCTAGGCAATTTTGAAAGAGAATGATTTTAACTAGTGCAGATGGCTAGTTAAGTAGGCTTCTCAAATAGCCAGTGAACACTGGACGTATCAACAGGCCCTCTCCAACTTTTCATGATTTCACCCTAATTTTTAATGAGTATGGAAGTTTTCAAATCATCCTTTCAAGAATACAACTGGCATTCTGTCTGTGAGGACTGTGTATTTATTATTATCACTGTCTTTCTCCAATGTTCTTGATCAATTTCTTCTCTTGAACACTATTGACCAGCAAAACAGTGAATGAAAACGTTTTAATCACAGATGCTTCATTTACATGTAATACTTGTAACTTATTTATCAATTCAATACACATTATTTTTTGACCCTTCACTTAAGGGTGAGCGTTGCTCTTGGGATAGATCATAGGACTGAGAGTTCAGAGGACTAGGAAACTTGTCTCTGATTCATAAAGTAGTACCAGGGCTGTGACAATGCCCCACATTTGCTTGTACCTCATCTATTATGTTTTCCTTTCACCATCTCTTGGCCCTGACAAAACCATGCATTCCTTTCATCAGCCAAGTAGAAGCAGGCATATAAACACTTTTTATTTGTTTATTCTTTTGTTAAAATATTAAAGCAAATGCCAAACAAATTCACTTCTCCAGGAAAGAAGGAAGATAAGATCTATATTTTGGTCTTATTTAAGGTGGGCTCACTTCGTGAAACTTGGCCAGCATGTGCATGTCATGATTCAGATAGCTCCCTTATCCTAATCAACACAACCCAAAATGTGGCAGAGTTCTGCATGTATGTTTCCTCATTCCCATGGCTCATGTGACTGTGGTTTGCCTCACACACAAACCCACTGCAGACTTCCAGAAAGGTACCTCCTTCCAGCCAGTTAATCAGCATCCTGTTCCCCCACTGCAGTCTGGCTAGACTAAGTAGACAGTGTCACTATTAAGCTGCAGAGGATCAGATGCCATGTCACAAATGCAGTTTCAGAAGAGTGGTTATAAGAGGGACAGCAGCCTCCCTGCCTTGTGACACTGTGATGGCTGGCCTTGTGGACAAGCAGCCTGGAATCTCATTAGCCTATTTTCTGGCAGTAGAATTGCATGTTAAGCATCTGTCTCCTTTGATTGCAGTTCTTAGCTTGGGGCCTTTGGGGAGCATGCCTCTAGTCTAAATGCCTTGTTACAACTCTAGTTTTCAACAAGGAGGGGAGGACTTTCCAAACTTCTTTGCTTGTCTGTCCAACTGGAACATCACCAATCAGTTTCTCCTCATCTGCAGCCACTTTTTATCATTGTCCAATACAATTTCCTTTTTATTTACATTCCTCTAACAGATCCCTGAGGGTTTTATTCTTATCCCAGCCAAGATACTGTGCAGATCTTTTTTTCTGGTTTATTTCACCGTCCTTTGCCATTCTGCTTCCTGTGTCAGGAGTCTTATTTAAAATCAGGTTCCTGATCATATTTAGCTTTGCTTTCCACTGATTTGATTTGCATAGGACCAGGTAATCTGAATCTCCAGTTTTCTAGTTAAGCAAGCTAAGTCTTGTAAATGTCAACATTCTACACTTGAGTCAGTTGGTATAATTACATGCCATCATGGATACTACTAATGAGGCTGGTTAGTATTTTGGGGGAGAATCTAGTAACTAAGTACACTTTCTTAATTGTAAACTCTACCACCATCAAGAACTTTAAAGAAAGGAGAACCATTCCCATTGCCCTCTAACAATTCAACAAAGATATTTATTCCAACCTAACAGGCACTTGATGGTGATTTTGGGCTCAGGGATCAATATTCTCCTGCTGTGTCCCTTAGAGGTGTTTCTAGGAGCCTGTGGAAGCCCCTTCTCTGTACTTCATGCAGATGGCTCATGCTCCATTACTGTCAGGTTAATGTGTGTCATGTATGGATATGAAATTTGGACCATAAAGAAGGCTGAGTGCCGAAGAATTAATCCTTTCAAACTGTGGTGCTGGAGAAGACTCTTGAGAGTCCTTTGGACTGAAAGGAGACCAAACTACTCATTCCTAAAGAAAATCAACCCTGAATATTCATTGGAAGGGCTGATACTGAAGCTGAAGCTCCAATACTTTTGCCACCTGACGTGAAGAGCCGACTCATTGGAAAAGGCCCTGATGCTGGAAAAGATTGAAGGCAGGAGGAGAAGTGGTCGCGACAGAGGATGAGATGGTTGGATGGCATCACCAACTCAATGGACATGAGTTTGAGCAAACTCTGGGAGATAGTGAAGGACAGGGAAACCTGGCGTGCTCCAGTCTGTGGGGTCACAAAGAGCTGGACCTGACTTAGTGACGAAACAAGAACAACAGTGTGTGTCACTCTCACTTGTACAGGCAAAATTCCATGATGATATCACCGTGTTTAATGCATGGTCCTAGCATTATGCTTGGCACTCTGTAGGGACTCATTGATGTTTACTGATCTTTATTGAATCATACCTAGGGCAAGTATGATGCAGTGGGCAGCTCATGGACTTAGAACAAAGGTCCAGATCCCAGAGTGCCAGCGCTTGTTTGTGTGACTGAGGGCTTTTCACTCTCCTGAGACTCAGTTTCCTCTTCTGTAACTTTCTACCATATACTGTCATTGCAAAGACTGAATGAAGTAAGAGGATTAATGAACCACACCCTCCCCTCCTGCCACAATGTCTAGCACATACTGACACAAAGCTAAACCTGGGTTTCTTTTTTCTCTTCCCTTTCCCTTTGATACTGATTTTGAAGGTGACTTTGAGAGACACATATCCTTTAATGGGATTCCCTGGTAGCTCAGCTGGTAAAGAATCCGCCTGCAGTGAGGGAGACTTGGGTTTGATCCTTAGGTTGGGAAGATCCCCTTGAGGAGGGAGTGGCTACCCACTCCAGTATTCTGGCCTGGAGAATTCTATGGACTGCATAGACCATGGGGTCACAAAGAGCTGGACATGACTGAGTGCCTTTCACTTTATCCTTTAACACCCAAGCCTTCCAATAATCCAAAGCCTCCTTGTGTTTCAAGCATTCTTGGCTGTAAGTTAAGTGACCTGGAGCCATTAATGATTCACCCATTGGTCTTAAACTAATATGCCCCTAAATGTACTTTCGTAACACAAGCAAAGGAAAGGAGAGGGTTGAACCGTTTATTCTGTGAATTTGATTGATGTCGACAGGCAATCTGGACAGCTGAGGTCCAAATGCACACTTTTTTCTTCTTATTTCATGGCAGGATTGATTTTGGCCTGAATCATCTGAATAATTGTGTTAACTCCCTGAAGACATGCCTTTCATTTTGTGGGTGTAGACAGCTATAGGAAGCAAATATTATTTTAACCTCCTTAAAACATGGAAACTCTCAAACACAGAGAAGTTAATTGGTTTGACAAATGTCACACAGCTCTCTGTCCTGAGGCTGAGAGACAGCCTCCCGTACTCCAGGCTACCCCTTCTCTCAACCCATTACAGAAAACTATTATAGCGGCTTAAACACATCTATACTTTAAATAGAAATAATAACCTTTATAATCACACATTTCTTTCCTTTTGGGTATAGAAAATCATAGTCTGAAGCTAGTATAATAATGAAGTGATTACATACGAAGAATTTTTATTTTGTCCATTACCTAAATGTCACATATTCTCCTGTCGTAAACTAATTCTTTGCACTTAGGTAAACCAGACAACAGATGGTTGGGAAACAAACAAATAAAGGAGGTTACAGCTTTCTTTCTTTTTTTTTTTTTAGATCAAATGATCAATGATACTACTGTGAGTCACGAATTCATTCATTCAATTAAGTGATTTAAAGCTCCTTCTATGAGCATGGTTCTGTGCCGTGGAAAGACAAACACATATCAGGCTCCCATTGAAGTGCACTTCTCATAAGAATGAGTGAGGGGAAGCCGTGGGGAGAAAGATCAATACCAAGAGTGTAAAGGACTAGGATTCCCATCCTGGTTTTACACCAACTGGGCAAATCACCACTGCCCATGAGGGAAAGAAACTGTAATATCCCGTTTGGCTAACACTAATGGGTTTTATTTAGAAACCAGTGAGATCATGTAAATGAAATGGCTGAAAATGTTGAAGAGCTCTATGAATGAATTACTATAATCTTTCTATTAAAGGAAGAAAACAAGACTGTGATTAGTACAAGGCTGTATTTAAGCACCAGCTCCATGGAATGAATGTTATGAACTCTGTGAGTCTCAAGAAGGAGAAATTCATATCTGCATTGGTAGTTGAAAATAACCCTTGTGTTGAGACCGGGTCTTGGATTGGAGTTTTCATTTATATGGTACTCTTAACTTTTATGCTAACAAATATAATGCTGTACATTCTCAGTGTATAACCTCATATTTCATGAGCCATCAGGGGACAGGTTATTAGTCTTATTTTTCCTTTAGGTAATTTGAAATCCATTAAGTTCAAAATCATGCTCAAGATCACATAACAAGCTACTTTTTAAAGATAGGATTTGTAACTATGGGCAGTAGAATTGAAATTGTCCTCTTCAAACATAAACATAATTTCATAAAGGAGATGAAGGAGTGTGTTATATTAAGCTACTTGTTTCCATTTTGTGGAGGAGGAACCTGAACTAATGCAAGTCTTTGAATAATCTGTAGAGTTCAATCATAGTTGTATGTCTCCCATCCCTCACAAGTAATTGAAAGCTCTTGTACACCACATTTTGCTCTGCCTCAAGTGTGATTGCACTTCATGGCCAGTTGTTTCATAATACTGGAGCCCTTTGGAATGTGGAAGGAACTAGGTACAAGATAGGATCTAAGATACTTTGAAGTTACTCTTAATAGTTTAAGGACTAATTTTCTCTGTGACTTTGAGCAAATCCCTGAATTTCCCTTAACTTTCCTTCATTTAAAACTGGAATAATACTCTTTTCCCTACTTCCCTTAGAAGTGAAAAGATTATGTGTGTATATATTAGAAATAATAAATACTAATACAAAGGTTAAAATGCCTTACGGAAGCAAAATTTTTCTTAACAGGTTACTCTGATGACTATTATAGGAAAAGAGAGCATATGCGATCATCAATGAATGAAAAGGTCATGAGTATTTACCTAGTAGGTTCTATAGAGAGGACAAAGAAATAAAGCAGAATCATGAGAATTTAAGTGGGTTCATCAGGCTAAGTAGGTGTGATAACTATATACGGGCAAGCTTACACTCAATTAAAGTATTGCTCATTAAAGACTAATACATGCACTAAGACTAATACTAATACTAAGACTAATACATGCACATCTTAGAAAATGCAAAGCTTCAGAGGGAAGAAATTTAGTTTTCATAGAAGAGATGGGTCTGACAAATTGGTAGGATGGAGAAGGGCAAAGAAGATGGAGTCATCATTTCTGTAAAGCAGACTACAACCTCCATGAGGATGGGGTTGTTGTTCTGTCTTGTTCATTGATGTGTCCCAGGGCCAGCTACCTTGTTGAGGCACCATGAATATGTGTGAATGGATCAGTGGTCTGCAGGTGAAAATGAGTCAGTGTGGTGGAGCAAGCTATGTTATCCTTCTGAAAGAAGAAAGTTCACCATGAAGTTTAGGAGATTTTAACTTTGAAAGTAAGTCGCAGCCAAAGCTGAGAATAATAAAGAATAGAAGAACCAAAGCCTCCTAGTATTTGGAGCCACGAAGAATCCTAGCAGTGTTAAATATCTTAATCTAGGTTCAACAGATTCCCAGGCAGGGAAAGATTTATAGACGTGGTCTAAGGAATTCATGACACCCTTCCCTAATATGAGTTGTACAATTGTGTATGCAGGTGTGGTTCTCATGGTTGGGCTTAGCTTTCTTTTAGATGCCTTAGGTGGTATATAACATGAGACAGCCAAAGAGATCCTGACCAATGTCCTGAAAGGTCAAGTACATAGCAGCTTTGTTCTGTAAGGAATCATTTAATTGCATATTGTTATGGCATTTGGGGAAAATTCATAAACAATTACATTTATTTTTGTGTCATAGTGTTTCAAGTGTGTGTGTGTGTATGTGTGTGTTTACCACATTTTAAAAATGTCAACTGTTCCTCTGGCTTTCTTGTGCATGTGACCCAGTTCCAGTCAGACTGTAGGCACTTAAGAGTGACTGTGCAAATAAAAATACATATGAATTCATCAAGTAATACATGCAGCTGAAATAGATTTTTTCCTAACTCATGTGAAAACACTATGCTTATTATTTCATTGAGATTAATCTCTTCTGCTATATGGTTGAACATTTTTAATGTTCAAATACATCTTCAAGTGCTTGTGAGGTTTCAATGTGATGAATTCAGTTTCAATAACCCTTTCTTAAGGACTTCCCAAGTAGTTGAGGCTACTAAGATAGCAGACCTAAAAAATGTCTCCATACCTGCCTTTTTATCTAGGAAGAAATATAAAGCTATCTTGAGCATCCACTTCCTACAGCAGAAATTATGAAAATAAAATATGTAATGTGAATTTTTCAGGGAAGTAGGCATCCATTTACATCAAAAGTAAAGGAGGAAATGGAAAGGTGAATTGGCAATGTCCTTTGAAAACTGTAAGTGATCCCCTCTCCACTCCATGAGGAAGAAATGAACATCCATCAGGCATGGTAAAACCATGGTCATAAACACCTCAATCTATAAAAATTAACCCAGAAATAAAGACTGAAAACTGATTCTGAAATTGACTCAGTTTTAATTCTAGCAATTATACAATTGCTTTTATATAAATGTATCTCAACAAGATGTAAGTAGTATTATTAGAGATTTCTAATGGAACTTCAGCTCTTCTGGGAGATGAGTATTGTCTTATCACCAGCAATTTTACCAGTGGAATTCACCAAAGGTGTATTGATAAATGGAAGCATGCACAAGACTTCTCTTTATAGCAGAAACTTAGGTCTTCCTAACACCCTTACTATGGTCTTCTTGTTTTATTGTAGCAACAATAATCTCCATGGAATCACAAACAAATGATGCCAATCACAGTGGTGGAAATGTACATACAAGATAGCAGAAAACATCTGCTATGTTGGACTTACTAGCTAAGGCTGCAGGAAGACAGGTGTTTCTGCACTTCCAGTGAAGTCCAGGATCTCAACATCTTTGTGCATTTTCTGGAAACATTGAGGAATACAAGATTGGATCTAATAGAGCAAATAATCATGTACCTGCTGAGAATTCTTGTTCGGTGAGATGTAGAGCTTTGGGACTCAGGTTTGAATGGGTGTGCAGGTCATCTTTGATCTTGAATTTTGAAACAGCCTATATGAAGCCAGGTAGGACTGAGAGTTGTGAAATTGGCTTTTACTGCCTTGGAGGCAGAATATGCCAGCTTATGGCACCTTTGACCAAGGGTGAGTGGCTGTTGCTATAGTGACAACTGGAGGAAAACTCCTCATGGGCAGTCTGGCCTTCAGCAAACCCTCCCAGGCTTGGACGACAGAGGAGGGCCTTAGCACACTGCATCGGTCCACAGACTCCTACAAAAGCACCCACAGTTAAGGTAAGAAAAGAACGCATTTGTGAGTAGGGATGCTTTCGTTATCTGCTCATTTTTTGAGCATTGCTTCATTAGGATGGTGGTAGCTTCACCAAAAGTATTAAGGTCCAGTCAATGCCTGGTTGATTATACAAGTATTACCAGCTCTGTAAATTAAATGTACTAGATTCAAGAAGAGATGGGTAACAACTATATTGGAGTATTTGTCTCTAAGCTTTCAGTTAGTTTTGGAAGTGGATAGACAGAGACACATGACTGAGTATTTTGAAGAGAAAAAAGATTTTAAATGAAAGATGGCTTTAGTTAAACTAGAGTTCAGAGTTCTGTCATCTTTTGACCACTTGCAAGTCTCCGATTTGCTGCTATATATGACCCAAACTGATTAATCCAGGAATAAAAATACCCAAAGAAAGTCTAGCAATTATTATTATTATATGTTAGACTTCACCCAGGTTTAGTGCTTTGTAATACTCCACGCTGTAAGTCTTTGAAGAAGACAGGACTGGAGTCAAACTCTTCCTGCCTTAGGATCAACGCTTACCTCAGTATGTACAGCCCCACCCTGTGACTCCTTGAGCACAGACCTCTGCCCCTTGAGATCTCTTTTGACTGGCCTTCTAAAGAATGACCTCATATTGATAGGTCTTAGAGTACCTAGTCTAATCAGTCACTAATTCTTATACCCCAAATTCTTCTAGAATATATCTGGTACTGTTACCCGCCCCCCGTATTTCTCTACATTGAGCTATCATAGCATTCTCCATCGCTGACTCTCGATCAAAGTCCTGCCAATAATTAAGATGCTAAGCTCAAGGGGGTTAAACTGAAGGGAGTTTAATAAGAAGACCATTCTCAGAGGTGAGTGGTTGGCTAATGAAGCCAAAAGGATTCAATGAAGGACCCACACTAGCAAGAGCAGAAAGCCAGGACTACCCCTGAAGGAGTCTCATGCCAAAAGGCTGGATCCAAAAAGAGGGCCTGCCTGATAGTTGTATGGCCATAGGAGAGTACGAACACTGATAAATATGTGGGGAGGCTGGGCAGTATAAATATAGCAAACTATTCCTCTCTCTGTTCTCAGCTTTATGCCAATGCCATCCATTGTTGATTCCCTACCAGCAGTGAGACGACAAGGTGCCTGGACACAGTGGTCAGTGCAAGACAGAGAAGTGCAGAGAATGTGTGTGTGTGTGGAAGGGAACAAATCAAGGAGGACCAGCCCCTGCAAACCCATCCTCCACAGATGAACCAGAATCACATCTCCAGTGTGCTCTACTTAGCTGATCCCTCCAGTCAACAAAATGCTCCCTTTCCTCCTCTTCTCACCTACAGAACCAAGGCCAAGCCTGATACTCAAAGTCCTGTTTGTTCTTGTCCTGCTGACCTCTCTGACATCATCCCCAGACACTCTGACTCCTTGAATTATTTTAAACCATTATATTGGATTTTTGTAATTCTCCTCACTGACAAGGTCACTCCTTGCCTTTAGACTTTTGCTTATGGAATTTTCTCTGGAATATCATTTCCTCTCTATATACCAAACAAACTCAAATGTTATCTCCTTTTGAAAGTCTTGGCAAAAGCTATATAATCCTATACATGAAGCTGACCTTTGAATAATGAGAAGGTGAGAGAAATCAATCCCCACACAGTCTAGAATCTAACTTTACAGTCTGCCCTCTGTATCCCTGGTTCCTCTATATCGGAGGTTCTACATCCTCCAAGTCAACTAACTGTGGATGGTGCCAGACTGTACTGTAGTATTTATTACTGGAAAAAAAATCCAGGCATTAGTGTGTCTGCACAGTTCAAAGCTGTGTCATTTAAGAGTAAGCTGTATTTCTTCTTTAGAATTTACCCTATATTATATTGGACTATATGAAATTTCTGCTTATCTTCTAATGAAAAAGGAAGTTGATATGTAGAGTCCTGGAGAAGGCAATGGCACCCCACTCCAGTACTCTTGCCTGGAAAATCCCATGGATGGAGAAGCCTGGTAGGCTACAGTCCATGGGGTCTCTAAGAGTCGGACACGACTGAGTGACTTCACTTCCACTTTTCCCTTTCATGCACTGGAGAGGTAAATGGCAAGCCACTCCGGTATTCTTGCCTGGAGAATCCCAGGGACGGCGGAGCCTGGTGGGCTGCCGTCTATGGGGTCACACAGAGTCGGACACGACTGAAGCGACTTAGCAGCAGCAGCAGCATGTAGAGTCCTTATAATACTGTTTATGGAGTTCTCATGGCAAGAATACTGAAGTGGGTTGCCATTTCCTCCTCCAGTTGACCATACTTTGTGAGAATGCTTCACTATGACCTGTCATCTCAGTTGGCCCTACACGGCATGGCTCATAGCTTCATTGAGTTACACAAGCCCCTTTGCCATGACAAGGCTGGGATCCATGAAGAGATCACAATGCTCTCGAATTGTGGTGTTGGATAAGACTCTTGAGAGTCCCTTGGACTGCAAGGAGATCAAACCAGTCAGTCCTAAAGGAAATCAATCCTGAATATTCATTGGAAGGACTGATACTGAAGCTGTAGCTCCAATATTTTGTCCACTTGATACAAAGAGCTGACTCTTTGGCAAAGAGCCTGATGCTGAAGGCAAAAGGAGAAGAGGGTGGCAGAGGATGAGATGGTTGTGTGACATCACTGACTCAATGGACATGAATCTGAGCAAACCCCAGGGGACAGTGAAGGACAGAGGAGCCTGGCATGCTGTAGTCCATGGGGGTCACAAAGGGTGGGGCACAACTTAGCGACTGAATAACGAAATGAAGAGTCCTATCTCTCTTGGCCATAGGAAAGTCTCCAAAAGGCAGGGCAATCTCCTAAGAGGGTTTATTCCTTGTCAGGTAGCTCAGTAGCTGCAGATGGTGGGTGATTTGCATCTGCATATGCAACTGAGTGAATGAAAGTCCATATTTTATGTTTTCTTGGCTATGAGGAGCAGGGACTATATCAAGCTTGATATCTCAATATCTGTTGTTTGTAACATAAACCATCTCAAATCCTTTTTTGTCAGTTCTCATAAGCAAGAGAAATGGGTGAAAATGACCTTTCTGATGCATTCTCTGGACTTAAAGCATCTCAACTTTTGGAGGACTCAGTTTGTAAAGACCTAACCACTCATCTCCATGTTTTTTTAAGAATTCTGAGAGTTAACTTAATAAAATGAGACAGTCAATATAATTGGTCAAACATCTCAATAGCAAAATACCAAAGGTGAGACAGGTTTTATGCAAAGCACAAAATTAACTAGGTAGAGGCTGAAGTTCTTTGTAGTTTCCTAAACATCCCTTGCGAAGTGAAAGCTGGGGCTGATAATGTTTGATGTCATTCAAAGTACAAGGGCCTGCGGAAGCAGAGGTCTGAATGGAGGCGACAACCAGACATGGCATTTGAAAGGCTGTAGATTTATAGCCTATTTCCAAGTCACTTTGCCTGCTGTATTCACAAAAAAGAAAAGAGAAATGTCACCTGACCAAAAATGACCAATGAGTGTTCATAAATCTCTCTCAGTTCCTATCAAAACTAAGGTTTCCGTGGTAATTTTCTTATAAAAAGAAATGTAAAATTTATGCCAAAATGGGGGGTGGGGTTGGAGAGAAGCGGTGCCTGGCAGCATTCAGGAAGCCAAGGCTTTTGAGCAAAATTAGCTCAGGCTTCTTTCCCTAGGAGTCACATTTTGGCCCCTCATTTCCTGAGAATACCATTTGTTGTGAAAATATAAGGACGCAGCCTGTGTGTAGTGTGCGTTTTAAATCCCCATCCTGTACCCCCCACTGCTAAGTGACGAGGGTCCTCATCCCTTCACGCCTTGTTAGGGCCAGGCTGGGCCAGCTGGCCCGGCTGTCCCTGTCCTCAGGCCCGGGCACCATTGTCCCAGAGCTTGCCCAGCCCGCATCCCTTTGAAGCTGCTCCAAAGAAACTTTATCCCTCTGTTCCAGCTGGCGTTTCATTAAGCCCAGGCTTCACAGGATTTTCCACTCCCATTGACACATCAGAGCAAAGATGTAGCCATTAAAATAATGAAGAAAAAGGGAGCGAGCAGAGGAAAAACGGTTCTGAGGGGAAATTGAAAAGGAGTACAAGGTTATTTAAAAAATAAAGGCTAACTGCAGAAAAATAAAATCTACCCACTTTCTTGTCTCTCTGTTTCTCTGTATTCCTCCCCCTACTTGTGTGTGTCCTAATCTGTCCAATTTTTTCACAAAGCTGCATAACGAGTGACTTCAGAGAGGGCCTGGTTCTATGAAAAGGCAAACAGTTAGAGGTCTAAATTAGAAGCAGCTGATAAGAATCCCAAAGACATTCTGAGTACACACGAACACAAGGGAACTGTGTACTGAAGATCCAGTGAATCTAAAACCTCATCTTCTCCCTTGCTTGGAAATGAATCATTGCATTTCCTTCTGGTTAGATAGCAAGCCATCCTGAGTTATTAACCACCCCCAGTGTGGCCTCCTTATGATTTTGCCCATCTGGGAGTGTCTATTCCAGACCACGCTTGTCAAACTTCTTCAAAGGAACATTGCCTCCATATTCATGTCGTTATAGTATCTTTTTCTGATGCTTACCTGCTTCATGGGTAATGTATCTGTGATGTTATTTTTCTCTCCAAAATTAGTTTATAGGTTTAAGAATCAAGATCATTGTGTGTCCCTTTGTTATTGTCTTTAAACAAAGACCGTGCAAGAGACTCTACACAAAATTTATATTTGCCATAATATCTGTCCAAGGCATCGGATGCTCAACCAAAGACGTGGACAAGGAAGATGTCATGAAAGGGCTTTAAGCTCCTAAAACAGCTATGACAAAGCCCAGGCATTAAACCTATATATTTTATCCCTGTCAGGCCTCATTCAGACATTGTGATTTCATTAACAAGCTTGCTTTTCTAACATCTCTTCCCACAGGAGTTAGAAGCAGTGACCTAGAAGTGGGCTCTTAGATATATGTCTGATGACAGAAGGGTATGTGACAGCTGACATGTAACCGAAGGAAGAAACAAACCCCCCCCAAAAAAAAAAACAATGAACAAGCATATTGATTCACATTGTAAAAACTGGTTTCCGTAAAAATTTATTTTCATGGGTATTCAACAATTGCTTTTAAAATGCAAAATATATGTATTCTTGAGAAACGTACTACAGAATAATTAAAATTTCTTTTTATGAAGTGAAATGCATCAGGCATTTACAACATTTATGTGTACGGTCCCCCTCACGACTCATTTTAAGTATTTCAGGTAGAATCGAGTGTTCAGTTTGTATTATTTTGAAATCAGTGCTTCTTTATTCATTTAAAGACCATTGAAAGAAATACTCTTTTGTTGTGATTAAGCCATGTATGGACATTAAGGAAAGTTCACAAGGTTCAAGAAATGCCTAATAGAGTAGTGCTCTGGTGGAAATATTTAGATATAGACTAAGGCAGGATCACACAGAAGGGGAAGTTTGTCCCAGAGAATGACAAACTTGTGCCCAAATCCTAACCCTCCTTTCTCGGCTCTGTCATTATGTGACTCTGGTAAGATTTTCCAACACCGGCTAGGTTACACCTGTGAGAAATAAGTGAGATTTTATATGTTCTAGGACCCAGATAGGGCTCACAAGCAGAAAACTTGTGTTTCAGGAATTGGTTGTCTAGGGAAGCATTCAACACAGACTTGAACAAGCATCTGTGGTGGAGCTGAGTAGAATCTTAAGGAAAAACATAATTGATCCATTGATTTGCATACAACAGTTAATTCTCTGGAAGATTAAAAAAGGGGGTAAAAAATGTTGCATCCCTTAAATATAGCTGTTTCTTTAGGAAGATAATACATATATATGAACCAATATTTCCAGGATGATGCAAGGAGATGATGGAGTGTTGAGCTGGAAATGAAATTACTATAGTTAAGTCAGTCGCTGAGGGTTGGACATGCCATGGAGGTGTTTTGGCAACTGGGACTGGATGGTTTGGGGATGAGTACAAGGGTCACTACAAGTGGGAGTGAGGGAGAGAGTACACATGAGTGGGGAGTAGCACAGTAAGCACAGGTAAGCTGCCTGGGCAATCAGTCAGAGCCTCCTGCTGCTTCCTATCTGGCACCAATACATAGTTTTGCAGCATCCCTAAGTCTCAGAGTCACACAGAGGCTTCAGATCTTCACTTTGCCACTTATAAATTCTGGGACATTGTGAAACTAATATAACATTGCAGAGCCTCACTATTCTCATCTCTACAAATAGGTTAGTATCTGCCATGAAGAGCTGCAAAAAAAATTAAATGTGAAAATGCTTAGTAACTACTTGGCATAGTGCCAAGAATGAGCAGCCCGTATATAACCATTTGTGTTAGTTCAATTTTTACCTATTGTGTATCATATCCTTCTATCCTCTATTTTTTCACATCACCTCCGGCATAGATGCTACCTGTCTCTCATATATTCCTTGCACTAATTTTCTTCTACCTTTATCTAGTCACAATATTTTTAAATTGAGACATAATTAACATATTACATTAGTTTCAGGTATACAAAGTAATGATTTTACCTTGGTATATATTGCAAAACCATTGTCAATGAGTCTAGTTATCATCAGTCACCATCCACAGTTAGAACACTTTTCTGTGATAAAAAAATTTAAGATTTATTCTCTTAGCAATTTTTGAATATGCAATATAGTATCAAGTGTAGCCACTATGTTGTGTACTGCATACTCATAATATTTATAATTTGAAATTTGTATCTTTTGATTACCTTCATCATTTTACCTAATCCCCACTCTCCATCTCTGGCAACCACCAATCTGTTCTCTGTATCTAGGAGCTTGTTTTTGTTTTGTTTTGTTTTAATTTACACATGTAAGTGAGGATATACAGTATTTATATCTTCCTCTATCTGATTTATTTTACTTTTCATAATGTCCTCAAGGTCCACCCATGTTGTTACAAGTGGTAAGATTTCATTCTTTTGTATGGCTGAGTAATATTTCATTGTATGTGCATACCACAATTTTATTCATTCATCACCAATGGACACAGACATTTTCCATTTCCTGGCTATTGCAAATGATGCTTCAATAAATATGTATCTTTCAACTCAGTATTTTTACTTTCTTTGAACAATAATCAGAAGTAGAATTGAAGGATTTTACAGAAGTTCTCTTTTTAATTTTTTGAGGAACATTCATACTGTTTTCCAGGCTTTCCATGTGGTTATAAAGAAAGCTGAGAGCCAAATAACTTGATGCTTTGGTGTTGGACAAGAAGATTTGCAAGGAGATCCAATGGGGAGATCAGTCCTGAGTGTTCATTGGAATGAGGCTTACTTTGGCCACCTGATGTGAAGAACTGATTCATAGGAAAAGACCCTGATGCTGGGAAAGATTGAATGAGATGGTTGGGTGGCATCACCGACTTGATGGACATGAGTTTGAGGAAGCTCTGAGAGTTGGTGAAGGACAGGAAAGCCTGGAGTGCTGCAGTCCATGGGGTCGCAAAGAGTCAGGCATGGCCTAGTAACTGAACTGACCTGTGGCTCAGTGGTGAAGAATCCAGCTGCCAATGCAGAAGCCACAGAAGACATTGGATCAATCTCTGGGTCAGGAAGATCCCTTGGACAAAGGAGCCTGGTGGGCTATAGTCCAGGGAGTTGCAAAGAGCTGAACACAACTGAGCAACTGTGCATGCACGCACATACTGTTTTCCATAGTAACTGTACCAATTTACATTCCCAACAGCAGTTCACAGGGTTCCCTTTTCTCCCCATTCTTACCAATACTTTTATTTCCTGTCTTTTTAATAATAGCAATTTTAAGAGGTATTCTGACATCTCATGGTTTTGATTTGAATTTCCCTAATGATTATGCGGAACAGCTTTGCATGTACTAATAAATGTATATTCAGAACACTTGCCAATTTTTTAAAAAGTTTGAATCTTTTTTGCAATTGAATCAAAACTCCATATCTGTCATATAAGATGCACCTATTTTCTCTCATTTAGAATGTTGCCTTTTCATTTTGTTGATGTTTTTCTTTGCTGTGCAAAGCTTTTTAGTTTGATACAGTCCTAGCTGTTTGGTTTTGTTTTTGTTGCTATTGCTGCAAAATTTAAAAAAAAAAAAATTAATGATTGCCAAGACCTATGTCAAGGATATTACCACCTATGTTTTCTTTGAGTTTTCTGGCTTTAGGTGTTGCATGAAGATCTTTAATCCATTTTGAGGTAATTTTGGCTGTGGTATAAGATAGTGGTCCAGTTTCATTATTTTGCATGAAAATTTTTTACATTCTTTTGGTGGTCTAGTTTTCTCAACACCATTTATTTGAAAAACTTTCCTCTCCTTGTTGTAATTTTTTGATTCCTTCATTATAAATTAAATGACCATATATATCTGAAATTATATATCTGGGTTCTGTATTCTGTTCCATCGATCTGTGTGTCCATTTCTCTGTGCAAACACCATACTGTTTTGATTACTATAGCTTTGTAATATAATTTGAAATCAGGGAGCATGAGATATCTAGCTTTGTTGTTGGTGGTGATGGTTTAGTTGCTAAGTCGTGTCTGACTCTTGTGACCCCATGGACAGTAGGTGCCAGGCTCGTCTGTCCATGGGATTCTCCAGGCAAGAATACTGGAGTGGGTTGTCATTCCCTTCTCTCAGGAATCTTCCTTAGCCAGGAAGCAAACCCAGATCTCCTGCATTGCAGGCAGATTCTTTACCAACTAAGCTACCAGGGAAGCCTGTCTAGCTTTGTTATTCTAACTTATTATTGTTTTGGTTATTTGGAGTCTTTGGTGATCCAATATGGATTTTAAGTTTATTTATTCTATTTTTGTTTTTTAAAAGGCATTGAATTTTGATAGGAATTGCAATGAATCTGTAGATTGCTTTGGGTAATAGGGCCATTTTAACAGTATCAACTTTTCCAATCCATGAGCATGGGCTCTTTTTCTATGAATATTTATTTATATTTTCTTCAGTTTTGTTCATAAATTTCTTATAGTCTTCAGTGTATAGGTCTTTTATCTCCTTGGTTAAATTTATTCCTAGGATTTTTTTATAATACAGTTTTAAATTAGATTAAAAAAAGATTCTGCTTCTGATAGTTTGCTATTAGTGTGTATAAATAGAATATATTTATGGATTTTTATCCACCAAATTTATTGAATTTATTTATTAGTTCAAACAATTTTTTGATAGAGTCTAGGTTTTTCTGTATATAACATCATGTCATCTACAAATAGTAACAGTTTTAAATCTTTCTTTCCAATTTGAATGTCCTTTGCTTCTTTATCTTGTCTAATTGTTCTAGCCAGCACTCCCAATATTATGTTACATAAAAGTGGTGAGAGTAAGCATCCTTTTCTTATTCCTAGTCTTAGGTGAGAAGCTTTCTGATTTTACCACAGATTATGAAGTACCTATAGGCTTATGTACATGATATTTATTATGTTGATAAATATTCCCTCTATATTTACTTTGTTGAAATTATCAAAAATAGATGTTTAATTTTACCAAATGTTTTTTCCTGCATCTGTTGATTTCACTGTATAATTTTTATCTTTTATTTTGCTAAGGTAGTTCATTATGTAGACTGATTTGTGAATGCTGGATCATGCTTACATCCCTGGAATAAATTTCACTTGATCATGATGTATGATCCTTTTAATTTATTGTTTAATTCTGCTTGCTAATGTTTTGTTAATTATTTTTGCATCTATGTTCACCTGGGATATTGGTCAGTAATTTTCTTTTCTTGTGATGCCCTTGTCCTGTTTTGGTATCATTGTAATGCTGGTCTCATAAAATAAGTTTAGAAGTATTCCCTTTTCTTCTATTTTTTTGTAAGAGTTTGAAAAGAATTGGCATGTATTCTTATGAATTCTTTTTTAAATGGTTCATAGAATTCAACAGTGAAGTTGTGTGATCCTGGATGTTTGTTTGTTATGAGGTTTTAAAATGCTGATTCGATATCCTTACTGGTACAGATTTTCTAGTCCTTTTTGATTCAGTCTTAGAGATATTTCTAGAAATATATACATTTTTCAGGTTGTCCAATTAACTGATACATAATAATTTAAAAGGATATCATGATCTTTTGTATTCGGTGGTATGAAAAGTAATATCTCCTGTTTAATTTCTGATTTAATTTATCAATAGTTGAATTATTTATCTCTTGGTGAGTCTACTAAAGTTTTGTCAGTTTTATTTATCTTGTCAAATAATCAGCTCTTGCTTTTATTGGTCTTTTCTATTACTCTTTTAGTCTCTAGTTTTTTGTTTTTTTCTCATCTTTGATATTTCTTTCCTTCTACTAACTTTGGGATTTGCTTTGTCTACATTTTATAGCTCCTTGAGGTGTAAAGTTAGGTTGTTTATTTAAGATTTTTCTTCTTTCTTTAAGTAAGCATTTACTTTTAGAAACCTCCCTCATAGAACCGCTTGTACTGCATCCCATAATTTTTTGTTTTCATTTCTATCAAGATTTTAATTTTTATTTTGCTTTTGATTTCTTTGTTGACACATTGAAGTTCAGTGGCATGCTGTTTTATCTCCACATATTTTTTAATTTTCCAGATTTATTCTTGAAATTATTTCCAGTTTCATACTATTATTGTTATAAAAGATGCTTGATGTGATTTCACTTTAAAATGTATTAAGATGTGGTCTGTGGCCTACCATTTGATCCATCCTGAAAAATATTCCATGCACTCTTGAGAAGAATTTGTATTTTGTTGCTGTTTGATGAAATCTTCTGTATGTATCTGTTAAGCCCATTTAATTACTGTATCATTTAAGTTGTTTCCTTATTGGTTATGTGTCTGAATGATCTAGCCATAGATGTAAGTAGGATATCAAAGTCCCATGTTATTACTATATTGCTGTCCCCTTTTCCTTTTAGATCTGTTAATATTTGCTTTTTATATTTAGACACTCTTATGTTGGGTTCACAGGGCTTCCTAGGTGGATCAGTGATAAAGAATCCGCTTGCCAATGCAGAGATGCCAGAGTCATGGGTTCAGTCCCTAGGTCAGGAAGATCTTCTAGAGGAAGAAATGGCAAACCACTCCAGTATTCTTGCATGGATAATCCTAATGACAGAGGAGGCCGGCAGGCTACAGTCTATGGGGTCACAAAGAGTCAGACATGATTGAATGACTGAACATGCACACACATGTTTTGGGTATAAACATTTACAAATGTCATGTCATCTTACTAGATGGACCCTTTTATCATGCAATGCCCTTCTTTGTCTCTTACTACAATCTTTGTTATCAAGTGTATTTTGTCTAAGTATAGTTGCCCAACTTTCTTTTGGTTTCCTTTTGCATGTAATAACTTTTTAAACTACCACACCTTCAGTTTGTATATTTTTTTATGTCTGAAGTGTGTCTCCCATAAGCCACATATAGATGTGTCTTAATTTTTCTTTCATCCACTACTTTTACTGTATATTTACCATGAGGTTTATGTTTTTGTATGTTTTCCTGTTACTAATTAGTACCATGTTTCTTTAGCTTTTGCTTGTCTGGAAAAATCTTCATCTACCAGACCCTCAGGCAAAAGCTTTTAAGAATGCAAATATATACCATCCTGTGGGAGTGCAAGTATAAGCCCCACTGACTCCCATAATCAGGGGATCTAGAAGTGTCCTTTGGGCAGCAGTCACAAAAATCAAGACTACAGGTAAGTGTATAATCTTCATCCCGAATGATCCTGGTTAGATGTAGAGAGGCAGAAGGAGAGTGCAAAGATCACCTCCCTGGCCTATGTTCCCCGAGAACACCTCTGTAGGCTCTAGATGGGTACCAAATCTGATGCCCGCCCCAAAGGCCAAAATTCCTAGACTAACATGTTAGACTTTTTTCACAGAAAGACTGGATATGTACTTGAATCTTCTGTTTGTACAATGCCCTGAGGCTGGTGATCTGCCAAGAATTGTTTCTCCATTTATTACAGTCCTGTAGACAAGCCTCCTGGCCACCAGAGCTATCAAGGGGTATCCTCTGGGTGGCAACAATAAAAGCTATGGTAGTAGACATTGAAACTAGGGCATCATACACACATGGGAGCTCCCCTCCAAGATATACTGATGTTCTGAAGCAGAGTGCAAATATAGGGCCCACCCTCCCAGTCTTAGAAAAGGTTTACAGTCAGCCCTTAAATGTGTGTTTAACCAAAAACTAGCCCCACAGGCTGCAGCTATAATTATAAACTACCAGACCTCTTTCTCAGAAAGATTGAGTTTCTGGGTCCATTGCCTTTTGCTGTACTTTCAGGGTGACAGTTGTTTAAAAACTCTTTCTCCATTGGCTACAGTCCTATGGACCCCATGAGCATAAGCCCCTCTAGCCACCAAAGTCAGGTGGTGTAGAGGTGTCCCCTGGAAGCAGACATGGCCATCTGAGCATCACAGAAGTTTATAAGCTTCTTTCTGGAAGATACTGGCAAGCTAGAAAGATGCAGTGGGATAATGCAAAGAATGCATTCACTGTCCTCCATTTCCTGAGAGTATCTCTGTAGACCCCTATTACTATGTGCCAATCCTTAGGCTAATGTTTCTGGACACAGAAAGACTGGGTTTGTTTCAATTTGCTATCTGCGAAGTGCTCTGAGAGTAACAGTCTGCCAAGAACTGAATCTGACTGCTCCAGTTCCATAGGAGTCCAGAACACAAGTCTTCCTGGCTTCTGGAGACAAGTGATTTAGGGGTGTTCCTTTTATGGCAGCCATGAAAACGAGGTCAGTTCAGTTCACTTTAGTCACTCAGGCATGTCCATCTCTTTGCGACCCCATGGACTACAGCACACCAGGCTCCCCTGTCCTTCACCAACTCCTGGAACTTGCTCAAACTCATGTCCATTCAGTTGGTGATGCCATCCAACCATTTCATCCTCTGTCGTCCCTTTCTCCTCCCGCCTTCAATCATTCCCAGCATCAGGGTCTTTTCCAATGAGTCAGTTCTTCTCTTCAGGTGGCCAAAGTATTAGAGCTTCAGCTTCAGCATCAGTCCTTCCAATGAATATTTAGTACTGATTTCCTTTAGGATGGACTGGTTGGATCTCCTTGCAGTCCAAGGGACTCTCAAGAGTCTTCTCCAACACCACAGTTCAAAAGCATCAACTCTTCAGCACTCAGCCTTCTTTATGGTCCAACTCTCCCATCCATACATGACTACTGGGAAAGCCATAGCTTTGACTAGATGGACCTTTGTCAGCAAAATAATGTCTCTACTTTTTTAATATGCTGTCTAGGTTGATCATGGCTTTTCTTTCAAGCATCAACTTTTTTTTTTTTTTTAATTTCATGGCTGCAGTCACCATCTCAGTGATTTTGGAGCCCCTCAAAATAAAGTCTATCACCATTTCCATTGTTTCCCCATCTATTTTCCATGAAGTGATGGGACCAGATGCCATGATCTTTGTTTTTTGAATGTTGAGTTTTAAGAAAAGCAGGTCACTGTACATTAAAAAACAGGCACCAGATGTAAATGAGGCAGGAGGTAGTCCATATGCGTGCTAAGCAAGTGTTCAGTCACTCACTTTTGTCTGACTCTTTGTGACCCTATGGATGGATGGTAGCCTGCCAGATTCCTCTGTCCATGGGATTTTTCCAGCAAGAATACTGGAGTGGTTTCCCATTTTCTCTTCCAGGAATACATACATAGAGCCATGAAAAAGAAAACTAGAGATATAAAGAAAAGGAGAAAGGAAAATAATGAGAAAAAGAAAGAAAAGAAACTAATAAAAAGGGAAAACACACACACACATATGATATTAGCTGGCTTTAGCAAGGCAGAGGGAGAGAAGGAAGGTGGCACCCTTCAGCCTCTGTCCACAGAGAATATCTCAGTAGACCACTATTCCTCAGGTTAATGCTTTAAGATTGGGAAATAAGTGTCACATTCACATAAAGTCTGGACAGTTTCCAATAGGCTGCTTCCAATAGGCCCTGGAGAAAATGGGCCTGTGTACCAGTCCTTTAGGAGCCATTCCTCGGTTTGCCATGGCTCTTCTGATCTCCAGCATGAGTCCCGTTGGTTTCAAAGCTAAATATTTTGGGAACTTGGGTATATCTCAGGTATCAGTTTTAAAAGTTGGAATCTCTGGTGTGCAAACACTTCTCTCCCCTGGGAGAAGCTCCAAGTTTTGAGTTCCCTCTCAACTGTGTGTCACTGTGCTGGGAGGCAAAATTTATGGCAAGATTGTTTCTCAGCCTTTCCTACACTCTTTGGTTGCCCTATATGAATGAGTTCCTCTGCCAGTTTATAGTTTAGTTTTGTTTGTTTCAAAGAAAATTTTTCCACATATAGCTGTAAGTTCAGTATCTCCAAGGAAGGAGGTGAAATTAGGAACTTGGTAGTCAGGTGTCACCATTTTGAACCAAAACTCCCTAAATGCACTGTTAAAATTATTCTCTACCCTTCAATCTCTTCTCTGTTCCCCCACTTATGTCAGCTTTCTGTCTTCTATATCATTCTTCAAGTTCTACATCAAGTCATAACTTCTGTTAAAACCATCCTAAGATGCATGGGCTCATTTTTAGTGCACATTTTAACCTCTACTATAGCCCATGCGATAAACTGCATTGTATTATAATTTTTAGTGCAGGTGACAATTTCTCATTGACTTGTGAGCCCTTATGAGGCAGGAATACTTTTTGTTAGATATAATTTGCCCCAGGGTCACTCTACATAAGCTTGATGAGATATGCCTAAAGCATCCAATTCTCTTTGTTTTCTTCTTGAAGATAGAAGTCAAGGTTACTATTTCTGTTTTTAGGATGCATTTATATTTTTCATTATATGAGAAGTCTTAAGGGGAAATGATTTAGTAATCAAAATAAATAATCTGACACTTAGACAATCTTGAGCCCATAGAGCATCTTGAAAAATGGACAATTTTTCTGAGGTCCTAAGTTAAAGAAGGTCTTAATCATGGTAATCTATGATTCTTGGATTATAGATGTTGTGGTGTACGTGTGCATGTGTGTGTATCCAAATACCATGAGACTTTGTATTGTCTGGCTTCATGCATGTTTTTCAAGGTTTCAAAATCCATTAACCAGAGCTTATTTAGCTTTGCCTGATATGATAGCTTTTATTGTGTGAGTATGTAGGGATTTTTTTTTTTTAACAGAAGCCAAGTGTGCCCTTTGGATGAATTGATTTCCTCAATCTCACGGTGAAATATTGCATTTCAGTTGTCAGTTTTGATTTATTGTTTCTTTAAACATTAAATCTTCCTTTGCATTTTTATTGGTTTCATTAAAAATGTTCTGTTCATCTTTTTCATGGCCACCTCCATAAAGCAAGGAAGGCTTTTGTGAGGGAGCCTTGGGGGACACACAGAGTCCCCTCTTTTCTGCAAAGTCTTCCTGGTTCATGACCTTCTGTTGGCTGCATGTTCCAAAGATCAGCAAACAAACCCCCCAAAAACCTCTGCCTGCTTTTGTTTTGGAATTTATAAAATCATGTACTAAATCTTATAACTTTGGTGTATAATGAAACACAGAGCATATGTCAGAAGAGTGGTGTCCAAGCAGTAGTGGACTTGAATGGTTTATCCTGCTAGCAAGTGTGTTAACATGAGATTTGACCCTTAAATTTAGCACTGGGAGAGATAAATAGGGTAATCAAAAGGACTTCCATACAGTCCCAGGAACCTGGAACCATCTGGTCAAGACAAAAATAAATCAGTAATGCTACTGGAAATGGTCTCCAGAGACCTTTGAGGATTGGTTTAGCATTGCTGTCTCTCAAATTGTGAAGCAGAGAAAACTGACAGCAAAGATCAGGAAACCAACTCTAATTAACACACACACAGCAAAGGTCTCAGAAGTCCTTTTCACACTGAAATGCCTTGCACCGGAGGGACTAAAATTCAGACAATTATTCAAAGTCCCTTAGCTTGGTAAAGACATAAGTAAAAGCATATATTGATTGTAGGATAATCTTGTGATGTTCTGATACAGAAAAACAAACAAGACAGTAAAATCAGAAACCTCATTTAATCAGAATTTAACAAAGCAGAGCTTTTGGCTGTGCAGCATCACTTTGCTGCCTTCAATTAAGAAAACCAGTGCCTCTCCCATATCTTTAACAAATCTGTCTTTCCTCAACTTTGTACATACATGGCAAAGTGAGAAATTAACAAAATCATGTGAAAAGATAAAGCAGAGTCATTTTTTCTTCTATGTATACTCTTTTGAAACTTAGTCAAAATCATTTTACTTGTGCATGCATGCGTGTTGTCACTAAGTCGTGTGCAACTCTTTGTGACCTCATGGACTGCAGCCCACGAGGCTCCTCTGTCCATGTGATTTCCCAGGCAAGAATACTGGGGTAGGTTGTCATTTCCTTCTCCAAGTGGTCTTTCTGACTCAGGGATTGAGCTCACATCTCCTCCATTGGAGGATTCTTTATCACTAAGCCATTTGGGAAGCATCTTACTTGTTGTACCTATTTTGAAAATACATGCCTTTTTAAAATTTTCATTAAAATATAGTTGATTTATAATGTATTAGTTTCAGGTGTACAGCTAGGTGATCCAGTTATACATATATACTCATATATATTCTTTTTTTTTTAAGTTTTTCCATTATAGATTATTATAAAATAGTGAATATAGTTCCCTGTGCTATATAGTAGGTCTTTGTTGATTATCTATTGCATATATAGTAGTATGAATATTGTAATTCCAAACTCTCTACTTTGACACTCCCCCACTTTGCCTTTGGCAGCATAAGTTTGTTTTCTATGTCTCTGTTTTGTAAATAAGTTCATTTGTACAATTTTTTTAGATTCCACATAAAAGCAATATTATGTAATATTTGTATTTCTCTGTCTGACTCACTTCAAATAGCAGAAAGAGGATTTAAGGAAACAATCCCATTTACCACTGCATCAAAAAGAATGAAAATACATGTTAAAGCCATTTTAAGCTACACTGATTCAAATCCCCAAAAGATAACATACTAGCAATACAAATTAACAAAAAAAGATATGTATAAACACTGTTTTGATTTATTTTTGGAGAAGTTTTAAAATCATCCCAGATACAGTTCCTTTTACATCACATAAAACATTTTGCCTAGCTTTTGCATATTGGAACAGTTATTTAGAATCATTTAATGGTCAGTGATCATTTAATGGTCAAAGATCCCAGTCTGCTCCAATCTCACACCCCCATGCTGGTCCACATTCTGTCGGCAGTTGTGCAGCAGGCGTCTCATCCACCACATTGTTCTCTTGTATTCAGCTCATGCCTAAGTGCTGAGTGCTCACTCCCACAAACTGCTCCACTTAGAAATGTCTGAGTTGAAGGAAAGTGTGAAAGAAGGTGTCTGCCTGTCCTCAGAGTCTAGGTTCTGGAAGGGAACCAGACATGAAGATAAGTAAGAAAATTCTGGAGAGTATTGCCAGTGAAATTAAAGACACACGATCTGGCTGGGCAAGTAGAAGCATACACTCTGTCATTTGGCCCCATCACATTCAACATTGTGACTCAGTTTTCTCTCCTGTAAAATGAGAATTATGAGGGCATTCAACTTTCAGATTTGTTTTGATGCTTAAATGAGTTAAGACAAATAAAGCAGCTAAGAACAGTGACCAGCCCTTTTTTAGCATCCAGGAAACAACCAACTATCATAGTCACATTATTCCATGTATCTTGTCTGTGGTGATTATTATGTAGTCCCATTAAGAATGAACCCTAGTGGCTGGTCCCCAAATGGTGGAGGAATCGGATGGAAAGGCTACTTTCTTCCCCACAAATTCATCAAAAAATCATTTGAATGCTGAGCAACTTCCACAAAACAACTTCTGAATGTTGGTGGAGGATACCAGGCACCCAGAAAGGCAGCACATTCTCTTGGAAAGGAGGTAGGACAAAATATAAAAGACCAAAAGAGAGCCAAAAGAGTTAGGGACAGAGGCCCATCCTGGGGAGGGAGTCGTGAAGGAGGAGAAGTTTCCAAATAGTAGGAAACCGTCTCCAAGGTGGGTCTGTGGGGAGTTTTGGAATCTCAGAGGGCAACATAACCAGGAGGAAAGCAAAAAACAAACAAAAAACCCCACAGAGTATGTGCCTAACCGCAACTGCCAGTGGAGATGTAACCCAGAAGCCTGCATCTGCCACCCGCGAGCAGGGGCTGGACAGGGAGGCACAGGCGGCATCATCAGTACTTAGAGTAAGGTCCTGGGATGAATGTCCTGAGGACTATCTGAGGGAGATAACATGAGATAGCAACCCAAACTGTGGGATTGCCAGAGAGGAAAAAAATAGAGAACTTTACCTTGAAAGGCTCTAATTCGCAACCTGCCCCACTCACAGAACAAATGATTGAGCGAATACCAAAGGAGAGCTATCCAGCTGAGTACAGGCCCCTTCCCCCCACCAGAGGCAGAGAGGCAGGCATGAGACAGCCAGAGCTGGAAGGCAAAGGGTTGCTCCAATCTTGGCCCCAGGGAATGGCATCCTCTACCAAACTGTGAGCAGGCTCCCGGTTGCTAGCCACTTCTTCTTGGGATCCTGGATGGTTGACATCTGCCAGGAGGGTCACAGCCTGAGATCAGCTCCCCAGAGGAGACACACAGCATACCTGTGATGGTGCTCTTGTGGCACACCCAGTAAACCAAGTGGCTGGGACTGGGGAGGTGATTAAGACACAAGGCCCACCTGGGACAATGCACTCACCAAACACCTGGTCGCCTGAGTTGCTTGGACCTGGAAAGGGCACAAAACGCATGTCCAACCGAGTCTGTGCCTTTGTGGAGTGCCCAAGAAACTTAACCTGAGTGGCTTAGACCTGGGAAGTGCATGAATTGCAGGGCCCATTTGGACAGTGCCCTGCAGAGCAACCTGGAGCCTGAGCAGTGTAGACCCAGAAAGTACATGCCACCATGAGTTGGGCCAAACCCAGTGTGTTCCATTCACTGTGAGCACTCCCCACACATGCCAGTGATATTTGTTTGCAGTGTTCCTCCCTCCCCACAACACAACTGAACAAATGAGCCTAAATAAGTGACCACCTTCGCCCCCTTGTGCCAGGGCAGAAATTAGACACCAAAGAGACTTGCAAACAGGAAGCCAAAATAAACACAGAAGAGGGAACTGCTCTGGATGTGTTAGGTGCAACAGATTAAAACCCTGTAGTTAACATTGACTAGGTATTGGAGGGGGCTTATGCAACTTGAGAACAAGTACAAGCTGGAACAAGGAACTATCTGAAACTGAACTGACCCCACACTGCCCACAACAGCTCCAGAGAAATTCCTAGATATAATTTTACTATTATCACTTTTTAATTTTTTAAAATTTAAGTTATTTATTACTCCTTTAATTTTCATTTTTATAACCTACTATTACCTTGAAAAAATACCCTATGTTAAAGCAAATTTCATATATACATTTTATAATTTTTGTGATTGATTTTGTTTTGTATTTTTAATTGTATTTTTTAGAGTCTAACCTCTACTCTAGATTTTTAATCTTTGCTCTTCAGTATTTGTTATCAATTTTGTACCTTTAAGAATTTAATCTTCAGTATTCATTTTCACTTGGGGTGTGATTACTATCTTGAATGCTTTCTCCCCTTTTGACTCTCCCTTTTCTCCCCCAGGTCACCTCTATCTCCTCCCTCCCCCTTCTCTACTTAACTCTGTGAATCTCTCTGGGTGTTCCAGGCTGTGGAGAACACTTAGGGAAATGATTACTGGCTAGATTGGTCTCTCCCCTATTGACTACCCGCTCTTCTCCTCCTGGTCACCTCTATTTTCCTCCTCCTCTTCTCTTCTCCATGTAACTCTGTGAAACTCTCTCAGTGTCCCTCACTGTGGAGAATTGTTTCACCATTAACTTAGATGTTTTATCATCTGTGCTGTATGGATGGATAAGTCCTGATACTACTGTGAGAATAAGACTGAAAACCAGAGGCAGGAGGCTTAACTCCAAAACTTGAGAACATCAGAGAACTTCTGACTCCAGGGAACATTAATAGACAAGAGCTCATCCAAAAGTCTCCATATCTACACTTAAACCAAGCTCCACCCAAGAGCCAACAAGTTCCAGAGCAAAACATACCACACTAATTCTGCAGTAAAGCAGGAACACAACCTTGAGCATTAAAATACAGGCTGCTCAAAGCCATACCAAACCAATAGACACCCCAAAACTCACTACTGGACACTCCATTGAACTCCAGAGGGAAGAGATCCAGCTCCATCCACTAGAACACAGACACAAGCTTCCCTAACCAGGAAACCTTGACAAGCCACTCATCCAACCCCACCCACAGGGAACAGCCTCCACAATAAAAATGAACCACAACCTTCCAGCCTACAGAAAGGGCACCCAAAACACAGAAACCTAAACAAAATGAAAAGGCAGAGAAATATTCAGCAGGTAAAGGAACATGATAAATGCCCACCAAACCAAACAAAAGAGGAGGAGATAGGGAGTCTACCTGAAAAATAATCCAGAATAATGATATTAAAGATGATCAAAAATCTTGAAAACAAAATGGAGTCACAGATAAATAGATTAGAGACAAGGATTGAGAATATGCAAGAAATGTTTAACAAGGACCTAGAAGAAATAAAGAGTCAATATATAATGAATAATGCAATAACTGAGATCAAAAGCACTCTGGAGGAAACCAACAGTAGAATAACTGGGGCAGAAATTGGATAAGTGAGGTGGAAGATAGAATGGTGGAAATAAAGGAAGCAGAGTGGAAACAAGAAAAAAGAATTCAAATAAATGAGGACAACCTCAGAGACCTCTTGGACAATATTAAATGCCCCAACATTTGAATCATAGGAGTCCCAGAAGAAGAAGAAGACAAAAAGATAGGCCATGAGAAAATACTTGAGGAGATAATAGCTGAAAACTTTCCTAAAATGGGGAAGGAAATAGCCACCCAAGTCCAAGAAACCCAGAGAGTCCCAAACAGGATAAACACAAGGCAAAACACCCCAATTCACATATTAATCGAACTCATGAATATCAAACATAAAGAGCAAATATTAAAAGCAGCAAGAAAAAAGCAACAAATAACACACAAGGGGATCTCCATAAGGATAACAGCTGATCTTTCGATAGAAACTCTTCAGGCCAGGAGGGAATGGCAGGACATACTTAAAGTGATGAAAGAGAAAAACTTACAACCCAGATCACTATACCCAACGATCTCATTCAAATATAAAAGGAGCAATCAATAGCTTTACAAACAAAAAAAGCTGAGAGAATTCAGCACCACCAAAACAGCTCTTCAACAAATATTAAAGGATCTTCTCTAGACGGGAAACACAGAAAAGGTTTATAAACTCGAACCCCAAACAACAACAAAATAAATGGCAAGGGGATCATACTTATCAATAATTACTTCAAATGTAAATGGGTTGAATGCTCTAACCAAAACACAAAGACTGGCTGAACAGATACAAAAATAAGACCCCTATATATGATGTCTTCAAGAGACCCACCTCAAGCCAAAGGACACATACAGACTGAAAGTGAAGGGCTGGAAATGATTTCAATTTTTTTGAATTTACTAGGGCTAGATTTATGGCCCAGGATGTGATCCATCCTGGAGAATGTTACATGTGCACTTGAGAAAAAAGTGAAATTCATTATTTGGGGTGAAATGTCCTATAGATATTAATTAGGTCTAACTGGTCAACTACAGGAGGAAAAAAATAATTAGCCCCCAACTAAAATAAAAAAAAAAAAGAAAAAAAAATAAATAAAGAGAAATGACTCGTAGAAATGCAAACATATGGAGGCTAAATAACAGGCTCTGAATAACCAACAAATCATGGAAGCAATCAAAAAGTAAATAAAAATGTACATAGAAAGAAATGAAAATGAAAAATTGACAACCCAAAATATATGGGATTCAGTAAAAGCAGTGCTAAGGGGAACGTTCAAAGCATTACAACCTTACCTCAAGAAAAAAGAGAAAAATCAAATAAATAAAAGTTTACACCTAAAGCAACTAGATAAAGAAGAAGTGAAGAACCCCAGGTTAGTAGAAGAAAAGAAAGAAAGAAAGTGAAGCTACTCAGTCATGTCTGACTCTTTGTGACCCCATGGACTGTAGCCTACTAAGATCCTCCATCCATGGAATTTTCCAGGCAAGAATACTGGAGTGGGTTGCCATTTCCTACTCCAGAGGATCTTCCCGACCCAGGGATTGAACCCAGGTCTCCCACATTGCCGGCAGATGCTTTACCATCTCAGCGACCAGGGAAGCTCTAGTAGTAGGAAAGAAATCAGAAAAATTAGGGAAGAAACAAATGAAAAAGAAGCAAAGGAGACCATAGCTAAAATAAACAAAACTAAAAACTGGTTCTTTGAGAAGATGAATAAAATAGACAAACCATTAGCCCAACTCATCAAGAAAAAAGGGGAGAAGAATAAAATCAACAAAATTGAAACGAAAATGGAGAAATCACAACAGACAACACAGAAGTACAAAGGATCATAAGAGACTACTATCAGCAACTGTATGTCAATAAAATGGACAACTTAGAAGAAATGGACAACTTCTTAGAAAAGTATAACCTTCCAAAAATGAACCAGGAAGAAATATAAAATCATAACAGACCAATCACAAGCATGGAAATCAAAACTGTAATAAAAAATCTTCCAACAAACAATAGCCCAAGACCAAATGGCTTCACAGGTGAATCCTACCAAAAATTTAGAGAAGAGCTAACACCTATCCTAGTCACACTCTTCCAGAAAATTTCAGAGGAAGGTAAACTCCCAAACTCATTCTATGAGGCCACCATCATGCTAATACCAAAACCAGACAAAGATGCCACATAAAAAAGAAAACTATAGGCCAATATCACTGATGAACAAAGATGCAAAAATCCTCAAAAAAATTCTAGCAAACAAAATCCAACAACATATTAAAAATATCATACATCATGACCAAGGGGTGCAAGGATTTATCCCAGGGATGCAAAGATTATGCAACGATTCTTCAATATTTGCAAATCAATTAATGTGATACACCCCATTAACAAATTGAAGGATAAAAACCATATGATTATCTCAATAGATGCAGAGAAAGCCTTTGACAAAATTCAACACTCAATTATGATAAAAACTCTCCAGAAAGTAGGCATAGAAGGAACATGCCTCAACAAAATAAAAGCCATATATGATAAACCCACAGCAAACATTATCCCCAATGGTGAAAAATTGAAAGCATTTTCCCTAAAGTCAGGATCAAGACAAAGGTGCCCACTCTCATCACTACTATTCAACATAGTTTTGGATGTTTTAGGACAACAATCAGAGAAGAAAAAAAAAAGTAAAAGGAATCCAATTTGGAAAAGAAGTAAAATTCCTATCGTTTGCAGATGACATGATCCTCTACATATAAAACCCTAAAGACACCACCAGAAACCTACTAGAGCTAATCAATGAATATAGTAAAGTTGCAGGATGTAAAATTAATACACAGAAATCCCTTTCACTCCTATACACTAACAATGATAAAACAGCAAGAGAAATTAAGGAGATAATTCCATTCACCATTGCAAAGAAAAGAATAAAATGCTTAGGAATAAATCTACCTAAAGAAACAAAAGACCTATTATACAAAACTATTAAACACTGATGAAAGAAATCAAAAATGACACAAATAGATGGAGAAATATACCATATTCATGGATTGGAAGAATCAATATAGTGAAAATGAGTATACTACCCAAAGCAATCTATAGACTCAATGCAATCCCTATCAAGCTATCAATGGTATTTTTCAGAGAACTAGAATGAATAATTTCACAATTTGCATGGAAATACAAAAAACCTCTACTAGCCAAAACAATCTTGAGAAAGAAGAATGGAACTGGAGGACTCAACCTGCCTGACTTCAGATTATATTACAAAGCTACAGTCATCAAGACAGTATGGTACTGGCACAAAGACAGAAATATAGATCAATGGATCAAAATAGAAAGCCCAGAGATAAATCCATGCACCTATTGACTCCTTATCTTTGACAAAGGAGGCAAAAATATACCATGGAGAAAAGACAATCTCTTTAACAAGTGGTGCAGGGAAAACTAGTCAACCACTTGTAAAAAGAATGAAACTAGAACACTTTCTAACACCATACGTGAAAATAAACTCAAAATGGATTAAAGACTTAAATGAAAGACCAGAAACTATAAAACTCCTAGAGGAAAACATAGGCAAAACACTCTCTGACATAAATCACAGTAGGATCCTCTATGATCCACCTTCCAGAGTAATGGAAATACAAGCAAAAACAAACAAATGGGACCTAATTAAACTTAAAAGCTTTTGCACAATGAAGGAAACTATAAACAAGATGAAAAGACAGCCTTCAGAGTGGGAGAAAAGAATAGCAAATGAAGAAACTGACAAAGAATTAATCTCAAAAATATACAAACAGCTCATGCAGCTCAACACCAGTAAAATAAATGACCCAATCAAAACATGGGCCAAAGAACTAAACAGACATTTCTATAAAGAAGACATACAGATGGCTAACAAACACATGAAAAATGTTCAACATCACTTATTATCAGAGAAATGCAAATCAAAACCACAATGAGGTACCAACTCATGCCAGTCAGAATGGGAGCTATCCAACCATCTAAAAACAATAAATGCTGGAGAGGGTGTGGAGAAAAGGGAACCCTCTTACACTGTTGGTGGGAATGCAAACTAGTACAGCTACTATGGAGAACAGTGTGGAGGTTCCTTAAAAACTGAAAATCTACCATATGACCCAGCAATTCAGAAAACTATGATCATGGCATCTGGTCCTATCACTTCATGGCAAATAGATGGGGAAACAGTGGAAACAGTGGCAGATTTTATTTTGGGGGGCTCCAAAATCACTGCAGATGGTGACTGTAGCCATGAAATCAGAAGACCCTTACTTCTTGGGAGGAAAATTATGACCAACCTAGATAGCATATTAAAAAGCAGAGACATTACTTTGCCAACAAAGGTCTGGCTAGTCCAGGCTATGGTTTTTCCAGTGGTCATGTATAGATGTGCAAGTATAACACACAAGTATAACATAACAAGGCATATAGCATGGTATGTATATATATTGTAATATGGTTGCTGCTCTAAAGATATTTATCACATTATATACTTAGTACAACAGTATCTTCTATATTCCATATACTGTACGTTAGTTCTCTATGGCTTATTTAATACTCATTACAAGTTTGGGCCCTTAAACACAGTCAATCTTATCCTTCCACCCATTGTGGCCACTGTTTTATTCTCTATTTTTTTACAGGTTTGACTTTTTTAGATTTCATGTGCAAGTGATAGTATATAGTTCTCTGTCTGACTTGCCTTGTTCAGCATAATATGTTCAAGGTCCATCCATGTTGTTGTAAATGTCAGGATAGCCTCCTTTCTCATGGATGGATAACATCCCATTGTGTATATGTCTTTGATATCCATTCATCTATTGATACACTTTCGGGTCGTTGTCTTATGTTGGGTATTGTGTGCAAAGTTGCAATAAACATGGGAGTACATATATCTCATTGAATTTCTGTCTTCATTTCTTTTGAGTACACATCCAGAAGTGGAATTGTTGGTTTGTGTGTAGATCTATTTTTAATTTTTTGAGGAATGTCTATATCTTCTCTTACATCTTTCAAACTCATGGCATTTTCTAATTCTCAGGTTTCTTCCTAGGGTACAGATTCCATATAATCAAAATGTCTTTGTTCTCACCATTTCCCTTTCTTGGAGGCCAAAATCTGTGCTCTATTTGTGGTATTTCCCACCCCCCAATTCCATCTATGCTCAAAGTCTTTTCTTTTCCCTTAAAATATAAACATTTTAAATGCAAGCACTAATAGATCCCTAACATATCAATAAATATTGCTCTAAGGAGAGAAAGACCAAAGATGACACTATAATATTTCCAAATAAGAATCATTAATTTTCATCATAGCATTAAAAAATATTCCTTAGATCATATCATAGAAATGTATGTGAAACTTTGGAGCTTCTTTAGGTCAAATCTTTTTGCCTATCATACTCTTACAGTCTCTTATCTGTCCCTGTTCTATTTTTTTAATACAAAAATTTTACCACCTATGATGCCATTATTCATTCATTAATTCCATCCACAACATGTAAGCCTCTATAGTTTGAAAAGCATTTCAGAAAAAACGTTTTGGTGGTTGTGTGTTAGTCTCTCAGTCGTGTCCGACTCTTTGTGACCCCATGGACTGTAGCCTGCCAGGCTCCTCTGTCCATGGTATTTCCCAGGCAAGAATACTGGAGTGGGTTGCCATTTCCTTCTCCAGGGGATCTTCCTGACTGAGGAATTGAACCGGGGTCTCCCACATTGCAGGCAGACTCTTTACCATCTGAGCCACCAGGGAAGTACCTTTCTGCATTCAAGCTGTACCTCTATAGGTCTGCAAGCTCACATAAAGAGTTGGTAATCAATCAAAGTCTTATTAGTTAGCAACTAGAGGCAAATGAAGTAATGGGAAGGAGGTATGATTGTAGGTTTGTATGGTTTCCCCTTGGCAGGACCACACTGCTAGTGTGTCAGAAGAGAGCCCAGGGATGAACCTTGGAGGTGCTGGGTGGGTAGTGCCTTCCAAGTAAGTGCACATAGTTTCAGAATTTCAGAACATTCAGGGCAACATGTAAAACAAATGAATAAACACACCAAAAAAGCAACAATTGTTGGGAGGCAAGTATCACCTAATCTTCAATAGGAGTAAGTAACAGGTGATATAGGTGAAAATAATCATTCCGCATTCAGTTGCTGGTAATCAGCAATGGACATGGCAGTGGCTTAAACAAGATAGGCTGTTGTTGTTGCTGTTGCTGTTGTCTCTTCATGTGAAAGAACTCCAGAAGTGGAGAGATGAGGGCTGGCATGGTGGCTCCATGGTATTTTCAGATCTCCTCAGTATTTCTACTTTCTGAAATAGTGCCAACAAACTTGAATCAATAGGAATTCAGATAAGTGGGTGGGGCAAAAGGCAGTGCCCGATTTAATGAGCTTAGAAAGTCCACTGCTTCCAAATGATGAGCATCCAGGATGGATAGGGTGAGGGCAGGTGACATGAAGCCCTGCGTTAACCCACAGGTGTTCGGGAGCCCTTTCAGTCTCTTGACAGCAGAAAGACAAGGTAGTGCTACAACCAGTATTTTAGGTCTGACGTTGATGTGAAGAATGGTTTTAAAAAGAAGAAATAGGAGGGAAGGGACTTTGAAATAGCCTTAAAGAGAAGTGCCATTTGGAACAGAAAAAGAGAATTGCAAGCTTGGTGGCATTTTGTGATTTTATTTCATTTTCACTATAATCATGATCCGTGAACTCGATGAGAAATCCATTGGGAAACAAACTAGGAAAGTAAACAGACTGATTTAATTCTTATGAAGAACCAGAGTCACTGGTTAAACAGGCTCCTTAGCATAGGACGGAGAGGTGCACATTAGGAATAGAAAGGACATTCTGGGGAGCCACATTTCTTACAGTCTAATTGCTCGATGTTTTATAGAACCTGATCATTAGGGGATCTTGGGCATGATTCCTCAGAGATGTTCTTGTGAAATAAAACAAGAGGCTATTAAACAGAAAGTTTAAATATAGCTACAGGGAGACATCCTTCCTGACAACTTGACAGATGTCCTGGAATGACGACTCCTTCCTTCATCGCTAATTACAAAATCATTTGTCTTAAGGAAAGGACAAAAGAGAAGTAATTATGAAAAACATGATTCTTAAGGGATAAAAAGATAACATCAGTTTAAAACACGGAAGCAATCATAACCACTTAGAATCATTATTAGTTTGGTGGAACCAATGACAGGTTGCTTTTTAGAAACCAGAGGGAATGGGGCTCCTGAAGCAGAGGGAAGAAAACATTCAGTTTCTTGTTATGCTAAACTTATCCCCAGACTCCCGAGACTTCTTTGATGAACAGTTCATTAAAATTTCCAACCGCAGATGAATTTGAGCTAAAATACACAAATGTTTTAATTATACATTCCTTTTTAATTACACTAATGACTTGTAATGTGTTTATGTTGGTTTAGAGTTTAATTTCTTCCCTTAGATTAGGTGGTTGACTTAAGGACTGTGCTTTTCAGTAAAATAGCATGATTCATCAATGTTTGATTATGAATTAATGCCCAAATGCAGAAGAGCTGCTGCCAGTGGAGGGATGGCCCTGCCCATGAACAATTGCCTTTCCTCTGGGACTCTGGGACAGAGCATGTCTTGCCATCTTGCAGGCATAAGTGTTGGGAGTTCTGAGCAAAAATTTCTGAATAGTTTCCAGATTGGGAAGATACTAAGGAAGGTGATAGGAGAGTGGATAAATGGGGAACTAAAGACCCCATTTATGAGAAGAGTCCATTTACATGTCGGCATAGAAGAGTGAGAACTGGTCCACAATCGGGCTGTGAGAAGCTAGGTACACACTTCATATTTTTCACTTTCTCTTATTGCCTCTTTGAGACCTCTCATTTTGAGGTCCTCTAACTGTATCCCCCAAATTACCCTATTACTTCAGCCAATTCTAGCATAAAGAATAAGATTTCAATAAACAGTTTCACATAGATATATGAGTCAACATGAATATTTACCCCTGCCCAAAGTTTGATTCCCTGAATTGGGAAGATCCCTGGAGAAGGGCATGGCAACCCACTCCAGTATTCTTGCCTGGAGAATCCCCATGGACAGAGGAGCCTGGTGGGCTACAGCCCACAGGGTCACAAGAGTCGAACATGACTGAATGACTCAGTACAGCACAGACTCCAGCTGAGACCAAATCTTGGGCTTTCCTGGTGGCTCAGCTGGTAAGGAATCCACCTGCAGTGTGGGAGACCTCAGTTCGATCTCTAGGTTTGGAAGATCCCCTGGAGAAGGGAACGGCTACCCATTCCAGTATTTTGACCTGCATTATTCCATGGACTGTATAGTCCATGGGGTCACAAAGAGTCAGACCCGACTGAGAGACTTTCACTTCACTTCACTTCAAACTTTGATATTTATATTTTAAAGGAGAATTCTTAAACGTTAAAAGTTATGCTAATGCTTAAATTTTGGTGTCCTTCTCACAAGAGTTGGGAACTAGGCAAATATCCCCATTTATCTGTCTGTGCAGTGGATGCCAGTGATTGTTTTCCTTTCCCAGCATCCCTTTGCCCTACTTTAATAAGAAATTATCTTTTTTTTTCCCTACAGTGAAACCATTGCATGCACACTGATGAAACCATCATCTCTGTATCCACAAGGAACTTGGCCTCATATGACCCAGATTAACCCATCAGAGTATACAGTCCTCCTAGCCACATAGATTGATTTGACATAAGCATATCACAGAAGCAAGATTACTCAAAGTTCTCCCCCTGGAACTTTTTAAAACATTTATTCATTGCGGCATAGTTGGTTTATAACACTATATCAGTCACAGGTACCACATTATATTTTGACTTCTGTATACACTACAGGATGCTCACCACCAAAAGCTGTTTCCATCTGTCACCATACAGTTGATCCCCTTTACTTTTTTGCTGTCTCCTCTCCAAGGTTTTTTTTTTTCCCCAAGCTTGTTATACCACGCAGAATATGACTCCCCCTAGCATGTCCATGTCCCAATCTCCAGAACCTGTGAATAGTCTACCTTACATGGTAAAAGGGACTTTGCAGATAGTACTAGGCCAAAGATCTGGGGATGGGAAGATTAACCCGGATTATATGAGCAGATCTAATGTAATCACAAGCATTCTTATAAGTGAAAGAGGGAGGCGGGAGAGTTAGAGATGTGACAATGAAAGCTCACTCCAAGTGATGTGATATCTCCCTCTGAAGATGAAATGAGGATGCACAAACCAAAGAATGCACGTGGTCTCTAGAAGCAAGAGAAGTCAAGAAAATGAATTTTCAGAATCTCCCAAAAGAAATGCAGCTGTGCAGACAACTTGATTTTAGCCCCAGGAAACCTATTTCAGATATTTGACCTTCAGAACTGTAAGGTAATAAATTTATCTTAAGTCATCAAGTTCACGGTAATTTGTTATAGCAACAATAAGAAAAAAATACACCTATCCAGGAAATGCTATCTCTCAGCTGCGATCTTGTCCTGAAAATCATCATGTCCATACGTGGAAAGAAGTTATTGAGATAAAGCCTTCTTTGCCAAGCCCCTGGTTTGTGGTTCTTTGAGCTGAATTTCTATACCTGGAAAAAATAAAAAGAGCTGGTTAGTCTATCCTTTCAATATGTTTGTAGCAAGTGAAATATGCAACCTAAACAAGGTTTTCTACTAGTTCATAGTGTTGTGGTATTATTTTGTCACCACATACAAGGTATACATTTGGATGAAATCCACAGTTGTATTTGTATCTATTGCAATTTTTGTATTCTTGCTATATTCTCTCCAAGTCTGTTCTGAATGTTACAGAAAATAGGGGGGAGAATGGGTATCCTCTCAAATGGAAGTAAAAATAGCATATTTAACATGAATGCAAAAGTTGTATCTGGGTACAGACATTTCAGATACCTTAGTTGCCTGAAATTACATCATCGTAGCATCTTCCCACTCTAAACAGACACATGACCACCTTGACCAGTGACATTCATTTAGTCTAAGCTGTGTGCAGTAGGCTCATCATCAGAGAAACCCAAGATGTGTCAAAACTCCTGAGCGCTGAAGGAAAGGAATTTAACACAAATACAGCTCAACACAGCAGAATGAAGGTCCAACTCTGCAAGGATTTCCATATGAAAGAATAAGTAATTTTTTTTCCAGACAGGGGTGCTAACTAATCAAGGGCACTGACTTAGAGTTTGGTGATATTCAGAGGAGGATGGCATCACACAGTGTTCCTCACAATCTGAAGACAAAACAAATAAAAAGGATTATCTGGAGGGTCTGACACACTCAAGGTTCTTTATAGGCCCTTTTCTTGCCATATGACAACTTAAAGACAGTTGTGTTTGAAAAAAATAGGCTTTCAAGTAGGAATCTAGGGTCCCTGGTGGAGGAAAAGCAGGCACTAGTCAATTGGGAACTCAGCTACATAGACCTTGATGCCCTTCTACCCTTCCTCTTATGTGTATGCTGCCTTTAAAATTAGACTTACTTGGGAATGGGCTATTTCATATTCATCTCTTATAAGGGAAATTCATTCTAACATATGGATAATCATTTATTTGTTAACATGCATTTAGTTACAGATTTTCCTCCAGTGTGGAGGCTTTGATGGAGTTTGTAGGGATCATTCATTCAAACAACATTTGCTGAGTGGTTGTTATGAGCCAGGTTTCTACTATGTGCTTGGAATACAAACCGGAATCAAAGAAAATATGTTTCTCTCCCCAAGGATTTCATGATCTAATGTGAGGCTGGCAGGGAGACTTGGTCTGCCATAATAGGTTGAAAGGTTAAAGATAAATATTTTCTTATTTTCCTGTTTTACCAAACACAAACCCAGTGGAATCTCACCTGTTCTTGGAAATTCCACAGCCAACCTTTCTTGCTGCTGTTTCAAACTCTTTCCTAACTTTGTGTGTAAGATCAGCACTTCATCGTTCATACACACATGCAAAATACACATGAAAAGGATTATTTTGTTCATTTTCCTTTGATTTATTGACAACCTAGAAAGATGAAATAGAAGTAGCTATGACAGAAATTTAAATCTATGAGTTCCCTAATCTCAATGTAAAGCCCTTTCACTACATCATGGCTGAGTAAACGAAACATACATTCACCTAATAATAGAACATAGGGCTTATGGACTTCAAAAAATGCTGACTTTCCGCCTAAGTCTACTGAATACAGTTTGAACAACATGGCTTGGCATTCCAGCCCTGCCACAAACTTGGCTCAACTCATTCTCCAGGGGTATTCCATCACTCAGCTACTAAAAGTTTATGCCCATAATTTCCTGAATCATTCATGTGCTTCCCTTCCTACCTCACTGCTTCTGCTGTTGCCCTTCCCTCTATCACAATGCCCTGTGAGTTTCTTCCTCTTATAGTGACTTCCTAGTAAATTTCAATGCTTTCTCAAGTCTTTCCCAATCTCACCAGCCCAGAAATTTTCTGTAGCTACTTTGTTGAACTTCGCTTGTGATACTCAAATGACTCTTGTCTCATTTCACCTTCTATCACAGGTATTTTGTCACTCTTATCTCTTCTAAGAGAAGGCAGAGATTATAATGTATATCTTGGATTCTGCAGTCACCAGCACTATGTATCCTGGGCATTATAATATCTGATCAACGATTGAATGGATTGAATTGGATTCAGGTCATGAGAAAATGAGGAGACAAAAATCAAAGTAATATAATTACAAAACTTAGCCTCTCTGAGTTGGGCTGGCTGAGGCCCGAGAGTGGAGAGTCTAAAAGGAGCCTGCAGGGAAACCAGTTAAGAGACTTGCACAGTGATTCTGGTGAAAAGAGATAAAAGTACGCTCTCTCTGGAAGAAGTGGGACAGGAAGGAAATGAGTAAATTGTAAAGGCATTTCTATCCAAGACATGGTGCAGGTAAGAGATAAAGAATGAGGTTTTTTCTTAGGTTACTGAACATGGTAGTAGCACAGGAAAAATGTACAGACCATCACTGTCAGCCTGTTGAGTGCTTTGTTTCTTGTTGATGTAAGGTCTGAGTTCGTTTTTGTTTTTGTTTAAAATAACTGCAAATGGTTTGTTACTTTGCTGAAGATCCTTCACATTCTCTGGGTCATCAATACACAACTATTTAAACTGTATTCCCAAGAGCTCTTGCACTCTGCATAGTTGCCCGATAGATATCTGGGATCTAGAAGAAACAGTATTGTAGCCAGTGTCCTGGGACCATGAAGAGCCTCCCAGCCTTCTCACTCGGGTTGATTTTGATAACTGCAGTTGACATGAGGTCTTTCTTGAATAGAAGTTTTCTACTGTTCAAATGTGTCTTGAAAGCTTTGCTCTAGAGCTGAGGTAAGCAAACTATGGCCTATGAGTTAGGAATGGCATTTACTTTTTTTTAAAGCACAGTTTTTTTATTTTTATTCTTTAAAGGACAAGAAAAATAAAAGAAATATTTGCAACAAAGGCCAGGCTTGACCCCCTGCAAAGGGGGCCAGGCTTGACCACCCCCCCAAACATTTACAATCTGGTCTTTTAAAGAATACATTTTTCCAGCATAAATACTTAAAAAATAAAGGTAATTTTTTTTTGTTTGTTTTTTTAAATCCTTTACCCAATAGTTTGGCCAGAGTTTGCCATTGTGGTTGATGTTTGCTGGCATTGTTCTTCCATACCATGAAGCCTTTCCTTATTAACCTCCTTGATCTACGTTGGCCAACTCGAATTCTTGAACCCTGTTTTTATATCAGTGGCCAGATCCTCCTCTCTCGCAATGCTTATAAACCACTTCAGGATTATAGCCAGAGCACTTGAAAATATTTATGCAATAAACAACTAATTTTTCAAGGTAGTTATGGTTATACATATTGGGCAGGAGATATCTTAAAATTCCGAATAAAGTACCTTATTTTAGTTATATGGCATGACTTTCCAATCACAGCAGTCACCTTTTCATAGAGGTACATCAAGATAAATAGAGCAATATCCATATTTTACAGTCTATAAAATTCAAATCTTTGCTTAAAAAAAGAGTTTACATGCAATGCATACACCGGCTTGCAAGTTTATTTATCAACATATATTTATGCAATATGTGCATTGTAAAGTTCAGGCATCAGTTTTAGGGTCTGGGCAAATATTTACAGCCTAGATCCAAACAGGGGTGAGTGCCTATCAAAAACTTTTGTGGCAGGTGGCTGTAGTTCATGGAGAAAAGTGCTACACAGGAGCCAGCACCTCAGAACATTGAAAGGGTGGAAAGTTTCATCTTTAGGAGTGAAAGCTTTATTTCTTTCTCAGAGTCACACTTTCCTACTCCAACTGCAGTCTGGAGGTTACGATGCACAATCTTTAACCCTACGTTACCACATTTTTAAAAGATATGAACACTCAATTTATATGGAGGCAAACGTTTGATAATGTGCAAAATTTATCTTCTCCAAGTGTGGGTATATTTCCAACAGAATCAGAAACTTCAGGCAAAGCCATGGGAATATAAAAGCAGAAATTTAAGAATATGATGGGCAACAGTTTGAAATTTTGAGACAGAGTTTTATGGTTACCTTGTACTTATCCAAGGAGTGATTATCCAAGTACTCCTGCTTGAGAACTGGTCCAGGTTGAGGTTGTGGGAGGGTTGCTGGAGGTTTGGACGGCCAGTAAACCTGGTTTATGGCCAGGGAGGACAGTGTCAAGAGCAATCCGTGTGACAGCAGGCTGGGGTGGTAATAATATCTGAAGCCAAACAAGAAATCCAAACAAGAATTCCCTGGCAGTCCAGTAGTTAACACTGCACGCAGGGGCACGTGTTTGATTCCTGCTCAGGAAACTAGATCCCTGCATGCCATGAAGAATGGTCAAAAAAATGATATTAATATCAAGTAAATTCAAAGTAGACAGAACATTTTTAAAAGATTAAGGGAAAAATTCAATACTAAATTTCCTTTCAAGCAGTGAGGGAAAAAGGCAGAAACCAAATTTGAAGAATGTGGATGGAACCAGGGAGTGTCATATGAGAGCAAGAAGTTTGGAGCCCTGAGAAATGAAAAAGTCCTCAAGCACAAAATATGGCTGCACTTTTTGTCCATTTGTGGCTGCAACTGCTCACCTCAGACCCTTCTGGGCTTGGCAGGGAAGGTTTATTAGAGTCAAGAACATTCAAGGTATACTCTCTGGCAGTGTTTCTCTGGGATGAGGGGACCAGGGTTCCTCACATTTGCCTAAACATCTGAGGCACATTCTGAAGAGGGAATTTTGTTCTAGACACATCACCTCTAGGCACCCTCACTTTTTCTGTGTACTGTAAGACTCAACAACAAAGTAGGGATTTTTTTTTTTTCCGTCTCCAACTGGAATGGTAGACTTTCACTGGGGCCAATTTTGAAAAGTCTCTGGAGTTGGTCTTCTCCCATGATATCTCTCAGAATAGTGAAAGAGGCTTCAATTGTGACACACGGAGCTAGTATTGTAAGTAAGAGTCTGGATTAGGGGACATAACACAGGTCTCTAAGGTCCAAATAAGTTTATTTCAAGTATTATGTTGTTTTTGTTGGTCTTATGTGGTTTCGTTCTGAAGAAATGTATTAGGGCAAAATGAAATATTGAAACATGATAAAGCCCATAGTAATCAAGCATTTAACCTCCCCTCTGCCACAAATTGTAGAATAGTTGACAGACAATGGGGGTTCCTGCTGTAGAACTGCTGGTACCATATTCAGCATTATATGTATGCCATTGATGGAAAGTACATGAGTCAGAAATCCTATCTCAGGAATTCACCCTCAATGTGTATTTTACAGAGGTGTCCAAAAGGTGCTACTGTTGTAGCCAACAGTGTAAAATATCCCAGAAAGTTAGTTCAAGGAATTATGTGGAGACACCATGCACGTAGATCAAGACTATCCAGTTCGATGGCCAAAAAGGTGCTAAATGATGGTATTTTTAGCTATTTATAGTGTTCAAGAATGACTAGATGGCTGCCTCTCACAATTTACCACCACAGGGATGAAAATAGAGAAGCAGAGGATAGAACAGTGGTTACCAGGGGAAGGAAGGTAGGGGTAACAGGGAGATGATGGTCGAAGGTTAAAAATTTGCAGTTTTATAAGATAAAAAGTCTAGAGATCTAATGTACAGAGCTATTAATATGTTACTGATGCCTGGAAACTTGCTAAGAGAGCAGATTTCAGATATTTCACACACACACCCCCAACACACATACAAACACAAAATGTTAACTACAAGAAAAGATGGATATATTAAATAGTTTAACTATAGGAGTTATTTCAGTATGTGTATGTATATGAAATATCATGATTTACAACTTAAATATTAATAACTTTGTTAAAAATTATATAAGATCAACAACAACAGCAAAATGGCAGTGAGACAGTGTAAGTAGCCGTATTGAGGGACCTCTCTCCCTGATGGGGTTTACATGCTTATGGAGGATTCACCAAGGACTCTGTGTGACTGCCTAGGATCTGGTCATAGTTAATGCCCATCAGACTCATGAAGATGAGTTTCAGAGTGACATCTACTCACCCAAGGTGTGGATGGATGCAGTCTATGGGACATACTGCCTTGGATCTGCCAGCCAGAATTGCTCAGAGAGACCTTTCTGAGCAATTCTATAAATGGGGGTGGGCAGGATGTATAGTTTTTTTTTAAAACTCGAAGATTTCAGTCTCCTCGATCCATAAAGCTCTCAGAGAATGTTCCCCAATTATTTCCAAAAAGTGTTTTTGGAATCTTGACCGTGGAAAATCTGGAAGCTTGCAAGTTAGCTATCTCTGATAGAACCTGTAGTTTGGGGACTGTGTCCATCCAGGACAATCTCTTAGGCACAATGATCTTGCCATGAGCCTCTGGGCTGAATAAGACCAGGAAGCTGAGGAGCTCATGGGGCAGCTGGATTTATGTCATCACTGTCACTTGGGCACCCATGGAAGATGCCTTTATTTTAAATCAATACCTTATATTTCAAATCCATGTGTATTTCACTACCTCCACTGATTTTTATGTCACTTAATCTTTACAATCACTTATGTGGTAGAAATTATGTCATTTTTAAGTAGAGAAATTGAGGCTCAGAGTTATTAAATATTTTGTTCTTGATTACAGTAAAAAAAAAAAAAGCACCAGTCATTAAGGAAAGACATCCATTGACACCTCTGTTTTAACAGTGGCCCTAAATGCAGATCTGATACTCTGCCCCCATTCTCATGATAATACAATGATGACAGTTACAGTCACTGAGTGCTTATCATTTTTCAGGCATGTGCTATGGCTATTCTTCTGATTGAGAAAAGTATCTAATTATCTCATTTACCATGAAGTATTAGACATCGAAAATAGCTTAATGAAGTCTGCTCTCAGACCGTTTTCCACTTTTAAAGAGATATATGGGTAGAGAAATGTGTAACCTAAAGGAATAAATGACTGTGGAATTTTAAGCCTTAGAATAGGTAGTAAAAGAAAGATTTGGGGGTCAAAGATGCTTCTAGAAGTCATTCTTTCTCTTTCATTTTCCACATTATTCCATAATCAGTTTTTCAACCCCAATTTTACTCAAAATAACCCTAAAGCAAAAGCAGACCTGAAAAAAAAGTTTCAGTAGATGTAAGTGTGCACAGTCAGACGATAAACAATCCCAACCCAGTTATCATCTCTAAAATTTAATTATTGGAAATTAATTTCTTGGCCTCTTCAATTAATTTTATCTCAGGATCCAAATATTCTGAAAGGTCATATACTTTTAGATATTATCAGTTACACTGTGCTGTGAATGAGATTACGGTTTATTGGCTCTGAAAGTTAGTTGAAAAGCTTTTTCCACTGAGAAGTGGAAACCAAAAGAAAGCAATTGGTTGACATATTAATATTTAAACAGAGCTCTAAGGGGGATGCTTATAAGACTGGGGGAGGGGTGGGGAGTGTCTGCATAATGCATTGTGGACGTAGTGTCACTGGAGGAGCGACAGAATTGAAAGAAGTTCTGGAGGGTCAGATTTAAGTCAGGGACCTAAGCAGGGGAAAGGGAGGATGGAACACAGCGCTCACTGCCCTGAAGTCTTGCATTGATTTTAGCTCTGCTGTGTCTTTCTGTCTGAGCCACATCCTGACTATCTAAATCTGTTTCTTCAACTCTAAAGTGAGAAAAATAGTAATGGAGGGGTGGGGGGCCAGTTATTTTGTGGGTGGAATTAGATACTGTGTGTAGAAGTCATTTGGGGAGGGTAAAGTTCTGTACAGATGTTGACAAGAATTCTTGAATGATGAGGACCAGCAAGAAAGTGGTGAGTTTGAGACTTCAGTGAGTTCCCAGTCTTGATGAGATAAGCAGGAGCTTCCTAAACTTGTAACCTGAAAAATCCCACACTGGACAGTTTGTAGATTAATTTTTCCATGCTGATGTGAACTTCAACAAATCACAGATTAGAAGCCTGCAGGAAAACAGTGCAAGATCAATGAACACATGATGTCCAACCCATGAAATCTTTGTAGCATCTGTGGCCTTTGTGCTAGGTGTTCATAAAAAAGCACCTTAATCTTTAAGGTGATTGCACTAAACATCAGATTCAAGTGATGGCTGTTTGGAATAAATGACTAGGGAACGATGATCTTCACTGGAAAGAATCTTCTTGTCCATCAAGACAGATAGTTAATGGCTGAGTAATATTTCATTGTGTATATGTACCACAGCTTTCTTATCCATTCATCTGTTGATGTACATCTAGGTTGCTTCCATGTCCTGGCTATTATAAACAGTGCTGCGATGAACATTGAGGTGCATGTGTCTCTTTCAATTGTGGTTTCCTCGGTGTGTATGCCCAGCAGTGGGATTGCTGGGTAGTATGGCAGTAATGATAACCCTATATATGAGACAGAATAAGAGACACAGATGCATAGAACAGTCTTATGGACTCTGAGGGAGAAGGTGAGGGTGGGACGTTCTGGGAGAATAGCATTGAAACATGTATATTATCATATGTGAAACAGAACACCATTCCAGGTTCGATGCATGAGACAAATGCTCAGGGCTGGGGCAATGGGATGACCCAGAGGTATGGGATGGGGAGGGAGGTGGGAGCGGGGTTCAGGATGGGGAACACATGTAAACCCATGGCTGATTCATGTCAATGTATGGCAAAAACCACTACAATATTGTAAAGTAATTAGCCCCCAACTAAAATAAATAAATTTATTTTAAAAATAAATAAATAAATAAATTCAACAACAACAAAAAAAGACAGATAGTTAAGTTGGCTGGATTGAGTAAGGAATTAGGAAATTAGGAAAGCCAATATAGATATGCCAGATGCTGACTTTGACTTAAGATCTACAACCATTGGTAATCTCTATCTCCATAGATGAAAGAGATGTGAGTCTAAATGACTGAATTTTCAGTCATCTTGTCCACTAAATGGACACACAACCAATCTTTTATGAATAAATGATGACAGATATGCATGCTTTTTAAACATTACTTTATATTTCCTTTTTGTTATAGATTCTTCTTTATTTTCTAGATCTGCTGCTATGAGTTGGCAGGTAGGCTTCTGTAGCCACTGGATGAGCTGACCTCTTGAGTGTTTTCTCTAGTTCATAGTCATTACCATGTGAAGAACATGCTGTTCATGTTGGATTGACCTGTGTCCTCTCTTGTCTCTCAGTAAACATCCAGGACTCTCAAATCTCAGATTTGCATCCTCTGTCCAAATTGTAATGCTATTGACTACAAGTGCAGCCTCAGGACGTGGGGGACTTAGGCTTAAGTGTGCCCAGATAAATATGCTGAGTGGCATATTCTAGTGCATAAAGAATGATATCTAAGTGTCTGCTTTGTTCAAAAATGCAATTTAAATTAAATTATATTCTTCCCCACAAGCTCTCCCCCTCCCCCTCCCCCACACAATCCCTGCATGTATATCTCCAGACCAGAAAGCAGTCACACTTGAAATAGCAGCAAATACAATCAGAGATACAATCAAAACTTCAAGTGTTGAGAATGCTCAGGCATATGGGAACATGGAGTAGAAATTGTTCTAGTCTTTTTAATAGATAGAAGCTGGGGTAACTTTCAGCTTCCCCATCTACATCAAAACATTAGGCTCCCAGCATACTGATGCCTGGAACATATCTTTGAAAAGGAATACAGTTTAATTATTTAATTGTTCATTTAGTTTTTCATTTTACAACAAAAGATTAGGCACAGTATAAGAAAACAGAAAGGCAGCAGTGGTGAAACGCATCATTTCTGGAATCAAACAGAACTGAGAATAAATCCTGGCTTGGTCCCTCAAGTTTTCTAACTATGAGTAAATTACAGGGTGCCCAATTGTCCATTTTTTCATGCATTGATTGGGATGAAGAACATTAACCTTATCTATCAAAATATCAATGACATTTTCCACAAAACTAGAATAAATAAAAAATTTGTATGGAAATTTAAAAGACTCTGAATAGACAAAACAATCTTGAGAAAGAACACAGACTAGAGGTATCAGCTCTCTGACTTCAGAGTACACTACAAATGTATAATAATCAAAACAGTATGGTACTGGCATTGACATATAGATCAGTGAAAAAGAATAGGGAGTCCAGAAATACATCCACACACTTACGAATATGTAATCTACAACAAAGGAAGCAAGAATATACAATGGGGAAAAAACAGCCTCTTCAATCAGTCGTGTTGGAGAAACTGAACAGCTACATGTGAAAGAATGAAATTAGAAAAATCTCTCACGTGATACACAAAAATAAAATGAAACATTATTAAAAACCTAAATGTAAAACTAGAAATTATAAAACTCCTAGAAGAGAATATATGCAGAAAACTCTTTGACGTAAATAACAGCCATATTTTTTCCATCTTTCTCCTAAAGCAAAGTAAACAAAAGCAAAAAATGAACAAAGGGAATCTAATTAAACTTAAGAGCTCTCCATGTCAAAGGAAACCATCAAGAAAATGAAAGATGACCTGCTGAATGGGAAGGGATATTTTCAAATGATATGGCCATATAAGGGGTTAATATCAAAAATATATTAACAGCTCACACAACTCAGTATCAAAAAACAAACAATCCAATTTAAAATGGGCAGAAGACCTAAAGAGACATTTTTCCAAAGAAGACATACAGATGGCTGACAGGCACATGAAAAGATGCCAAATGTCATTCATCATCAGGGAGATGCAAATCAAAATTATAGTGAGATATCACCTCACACCTGTGAGAATGGCTGCCATCAAAAAGATGACAAATAACAAATGTCAGTGAGGCTGTGGAAAAAAAGAGAACCCTTGTACACTCTTGATAAGAACGTAAATTCATGCAGCCAATATGAGAAACATTATGGAGTTTCCTCAAAACACTGAAAAATAAAACTATCATATGATCTAACAATTCTATTCCTGGCCATGTATCTGAAGAAAGTGAAAACCCTTATTTGAAAAGATACATGCATCCAAATGTTCACAGCAGCATTATTTACAACAGCCAGGGTAAGGAAGCAACCCAAGTGCCCAGTAATAGATGAACAGATAAAAAAGGGATATTGTATATATGTATTTACACAATGGAATACTACTCAATAATAGAAAAGAATGAAATCTTGCCATTTGCAACAACATGAATGGACTTGTGATTATTACACTTAGTGAAATGTTAGGCAGGAAAAGACAAATATTTGTCATTATCTTTTTATTTGTCATTTGTCATTATTATTTGTCATATATGGAATCTGAAAAATAAAACAAGCAACTGAGTATAGACAAACAGAAACAAATTCACAAATATAGAAAACAGACTAGTGGTTACCAGTGGAGAGAGGAAAAGGAGGAGGACAAGTTAAGAGGTACAACCTCTTATGTATAAAATAAATAAGCCCCAAGTATATACTGTTCGGCACAGGAAATATAGTCAATATTTTATAACTTTAATTGAAATATAATCTACAAAAATCCTGAATCACCATGTTGTATACCTGCAATAATATAATACTATAAATCAACTACACTTCATTAAAAAGATACATTACAAAAAAAAAATATTCACCTCATAGTATTGCTTAGGATATCATCCGAGGCAGGGTAGGGAACATAATCTGTATAAACAGCACTTATAATTTACATTTGACAAATGGAAGTTATCACAATAGTACGTAACTGAACATATGATGGCCCAGGAGGTAAAATGCGTTCCTCTAAACATTCAAACATGTTAGGTCATATAGGGACTGGAATATAAAAGTAGGGATTCAAGAAATACCTGGAGTAACAGGCAAGTTTGCATTGGAGTACAGAATGAAGCAGGGCAAAGGCTAATAAAGTTTTGCCAAGAGAATGCACTGGTCATAACAAACACCCTCTTCCAATAACACAAGAGAAGACACTACACATGGACATCACCAGATGGTCAATATCGAAATCAGATTGATTATATTCTTTGCAGCCAAAGATGGAGAAGCTCTATACAGTCAGCAAAAACAAGACAAGGAGCTGACTGTGGCTCAGATCATGAACTCCTTATTGTCAAATTCAGACTTAAATTGAAGAAAGTAGGGAAAACCACTAGACCATTAAGGTATGACCTAAATCAAATCTCTTATGATTATACAGTGGAAGTGACAAATAGATTCAATGGATTAGATCTGATAGAATCCTTGAAGAGCTATGTACGGAGGTTCGTGACATTGCACAGGAGGCACTGAACAGGACCATACCGAAGAAAACGAAATGCAAAAAGGCAAAATGGTTGTCTGAGGAGGCCTTACAAATAGCTGTGAGTAGAAGAGAAGTTAAAGGCAAAGGAGAAAAGGAAAGATATACACATTTGAATGCAGAGTTCTAAAGAACAGGAAGGAGAGATAAGATAGCCTTCCTCAGTGATCAGTGCAAAGAAATAGAGGAAAACTATAGAATGGGAGAGTCTACATATCCCTTTAAGAAAATTAGAGATACAAGGGGAACATTTCATGCAAAGATGGGCACAATAAAGGACAGAAATAGTATGGACCTAACAGAAGCAGAAGATATTAAGAAGAGATGGCAAGAATACACAGAAGATCTACATAAAAAAGATCTTCAAAACCCAGATAGTCATGACGGTGTGATTACCACACTAGAGCTAGACATTCTGGAGTGCAAGGTCAAGTGGGCTTTAGGCAGCATCACTATGAACAAAGCTAGTGGAGGTGATGGAATTCCAGTTGAGCTATTTCAAATCCTAAAAGATGATGCTTGGGATGATGCTGTACTCAATATGCCAGCAAATTTGGAAAACTCAGCAGTGGCCACAGGACTGGAAAAGGTCAGTTTTCATTCTAATCCCAAAGAGAGACAATGCCAAAGAATATTCAAACTGCCACACAATTGCACTCATCTCACAGGCTAGTAAAGTAATGCTCAAAATTCTCAACCCAGGCTTCAACAGCACATGAACCATGAACTTCCAGATATTCAAGCTGGATATAGAAAAGGCAGAGGAACCAGAGATCAAATTGCCAACATCCGTTGGATCATCGAAAAAGCAAGAGAGCTCCAGAAAAAATATCTACTTCTGTTTATTGACTATGCCAAAGCCTTTGATTGTGTGGACCACATCAAACTATGGAATATTCTTCAAGATATGGGAAAACCAGACCACCTCACCTGCCTCTTGAGAAATCTGTATGCAGGTCAGGAAGGAACAGTTAGAACTGGACATCAAACAACAGACTGGTTCCAAATCGGGAAAGGAGTATGTCAATGTTGTATATTGTCACCCTTTTTATTTAACTTATATGCAGAGTACATCATGAGAAATGCTGGGTTGGATGAAGCATAAGCTGGAAACAAGATTGCCTGGAGAAATATCAATAACTTCAGATATGCAGATAACACCACCCTTATGTCAGAAAGCAAAGAAGAACAAAAGAGTCTCTTGATGAAAGTGGAAGAGGAGAGAGAAAAAGTTGGCTTAAAACTCAACTTTCAGAAAACTAAGATCATGGCATCTGGTCTCATCACTTCATGGCAAATAGATGGTGAGACAATGGAATCAGTGACAGACTTTATTTTCTTGTGCTCCAAAATCACTGCAGATGGTGACTGCATCATTAAAAGATGCTTGCTCCTTGGAAGAAAACTTATGAGCAACCTAGATAGCATACTAAAAAGCAGAGACGTTACTTTGCCAGCAAAGGTCTAGTGAAAGCTATGGTTTTTCCAGTAGTCATGGTATGGATGTGAGAGTTGGACCATAAAGAAAGCTGAGCCCCCAAAAACTGATGCTTTTGAACTATGGTGCTGGAGAAGACTCTTGAGAGTCCTTTGGACTGCAAGGAGATCCAAGCACTCCATCCTAAAGGAAATCAGTCCTGAATATTCATTGGAAAGACTGATGCTGAAGCTGAAACTCCAATACTTTGACCACCTGATGCCAAGAACTGACTCATTTGAAAAGATCCTGATACTGGGAAAGATTGAAGGCAGGAGGAGAAAGGGATGACAGAGGATGAGATGGTTGGATGGCATCACTGTCTCAATGGACATGAGTCTGAGTAAACTCCAGGAGTTGGTGATGGACAGGGAGGCCTGAGGTGCTGCAGTTCATGGGGTTGCAAAGAGTTGGACATGACTGAGTGACTGAACTGAATTGAACTGAACTGAGCTCGTGGTCATAGTCCCTGAATGAGGAGTACAGATACAGTAGAGGAAGTTATAACAGATAAGCCCACACAGAGGGAAAGGAGAGATTTGCCTTCGTGCTAAACAGGAAGTCATTTACACTGGCCAATATCATTCGCATTTTGAACTTCATGTTTTACACAACACAGGTCTCTCTTTAAGTCTGTACCCACTGCAGATGTGGGGATGTGGCTGCATTGCAGCTGGTATTCTTCCATTGCCCTGTGGGTCTTGGCCCTGGTTCCTGACACAAAGGCCAGGCCACAGGAAATGATGCAGAGATCATTGAGGGTTTGTGTCCCTTTCCATCAGAGATTCTCTCCTCTTTCAGCAGATGCTGTTTCCATCCATAGCATCCAGTGCCCAGAGTGTTGCTACTGAGTACCAAGACAGCCTACCATAAATTCTGCCTGTAGTGTCCCTCATTCTCCTCATCTATCCTAAATGATGAGTTCACTGGTTCATTCTTTCAAGGAAAGTCAGTCAATTTAACCACAACTCGGTTTTATTTCTAATAAAGGTCTCTCTTCTTACCACCAACACATTGGAAATTTCAAATCTTGGCTAGGATCTTGTAGAGAAGTTTTGAGCCAGGGGACCTTTCACATCTCTCTGATCATTCTCTATACACTTTTCCATTCTCAAGATAGCTGGTTCTGGTTATATGTAAAAATAAAAAGAAATTAGGTAATTAATCAGATGAATAGTGAAAAACTAATCAGCACCTAAGTGTTAACACCATCACCACCCCTTAAAAACCACCCTAGGGAGCAGAATGGGCACTAGGTACAAGGAGAACATTTTGTGTAATGTGAATCATGGTTCCCTGGTGGCTCATTTGATAAACAATTCACCTGCAATGTGGGAGACCTGGGTTTGATCCCTGGGATGAGAAAATCCCCTGGAGAAGAGAACAGCTACCCACTCCAGTAGTCTGGCCTAGAGAATTCCATGGACTGTATAGTCCATGGATTGCAAAGAGTTGGACATAACTGAGTGACTTTCATTTTCACTTGAGAGGTATTAGGGTGCAGGGTTGATGAACTTGATTTTCCAATCAACTTCCAGGGTTGTATCTTAGCTCTGTAACTTTCTATCTGTGTGACCTTGGACAAATTGCTTGATCGCTCTTTGCTTGTTTCTTTATATGTAAAAAGAGAAATGATTGCATTTGCTGGGCCTTGTTGTTAAATGTTAAGTGAACAGCACTCACACAGTGCTTGGAACAGCTCATGACAAATATGCAGCGAGATTTAGTTTTTATTATTAATGCAGGATAAGTTCAATGCCTTTGGCATCAGGTAGACTATGGTTGGAGCTTTGGATCCTTCACCTCTGGGAATCAGCAAGTTATGAATCTCCCTATGCCTCAGTTTTCTCATCTGTAAAAGAGAAGCAATAATTATGTCCACTACTTCTATAGGGAAGTTGTGATGATTAGATTAAATACATTGCTTAGCACATTATATATTCATAATTGAGAGTAACTACTGATTACTAATGAATTAGACTGACATTTCATGGTGTATCCAAAATCAGCATTTAGAACGATCAGTGTTATTTTATTTATGTGATTATTTTCATAAAGACCTGATGTAATGACATACTTCAAAGTCTGTCTCAAATGCATCTTTATCTGTAGCCTGCTTGACCAAACAACGCAGTTTTCCATAATCCTGCTTGTGAATGGCTTATGGTGCATTGGTTTGCATATAGTTTATTTCTCCTGAAAGGAAGAGACCATCATATATACCTTTTTTTTCTTTATTTGCCCCACAATTTGTCAGAATGCCCCACAACATGGTAGATAGATACTGGTTCTTTAAATTCTCCCATGGAGGCCATCAATTTTCTTCCTCTGTAGCTGTTTATTCCACTACTGTTTCAGTGGTATGCTCTAAACATGATTAACAGTCCTTTTCCTTCAGCTACGAGCTCAGTAACTTCTCAGTGGTACATGGAAAGGGCACATGAGAAAGATAGGCTTCAGATACCTCAAGCTTTTTTTTTTTTTTAATTAAATAGCTTGAATCAGAAGTTTCAAAGCTGGTTTTAGTCTCAGGACAGAGACGAGTTCCTAAGGTTTGTGCATATTATCAGTGAAGCTCCTTATGGATCTGACTTGACTTGACATTGTTTCTTTCTTCTTGCCTCCAAATGACTGATATCTTCAGAAAATGAATGTCTGTAAAAATTAGGACAAAATACTTAATATCAAACACCAATGAGGAATTTTTCAACTTTAATTGATTATGATCACGTGAGGCTGATTCTTAGTTAAAGTATTTATTTCTGTCCATATTTTCCCCCAAATTTGGAATTCAGTCATTAGTATAGTCTACTGGACATGAAACAACAGACTGGTTCCAAATTGGGAAAGGGGTACGTCAAGGCTGTATATTGTCACCCTGCTTATTTAACTTTTATGCAGAGTACATCATGAGAAATGCTGGGCTGGATGAAACACAAGCTGGGGTCAAGACTACTAGGAGAAATATCAATAACCTCAGATATGCATATGACATCACCCTTATGGCAGAAAGCGAAGAGGAGCTAAAGAGCCTCTTGATGACACTCTCCGACATAAATCACAGCAGGATCCTCCATGACCCACCTCCCAGAATATTGGAAATAAAAGCAAAAATAAACAAATGGGACCTAATTAAAATTAAAAGCTTTTGCACAACAAAGGAAACTATAAGCATGGTGAAAAGACAGCCTTCAGAATGGGAGAAAATAATAGCAAACGAAGCAACAGACAAACAATTAATCTCAAAAATATACAAGCAACTCCTGCAGCTGAATTCCAGAAAAATAAACGACCCAATCAAAAAATGGGCCAAAGAACTAAACAGACATTTCTCCAAAGAAGACATACAGGTGGCTAACAAACACATGAAAAGATGCTCAACATCACTCATTATTAGAGAAATGCAAATCAAAACCACAATGAGGTACCATTTCACGCCAGTCAGAATGGCTGCTATCCAAAAGTCCACAAGCAATAAATGCTGGAGAGGGTGTGGAGAAAAGGGAACCCTCTTACACTGTTGGTGGGAATGCAAACTAGTACAGCCACTATGGAGAACAGTGTGGAGATTCCTTAAAAAACTGGGAATAGAACTTCCATATGACCCAGCAATCCCACTGCTGGGCATACACACTGAGGAAACCAGAATTGAAAGAGACGCGTGTACCTCAGTGTTCATCACAGCACTGTTTACAATAGCCAGGACATGGAAGCAACCTAGATGTCCATCAGCAGACGAATGGATAAGGAAGCTGTGGTACATATACACAATAGAATATTACTCAGCCATTAAAAAAATACATTTGAATCAGTTCTATTGAGATGGATGAAACTGGAGCCCATTATACAGAGTGAAGTAAGCCAGAAAGAAAAACACCAATACAGTATACTAATGCATATATATGGAATTTGAAAGATGGTAACGATAACCCTATATGCGAGACAGAATAAGAGACACAGATGCATAGAACAGTCTTATGGACTCTGAGGGAGAAGGTGAGGGTGGGACGTTCTGGGACAATGGCATTGAAGCATGTGTATTATCATATGTGAGACAGAACACCATTCCATGTTTGATGCATGAGACAAATGCTCAGGGCTGGGGCAGTGGGATGGCCTGGAGGGATGGGATGGGGAGGGAGGTGGGAGAGGGGTTCGGGATGGGGAACACATGTGGACCCATGGCTGATTCATGTCAATGTATGGCAAAAACCACTACAATAAAAAAATAAAATAAATAAAAAATAAAAAGGGGAAAAAAAAAGAAAATGAAAGAGGAGAATGAGAAAGCTGGCTTAAAACATTCAAAAAACTAAGATCATGGCATTTGGTCCCATCACTTCATGTCAAATAGATGGGGAAACAATGGAAACAGTGACAGACTTTATTTTCTTGTGCTCCAAAATCACTGCAGATGGTGAGTGCAGCCATGAAATTAAAAGACATTTTCTCCTTGGAAGAAAAGTTATGACCAACCTAGATAGCATATTAAAAAGCAGAGACACACTTTGCCAGCAAAGGTCTGTCTAGTCAAAGCTATGGTTTTTCTAGTAGTCATGTATGGATGTGAGAGTTGGACCATAAAGAAGGCTGAGTGTCAAAGCATTGATGTTTTTGAACTGTGGTGTTGGAGAAGACTCTTGAGAGTCCCTTGGACTGCAAGATCAAACTAGTCAGTCCTAAAGGAAATCAAGCCTGCATATTCATTGGAAGGACTGATGCTGAAGCTGAAACTCCAGTACTTTGGCCACTTGATGCAAAGAACTGACTCACTGCAAGAGATCCTGATTTTGGGAAAGACTGAAGGCAGGAGGAGAAGGGGACAAGAGAGGATGAGATGGTGCATCACCGACTTGATGGACATGAGTTTGAGCAAGCTCTGGGAGTTGGTGATGGACAGGGAAGCCTGGTGTGCTACAGTCCATGGGGTTGCAAAGAGTTCAGACACTACTGAACGACTGAACTGACTGAAATCTCTATAATCTTCCTTAGTGTTTCCAGTTCAACAACAATGATGGCTTTTTTGGGTCAACTCAAACTTCTTGATAATATATGTGCGATAGACCTAGGCACTCACTGTGAAAATGCCCTCTTGGCACTAGTTTAAGACAGTGATTCTGCCCGAGTTATAGCTGGAGAGGTACCTTCACAAGTCTCATGCAGAGATCATCAAACAAAACCCAAGCATAATTTTTGGTCCCTTGAAGTCCAGCTTTAACATTATGTTGGACTAAATAAAACACAACTCAGCAACCAAGTGTAGTTTTAAAAGAGTTAAAATGTAGGTTCTGTTCTTCATTAGATTTTTCAAAGACCATAAATAGTTTTTCTCTAGTGACTCATAGTAATATTTCACAGCATTATTTTCTCTCCACTTTTGCTACAATTTAGGCTGGCATAAATGGACACAAGTGTTAAGTGAAGGGTTAGGAAAACAGAAGACCTGTGAAGGTAAGGATAAAGCAAGTGAGGACACCATGTAGGGATATAGATAAGCCCAATAATATTGGTAGTATTCCCCAATTAGCATAGGTTTGTTATAACCTTATATTATTTATAATAAGAGAATATTTCCCTAACACATGTTCATACCACACATATACAAATACACACACACACACATCAGAGGGAAGTGTCATAAACAATAATACACCTTACTGATTGATTGGTTTAGTGAATAAGAGGAAGGCGTGCATGTTCTACATATAGCTATTTTACTGTATGAATGTGATCGCACAGCTTCATGATCAATACAACTTGGAGAGGAAATGGGGAAGTTATTCATTCATCTATCCATTCATTTATTCACAAAATTCTTTTGGATACTTACTAGAAGCCAGGCACTTTTTCTGGAGAGTGGGGCCACTATCTTGAAAAAAAAAACAAAGCCCCTGACCCCAGGAGCTTACATTTCTTGGGAGGAGGGGTGACAATAAAGGTAGAATGAAAGAAGTGTTATGAAGAGCAGGATAAAGGAACAGAAAGGGGTTCTGTTTTACATGGGGTTTCACAGACATTTTCTCTTAAAAGGTAATATCTGTGGAAAGATCAGAACCAAGAGAGAAATGAGATTAGAGGCAAGATAGACGGGCTGAAGGGAGGCAGCAACAACCCAGCATTGTTTTTTAATACCTTCATTCCATTTATGAATGGAATGCTTTTTTTCTTTCCTTCTTCTATTATTTTTTTTTCTTAAGAAATCCTGTGCTTCTTGAAATGTGAAATAGGTGAAGGAAAATACAGTTCGGGACCATTAATTGTGCTTTCTTATTGAGTATATAAATTTGATGTCAAACAGGCCTGGCTGAAATGGTATATATTTATTTCAAAAATATCATTTCTGTAAGGCATTGCTGCATCATCCTATTGATTTAAGGATGGGTGTGATTGTGCCTGATGCTTTTATGAAAGGCAGGCTATTAACAAACTAAATTGAAAAACTAGTGAGTCTGCCTTTCCGGGCCCAATCCAGCATGCTACCCATGTGAGGCTTAAATGGGAAAATACTGTAAAAAGACTTATTTTAATGTGACAGACTCCTCATTGCAATCCATAAACCTTATTTGCTGTGAAGAAAAAAAAATCCTACAAGATAGAATTCTCATGCTTGGGCAGCAATCTCCCTCTGGTTTCTCTCCCATCCATAGCAACATTAATCTTTTCATTTCAGAAGCTGACTCTCTTTGACCTTGTTGGACATTAGGATTAAAATCTTGTGTAAGACAAGGCAGCTTTAAGAGAGTCAGAGAAACCATGGATGCTAAAGCAGAAAGTCATTGAAAGTGTCCAGGAATGGAAGTTCTTGCAGAATTCCTGCTGTGGGGCTGGAGGCTTAAACCTGGGGTATGACATCTGTGAGATAGTAGTTTTTACCTCATTAAAGTTTAACTTTGCTTTGCAGACAGAAACTGAGGCACAATAAGGGATGACACTTGTCTGCTATTATACAGCACACTAGTAGCAGAACTTATGTCCCAGAGCTGTTCCCAATCAACCTCACTCTTTTATATCCCACCTTCCTATGAATGTAAGAGTTATGTGGGCTTCCCTGGTGGCTTAGATGGCAAAGAATCCACTTGCAATGCGGGAGATCTGGGTTTGATCCCTAGGTTGGTAAGATCTCCTGGAGAAGGACATGTCAACCCACTTCAGTAATTCTTGCCTGGGGAAACCCCATGAACAGAGGAGCCTGGTGGGCTACAGTCGATGGTCTGTCATTGTTTCCACAGTTTCCCCCTCTATTTGCCATGAAGTGATGAGACTGGATGCCATGATCTTAGTTTTCTTAATGTTGAATTTTAAGCCAGCTTTTTCACTCTCCTCTTTCACTTTCATTAAGAGGCTCTTTAGTTCTTCTTCCCTTTCTGCCATAAGGGTGGTGTCATCTGCATATCTGAGGTTATTGATATTTCTCCTGGATATCTTGATTCTAGCTTGTGCTTTATCCAGCCTGGCATTTTGCATGATGTACTCTGGATGTTAAATAAGCAGGGTGACAATATACAGCCTTGGCATACTCCTTTCCCAATTTGAAACCAGTTTGTTGTTGCATGCCCAGTTCCAACTGTTGCTTCTTGATCTGTATACAGATGTCTCAGGAGGCAAGTGAGGTGGTCTGGTATTCCCATATCTTGAAGAATTTTCCAGTTTGTTGTGAGCTACACAGTCAAAGGTTTTGGCATAGTCGATGAAGCAGAAGTAGACATATTTCTAGAATTCTCTTGCTTTTTCTATGATCTAATGGATGTTGGAAATTTGATCTTTGTATTCTCTGCATTTTCTAAATCCAGGTTGTACATCTGGAAGTTCTCAGTTCACATTATGTTGAAGCCTCACTTGGAGAATTTTGAGCATTTCTTTGCTAGAATGCGCTGCTGCTGCTGCTAAGTTGCTTCAGTCGTGTCCGACTCTGTGCAACCCCACAGATGGCAACCCACCAGGCTCCACCATCCCTAGGATTCTCCAGGCAAGAATACTGGAGTGGGTTGTCATTTCCTTCTCCATGCTAGCATGTGGGATGAGTGCAATTGTGGGGTAGCTTGAAAATTCTTTGGCATTGCCGTTCTTTGGTATTGGAATGAAAACTGACCTTTTCCAATCCGGTGGCCACTGCTGAGTTTTCCATATTTGCTGGCATATTGAGTGCAGCACTTTCACAGCATCATCTTTTAGGATTTGAAATAGTTCAACTGGAATTCCATCACCTTCACTAGCTTTGCTTATAATGACGCTTCCTAAGACCCATTTGACTTTGCATTCCAGGATATCTGGCTCTAGGTGAGTGCCATCATGGTTATCTGGGTCATGAAGATCTTTTTTGTATAGTTCTTCTGTGTATTTTTGCTACCTCTTCTTAATATCTTCTGCTTCTGTTAGGTCTATACCATTTCTGTCCTTCATTGTGACCATCTTTGCATGAAATGTTCCCTTGGCATCTCTTATTTTCTTTGGAACTCTGCATTCAAATGGGTATATCTTTCCTTTTCTCCTTTGCCTTTAGCTTCTCTTCTTTTCTCAGCTATTTGTAAGACCTCCTCAGACAACCATTTTGCTTTTAGCATTTTTTTTTCTTGAGGATGGTCTTGATCTCTGCCTCCTATTCAGTGTCATGAACCTCTGTCCATAGTTCATCAGGCACCCTGTCTAACGTATCTAGTCCCTTGAATATATTTGGCACTTTCACTGTAGAATTGTAAGGGATTTGATTTAGGTCATACATGAAAGGTCTAGTGGTTTTCCCTACTTTATTCAATTTAAGTCTGAATTTGGCAATAAGGAGTTCATGATCTGAGCCACAGTCAGCTCCCCGTTTTGTTTTTGCTGACTGTATAGAGCTTCTTCATCTTTGACTTTAAGTAAACATTTAATCCTGTATAAATCTTGAATGTCTCCTGTGGAGGCTCAGGCCAGTGGTGACGTGCTTCAGGATCAAGGGCTCCAGTTGCTGCAGACCAGAGCTGCCCTGGTCTGTGGGTGTGTGGCATTAACCCTCTTGGAGGAGGTCACCATTAGCCCCACCATAGAGCTGCTGAGCAGAGGACCCACAAACTGCAGAACAATTATACCAAAGAAATTCTCACAGTGTTAAGAAATTTCTAGGACCCACAACAGATTTCTCAACGTGGGGATCTAGCAAAGGGACTGAGAACCCCCAGGGAATTGGACTTTGGAGGCCAATGTGATTTGATTACAGAACTTCCACTGGACTGGGGAAACAGACTGTTGGAGGGCACAAACAAAACCTTGTGCACACCAGGACCCAGGAGAAAGGAGCAGTGACCACACAAGAGACTGAGCCAGACTTGCCTGTGTGTGTCCAGGAGTTTCTAGGGGAGGCATGGGTCAAAAGTGGCTTGGTGTGGGATCAGTGGCACTGAATACAACAGTAAGGGCATTCGTTCTTTTGAAGGAGATCACCATTACCACCATTACCCCTACCATACTTTGGTCTCAGGCCAACCATCAGGGAGAGAACATAGCCTGACTCATTAATAGAAAATTAAAGATTTACTAAGCATGGCCCTGCCCATCAGAACAAGATCCAGATTCCCCCACAGTCTCTTCCATCAGGAAGCTTCCACAAGCCCCTTATCCTTATCCATCAGAGGGAATGAGGTAAGAGTATATAAAACTGCTAGGAGTAAGATCAGTGCCAGATCTAATATATGGCTTGAGACCAGTTAGGGAAACATTTCTCCTTTCTTTCTTTCTTCCTTCCTTTCTTCCTTCCTTCCTTCCTTTCTCCCTCCCTCCATCCCTTCCTTCTCTCCCTCCATCCCTGTCTTCCTACCTCTTTCCCTTATCTTCTCTTCCCTGCCTCTGTTTTTCTTTCTCTTTTTTTAATTGGAGTACAATTGCTTTACAACGGTGTGTTAGTTTCTGCTGTACAACAAACTGAATCAGGATATGTATGCATATATCCCCTCCCTCTTGAGCCTCCCTCCCTCCCACCCCCATTCCATCCCTCTAAGTCATCAGAGAGCTTCAAGCTGAGGTCCTCGTGCTATACAGCAGCTTCCCTCCAGCCATCTGTTTTACACATGGTAGCGTATATAGGTTCCCCCTTCTCCATACGCTCCCTCCTTTTTTCTGTTCTTCCTGCTAACTTGATAACAGTGTCTGCAAAGTCACTCATGGTAATAGATGCAGCTATGAAAGAAAGGTATCCCAAAGGGAGCGTGGAAGCCTTTCTCATTACATTAGGAGGATTTTGTCCCTTTTGGAAAGAAGGAAAGGGGCACAGTAAGTGGCAGTTCTTCCCCAAGGAAAAACACTCTCTAGAGACATGCCTGGGCTCAGTTCTCATTCTTCAGAAGTTGGGTGACCTTGGGCTCCCCTGCTGTGTGCACCCCCAGCCTCGTGGATACATTTTGGTGATGAAATGAGAAGTATCTGCTCGTCACTTACTCTGCATTTTGTTCAAGTTATACTTCATTAAAGCAGAAAGCACTCTGAATTTCCCTCATTTTCCCTCACTAGTCCTTATTTTGCCCTCTCCCATTCACCCTCCCCTTCTACTTTATGTCCTCCTCTTCTTTCCCTCCCTCCTGCAACACTCATACTCATTTCTACTGGCTGGAATTTCAAAACGACTTCCAACTAGACACAAAGAAATCCTGTTTCTATGCACAGACAGCCTTCAGACTGATGGCCCCATTGCATTAGCATACAATAAAAGCCAGCAGGGGGTGCATCTCCCGCTGTGATCCTGGGTCTCTGTGCCTCAGGGGGGTGGGAAGGTTCCCAGGGTGCCGCTCCTCGCTCTTGTAATGAGGCATTTGCACACTTTGGTGACAGCTCCGCAGCCTCAATGGCAGCTGCAATCTCCATGAAAGGAGAGGGCAGAGGTCAACCCCGTGCATCCTATGATCTGGCTGGGGGTTTCCTGGTTTCACTTCTTTAATCTTTCACTGCCCTGAGAAATGTTTGAAACTCTAACTTTTGTATTTATCAGGAGTTAGACAGCTTATATTGAGGGGGGCATTATTCCTAGAAATTCCTCATTAAAAATATAAAGGGTAATTCAATTAAACATTTACACCGCTGCACCTGCTTGCCAATCCTATATGAGAAGAGGGCAGAACAGTGATTATGGAAAAAGAAAGAGTGTGTCACCTTTCGGCTGCTAGAGAGTTTCTCAATACAACACTACTCTGTATTGCCAGTGGGGCTCCTGGGTTATTCCAAGCCCGGTGTTGCAGGACTTCAACACCCAGAGTTCAGGTTCCTCCTGGCCCCATACTGGGCACCAACATAAACTCTATGGCCACCGTGGACTCAAGATAGACTCTCTCCACTGGGCTCTTTGGCCCTATCACTTCCACTAGCTCTAAAGCTGCCACGGATCCTGCACCCCAGTCTTCTCTGGCATAAAGTCACCATGAAGCCCACGCTTGCAAGTGATGGTCAAGTAGTTTTGTTTAAACCTGTGACAAATAGGTCTCTGGAGGGGAGAGGATTGAACTCAGCACATATCCACACTTTGAGCTTGTCAGCTCTTACTGTTTCTATTTTACAAGAGCCCAGAGAAAATAGAGCTGAAATGTAGCAAGTTCCATTTCACCTCTATGTGATATTGCCCTCTCTCCAGAGAGGGAGTGGACAGAAATAAGCAGGTTAACAGTCCATGGAAAAAAAAAAAAAAAAAGAATGGACTGTCAATTCCAGATAGAATTAGGATAATTGATATATGTAGGCCCCTTGGTGAGAAAATGTCATATAGCTAGATTGTACCCCAAGTTCTTTGCCTAAAATCTACCTTCTCTCCTGCAGTCAATTCAGATCTGAATCTTTTCTCCCAGACACACGTGGATTCCTCGAGGACATGGAGTCTTACAGACCTCATGCCATGGTCCTGGCCTTCCTCCTGTTTTTAGGAAGCATTAAAGAATAAGGAACCAGAGATCAAGTTGCCAACATCCGTTGGATCATTGAAAAAGCAAGAGAGTCCCAAAAAAACATCTGCTGCTTTATTGACTACGCCAAAGCCTTTGACTGTGTGGATCACAACAAACTGTGGAAAATTCTTCAAGAGATGGGAATACCAGACCACCTGACTCGCCTCCTAAGAAATCTGTATGAAGGTCAGGAAGCAACAGTTAGAACTGGACATGGAACAACAGACTGGTTCCAAATCAGGAAAGGAGTATGTCATGGCTATATATTGTCACTCTGCTTATTTAACTTATATGCAGAGTACATTATGAGAAACGCTGGACTGGATAAAGCACAAGCTGGAATCGAGACTGCCGGGAGAAATATCAGTAACTTCAGATATGCAGATGACACCACCCTTATGGCAGAAATGAAGAAGAACTAAAGAGCCTCTTGATGAAAGTAAGAGGAGAGTGAAAAAGTTGACTTAAAACTCAGCATTCAGAAAACTAAGATCATGGCATCTGGTCCCATCATTTCATGGCAAATAGAAGGGGAAGCAATGGAAACAGTGGCAAAATTTATTTTGGGGGGCTCCAAAATCACTGCAGATGGTGACTGCAGCCATGAAATTAAAAGACTCTTGCTCTTTGGAAGAAAAGTTATGACCAGCCTAGACAGCATATTAAAAAACAGAGACAGTACTTTTCCAGCAAAGGTCCATCTAGTCAAAGCAATGGTTTTTCCAGTAGTCATGTATGGATGTGAGAGTTGAACTATAAAGAAAGCTGATCATCAAAGAATTGATGCTTTTGAACTGTGGTGTTTGCAAAGACTCTTGAGAGTGCCATGGACTGCAAGGAGATTAAACTAGTCCATCCTAAAGGAAATCAGTCCTGAATATTCATTAGAACGACTGATGCTGAAGCTGAAACTCCAATACATTGACCACCTGATGCGAAGAAATGATTTGTTTGAAAAGACCCTGATGCTGGGAAAGATTGAAGACAGGAGGAGAAGGGGACGGCAGAAGTTGAATTGGTTGGATGGTATCACCGACTCAGTGGACATGAGCTTGAGTGACTCCTCCAGGAGTTGGTGATGGACAGGGAGGCCTGGTGTGCTGCAGTCCATGGGGTCGCAAAGAGTCAGACACAGGTGAATGACTGAACTGAACTGAAGAGTAAGAGAGACAATGGTATGATTTAGGGTCATGATCACCAGATAGGTGTTTCACAGAGGAATTTGAATACTATTTCTGCCCCTTCCTTTCTCTGTCCCCTTTACTTAATCATTAAATATTTTTTCTGATCCTTCTTCCTCAACTTTAAGTTGGGTATAATCATTCATTTCTTATGAGGTTGTTGTATGGATTCAGAAGCTTGTGAATGTATAAGTATCTGGCATATAGTAGGGGTCTAATACATAGCAATTATTACAATGATTTTACTCTTGCATATCCCCTGTATTCCAGCCAACCTGTCTAAAGGGCCTTGTTTAAATTTCACTCACACCGTGGAACTATTTTGATAGCACTAACTCTGGTTAACTTTTATCTCTTCTAAATTTTTTTAGTGTATTTATAAGATACTTACTTGGCACTCACTTCTTTGTCTTAATTACCTTGTCAAGCACATAGAGTCTGTATATCAAACAAGGTTGATAGAGACTGTTCCCTACTTCTGTCTTTTCTCCCTCCCCACCTAGAGGCATTTTCCTGCACTGATTCTTGAGCCAGTCCCAAGTGATTCAGAAAATACTGAAGACACTCTGAACTTCTGTGTAGGCACCACTTTACCCTTTAACATTTTCCAGAAGATGTCCTTGTTATTTTCAGGTAAGCTTTCTGTGACCATGACTCCAAACTGGCAAAATATGGGTTAAACCATATGCTCCCAATTTCTTTCCTCCACGTTCATAATTTGCTTGAACTTCAAATTCAATATCCCCCAATTCTAGCAAAAATGAGCTTCAGTCAAGGCTCATGTATATGACTCTAGTCCTGGGCACCTATGTAGTAATTCAGACAGGGTGTAGGAGTGAGATCCTGCCTATAAACCCCAGCTGGAGGGCCTGGACTGCACCTTCTAGAAAGAGACTCTTCCAGAGCTGTCCCAGTGTTCAAAGATCAACAGCTGTCCAAAGCCCCTATGCCTTGTGTTTTTGTGTTCTTATTGCCCTGGGCATCCTTTCTGTGCCAGCTTAAACTCCTGAAACTGGATATTATTTACTTCCATGGGAAAGAGAGGATGTAGCCACATTTGAGTGCTGAATCTTGCTCTTAGGCAGCCTGCTCATAAGGCAGTTTGTTAAGCAGATCTAGTTAAAGATGTCTTCCCCCACATACTTCATTCTGCTGGGATGAGCAAAATTTGTGCAGCTAACCCCCAAATCTAAAACACAAGGTGACACATTCTACAGGGTAGTACATTCTTGTCATCTCTGCCCCCTTCCAAGAATGTTTACATTCACAGCTATGGATGGAGGATTTTCTAAACAGAACTGGTTTGATTATTAGATTGATTGAACAAAACAATTTCCATGGAAAACCCAAGCAGGCAGTTACAAAGGCACGGTGGCTTTGCGAGTGTGGGCTTCGTGAGAGGCACTTTTGCTGCAGACAGGCAGGCAAGTGGACAGCCCCTGAGTTTTGATGTGAGCAGGGAACTTCGGGCTCCCACCCGTCCCTGATGTTCACTTTTCTGTGACCTTGGGAAAGTCACTTATCCTTGTGAGGATTAATGAGTTAATCTCAGGGGAAGTACTTTGAGATCACTGGCTGACAGGTGCTGTATAAGTACAAAGTATTATTATTAAAATGTCACTATACTGGCTGCGTTTGTTCTTGAGGGCACGGAGGCAGGAATGACAGCCCTGGGTGAGTGGATAAGGATTACATAAGACAAGGAAGTACAGAGTTCTGCCACAGAAAGTTCTATCTGCTAATACTACTCCTCTCCACTTCTACCCCCACTCAGTAATCTTCTGACTTGTCTGTGAACAGAGGCAAGCTTTATTTTCCTAAAATGAACTCTGCAAAACAGGTTTTTAGCCAGAGGCTCTGTATCCACATATCTTTCTGGTCTTCAGTACAGCCTTGCAAGTAGTGGCCAGAAAAACTTATTTTAATGTCTCCAGCACCTCCATCTTTTCCTCAACAAACCCAGAAATATCCCTCTGGCTTTCCCCACACATGAACAAAAATAAAAATAGAGAGAGAACTTTTAAGCCTGGGGTTCTAAACAGTAATGGTAAAAACCCAAACTCCCTCTCTTAGCAAAATCTTCCATCTTTTCTTTATTTCTCATTTTTAGTTTACTTTATCTTTGTTCCTAAATAAAAATTTGAAGAAATAAGGTATCATTTATCAAAATTTCTGACAGATAGTAGACACTCAAAAAGTTGATAAATGAGTGATTTGTATTCGTTCTTCCTGGCTATCAAATTTCTTGTTGTTTGCTGTGGTTTAGTCACTAAACTGTATCCGACTCTCTGTGACTCCATGGACTGCAGGCACATCAGGGTTCCCTGTCCTTCACTATCTCCCAGAGTTTGCTCAGACTCATGTTCATTGAGCTGGTGGTGCTATCCATCCATCTCCTCCTCTGTTGCCCCCTTCTCCTCCTGCCTTCAATCTTTCCCAGTATCAGAGTCTTATAGTGAGCTGGTTCTTCATATCAGGTGGCCAAAATATCAGAGCTTCAACTTTAGCAACAGTCCCAACAATGAATATTCAAGGTTGATTTCCTGTAGGATTGGCCATTTGATCTCCTTGCAGTTCAAAGGACTCTCAAGAGTCTTCTCTAGCACCAGAATTCAAAAAATCAATTATTTGACATTCAGTCTTCTTTATGGTCCACCTCTCACATCCATACATGACTACTGGAAATACCATAGCTGTAATTATATGGAGTATAAAACTTCTAGGGCATATCAACTTATCAAGAAAAAAATCACTAAATAGCTTTCGAGATCTATGTCCTTTGAAAGAAATCCAGAATATGAAAGGCCTAATTGTTCTCCTCAAAGAACATTTTGTTTTGGGGGAGATAAGTACCCAAGGGGAAAGGCAAGGATTTCATGGAGTGGGGGACTTGATGGTGAAAAGATGTCATCAGTGGCAGGGACAACAGGAAACATAGATGAGAAAAGTGGAAAAAAGAAGTCAGGGGACAAGATCTATATCACGAAAGTATCTAGGAAGAACCTCAGCGGACAAGCAACATCTTTGAGGGGATGGAAAATGGATCAGGCTATACCTGTGTCCACAGATTTCCAGGAAGATTGCTTTCAGCTGAGGAGTGATAGAGGGGCTGCCAGTGGTCTTCCTCAGCCCTAGTTGTAGCACTGGGAGTTACAGAACTGTTTTTTAAAATTGTTTTTTGTGTTTGTTTAGTTGTCTGTTTGTGGTTTGTTTGTTTTCTTAAAATAGGTATTTTGTGACCTCTATATGGGGAACAAAGGCACCTCAAGCAGCTGCTGCACAGCATTGCATATCTCTCTTTTCAAAACTCCTAAAAATCCCTGGTCAGTTCCTGTCTGAAAAGTAAGTTGAGTTCTAAGGAGGAGGCTGAACATCCTCTCTTTATTACAGGCTGTAATCCAAAGTGGGCTCAACTTGTGGAACATCAGTCCTTAACGAGACAAAGGGAAAGGGCAGGCTGCACAGTCCTGGACAGCAAGGAGGCTGGCCCCTGAGATTTTATGTGCAGAACTAGGATGTTACCAGTGCCAGCTCTGGGTAGGAAAAATAAATGGTTCTCTATCAAGAGCTGTATGTGGTTAATTGCTCTTAACTTTTTTTTTTTAATTATTGCCTTCTAACACTGCTTGTCTACGTGTAACTTTCCTTGGCAGCCTTTTGAGATTTTCTCACAAAGAAGGACAACTACATGAATGGATTTAAAGACACAGAAAAGAAATTCTCGTTTTGTGAAATAGCTGTCCTCATCTCCTGTATGGCATCGCCTTTCCATTCTCGTTTTACCCTCTCCACTGAGTGAATATTCACTGTTGAGCTGGGTTTCCCACAAACCTCCAGGACATATGTTCCTTTCAAGCAACCTTCCTCGCTAAAAAGAGACCCTTTCTTATTGTCCATCCAGGCATCATATGGGCTTCCCTGCTGGCTCAGCAGTAAAGCATCCACCTGCAATGCGGGAGCTTAGGGAGATTCGGATTCCATCCCTGGGTCAGAAAGATCCCCTGGAGGAGGGTATGGCCACCCACTCCAGTATTCTTGCCTGGAGAATCCCATGGATAGAGGAGCCTGGTGGGCTACAATCCATAGGGTTGCAAAGAGTCAGACATGATTGAAGTGACTTAGCATGCACACATGTGCAGCACATCTTCAATGCTGCTATATGATTAACTAAAGACTGCACCACTTACACAGCAATATGATTTTAACAATCACATCAATGTGCTTCTCTAAAGGGAAATACAGTGTGAGAATCTTAGGAGCCCATTGAGGGACAGTATAGAAGGCATTTGGAGTAGAGACAGCCCTTAATCATGGCTTCTCAGCCTCCACTATTGATAAGCAAAGACAACACTGGCAGTTAAATGCACTGAGAACTTTGTAAATAGCTCTCTTAATTTACAGACATAGATGAAGTGCCAGATTAAATGATACTTGGAGGCCAGATAGCCAAGTGGTAGCCAGAACTCAAGCCCAGGTTTTGAGTCTTAAACTAAAGACATATTCACAGCACCAGGTTGTTCTCTAAATCCCATTCCATACCTGCCTTGCCATGAGATTTATACAGAAAATTCTCAGTCTCTGGGTTTCTGTCTCACACTCTGTAAAACAGGAGTTGGATTAATGTGTTTTTGAAAGGGAAGATTTTTTCAGCTTTTCAGGTGTTCTGATTCTGTGTCTGTGGAATCACACATATGCATTTTACATTCATCTACATATATAGAGCCTGGGGAATTTGACTTTACCATTTTTCTCAAGATTCCCTATGCCATGATAGTTTACTCCCAGTATAATGATCTTTAGCATGTCAATGATTCAAATACAAGGACATTTTCTTGGGCCTTCATTGTTTCAGAGTGAAATTGAAAGAGGGAATCCAGCTGTTTATATGCAATATGCAGCAATTATGAAGTTCATTTCCAGAAGCCACTGTAACCATGGCAACCTGTAATTCTGGAAGAATAGAGACAGGCTGTAGACTGACTTCCAGTGGGGCCAACTTTTAACCAGAGATGGCTCAGGAAATGCTGATGAGGAGCCTGAGCTGTTTACTTTAAATTAGAAGCAGTTTTTTTGAAAGTCAGACTCCCTTAATCCATAACTTCAGTTCTTCTTTAAAGTTCAGTAATCGGTGAAACTCAAATTTCTGGATTTGCCTGAGTCTGCCCTAGAGGGCTAAATAGTTCAAATGAAACAAGAGCCAGCATTGTATTGATGTTTATTTCATAGTGCCTTAAACGCCAAACTCAAAGTCATAACATCAAACTGACTGAACTTGAAGCTAGTGTTGCAGGAACCTCAGAAAGTTCAAATGAGAACCAGAGAACCCAGTCTCTTGATATAGTGTTTCTGAGCACACCTTTAGTGCTTTGATGTTTTGAGAAAAAGAAATGGGTAAGAATCATATTAAAAATGGGTGATTTTCTGATACATTTCGACCTCATCAGGCCAGAATGGAAGTGGGAATTCCTGAGAGGTGAAGGGTGCCGTGGAGTGGCAGCTAAAGGGTAGAGATATGGTCATTCTGAGTCAGGAATTATTTAAAACAAAGTGATCGGGTTATAGAGTTGATTGTCTTTTTATTATCCCATGTGCATCTTCTTTGACTAATGGTGGAAATCTCTGAATACTCAGGGAATGGGATAATGGGCAGCTAAGGGTCAAAACTTAAATATACACAACTCCCACATGCACCCTGGGAAATTCATGGAGATGAAATGCTAAATGACTGCAAGCTGCAAAGGCATCAGAATTGGATTTCTGCTATTTCTGCCTCTTTTGACACTGTCTTTGATCCCTGCTGGCAGCATGCTGGGCATGTGCGAATACCACAGCTCATGGAGACTGTGCTTACTGGAAAGGGAGAGGAAACCTGGGCCTCTCAGCCATGGGATCCCCTCTCTAAAATTCCCAGGGGAGTTAAATCAGGTGCACACTCTAAATAGGTCGAGATGTACCTCTTCTGGTTTAGGGCCTTATTTTTCACTCATTTGCCTGAAGGATATGCTGACAGTCTTGCACACACGTGAAGCACCAGACAGATGTGAACTAATACATAGTTCCAAGGATGAGTTCGCTGTCACTCAGGAAGGCAGCAACTAGACTTGGGAGGCAAATGGATAGGTAACATCCAGAAAGCAATTTGACTGTGTAAAGATTCAGTGCACATGCATCTATGCTCAGTCGTTCAGTTGTGCCTGACCCCTTGTGACCCCATGGACTGTAGTCCACCAAGTTCCTGTCTGTGGGATTTCCCAGGCATGAATACTAGAGTGGGTTGCCGTTTCCTTCTCCAGGAGATCTTCCTGACTCAGGGATCAAACTCACATCTCCTGTGGCTCCTGCATTGGCAGGGGGATTCCTTACCATTGAATAAGATACATTAGAGATAAGAGGTAAATGCATACAAGGCAAGTGCCGACAGGGATTATAAAGTAGGTCTTGACCCAGGTGCAGAGTACATCATCTGTGAGGCCAAAGAAAGGCCACCCACAATGAGTCCAAGTCACCTGGCTCCCATCTTAGCCCCTGTGTGGAATCCTGCCAATTGCGACTGCATTTGCCAAGAGTTCTGTGTTCCTTCTGGTAGGATATGGCTCTTCCTACCATGCTAGCCTGCTGGTGTTTCCTGTCCTGATTCTGAAGCTGAAGACAGACCTGCCTAGCAAGGGTGGTGAAGAAGGAAATGGCAATCCACTCCAGTATTCTTGTCTGGAGAATCCTGTGGACAGAGGAGCATGGTGGGCTGCTGTCCGTAGGGTCACAAAGAGTCGGAAACAACTGAAGCAACTTAGCATGAGTGCATGCTTTGGAGAAGGAAATGGCAACCCACTCCAGTATTCTTGCCTGGAGTATCCCAGAGACAGAGGAGCATGGTGGGCTGCTGTCCATGGGTCGCACAGAGTTGGAAACGACTGAAGTGACTTAGCATGCATGCATGCATTGGAGAAGGAAATGGTAACCCACTCCAGTATTCTTGCCTGGAGAATCCCAGAGACAGAGGAGCCTGGTGGGCTGCTGTCCATGGGGTCGCACAGAGTCGGACACAACTGAAGCGACTTACCAGGAGCAGTAGCAGCAGCAGAGGGTGGTGGAAGGAAACACAGGTTTCACAAGATGAGTCCTGGATCTGCCACTTACCTGTCACACCCAGAACAATTTGCCTCACTTTTTATATCATCTGTAAAAGGGCTAATCATGAAACACTACTTGTATGGTTATTGCATACAAAGTTCTAATCTTGATACCTAAGCAAAGGCAGGGCTTCACTAATGGCAATATGATATGTTTAACCCGTAAATGTATGTGGGGTGTAAGTCAGAATTCACAGGAGCTATGACAAACTGCCTCCACTGCATGCCTGAAGAAAGCAAGATCAAGAGCCCAGGAAACCAGAGACAGAAGGCAAGGTCCAGAAATAAAATAATATCAGTCTTTGAAAGACAGGCAACAAATGACATTCTTTCACATTCAAAAGAAGACAGTATAGCAAGCAGGTTTAATGTAAAGAATGTAGTGTTGGACACAGAAAGCTGGGTTTAAATATGAGTTGGAAGAGCAGGGCTGACGATTCTGCCCATCAGTGGTGGGGTGTCTCGGAGCAGGTCCGTTAGGCTCTGTGATCAGTGGAAACTGCCCTGCATAGTTGAGTTGGTGGGATGATCAGGAAGGTCTGGAAGGAAGAGTCACTGTGAAAGTTTGAAACAGCACCGTTACAGAAAGAATACAAAAAGAAGGCCAGAATGAAGAGGAAATTTCACAAAGCAAGTGAAATTTGAGCGATTTCTTAAAGGGACGGTTGAAAAAGAAGCAGATGCAATTATCTGTGTGAGTATGGGGGTTTGACAAAACAAAGGGGCAGTCCCTCTTAATCAACTTCTATTGTGCTAACACACTAATTTATTCTTCTAATGGCTGCATAATAGTCTATGGTGTGATTAGACCGTAAGTTATTCAACCATTTCTAATTCCTTGGTATTCATTTTCTCCTCAAGGATTTTTTGTTTGTTTCTTGAATTGCTTTTTCTATTTCAAAGCCCTCTGCAGCAAATACCTTTGTGCATATGTGTTTAATTACCGGTGGATTTCCTTCTCCTGGATAGATTCCTATGAGTAGCACTGCTCAGTCAAAAAACATATCCATTGTTTTGTACTGTGCTCAGTTGCTTCAGCTGTGTCTGACTCTTTGCAGCACCAGGGGCTATAGCCCATCAGGCTTCTCTGCCCATGGAATTTTTCAGGCAAGAATACTGGAGTGGTTGCCATTTCCTACTCCAGGGTATGCATTTTTAATTTTGATGAATGATGCTAGATTGCTTCACTCATATTTCTAATGCTACATATGAAAGGACACTTTTTTCTCTACATCCTTTTCAGCATTAGCTGTTATTTTTCTTTTCATTTCTTTTTTCTAGTCATATAATGATATCTTGTTATTAGTTTAATTTGAATTTCCTTGAATCAGTGGTGAATTTGAACATCTTTTCATCTATTTCTTAGTCATTTGTAATTTCTCTACTGCCAATCGTTTTTGCATATACATTATTCATTTTTATTGGCATATTTGTCTTTCTCTTGTTGAAAATCTTATAATTTAGAGATATTAACCTTGGCAGGAGTTTGGCACAATTGCCTGGAGGAGGGAGAGATGAAGCCATCAGGAAACTACCACTTTGATCTGAAAGTGAGGTGATATGAGCCTCTTCTAAGGCTCAGGTCCTTGGCAGTGCAAAGAAAGAGCTGGGGAAATGTTTTGAAAAAGGAATGACAGACCAAGAAATTGACTGGATGTGGCTGCAGCGAGGAAGGGTGGGAAGAGATCACAGACATTTTGTGGTTTTGCAAGTCTGACAGTTGAGAAATTGGCTATTACATTAAAAAACCAGGGAACTCAGAGGAGGAGCAAGAGTGGCAGGAAAGAAGAGTCTGGCTTACAAATGAGATGAGTTTGAGGTAATAGTAAGTCATCTTGATGGCAATTGAATTTGTAGGAGTAGAATTTGGGAGAATGATTAGAGATTTTTAAGCAAATAGAAGAGCTCGGTGAAAAAGACTAAGGCAAGAGACCAACATGGCAGAGATTTTGTGTTTTCTCAGTCATGGGAAGCAGAAGGAGGCATGAAATCTCAGAGAACTGGTTTCCAAATGTGCCCTAAAGACCCAGATCATATCAGATTAAAGAGGAGGCCACAAAGAAATTGTGTGTAGAACAGTAAGACTTTGGAACTGGTTTGCCAGACTAAGCAAATAAAAATACAGGTTTCTCAGTTAACTTCAAATTTTAGGTAGATAATTGAATAACATTTTAGGGTAAGTATGTCCCATTCAATATCTGGGACACATTCATATTTAATATATTCAAAACTTGGGGCATATCTATCCTAAAATATTCAACATTAGATACACACTGACGTGAAATGGGCACAGTAAAAGACAGAAATGGTGTGGACCTAACAGAAGCAGAAGATATTAAGAAGAGGTGGCAAGAATACACAGAAGAACTATACAAAAAAAGATCTTCATGACAAAGATAACCACGATGGTGTGATATCTCACCTAGAGCCAGACACTCTGGAGTGCAAAGTCAAGTAGGCCTTAGGAAGCATCACTATGAACAAAGCTATTGGAGGTGATGGAATTCCAATTGAGCTATTTCAGATCCTAAAAGATAATGCTGTGAATGTGCTTCACTCAATATGCTAGCAAATTTGGAAAACTCAGCAGTGGCTACAGGACTCAAAAAGGTCAGTTTTCATTCTGATCCCAAAGAAAGGCAATGCAAAAGAATTTTCAAACTATAATTGCACTCATCTTAAATGCTAGCAAAGTAATGCTCAAAATTCTCCAAGCAAGGCTTCAGCAGTACATGAACCGAGAACTTCCAGATGTTCAAGTTGGATTTAGAAAAGGCAGAGGAACCAGAGATCAAATTGTCAACATCCATTGGATCATTGAAAAAGCAAGAGAATTCTAGAAAAACATCTACTTCTGCTTCATTGACTACACCAAAGGCTTTTACTGTGTGGATCACAACAAACTGGAAAATTCTAAAGAGATGAGAATACAGGGTCACCTTAACTGCCTGCTGAGAAATCTGTGTGCATGTTAAGAAGCAACAGTTAGAACCAGACATGGAACAACAGACTGGTTCCAAATTGGGAAAGGAATACTTCAAGGCTGTGTATTGTCACCTGCTTATTTCTAACTTACATGAAGAGTACATCATATGAAATGCCAGACTGGATAGAGCACAAGCTGGAATCAAGATTCCAGGGAGAAATATCAGTAACCTCAGATATGCAGATGATTCCACCCTTATGGCAGAAAGGGAAGAAGAACTAAAGAGCCTCTTGATGAAAGTGGAACAAGAGAGTAATAAAACTGGCTTAAAACTCAACATTCGAAAAATGAAGATCATGGTATCTGGTCTCATGACATCATGGCAAATAGATGGGGAAATAATGGAAACAGTGACAGACATTATTTTCTTGTGCTCCAAAATCACTGCAGATGGTGACTTCAGTCAAGAAATTAAAAGACTTGCTCCTTGGAAGAAAGGCTATGACAAACCTAGACTGCATATTAAAAAGCAGAGACATTACTTTACCCACAAATGTCCATCTAGTCAAAGCTATGGTTTTTCCAGTAGTCATGAAGAGCTGGACCATAAAGAAAGCTAAGCACTGAAGAAGCGATGCTTTTGAACTGTGATGTTGGAGAAAACTCTTGAGAGTCCCTTTGACGTCACGGAGTTCAAACCAGTCAATCCTAAAATAAATCAATCCTTAATATTCATTGGAAGGACTGATGCTGAAGTTGAAGCTCCAATACTTTGACCACCTGATTTGAAGAGCTGACTCATTGGAAAAGACCCTGATGCTGGGAAAGATTGAAGGCAGGAGGAGAAGAGGAAACAGAGGATGAGATGGTTGGATGCTATCGCTTACTCATGAACAAAGTTAGAGCAAGCTCCAGGAGTTTGTGATGGACAGGGAAGCCTGGCATACTGCAGTCCATGGAGCATCTGAACTGGACTGGAAAATTATTCGCTTACCTGAAATTCCAATTTAAGTGGGCATCTCTGTTTTATCTGACGATCCTACTTTGCAGTTTAATACACTAGGGATTGTACCCTTGCCGTACCATGTAATGCCAAGCAATAACTTCACCATCTCTAAAGAAATGATATTCTTTGAGATTGAAAGGCTTTTAATGGCAATATTCTGGCAGTGAAATATCTGAATATCTCTCTACTCTAATTTTATCCATCTACAATAATGCAAAGATTATTGATGTCCATTCATATCTAGCCACTCTTCCAACAAATACTTATTGAGTACATGTTATGTGTAAAAGAAAGTGCTGGGAGAAATGTTCATCAAATAACCTCAAAGTAACTGGGACATCAGGTAGTGATTGCAGAACCATCAAAGGTTTAAAGCATGCTCAGGAGATTTTAATTGCTTAAATTTATTTTTTATGTATCATTTAAAACACTAGCTCTCCCATCTACTGTAATCTAGTGTCATTAAAGACAATCTCTATTAAGCAGAATGTTAATTCCAATCTCAGTAAATATCAGTTGAGAAGATACAGTGTGGGGACCTTTCTCTCTAATAAAAAATGCATCACTTATCATCCCTCAACCAGCTTATATTCCTTGAGGATCATACAAGTCTCCCTTCTGCTGCTAACATCAGATAAGGTAGCTCTCAGTTCTTGAAATGTTTTATTACTAATATTTATAGAGTATTTGGGACTTCCTGGTGGCTCAGATGATAAAGAATCTGCCTGCAATGCAGGAGACCTGGGTTCGTCGCTGAGTCAGGGAAATCCCCTGGAGAAGGGAATGGTAATCCACTCCAGTATTCTTGCCTGGAGAATTCCATGGACAGAGGAGCCTGGAGGGCTACAGTCCATGGAGCCGCAAAGAGTCCGACACAACTGAGTGACTAATACACACACACACACACACACACACAAGGCAGAAATAACTTTTGTGACCGCAACTTCTTCTTAGACCTTGCCCTAGTCAATTTCATTTCTTCCATACTCCATGTCAGTTTGATGGTGTATAATAGTCAACTATTCTTCTAATGTTTCCACAAGTTGCTAACTCTTATTAAAGGGCACCTTTGCTAAGTAAACAGCTGGTAATGGAGAAAATCTCGAAATTTTCATTACGTGTCATTACATTTCATGCAGCATTACATATCATGTAACAATGGGGGAGAAAAGCTCATGGTGGTATGGTGGGGTGTTAGGGAGGAAGCAGATGGGCAGGACATGAATGGAGAGCAGAGGGTATACTATGATTGAAGGTGTTAGGTGTAGTTAGGGAGGCTTTACCTGGGCTACTCTTAGTTGAGCGAGGAGTCTGAGGTCAAGATCGACAGACTTACGAACCACTTACCCCTCTCTTCATTCTCTTCCCTAAACTGGGCTGAACGACATCCTAATTCAGCAATATTTGTAGAACTGTATGAGCAAAGGACTGACTGTTCCAGGGGCTGAGGACACAACCATCAATAGATCAGATAACAATTCCTGTTTTTACGAAATATTCATTATAATGCACACGAAGATAAATTCATAACACCACTTCAATGATTTTCTCTCGAAACAATGTAGTATTTAAAAAACACTGACACAAATGCTTTCCCTTGAAAATTGGGATCAACAGAGGGTTATTGCTATCATATTGGTATTGTCATACCAGTTACTCTGCCCAAAATACTCAGCTCCTGTTACCAAAGGACTTTACAGCTACAAAGATGTGGCTGCTTAGAATAGCCACTTGCTGAAACAATACAAAAGCCTTTTTTTCCAAGTTTACAACCAATAAGTAGAAATAATAGCATGAAGAAAATAATCAGAAAAATGCACGTTCACATTCAGCACTTGACATATACATTTTTAAAATATGCCATTTACTTTTACAAAATATCTGTGAGTTATATAAGAAGATGAGAAGCATTCACAGTCTTTCTTTATTTCTTTTAATAACAGAGAAAGAATGGCCTTCGGATGCAGGTGGGTGTATCACAATGCATAAGCAGAGGAGGCATAAATAAATGGAAAGATAAAAAAGAACTCATGGGTGACAAACCATCATCCAACCCCTTCACCTTCCAGAGAAGGAAACTGAGGCCAAGAGTAGATGATACACCTAATCTGACAGCCACAAAGCTAATTTGTAGCAGGTTTGGAAGCAAATCGACCTCTTTTGACCCTGAGTCCAGGGTCTTCTCAATTATATCACATTCTCTCTCCTATTAACAAGAGATCACCTATAAGTCATGCTCACGTTACTAAGGCTGTGCTTTTGAGCCAAGGCAGGAAGCCAAAGCAGGCACAGTAAAAACTGCAAGCTGCAGAAGATGATTAAGGAGCCAGTCATTGAGCCATTTGCCCCAAGTGCCTGTCTATAAGGGCTCTAAATCAACACTATAAATGTGACCAATGGAGAAAATTATATTTACCGGGGAAAGATTGAATGCAATCCCCCAAATACTTTTATAAGCAGCCTAAGAGTGTACAGATGAAGGTGAGACCCTTGTGTAGCAGGCTCTCATATTTACAGGTGTCTATACTGCCTTCCAAAGTGAGTGGTTCTGATTATCTGCTCTACTGATGGACCCGTGGTATAGGGCCTGCCAGCGACTATCCCCTGCATTGCTTTGTTTTGTGTATCATTCAACTTCCACTTCATACAAACAATAAACCAGTACATAAAGACTATCTCTTGAAAGAAGACCAATGTACCACCTTACCTGGCTGACTACACGGTGATCTTTAGATAGATATGTCTTCCTACCAAAGTAAGAAATTGGCAATTCAGGGAAAATTCCTTGTATTACTGAATGTCCTTGCCCTGAGACTGACCCAACAATTATCTCTTGTTTTTCAGAACCCTCTATTTCCTTTTCTGTTGTTCTCAGGTTCCAGCCACTGGTTTCAGGTCCAAAGGAAGATGCTAAGAAAAAAAAAAAAATTGGTGTACTTGAAAGAAGAACCTTATGGTGTCAACTCTTAAGGCAATAAGAGAAAATGGTTCTACTATCTTAAATTCATATTTTAAGTGAATGAAGGACCAAGAAAGTCTGTACATTTGGCTCAGATTTGCACAGACATGGAGTCTGAACCTATTTGCTCCTCTGATGTCCTCTCATGCTACCTTCTCTGAGGTGTCCATCCTTATTTTTAACCATAAAGAAACTGCATTCTCTTTTACACACACACTCACTTATACTGTAGTGTCTGGGTTTATTGTAAAAGGTGTGCACTGATACTTCACATGTGGATAAACAATAAAATGGTTTTCTGGCTTGTCTATTGAGTTTTTATTTTGACAGTAAAAAATAAAAATAAGATGACAAATATAAAAATATTTTATGAGTAGAGATATCACTTACAACTTTGTGTTCAGAAGACTCAAGCAAAAATTTATCAATAGTATATCTCCAGAAAAATTTCCATACTTAAAGCAAAGTCTCATCTGACTTTTCTATCGCCCATTGCCTGCTTGGCATCCACACCTTTATTCTCCTTTTAAAAAGGAATTTTTCTATTAGTTCGAGAGGGGTTGATGTTATCTCTTCAGCGCAAGCATCAGCTCTAATTAGCCTAAGCCAATCCCAGGTCCTTGATGTGGTGATCAGTTCAGGGAAAAACATATGACCTGAACAGAAAGGGAAGTAGATTTCACTTGGTAGATGAACTTCTGACACAACCACAAGGAGAGCTGACCTTGAACTAAAGTCAGCACCCAGGATATCAGAGCAGAGGAGCCAAAACCAAACAAAAACAACCAAATAAAAGCAAAAGAACCCGTTTGCGTCAGTTCTAATGGGGTGGATGAAACTGGAGCCTATTATGCAGAGTGAAGTGAGTCAGAGAGGGAAAGACATATACTGTCTATTAACACACATACATGTAATTTAGAAATACAGTGCTGATGATCCTACATGCACGGCAGCAAAGGAGACACAGGTGTGAAAAACAGACTTTTGGACACAGTGGGAGAAGGCGAGGGTGGGATAATTTGAGAGAATAGCATTGAAACGTGTACATTACCATATGTAAAATAGATGACCACTGCAAGTTTTAAACATGAAGCAGGGCACTCAAAGCTGATATTCTGTGACAACCCAGAGGGATGGTTGGGGAGGGAGGTGTGAGGGGGGTTCAGGATGGGGGGACACATGTATAGCTGTGACCAATTCATGATGGTGTGTGGCAAAAACCATCACAATATTGTAAAGTAAATACCCTCCAATTAAAATAAACAGTTTTTGTCAGATCATCTTTTTGTTGAAACCTTAAAAATTTTGCTTCTCAGTATATCAATCAATAAATTGTTTTCTTTGTTTTAAAATTAATTTGAGGTTTGAATCTTCTCATTCCTTGCAAGCAGAAGAATCTTAAGGTATTATTGCTCACCCAATATCTAGGCAATAACTATGTGCTGGTTTACTGTTTACAAGACTTTCTACATCCAAAGTACACATGGTGTTCTACATGCAGCATAAGAGAAGACTCATGCTCTTCCACACGATAGAGATGCTGCAACCATATCCAAATGTTCACTGAGAGGATAATGCTTGTACCTGCTATTCTTCTAGAATATGATTCTTAAGTCTGTGATCTTCTTTTCCCCCTTTCCATAAATACTTAGAGTTTAAAGTTTGTTTTTAGAGTTTACTTCTCAAATGTTAGCCACTTATATTGATCCATAAAAAAATGTCTTTTTCCCTCCATACTAGGTAGTTAACCCTGCTATAATAACCTCAGTCTCATCTGCATCAAATTGCCCAGCCTTTACCTCTTTTTTTTTTTTTTTAAGTTTCCCTCTGTAGTTGTATTCTCAGCGGTCCCTGCTCCCATGACACAATGATGAGTTTGGGATCATTCACGGTGTTTAAACCATTCAGGAACATTTTCCACTTGAAAAATCCTCTTAAAGTGAATATACATCATTGAGCATGATTATCCAGGCTTAGAGGAACAATACAGAGAACAATATGGCCTCTGTGGAGTTTGCTGGCAATTCTGCCCATGAATCTCTGTTCACACTTTCAATTCCATTTTAGATTTGCTGTTGATTAAATACCTTGTCCTTTTCTTCCATCTCTTGAAATAAAAATCTCAGGGTTGGAAGGGACTTTAAAGATATTCTAAACCAGTGCCTCTCAATCTGGTTTGGGATCACACTTTGGAATCAGTCAATCTAAACCAATAGTTATAAGGGGAATTACCCAGAAGCTTATTAAATACACATGCTCAGACTCTACTCTTATTTAGGGAACATGTGAAATTTCAAAGAGTTTCAGCAGCTCTAGCGGGCATTGTGGTTTAAAAATCACAGAAAAATCAGTTTAAAAACCATTAAGAGGTTTTAATTAATCTAACAACTTTTATATGTTACTATATATGGATACCCTCAGCAATAGATAATTTGCTATCTTTTGAGACAATCCATCCTAACTGTGGACAGTTATTTTAGAAACATTTGCCTCAAATTGAGCCTATAATCTACCTTCTGGTGACTACTGACCATCAGTTTTAATTCTACCCCTTAGGAACTACATAGATGTCAATTCCACCTTCCATCTTTAATATTATACATCTTTAAATGTACAAATAGACACAGGGAGCTATTAAAACACCACCACTTCCCGGCTTGTCTTTTTTTTCCCAAAAGAAACAGCTTTATTCCTTTTATCATTTCCATTATGGTTTCAAATGTCCTCACCATCACTCTCATCTTCATTCTCTAAACTTCTAACTTTGTTTTCTCAACACGTCACCCTTTTTGCATAGCAGAGACAAAAATAATGAAGGGAATTAGTAAGTATGTTTGAATTTAAGATTTTGGGCCTTATTGCAGATTGAATGTGGTCTCTAAAAAAGATATGTGGCTTTCTAATTCTCAGAATCCTTGAATGTTACTTTATTTGGAAAATGGGTCTTTGCAGGTGTAATTAAGTTTAAGGATCCTAAGATAAGATCATCCTGGATTAGGCCTGGGTGGGCTCTAAATTCAGTCATACGTGTCTTTACAAGGGACGCATAAGAGAAGTCCATGTGAAAATGAAGGCAGAAGTTGGAGTGATGCATCAGCAAGCTGAGAATGACCTGGAGCCACAAGAGGCTGGAAAAAGCAATGAAGAGACACTTCCCTAGGGCTTTCTGAGAAAGCTCCATTCCCCAACATTTTGATTTCCAAGCTCTGAGCCCTGAAGTTGTGAGAAGATACATATCTGCTATTTTAAACCATCAAGTTTTAGATAATTTGTTGTGGCAGTCCTAGGGAGGTACAACAGACCTTGATATCTAAAATATAGGGGTAAAAGATGAAAAACATTATTAAATAATCACTTGATTTTCAGCATGAATTTTTGATGATGAGGTAATGTGTCAGTTTAAATCAAGGATCAAAGTAGCTCTTGATATTCAAAATACAAAGCCAATTTTTACTAAGTAATGATGTCAAATTTTGGAGAAGAAATGGCAACCCACTCCAGGATTCTTGCCTGGAGAATCCCAGGGACAGAGGAGCCTGGTAGGCTGCCACCTATGGGGTCGCACAGAGTCTGACACGACTGAAGCGACTTAGTATCAGCAGCAGCAGAAGTCAAATTTATTACACTTTATCTCTATTTGAACATAGAGCATTGATAAATCTCTTAAAAGGGTAAAAGACCGGATTCTCAGCACAAAGAAAAGAAGGGATCTCTAGAAGGCAGCATAAAGTGCAAATAAAATATTTATAAGCTTTACTGTTTTTTTCTTGACAGGATTCAGGTCATGGGGGTTGCGGTAGATAGGACAAACCTTGATTTGCGGCAGGCATTGTTTGGGGAAAAATGCAAGAAGGTGAACTGAGTAATTATGTGCTTAACAAAGATGAAAATATTAAATAATGGCAAGTGAGAACAGGTACTTCATGAATATCATGTCTTATATGTTGAACTTAGACTTTTTCTTTTACCATATTTTTGTAACTAAGGGTAGATTGAAACTTTTCTGTTTTTGAAATGTATAGAGAATGGAACAATTGCTGCACATATTGAAACACATTTCAGGACCAAAAATTAGTTTTAACTCAATAGGTTAAAAGAGTCTATCTTCATCATTTTTTCAAAACCCAGCATCTGTGGAGGCACTTCCAGGCTGCCACAGTGTATATATGCTGAGGTTCATTCCAGCTACAGATAAGCATTCAGGTTTTTACCTCAGCCACACAAAACAGCTTTTCCTTTATCTATAATATTATATTATTGGTGCCGTATAGTATTTCCTTTTTTTTAGGGAACAAATTTATTTTTATTTTTCTGAAAACATCGGGAACTATGAGAAATGAGCTGAATATCTGGCCATACCAGAAGCAAAATACAAATAAAAATAATGAAAGACTCACTCTACTAAACAAATACATATGAAACATTGAAGCCTATAATTGACCCAAAGCAAACTTAAGAAATTTAATATCCATAAAGACCTGGATTCGGCCATTTATTTAATAAACACGGTTGGAGGAGATCATGAGAAGACATAACCACCAACCGACATGCAAACTAAACCCAGGTAATAGGAGGTTCTTCACCACCCCCACCTCCTGTCCTGTCTTTAAAACGTAACTTCTGCCCACAGCAAGAATCATTTTCAAGGATGACTTGTGAGAGTAATGTGTCATTGCGAACATCTGGACTCAGTTACGTCTTCCACATAAAATCTTAAGATTCTGGTGGGCAGGTGCTAGGATCTGTTCACCCTTTGGTGCCCAAGATCAGCTTCACATACAAGGTCCTTTGTGTAATAAACCTGCCACCTACCCATCTCATGTGGTCTGATTCTTTCATTGGTTTCACCTTACCCTCCATGTACAGGGGACAATTTGGGAACCAATAAACACTTGCCAAACATTCACTGTGTTCTAGACATATTTCTAAGCACTTTACAATTGCTAACTTATTTAATCTTCATGGCAAACTTACGAGGTAGGTACTATAATTCCTCTGATTTTACTGATAAGGAAAATGACAGGGAGAGGTCAAATAATTTGTCTGTGGTCACATGACTAACACGATGATGTGAATGGTTTGGCTGTGGCATCTTTGTGGTTAATCATATCCTTGGTTAATTCTAAATGTATTTTAGGAACACAGGAAAAATAATTCTTGACTTTTTGGCACTTGATGGACTGATCTGTTGTGATGATGGTGCCAATTCCACTGTAGAATATCTTGTCAAGTCTGGGAAATTAAACTTCATGGAACATATTCACCTGCTCAAGCTCCTCAACTGAGAGGATCCAGAACAGTGGCTAGAAGGTAAATCATGCTGTGTCTTGGGTTCTTGAGATTAAGAGGAGGTTGAATCTGAATCCAAAAAGGCACACAAAGGCAAAAATAAACAATATGTGTAAATAACTGATGGACTAAAGGTGAAGCAGTAATTAGACACACCCTGTGCTGTGAGAAAGCAGAAATTAATGTGATAGGCAAAATTTTAAGAATTTTGAGCTCTTCCACGACAACTCTAAGATGGTGAATTCTACACCACACATATTTTGCTAGTAAAAATTGAAGACCCGCTGACAGAATTGTAGTGGATAAATGCTCTGCATTGTGTGGGGAGCTGGATTAGATAATCTGTAGGTTTTCTTTCAAATATTAAATTCTGTTTTCCAATGTTTATCTTTCCACAGGCATGCTGAGAAATTGACATGGCAATCAATGAGTGTTTTTTCTTGAATAAATTTTTCAAAGTCAAGCCCATGTTTCTCAGGAATTCTATTGTATATCCTTTCCCTACCACTTTCTAAATGTCTATTCAAAATTGAAAGAAATCTACAAGAACAATCTCTGCCTAATTGCATAATTGCTACATTTGGTTGTAGCACTAGCAGAAAAAAAAACGGTTTGATATCCTGAGATTTTGGTAAAGACTTACTTAATAAAGAATCCAGACTAAAATAACTCTTTATTTAAAACTGAAATTTACTGAAAAACCTCAAACACTTTTTTCCCCTCACTACTATCACATAATTAAATAATTTGATAATTAATTACTTTCAGGAGAGATAATTTGTTTTCATTAAAATATGTAAATATGCATCTCCTGCTGTGGTTTTTTTCTTAATGTTGTTTTTTTTTTTTTTCTTCTAGTGTTGTGATGATGCTTCATGATAAAGTGTTCATCAAAGGTTTTAAATTACAGGCTAGAGATTTATACCTCAGCCCTACAGAGTATTCCCCCATTCCCTGCCCAAACATGGAGTCCTCTGCCCTAGCTACTCACTGAACAAATTTCACATCAACCTCAAAGGTTAATGGTTTACTGTCTCTTCCTGACCTTGTGTGCTTCAGGCTTCAGTTTCCAGGACTTAGTTTTTCTTAGGACATTATTGATAAAAGAAGACAATGGATCAAAAAATGTCTAAACAGCAAATCCAATGGAGAAAAAAATACCAAAACAAGCAAGCAGAAAACAAAGAACCGGCATTTTAGATTATTTAGATAAGATTGTGTTTTTTAAAAAAGGATCTAATGACACCAAACCTATAGACACGTGTCTGCTGCACACAAAGCACCATGTATGCGTTTGCAAGGCATGAAACATACAACTAAAAAAATTCCACTAAATAAATTCATATTTCTTACCAAAACAAAGTATAGAATAGGCTGGTTTGGCATTAGAGAGAGGATATTTATGTAGTGGGTAGGCAATAGAGTGAGGGTGTGTTTACTATGTGCTATGCTGTCTTAGTCGCTCAGTCATGTCTGACTCTGTGTGATTGCATGGACTATAGAGTCCATGGGATTCTCCAGGCCAGAATACTGGAGTGGGTAGCCTTTCCCTTTTCCAGGGGATCTTCCCAACCCAGGGACTGAACCCAGGTCTCCCATACTGCAGACAGATTCTTTATCATTTGAGCCACCAGGGAAGCCCAGTGTTTACTATATACTCACCTAAAATAATTCCATGATCATCACATCAAAATATGCAAGTCAAGGTTAAAAAAGCAAAACTTCTCTTGGGTCACCCTTGAGACAAATTATGACATTCAAAAAAACTACCAACTACTAAAGAATATCATATGGAAAGCAAACATGGGGAGCGCAAAAGGCTTATACCTAGAGATTCAAAGTTGACACTTGAGATCTTAGTATAGAAAAATTACTAATAATGGCTACCAATTCTGGTCTATTACCCACACTGCTGGAGAAATCGCTAATTCTTAAGGATCAAAATGACTTGTAAGGCAGTCTTTTCAGCCTTGTTAGCTGATTTAAATCTCAGTTGAGATTAAAGAAGGGAGAGAAGGCTAAGGCATAATGTAATATCACTAAAGACACATTCTGGTATATGTAGTTGCCAGAGGATAGCTATGTTTAATAGAAGGAAAATTTGCACCTGTCTTTTTCCAGGAAAGCACCACCCCTTTCTCTGCTTTTATTTTAAAGAATTTATTGCTATTTCATCCTCAAACACATATGTACATGTACATTTGTAAGAGATCTATTTGTCTAGGAAACAAACAAACACACACAATCTTTGTTTTGGAGAGATCTTGTTCTTCATCAATTCATTATACTCCATTGGAGAAAGTTGCTTGCTGCTGCTGCTGCTGCGTCGCTTCAGTCGTGTCTGACTCTGTGCCACCCCATAGACGGTGGCCCACCAGGCTCCCCCGTCCCTGGGATTCTCCAGGCAAGAACACTGGAGTGGGTTGCCATTTCCTTCTCCAAAGCGTGAAAGTGAAAAGTGAAAGTGAAGTCTCTCAGTCGTTTCCACTCAGAGACCCCATGGACAGAAGTCTGCCAGGCTCCTCTGTCCATGGGATTTTCAAGGCAAAAGAGTACTGGAGTGGGGTGCCATTGCCTTCTCCAAGAAAGTTGCTTAGCTGTTGGCTATTCTACACTGAAATCATGGCTTTCTGGTCTTTAATTTTTTGTACCCTCTAAAATAATTCTCTAAAGTTGAAAAAGACAGTTGTAATGAAATGTTATCTGATTAAAAAGATAACAATCTTCAAAAGAAATTAAATGTCATTCATCCTAAGGGGTTTATTACTATCAGATGTTGAAATGATAGTTTCAGTTACCAAAACTGATTTGTTTTAGAGAGTTTATTTTTAAGAAGAACTGACCATATTAGGCAGGAGGAAACATGATACTAGAGAAGATGCTATAATTTCCAGTATTTTTTCTTTTTCTTTTTTTTTTTTTTCTGGTTTACGTGGAACTGTTTTTAAGGAGCCTAATCACTTCGTGTTTTTCAATTTGTTTTCCAAGTCCTCTTTCCTGTGTTAGGCCCTCCATCCCCAGGCCTTTAAAATGAAACGCTAACAGACCGTTAACTGCAGTGGCACTCAGAGGCCTCTCCATTAGAGCCTCTGCTTTGTTAATTAAAGACACACCATCAAGGCTGCGAGGGGCTGAATCATGACCTACCTTTTGAGATCCATTTGCAAATGGCTCTTGGCTACATTATATGCAACTTAATTTTCAAATAAAATCCAAGAAATAATGAAAACCCTTATCTTTCTCCAACATCTTTGATGATATATTGTGTATATGAAAACATAACAGAGAGGAGCCTCATTTATCTGAGATCACTAAGGGAGATAATGAAGTAAGATAAATGGTCTCAGAAAAAGAAAGAAAAAAAAAACAGCCTTTTTTTCACTTAATTATTAGAATAGGAATAGGCCATACTATAGCATGCCATAGATTCCTGTATTTTTATTCATTTGCTTCCGTTGTGAAATTAAACAGAATGTATACAGTACAAATGCACTGTTCAAGCATACTCTCCTCTAACAAGCCTTTCCCCTGCCATTCAGGACAGACTACAATGCCAGAAAAACTCTTGAAACAATGACTACTCTGACTTTTAATGTAATCTCTTCCTTGCTGTTGTTTAACCACTTAGTCATGCATTAAAAAAAAAAAAAAAAAGGTGTGTGGTCTAGTTTGCCAATTTCTTTAGTGCTTTACAAAATATTCAGAGAGTAAATATTCCTTTGTGTCTAATTTCTGTCAATCAGCATTATAATTTTAGAATTTACCTTAAATATAACCGTACTTTATTCTTTTTTATTGTAAGTATAGTGATCTGTTATATGGAAATATCATGATTTAAATTTATTCACAGTACTGCTGATGGACACTTGTTGTTTCCTAGTTAAAAATACTGTTTCTTATGAACAGTTTTTTCATGAACCCTTGTGTGCATGCATAGATGTTATTTTGGTGTATATACCTATGAGAACTGTTTCTTCAAAGGCTAGATATTGACTAACGATTTTCCAAAGGAGTTATAGTAATTTTCACTTGAATCAACAAAATATGACTTTCTCATCATAATATATTCTAGTCAACATTTGGTAATTTCACACTTCTTCCTTGTAGTCAGTCTAGATAATAGAGAGTGGTATGTCACTGTGACTTAAATTGAACTCCCTTATTATTAAGTTGAAACAGATTTTAAAATATTTATTGATCAGTGAGACTTTTTCTTTGGCAGAGTGTCTGTTCAGTTCTTTTGCCCATTTTTGTATTAGTTTGGCCATCTCTTTTTTTATCCTAAGGAGAAATCCTTCTTATTTTTTTTTTTAAATGTATTTATTTATTTTAATTGGAGGCTAATTACTTTACAACATTGTAGGGGATTTTGCCATACATTGACATGAATCAGCCATGGGTGTACGTGTCCCCCATCCTGAAGTCCCCTGCCACCTCCCTCCCCACCCCATCCCTCAGGGTTGTCCCAGTGCACCGGCCCTGAGTGCCCTGTTTCATGCATCAAACCTGGACTGGAGATCTGTTTCACATATGGTAATATACATGTTTCAATGTTATTCTCTCACATCATCCCACCCTTGCCTTCTCCCACAAAGTCCAAAAGTCTGTTCTTTACATCTGTGTCTCTTTTGCTGTCTCACATATAGATAGGGTCATTGTTATCATCTTTCTAAATTCCATATATATGCATTATTATACTGTATTGGTGTTTTTCTTTCTGACTTACTTCAGTCTGTATAATAGGCTCCAGTTTCATCCACCTCATTAGAGCTGATTCAAATGCATTCTTTTTAATGGCTGAGTAATATTCCATTGTGTATATTTACCACAGCTTTCTTATCCATTCATCTGCCGATAGACATCTAGGTTGCTTCCATGTCCTGGCTATTGTAAACAGTGCTGCGATGAACACTGGGGTACACGTGTCTCTTTCAATTCTGGTTTCCTCAGTATGTATGCCCAGCAGTGGCATTGCTGGGTCTTATGGCAGTTCTATTTCCAGTTTTTTAAGGAACCTCCACACTGTTCTCCATAGTGGCTGTATGAGTTTGCACTCCCAAAAACATTGTAAGTCTCTGCACACTCTCCAGCATTTACTGTTTGTAAATTTTTTGATAACAACCATTCTGACTGGCGTGAGATGGTACCTCATTGTGGTTTTGATTTGCATTTCTCTGGTAATGAGCAATGCTGAGAATCTATTCATGCATTTGTTAGCCACCTGAATGTCTTCTTTGGAGAAATGTCTGTTTAGTTCTTTGGCCCATTTTTTGATTGGGTTGTTTATTTTTCTGGCATTGAGCTGCATGAGCTGTTTGTATATTTTTGAGATTAATCCTTGTCAGTTGCTTCATTTGCTATTATTTTCTCCCATTCTGAAGGCTGTCTTTTCACCTTGCTTATAGTTTCCTTCATTGTGCAAAAGCTTTTAAGTTTAATGAGGTCCCATTTGTTTATTTTTGCTTGTATTTCCATTATTCTTGGAGGTGGGCCCTAGAGGATCCTGCTGTGATTTATGTGAGAGAGTGTTTTGCATATATTTTCCTCTAGGAGTTTTATAGTTTCTGGTCTTACGTTTAGATCTTTAATCCATTTTGAGTTTATTTTTGTGTACGGTGTTAGAAAGTGTTCTAGTTTCATTCTTTTACAAGTGGTTGACTGGTTTTCCCTGCACCACTTGTTAAAGAGATTTTCTTTTCTCCATTGTATATTCTTGCCTCTTCTGTCGAAGATAAGGTGTCCATAGGTGTGTGGATTTATCTCTGGGCTTTCTATTTTGTTCCATTGATCTATATTTCTGTCTGGCCAGTACCATACTGTCTTGATGACTGTAGCTTTGTAGTAAAACCTGAAATCAGGCAGGTTGAGTCCTCCAGTTCCATTCTTCTTTCTCAAGATTGTTTTGGCTATTTGAGATTTTTTTGTATTTCCATAACAACTGTGAAATGATTCATTCTAGTCCTCTGAAAAATACCATTGGTAACTTGCTAGGGATTACATTGAGTCTATAGATTGCTTTGGGTAGTATTCTCATTTTCACTATATTGATTGTTCTGTTCCAGGAACATGGTATATTTCTCCATCTATTTGTGTCATCTTTGATTTCTTTCATCAGTGTTTTATAGTTTTCTATACATAGGTCTTTTGTTTCTTTAGCAGATTTATTCCTAAGTATTTTATTATTTTGATTGCAATGGTGAATAGAATTCTCTCCTTAATTTCTCTTTCTGTTTTCTCATTGTTAGTGTATAGGAGTGAAAGGGATTTCTGTGTATTAATTTTACATCCTGCAACTTTCATTGATTAGTTCTAGTAATTTTCTGGTGGTATCTTTGGGGTTTTCTATGTAGAGGATCATGTCATCTGCAAACAGTGAGGGTTTTACTTCATTTTTTCCAATCTGGATTCCTTTTATTCTTTTTTCTTCTCTGATTGCTGTGGCTAAAACTTCCAAAACTATGTTTAACAGTAGTGGTGAGAGTGGGAACCCTTGCCTTGTTCCTGACTTTAGGGGAAATGCTTTCAATTTTTCACCATTGAGGATAATGTTTACTGTGGGTTCAACATATATGGCTTTTATTATGTTGAGGTATGTACCTTCTATGCCTGCTTTCTGGAGAATTTTTATCATAAATGGATGTTGAATTTTGTCAAAGGCTTTCTCTGCATCTATTGAGATAATCATATGGTTTCTATCTTTCAATTTGTTAATGTGGTGTATCACATTGACTGATTTGCAAATACTGAAGAATCCTTGCATCCATGGGATAAAGCCCACTTGGTCATGATGTATGATCTTTCTAATATGTTGTTGGATTCTGTTAGCTAGAATTTTGTTGAGGAGTTTTGCATCTATGTTCATCAGTGATATTGGGCTGTAGTTTTCTCTATTTTTTTTTTTTTTGGCATCTTTGTCAGGTTTTGGTATTAGGGTGATGGTGGCCTGATAGAATGAGTTTGTCAGTTTACCTTCCTCTGCAATTTTCTGGAAGAGTTTGAGTAGGATAGGTGTTAGCTCTTCTCTAAATTTTTGGTAGAATTCACCTGTGAAGCCATCTGGTCCTGGGCCTTTGTTCGTTGGAAGATTTTTATTACAGTTTCGATTTCCATGCTTGTGATGGGTCTGTTAAGATTTTCTGTTTCTTCCTGGTTCAGTTTTGTAAGGTTATACTTTTCTAAGAATTTGTCCATTTCTTCTTCTTATATTTGAGTGAGACCTTTGTAAGCCATATGCATTGAAAATCCTTTTACTTTATGTGGCTTGACCTTTCTGAAAGTATCTTTTAGAAAACTACAGTTCTTAACTTTAATGTAGTAAAATTTGTTAATAATGTTCTATATGTTTAGTACTTTAGGTATTTTGTTTACAGTTTTTTCATCCTGAATTAATGAAAATGTCTTATGTTACTTTCTAAAAGATTTATTTTCTTATGTTATTTTTTATCACATTTTTAAAAGCTTCATTGTTATATCTTGCATGGTTGGGTCTATAATCCATAAGGAAGTGATTTTTTTTTTATTGATGTGAAATTGAAATTCTGAGTCTTTTTTATATCTAAAGATTCAATCTTTCTATCAAGTTTTATAGAAAATACTGTTCTTTCTCTTGCTCTCACATGTCACTCTGTCAAAAATCAAAAATTTATATGTGCCTGGGTCTTTTCTGGGCATACTGTATTATATATGTCTATACTAATATCACATTGTCTTAATTATTATTCAACAAGACTTTCTACATTATTCTCCCAGCAGGTCTTGGCCCTTCACATTTTTCATATGAATTTAAAAGTCAATCCTTTCTGTTCCAAAAAAAGTCATATTGGAACTTTGATTAGGAGTTGTACTGAATTTGAAGAAAAATCAGCATTTGCATAACATTAGACTTCTAATCCATGGTCATATTATATTTCTTCATCTATTTAGAATTTTGCTAATGTCTTTCAGTTTTAGGTAGTCTCAGGAAGGGTTTTTCACACATTTTGTTAGACTTATTCCTAGGTAATTTGATTTTTTGATCTATAAAAATGGGATGTATAGATATAGATGAATATTTAATTTTATTTTCTGAATATTTTCATTGATGGTCAGCAATAAAATTTATTTTTGTGTATGAGTTTGTATGTAGTAACTGTGTCATATTATTGTATAATTCCCAATAGTTCATCCCTAGGTCCTTTGAATTTTCTACATATATCATCTATAACTAAATATCCCTTGTGAATAATGGCAATTTTCCTCTTACCCAAGAATCCAGTTTTTATACCATCTGTCTCTTTTTTTCCCCCTCATCATCTATTATATCTATCAATGTATTATCATATGTATTGGCTAGGGCATCCCTACACTTGTGTTGAATTAAAGTGGTAGAAAGTGACATGCTTCTTTTACCCTCAAACCCAAGAGGAGCACTTTCTACATTTTACCAGAAACTATGAAATTGGCCTTTCCTTTTTTTAGATACTATTTTTTATATTATGTTTGTTCCCCTCCTTCCTTGCTATTCCTAGATTTCTATGCATTTTAAGCCTGATTGAATTTTGAATTTTATTTAAAACTTTTTTTAATCTATTTAGGTAGCTGTTTTATTTTTCTCCTATAAAATGCTAATATAAGGAACAACTTTGATAACTTATTTAGTGTTAAACCAAACTTATGTTCCTGGTTAAAACTTGCTTGGTGATAATGAAAATCAATTTTTGTCTTGCTACACTCAGTTTGCTACATCTACATTCATATTATTTTCCTCTTTTATACTGTTCCTCTCTGTTTTGCCATCAGTGCTAGACCCACAAAATTTGTTGGGATGTGTTCTTTTCTATATTCTGAAGCATGCTGGTAAAATCAGAATTATTTATTTCTTAACTGTTTGTTAGAAACTATTTGACACATCTAGACAACAGTTTCCTTTGGGAGAATGTTTTTAATTACTGGGTTAATTATTTTAATGGTCATAGGATTATTCATATAACTATTCTTTGTTCAGATATACTGTTTATGTTTTTAGAAATTTGTCCCATTTTAACTGGATTTCTAAGAATTTTGGCCTAGTTTTTGGGGTTTTTTTGTTTGTTTTTTGGGGGAAGGGGAGTTGTTTCTGTTTTCTCTTTTACAAAATCTCCTAATTGTTTAATAATCAGCAGGACGTGTGGTGACATCTTCAGTCCTGATCTCTATTTTTATGCCTTTTTTTCCCCTTGAAGTTCAGCAATAATGTCTTTGCAAAGGACCAACTTTTGCTTTGTTGATGCAGTCTTTTTATGATTTCTTTCTATTTCATAAATATGTCATTAGCTTTATTATCTACTTTGATCACATTTAAGATGTTTCCTCGTTCTCTTTCCAATGTTTGAAATGGACACTTAGCTCATTAATTTACTTTTTTTTTCTGTTTCATGAGTGAATTTGAGGCTTTACTCACTAGAGCCAAACACCAGAAACAAAGTGCCCATAAATAGGTGATTCAATGAGTATATCCAGGTATATTCACGCAATTAACTCAGCAGAAAAAAAAAAATATTGATACCTGCAACATGGATGAAAAATAAATTATGCTAAATAAAAAAGCTAGACAAAACAGAATGAATGTGTGTGATTTTATTCATGTAAAGAGCAAGAATAGGCTAAACTAATGTGTTGTGTTAGGAATCAAAGCAAGATTTTCCTGTGATGGAAATACTCTATTATCTCGATTGTGGTGTTTGTTGCATGGATTTAAACATTTGTCAAAACTCACTGAGTTTCATGCTTTAAGTCTGCGCCTGGTAGTATAAAAAAATTTACCTCAATAAAAATATTTGTAAAAAAGAAGATGTACTACATAGTATATTGCAGTAATGTGATGCCCGCAGGAATTACTCAGATATATAATGCTGACTGCTCTCACTTGTAACTTTTTATTGATATTAATGCACTGTCCGATATTTTAATTTGTTGTTATTGATCTGTGATGGAGTACGGAACAGAAACCTAGGCATGGGAATTTAGGTGAATGAGTTTCATGCTCTGAGTGGCTTTCTTGTGTGTAAAATTAATGGATTTAATAAATGAATGATTTTTAGTATGTATTTAGAGAATTACAGTTCTTACTTGCTAATGTATAGATACTTTATTGTATCCTGAAAAGTATGATTGCCTAATAAGACAGACAAGAGAATCAATACACAACTGCCAACGTGCACATATGAAATATATGTTTCGTTTAACAAAACCAGCATAAATAAAGCAGAGTGTCATGCATCTAAGATGCATGAAAATGTTTAGCAGACTGATAGATTTGACTTTTTAAATCTATTAAATACTTTCAACACCATTTTCTAGTCTCTTTTATGTCAATAGTGTTTGTGCTCAATTCCAAACTCCCTTGAATTCAGTTGGGGAAAGTTTATGCTTATTCCTGACGTTACCATCAGATATGGCTGGATACATATTCTCATCTTTCTCAATGTATTTAAGCAGTTGTATTCTCTACCTAGGAGGGGACTTTTATGTTGAGAGTCTCTGAGTTTACACAGAGAAGTTTGGAACAAATTCTTTGTTTTATATTTCCCGACTCATCAGTACCAAAGTGGCATTATTGTGACACTGATTTCACGAGGTAAGTTAGTACTCTTTGGGATTGTTGGCTGGCTAGTCTTGTTTCTGACAGGATTTTTTTGTGTAGAGTGCCCTGGATCTGAACTTGCTTAACAACCCCTTTCTCCAACTCTGGAGTCCAATTCTTGCTTTCAAAAAGCAGCCCTGCATAATAAGTCAGCAAATCATTAATTTACACTCTATCCCAAGGGTTGATGTGATCTGCATTTTACTTCTGTGAGACAAGATTTCCAATGAGGAAACTGAATGAGGTTTTTGTCATGGTAACTGATTCCACGAAACCTGCTAGGCTACACCCATCAGCCCTTGCAAGACCTGTACTTTCCCAGCATCAAGACCTAAGAAAGAGCCTAGAGTTAGCAACAGAGACATCAGTTGTTTCATGGATGGGACAGTTTACATGTCTGAAGCAAATTCTGAAGAGACAGCCCCCTGTGTGTGGCAGACAGCAGGCATGACATGGCAGCAGTCTTTGCTCTGGGAGTGGGTGTAAGAGGGAAGGAGAGATTACCAGTTATAGAGGAATTCACATCAGGTGGCCTCATTAGTTACCAAGGAAACCAGTAGAGAATCCTGTCCCTCACTGCCCCTTTGATAAAAACTATCACTAACTAGGGGCTGGGGGCAAGTCCATAGGAAGACCATAGGATACAGGTGAAGCAGAGAGTGGTCAGATAGGGGATGTACAGAGAGGAAGAGAATAGCCACCTTGAGTGGTCTGACCATAAAACACCCACGTACCTTCTCCACCCCAAAAGTTCTTGCAGGTAGAATGGGTCCTTAGAAGCTCTGTTGTCCAAATCTGACTTAAAGTTAGAACTTGCTCATAACACTAAAAAATTATATTCATTTGCTCTGAAGGGATTTCCACATGTCAGCATTTTCTATTACTTTGTCATTGACTTCTAATGTATTTCTTGCTAACACTTATTTAGTAACCTTGGTCACTGTCTCTCCTTTTTGTGGTTGAATTATTTCTATCAATCTTGTTTTTGCTTTGGTTCATGTCTCCTCTTGACTTACTTTGAATTGTAGTATATTGTGTGTAATATAATGTAATTGTATGACATTGTAATATATTGTGTGTAATATGTGTAATACATAATGTGTGCAATGTTAGATATGTAAATGTTAGATGGTTTAAATACATGTAAACCATGGTCTATTTTCAAAATCTGGTTGATCAAATGACTTTTGATTGGTTTTGGTTTTTCAAAAAGATGGCTGAAAAAAAAAAAAAGATTTGAGGGACAGTAGGAGAAATTTGAATAGTAACTGAATATTATACCGTATGGGGATATTGCTGTCAGTTTTATTAGGTGCTTGTGGTATTACAGTTATTTGCAGCAGCAAGAGAATGTCCTTGGTTTCTGGTGAGGAACGCTGAAATATATATTAGTACAAGGTTTAGATTGCTGGTTTCCTAAACATTGTTTATAAAGAGAAAAACACAAATATGGCCAAATGTTAATAACTAGGATCAAAATATATAAATATGTAGGTCTATTATACTGTTCTTTCCACTTATCTATATTTGAAAATATCCACCAAATGAGATGGGGGAAAGAGTCACATAGCTGAATTATTTATTCTTTTATTACATCTTGAGAATTTTGATTGGCACCAGCTAAATATGAATGGTCCTTTTTGGTATTCCAAAAGAGGGATTCTTTCAAAAAGCAATAATAATAAAATAAAACAAACAAAAACTAGCTCTCTGAGACCTGTGCACAGAAGTGGCTTGCCAGATCTATATCACCAAGTCTGTATTTGAAGCTAAATAATATATGGGCAATATTTTAGAAAATCAAAGAAATGGTAATCCCTTGTGTGTGCTTTAAAAGGCCTAAAGACTACTTGGATATTCTCTGGACTTAGAAATATGAATAGGATTTCAAGTAAAGTGGGGTTGGTTATTCAGCAACAGCAAAAGGGCCAAGAAAGTGGAGTACACAATCACTTGGAAAAACAATGCTGATGCCAGTGTAATCAGAGTTCAGAAGCTAGTAGGGGCCCTAGTGGACCCACAGGTATGGTTTCTTTGGTGCGCTTAGTGTCCATAAAATTTTTGTCTCAAATGGCTTCACTCCAGGCTGTAGCACTCTATATCTACTCTATCTTTAAAAATCAACTTCACATACAATAAAGTTCACATATTTATGTGCATAGTTTGATGAGGTTTGACATATGTATAAATCTTGTGGCCAACTCTCCAGTCAAGACAGAAAACATTTTCATCACTTCAAAAGCCCTTGTGTGCCACTTTGCAATTAACCCTCACTCTATGCTCTGACCAAGGACGGTGCTGATGTTGATATGATTTCTATTATTAGAGATTAGTTTCACCTATTTGAGAATTTCATGTAAAGAAAGTCATACATTATAAGGTCTTTCATGTATTTGTTTCTAATTCCCCTTGTAATTAGAAAAAAAATAATTATATTATTTGGAAATATTTAGTTTTCAGAGGAGCTTGGTCGTCTGTAGCCCACGAGATCATAAAGAGTGGAACTTGACTGAGCAGCTAACATACAAGTTTCCACATATTTGGGACTTTCTAAATATTTTAATTTTACTGAATTCTAATTTAATTATTTTCTGGTCAGAAAATATAGATATAAAATTTCAATTTTTTTTTCTGAAATTTATACACACTAACTTAATGGCCAGATCTACGGTTTACCATGAGGAAAATTCTCTGTACACTTGAAAAGTATGTGCATTCTGCAGTAGTTGTATGTGATTTGAAAGCATTGTGAACATCTTCTATACTCTTACTGATATTTTCTCTGTGCTTTCTACCAATTTCTGACGGAGAAGTGTTACAATGTTCAGTTATTGTGACTCTCCTGTTATTTCTCTGGTTTTGCTTCATTTTAAAGCTTTGTTCTTTAGTACATGTGCATTTCTGATTGCTATATGTGTTAATGAATTTTTCTATTTATTACTATGAAATCCTCTTCTCTCTGCTAATAATCTGCCTTTTATTTTGCCCGATATTAATTTGGCCATATTATCTTTATTGTGATCACTATTTGCATTGTACATATTTTTTTCAACTTTTCTTTTTTAACATATGGTATTTACATTGGAAGTAAGTTTCTTATAGATAGTACATACTTAAGTCTTGCATTTTTATTTACTGTGACTATATCTGCCTTTTCGTTAGCGTGTTCAATACAGTTACGTTTCATGTTCTTGTTAATAGGGTTGATTTTGTGTCAATTTGTCCCTTCCAGGTTTCTGTTGTTGCTGTTGTTATTGTCTGTCTGTTCCTCATATATCGGTTTCTTTTTGGTTAATTGATTTTTAGTTCATCCTTTACATTTACTGATTTTGAATTAGTATTCGATTTTTTCCCCTCTATTGAGTTTCTAGCTGGTTGCTCTATATCAGAATTGAGCACGCTTTTTTTTCAAAGAGTCAGATAGAAAATATTTTTAGTATTTGTGGAACTACATTTGAGGCCTGTTGTGTATTTCTTTGATTTGTTTGTAGGTTTGTTTTCTGACCATCTATAAAATTTGAAAATAACATTCTTATCATGGACTATACAGAAGCAGGCTAGACTTGGAATGTGGGCAATAGTTTAAGCAAATTATAGTGGTAAAATATGCATTGTTATTTTATAACAACTATTTATAGTCAATATTTTATCATGTCATGTTTAATGGTTCCCAATTTACACTTTCTCACGTCACAAATGTAATCATCTTACAGTGCCTACTCCCCCACTTTACAAACAGTCCTTTATGCTCTTGAAGTCACTTCATGTAAAACTAATAATACTGGGTTGGCCAAAAAGTTCGTCAGTTTTTTCCATACCATTTTCTGGAAAAAAAGCTGAACAAACATTTTGGCCAACCCGATATTATTATTTTTGGTCTACATACTAGTCTTTTTAAGAAATTATAAGAAATAAAAATTACTGTGTCTATTTTCATACCTCGTATTTCTGGTGCTCTTCTTTTCTCCCAATAGGTGAGAGATTCTGTTTGGTATCCTTTCCCTTCAGCCTAAAGAATACCCATTATCTTTTCCACAGTGCATGGCAGTTGGCAACAAATCTACCAGCTTTTGTTTACTTGAAAATATATATTTACTCTTGTTTTAAAAGCACTTTTTTCTGATGAAGAATGCTGGATGAACAGTAATATTTTCTTTACCTCTTTATAATTTTATTTGATTCTGGCTTGTATCTTTCTGATAAAAAAAAGTAAAATATAATTTCTTTTTATTTTCCCTCCGTGAAATGAGTTTTTTCTACCTTATACCTGTTGTCAAGATTTTTTCCTATTGTTGGTTTCCAGCAGTTTGACCATAATAGGCTTAGGTGTAATTTTCTTTGCATTTATCCTTTTTGGGTTTCTCACCATCTCTTGGTTGTGGAAGTCAATATGTTTCATCAAATTTGGAAAATTTTCAGCTATTAATTTGTTAAGTTTTTTTTTTTCTTTTTTCCTTTTGTGATTACAATTACTTGTTAGATTGTTTAATATTGTGCTAAACATTCAGAAAGTTTTGTTCACCTTTTAATTCTTTTTCTTTATTTTTAGAATGAATAATTTCTATTGATATGTTTTAACTTTGCTGATTTTTATCTTCAAGTTATACCATAGATTGAATTCTTTATTTTAACTTTTGTGCTTTGTCATGTAGTTCTTTTTAAATTTGCCATTTCTCTCTCAAGACTTTTTGTCTATCCACTTGTTATCACTAAATTTGCCTTTAAGTCCTAGATAATCGTTCTAATAATTCTTTAAAGTCTTGGTATACTACATACAGCACCTGAAAGAGTTGACAGCTTGAGATTGGTATCCACTGATAGATTTATTTTATTTTTCTCAGTTCCAGCCTACATAGTCTTATTTCTTTGCATATTAATGATTTTGACATATACTAAACATCAGACTTCCCTGGTAGCTCAAATGGTAAAGAAACTGCCTTCAATGCAGGAGACCCAGGTTCTATCTCTGGATCAGGAAGATGACCTGGAGAAGGGAATGTCTATCCATTCCAATATTCTTGCCTGAAGAATTCCATGAACAGAGGAGCCTGGCAAGTTACAGACCATGCGATCACAAAGAGTCATATACAACTGAGAGAGTAACACCACCACCATACTGGATATCATGACTTATGAAATTTAGAGACTCTGGACAGAGGTTCATAACATTGTATAGAAAGCAGTGACCAAAACCATCCCAAAGAAAAAGAAATTCTAGAAGGTAACGTGGTTGTCTGAGGAGACCTTACAAATAGCTGAGAAAAGAAGAGATGCAAAAGGCAAAGGAGAAAAGGAAGGATATACCTAACTGAATGTAGAGTTTCAAAGAATAGCAAGGAGCAGTAAGAAAGCTTTCTTAAGTGAACAACACAGAGAAGTAGAGGAAAACAATAGAATGGGAAAGAATAGAGATCGCTTCAAGATAATTGGAGATACCAAGGGAACATTTCTAGCAAGATGGGAATGATAAAAGTCAGAAATGGCAAGCATCTACTTGGACATCAAGGAGAAGAAACCAGTCAATCCTAAAGGAAATCAACTCTGAATATTTATTGGAAGGACTGATGTTGAAGCTGAAGCTCCAATATTTTGGCCACCTGATGTGAAGAGCTGACTCGTTGAAAAAGACCCTGATGCTGGGAAAGATTGAGGGCAGGACAAGGGGGTGACAGAGGATGAGACAGTTGGATGGCATCACCGACTCAATGGACATGAGTTTGAGGAAACTCCAAGAGATAGTGAAGGACAGGGAAGCTGGCACGCTGCAGTCCATGGGGTCGCAAAGAGTCAGACATGACTTAACAAATGAACAGCAACAACAATCCTAAGTATATTCTTTTCTAGCAGGCAGTTAAGTTACTGGCTCATTACCTTCAAATAAACTCTTCTGTGGATTATATTCATGTTTGATTTTAAGCTGTAGAACAGTCTAGAATAGGCTCAACTGTGGTGTGTGGAATTTACTCCAAACGTATGAATTTGCAATTCTCAGCTGGAGGCCTGTGATATTTAAAATGTTTCTCTATTCCAGAAAGGCTAGAATTAAATCTTACAGTATTTCTTGATTTCAAATACCTATGTTCACAGTTAAACCCAGAGCAGTCTCTGGAATTTCTCATGTAGTCTTCCCTATAGAGTTACAGCACAGCTCTCAGTCAAACATTTATGGAGACCTTCCACTTAGTCGCCTGCCCTCCCTCATGCATTTACCTTCTTTCCCTTGCATGGCTCCTCAAACTGAGCTACTGCAGCAGTTTTAAATTGTGGCCTTTGCTTCGTCAGCTCCCTGTGATCCCTGTGCAGGTCCCTGTATCACATTCAGAAAATTTTCACAAAATAGAAACCTGGAGTGATTATGGGGCTAACCTAGGGATTTTCCCTCTCCTAAGAAATTATAAAGTTGTACTGTCTAGTGTGTAATTCCTGAAAACTATACATATAAATTAGGTGGTGCAATGGTAAAGAATCTGCCTGTGAATGCAGGAGATGAAAGAGATGCAGCTTTGATCCCTGAGTATGGAAGATCACCTGGAGTAGGAAATGGCAACCCACACCGATATTCTTGCCTGGAGAATTCCATGGACTGAGGATCCTGGTGGGCTACAGTCAATGGGGTCACAAAGAGTCGGACACAACTGAGTGACTAAACACATACAAACATTGACACAAATTATGTCCTGTTTTATATTTGTTCATGACAGGAGGGCATACATGTTATCCATTAGGGCTAGATACAGAATTATTTCTACTTAATCTTGCTTTATCTGCCTATTCCGTTTAAGTTTTTGAATTTCTGAGTTCTGACAAAAAGGCAATCTGAAATTTAGTTAAAGTGTGGGTTTAGGACATTTATACAAAAAGATAATGAATACTAGGACTTGTCATTGTTCAGTTGCTCAGTTGTGACTGACTTTGCAATTCCACGGACTGCTGCACGCCAGGCCCCCCTGCCCTTCACCATCTCCCAGAGCTTGCTCAAATTCATGTTTATAGAGTCCGTGATGCCATCCAACCATCTTCTCCTCTGTTGTCTCCTTCTCCTCCGGCTTCAGGCTTTCCCAGCATCAGGGCTATTTTAATGAGTTAGCTCTTCACATCAGGTGGCCAAAGTATTGGAGCTTCAGCTTCAGCAACAGTCCTTCCAATGAATATTCAGGATTGACTTCCTTTAGAATTGACAGGTTTCATCTTCTTCCTGTCATAGGGACTCTCAAGAGTCTTCTCCAGCACCATAGTTCAAAAGCGTTGATCCTTCAGTGTCCAGCCTTCTTTATGGTCCAGCTTTCACATCCATACAAGACTACTGGAAAAACCATAGCTTTGACTAGACAGACCTTTGTTCGCAAGAGGACACCCTCCAGGAACCTCCCTCTATGAGGTATTTTTTTGAAAGTTTCCCTCTCCCAATTTTTTTTTTTCTTGTATGTTTGATATTTACTTGAACATATGACATATTAACTTATATTTGGGATTTTTCATTCACTCTCTGATTTCCCCTCAGTGTTTTTCTTTTTACTTAAATTCGTATTCATTTTCTTTTATGTTGGAGAGCTTTTTAAAAAATTTCTAATGATATTTACATAGACATTTATACTTAAGAGCACGATAACAAAAAGCTTGGAAGCTATATTTGGGAATGATGGTAAAATTTTGTTTATTCTGAACTGTATTATAAGGCTATTAGAAACTTGGCCATTTTATTGGAAACCCACAGGTGGCAGTATCTACGTTTACTTCTCCAAAGAGGGAAGCTTGATACCTGATGTTGATCAGGAGGTGACAGCGATGGTTGCCAGTACTCTGAAGTCAATTGAAAGAAGGAAACAGGAATATGTCATCATTCAGAAAGTAGATTTGCACTTAATGTCTGTGTTTTTATTACCTTGTTTGGTTATCAGTCCAGCCTCCAAACTCCAGCTTCCTAAATGTCACTGATGATGCCTCTCATTTGTTATTATCTCCTCTCACATCATCTATGTATGGATTTACATCATTTTAAATTCATCTGCTGTTATTTTGATTAATAACAAAAAACAAATCACCATTTTGATGAGAAAAATTATTTTAAATTTAACTCTATTTTAACATCTTATTCTCTCTATGGGAGAGGGCGAGGGTGGGATGATATGGAGAATGGCACTGAAGCATGTAAATTATCATATGTGAAACAAATCGCCAGTCCAGGTTTGATGCATGATACAGGGTGCTTGGGGCTGGTGCGCCGGGATGACCTGGAGGGATGGGACGGGGAGGGAGGGGGGAGGGGTTTTGGAAGGGGAACACGTGTACACCCATGGTGGATTCACGTCAATGCATGGCAAAACAAATACAATATTGTAAAGTTAAATAATAGATAAATAAACTAATTTAAAAAATTTGAATTTAAATGTTAACATTAAGTCATATTTAAATCAACTATTTAAGTAAATAGATCAAAATTTTAAAGTTGAACATAATTCAATTAAAAAAATTAGGGTTTGGTGATGGGGTGTCAAAGATTTTAACAATTAAGAAGATAAAAAATGTTGATGCGAGAAATAAAATAGACCTACTGAGAGAGATGTGGCTTCCCCAATGGCTCAGTAGGTAAAGAATCTGTCTGCAATGCAGGAGACACAGAAGACTCGGGTTCAAACCCGGAGTCAGAAATACCCTTGAAGAAGGAAATAGTAACCCACTTCAGTATCCTTGCCAGAAAAGTCCCTTGGACAGAGGAGCCTGGTGGGCTGCAGTCCATGGGGTGGCAAAGAGCTGGACACACTAGCGACTCATTAGCAGCATCAAACAAGAAGTATGCAGCCAGAACTAGGATATGAGTGAAAGTTAATCTGGGAATTAAGAGTGGTTTGCAGCTGAGACTGCATGAAAGTAATGAAATAAGATCAGGAAGCCCTTATTCAACTAAGTGAACAGACTTGGTTTGGGCACAGACTTCTTTGTGACACAAGTTTGCTCTCCTGTCACGTACATCTGGATCCCATCTAGGGGAGGATGGGAAAAATGTTTAAAAAATTAGCTAAATTTCAAAAGAAAGTGAGTTTTTCAATATTCATTTATTGATTTGTTCACTGATGAATTCATTCATTCAAGAAACATGTATCAAGAATCTATAATATAATAGTTCCCATTCTCTGCAACAGAAAGCAGACAGAAGTCCACTGCCTCTTGGAACTTCCTTAGCTGAAAGAGACTGATTAAGCTAGATGTGACTGAAATAGTTACTTGTTATTAATAGTTATTCTTTGGCCTATCTAACAGGTAGAGCGTTAGTAGAAAGCTTAGAGAAAAAAAAAAAACTACATTTTTTGTATACTTGTTACATTATTGTACCAATCATAATTAAACCAGATTTCACATTATTTTATAGTATTTGAAGTCAGGGTGTATTTATTAATTTAATGCCTATTTTTAAACATCCATGATAAGCCAGGCACTATTCTAATGATAAGAATACAACTGTGAGCAATTTTATATTTGTATCCATCTTGCCTTCTACATGCTATATATATAAAATATTTGGGGGATAAAAAAAGACAGAAGTAATGATTCTTGCCCTAGAGATTCTCTGGAATTATTGTTCAAGGCAATGAGGTATGTGGGTGAGGAAGTCTTCACCATGAGTCAATGAGAACATTCTACATAAGGACCTCCACAGGTCCAGGATCTGAAGTCTTCCATGTCTCCTCTGATATCCATGTTGATCCACTTTCCTATGCTATGCCAGGAAAGAAAGGATTTTAAGCATTGTGAAATTCTGGGCCCCACCTGACCCATTTTTTTCAACATCCAATGGATCTTTGTGTTTAGTATGAATACATCATCACCTGCATATCTATGTGCAGGCTCAGTGGTAAAAGAACTCATTTGCCAATGCAGGAGATACAAGAGACACAGTTTCAATCTTTGGGTTGGGAAGATCCCCTGGAGGAGGCAATTGCACCCCATTTCAGCATTCCTGCTTGGAAAATCACATGGTCAGAGGAGCCTGCCAGGCTATAGTCCATGCGGTTGCAAAGAGTCAGACATGACTTAGCAACTGAGCATATGAACATGCATGTATATGCATACACATAATACAACTTAAGAAGAATCCGTAGTTTTCAAAATTATCTATTTCATGAGAAAACTGCTGGGTTATTCATATTATTGAATATAGTGCCACTAACCAGTTAGAAAAAAATCAGAATATTGAGATGCAAAATATAAACTGAATCCTTGTGATTTGACCAAGTCTTTAAATAGTAATGATTGTCCTTTGTATGGACATTTGGCTAATTGGTCAGTCATTAGTCACTTGATAAAACTTTTTTCAATGCCTAATATGTGCTCAGCCTTGAAGTTCTATATATGCATTAAGGGATATTTACATTTTATGTTGATAAAATTGTGTGATAACAATTGCTATAAAGTTAATACTTTTCAACAATTTTTCTTGATTTATTTCCTTCAAATTTCTAGGGTAATCTATGGCTCTCTTAACTCTGGCATTCTTGGATTTAATAGAAAAGTTTCATGATTTCCTGATGTATTTCTTTTGTTGTATCTTTTGTACTCTTTTGTCATTTATCTTCTCAGGTTTTGTCCTTTCAGACTAAAGGCTTCTCCTTTAGAGTCTATTTCAGTTTATTAAATTCACTATTAATGGCTCTTGTGAAGTGTTTACCTTATCATTTTTCACTCCTCTTTTTGTCTTCTCTTTCCTTTCCTCCTCTTCCTCCTCAAGTATACCTCCACCTTGGGAGAACTCGTAGGCTCTGGGCTTGCTGCGGTTTACATCTGTCACTAGTACTGCAGCCTCCAGCAACTTTTTATTAAACCCAGTGATGTAGTGGGCACTTTGGCCAAAGCTGTCCACATGATGGATAAGAGCACGTCTCCAGGGGCCTTTCCCTTGCAATGAGATGAGATTGGCTGATGTTTGGAGATGAAGCCTTTCCCCTCTAGGTCAGTGCCTGCAATCCATTCCAAGTCAGAGGGGAGAGGAAGTTATTACCAGCCACTGGCTGTTTCGTGGTCACTGGGAATTCTATGACTGGGAGAGCCTCATCCCTCTTTTCTTTCTATAGAACCACAGTTCCTATCAGCTAATACCAGTGACCACGGTATCTGTCTCAGAGGACATGCTCTGACCAAAATGAACTGGAGTCAATTAACTAAATCTTGACGTACAGTGAAAAGTGAGGCAGATAATTATATTCTTTGGTTTCCCTAGGTGTAAAATACGTAGCACCATTGTCTTACAGGAAGACATCCAGCCATATAAACTATTGAAGCATAACTTTGAACCCAGAAATAAGTAAGGATGGCCCCATAGTAGTAAAGACAAGAGACTCACAAAGCCCATGCACTTTAATCCACATACACAGATGGGAGATCATACTTTTTTAGAGGAAAGTAAATAAACTAATAGTTATCAAGCACATACTACACACCAAGAGGTTCATGTCCATTGCCTCACTTAGTGATCATGTCAATATTATGTACCGTTTACAAAGTTTTTACCATGTCACAAGCATGTGAAAAATACTTTGTTTATTACCTCATCTTACCTTTAAAAATGTCCTGTGATATTTTATTTTATAATTTTCTCTAACTGATGAATAAGCTCATTGGTAAAGAGGTTAAGAATTTTGAAAGAAAATGAGGAAACTAAAATTCATGGAATTTAAGCAAGTTGTTCAAGGCTATTCTCTTACCAGTCATGCTGTCCAATGCCAAAACTCACATTGCTGCTATTTCACCAAAAATTGAGAGTGTATTAAGAGCTACTGGCTCCAGGCAGGATGCCCACTCTGTGTGCATGCTAAGTCACTTCAGTCATGTCCTACTCTTTGTGACACTATGGACTATAGCCTGCCAGGCTCCTCTGTCCATGGGATTTTCCAGGCAAGGATACTGGAGTGGGTTGCCATGCCCTCCTCCAGGGGATCTTCCCGACCCAGAGACAGAACCCTCGTCTCTTATATCTCCTGAACTGGCAAATGGGTTCTTTACCACTAGCACCACGTGGGAAGCCCCTGGGATGCCCATATAAAGATACACACAAAAAAAGATGAAAAGTAGAACTAATGGCAAGAGAGAAAACAACAGAGGCTGGTAAAACATAGTTTAGAACTTTTCTTTGGGAATCACATACTTACTGAGAGTATTATTCTATTGGGTCATGGCAGGAAATTGATATTTATGTTGATGAATATGAGGTATCCAGTAATGGTTAATTGTTTCAATATTTCAATTTTGACAAGAAAAGAGAATGGCAAACAAAATTTGCATGAAGAAAAATGTTGTCTCTAAATTGTACTTGAAATTAAATTCACATACTGGGGAATTTTTCACACAGAGGATGTTTAAAGAGAAGTATAATCCCACCAAATGTATGTTTACAGAAAATCTAGGTATGTTCAGGATGTGTGATTGACTTAACTGAACTTAGAGGAAAGCTTGAACTATAGGAGAATACAGACTGCCTTCAATCCAGTCCAATTCAGTTGCTCAGTCATGTCTGACTTTTTGCACCCCCATGGACTGCAGCATGCCAGGCTTCCCTGTCCATCACCAACTCCCAGAGCTTGCTCAAATTCGTGTCCATCAAGTCAGTGATGCCATCCAACTATCTCACCCTCTGTCATCCCCTTCTCTTCCTGCCTTCAATCTTTCCCAGCATCAGGATCTTTTCCAATGAGTCAGTTCTTTGCATCAGGTAGCAAAAGTATCAGAGCTTCAGCTTCAGCATCAGTGCTTCCAATGAATATTCAGGACTGATTTCTTTTAAGATGGACTGGTTGGATCTCCTTGCAGTCCAAGATCAAATTGCCAACAGACTGCATTATGATTTTTAAATTTATTTATTTTTTACACAACATATTGTTGACAAAGCCACAGTGGAAAGTTTCTCTTAATTGATGTGTCACTAATTATAAATATAAAGTAGTAGTTGTGCCAGAGATTACGATAATTTCTGTTTCCATGAAAAGTTAGCCTACACAACAGTAGGCTTCTCTGGCAGCTTAGTTGGTGAAGAATCCACCAGTAAGAGACTGCCTGCCAAGTTAGAAGACATGAGTTTGATCCCTGGGTCGTGGTGGTCCCCTGGAGAAGGAAATGGCAACCCATTCCAGGATTCTTGCCTTGGAAATCCCAAGGACACAGGAGTCTGGAGGGATACAGTCCATGTGGTCACAAGATTTGGACACGACTTAGTGACCAAACCACCGTCACATAACAATATCCATTGTTGCTCCAATTGTTGCTACAATTAATTTCCTCCAAAACAAAATACCACAGTCACCATTGTGAATACCCTGTGTTATAATTCTCCCTGAAGATAACAGATATTCAGTAAATGGTTGTTAAACAAATTCACTGATGACTGGTACATATACCATGTTAATCCTTATTACCAAGGGTTCTCTTTGACTAAAAATATGAGCAAAGTCCAGAGGGCAGATGCGATGATTATAGAAGCCCTGAACTTGTTCTCATTAGCAATTTGGCATCGCTGGTAAAATGAGGTCGTTGAGGATAGCATTACTGTGATCAAAGCTGCCGAAAAGCAGGGTGTGGGTTGAGAACTGACATGATCCCTGGTCTCTGGTAGCCCATGACCAGACCAGAAATGGAAATATTGTTATAAATGAAACTCAGACATTTCAGCCAACTAGACATAAAACTTACTAAAATTATCTTACAGACAAAAAGATAAATATTCCCGATAGGATTGCAATAATTTAGTGTTATGTTAATGAAGTGTCATATGATATTCATGATGGCTGAGGTTTTAATTACTACATTTCCAGTCAGTCAAGGGACAAGCAGTCTGTCTGCAAGAGAGGGGTTGCAATATATTCTTGACATTATATTTTCCAAAGAGACATTTAAATAAGGTTTTCAAAAACGTACAAAGACACAATTAAGTGTTTTTATATCCACTTTTGCAATGCACAGAATAAGTTTGATTCTCTGTTCAACTTTTTAAATATATGTTCAAATAACCTTGCTTAAATTTTTATTAAAATGCTTCATTCAGAATCATAAATAATTTTAAATATCAGTTATAAAAATGACCTTGTTGTGCCTCTGTAAAAGTCATAAACACTTCTAAGGAATCATTGGAAGTTCATGACAATGAAGATCTAATCAATATTAGGTCAACTTGTTCACACCTCCATTGGAAGTACAAGCTCAATTTTCAGAAAATTCTGTTTTCAATCTCTTGACTGAGAAAAAAATTTCCCTCACTTATGGCACGAAGCCTTCTCCAGACCTTAGGAAGGGTCTCTACCCCTTCAAGGTTTTTGATGGCTAGTAGTTTCCCATATTTTCTAGTCTCTGGGAGTTTCCACAAAGCTATAAATAATTCCTCTTCAATTAAACACTTTGGATATGTTATCTCCTTCCTGCCAGTATCCTGTCTGACATACAATTACTATGTATCAGGCATTGAGGACAGAAAAAAAAACTCTCCATGTGCCCCTCAACAAGATGCTAATCTCTCAGTACTCTGGTTTGTTCATCTGAAAATGGGGATGGTGATTATCGCATAAGCCTTGATGAAGATAAAAATCAGATGGCATATTTGAAGTGCTTAGAAATAGTCTCTGACTTTCCAATAAGTTAAAACTATTATCATTGTCATTTTAAGTATAATTAATATTTTTAGCAGAACCCTCATTAACTTTAGTATTATTGATGATCAATGTTATTGGTAAGAATCCTTGCCCTACATTTTCACCATCATGCCTGAGGAAAATAATCCTTTAGGATAATACTCTTCCCAGACATTTTTAAAATAAGTTCTTATGTTTAGTAGAGCTTTCATTATCATCCACTTTGAGGGAACCTTTAGGAAACAAAAGAATCTGAGTTCTTTTTTTCAAGAAAATGGGCATTAAAACTATGGGCCACTAGGGCCAAATTGACATGAAACAGGAACAGATGACGAATTTCAAATGGTCCTAACATGACTATCTTTATCGGTCTTATAACTATCATTATTGAATATAGTATATATACGTATATGTGTAGATATGCATTTATAAATATACTACCTAATGTAATATATTTTTCTCCCATTTCTTAAGCTATCCTCAGAGATAGCAGGGCATTATTGAATTTTTAAAAATAAACTATTGAGGTATAATTCATATAGAGTAAACTGTATAGATATAAATTATATAATTTAATGTTTTGAAATACATATACATTTATGAGACCATCACTACAATCAAGATAATGAACATATCCACTACTTTCAAAACATCCTTCTTCCCTTAATAATCCGTCTCTTTCACTCCTCCCTGGTCCAAATCATCATTCCCAGGCAACTACTGATCTGTTTTGTGCTACTGTAGATTAATTAGAGTTTTATGTAATTTGTATAAATTGAACCACATTGTATGCTCTCTCTCTCTGTTTTTTTTGTCTGACTTCTTTTACTCTTGCATAATCATTTTGAAAACTGTCAGTCTTGTTGCACATATCAGTAGTTTACTCTTTTGATTATTGAGTAGCGTTCTATTTTATAGGTATAGTACAATTCATTTTTGCATTCAATTATTGATGGCTATATTTGTTGCTTCCAGTTTAGGGGTATTTCAAATAAAACTATTTTGAACGTTCCTGTTACAAGTTTTGTGTAGTCAAGTGTGTTTGTTTCTCTTTTGTAAATATCTAGAAATAGAATGGCTGGATCAAAGCATATGTGCATGACTTTTTAAAGAAATTGTCTAACTACTCTCCAAATGGTTGTACCAACTTACATCACCATGATTAGTGCAGGTGAATTCTAATTTATTCATGTCCTTGCAACATTTTAGCCCTAGTAACACATATATAGTGATTTCTTATTGCAGTTAAATTTTCAGTGATGTTGAGCATTGTTTTATTAGTTTATTGTACAAGTATTTGAGAATTTTGGTTTTCTTTATATTTTCTGGATGAAATTTATTTCTCATGTAAACGACTTCCAAATTTTTTCTAATCTGCATTTCTATTTTCATTTTCTTTTTACTAAATTTGAGGAGAGGATTAAGATTTGTTTTTTACAAATTCTATTTTATCTTTCTATTTTAAAAGATCTTGATTTAGATGTCAAATAAAAAAAATTGTCTAAACCAAGGTCCTAAATTTTTGTCTAGACATTGTACAATTTAAATTCTACATTGATTTCAATGATCTGTTTCTAGTTAAAAGTTTTATATTTTGTTCCAGGTATGGATTAAAGATTATTTCGCTTGCATATTGATTCTCAGTTATAGACTGATTTGTGAAAAGACCATTCCTTCTTTGTGAATTTCCTTTGCACTTTTATTGAAATTCAATTTCTCTATATTGGTCTATTTTGGAACTGTTCACTGATCTATTTTTCTATCATTGTACCAATATCATAATCCTTTGATTTTTAGAGTTGTGAAGAAGTTGTGAAAACAAGTAGTGTTCATCTTTATGTATTCTTCCTTTTCAATGATAAATACACACACACACATACATTTGGTGTACGAAGTCAGTTCTCTGGTGAGTTTAGGAAAAGTCATTAATTTGCAGTCCATCCAACTCTTTCCTTTTTTCATGTGTAAGAGATGCTCTTTCCCATCTTCTACTTCTCCAAGATGAAACTGAAAGCTCCCAAGTTTCATTAGAATTATCTGATATATAAAAAGTATTTATGCAACTTTCTATGTTTTTTTTTTTTGTATGACATAAACATTGTAAACCTACCACCTAATCTAAGGGTCAGAAATCGTTATTATCCTCACATATAGGGAAGGGATAGGACAGGAGTGAAGCACAAAAGTGAGTGTAATGGCATCGATCTTTCTCTGAGAGGAGTTAATGATATCAATAGTTGGCAGCTACAAAGGTCTGAACTCAAATATGGTATTGGAATAGCAAATAAATTGGATATAATTATATCAGAGCTGCCAAACAGCCAGTGTCACTTGAAGCTCTTCATTTTGTCTTTTTTGTGCCAAAAGACCTAAGGTTAAAGAAGCTGAATCCTGTTTTAACTTCACAACCTCAATCAACAGTCAATGAGCTTGGAAAAGCAGCAAATTTTGAGAGCTACCTAGAATGCTTGTAACAGTTCAGTAACATACTTCTTTGTGAAGAGAATTACTGTCTTTGGTAACTATGTTACTCCCTACACTATATCATTATGTGAAATCGTTCCCTGGATACAACGTCCGATTGTTAAAGTATACCAGCTTCTTTATTTGTTTTTTTTTTTTTTTATTCTGCTTAATTTTTGAATGATATAATTTTATCATCTGTTGAATAAATAATTCCCTAATTTACAATCTTATTGATTAATAAATAATTTCTCCCTGATTAGGGAAGCACTACCTACTTTCAAGGAGAAAAAAAAAAAGACCCTTTTATTGCCTTTCAAAATCTCTAGAAAAGCAACATGGCTCCTTTCTTAGCTTTCTTGCCATATATTATTACATTTTATTTTCTCTAATAGGCTACATAAACCAGTAATATGATAGGAAGTCATTAATACAATATAATCACAGCAGAAGATCAAGCTCATCTCTTTCTCTTTGCATTGTCAAGTGTTTCAATATTTTATTTTATAATGTGATGACCAGAACTGATCATGGTAATCTAAGTGTGGATCTGACTAATGCATTGTATAATCAAAGATTTCTTTTTAGATTATGATTCATTTACATTCCATAGCTTGCCCCATGTCACCATCAGACCCAGCAGAATTGCCTTACTAGGATATTATTCCAGAAGGAAATCTGGTAAGGGGGCTACTGTGTTCATTACATGGCATAGCCCTTTACTTCCCTGGGCCTCAGTTTCCTGGTTCCTGCCACAAACTCACATCCTGCAGGGTTGGGACTGAAGGTGGAAAGGATCAGGCAGCAGCACACAGAATTTGAAAGGAGTTCTGAGAACTGACTAACAATCTTGTGTAGAAGGGCAGGGGTCCCTCAGCTCCAGCTATTTGCTGACATGCAGGAATGCAGACTCACCTTCCCCAGGGGAAGAGAAAAATCAACATCTCAACAATGCTAGGAGTACATATTTTCATAGGAAATCTCTCTTTTCTTAAATGTGGAAACTCTTTCAAAACCTTGTAACACAAGGGGCTACAGAACAAACAAAACCGACTGCAGACAAAATACCTCATCTCAACTGCTTTTTTTTATGCTGACCTTGTTAGGAGGTCCCTAGGGATCCTTCCAGCTCTATTATTTTGTGTTTAAAGATTGTGGGTCAGTACGGTTTTGAGAGGAATCAACTAAATTAATTGTTTAGTCTGAGACCATTTATGGAAGCAGCAGCAGCATTATCCAAAGATACTAATTCAGTGTCAAATTTATGTTCAAGATCCTTGAAAAGTTAAAAGGCATAGGCTTTCCTTTCAGGTGCATACAAGTTATTCATTTGTTCGACAAATATTTACTGAGTAATGAAGGTCAATAGGAGTGAAATAATTCCATTTACCTTCCATTCTTCTCCAAACTTATGTATATTTTTGCAAATCCTTGGTGCTCTCAGACCTCCACAGATGAACCCTACTTTTTAATATTCTTACATTGATATTTTCTGCCTCCTCCAGACCTTTCCCCACTAATTACTCCCTTAGCCTCTTGGTTAAGTCCTTCAGTCTCTATTTGCTACTTTTTCTCAAAGAAAACTATGTTCAGTATTCATCATACATGAAATAATAACACATCTTTCACCACCTTGCCTCCCCTCACTCATTCATGTTCCAAATAAACTTCTCAGAAGAGTATCACAGGATGGTTCCTCTTAGAGCCCCAGCCCAGTCTGTGGCAAATACAGCTTACTCTTTCTCACTGGCCTTCTTGAAGGTGTTAAGAGGACAAAGGAGGGGCAGGTACATTGCTACCCAATTGCAGGAATGAGCAGTAAACTCATTTAACATTCTGCCCTCCAAGAATGCAGGTAGACCAGAAGGCAGAGTGGAGTCACACTGCCCAGGTTTGGAATTTGATGCTGCTACTGTCTAGCTGTGTGATCTTGGGCAAGTTATTTCATCTCTCATGTCTCAGTTTCCTCGTCTTTGAAATAATTAAACTATTAATAGAATTAATAAGGACACTCTGAGAATTCAACGTGTTAATGAAATCTTTGGACCATACATGACTCATAGTCAACTCTCTATATATAAATGCTCAGAAATAATAATAGAAGTTCTTCTTCTCAAGTGAGAAAGAGAAGTTACCCTAACAGATAAAGAGGAATTTAGGAATCTGCCAGTGTTCATACAGTTAATGAGTGGCTGAGCTGAGAATTAAATCCAAGCATTTTGGCTGCAAAGCCCAGACCTTCAACCAGCCTGCTTTCCTGTTTCCCAGCCTTGCGGTGCTTCCCGAAAACAAAGGAAAAACATCATTGCAGTAAAAAAGATCACATCAGTGACATTCTATACATCTTAAATTAGTAATAATGGGTACTGTATTATTAATTCCCATTCTCTATCCTTTGCTAAATAGAAACTTTTCACGAATTCCCTCCCCAGCAGTTTCAGTAAGATGCTTGAAAATTTGTTTTGCTTTGTTGCAGATAATATGCTTACTAAGAGGCATTGTTTTCTTTATGGGGCCAGAGCTCCTTCTAAATGTTCAATGCCTTTCTGGTTTTATGACTCAGAGTCATTGATTATTGACTCTTAACTCTTCTCTCCCACTTTCCAGGTCCTGCCTCCTGCCTTCCAGCTTCCACTGCATTTATTTCAGAGAGGCTAACTTGGATTCTTGAGACAGAAAATACTTTGACTAACCTGTAGTCAACTTGTTTATAGTCCCTGCCTACACTCCCAAATGGCCTTTGTTACAGTCTTAAAATTTTTGCATAATAGCATGATTTCCTTCAGAAACTCTCAACAGTCCCCATGCGGGCAGATGGTTGAATTAACCCAAGATTTTGCTTTTGCAGAAGGAAAAGGAAACCCTTGAACAGCTGGCAATATATGGGTTAAAATTTCTCCTCAGTTGGTTCTAGGTTTAGCAAGAAATGAAAAACAAAGCCAATAGGAACGGGGGAAATGGGGACGGGGGAGAGATTTTGGGTGGGGTTGGGTTCATTCAGATGAAGCACTGTTACAGTGAGAGTTAAGTGATGAAGGAGGAAGCTGGGGGGTTGTGACCAGCACTTGGAGTTTTGGGCTGTGAGAATGCAGGGGCGGAACTATTCAGAGGGTAATGTTCTGGTGTAGTTCTGGGAGTACATTTCTAAAGTGGTCCCTGCCATCTTCCTTTTCACACTGTCAAGGTAAGTCCAGCCCAAGACTGCAGGATCAGCATCCTTTCACTAATTAGTTCTAGCAATTCTTTCAGGTTGTACTTTTTCCTCTCTTCTTTCACCTGGTATTTTTAGTTTTGTCTACCCATCACTTTCAGGAGAGGAAGAGTCTCTCTTACTTTATCATATTGTTTTTTTGAAACAATAAGTATTGCTAATCTTTTTGATCAGCTTCTTCTCAAAATTCTAATTCTCACTAATATGTTACTACTATCCACAAGGCACGACCCACACTTGCTCATCTATAAGGAGTGATTAGGCAGACATGTATCTCAGGTGATGGACCCCGGAGTTCATGACATAAAAATGGCTAGGAAGTCAAAGTTCTCCATTGGATCTACCACTTGGGTGCTTTAATCATTTACTCTAATAAAAGATATGATATCGAAAAAGACTGAAACCAGTTTCCAAAGTCTTCACAAAATATGGATAAATACCTGAGTTTTGCAGAAGACATTGAAGAAGTTGATATAGTCATTTGGCTAGAGTCTCAAAAGAGGAATTGTGTTACATAAAAATTAAAGAGTATAGTCCAGACATGGCCCCGGGGCCTTGCAGAGCTTGAGATGCAAGGGAAAACCAACACTCTGCTTGGGATTTGACTTCTCCAGAGTGGCATTTCCCAAACTTTGAACAAATGAAAGAGATTCTCTAGGAACTTATGGAGATTAAGTTATTGGGATGATCGCATCACAATTAAGAAGTAAAAGGAAGCAGTGTTCTGTGGTGATTCTGAGAACACAGAATGGTTTGCTTACAAAGCAAGGAGATTTCAAGAGAGTGAAGTGGACAAAAGATGAAAGGAAGAACCACAGAAAGTGGAAAAGTTGAAAGATACACAAAGAGGGATGACAATGCCAATAATATGAATAGAAAGGAACTCTATCTTAGCAATATGAGGAAGAGCAGGCTTGACTTTTCTCTGGATAGCAAACTAGTACCGACTGAGGTTCCTAGAGATGTAGTCATTTTTATGAGGTTAAAAGATTACAGTATTTGCTAGAGAGAAGGATAAAATTTTGAAAGACTCCCCCCCCCACCGCCCCCCACCCTGTGGTCTGTACATAGCACTCTCTGTGTAAGGAAAAGTCAACCTACTTACCTGGTTGATTTGGGATGAAATCTTAGCAGTGGGAAGAGGTGAAGCAGCTCACAGGATCTCATAATGAAATGGAAAGGACTGTAGCAGACATGGAAATCTACCCTTGAATGGGATTCTTTTCATGCATGGCTAAGAAGAATGGGTGGTCCTTGGGTTCCTAATGCCCAGGAAAGGGTCAACAAGTCATCCCTACAGAAAGGATCATATTTAATGGGAGGAGCTGGGACACTGTGCTGGCTTAGGGACAATGAGCCCAGAGCCCAAAATAAGTTGTTCCCAGTGATTGAGAGGCTGTTAGGGGTGCCCCCGTGTGCTTTACTTTTCAGCATCCCTGTTGGTCAAAAGACATCAGACAAAAAGAACCTAGGTGATATCTTTCACACCCTCCCCCCACGTCCATTCTAAAATGCCATGAATAATTCCAGTCCCATTTTCAATGATATAAAATCCAAGTTTTTCTTTACAATACAATACAATACAAGAAAACAAAAAAAACAGGCAGGCATTTAAGCTTTCCTTGGACTGATACCAGAAAAACCTTCCAATTTGCTTTTTTTGCTATTTCTTTCCCTTTATCAATATCTTTTAACCTCTGAAGCCATTCCATATTCTCATCTGTCATTAAATAGGTATTTGTATTTTTATGCAGTTTCAGAGTTCCTTGTTTTGGGTGATATTAATCCCTCACTATCCCCTTACTGGTGAAACCCTGCTCATTCTTCAAGGTCAAACTTACATATAACCTTCTTCACAAACTCTCTTCTAAATTCTGAGTCTGACTCAGTTACTTTCAAGTTCTGTACCTCAACTGAGTGTACCTCCTTCAGATAGTAATAGTCCTGCTTTATGTTTTCTCATTAGATTAGAAACCCTCCAAGGGAAAGATTGTGCTTTAGTACCATTTTATTTTCTAGAGCACCCATCTTCATACCTTCATTACAGAGTATACTTGATGAAAAGTTGGTTGATTGAATATTTATATCCAGTGAATAAAATAAGCATTTCCAAACCTTAAAAACATAATGAGTCATGAAGACACATTGTACAGAGATCAAGTAGCAATTTATCAATAACCTCATCAGTGACTTTAATGAGTAAATGAGCTTTCCAAACCAACTATATAAACTTTGTCACTTCCTATTGTTTAAGAAGAATCTTGAATAATAGACGCATAGATGTATTGCTGTCTAGGCCGTGGCCAACACATGTAGGTTTTGGGTAACTTGAAGACAGAGTTCCTCTTGGCCTTCAGAGTGAAAAAGGGAGATCTTCCTCCAGGTTCTGGAACGTTTTGTAGGATGGAGGGAAAAGCTTGGGATCTGGCACCATGGAGCAGCAATGCTGACACATGGATTACAACCTAATGGGATGTGAATAGGCTGGAACCAGGAAGTCCTCAATAACCACATAGCCAAGCAAGCAGTTTCAATCCTCTTCAACCCTGTCTTTCCTGTGTAAAATGTGGATTAAAACACCCACCTTGAAATTAAGTACTTTTATCAGATGCCTCTAATTCACCATTTCAGAATCTCTCAGTCTCATCCATCTCTTTTCCCCAGGTTCTACTTCGGTGTGACCAGTTCCTCTGGCTCCATGAAGCTTCCTGCTGGCTCAGTCTGATCACCCAACTTCGTGCCAGTACCTCAAGCCCTGGACATGGTGTCAGGAGCCACAAGAAGCCACTCAGCTTGAAGTCTAGGCATGCACATCCCAGATGTTTAGGACAGTTAGGTTAACAACCCATGGGATGAACTATGACCAACCAAGGTCAGGGACTTATAGAAAATTCTTCCTCATCTTTGACCTCAGAGAGTTGATCCTGAAATACACCTTCCTAGAACTGAACCAAGAGTTGCAAACATCCATGGCCAGCTGGTAATGTGCCCTAATATTTGACTCTTTCTATCTGTGACTTACTTTTATTAGCCCCAAATCCCTTATTTCTATTCCCTGGGTCTATACTCCCCACATAGCATCATCACACACATGCTTTATTCTCAGGCTCTGCTTTCTGGGGAGCCTAGGCTGAGTCTTAACCTTGCTGATATAACATGGGCAGGAAAGCACAAAGGAAACATTCTTGATGCAAAATGTAAGGTGATAGTAATTTTGCTTTTCTCTAGGAAGGTACATCTGGAAAAGATATGTATGTGGTAATAGCACCTTAAGATTTGAAAATGACAGTGAACTTAATTTGAAGTGGAATCTTCTAGAACACTTATAGATGATTCAAAGGACTTTTGTTTATGATCACCATGATTCTGAATTCCTTTGGGGTACTGAGCTGGCCTGGTCCTATTGGGTAAACCTGCAAGGAATCACATGGAGATGATAGTCACAACAGTCAAATTCACCCAAGCTGATGACATTGCTCTGTCCTTTGGAAACATGCTAGAAGCTGGAAAAGAAACGCTCACTAGTGGAAAACAACCAAGAGGCTAAAGAGAGAGATGTTATTTTTGAACTTTTAAAGAGAACGTTATAAATAGCAGAGCAAAAGGAAAAGCAGAAATTAAAAACAATAAAAACAAAAGCAAGCTGACAGCCACCCTTTTAATATGACAATTTTGGTGCTTCAAAAGCCCAGGTTTGTAGATGTAATAGCTGAGTCCCTGCAAAATAGCCAAGGACCATGGGGTTTGAGCACTTAGTCACAATGGCATTTTAGGTTAAACAATCATTGACTCAGCGGTGAAAAATGAGATAAATTAAAATTATTTTCTTCACAACGGCCGAGGGGCTTGGCAAGTAATATATTGAAGAAATTTCCTGGACATAATAGGTTACATTAATTTTCAACTGCAAAACAATTCCTTCAGCATTATTTTTCAAGGAGAGAGAAAAGAAGAAGGGGGGGAAACCACCCTGTTACTTGTGCTATTTACTTCTGGCCTAAATGAGAAAACATGTTTCCAAAGGAAGATTAAGAAAGGCATATCAAGACACAGAGAAAATCCTGACTGTAAAGAATTCAAGCTAATTGGTTACCCATTTGCCTCTTCAAAAATGGTCAGTATTAATCCAAGAACAATAGAAGTATAAGTGATGAAAATCGTTACATTGGGAAGCAAGATGTTAAACCCTCCACTAGGTAAAAAGCACCCTTGTTTGGAACATGGAACAAAAATGGGAGCAAATCTCTCCATCCAAATGTGCTTACCAGTCATGGTAGAAGAGCTTAGTGCCTGTGACTGAGGCCTCTTTGCCCCAGATGCTGAGTAATTAAGTGAATACCTCAGCCTCTGAACCTTATGGGCCTCATATGCTGCTTGAAGAACAAGGTAAATGGAGTTGCACGGGGTGGTGAGAAGATGGTACCACCAACTGGTATCAGATAGGAGCAAAGGCCAGGAGGCCATTAGTCCTACCATCAGCATGCATGCTTCTCTCCTCCCTGTTCCCCTGAAGACCTGTCTTACTGAAATCAGCCAGACCCTATGGTCCTTCTCCCCCATGTCTTCTGTCTGACTTTTGCTTGCAGAAAAACTCTAGCTAAGGAGTAAGTTTAATCAGAGATGTTTAAAAAAATGCATAAACAAAGGAAAATAGTCCAACAAAATTAACTATAATAACCATTTAGCTGTTAAGCACAGTCAAGAAATTTAGTTTCTTCTCAAGAGCTATAGATAACATGCTGTGGGCGTGCGGTGTTGTTGGTATCGTGGTGAGCATCGCTGCCTTCCACATCCTGTGAGCTCTCCTCTAGTTTCCGAAATCTCCACCGGGTGGAAAAAGTTAACCACATGATGACCAAACTGTAGTCATGACATAAGCTGCCACGATTCTGAGAACGGGCCTCAAGGAAGTGGGAACAAACGGCCCTGGAATTGAAGACTAACTGTGCTAACAATCAACATGATGGGGTTCAGACCACTGATGGCCCGTTTCAGCATAGCTGTCAGAGCTGACTGTGCTGTTTCTGCATATAGCCCCTTCCCTCAGCCTTCAAAACTCTTGCCCAGTCACTGTCAGTGGCGGGGAGTCAGCCTTTGGAAAGGAGTCTGCCCTCCCCCCACTCCCCGGTTGCCAGCATCCAACATAAAAAAAATGTTCCTTTCCACTAACCTGGCCTCTTTATTGGTTTTTGAACAAGAAGAAGTCAGAACCCACTTTCAGTTACATTACCATGCTCAGTTTATTGACCATCTGGCCCAGTGGTGTCCCAGTAAATGTTTAAGAACTGACTCTCTAAATATAGTTCTCACATGAATTTTTGTTGATTTTTCATTTTATAGTGGTGGTTGGAAAACTTTCACTGTGAAGGACTAGACAGCAAGTATGTAAAGCTGTGCAGAGCACATTTCCTATCACAATTGTTTAAGTCTGCAACTGGAATGTGAAACAGTCATAGATAATACTTAAATGAATGAACACAGTGGTGTTCCAATAAGACCTCGTGTAAGGATGTCTCCAACCTCCTATAATTTTCATGTGTCATGGAATATTCCTTTTTTTTTCCTTTGTTTTTAACCACTTATAATATAGAAACCATTATTATTCCCATGCTGTACCAAAAAGTGTGGCAACCTGGATTTGGCCTAGAGGTTATAGTTTGCCACCCTTGTTTTATAGTAACAGTTAAGTTGGACAGTGGTGAAACAACTAAAATGTAGTACATGCATGTGTTTTTCAGTGAGTTGTGAGTGATCTTCACTCAGATAATTGTTTTTAGATACTGGAAGTGTTTCCTCAATTTTTTTTTTTGCTGTTCATAGTGTGATGGCTATAGATGTGACACTTTTAAGTTGATTCTGTTTTATTAACACTTTCCGTAACTTTCTTGTACCTCAGCAACCAACAAAATAGCTCAAGTCCTGACTTGTAGCATTTGCCAATTTCCATGGTATAAACATCCCCATTATGCCCGATTTCAAGTTACTAACATGACATTGGTCATGCTATGTGGATGCCTTTTATAAAGAAACTACAAGAGCAAGGATTTCCTTCTGTATCGTCTTTGCTTCAGGAAGGGTCTTGCTTGCAATAAGCAAACACTAGGTGTGTTTATGGAGCGATGTGTCTACTGGGTAACTCCATGTGGCTCTCACATGAGGCTTCCTTTAGCTAAAATTTTAGGAATATAATTCACACACTACCCAATGCTCAGGAAGATGTAGGTATGTATATATGTGTGTGTGTTTAAACAGGGTTCCCTGGTGGCTCAGATGGTAAAGAATCTGCCTGCAATTTGGGAGACCTGAGTTCAATCCCTGGGTCAGGAAGATCCCCTACAGGAGGGAATGGCTACCTACTCCAGTACTCTTGCCTGGAGAATCCTATGGACAGAAGAGCCTGGCGAGCTACAGTCCATGGGGTCGCAAAGAGTCAGACATAACTGAGCAATTAACCCTATTATTACTATGTGTTTGCATATGTATTGCTTTCTTTGAAAAACATTGAACAAAAATTACCCGTATTCCTGCTACCTTTAAAACTGTATAAAGTAAGAAATGAAAAAAGTTTCCTTCGGACCATTTACTCTCCCCTGCATTGAAATGCAGCAGTATTAGCAATTTGGGGAGTGTCATTTATGATTTCTTTCTGATTTTGAAGGTGTAAAAATCTCTCACTCTCTCTACTCTCTCATTTTTGCCCCCTCAACCTCTGTTCCCTACCCTTCTCTACCCTCGCTGTCTTCACTACACCCCAGTGAGCATAGACACCCCTCTTGTTCTGGGTACTAGCCTAACTCCCTGTCTAAATCCAAGCGCAGCCCTCTTGAGTTCTCACCACTGAGCAGGCTCAGGACCCACATTTCCACGCTAACATAAAGCTGACATTTGCTTTAAGGGGTACTCTCATTCCCCTGGACTTTATTTGATCAGTACCCACCCCCTGCACTCTCAGTTTTTTGCACAATGACTCTGTAACTGGCATCCACAGCCACAAAACCATTTAGATTTCCTGGAACTAAATTGCTTTCCAGAACTCCAGTGGCATGAAGCTGATGTGGATATTGATTTCTCGTTTGTTAGTGGCTAGTAATGAGGCAACCAGTATGGGCACAAGCCGGTGGAGGGAGTGCCTCTTCTGGGAGCTGCTGGCCAGGAGGCGGCCCACCTCTGCTGCTGCCAATGCTGGGCCCCCTTCCCTGTCCCGTGTCCATCCTGCAGTCCGCCAGGCTTGGGGCTGATGATAGACACCATGATGGACTCCTGAACCTGCAGCAGAACTCGCCAGCACCCACTACCACCCTCCAAAACTGTTCTGCCCTTTGCTGGGGCCCTGAATCTGCAGTGCTCCCCAGCTGGGCTCCCGTAGCAGTTTTTGCTGGACAAAACTGCATGTAGTGTATGTCTGCAGGAAAAGAACTGCCTCAGACAAGCATGTCAGAACCCTAGCCAGCCAGACACCCAATTATTCGTCTCTGCTTTTTTTTTTTTAATTAAAAGAAAAAAAATCAGACCAAAGCGCCTTGCACAAAGCAGCAGTGTGGCTGGTCAGGCTTTTTCCCTTGGCTGACTTAGTGTTTCAGCTCTAGAGGGAAAGACCTGGAAGTCCAATACCTCATCCCTGCTCGTGGGCTCCAGGTGAAAACACCTGATGTAGTGACATCCCTTTGTGAAAAAGCTTGCTGGTTCCCTAGGATAAACAATGAGTAGTAATATTACTGCTGTTTTAAATAAACACCGGGGTTAGTCTCTGATACAAAAAAGATAAACCTCATCCATAGATAATTCTCCTAATTTTAGTAACTTACCTGATATAAGAAAAACTCTCAGTTCTTCACCTAGGTGTTGCCCTCTCAGGAGGCTTACTCTGACCACTCTATCTGGGATTGCATCGATCACAGTCTGGGCTCACTACCTACTTTTCTTATCTCTCTCTTTTACTTCTCACATCACCCCCAACTCACTACCTTGCTCATTTGCTTCTGTGAGACTCCTCTTGGTAGAACCTAAGCTCCTCAAGGCAAGAATTTACTTTTGCTTGACTTGTGTTTTTCTAGAACCTAGAAAAGTGCCCAGTACATGTGAAATGTGTAATAAGTATTTGTTGAGTGAATGTAATAACATCAGAGCAGCCATGAGCTTTCCACACGTGTGTCCTCTCTCCCTCTGTGTGACCCTCTCCAGTCTTCTTTCTCCTCCTTCCTCAAGTCTTTCCCATTTACCTCTTTCTCCACCCCCCACCCCCTTAATGTAATAATCACCTCCTGGGTTCTTCAGCCCCAGTGCAAGGTTTTAATTTTTCAGTCATGTGGACTGTGAATGCATGATAAGTCACTGCTGCAAGAATCCAAGGGGAAAAAAGGCAAAAGAAAAAAATTTTAATGTTTATTTGTGGCAAAATATGCATAACATAAAAGTTACTGTCTTAAGCATTTTTTTAACTGACAAACAAAATTGTAAGACATTCAAAGTGTACTTTGCAATGACCCAATGCATATGTCAATACGTTGTGAAAGAATTCCTCTCATCTACTTAACACATCTGTGAGGAATCCTTTCACGTTGCATAGATGCATCATATCTACATGATGCACACCTTAAATATCTCACAACCCTACTCGTCAAACATACACACACATGTGTGTGTATAAATAAATTTTAGTGAGAACGTATAAATTTTACTGTCTTAGCAAATTTTGATTACTCAGTACAGTGTTGTCAGCTATATTCATCATGTTTAACCTTAAGTCGTCAGTCTTTATATGTCTTACAGCTGAAAGGTTTTACCCTTTTACCAATCTCTTCCCATTTCCCCAACCTCCCAGGCCCTGGCAACCACTTTCCTTTCTCTTGATTATGGATATATGAATTTGTAATTATTCCTTTTTCCCCTTTTTTTATAGATGTAATACATTTATAATAAATAACATTTATTTTAAAATACTGATAGGGTTCTGATTGGGTATATAATTCATAACTGATTAATTGATTTAACTTTTGCTCATTTTTTGTTTTCTATTTTCTATGGTAATCAGGTATTTCTTTTATAATACTGTCAATATTAAAAATATTTTTATTAGAGCATTTTGGAACACTATTAAAGTCTCATGTTATCAGGGAAGATAAAACATATTCAAATAGAGTGGTTATGGAGATTTGGTTCTTGTATATGATCTCTTCACCCATTTCTCTCACCCAACCCCCCCATCCTCCTGCCTCTGGCAACCACCAATCTGTTCTCACTATCTATGAGATTTTGGTTTTTTGTGTTGTTTGTAAAATTGCATGTACACATAGCCAACTATTTGATATATGCAAGTATAGACTTTACCTTGGCCAAAATATGAAGGGAAGCATCTTAGCTAAACTGCCAGTGTGCTCTACAATAAGCAAAAGACAACATATCAAAATCTAGTTTTATGCATGATGTAATAAAACTGTTTATAAGTAAAATGATTAAAGTTTGATAATAATAATTTATGTAATGTTATCTATTTAAATACTTTAACATTATTGATCTTATCCTTTTTTTCTATAATATCTCCATAAAATAGAAAGGTGGAGTATCACTATTTTTCTTACATATGTGTCTGTGTGTGTTAGTTGCTCAGTCATGTCTGATTCTTTGAGACTCCATGAACTGTAACCTGCCAGGCTCCTCTGTCCATGGAATTCTCCAAGCAAGAATACTGGAGTGGGTTGCCATTTCCTTCTCCAGGGAATTTCCCCACCGAGGGATCAAATCTGGGTCTCCTGAATTGCAGGTGAATTCTCTACTATCTGAGCCACCAGGGAAGCCCCTTTCTTATGCCAGGGTCTTAACCTGTGCCCACAACCAGGTTTTGGAGGCTTTTACTTATTACAATTGTATTAAATTTTCACCAAAATGGCATTGTTCAAACTGGAGGGGTGAAGTTGGATGAAACTCACATGTACTGAGGGCTTTCCCTGGACTAAGAATTGTGCTCAGTGTTGCCATAGGTATTCTTACCATATGGGCATACATTGCAAATTTACTACTTACTACCATGAGCAGATTGTAGAAACTCACCAAGTTTCTTTGCTCCTACTTGAAAAATGGGCATCATGCTCCAACTTTTCTTTTCTCTTTCCCTAACATGTAATAGAGGTGTAAACAAAGCAGACCCCAAGTGTAGGAGCAGCCTGGATGATGAAGCAGCCTGGATGGATGGATGGATGTGCTGTGATAACATAGGTACATGTCTGAAAGCAACACACTACAGCTCTGAAGAGCAAAGGACTATAAACCACCTTAATTTCTCTAAAACTGCAATGGAATTCCTCCTCATCCCATGCATATGGTGAAGTGGGGCAGGGGATAATGTTTATTTGAATCTGCATATTTTAACACCACCTTATGATTTAGGAGTCTCATTAGGCAAAGCAACTTCTGGATGGCTTCTACATTTTTCATAGCTCTGCCTCAATCCTTTTCCTGGTAGAGTCTGGGAAGGTGTGTATAAAGCCACATAGCCTTAATGGGGAGAACCTCAACTTCTGTGTGTCCCTTGCTTTGGAGACACCAAAACATGACAAATTTTGGCTCTGTCATTCTTGTTCCAGTAGGGACTAGCAATTGTTTCCAGCTAATCTAGTTTTTGCCTGGCCCTGAGATGTTCTATAATATTCCTGGATGCCAGAGCCCAGACCACTCAGCGGCATCAGAGACACTCACCCCTATTCCCATCTTGTCTCCCTGAGCATTCTCCTCACCACCTCACCCCTACAAATGGTCCCATTGTTTTACAATTTAGTGTCCATACCACATGGGAACTGGGCAGAACAAGGTTGCGTATTACTTGATTACTCCCTGTCCACGCAATTTCATCCTCATGATGTTGTTAGGAATGTCTCATGTTGGCTCTGGATATACTATCTGGTGTTTCCTCTTAGAGTTCCTAAAATAATTTAGTTATAATCTCCTCAGTCTTAGGGGGTTTCCTTCAACAGTAATATGTCTCTTCCCACTTTTCATCTCAAAACTCCTAAGCAGAAAGTTTGAGTTCATATCTGACCACACCCATTGTTAATCATTCCTCCTTCCTTATCACCAACAGTTTCTTTTGGTCAGGAAAGAAATGGGCTGTTTTTCTTCTTTCAGGTCAAATTCTTCTTAAAGATAAGCTTAAATTACCATCTCCCTTTTCCTGAAGTTAAATTACTGATTCAGGTACAAGCAAAACAAACTCTGCTGAGTAATAAGAGAATGAAAATCCTTAGTGACCTCAGAAATGGTATACCAGCTGCACCCACCTAGGACTTTGGTGTTGTATTAGTCTGCTAGAGCTGCTACAACAAAATAACATGGGAAAGAACTCTAGTCAGAAATTGGTTGATCTCACAGGAGGAACTTAAGGTCTGGAGTTAATGGTGACTTGCCTAAATACACAGTTACTATTGGCAGAGGTTAATGGAACTCAGGTGTTGTATTTTAGGATCTCAGTTTCTCCTTTGTGTCATTGATCATGACAGTTATTTTCCATGTGCTGTGATATACAGACATACAGATAAGTGCCTTATTTGAAGATTTTGTTAATGCAGCAAATGGGGCCATTGTACAATTAAATGCATGGAAGAAGTTCATTTCATTGTTTTGCAAAAAATAAAAAAAAATGGTATTAGTTTCTACTCTGGCATCATGTGATAATGAAGGAGAAAAATTAAGAACTAGTAAGAAGATCTCTCCAAATCTTTTAATTTTTTTTTCTGCTTATTTTGTTTGACTCATTCAATTTAGTGTCCACTAATAACGGGGCATAAATAAAGGCTAGTTTATCAATCTTTCATTGAAAAATTCAAGCCATATTTTGCTTTTGCCTATATTATTCCAGAATCAGTAATATCAATTAGATATGTATCTATGACTCCTTTTTGGAGTAACTGAAACATCAAACTCTTATGCACATTGTGATCTTTATCCAATGACCTTGAATAACAGAAAAGCTAAGATTAGTGAAAATATTTTTAAAACCTGACTTATCAATAGATCATGATATTACCTTTGCCTTTGAGCCTCATTTAAGGGCCTGTATTGCAGTAGCTAGAAGGTCTCTCGGAGTTCACCTAAGCCAACACTCTCATTTTCCAGATGAGGAACCTGCCCCTGGGAGAAATGAAGTGAGTTACTTGAGGTCACACAGAAAGTCACTCTCCGAGTCCAGCTAACACTCATGTATTTTGACATCGGTTCACTTTCAAATATGGCAACGTGTCTCAAAATTAATAGAACAGGGTACTGTTTTGAAAATGTTCTCCAATGGGTTTTAATTTATCCCTTAATTTCTATTTACTTCTTTATCTCTAAGACTTAGCTTCAAGGTTAATGGAAGTAGGAAAATGTGGGAGTGATTTCTCAGAAGACAAAGAATCCCATATATCAGCTTTCTCTCAAGTATGACTTCTTTACCTTTCTTTGTAAAAGATGATCTTCAAAGCAAGGTTTTAGAAAAGACTAAAGGATTATCTAAGTTTGTTTTCTTCTTCATTAATATCCCAAGTAGGCCTGAAGACCCAGGTCCTGAAGACTTCTCATGAAGCTGTGTTAGATGGGGGGAGGAGAAAATGCTCAAGATAGAAGAGTTTCCTCTGCAGAGTATCTAAAGCTCAGTCGATCTTGGGGCTCCTGTATGGCCTGGCACTTTTGCAGAGGGATCGTTTGTAATTAGTGAACAATGGCAGATTCCGAGGCTATTCTGACAGGATTCAGAAGCTCTTGAATGACCCAGAGAATGATCCTGGAGTTAGCTGAGGATTTAGGGTGCTTGCCAAAAAGACCACCAACAGGAGCAAAATGATCATTGCACTGAGATGTTCAGGGCTGGCAGCCAAAGCCAGACAACGAGTGAGGTTCACAGCCAGGTCTCAGAGGCCCACAACGCTAGAAGAACAGAGAAGAGGTTTCATTTGGAAATAAGGGATTGTTAAATCTCTAGAGCAACAGATGAAGCTGTTAGAATGGGCTCCACCCTCTCTGTTACTTGAGTGCTCCACTCCCCCAGTGGCTTCCTCCTCCTCACCTCCCCAGCCCTCATCCTCTGTGCTACTCTCAGGTGCTGGATTCCTCTGACTACCACCTTATATCTCTCCACACTTCACAAGTACTCTCCATGTAACTATAAATAATTCAAAACCAATGAAACCTTTTTCTTCTTGTGCTTACTATTTTTTCTTTATCTGGCTTCTGTTAATTTCACTTCCTACTTTCTATAGGTTGATTCCATGGCACACTGCTATCATCATGCCTTGCATATTCCTGACTTCATTGTCCCTTCTTACTGTCCTGTCTCAACACCAGCTCTGGTTTAATTCAACTCCTCTTTCCTCCAGGGGAGCAGTAGTATGGCCACAAGAAAGCTTCTGATCAATCTGAGATCAATCAGTGATGACAGGTCTCATTGTTACCAGGAAACAGTGCTATATTCCCCCATTAGTTAATTCACATTTTTTCTTACTCATTTTCAACACCCCTTCTTTTAACCACTCAGCTGATTGTCTGGTTACCTCTTATTTTACTGATAAAATAGAAGTAATCAGAAGAGAACTATTTTATCTTCCTACCTCCAATACCACCATCCTGCCCTCACCTGTCTCAATAAGCCCCACCTTCTTTTCTGATACAATAGATGAACTAGTTTCACTCTTCAGAAAAATCTCTCTAGAATTCTTCTCATACCTTCCTGGATACTCAAGGACTTTGCTTCGCCAACTCTCCCTTATATCCTGTGTTTCATTTCTGTTAAATCCCACCTATAAAGAAACATAAGATATATCTTCCATCTTCCTGAGCTGCATGTCCCCTTCTTGCTGTTAATGTCTTTGTTCCTTTTTGTTGATGAAAACTTTGGGCAGTTTCTGTGAAAACCGGCTCATTATCTGATGTCATGGTTTTCAAAGTTTAGCAGGAGAAAGGTCCAGTTTAATAATGAGGACATAGTATAGCCTAGCAGGACCATATGGGACATTCCTGGGACAGACTCTCCTCACCAGTATCCTCTGCTGGAGCTCTTTTATAAAGTACTCAGATAATAGTAACTCATGTACATTTTCTGAATTGTTAAGATGCTAAAATCATCATAAAGTTAACTCCTTGATGATTATGATCAGTAGCTCCCAGACCTTCTGCACCTAAGGATTGATAAATTAACTTCCTGTTACTGCAGCATCAACTAATCAGAGAACTATGCATGAGCTGATCACATACCTCTAACATCCTCCTTCACCTTGCTTTAAAAATGTTTTGCTGAAACCTTTTTGGGAATTTTTGGAGCACAAGCCACCTGTTTTCCTTGCTTGGCTCTGAAACAAAGCGTTCTCTGTTCTAAAATCCAATGTTTTGGTTGCTTGGCCTAACTGTGGATAGGGTACGTGAATTTGCACTTGGAAAACAATAGAAAGGTCTAAATAGTCAAAACTGTAGTTTTTCCAGGAGTCATGTATTGATGTGAGAGCTGGACAGTAAAAAAGGCTGAGAACCAAAGAACTGATGCCTTCAAACTGTGGTGCTATAGAAGACTCTTGAGAGTCCCTTGGATTGTAAGGAAATCAAACCAGTAAATCCTAAAGGAAATTAACCCTGAATATTCACTGGGAGGACTGATGCTAAAGCTAAAGCTCCAATACTTTGGCCATCTGATGCAAAGAGTGGACTCATTGGAAAAGACCCTGATGCTGGGAAAGATTGAAGGCAGGAGGAGAAGAGGATGACAGAGGATGAGATGGTTAGATGTCATCACTGACTCAATGGACATGAGTTTGATCAGACTCCAAGAGATGTTGAAGGACAGGGAAGCCTAGTGTGCTGCAGTCCATGGGGTTGCAAAGAGTCAGACACAACTGAGCAACTGAACAGAAACAACAAGAATAGTTTGAATTGCTAATTATCTGTATGTGGATAGAGAGATGATAAATGATAGATAGATATTTTCATACATACCTACATACATATATGGAAATAGAAAGAAACCTAAAGTCTAAAATTTTAAATATTAGCTTGAAAGCCACACATACACTCAGAGTAAAATGTATCTGGAAGCACATCACAGTCACAATTCTTACCAAACTTTTACTCCCCTTCCCATCCCCTCAGAAAGAGAGAGAGAGAGAGAAAGAGAGAAGAAACACATTTTAGTCACAAGCAATTGCTCAACATAGAAAACGATCGAAGAGGTTATTTGAGAGGAGACCAGCAGGAGGAACTGAAACAATCTAATCACGGATTTACATCTAAGTGACTATCATGAAATTCAAGCATTATAACTATAGCGGAAAGATGCTCATGTGAAAAACAACCATTTTGATACAATAATTGGTGGAAGAAATTGCAGTGCATGCTAATTGTGAGATAAGGAAGTGGGGGGGGAGGGGGGAAAGGGAAAGGATCCCTAAGTAAGAGCAATAGAGGCTGTTTCATTTCTGATCATGCTAATTTGATCAGTAAGTGTAAATCCAATTTTGAAAATAAAAAAAGAAGGAACTCTGAGGGATTACCCGAAAATGTGATTCTCTGTCATGCATTTGAGGTATAGGATATACTTTTTAAATTTTGTAATATAGATTGACTTCATTTTCATTAAAATACTAACAGAATACCAACATTAGTTAGGCTAGAAGCTCTTTGAAAACAAACTGTGAAGAAAGTATATAGACAACAATTTTGTATTGATCTTGTTTTCTGTCATTAGCATGTATTTATTTACTTTTGTGTCTCTCATTTCATGCCTTCAAAAGTAAACATTTAATTTTCACCCCTGCTTCTTTGTTTGAAGTTTCTCTACCCTGCCTCCTTTGTGGACTTATACTCTATGAGTAGTAATAGCATTGGATTTACTGGGTTATAAACTTATTGGAGCTTTTTAAGGCAGATTTCTGTACTTCACCCAGAGTTTCTGACTATACTCCAGGCAATGACAATGTTGCTGGTTTGCATCACTCTTGGAGAACCCCTGCTCTAAAAAATATAGTCCTAAGTTTTTCTTCCCAAATATAGACTCAGTCTGGATTTGTGTCTCTGTAATTAACTTCCTCATCAGCTAAAGAAAATTTTTATTAGTGAGGTAGCATGGAGAGTGGGAAGACAGTGTATTAGTTATATTTCCTGGTTTTAGCTTTACTATTCCTCCTACATATGAGAAAAGCAGTAAAGACAGAAATTCATGTTGGTTTGTTTTCTGGACCCGGCTTTGGACCTTGAATTCCAAAACCCTTTGCTTGTAAATCTCATCACAGGCCTTACTTGTAATGTTGCCATACTAGTTCTGTGTAGGGTATCATCAGTTCCTCGACATCCCTACTGCCACAGTGTCAGATCAAATTTCTGGAGTCCTCGTGCATGACACTGAATGGCTTAGAACTTGGAGAGCTAGAAGTACATAGATGAGGCTTAATTTTTCCCAGAGGATGCAAGCAATGATGGACTATTTATATATGAAATATGGCTATATAAATTCTAACTATTTGTCCTCTCTAACATATATTTAAATATAAGAATTAGAATATACATAATACATGAATAGATAAATACACGATCTGGTTAACGAGAAATATATAATAGAAATGAGATGATCAAACACCCAATAAAATAATAAAACCTCATTATAATAGCGGTTTCACCAAAGACCAAAATGTGCTTAAAGCCATCACTTCTTGCCATGCTGTCAATCCCACTGAAACCTTTCTATGACAAGATTCTGTCAATATTGATGCCATTTAGACCTCACTGCCTAATTAAAGGCTCTTTTATTTTTTCACGGCCCGTTTCTCTTTGGTGTTCTGTGTCAACTTTCCTCCAATATGCTCTGCCCTCACCCCTCCCCATACTATAGAACACTATAGAAACCCCTTCACCAACATACTTAATACAAAATATATAAAATTGAGTTTATGGTTAGTGGATTTGGTTCATGTAATTAAAACACATATTTACTGCATAGTCTTTTTTTGTAGCCTGGCTTCAGTCAACATGTATAACTATAACTACTTATTTATTCAGCTTCTCTTTCAAATGAGGGCTACTTTCTTTGTGGTCTAACCTATGTACGTTGCTTGAAAATGGAACATCATGATGCAAACTTCTGGTGAAAAGAACAAAGAGAGAATTGTGTACTATTTTTCTCAATTCAAAAGCAAATAGTTAAATGTTATAGCTTTCAAGTAATTCAGTGACGTTCTATCAAATATTTATCTACTCTATCCCTAAAAAATGAGCCCATTGTGGCCTAAGGCTTGTATGTTTGAGATACGTTACTCATGGCACTGTGTTTTGAGTTTTAACGTATATACCCACGTTTCCCAGAAAGTGCTTATTTTTTCCTAATTCTCTTTTGCATGGATTATGTAAGATTTCCGTAAGATTATTAGATTATAACCCCTGTTTGAGGAAAATATTGAATTATTACTAGTTTTTCCCCATAATCCTGAAAACATGAGTTACATCTAATAAGCACCTAATTGGTATTTGGAAAACTCAGGTGCAAAGTTTTTTAAGAGAGATGAAATTGCTTATACCTGTGGATTTGATACCTATCTGTACTCTTTTAGACCTAAAAGAGCTCACTATATATTGAAAAAACTTTCAAAATAAATATTTTAAAAATATGACATATTATTTTTGAAATAACCTAATTTTATGATGCACAGAAATAAATACTAGATGTCAACATATTTTCTAAATGATTAAGAATCCAGTACATGTACCCCAATGTTCATCGCAGCACTGTTTATAATAGCCAGGACATGGAAGCAGCCTAGATGCCCATCAGCTAACGAATGGATAAGGAAGCTGTGGTACATATACACAACGCCATATCACTCAGCCATTAAAAAGAATACATTCGAAACAGTTCTAATGAGGTGGATGAAACTGGAGCCTATTATACAGAGTGAAGTAAGTCAGAAAGAAAAACACCAATAGAGTATGCTAACACATATAAATGGTATTTAGTTAATCTGTAAAGATAACCCTGTATGTGAGACATTAAAAGAGACACAGTTAAATAGAACAGTATTATGGACTCTTTGGGAGAGGGCGAGGGTGGGAGGATATGAGAGAATGGCACTGAAGCATGTAAATTATCATATGTGAAACAAATCACCAGTCCAGGTTCGATGCATGATACAGGGTGCTCGGGGCTGGTGCACCGGGATGACCCAGAGGGATGGGATGGGGAGGGAGGTGGGAGGGGGGTTCTGGAAGGGGAAAACATGTATACCCATGGTGGATTCATGTCAATGTATGGCAAAACAAATACAATATTGTAAAGTTAAAAAATAGATAAATAAATTAATTTTTTTTTTTAAATGAAAAGAATCCAGCTCTTCAGCAGTGTTTGTCAAATAATAAGTATTCAATAAACTTTTGTTGACTGAATAATTATGGGTATCAGTGAGTGAGTGAGTGAAGTTGCTCATTCGTATCCAACTCTTTGCGACCCAGTGAACAGTGGCCCATACTGCAGCCAGGCTCCTCCATTCATGGGATTTTCCAGGCAAGAGTACTGGGGTGGGTTGCCATTTCCTTCTCCAGGGGATCTTCCTGACCCAGGGGTCAAACCAGAGTCTCCCTCATTGCAGGCAGACTCTTTAATGTCTGAGCCACCAGGGAAGCACATTAATATAATTTTATATGAGAAAAACCAAAAATATTTATGAAAACTAGAAAATAGATGAATTATTAGTAACATTGATTGATCCAAGTAGTACATACTTTATAAATCATATTCATCTACTTCATATTTATCTGCAAATGTTAGTCTAAAGTGAATAGTATGTTTATCAGGTTATAATATTAATTTAATATTTCTTTGAGCATACTCCAACTCAACTTTGGAGGAATTCTGCTAAAATTCTATGGAAGGCATGTTTCTATATCATATATCGTAGTAAGTCTGTTAGTATCTCTGCCAGATCCCATGTTAGTAATGCATGGCTGCTCCTTCTCTGAGAAATTGCCCTTGTCTAAATGTGAGCCACCTGGTCCCAGAGGTTACACTCACTCTTCTTTGGACACTCAGCAGTCAATGTCTAAGTGATTGGAGTACCAAAGTTTGGCCCTTGACTCAACATAAGAACAAGTCTCCCTACAAAGACAATTAATAGAATATAATGACTTGGCTCCTTTCAGTACTGATCAGAAGAGGATCAGAAGCAGCTTGTATTCAGGTGTACTTTGGCCCAAAGCTATGTAATTTGTCTGCTTTTCTTTTACAGTCTGAGCAGACTTGACTGTCTGGACCTTCTGGAGACCATTGCAATAATCTCCTATATTGATGACATCATGTTAATCAAATCAGAAGAGCATGAATCAAAAAATAAGTTAGTTTTTTTTTTTTTTTGAAAAGACATATGTGTTCCAGATGTCTCCTACCAAGAGACCTGATGTATCAATGACATATTTTGGAGTATGGTAATATTGGACATCTTGTGGTATCCATTTCAGAGTATTGGCATCTTTCAATTCACACCTTCTACCACCAAGAAAGAAGCACCCAGAAAGAATATTTGACAGACCTCTTTAATTTCCGGAAGCAGCATATTTCTCACTTGGGATCCTGCTCTGATCTTGTTATTGAGTAGAGAGCAAGAGAGAATTATGTAGTAGATCCAGACTTTGTAAAGATTTGTCACTTAAGCAATGTGACCCATAAGCCAGAAGAACGTACATGACTAGTGCATGCACGCGTGCTAAGTTGCTTCAGCTGTGTCTGACTCTTTGCGACCCATGGATTGTAGCCCTCCAGGCTCCTCTGTCTATGCTATTCCTCAGGCAAGTATACTGGAATGGGTTGCCATTTCTTCCTCCAGGGTATCTTATTGATCCAGGGATCAAACCCACATCTCTTATTTGCCCTGCATTGACAGGCAGGTTCTTCACCACTATCGCCAACTTGGAAACCCTATATGACTAGATGTATGAACAGTTGGTAAGTATTCTAGGTTAAGCCTCTGGCAAGCTCCAAAAACAAAATCACAGGACAGACTGTTTGGATTCTGGAGCAAACCATGCCATCAGCAGCAGAAAACTATACACCTTTGGAAAACAGTTCTTAGTGTGCATCTGTGCCATGGTAGAAACTGACCATATATTTATTTATTTTTATTAATATATTGTTACCTTACAATATTGTATAAGTTTAAGATGTAGTTTCACACAGTGATTTAATAATTGCTACAGATTATGAATGATACAAAGTTATTATAATATTATTAATTATATTCCCTATGTTGTACCTTACATCCCTGTAACCTACTTATTTCATAACTAGTGGTTTGAACTTCTTTATCCCCTTCACTTATTTTGCCCATCCTCCCTAGGCAACTGATAATTTGCTCTCTTATATGTGAGTCTGTTCTTGTTTTGTCGTATTTGTCTATTTTCTTTGTTTTTTTAGATTCCACATATAAGCGAAAATGTATAGTATTTCTCTTTTTCTGTCTGACTTATTTCACTTAACATGATATATTTTAGGTGCATCCATGTTGTCACATATGGAAAGATTGCATTCTTTTTTATGATGAGTATTACATATATATATATGTATATATATATATATGTAAGATATATTTATCTTCTTTATATACTCATCTGTCAATATATAAGTTGCTTCCATATTTTTGTTATTATAAATAATTATGTGATGAACACTGAGGTATATATATCTTTTCAAGTTTTGTCTTCTTTGAAAAAAATATCCAGAAGTAATATTCTTGGGTCATGTGGTAGGTGTGTCCTTCATTTGTTGAGGAGAGATCCATAGTGGCTCTACCAATTTACGTTCCCACCAACAGTATGTAAGAGTTCCCACATCCTTGCCAACACTTGGCTATTTCTTGTCTTTTTGGTAATAGCTACTTTAACAGGTGTGAGGTGATATATTTTTGTGATATTGATGTGCATTTTCCTGATGACTAGTCATGTCTGAGCATCTTTTCATGTCCATGTTGCCGAGCAGTTTGTCTTCTTTGGGAACATTTCTATTCAGGTTCTCTGCCCATTGTTTAATTGGATTATATTCCAAGATACACTTGAACTCAATGGCCATTGATGCTGTATCCTGGATAGAGGAATGCACTGGTCTAGAAGCAAGAGGTGAGAGTAAGGTGCTGCTATTACTCTGACCTTCAGTGACCCACTTTGGGAATTTGGGCTTTTAACCCTGTCACTGTGGGCCCTGGGATCTGGGGGCAAGGTGTTTCCATGAGGGAATTCACTAAGAATTTATTAACTTTAAAGCAGTGGCTATGTCAAGTTCACTGTTCTTCTGTCAGTAGAATAGAAGGCACAAAAAGGAGGTGGGCTGCTGATACAGAGTAGGAGCAAGAGAAGCATGCCTGGCATGTAAGTGGTTCCCTGGAGTGTATTTTAGTGCTCTTGTGCCTATCACTATAAGTGGATGGGAACATGATGGTATTATGAGAAAGGCAAGGTATCAGGGGGTCACATCCCTCTAGGGTGAGGGATCATCCCACCAGACAACCCACCTGGCCCATTGGAATAGCTGACTGGGGATGTGGATATGAGAAGTCTAGATGGGAAGACATGATGACATTGTTAGTGTTCAGGACCAACTGCAGAAGCAATTCTTTCTCTGAAATTGCAACCAATCAAAATCTTGGATAAGCTATTCCTGGATGATGTGAACTCAATGTGAGAAGTAAGTGAATATGAGTAGTCCTTAAGGTAGACTTTAGTGTTTCCTGTTGTTTTTCTCCACCAGTAATGTCTTTATCTGACAGCATACTCATGTTCATCCCCCAGCAACCATGGTATTAACAGATAACTGTGTATAGCTTCCACTTTTTCTTTATACCAGCCCCTCTACTGAACATGAGTCACTTCTCACCTGGGTGCCTTGTCTGGGATATAACCTCCACCCCATCTCCACCCTCACCAGGCTGCATTCATAAGCAATGATTGACATAGAAGAAGCAGAATAAACCAGTTCTCTTGGACCAACTCCGTGGTCCCAGTCATCTTCCAGGGTTTGCCATTAGTCAGGCTGGAGCCAATCTCCACTAAAGAGGACATCCCTGCTTAGCTTTCTTCCCTTCCTCTGTCCTTTGTCTTGTAGCCCTCTTCTTAAGCCTCTTTCACTAGAATTCCCATCTGGGCATTGCTTCTTGTGAACTGAATCTAAGAGATACATTTACTTAAAGAAACCCAAAGACAGAAATTGAATGATGATGACTCTCTTAACCTAGATGATTTTGTTCTCCAACCACCAAACATGTAAGGGGAATCCATCATTTGTTACATACAAAAATATTTTTCTCAAAGTGCACATATATAAAAGTATTTGTCCCAAATTGCATACGTACAAAAGTATTTTTCTCAAAGTGCATAAGAATGGGCAATTAAATACCCATTCTTATGTCATGCACTTCGAGAAAAATATTTTGGTCCCTGAGAAACAGGACATCTCTTTGAGTAGCTAAACCTATATCCAGAAATAACTAAGTTTAATTAACAAAATTGACATAAGCCTGTACTCTGTAGATATGTATTATTCAAAGGGTCTAAAAAATAGGTTTTCCAAAGTACAGAGAGTTTATGGATGAAGCATTAACATTAAAATCATAATCAATTTGGATAGGAGTCTATAAATTTTATTACAGATTTGCATGCTTTCTTAGACAGATGATACTGAATATTATTTCAACTGTTCCTGATGACTCAAAGTTATTGTTATTAACAGCTATTATGGCTGGAATGTACTATAACAGTGATGCCTCTGACTGCTAAAATGTGTTTGGATCTGTACCAAATGAATTATGATGCTTTTGTTTTGAGTTCTTATGTCTGATTTTGATTGTGTGGCTAGCTCTTTTATTACTTTACAATGTCACCTGTCTCAATTTTGAGTATACCCACGCATAGCATCTCCTCTCTCCCTTTCTGTTTGTTATCGTTAGTATTTTATTGGCACGGGAATTAAAGAATAATTAGCATTATTTAGTGCTTACAAAGTACCAGGCACTTTCTAAGTGCCTTGCGTACATTAATTCATTTAATCTTTACTAACTCATTAATATGCTTTGTAAATTAAGAGTAAATTGGTCCTACAAAACATCATAATGTGGCTCTCTTTTGTACCATTTTTATAAGCTTTAGTCAATGAACTTACTGACATTTATTTATTTTATTTCCTCAAAAATTTAATTTTTGCATCCACCTAGATTTTTAGCTATACTTTATATAAATAAAAGAAGTAAGATATTCAGAGACAGTTGAGTTCTAGCTGTGACTATAAACATGGAAAATGATGTGACTGAGACTAAGAATGCAAGGAAGTTAGAGTATAAATCACGTTCGAATGAGATATTGGAGATTTGCTTTTGCAATGAGAGAATGAAGGGCATTCTGAGTAAGAAATCACTTTTATGATGCTACACACTAAATAACAAGTTTATAAAGTGAGCCATTTAATAATCACAGCCAATAGTTGACAAGTTCTCATTAATTCTATTTTTTCTAAAAGGATATTCTTCCTTGTTGATCATGGTCATACTAAAGTGGCGTACCTCTGATTTTCCCTAATTCCTACAGCTTTGCCAGCAATTTCTTAAATTTAAAAATAACAACAGAAAAATCAATCAGGTCTCTGTGAATGGTTTATAAAGACTGTTTTTTTTGTTTGTTTGTTTGTTTGTTTGTTTGTAACTTTTAGATGTGCCCTTTAGTACACATTCCAGCATTTGCAAGGTCCAGTTGGAAACTGTTGCGATAGCCTGACCCTCTCATTCTCATTCATCTTTGAAAACAGGGAGGAGACCAACCTAGAGTCATTGATCTTTCCTCTCCTTTTATTATTGTCACCTTTATTATAAAATGTATCTATAGTTCCTATCACTTCTATATCAATTGGTGTCCTTCTGATCGCAAAATGTAAGGCATTCTTTTCTGTATTTGCTTCTCTTCTAAACTATTGTACATGGTTGAGTTTCAATCTTCATGGGCATTAAAATATTCTAAATCTGATAAATCTTCTGACTGTCAATTCATTGTGGCTTCATGAGGTCATAGGTGTTAGGTTAGGAACTAAAAGAATAGCATAGACCACTTCATCCTCTCCAGAGCTTATACTCTGGGCAAATGTCTATTTGTTAGAATGGATTGGAACCTGGAAGGACAAGAAACTCTCGAATACCTTTTTAAAGGTTCCAGTTTGTAAAAGTGGCCTGCAAATTATCTCATCTAATGAAACATGTCAATTCATTTGATGATCTGACTGAGCATTCTGCAAATCCAATGAGGAATGGATTTAAAGTTGATAGTGGGAGAAGGAGAGATTTTTTTTAATGAAATGTTGGAGGAAAGATCACCCTTCTCTTTAAAGCTAAATTCCAAAATACTGGCTTTAGATCTTTACCAGTCTCTCTATCTACACAAATATTAGCTGTTACTGGTTCATTTTATCTTGAAAAAAATCAAGTGTACTCCTTCAACATTCTTGCAGGCATAGGGTTCCCTTTGTTTGAACATTGCAATATATATGTGATATAAATCAATATCCAATGAAAAAAGTGGTTAGTAGCACAACATTCAACTCTGTCAACTCTGCCACAGGTATCATTTTCCGTCTCAGACCAACAAGTATCCATCTGTTGTTTAACTATTTTGGAATAATTTAAAACTTAACAAGAACATACCAAAGATGCTGAAAGAAAACTACTCTTCACCCAGTTTCCCCGCTTGGTATTTTTTCTAATTGTTCTCTTCATATGTACATATCTGTATACATTATTGTCATTTTTAAACCAAGTGAAGGTATGATGATCCATTATTCCCAAATACTTAAGCATATGTTTTATATATAAAAGGTACTTTCCAACAAATGATACTATACACATCTTAATCAAGAAATTAACATTTGTAAAAGACTAACGTTTAGTACCCCCTCTTTTCTTAAGTGTCTTTCTTTCTTACTTGAACAGCAGATATATAATTCTCTTGTATAGCACTTAAGAGATTAAAAATATATATAGTTTATTAACCTATAAGTATCTATCCTATTTGAAAATAGAATCCATGAACATATTATCAACTATGATATATATTAAGATTAGTGGTTCAACACATTTTAAATAAATCAATGAATATTTTTTAAAATGCATTTAATATGACACAGAAAGGATAGTCAATTGGTGGATGATTAAATGAAGATTGAAAACACTGGATCAAATTAATAAGATGATATTTATCAAGTAAAAATGACAGTCTGGACAGCAAGCATGGGTTTGAGAAAACAATGATTTCTATGAAATAGATTCTGGGGATTTCCTTGACTGATGCTTATTCTATCTGCCAGAAAGCAAGAGTGTTTTCAGGTTATACTTGCTTAAGAGTTAAGGGACTTGATTAGTCCAATCACTACTTATTCTATTGGGCAGAGCATATTTGGAGCATGATATTCAACTGACAGTTCCATTGTACAGGCAAGATGAAGAGCTGACAAAACAGAAGGACAAACAGAATGGCATGATGATCTGATGTGAGGAAAAGATGGAATCCTGTATGTAGAATGTGGTGTACTGGAGCTTCAGCATGGCTGCCCTAAAACATCTGAGTGATGTTATATGATTGATCGATTGATTGCTTTTTGGTTCCCCAAAGCAAAACTCATACCAAGTGTTAAAATACATAGCGAAGCATGCATTAGCACAATAGAAGGCTCAACTGTCAAAAGAGAATCTGAAAACACAAATGATCTACATGGTGAGACATCAGTGGAAGGAGTCCACTGGATGGAGGGAGGCTGATCTTCAGGCAGCTCAACAACTGAGGAAAGCTTAGGTAAAATGACACAAGGAATATTTTATCCTATTCCTGTCACTTCCTTGCCACATGCAATAGATCTCATCAAGGCTTTGCAGCACTGTCAAAGCTTCAGTGCCCAGTTCTACATGTTCCACTGCGAGTATTCCATCTCCTCTCTGAGACTTCATTTCAGAATAGAGAATAGCAAATTCACCTTAGGAAGCCACTGTCTATGCTGGTTTCTCCTTTCCCTTTCTGGAAAGCACGTATGACAGTAAAAACATACCTAAACCATCAAATTTATGCATTTCCAGTTAAGATTGACTTCTTGGCTTCAAAATATTTGGTTGGCTAGTCTGTCAGTAAGTAAGGAAGGAGAACTAACATTTGTGCCAAGTTAAGTTAGGGTTCTTTACATATGAATTTTCACTGAGTCATCAAATAATCATTGATCTTGTCTTTATTTTAAAGATGAGGATCAGTATTTAAAATGCCACAGCCTCTTTGCCCTAACCTCAACATGATCCATCAAGAAGCTAATATTTTTTTCTCATCTTATAGAAGTGGCAAACAGCTCAAAAGTTAATTTTTTTGCCAGAGGCACACAGATATTGCACAATGAAGCCAGGCTTTGACAGTGTCCAGTTTCTGAAAAAAATGTTTCTCAAACAGTAAAAGAGAGAGCTTTTCAAGTGAAATGAACTGAAGTGTGTTAATAGAATTTCCTCAATTATTTTTACTATTGTGCCCACATTTTCATTGTTTGCACTAGATTTGGGTTAAGACAAAATATTTCCTAAGAACATACAGAAGTCCCCAAAGGGCATCAGTGCTTTTTGTTTGATGTTAGAGTTTAATAAAAAGGGAGAAATACAGAGTGCACATACAATGGCTGACAAAGATGGTCAGTGAATCTGGAAAACTAGGAGTGGTTCAGCCTGAGAATTTGGGCTATGCCAGTGATCCCAAAATAAGGAAGTAAGGGAGCACAAAAGGTGAATTTCCCATCCTCCATAGTTGCTAAAGGTTGGTCTTTGTAGAACTGTGTACTGACAGACACCGAAAAGTCCTTTTGATGCTGATGATATTGAAAAACATGATTTAACTTCTTGTGTTGTATCTTCAAAGGTGAAAATACATTAATAAATTGAAAGTTTCATGAATAAAACTGTCTTTGGAATTACCTTCCTTATTTGTGCGAATGCATTCAGTGAATTTACGATGATTAATGGTAATACGATGAACACCAAAGCACATAATAATGATTTGCTACTTATTATAAAGCATTGCCAATATTTTGTACACCCAAGCAGCACAACATGCAAGAAATTCAATGAAACCTTTTTAAACAAGCCATGGGGAAAGGGAAGAGCAGATCAAGCCGCACTCTATCTCTAGGGACAGAGGCCTCTCTTCCATCATAAATTGATTGCTCTGGCACCCATGAAAGGCAACAGGGGCACTTAGAGGACTGCACAGAGATATGACTGTCACAAAGGAAGTAACAACAGAAGTCTGCCTCAAAGGAAAGTAGTGTTTCTGAACCCTTGAAAAGACAAAGACAAAACTTCCTTCCAATTAATAACTTGAGCATTTTGGATAATTGGAAACAATACAGAAAAAAAATCACACTTTCAGAATAATTTGAAAATGTGAAATACCTCAGCTTCAAAATAATTGTATTTTTGTAAAGCAGCAAATCTCAGCAAACAATCTCAAGTGTTCACTTCCTACTGCAAGGTCTTGCGGCAGGTGAATACGAGTCAGGAAAAACTGTGGGGAAAGGAGAACAGAGAACTAATCATGGGGATAATGTAGACATAAAAGCAAGGCAAGATTGCTTAAGTCCATGCTATGTGTAAAAATATTAAACATTAAAAAGAATTGTGATAGGTCAGAACACTGTCTAACAGTCTATGGGAAAGGGATTTAAAAATGTGCATGACTGTTATAGTCTTCAAAATAAATTTCTGGGAGAATAAAAACAAACAGAAAGAGAGAGGAACTTTAGAAATTGAGTGGTGAAGACTAAAAGATGCAGAAAAGAGAAATTAATGGTCATGTAAGACCAAGGGAACAACAGCATGAAAAAAATCTGAGGACACATAAGTCATCTCCACCATACACACACACACACACACACACACACACAAATCCATTAAAGAATATGGACTTTGATATAGTTAAAACAAACAAACAATATCAAAAACAAGCAATCCTTTAAACTATTTTAACACTGAAAAATGAACAGGAAAAAAGCTGATAAAGCCATGTAGAATTATTATTTAAAAATCAGAAAATGAGATTCAATACACCTCAAGTGATGAAAGTCTCCATGAACAGTTATATACCAAGAGAAATCATCAGACAACACTCAAGTTAAATGTGCCCAAGCAAAAATTTGGGGACAGAGAAACTGCTTTGAATTAGAAATTCACACTGAGGAATAGATATCAGCCAACAAAAAAGGCTGAGGAGAAAGAAATGAAAAGCAAACAAACAAAAATGGTTGTTTGAACTCAGGAAATAAATGGAGGGAAAAATTTAACCCGGAAATAGACTAACTTACAAAATGCCCAGAGACTAACATAGCCAAAAGAATATGTTAAAATAATCACAAGTCATTGAGGAAAGCAAAAAAAAAAAAAAAAAAAAAGGAGAAGAATGAAATGGATATAAAAAGAGAAAAAGGAAAGAAATTTAAAAAATGGTTTAAAAAAGTGGTAAAAATTAAGGCAAAGAAGGATGATGGTGACATACTTGGAGTCCCTAAAGAAAACAAAATAAATCAAAACAATATTACAGTGCTATTATTTAAATGTATAACCCATGAAAAGTTTTCAAAATGGAAGACCTGAATCTATACATTGAAAGGGCCCATGGGTATATTTAAGAAGTAGCTTGGAAAGAAGAACTATGGAGCACCTATACTGTGAAGTATTATTCAGTTATTATAAAAAGAATGAAGATGATTTTTATGAACTGATATGGAGTGAATCCAGGTTATGTACTTTTTAAATTGAAGTATAGTTGATTTGCAATTTTATGTTAGTTTCAGGTGTATAAAATAGTTATTCTGTATTTTTATAGATTATATTCCTTTTAAAGTTCTTATAAAATAATGGCTGTAATTCCCTGTGCTAGACGCTGTATCCTTATGTGTGTGTGAAGTCACTCAGTCATGTCTGACTCTTTATCATCCTATGGACGATAGCCCACCAGGCTCCTCTGTCTATGGGATTCTCCAGGCAAAAATACTTGACCGTTTAGCAATTCCCTACTCCAGGGGATCTTCCTGAGCCAGGGGTCAGGGATCCAACCCTCCTTTCTTTGGTTTCCTGCATTGGCATTTGGGTTCTGTACAACTAGCACCATCTGGGAAGCCCATGTATCCTTATAGCTGATTCATTTATCTGTTAATCTCCTACCTTATCATGCCACTCCCTTTTCCCTCTTCCTACTGTAACTATGAATTTGATCTGTGAATTTGCTTCTCTTTTGTTATATTCAGTGCAAAGCAATAGAGGGAAACAGTCGAATGGGAAAGACTGGAGATCTCTTCAGGAAAATTAAAGATGCCAAGGGAACATTTCATGCAAAGACGGGCACAATAAAGGACAGAAATTGTACGGACCTAACAGAAGCAGAAGATATTAAGAAGAGGTGGCAAGAATACACAGAACTATACAAAAAAAGTTCTTAATGGACCCAGATAGCCACAATGGTGTGATCACTCACCTAGAGCCAGACACCCTGGAGTGTGAAGTCAAGTGGGCCTTAGAGAAGCATCACTGCAAACAAAACTAGTGGAGATGATGGAATTCCAGTTGAGCTATTTCAAATCCTAGAAGATGATGCTATGAAAGTGCTAAACTCAACATGCCAGCAAATTTGGAAAACTTAGCAGTGGCCACAGGACTGGAAAAGTTCAGTTTTCATTCTAATCTCAAACAAAGGCAATGCCAAAGAATGTTCAAACAGCCGCACAATTGCACTCATCTCACACGCTAGTAGAGTAATTCTCAAATTTCTCCAAGCCAGGCTTCAACAGCACGTGAATCGTGAACTTCCAGATGTTCAAGTTGGATTTAGAAAAGGCAGAGGAACCAGAGATTAAATTTCCAACATCTGTTGGATCATTGAAAAAGCAAGAGAGTTCCAGAAAAATATCTACTTCTGTTTATTGACTATGTCAAAGCCTTTGATTGTGTGGACCACAACAAACTGTGGAAAATTCTTAAAGAGAAGGGAATACTGGACCAACTTACCTGCCTCCTAAGAAATCTGTATGCAGGTCAGGAAGCAACAGTTAGAACTGGACATGGAACAGACTGCATCCAAATTGGGAAAGGAGTATGTCAAGGCTGTATATTGTCATCTTTCTTATTTAACTTATATACAGAGTACATCATGCAAAATGCTGAACTGGATGAAGCACAAGCTGGAATAAAGATAGCCTGGAGAAATATCAATAACCTCAGATATGCAGATGACACCTACCTTATGGAAGAAAGCAAAGAAGAAGTAAAGAGCCTCTTGATTAAAGTGAAAGAGGAGAGTGAAAAAGCTGGCTTAAAACTCAACATCCAAATATCTAAGATCATGGCATCTAGTCCTATCACTTCATCACAAATAGATGGGGCAAAAATAAAAACAGTGACAGACTATTTCTTGGGCTCCAAAATCACTGCAGATGGTGAGATGGTGGCTGCAGCCATGAAATTAAAAGATGTTTGCTCATTGGAATAAAAGTCATGACCAACCTATACAATATATCAAAAAGCAGAGACATTACTTTTCTGACAAAGCTCCATCTAGTCAAAGCTATGGTTTTTCCAGTAGTCATGTATGGATGTGAGAGTAGGAATATAAAGAAAGTTGAGTGCCAAAGAATTGATGCTTTTGAACTTTGGTGTTGGAGAAGACTCTTGAAAGTCCCTTGGACTGCAAGGAGATCCAATCAGTCCATCCTAAACGACATCAGTCCTGAATATTCATTGGAAGGACTGGTGTTAAAGCTGAAACTCCAGTACTTTGGCCACCTGATGCAAATAATGGACTCATTTGAAAAGACCTTGATGTTGGGAAAGATTGAAGGCAGGAGGAGAAGTGGATGGCAGAGGATGAGATTGTTGGATGACATCACTGACTTGATGAGCATCAGTCTGAGCAAGCTTGGGGAGTTGGTAATGGACTGGGAAGCCTGGAGTCCTTAGTCCATGGGATTGCAATGTGTGGGACCTAACTGAGCAACTGAACTGAACCGCTAGCACCACTTGGGAAGCCCAAGTATCCTTTAGCTTATTCATTTTACCCATAGTCGTTCATAGTAGTTTGTGTCTGTTAATCTCCTACCCTATCATGCCCCTCCCCCCTTCCATCTTCGTATTGTAACTATGAATTTGATTTGTGAATTTGCTTCTATTTTGTTGTATTCATTCAATTTTCATTTGCTTTAATTTTTAGACTCCACATACAAGCCATATATATATAGATATATATAGATATATATATATATTTTTTTTTAAGTTTTACTTTTTGACTGCACTGTGTGGCATGCAGCTTCCTAGTTCCCCGACCAGGGATCAAACTCATGTCCCCCACATTGGAAGTGCATAGTCTAACCATTAGACTGCTAGGAACGTCCTCAGGCTATAATTTTAAGTGGAAAAAAAAAAGTGGAAGAAACAGGTATCTTGTGACCTCTGTATTTCCAATAATCCTTTACGCAAAAGTAAAATATAGAAATTATAAACCAGAGATTAAAGAGTTTCATTTCCTATAGAGTATGTGGAGGAACAGGTTTGACATAAGAATAAATGGGATTAGTATAGAAAAGCAGTTAGTAACTCCTTTCTGCATATTCCTTTTGTATCATTTTGACATTGTGAACAATGTTGATTTTCACATAATCAAAAAATAAATAATAAAATGATCAAGAAAAATTTGAGAGAATTCAAAATTGAACCAAAAAATATAATTTTAATCCAAATAACCTGACCATACCAAAGGGGATAAAGAACTAACCAAAATGATTTTTTAGCATATTTTGATATATAATATAATGCCTCAGACTAAAAAGCTGTACACAAACATTATTCTCTCGTTAGAAAATTTGTTTTTCATAGTGCTATGGGCCAAAACATTTGAAAGTACTTTATGTGCATCAAAGGATTGGGAAAACAGTAAACATATTTATGTGGATGTTGAGAGAGCTTTTTCACAGTTGAAAAAAGAATTACAAATAAGTAGAGAGAGAACTAGAATGAATTCTCTGGGTTGGTATTAGATATATGAGGTATGAAATATTGGTTTTTCAATACAAATATAAATAGCTATGGAAATATATAATATATGTTTCCAAGCTCTGTACTTTAAGCTAAAAATGCTCAAGTACAGTGAGCACCTTTACCTATTCATGAAATCCTATCTATTGTGTGTGCTCAGTCACTAAGTCATGTCTGACTCTGTGACCCATGGACTGTAGTCTTCCAGACTCCTCTATCCGTGAGATTTCACAGGCGAGAATACTGGAATGGGTTGCCATTTCCTTCTCCAGGGGATCTTCACAACCCAGGGATTGAAACTGCATCTTCTGCATCTTCTACATTGGCAGGCAGATTCTTGAAAACTGAGTCACTAGGGAAGCCTGTACTTTAAGAGGGTTTAGAACTAATGACAGTCAAGTACAGTGGACTTCACCACCTGTTGATGCAATCTTATCTACTGTAAGACTCAGGAATTTCTTTATTTTACTTCTAATTATCAGAATATAGTCCCTTATGAAAAATACTAGTGAATACTTAATTTATAATTTACAAAGAACTTTAGCATGTAGAGAATCAGTGAAACCCTACAAAGTCAAGATCTGAGGTGAAATTATAAATATTAAATTGATTAGCATTCTAAGGTTTAAAGAAGTCAATGAAATGGTTCCCAAATTCTGCACATTAGAATCATCTGGGGAGTGTCAAAATGCATGGATGCCTATGTTACAGTCTAGAAACTGTGCTTTAATTGTTCTGGGGTGTCGCATGTTGGGGCTTTCCTGATGACTAAGTAGTAAAGAATCTGCCTGCCAATGCAAGAGATGTGGAGAAGGAAATGGCAAACTGTTCCAGTATCCTTGCCTGGAAAATCCCATGGACAGAGGAGCTGTCAAACTACAGTCCATGAGGTCATAAAAGAGTCAGGCACAACTTAGTGACTAAACAATACCAACGCAACATCACATGTACATTGCAATGTTTAAAAGGTCCTCTAGTGATTCTGACATGCAAGCCAAGTTTTTGAATTTTCCAGGGTTATAGAACTAGAGAAAAACAGAACTGGGATTAATTTCAGGGCCCTTAGAGTATAATCCTGTACTTTAAAAATAATAGTAATGAGAAAAACAGTAAGACTGATAGGAAACAGTAAACCAAAAAAAATTTTTTTCCTCTAACTTTACTTTTGTGAAGTCTAAATTTGATGGCTGCTGGTAGGTGGAAATGAGTTAGTTGCTAGTGGTAGAACAGATCAAGAGGAAGATGACACCTTGAAGGAAGAAATGGGAGAAAGAAGAGGGCCCATGGCCATCCTAATGAAAAGAGAAAATCAGATTGATGAAGTGGAATGTGCTGTGTGGACCTAAGGCAACTTATGTCAAGAAGCTGTGACAACTTCTGTGGCAACTGTGATTGATTCATAGTGGGAAATGAAAAGTGCTTCTCATCTGGTTTGAGTGAGGATGCATTGGATCCAGCTATATGAGATAGAACTTGAGAATGGCCAAGATTCTCCACTGACAGTAGGGCTGGATCATAAAGCAAATCCTTGGGCACTTGCCCGAGCATCATCTATGAGAATCATCAAAAACCACTACGTTAATTCAGGAATAATGTGTCAGTTACTTTGGGTTTCTACTCCAGTGTTTTTGCTTTTAACTCTTTTATAGTTAGAAAAGATCTTAGTCCAGTCTTTTTGTAAAGTATACAGCACTTTCAGATGAAAGCACAAAAACATTAATGCTAACAAGTCTGTGCTATTTTTTGCAACACATATGGGCAAATCCAGGTCTTTTGTGCAACCAAAGAACACTTGGCTTATTTATATTTACAAGGAGAAAACTACTTATTTTCTCTAAATTTCAAAACTTTCAATATGTTTCCCAAGAAGTTATCTGGTTTAGCAAACAGTGACAGGGGGGACAATAGAAAGTAAACAGAAGAGAATGCTATATCTGCCGCACCCCTTCTACTTGGTCACAGAACACAAGAATCTTATACATATTTTCTAAATAAGAATGTGATAGCTTCCAAGAGTTTCCAATCTGTAAACCAAAATATGACTGGCAGTTTCTCAATCATTCTCTCGGATGTGCTGGAACTTTAATTTTATTTATTTTTAGTAATTCATTTTAATCTCTGCTCTGAGTCTTATAATCCACTTGATCACAGAAGATATAGTCATATTTATTTCATTGCCCAAATTATCTTTCCAGGTTTAAATTCAGTCAGTTCAGGGATTTCTTTTCTTCTGCTTAGTCACTGAGATGTCACCTAACCTGTCACACACCTTCAGAAGCAGGTGTGTGGCCCAAAGTTATCAGTGTTTATCCATGTTCATATCCACTGGGGAGCCATCATTTCTTCTGGGTCTTGAATGCCATCTCCTTTCAGTAGGCATTCCTGGAGACCTTCGCTTCCTACCTGATTTCTGGGCCAACTTCCTTGTTCCTTCCCACTGGACGTTTTCTCCATCACAACTGTGGTCTTGCATGACACTCTCAGAGGTATGATAAAGGTTGATTCCTTTCCTCATCCTCTTTTTGGAGTCCACAGGAACCAGGTACCTTTTTACACATTCTTGGTTCCAGTCAATACCACAGCTCAATGTCACAGTGGCACAGGGAATATGATGTGACTCCCGTCTCCCAGAATTCAAGCCAGAAAGCAGAAGCTGGGTGCCCTCTGCTCTCAGATCCTGGAACACTACATTTACATTGATTCCAGGACCACAAGCAGGATCATGTGTATCTCAAGAATATTCAACTTAAACTCTCTTTTTTCCAACTCATATATTCTCTTTCCAGTCAATGTGTTCATCGTCAATTCCACAGCAGGCAAAATGAGCTCTCAGGCCACTGTGACTTCTCATTGAATATACTAATTATTAGGTAAAAAGTTTGAATTTTGTTTTCAAAAGCAAGGCTTTTACTTTCAAGTGTTCTTTCTTGCTAATATGTGTATCAGAAAAATAAAAAGTCTGTTTTCTTTATATTTGCTGAAGTATTCTAGTTTCTAAAAATGAAATGGGAGTAAATGGACTGAGGGTAGCTGAGAATTATGGAGACAGGATAACATACAGGTAAGTACCAACCTGGTGTGTAATACAGTGTGACAATGCAAAAGCTTACTTTCTACTCCAGTTCCTACCCTAAGATCATAATTCTCATTAGTCAGGACTTGAGTGATAATGAGCAGAATATGCACACAGAGCCATCTAGAGAAGATTGGAGAACAGAGAAATAGCAGCGTAAAAGCTAAGCAGATTCAGACTGGTGCACTGAACAGTGATCCACAGGTTTGGCTATGGTAGCAAGTAACATCACAGGAACTTTCCAGGTGGCGCTACTGGTAAAGAACCTGCCTGCCAGTGCAGGAGACATAAGAGACATGGGTTCGATCTCTAGGTCAGGAAGATTACCTGGAGAAGGGCATAGCAACCCACTCCAGTATTCTTGCCTGTAAAATCCCATGGACAGAGGAGCCTGGCAGACTATAGTCCATAATATAAGTAGACACCAAAGGGGTTAAAGGCAGAGAGCAGTACTGAGCCAGCCTAGAAGGCTGATGCCAGGACCAATCTTTATTTTTAAAAAAAAAGAAAAAAAAATTCACAAACATTTTTTTTTAGTAACAACTTTATTGAGATAAAGTCACATACTATACAATTTACCCATTTAAACAGGTCAATGGTTCCTACTATATTCAGAGAGTTGTACAACCACCATCATCTTTAAGTTTTTTATTTATTTTTTTAGTTTTCCTGAAAGTTTTTTTATTTATAAAATTAATGATAACATCTAACGTGTTGATTTTTAGAGTTGGATGAAATATTGCATTGTTGATGCTGTATAAACACAGAAGTTATTTACATCACAAGTAAGCTTTAGGTGTGTTTTTTAATTTTTTTATTAATCTATTTATTTTAGTTGGGGGCAAATTACTTTACAATATTGTAGTGGTTTTTGCCATATATTGACATGAATCAGCCATGGGTTTACACCTTTAATTTTAGAACATTTTCACAGCACAGAGAAAGAAAACTAGTGTCCTTTAGCCATCACCACAATCCTCTTAATCCCCAGTCTGAGGCAACCCCTAATATACTTTCAGTCTCCAAGGTTTTGTCTATTGCTGTTGTTCAGCTGCTAAGTTGTGTCCAAATCTTTGCAACTCCATGGAGTGCATCACGCCAGACTCCTCTGCTCTCTCCACTATCTCCCAGAGCTTGCTTAAATTCATGTCCATTGAGTCAGTGATGCTATCTAACCATCTCATCCTCTGCCGCCTCCTTCTCCTTTCCCAGCATCAGGGTCTTTTCCAGTGAGTCGTCTCTTCATATCAGGCAGGCAACTATCGGAGCTTCAGCATAAGAACAGGATTTGTCTATTCTGGACAATTCAATGAATGGTATTATACATTAGGTGGCATCTTTCACTGAGCGTAATGTTTTCAAGCTATATCCATGATATAGCTTGTAAAGGTAATTCATTCCTTTTTATTGTCAAATATTCCATTGTATGGATATACTATATTTGATTTTGATCATGAAATTTCTTATCAAGAAAACATGCAAGCATATATAAAAGGAGAAATAATATAATAATACCTACAGATTCATCACCCAGTTTCATTATTAGTATTAACTCATGGATAATTTTAGTGGAAAGTATCTGCCTGCCAATGCAGGAGATGCAAGAAATACTCGATCCCTGGGTCAGGAAGATCGCTTGGAGTAGAAAATAGTAAGCCACTCCAGTATTATTGCCTAGAAGTTTCCATGGGCAGAGGAGCCTGACAGGCAACACTCCATGGGGTTTGCAAAGAGTCAGACAAGAGTAAGCGACTGAACACACATACTTTATCATTTTCCCTTCCTTGCTTAATTTTAACATGTTTTCCTATAGAGACTTTAGTATAGACTCATATACCTATGTATATATAGGAATAATTTTTATCGCACCTACAGTTTGTATTCCTTAAAATCATCAAATACCAAAAAAGTGCTATATGTTCTCTTAAGTTCCTTGACTCTCTCTTTTTCCTAGAAATTTCTTCCTGTTTTTTAAAACTTCTTATCATCTGTCTTAAAGACAGGGCACTGAAAGCAGAACTCCCCAGGTCAGTAGGTGCCCAATATGCTACTGGATATCAGTGGAGAAATAACTACAGAAAGAAGGAAGAGACGGAGCCAAAGCAAAAACAACACATAGTTGTGGATATGACAGGTGATGGAAGAAAGATCCGATGCTGTAAAGAGCAATATTGCACAGGAACCTGGAATCTTAGACCCACGAATCAAGGCAAACTGGAAGTGGTCAAACAGGAGATGGCGAGAGTGAACGTTGACATTTTAGGAATCAGCAAACTAAAAGGCACTGGAATGGGTGAATTTAACTCAGACGACCATTATATATACTATTGTGGGCAAGAATCCCTTAGAAAAAATGGAGTAGGCATCATAGTCAACAAAGAGACTGAAATGCAGTACTTGGATGCAATCTCAAAAACAATACATCTCTAATCTCTGATCTCTGATCTCTGTTTGTTTCCAAGGCAAACCATTCAATATCACGTTAATCCAAGTCTATGCCCCAACCAGAAATGCTGAAAAAGCTGAAGTTGAACAGTTCTGTGAAGACCTACAAGACATTCTAGAACTAACAGCCAAAAAAGATGTCCTTTTCATTACAAGGGACTGGAATGCAAAAGTAGGAAGTGAAATATTGTTGCTGGACCATGAAAAGACGCCGGGATTCTTGGCCTCCGGAGGAGAGGAATTCAATCCGGGGCCAGAGATAAGGCTTGATTGCTCAGACCTTTTGTGCAATAGCATTTATTACAGTATAAAAGGGATAGAGAAAGCTTCTGACATAGACATCAGAAGGGGGCAGAAAGAGTACCCCCTTGCTAGTGTTAGCAATGGAATTAAATACTTTCTAATTAATTATTACACTGAATCAAAAGAATGTCTGGAAGTTGTAAAGACCTCACCAGACCCACTCCCATTTTTACACTTTAGGATAACAGGATTAGCATTTGACAATAGAAAGATCCTCCAGACCCCCTCCCATAATATACATTCTAAGATATCAGGATTAGTCAGAAGGTTTTCAGGAAGGAGAAACTGTCCTCTAGCTGGATACATTGTTGTTGTATAATCCCTAGTACAGAGTTTAAACTGAGTTGTGTATTTGACTAAGACTAAGGAATGCAGAGGAAAAAAAAAAAGTTTGTCCTTTTTCTCCTCCTTGAGAATTCCAGACCCCTCTCTCCGTGGGGACCCCTAGACTTCTTATCAACCTGCCTAGGAAATGACTCTATCAGAAGTCAAGAAACACGTGGAGTAACAGGCAAATTTGGCCTTGGAGTACAGAATGAAACAGGGCAAAGGCTAATAGAGTTCCGCCAAGAGAGTCCACCGGTCATAGAAAACACCCTCTTCCAACAACGCAAGAGAAGACTCTACACATTGACATCACCATTGGCCAACACAAAAATCAGATTGATTGTATTCTTTGCAGACAAAGATGGAGAAGCTCTATACAGTCAGCAAAAACAAGACCAGGAGCTGACTGTGACTCAGATCATGAACTCCTTATTGCCAAATTGAGACTTAAGTTGAAGAAAGTAAGGAAAACCACTAGACCATTCAGGTATGACCTAAATCAAATCCCTAATGATTATCCAGTGGAAGTGAGAAATGGATTTAAGGGACTAGATCTGATAGGCAGAGTGCCTGATGAACTTTGAATGGAGGTTCATGACATTGTACAGGAGACGGGGATCAAGACCATTCCCAAGAAAAAGAAATGCAAAAAAGCAAAACGGCTGTCTGAGGAGGCTTTACAAATAGCTGTGAAAAGAAAAGAATCAAAAAGCAAAGGAGAAAAGGAAAGATATACCCATTTGAATGCAGAGTTCCAAAGAATAGCAAGGAGAGATAAGAAAGCCTTCCTCAATCATCAGTGCAAAGAAATAGAGGAAAACAATAGAATGGGAAAGACTAGAGATCTCTTCAAGAAAATTAGAGATACCAACCATATATTTCATGCAAAGATGGGCTCAACAAAGGATCAAAATGGTATGGACCTAACAGAAGCAGAAGATATTAAGAAGAGGTAGCAAGAATACACAGAAGAACTGTACAAAAAAGATCTTCATGACCCAGATAATCATGATGGTGTGCTCACTGATCTAGAGCCAGACATCCTGGAATGTGAAGTCAAGTGGGCCTTAGGAAGCATCACTACAAACAAAACTAGTGGAGGTGATGGAATTCCAGTTGAGCTATTTCAAATCCTGAAAGATGATGCTGTGAAAGTGCTGCACTCAATATGCCAGTAAATTTGGGAAACTCAGCAGTGGCCACAGGCCTGGAAAAAGTCAGTTTTCATTCCAATTCCAAAGAAAAGCAATGCCAAAGAATGCTCAACCTACTGCACAATTGCACTCATCTCACAAGCTAGTAAAGTAATGCTCAAAATTCTCCAAGCCAGGCTTCAACAGCACATGAACTGTGAACTTCCAGATGTTCAAGCTGGTTTTAGAAAAGGCAGAGGAACCAGAGATCAAATTGCCAACATCGACTGAATCATCAAAAAAGCAAGAGTTCCAGAAAAACATCTATTTTTCCTTTACTGACTATGTCAAAGCCTTTGACTGTGTGGATCACAATAAACTGTGGAAAATTCTGAAAGAGATGGGAATACCAGGCCACCTGACCTGCCTCTTGAGAAACCTGCATGCAGGTCAGGAAGCAACAGTTATAACTGGACATGGAACAACAGACTGGTTCCAAATAGCAAAAGGATTATGTCAAGGCTGTATATTGTCATCCTGCTTATTTAATTTATATGCAGAATACATCATGAGAAACACAAGACTGGAGGAAGCATAAGCTAGACTCAAGATTGCCAGGAGAAATATCAATAACCTCAGATATGCAGATGACACCACCTTTATGGCAGAAAATGAAGAAGATCTAAAGAGCCTCTTGATGAAAGTGAAAAAGGAGAGTGAAAAATTTGGCTTACAGCTCAACATTCAGAAAACTAAGATCATGGCATCTGGTCCCATCACTTCATGGAAAATAGATGGAGAAACAGTGGAAACAGTGGCTGACCTTATTTTTCTGGGCTCCAAAATCACTGCAGATGGTGACTGCATCCATGAAATTAAAAGACGCTTACTCCTTAGAAGGAAAATTATGACCAACTTAGACAGCATATTAAAAAGAGACATTAGTTTGTCAACAAAGGTTCATCTAGTCAAGGCTATGGTTTTTCCAGTGTTCATGTATGAATGTGAGAGCTGGACTATAAAGAAAGCTGAGGGCCAAAAATTTGTTGCTTTGGAACTGTGGTGTTGGAGAAGACTCTTGAGAGTCCCTTGGACTGCAAGGAGATCCAACCAGTCCATCCTAAAGGAAATCAGTCCTAAATGTTCATTGGAAGGACTGATGCTGAAGCTGAAACTCCAATACTTTTTCCACCTTGCAAAGAGCAGACTCATTGGAAAAGACCCTGACGCTGGGAAAGACTGAAGGCGAGAGGAGAAGGGGACAACAGAGGATGAAACGTTTGGATGGCATCACAGACTCAGTGGACATGAGTTTGAGTAATCTCCGGGAATTGGTGACAGACAGGGAGGCTGGCGTGCTGCAGTCCATTGGGTTGAAAAGAGTCAGACATGATTGAGGGACTGAACTGAACTGAATTGATAATCCTTCTTTTAAAGAAACCAAGATATCTGCCTCATGGCATTACTCTGTTCTGGATTTTGAGGACTGTGTTCCTGTGGTTTTTGACACGCTCTTACTTCCACTGTATCCATAAACTGGTGGTCAAGGCAGAGCCTTTTTCAGATTCAGACAGGGTACTTGGACAGGGATTCTTCATAAAAGTGGCGTGCATTCGTATCAAGGCACTGAAAGTTTGATTTTCTTTTCTTTTCTTTCATCTTAAGATTTTGATGTTAAAATTGACCAGAGATTCTTATGCTGTCAACCCTAAAAGTTAATTATAAACTTTCCAAACATGTGAGAAATACCTGATTACTTTTGAATGTAATTGAGACTTTGTGGCTATTTGTTGCAAAACTGAGAATATATTGACTCCTTTATTATAACAGTACATAAAAGTTACTGAGTAATTGATTAAGGAATATTTTTCTTTATAAAAGTGTTCAAACAAATAAATGCAAATGAATGTTATATATTTACTATTTTGGAATCCATAATAAAATTATGTGTGTGCTTGTGTGATTAATCACCCAGTCATGTCCAACTCTTTGTGATCCCATTGGACCCAGGCTTCTCTGTCCATGGGATTTCTCAGGCAACAATACTGGAGTGGGTTACCATTTCCTTCTACAGGGTACCTTCCCAACCCAGGAACTGAACTCATGACTCCTGTGTCTCCTGCATGCTGGTGGATTCTTTACCTGCTGAGCTATCAAGGAAGCCCAATAAAATTCTGTATCTAGGTAATAATACAGAGAAGGCAATGGCAACCCACTCCAGTACTCTTGCCTGGAAAATCCCATGGACGGAGGAGCCTGGTAGGCTGCAGTCCATGGGGTCTGGAAGAGTCGGACACGACTGAGCGACTTCACTTTCACTTTTCACTTTTCACTTTCATGCGTTGGAGAAGGAAATGGCAACCGACTCCAGTATTCGTGCCTGGAGAATCCCAGGGATGGGGGAGCCTGGTGGGCTGCCGTCTATGGGGTCGCACAGAGTCGGACACGACTGAAGCGACTTAGCAGGTAATAATCAATAATGGCTCACAAAACACTAAATGTAAAGCTAGTCAACTGAAGTGGCTTTGTTGATTTTATATCCGACACGTTAGCTCTGGGTATGTTCCATGTGTATTTCATCTTCTTTGGACCAGCAGACTAGCTGGAGCATGGTTTACTCATGGCCATGTTAGAAGTACAAGAGGACATCAAAACTTGTTCTTTGTTGCCCTTCCCTAGATCCATTCATCATTTTGCTTAAGACAAAATCAGAGGGTAGGGAGCACATTTTGCCTCTAATTGGGGGAATCTGCAGTTATACCATAAATGGAGGAAGGGTGAAGAATTGAGTCCATACTTTCATGTACCAGAGTGTTATAAATGTTTTCCTTTCTTTATTTACTAGTCTTGAGAACAGACTGATTCCCTGGGATTAATAACTTTTTAGTATCATTTCCAAGTCATGGATATATAAAAACTACATGAATCTGATTAATTTAACTATTATCTTTGTTATTCAAATTGTAACTCTTACCCAACCCTGGAAGTTTTTGGTAGCTTCTGTTTTTTTGTGGTGTGAAAATATATCCAAGTTCATAATAAATATTTTCTGTCACAGATCTGGAATCTAAGAACCCTGTTTTCTTTTAGTGGGAGTGGCTATTTTGAGAATATTATGTGAGTTCTAGATGTGCTCATTGCTAATGGTTTTGCTGTTATTTCCAGCCCTTTTAAATACATGGAGAATATTGTTATAAAAACCCATATGCACACTAACATTTCAAATTCAATCTTTTGGAGGAGGCGGGTGGCTGTATTGCGATCTCCACTGCATCATCCATTGCCGTCCGCAGGCTCAGTAGTTGTGGTGGCTCAACAAGTGGGCCCTTAGTTCCCCTACCAGGGATCAAACTTAGTTCCCTGCACTGCAAAGCAGATTCTTAACCATTGACCACCAAGGAAGTCCCTCCAATTCAAGCTTTAAATTACAGGTTTTCACTAAACTTTGTGTATATGTGTGTATGTGTATATGTTTATACACATATAGTGCATTATATATATATATATATATATTCATTTTTATCCCTTTTCCTCACCTATTATTTCTGGATTTGGACTTATATAGGGAAGTTACAAAGTGTAGCTATCAACTGAGAAAACCAGCATTAAAGTGAGTGGGTGACTAAAAGACAGAAGTGTATGTGTAGTAGCAAGGAGAAACAGGGATCACTGGAGAAAAATTCTGCTACTTCCCAGTGTAGCTAATTGCTGACCCTCTTGATTCTGGAATATGGGGATTTAAGGGAATGTGACCTGGGAATAAAGAATATTTACAAACATAGATGTGATTCCAATATTTAGCCGGAAGTTAAGAACTACTGAGGGCTTCCCTGGTGGCTCAAACAGTAAAAAGTCTGCCTGCAATGTAGGAGACCCAGGCTCGATCCCTGGGTCAGGAATGGCAACCCACTCCAGTATTCTTGTCTGGAGAATTCCATGGACAGAGGAGCCAGGCGGGCTATAGTTCAAGGGATCGCAAAGAGTCGGACATCACTAAGCAACTAACACTTTTACTTTTTTTTTCACTAGGAACTACTGAGCTGCACCCTATCTTGAAGCACAGTGTAATTACAAAGCAGTGGCCTAACCCAGTCCACGGAGGATCAGGTTTTGCACCCTATAGATCTGACCCTTCACAAACCTGACACCTGGACTTTTGTATCTGAACTTGATTAAATGTATTCTTGTCTTGCAGGGTGATAGTCACTGAGGCAGCACATAAATGGTAGTGACATTGGCTTTGGAGTCAGAGAGCTGGGTTAGAAATCTGCAATTACGTATTCATTTCCTACTGCTTCTGTGGAAAATTACTACAAACTTAGTGGTTTAAAACAACACAATTATTACATTTCTGGAGATCAGAATTTCAAATTGGGTCTCACATTTAAAATCAGTGTCAAGAGGACTGTGATACTTTATGGAGGCTCTCAAGGGAAATGAGCTTTCTTGCCTTTCCAGCTGCTAGAGGCTGTCCCCATGCCATAGCTCCTGGACCATGTCAAACTTCAAAGGCAGCAGTGGCCAATCAAGTCTTTTTCTCGTATCCCATCACTCAGATAATGACTCTTCTGCCCCTGTCCTCTTTAAGGATTCTTGTGATTACACTGATCCCACTTTGGTAATCCAGTCAGCTGATCAGTGACCTTACTATCATCTTCTACTTTAATTCCCATTTTCCATGTATCATAGCATATTCCCAAGAATTAAAAAGTAGAGATTTGAGGAAGGACATTATTATGCCCACCACACTAGCTAACTCACTTTCAGGAAATATTTTGTCCATTCTGATCCTCATTCTCCTCTTCTGTATAATGAACATCTGAGGCTATGGTATATCTTCCTGAATTAACTTATCTCAGTGATGCTCAAAGGATGGAGGGAACTGGTGATTAAAACATCCAGAAAGATTTCTTGTTGATAAAGTGTTCCCCAGGTGATATCAATACACCACTCTTCACTACATGCTTATCCATCTTGAAGAATAGCTCTGAAGATTAAGAGAGATAATTCACAAAAATGTCTTGACACAGTGCATGCATGCTTAGTCACTCAGTCATGTCTGATTCTTTGCAGCCTCATGGACTGTAGCCCTCCAGGGTCCTATGTCCATGGAATTTTCCCAGCATGAAGACTGGAATGGGTTGCCATGCCCTCCTCAAGGGGATCTTCCCGACTCAGAAATCAAACCCACGTCTCTGGCGACTCCTGCATGGGAGGCAGATTCTTTTACTGCTGAGCTACTGGGGAAACCCCCTAGACACAGTAAGGGCCCAATATCTATTAGCTTCCTTTCCTTTACTTATGTTTCCTTTCTTCACTCCATTCTATTAATAGGAACTGAGTAGTCAAGATTCAATGAAGAGTCCCCGTGATACCATGAATAAACTAATTAAGATTTTGTCTGAAAGTGTTGGTTCCAGCTAGGTATTTTATCTCTACACCAAAGCTTACATATGCAGATTGCTCTTTCTACATCTTATTGTCAAAAACCTCTGGAACTCTGGCTGCCATAGACCCATCTTTCATATGCCACTGTCTTTCTCCATCTAAGATACTGAAATATCCACCTCACCATCAAATGTTGATAGTGACCAGCATATGGCCCACGCCTGGACACCACACTCTAACTACCAAGTGCCAGGTGCTGAGCCTTATCTTTTTTACACAGACTTCTTCAGCTGTGCATTCCCAGTTCTCTACCTCATACCTTGCCACACTGAGCATGTGACTGCTGCTAAGATCTGGCCTTATCTGAAGCCAGAGACAAACCATCACACCTCTTGCAAGACTTTCAAGATGTTATGGTCTCAAAATTTTGAACATGGTACATAGAACAGTCTCCTAGCTGAACTTACTAGGGATCTCAGCTTTTCCCTTAATACAAATGTATTCCTCTCTTTATGTTTTCCTTTCTTCATGTCACTTCCTGATATGTTTTCCCTGATTTTCAGATTCCATATTATCTCAGACTCAGTGAGTCTTATACCCTGTAGTGTATATACTTATTAATCATTATCTTTCAGTCTTGCTCTACCATGACAGGAAAAGGAAGAATGAAGATGGTCCAGTCTTTGAAGTTGTCTTTGAACCTGAGGTCAGTGAGAAAGGACAAAAGGAAGAACTTGAATAATGTGCATGCATTCATAGTTGAACAAATTCAAAGAATAATTATTAAGACTCTACCACAATGCACTCTGCAACATGCTCACTCTTGTGAGGTGAAGATATTGAATAATAACCTGTGAACTGAGAAGGAGCTTTGAGACAGAAAAATGAAACCAGCAAATCCACAAAGTTTATTGTGGGGAACTTAACATATGGATAGAAAGAACCTGGTGGACAGTGATCCAGAGACATTTGCAGCTGTACTTCAGTGCCACAGAAAGGGGTGCAAGGGAATGTAACGGGGCCAATATAAAAATAGAATCTGACTACTAAGGATAGACTTGTTTACACCAATGGGAACTGGAATTTCGTCCTTCCTGTAGGGGTCTCATGGGGCTTATCAGATGATGCTAGTGGTAAAGAATCCGCCAGCCAATGCAGGAGACATAAGAGATGTGGGTTCGATCCCTGGGTTGTGAGGATGCCCTATAGAAGAGCATGGCAACCCACTTCAGTATTCTTGCCTGGAAAACCCCATGGCCAGAGGGGCCTGGCAGGCTACAGTCCACAGAGTTGCAAAGAGTCGGACAAGACTGATGCAACTTAGCACACACCCACAGGGATCTCATGATCTTTAACCATCTGCACCAGCAAAAGGCACCCTTCCAGTTTTCAAATCAGATGAAGGCAAGGGTAAAAGTTGATAGGGAACTTCTATGGCTTGAACAGTTTTGTGTGAACAGGTTAATGCTCAGTTATGCAGAAAGGAGAGTGGATGGAACTGGGGGCTAAGATGAAGTTGATGAAATGGACTCAGTGTGGCTCAGCCACATCCTAGTCACATATTTATGAGGGAAAAAAAATCACAGTCTTCCTCTTAGATAACTTACGTGTTCTTGATGAAACAGTTGTTAGAAGATTATCAATACATGTATACATTTCAAGGGTGGATAATGTTTTCAAAGATGTCCTATTGCATTTTGAAAATGTACTAGTAGGAACAGACCTTATGGCTAGGAGGGGACTGTTTCATGAAAGTTGTGAGAAAAAGAAGTAAATAGTCTAAAGAATTACTTAATTTCGACTAATGATAAATGCTATTAAATAATGTTAAACAGAATAAATAATAGACCCTGCTGGAGTGAAAAGAACTTTAGTGTGGCCAGGGAAGCCCTCTCTAGGGAGATATTTTAACAAAAACATGAATGTTATGAAGGATGAGCACCATAATTATATGAGGGAAAAGTGTCCCAGACAAAGTAACAACAAATGCAAGTACTGCGGTGGGAGATAATTGGCTCTGAGGTAGACAGATCCAGAAATCTTTAAGAAAGGATGAAAAGATTTATGATAATGTCATAAAATCGACGAAAGCCACAGTGTTCATAAACATCGGTGCTGTGATAAAGATTTTGGTCTTTAACACTAAAACCATTAGAAAGCCATTATGACTCTTTAATTTGGCTTGTGTGTATGTGGGGGAAAGAAAAATCCGATCTTACATTTGGAAAAGAAACATTAATACATAAACCATTTCCTTTTTATTTTGTTGCAAATATTGGGGCTCACACTTGCTGATAGTAACATATGCCACTAGGCATTTATCTAGGACTCCAATTGCTGGCCAAAGAAACTGTGCAGCATGCTGTCCAACTGTTTACCAAAGTAACTTGCTACCGCCCCACATCTTTGTCAAAATTAGTCTACTGAACTTTTTAGTGTTTATAAATCATGTGGTATAAAATGATATCTCCTTCTGGTTTAATTTATACTTTTGTGGTTTCTAATGAGGTTGAGTATGTGCTAATAAATCAATCGGCCATTTGTATTTCTGTGAATATGTCTGTGAAATATTTTGTGAAGATGCTTTCAAGTATCTTGCCTTATTTCTACTGTCTTGTTTGTCTCTTTTCACCAATTTATAAGTTGTTTATGTATTCTAAATTTGGTTTCTTTGTTTTTTGTCTTGCATGTTTATTTTTAAACTTTCTGTCTTCTGTTTACTTTTGAAATTTATATCTCTATGATATCTGTTATGGACTGAATTTTGTTCATTCAAAATTCATATGTTGAATTTCTAATCCCCTCATGTGACTGTACTTGGAGATAGCACCATTAAGGAGGTAATTAAAGTTAAATGAGGACATAAAAGTGGAGATCTAGTCCAGGACTTCTGGTGTCCTTATAAAAATAGGAAGAGAGTTTGCTTTCTCCCTGCACAAACAAACAGAGAAAAGACCTGTTAAGGTGTCATCTTCAAGTTAAAGAGAGAGATCACCCCAGAAACCATTTGTACCTTGATCATGGACTTCTAGCCTCCAGGACCATGAAAAAATAAATTTTAGTTGTTTAGGCCACCAATCTGTAATATCTTCTTATGGCAGCCCAAGTAAACTAGATGAACATTTTTTAATTTAATTTTGCCAAATTCATCAATGATTTTTTTATATTAATCGTCTGTGTTTTTTCTCTATCTCATAAACATATGTACTATATTTTATTTTATACAATTTAAATTCTACCTTTTATGTTTAAGGATTTATTCCCACCAGAATTGTAATTTTTATGATGTGTGATAGTGATATTACATTAGATAATATTATATAAAATGCATAATTATATATAGTGTGTTATTTAAAATGTATATTATATCTATTGTTTTATATATATATATTATTATATACATATGCATTTAGTATGAATGACTAATTGCCCAAGTCTGTCTTAGCTCAAGCTGCTATAATAATATACCATAGACCGGGTGGCTTAAACAACAGACATTTATTTCATAGAGTATAGGGGGTTAGGAATTTCAAGATCAAGGCGCCAGCATATTTGGTTCCCAGTGAGATCCCCCTTCCTTGTTTGCAGATATCCACCTTGCCGTATCCACATATGGTGAAGAGACAGAGCTCTCTGGAATCTCTACCTCTTATAAGGACACTAATTCCATCATACAGACCCCACCTCTCATCACCTTACCTAAACCTAATTAGTGGTAGGCGCCACTTCCAAATATTACCACACTGGGGGTTCAGGTCAGTTCAGTTCAGTCACTCTGTTGTGTCTGACTCCTTGCGACCCTATGGACTGCAGCACGCCAGGCCTCCCTGTCCATCACCAACTCCCAGAATTGACCCAAACTATGTATATTGAGTAGGTGATGCCATCCAACCATCTCATCTTCTGTCAGCCCCTTTTGCTCCTGCCTTCAAGCTTTCCCAGCATCAGGGTCTTTTTAAATGAGTCAGCTCTTTGCATCAGGTAGCCAAAGTACTGGAATTTCAGCTTCAGCATCAATCCTCCAATGAACAGTCAGGACTGATCTCCTTTACGATGGACTAGCTGGATCTCCTTGCAGTCCAAGGGACTCTCAAGAGTCTTCTCCAACACCACAGTTCAAATGCATCAATTCTTCTGCACTCAGCTTTCTTTATAGTCCAACTCTTACATCCATACATGACCACTGGAAAAACCATAGCCTTGACTAGACGGACCTTTGTTGACAAAGTAATGTCTCTCCTTTTTAATATGCTCTCCAGGTTGGTCATAACTTTCCTTCCAAGGAGTAAGTGTCTTTTAATTTCACAGCTGCAATCACCATCTGCAGTGATTTTGGAGTCCAGAAAAATAAAGTCAGCCACTGTTTCCCCATCTATTTGCCATGAAGTGATGGGACCAGATGCCATGATCTTAGTGTTCTGAATGCTGAGCTTTAAGCCAAATTTTTCACTCTTCACTTTCACTTTCATCAAGAGGCTCTTTAGTTCTTCTTCACTTTCTGCCATAAGGGTGGTATCATCTGCATATCTGAGGTTATTGACATTTCTCCCAGCAATCTTGATTCCAGCTTCTGCTTATTCTAGCCCAGCGTTTCTCATGATGTACTCTGCATATAAGTTAAATAAGCAGGGTGACAATATACAGCCTTGACGTACTCCTTTTCCTATTGGAACCAGTCTGTTGTTCCATGTCCAGTTCTAACAGTTGCTTCTGACCTGCATACAGATTTCTCAAAGGGCAGGTAAGGTGGTCTGGTACTCATATCTCTTGAAGAATTTTCCACAGTTTGTTGTGATTCACACAGTCAAAGCCTTTGGCATAGTCAATAAAGCAGAAATAGATGTTGTTTTGGAACTCTCTTGCTTTTTCCATGATCCAGCAGATGTTGGCAATTTGATCTCTGGTTCCTTCGCCTTTTCTAAAACCAGCGTGAACATCTAGAATTTCAGCGTACACGTATTGCTGAAGCCTGGCTTGGAGAATTTTGAGCATTACTTTACTAGCCTGTGAGATGAGTGCAATTGTGCGGTAGTTTGAGCATTTTTAGTATTGCCTTTCTTTGGGATTGGAATGAAAACTGATCTTCTCCAGTCCTGTGGCCACTGCTGAGTTTCCAAAATTGCTGGCCTATTGAGTGCAGCACTTTCACAGTATCATCTTTTAGGATTTGAAATAGCTCCCCTGGAATTCCATCACCTCCACTAGCTTTGTTCGTAGTGATGCTTTCTAAGGCCCATTTGACTTCACATTCCAGGATGTCTGGCTCTACGTGAGTGATCACACCATCATGATTATCTGGGTTGTGAAGATCTTTTTTGTATAGTTCTTCTGTGTATTCTTGGCACCTCTTCTTAATATCTTCTGCTTCTATTAGGTCCATACAACTTCTGCCCTTTATTGAGCCCATCTTTGCATGAAATGTTCCATTGGTATCTTTAATTTTCTTGAAGAAATCTCTAGCCTTTCCCATTCTATTGTTTTCCTCTATTTCTTTGCATTGGCCACTGAGGAAGCCTTTCATATCTCTCCTTGCTATTCTTTGGAACTCTGCATTCAAATGGGAATATCTTTCCTTTTCTCCTTTGCTTTTCAATTCTCTTCTTTTCACAGCTATTTGTAAGGCCTCCTCAGACAGCCATTTTGCATTTCTTTTTCTTGGGGATGATCTGGATCCCTGTCTCCTGTACAATGTCACGAACCTCTTTCCATAGTTCATCAGGCACTCTGTCTATCAGATCTAGTCCCTTCAATCTGTTTGTCACTTCCACTGTATAGCCATAAGGGATTTGATTTAGGTCATACCTGAATGGTCTAGTGGTTTTCCCTACTTTCTTCAATTTAAGTCTGAATGTGGCAATAAGGAGTTCATGATCTGAGCCTCAGTCAGCTCCCGGTCTTGCTTTTGCTGAGTGTGTAGAGTTTCTCCATATTTGGCTGCAAAGAATATAATCTGTCTGATTTTGGTGTTGACCATCTGGTGATGTCTACATGTAGAGTCTTCTCGTGTGTTGTTGGAATAGGGTGTTTGCTATTACCAGTGCATTCTCTTGGCAGAACTCTATTAGCCTTTGCCCAGTTTCATTCTGTACTCCAAGGCCAAATTTGCCTGCTACTCCAGGTGTTTCTTGACTTCCTACTTTTGCATTCCAGTCCCCTATAATGAAAAGGACATTTTGGGGGTGTTAGTTCTAAAGGTCTTGTAGGTCTTCATAGAACCATTCAACTTCAGTTTCTTCAGCTTTACTGGTCGGGGCATAGACTTGACTTACCATGATATTGAATGGTTTGCCTTGGAAACAAACAGAGGTCATTCTGTTGTTTTTGAGATTGCATCCAAGTACTGCATTTTGTATGCTTTTGTTGACTATGAGGGCTACTCCATTTCTTCTAAGGAATTCCTGCCCACAGTAGTAGATATAATGGTCATCTGAGTTAAATTCACCCATTCCAGTTCATTTTAGTTTGTTAATTCCCAAAATGTCGATGTTCACTCTTGCCATCTCCTGTTTGACCACTTCCATTTTGCCTTGATTAATGGACCAAACATTCCAGATTCCTATGCAATATTGCTCTCTACAGCATTGGACCTGGCTTCTATCATCAATCACATCCACAATTTGGTTTTGTTTTTGCTTTGGCTCTGTTCTTCATTCTTTCTGGAGTTTTTTTCTCCACTGATCTCCAGTAGCACTTTGGGAACTTACTGACCTGGGGAGTTCATCTTTCAGTGCCCTATCTTTTTGCCTTTTCATACTGTTCATGGGATTCTCAAAGCAAGAATACTGAAGTGGTTTGCCACTCCCTTCTCCAGTAGACCACTTTTTGTCAGAAGTCTCCACCATGACCTGTCCATCTTAGGTCTTCGATATATTCATTTAGGGAGCATAAACAGTCTATAATATAGTCCTGTTTGTTAACAAATTAATTCTTTAATCAAATTCTATACTATTCTAGTTAGCTCAGTTGTGAACTATGTCTTGGTATCTGGACTGTGTAATTGTCTCAACTTCTTCTTCAGAAAAGTCTTGTGATTTTTGTCATTTGCTTTTCCATAAATTTTGAAATCAGCTTAACTATTCCGCTAAAGTTCTACTGGTGTCTTGATTGTAATTGAATCGATGCACATATCAATACAATGAGAATAGTCACAATTTTATGAGTGTCAATAAACATTATTTATCTCTTCTTTTAGTTGGACTTTCTTTTATAATTTTCTTGAGAAGTCTGGTACACCATTTATTTTATTAGTTTTCAGATACTTATATTTTTGGATGTTATTGTAAAAGGAAACATTTTCTTTTATTATATTTTTCTGAATTATGCTGGTATATAGAAATACAATTGATTGTGTATATTGATTTTACAACACACAGCTGCATTGCTGAACTCTCTTAGTATTACTAATAATTTTTCTGTAAATGCCTTCTGAATTTCTATGTAAACAATCATAACATCTGAAAATAAGTTGTTTTGTTTATACTTTTCTAATTCTATGTCTTTAATTTCTCTTTTCTTATCTTACTTTGCTGGCCTGGGATATCCTTGAAGAAAAGCTATGACCAGCCTAGACAGCATATTAAAGAGCAGAGACATTACTTTGCCAACAAAGTACTGTCTAGTCACAGCTATGATTTTCCAGTAGTCATGTATGGCTGTGAAAGTTGGACCATAAAGAAAGCTGAGTGCCAAAGAATTGATGCTTTTGAACTGTGGTGTTGGAGAATATTCTTGAGAGTCCTTTTGACAAGGAGGAGATTAAACCAGTGAACCCTAAAGGAAATCAGTCCTGAATATTCATTGGAAAGACTAGTGCTGAAACTCCAGTACTTTGGCCACCTGATGCAAACAATGGACTCATTGGAAAAGACCCTGATGCTGGGAAAGAGTGAAGGCAGGAGAAGAAGAGGATGACAGAGGATGAGATTGGTGGATGGCATCACTGACTCTATGGACATGAGTTTGAGCAAGTTCCAGAAGTTGGTGATGGACAGGGAATCTCAGCATGCCGCAGTCCATGGGGTCACAAAGCCTCAGACATGACTGAGTGACTGAACTGAACTGAGGCGGGGGAGTTGTGGAAACTTTCAATCCATAGCTGGTTGGTGAAAATCACTGGTGACAACCTGGACTTGGTGGTGGGAGAGGTGGGGGGGAGCAGTCTTGTATGACCGAACTCTTAACCTGCGACATCTGGGGGCATCACAGGTTAATTTTATCAGAATTGACTGGAACTATAGGACACACAGCTGTTGTCTGAGAATTGCTTGGTGTGCAGAAAGAACCCACACATCAGATTTGATGATCATAATCAGAAAGTTTCATTCTGTTTATTGTTCAATAGGGTTTTATATAGATAGATAGATAGATAGATAGATAGATATAGATAGATAGATAGATAGAGATATCAAATTCTACTAAATATTTTTAACGTGTTTGTTGAGATATTCTTATGCCTGTTTTCTTTCTAATTTGGTTATGTAATTTTCTACTTTAACAGACTTTTTACTATTAAATTAAACATTTATTTCTGTGATAAACTCAAGTTATGTGTGCTCAGTTACTCAGTCATGTCTGACTCTTTGTATTCCCATTGACTGTAGCCAGCAAGGTTCCTCTGTCCATGGTATTTTCTGGACAAGAATACCTGAGTGGGTTGCTTTTCCCTATTCCAGGAGATCTTCCAGGCCCAGGGGTTGAAACGGTGTCTCTTCCATCTCCTGTATTGGCAGGCAGATTCTTTACCACCAGTGCCACCTGAAAAACCTTCCAAACCCAAATTAAAGAAGGCTGAGCACAGAAGAACTGATGCTTTCAAGTTGTCGTGCTGGAGAAGACTCTTGAGAGCCCCTTGGACAGCAAGGAGATTAAAGCAGTCAATTCTAAAGGAAATCAGTCCTGACTATTCATTGGAAATACTGATGCTGAAGCTCCAATACTTTGGCCATCTGATGCAAAGAGCCTACATTGAAAAAAAACCCTGGTTCTGGGAAACATTGAGGGCAGGAGGAGAAGGGGGTGACAGAGCATGAGATGGTTGGTTGCCATCACCAACTCAAAGGACATGAGTTTTAGCAAACTCCAGGAGATAGTGAAGGACAGGGAACCCTGGTATGCTCCAGTCCATGGGGTGGCAAAAAGTTGGATACAACTTAGTGACTGAACAACAACAGACTTGATTTACCAATATCTAAGTTAAACAATTTTGCCTCTAATAAGGATGTGTTTGTGACAATTCCCATTCTTTTCAGTACTAAAGCAATATTGGAGGAATCAGAATAATCGGCTCCTTAAGTATTGGCTAGTCACAGCAGATGGTCTCAATACCCTACTCTCAGCACTCAGTCCTGGTATATAGACAAGTTTCTGCTTGTTCGTTTTTGTTTTCTAACTGAAAACACTAATGACTCTGCCTGAGGACTTTCTCTGACTATTGGAAGCCAATAGGTTTACTCTCAAGACAGGGCAGCAGTGCTGGAGAGTAAATTGCCATTGGGAGCTGCCCTCAGCTAGTAACAGATGGATGTCAGTTTGGGGTCTCCCAGGTGACACTAGTCATAAAGAACCCACCTGCCAATGCAGGAGGTATAAGAGATGCAGATTCAATCCCTGGGTCAGGAAGATTTCCTGGAAGAGGGCATAACAACCCACTCCAGCATTCTTGTCTGGAGAATCCCATGGACAGAGGAGCCTGGTGGGCTACACTCTATAGGGTCTCAAAGAGTCAGACACGACTGAAGTAATTTAGCATGCACACATATATATCCCAGTTTCCTTTCTCCTCAGTGGGAAAACTTGAAGTCAGTGATTATATAATCCTTTGTAAGTCTCTTCTGGAATCAGGCCTACAGGCAAACTCTTCACCAAAGTATTTTTTATTATATTTTTTTCCCTTCCTGTCTTCTTTTCCTACTCCCTTAGGTGAGTCTTGGGATCACTGCCCAGAGAAACTGCTTCACTCAAATCCTTGCCTTAAGATCAGCTTTTGGGAAATTCCAAGACAAAGATACTCAAAAATGTAAAACTATCTAGATATGTTTTATCTTTGGAATGATTTATAACCATTTCAAAATATTAATGTTGTTAATAATGTTTTCTATTTATAGTAGGGTCAGATTTGTTTATTTACATTCTTTGCAATTTTTTACAAAGCTTTGCCTATAAAACTTTCAATGGATTGGATTATTGCTCATAATATTATTCTAGTCAATTTTTAATCTCTGCTACCATTCCTCTTGTGGCTCTTCTTTCTAACTTAACACTCATGTCTTGATTTTATCTTATTTTCTTGATCACCATTTCCAGAAGTTTGTCAGTTGTATAAATTCTTTAATGAATTCATTGTAAATTTTATGATTTTTCTTGGCTGTGTCTATTTTTATGCTGTTAATTTTTGCTTTATTTAAAAAACGCATTCCTTCTGTTTATTTTCTTTGGGTTTATTATAAAGTTTTTTTTATGATATATAAAGTATATTATTGATGTTCAGCCTTTTTTTGTAATATAATCATTTAGGATCATTTTTCTGTAATTATCTGTTATTGTCTCACAAGTTCTGATATGTAGTTTTTTATTGTTTGTTTTTTTTTCCCCCTAAGTATTTTAAATATCCAGTATGCTTTCAACCTGGAGTTTTTCATTATTTAGAAATTTATTTTACTATTTTTAGATAGTATTGTATTATTTTCCTGTCTTGGGGTTTTAGCTTTCTTTCACTACTGGTTTTTAACTAATTGTATTGCCATCAGAGAATATGCCAGATGTTTTTATGTATGTTGAGATACTTTTTAAAGTATATATTTTTAATCAGTTTTAATAAAGGTTTCAAATAAATTGGAAAGAAACCTGTGTTCTTCACTTGTTCAGTTCAATGTTGTTTGTATGTCTATTCAGTTAAGTTTTGAATCGTGTCATTCAAATATGTATTCTTATTGCCTATTTTTTCTACTTGTTCTACGATTGTTAGCATGCTAAGTATTAAATTTTGATGGTAGGTTTAAAAACTCTTCACAGCTTTGTAAAATTTTATTTTGTATATTTTAAAGCTATAAAAGGTGCATACAAATTTAGAATTGTTATACCAACCTGGCAAATTGAAATCTTTATGTAGTGGCACATTTTATCTCTGTAACATATTTTTTTGATATTAGTACATCCAAATCAGGTGCATTTTGCATAATATTTTCCTGATGCATCATTTTCAATCTTTTTCTTCTTTACTGGGTATATATGTCTTAAATAGGGTTGTTGTGAAAGTGTATAGATGTATTTTTCATGTAGTCAATCAATATTATTTTAACCTGAGTGTATAGACCATTTATATTTATTGTAATAAATTATATATTTGGATTTATTTTATTTTGTAATACTTTCAACTTTCTATATTTCCTTTTCCTGTTTTCTTGACATTTTTTAGTTTTTGTATTTTTTTATGCTGTATTTCTGCCTATTCTAGAGAAAAATTAATGCCTGACTAGGGTTTCCCTTGTGGCTCAGCTAATAAAGAATATACCTGCAATGCAGGTTACCTGTGTTCAGTCCCTGGATTGACAAGATCCCCTGGAGAAGGGAAAGGCTGCCCACTCCCGTATTTTGGCCTGGAGAATTCCATGGCCTGTATAGTCCATGGGGTCTCAAAGAGTCGGACACAACTGAGCAACTTTCACTAAAAAAAAAAAAAAAAAAAGAGTAACAAAACAAATATTAATGCATTAAAATAAAATTTCTGGTCACTGTGAATTAGCAAGGAAGTTGCTGATAATTTCAATGGTAGCTTACACATAAATAACAAAAAAGCCAAGCACCATTAAAAGGAGGAAAAAAAAAACACTTTACAGAAGAAAATAAACAGAAGAAAATATAGGAATATCTATTAGGCAAATGAAAAAGTGCTCAACAGTATTAGTTGTCAGAATTTGACCATCATGATTTTTTAAATGATTAAAACACTAAATATTGGTGAAGATGCAAAGCAACTAGAACTTGTAAATATTGTTGAAAACATTCTGACAGTTTATCCTAAACCTAAATTTACATCTTTCTACCCTCTAGCACAGTAATATAGCCTCCATATTTACTCAAAATAAATGAAAATATATGTTCCCCAAAATTATTGTATAAAGATGTGTTAGCAACTTTACTCACAATAGTAAAAATCTGGAAATAGCTCAGATGTCCATCAACAGAAGAATGAGTAAACAAAAGGTGATTTATTCACTTCATGAAATATCATTTAGCAATAAAAAGGAGCGCATTACTAACACACAAAAAAATGAATGAATTTCAAAAACATACCAAGTGATAAAAAAAACCTCACAGAATTTATTACGTACTGCATACCTCCGTGTGTGACTCTCTAGATAAGGTATAATCAATTTATGATGGAAAAACTTTAGGATAATGATTGCCATTGGAGAATGGAAGCAGACTTTTATTGGAAGGGATATAAGGGGATTTCCTGGGATGATTACACTGCTTTATATTTTGACACAGGTTTATATTACATGGATATATGCTTTTGTCAAAACTCAATAAAATTTATTTTCAGATTTGTGCATTTCTTTGTTCAAAAAGAAGAAAAAACAAAAGTGACAGACATGAGTTGAACTCTGGTTGATGAAATGTGTGCTGGATTACCAAAAGAAAGAAAGTTTATTCCCACACTTTGCTCTAAGTCTCGTGAAAGAAATGAGATGAATGGATGGATAGATGGTGGAGTATAGTGAAACATTTGTGATGTAGTCTGAGTGATGTACCCTTCTCCTCTCCGTTCAACCTGATTTATCCAAAGCCCTCTCCAAATTAATCCATAACTCTTTCACCAAAAAAGATGCCCACCCTCCCCCCAACCAGGTGCTTTTCATCTCCACCAATCTTCCTGACACACCCACACTATCAAGGACCACTTTTCCCAGCCATCATTAGGTCACGTTCACTCACTTTTCAGGGTCTTCCCCGCCCACTCCATCTAAACTAGATACCATTTCCTATGTACACAATTCCTTTCCTGATTATTGTTTTTTCTTAGAATTCTAAATATTTAGAATATCTCTAAAACATGCTATATTTTTACTTATCTTGTTCATTTCTGAATTTTCCCTTAGAATGTATCATAGCAGGAATCATAGCTTTGAGTATGCAGAGCTTTGTTGGCAAAGTGATATCTCTGCTTTTAATACGTTGTTTAGGTTTGTCATATCTTTTCTTCTAAGCAGCAAGTATCTTTTTATTTTGTGGCTGCAGTCACTGTATGTAGTGATTTTGGAGTCCAAGAAAATAAAATTTACCATGGTTTCCACTTTTTCCCCATCTATTGTCTATGAAGTGATGGGGCTGAATGCCATGATCTTTGTTTTTTGAATTTTGAGTTTTAAACCAGCTTTTTCACTCCCCTCTTTCATTCTCAACAATACTGGCCATCTATTAGAGCAAATGTGATGAAGTGTTAGGCTAGAGTAAGAATACTCACTGACTACATGATGTAGTCTCAGATTTTTCACTTAATTCTTCAGGTCATCATCATCTTTCCTTTCAAAATGATGGTCTGTAATAACCTGGGATCTTAAAAAATGCATAAATGAGTCCTTTGCATACATAGAGGCACAGGAGAATTGCAAGAGGGTGAGTTTCTAGGCCTTCTTCCTCTACGCTTACCTCCCTTTATTTCTTTGTTTAATATATTGGCCTTCCATAACATATTTCATATTTTATTTACCTCAGATATTTATTTTAAAAAGCATAAATGGAAGATCCACTCAGATCATTAACAAAAATTCTATCATTGTATCTGGGAACAGTATTTGTACTATTACCATGAAATATCTAAAGATCAAATCTTGGACCTACCTCTTTATAATTATATAATTAGACCCCTTTGTGTTGGATGAGATTAAAACAGAATCTAGGTAACATGGTGATTTTGTTCATTGTTTTAAGATAGAATCACGTGAGATCATCCAGATATAGCACTTAATATCATGATCGGCACATATTAAATGTTCAATAGGGTTTCATAACAGTTTGCCTTTATATTTGTAACTTATTTAAGGGTTCTTGGTATAACAATGGAAGTCTAAATGTTGTTCTTCAAATAGTCCATTTAATTAGATATTATGAAGAGACAAAGAAAATTATGTTTGGTATCTTCCAAAATATAAGCAGAAATGAGTTTTAGAAAAAGACACAATCAGTTGCAAACTTCCTCCTTACTTGGGTCCCACACTTCCCTCCTGCCTCTCTAGTCACTACCAAGTATATCTCATCACCAGGCTCACATATGTGACAATGATAAAAAGGTCTGTGCTGGGAAAAACTATAGCAGGTAATAAATCAACATTGGGAGGGGGGTACCAAGCAGGATGGGAGGAGGGGGGATGACATTGTGAATAATCAATGCAACAGGCTCTGTAAGAACATGGTAAAACATCTTACTCAACATGCTTAATAAAGCTGAAGAAGGGAAAGTAGTGATAATATGGAGACAGGCTATCAGACTGCTGAAGAGCCCTTTGCCTGCACAGTCAGAGCAGGCAGATGAAGAGAGTGACCTCCACCACACTGGAACTCTTTGAGCACCCACCCTGCATGATGCTCATTGTCTGGAATGATACACATACTTCCTCCCGACTCTATGCCAGCAGTTTCAGGAATAAAGAGAGACTACACACACACACACACACACACACACACACACACATATATATACACTATATATACTATACATACACAATATATACTATATATATATACACTATATACTACTATATATACAACATATATATATAAAGAGCATATATATATACCATATATATGATATACATACACACACACACACACACACACACATATATATATAAAGATAGTGCTAAGTCATGTCCAACTCTTACAGTCCCATGGACTGTAGCCTGCCAGGCTCCTCTGTCCATGGGATTTTCCAGGCAAGAATACTGGAGTGGGTTGCCATTTCCTTCTTCAGGGGAACTTCCCTACCCAAGAATTGAACCCAGGTCTCCTGCATTGCAGGCAGATGCTTTACTGACTGAGCTACACAGGAAGCCCAGACAAGCCCCCAAATAATATATATATATATGTGTGTGTGTGTGTGTGTGTGTGTGTGTGTGTTTGAGAGGTCTCTATCTGTGGTTTCCCCTAGAGAAGGAAACAACAATCCACTCCATTATTCTTGCCTGGAGAACTCCATGGACAGAGGAGTCTGATGGGCTATGGACATGACTGAGTGACAACCACCTAACACTAATTGTGGTTAGATCCAGGAACACACAGCAATACTGCTGCAAAGCAAAAGGACCCTCTCCCTACTTGGAGCAGCAAGATGAAAAGAGTATGCTTAGATACTTGAACTGAGATATGGCTGACACTTAATCCAGAATGATAGTGCAAGGAAGAACTTCTAGAATATTCTAGTCCAGCCCTCTTGATTGTAAGAGGGAGAGAATCAAAGTTCATGGAGTAGACGTGTCTCTTTCAATTCTGGTTTCCTCGGTGTGTATGCCCATCAGTGGGATTACTGGGTCGTATGGCAATTGTATTTCCAGGTTTTTATGGAATCTCAACACTGTTCTCCATAGTGGCTGTACTAGTTTGCATTCCCACGAACAATGTAAGAGGGTTCCTTTTTCTCTACACCCTCTCCAGCATTTATTGTTTGTAGACTTTTTGACAGCAGCCATTCTGACTGGCGTGAGATGGTACCTCATTGTGGTTTTGATTTGCATTTCTCTGATCATGAGTGCAGTGTTCATCGCAGCATTGTTTACAATAGCCAGGACATGGAAGCAACCTAGATGTCCATCAGCAGATGAATGGATAAGAAAGTTGTGGTACATATACACAATGGCATATCACTTAGCCAGTAAAAAGAATGTATTTGAATCAGTTCTAATAAGGTGGATGAAACTGGAGCCTATTATACAGAGTGAAGTAAGTCAGAAAGAAAAACACCAATACAGTATATTAATGCATATATATGGAATTTAGAAAGATGGTAATGATGACCTTATATGCTACACAGCAAAAGAGACACAAATGTAAAAAACACACTTTTGGACTCTGTGGGAGTAGGCGAGGGTGGGATTATTTGAGAGAATAGCATTGAAACATGTATATTATCATATGTGAAACAGAATGCCAGTCCAGGTTCTATGCATGAGACAGGGCACTCAGGGCTGGGATGACCTTGAGGGATGGGATGGGGAGGGTCAGAATGGGGGAAACATGTACACCCATGGCTGATTCATGTGAATGTATGGCAAAAACCACCACAATATTGTAAAGTAATTAGCCTCTAATTAAAATAGATAAATTAATTAAGAAAAAAAAAGTTCATGGACAACCAGGGCCAATGTCGGTGTCAGAGGAGAGATCAGGGCCTTGGCTATCAGCGTAAGATATTAAATTGCATAAAATGCCTTGCACTCAGGAGTTACTCCTGGTAACTTCAGTTTTGTATTTGTTAACTTCTCTTTTCTGCATCCAGAACTTAATAAGAAGAGGAAACATGAGTACTAGACTCTAAAAACATTAGTAAGAAATCTGGTTCTTTTACATATTGGTATCACTTAGGCAAATTAGAGATTTGGGGTCTCAGTGTCTTCATTCCAAGTTGAAAAATTAGTTTGGTAAGCCTTCCATAGGTCTAACACTCATAATTTGAAGCGTTTTCATTTTAAAATAAAAAATGATCTGCCTGCCTAATAAAAAAAGAGTAAAAACACACACACAAAAATGTGTTACAACATCATAAGTCCTTGTCCCTTTGTAGCTTTGAAATACATATGCTATTGTTAAATATGTTGGTGCTATCGTAGCAAGGCAAACAGAAATATAATGTTTGCAAATTGAACTATACAAGTATTAATTAACTTTGATGTAGAATGCAAAATCCTCAGTAGTGAACTCTGCTTGTAAAAGTGGAAGCAGTTCAGTTCAGTTCAGTTCAGTGGCTCAGTCGTGTTCGACTCTTTGCAACCTCATGAACTGCAGCACACCAGGCTCCCTGTCCATCACCAACTACCGGAGTCCACCCAAACCCATGTCCATTGAGTCGGTGAGGCCATTCAACCATCTCATCCTCTGTCGTCCCCTTCTCCTCCTGCCCTCAATCCTTCTCAGCATCAGGGTCTTTTCCAATGAGTCAGCTCTTCGCATCAGGTGGCCAAAGTATTGGAGTTTCAGCTTCAACATCAGTCCTTCCAATGAACACTCAGGATTGATCTCCTTTAGGATGGACTGGTTGGATCTCCTTGCAGTCCAAGGGACTCGCAAGAGTCTTCTCCAGCACCACAGTTCAAAAGCATCAATTCTTCTGCGCTCAGCTTTCTTTATAGTCCAACTCTCACATCCATACATGACCATGGGAAAAACCATAGCCTTGACTAGATGGACCTTTGTTGGTAAAGTAATGTCTCTGCTTTTTAATATGCTGTCTAGGTTGGTCATAACTTTCCTTCAAGGAGTAAGCATCTTTTAATTTCATGGCTGCAGTCACCATCTGCAATGATTTTGGAGCCCAGAAAAATAAAGTCAGCCACTGTTTCCACTGTTTCCCCATCTATTTGCCATGAAGTAATGGGACCAGATGCCATGATCTTAGTGTTCTGAATGTTGAACTTAAGCCAACTTTTTCACTCTCCTCTTTCACTTTAATAAAGAGGTTTTTAGTTCTTACTCACTTTCTGCCATAAGGGTGGTGTCATCTGCATGTCTTAGGTTATTGATATTTCTCCTGGCAACCTTGATTCCAGTTTATGTTTCATCCAGCCCAACGTTTCTCATGATGTACTGTGCATATAAGTTAAATAAGCAGGGTGACAATATATAGCCTTGACATACTCCTTTTCCTATTTGGAACCAGTCTGTTGTTCCATGTCCAGTTCTAACTGCTGCTTCCTGACCTGCATAAAGGTTTCTCAAGAGGCAGGTCAGATGGTCTGATATTCCCATCACTTTCAGAATTTTCCACAGTTTATTGTGATCCACAGAGTCAACGGCTTTGGCGTAGTCAATAAAGCAGAAATAGAAGTTGTTCTGGAACTCTCTTGCCCTTTTGATGATACAGTGGATGTTGGCAATTTGATCTCTGGTTCCTCTGCCTCTTCTAAAACCAGCTTGAACATCTGGAAGTTCACAGTTCACGTATTGCTGAATCATGGCTTGGAGAATTTTAAGCATTACTTTACTAGCGTGTGAGATGAGTGCAATTGTGTGGTAGTTTGAGCACTCTTTGGCATTGGAATGAAAACTGACCTTTTCCAGTCCTGTGGCCACTGTTGAGTTTTCCAAATATGATGGTGTATTGAGTGCAACACTTTCACAGCATCATCTTTCAGGCTTTGAAATAGCTCAACTGGAATTCCATCACCTCCACTAGCGTTGTTTGTAGTGATGCTTTCTAAGGCCCACTTGACTTCACATTCCAGGATGTCTGGCTCTAGGTGAGTGATCACACCATCATGATAATCTGGGTTGTGAAGATCTTTTTTGTGCAGTTTCTGTGTATTCTTGGCACCTCTTCTTAATATCTTCTGCTTCTGTTAGGTCCATACCATTTCTGTCCTTTATTGGACCCATCTTTGCATGAAATGTTCCGTTGGTATCTCTAATTTTCTTGAAGAAATCTCTAGTCTTTCCCATTCTATTATTTTCCTCTATTTCTTTGCATTGATTGCTGAGGAAGGCTTTCTTATCTCTGCTTGCTATTCTTTGGAACTCTGCATTCAAATGAGTATTACTTTCCTTTTCTCCTTTGCTTTTCCCTTCCCTTCTTTTCACAGGTATTTGTAAGGCTTTCTCAGGCAGCCATTTTGCTTTTTTGCATTTTTTTTCCCTTGGGGATGGTCTTGATTCCTGTCTCCATACAATGTCATGAACCTCTGTCCATAGTTCATCAGGCACTCTGTGTATCGGATCTAGTCCCGTAAATCTATTTCTCACTTCCACTGTATAGTCATAAGGGATTTGATTTAGGTCATACTTGAATGGTCTAGAGGTGTTTTCCACTTTCTTCAATTTAAGTCTGAATTTGGCAATAAGGAGTTCATGATCTGAGCCACAGTCAGTTTCCGGTCTTGTTTTTGCTGACTGCATAGTCAAGCATGGGCGACGGCGCACAAGTGTGGCCAAGAGGAGCTATCCCATGTCCAAGGTAAGGAGCTGCAGCTGTGCTTTGCTACAGCAGCCATGAAGAGATACCCCACATCCAAGGTAAGAGAAAAACAAGCAAGATGGTAGGCACTGAGAGAAGGCACCAGAGAGCAGACAGACTGAAACCACAATTACAGACAACTAGCCAATCTGATCACATGAACCACAGCCTTGTCTAATTCAGTGAAACTAAGCCATGCCGTGTGGGGCCACCCAAGATTGACGGGTCATGGTGTAGAGGTCTGACAGAATGTGGTCCACTGGAGAAGGGAATGGCAAAGCACTTCAGTATTCTTGGCTTGAGAACCCCATGAATAGTATGAAAAGGCAAAAAGAAAGGACACTGAAAGATGAATTCCCCAGGTCGGTAGGTGCCCAATATGCTACAGGACGTCAGTGGAGAAATAACTCCAGAAAGAATGAAGGGATGGAGCCAAAGCAAAAACAGTACCCAGTTGTGGTTGGGACTGGTGATAGAAGCAAGGTTCAATGCTGTAAAGAGCAATATTGCATAGGAACCTGGAATGTTAGGTCGATGAATCAAGGCAAACTGGAAGTGGTCAAACAGGACATGACAAGAGTGAACATCGACGTTCTAGGAATCAGCGAACTAAAATGGACTGGAATGGTTGATTTCAACTCAGATGACTATTATATCTACTACTGTGGGCAGGAATCCCTTATAAGAAATGGAGTAGCCATCATAGTCAACAAAAGAGTCCAAAATGCAGTACTTGGATGCAATCTCAAAAACGACAGAATGATCTCTGTTCGTTTCCAAGGCAAACCATTCAATATCACTGTAACCCATGTCTATGCCCTGACCAGTAACACTGAAGAAGCTGAAGTTGAACAGTTCTATGAAGATTCACAAGACCTTTAGAACTAACACCTAAAAAAGATATCCTTTTCATTGTAGGGGACTGGAATGCAAAAGTAGGAAGTCAAGAAACACCTGGAACAACAGGCAAATTTTGCCTTGGAGTACAGAATGAAGCAGGGCAAAGGCTAATAGAGTTCTGCATGAGAATGCACTGATCAGAGCAAACACCCTCTTCCAAAAACACAAGTGAAGACTCTACACGTGGACATCACCAGATGGTCGACACCGAAATCCGTTTGATTATATTCTTTGCAGCCAAAGATGGAGATAAGTGGAAGCAGTTATCAGAGGCCAAATCAGATTAGAAAGGAGCCATTCCAATTACATCTGGGTAGTGTTGAGTGTACCCCAGTCATGGAGTGCCTTTTGCACATGTAATGATATTTTCCTCAGATGCTGCAGGAAAATGGGGCGAACATGAGAACTCATTGCTGTGTTTAACCTGTGTGGGCAGAAAGCTAGAATCTCTTAATCAGCACCCTGGCCTGGGGAGAGGGGTGGTAGGTGGAGTGAAATGTTGAGATGCTATCCAAGCGATGCTCTTACCACATTCACAAGGTGAGATGCTCTTATTCCTATAGTACTTGATTGAGTAGATTGAACTTTCCTCTAGGAAGCTACTTTGCCCCTAAAATTTGTACCAGCAACCCTACTTGGGGAGATGAAATCTACCTTCAGAATTCAGGATGCTGGGGATGGGGTACACGCAGTTTCCATATGCTGTACAAAGGACAGTAAGGTACCTCTCAGACCAGCAAGGTCACCTAGGGGGAATGGACACTGCCTCACCGCCTCTGATGCCTTCAGGGCAGGTGGTACATCAGATACTATGCTTTCTCTCCGGTCCTGAAAAGCATTAAGATTGAGCTATGGAACAACAAGCCAGTTGTGCCTCCAGAGAAATAGTAGCTGGGATCTCTCCACACTGTCTCCTCTGGCTCACGCCTATGGTATGCTTCCTATCCCTGTTTCCCACCTCTACAATGAGCATCTCCTGGATATCATCTAAGATGTGTTTATTTGTTTTGTTTGTTTGTTTGCTTTTCTCTTGATTCCCCTGATTCAAGCCTAACAAGTGATCAGGTTGAAAAAGGATGCTCAGTGGATGACTGCAGATTGGGGAGTTGATTGAGGACTTGATTGACTCATTTGGAATAACTTGTCCAAACCTAGCTTACCACCGATTCTCACAGAAACTTAAGAGAGAAGCTGTTTTATTATCTAGCCAAAAATATGTGTGGATTTTGTTAGGGATCTTTTTCAGAATATTTTCAGTGAGCATTTTATTATACAACAAATTTTCTTTGGAGACCCCCTTCCTCCTACTTACAGCTCTCACTTGGCTTCTAATTTCAGCCCAAGCTGTGTCTCCACCAGTGATTTCATTCCCCATCTCTCTCTAGCCCTCTCCCCAACTAAATCATATCCATATTTTTTTTCCAGAATGCAAAATATAGAAACAAGCATCTGTTTGGACAAAATCAGTTTTCACTTGTGAAAAGTGGATGCTTTGTAAAATCACAGGCAACAGGAAAAATGTCAGAGAGTGGAAGCAAATGTTGGAGGGATAATAAAAACCTTCAGCCTGCAGTTGGATGAGCTGAGGAAGAGGTTTGCTAAAAATTGTATCGTCAGGACATATACTGACTTCATTTGGTCACTGAGATTCAACACCTCACCTTAGTGAGGGGTGGACCTCACCTCCGGGTCCCCTGAGGCTTGATTCCCACAGTAATAAAAAGACTAAACAACTCCCGTCGCTCCTCTGTGTTATGAACAGATACATAGGATCAATCATTCAATTCAGAGGGTGTCAGTCTCCTTGTTTTCACACATTGGTATTCCAAAAGCTGTTTTCTCTCACTGAGCAAAGTTGTCCAAAGTCTCAATTCCAAATAGTAATGCTGTGAAAAGTTCTCAATTTGATTAACACTGTCTAATTTATCTAATCTATAGAAAGAATGTTGTGTGAATACTTGGCTCTTTAGTACCCAGGTCTTTCCATCTTTATAATGTAGCTCTGTGAATGTCTTGGGCAATTAACTTGTCCTGGAGAACCTAGAATTCATATTTGGTATGAAGTTTGAATTATCTTATCTGTTATTAATTGAAAGGATGTGAGGTAAAATGCCTGGTGCTTGACAGTTGAGTTCAACAAACTTTTATTGGTTACAAATTTCTTATGTGCCAGACTTCAGACAAAATGAAAAAGATACTGATCTCACTGATGATCTGTAGTCTTTAAGGAAGGAAATTTCATATACTGCAATAACTGGTTGAAATTAATGATGCACAAGGGGCAGTTGGAACAAGAGCCTAGACTCTGCAGGTTCTAAAGACTTTCTAAAGTCTTTGTGGTATTTCTTCACACTAGTCCAACATCCCCACGTATTAGGATTTCAATACATGTTGAACAAACAATTTTTCAAAAGTTTAGGCACTTTTTGCCGAAGCTAATAATGATTTTATAAACTCTGAATTCACAAAACTAGATTCTATGTCTTAAGAGAATGGCTTTGAAATGTCTCAAGAAATTTTTAGCTTTCTTTGTAGAAGTAGTTTTAGGAATAAAGTATGTTATAGTCTATCATGTATTCCATTGCTTCCATCATTCCTAAAGCAGAAACTGAATAATTTAGAGCTTGCTTTTTTTGGAGTTACTAGAGTTATACCTCAATAAGTTTACCAGTATAAATGTAATGCCGCCTCCTTAAAAACTGCCTTTCCTCAGTTTAGGTCAACACAATTCTATTATGAATTCCAGCCTGTACATTAAAAGAACAGAGATACAAACAAAGATTGACCCTAAGGAATTTACATTCTAACAGTGCTTATAATGTACTATAACACAGTTATGTGGTTCACACAGGCATAACAGATAACATTATGAAAACATACATAATCAAACATGTAAGTGGAAGGTTTTGGAATTTATGTATAATTGCTGCATAACTTGAAGAAGCTTTCCTGGAATAGGTGGAATGTGAACTGAACTTTGAAACTCCTTAGAATTGATGGGAGAAACAATTAAAATGAAGGTGTGAATAGGATCAAAAAACAAAGGCAGGAATTGCAAATAAGCCTGATGTTATAAGGTCAGAAGGGCAGGTTGGAATTGAAGTAGTCTTTGAAAAAGTGCCTCTTAATTGCACAGGATAAAGACAAAAGTTCTTAGCCAGGGATTCAAATACCTTCAAAATCTAGATCTGCTCTGCCTTTCATGTTTTATTTCTTCATGTTCCACAATAACTAAGTCAGCATGCAAGTGTGTGTGCTAAGTTGCTTCAGTCATGTCAAGTCTTTGTGACCCTATGGACTGTAGCCTGCCAGGCTCCTCTGTCCAAGGGATTCTCCATGCAAGAATACTGGAGAGAGTTGCCATTCCCTCTTCCAGGGGATCTTCCTGACCTAGGGATCAAACCCAAGTCTGTTATTTCTCCTGCATTGGCAGGCGAGTTCTTTACCACCAGCACCACCTGGGAAGCCCCCTAAGTCAGCATAGGATTTCCAATCTCTATGTACTTTTCTTACTTTTGCTTTCTCTTCGAATGAAAAACTAATCTCTACTTTTTATTTCATTCCTCCCAATCAATAATAATTCACCTGTGATAATGCTTGTCCTCCTCTGAGCTTAGTAATCATTTATTGCCTATATATTGATTTTTCTTATTATCTTCTTACTCTGATATTCTATTTTTTCAAAACCACCCCAAATTGGAATTGTAAACATCCTGAGGCCAGTGAACTTCTTTTAACAGTCCCCATATTTGCCCACATATTTCTAACATTGTTAGGGTTTAACAAATAGTCATGATAACTAGTAAGCAAATAGTCATGATCATTAGTAAGCAAAGGGACATATGAAAGGTAGATATCCTTTCCAGTATCTTTGAAATCTTACCATGAAATTTCTCTTCTAACATTGTTTCAAGTACCACATTGGTTTGTAGTCCTGGTTCTACCACTATTTCACAATGGAACTTTCAATAATCATTTATGCTTTTGGGTCTCCAGAATCTTTTTTTTCAGATAGTTAATAAGAATTACCTTGCTCAGTTTATGTCAAGGAAGAAGACTCAAAAATAAAACTTATGTGTTGTAAATACTGACCTATTTTTAATGATTTTCTCTTTCAAATGTCCAAAGCTAACACTGTGGGCAAAATGGCACAGTTTCTTTTGATGCAAATTCAAGCAGACAAGAGGACTGATAAAATGGACCTCAATAAGGGAGGAAGCAATGACAAGAAGAAGACAATTTTATCACATGAAACATTAAGTGACTCCAATATTGTTTCTCTTGGCAGTTGGATCTTGATGCAACTGAATAATGCTGAAGTCTACTTAACTTAAAATAATTCATCCTCCAGAGCAGATGTGATCATCCAGAGCATATGTCATTTTTTAGTTTCTTATGGATTGAATTTGGATATGACCCATCCCCTAGAACCCTAATTTCTTCTTGCTATTATAAACTTTTGTAATTTTACTCTTAGAGACCCAGAGTGAGAACACTAGCTGAAGACGTAGATGTGTGGCTGGTCCCAGGAGATAACTAAGTTGAACTGAAGAAATCAAGTTTGCAGCCCATGACTAGGAGTGGGAACTTTATTTTGTGCCCACGGCTGATTGTGGACACCAGTGCCCCATGCCAAGACATCATTTAAATACCAAGGGATGAGATACATCACTGCACAGGCATGACGCCTGGCACCCGCACTATCTCCAGATGGCTTGATGTGCAGAAATAGCCTTTGAGATCAAACTCAATGTGCAAAAGTCCAAACTCGTGATCTGTCCCTCAGGACTTTTCTGTAGTACAAGTACCTTCTGCTGCTTAGAGGCAGAGCTCACAGTTTGTTAAGGTGCAATTAAATATAGAAATTATCCTCTGCACCAACAGCACAAATATTGATTGAGGTCCTACTGTCTGCAGGTCACTCTACTGAGCATTTAGGATTTAGAGGAATAGTCTGCGGTCCTTCCCCTCAAGAGCTTCCACTAGTAGGGGGTAAAGACATATACAGAAGTCCCCACTTATCCATGGGGGGTATTTTTCAAGAATTCCAGTGGATTCCTGAAAGCACAGATAGTACCAGACCCCACATATACTATTACTTTCCTGTATACCTATGATAAAAGTTTATTTTGTAAATTAGACACAGTATGATATTACAAATAAGAGCTAATAATAAAATAGAACAATTATAAAATATGCTATAATAAGAGATATATGAATGTAGTCTCTCTCTTGCTCCCAAAATATCAGTTCAGTTCAGTTCAGTCATTCAGTCGTGTCTGATTCTTTGTGACCCCATGGATTGCAGCATGTCAGGCTTCCCTGAACTTCAACATCTCCTGGAGCTTGCTCAAACTCATGTCCTTGAGTCAGTGATACCATCCAAGCATCTCATCCTCTGTTGTCCCCTTCTCCTCCTGCCTTCAATCTTTTGCAGCATCAGGGTCTTTTCCAATGAATCAGTTCTTCGCATCAAGTGGACAAAGTATTGGAGCTGAAGCCATGACATACTCCTTTCCCAATATGGAACCAGTCCATTTTTCCATGTCTAGTTCTAACTGTTGCTTCTTGACTTGCAAACAGGTTTCTCAGGAGGCAGGTAAGGTGGTCTCGTATCACCATCTCTTGAAGAATTTTCCAGTTTATTGTGATCCACACAGTCAAAGGCTTTAGTGTAGTCAATGAAGCAGAAGTAGATGACTTTCTAGAATTGTCTTGCTTTTTCTATGGTCCAATGGATGATGGCAATTTGATCTCTGGTTCCTCTGCCTTTTCTAAATCCAACTTGAACATCTGGAAGTTCTCAGTTCACATACTGTTGAAGACTGACTTGGAGAATTTTGAGCATTACTTCCACTGAATGAGGTCAGTTTTCATTTCAATGCCAAAGAAAGGCAGTGCCAAAGAATGATCAAACTACCACACAATTGCACTTGTCTTGCTTATTTAACTTATATGCAGAGTACAACATGTGAAATCCTGACTGGATGGAACACAAGCCAGAATCAAAATCGTAGGGAGAATTATCAATAATCTCAGATACCCAGATGACACCACACTTATGGCAAAGCAAAGAGGAACTAAAGAGCCTCTTGATGAAAGTGAAAGAGGAGAGTGAAAAAGCCGGTTTAAAACTCATCATTCAAGAAATGAATATTATGGCATCCAGTCCTATCACTTCATGGCAGATAGATAGGGTGAGCTGCTTCAAATCCTGAAAGATGATGCTGTGAAAGTGCTGCACTCAATATACCAGCAAATTTGGAAAACTCAGCCGTGGCCACAGGACTGGAAAAGGTCAGTTTTCATTCCAATCCCAAAGACAGACAATGCCAAAGAATGTTCAAACTACCACACATTTGCACTCTCAAAATGTATTATTATTTAAATTTAATGCCTTTTCCATTTTAACTAAGCACTTACCACCTATTTGCAGTTTGAGGTCCACAGCAAAATTAGTGTAAATTTCTTTTTCTTTCTTTACAGTTTCGCAGGTAGAAGATTTGTTCTTACTATAGATCTTAGCAACCTTAGTGTGTGATTTTCTTTCCTTTCCATGTTAATTAAGAAAACTTTCACTTTCCACTTGGAGCACTTTAAGGTATCTCTTTGGCAGATCAATACTGCATATTGGGGCCATTGAGAAAAATAAGGATTAGTCAGTCACAGGTACTACAATACCATGACCGCCAATCTGATTAATGAAAGGGCTGCTGGTGACTAATGGGAAGACATGCTGGACAGTGGATGGTTTGTAATGTCTCTGCTTTTAAATATGCTGTCTAGGTTGATCATAAATTTCCTTCCAAGGAGTAAGTGTCTTTTAATTTCATGGCTGCAATCACAATCTGCAGTGATTTTGGAGCCCAAAAAAATAAAGTCTGTCACTGTTTCCACTGTTTCCCATTTATTTGCCATGAAGTGATGGGACCAGATGCCATGATCTTAGTTTTCTGAATGTTGACCTTTAAGCCAACTTTTTCACTCTCCTCTTTCACTTTCATCAAGAGGCTTTTTAGTTCCTCTTCACTTTCTGCCATAAGGGTGGTATCATCTGCTTATCTGAGGTTATTGATATTTCTCCCAGCAATCTTGATTCTAGCTTGTGCTTCATCCAGCTCAGCTTTTCTCATGATGTACTCTACATATAAGTTAAATAAGCAGGGTGACAGTATACAACCTTGACGTACTCCTTTTCCTATTTGGAACAAGTCTGTTGTTCCATGACCAGTTCTAACTGTTGGTTACTGACTTGCATACAGGTTTCTCAAGAGGCAGGTCAGGTGGCCTTGTATGCCCATCTCTTTCAGAATTTTCCACAGTTTATTGTGATCCACACAGTCAAAGGCTTTGGCATAGTCAATAAAGCAGAAATAGATGTTTTTTCTGGAACTCTCTTCCTTTTTCGATGATCCAGCGGATATTGGCAATTTGATCTCTGGTTCCTCTGCCTTTTCTAAAACCAGCTTGAACATCTGGAAATTGACAGTTTACGTATTGCTGAAGCCTGGCTTTTAGAATTTTGAGCATTACTTTACTAGCGTGTGAGATGAGCACGATTTTGCGATAGTTTGACCATTCTTGGCATTGCCCTTCTTTGGGATTGAAATGAAAACTGACCTTTTCCAGTCCTGTGGCCACTGCTGAGTTTTCCAAATTTACTGGCTCATTGAGTGCAGCACTTTCACAGCATCATCTTTCAGGATTTGAAATAGCTCAACTGGAATTCCATCACCTCCACTAGCTTTGTTTGTAGTGATGCTTTCTAAGGCCCACTTGACTTCACATTCCAGGATGTCTGGCTCTAGGTGAGTGATCACACCATCGTGATTATCTGGGTCATGAAGATCTTTTTTGTACAGTTCTGTGTATTCTTGCCACCTCTTCTTAATATCTTCTGCTTCTGTTAGGTCCATACCATTTCTGTCCTTTATTGAGCCCATCTTTGCATAAAATGTTCCTTGATATCTCTAATTTTCTTAAAGAGATCTCTAGTCTTTCCTATTTTATTGTTTTTTGCTATTTCTTTCCATTGATCACTGAGGAAGGCTTTCTTATCTCTCCTTGCTATTCTTTGGAACTCTGTATTCAAATGGATATATCTTTCCTTTTCTCCTTTGCTTTTCGATTCTCTTCTGTTCACAGCTATTTGTAAAGCCTCTTCAGACAGCCATTTTGCTTTTTTGCATTTGTTTTCCATGAGGATGTTCTTGATCCCTATTTCCTGTACAATGTCATGAACCTCCATCCATAGTTCATCAGGCACTCTGCTTATCAGATCTAGTCCCTTAAATCTATTTATCACTTCCAGTGTATAATCATAAAGGATTTGATTTAGGTCATCCCTGAATAGTTTAGTGGTTTTCCTTACTTTCTTCAATATAAGTCTGAATTTGGCAATAAGGAGTTCACGATCTGAACCACAGTCACCTCCCGGTCTTGTTTTTCCTGACTGTATAGAGCTTCTCCATCTTTGGCTGCAAAGAATATAATCAATCTGATTTCGGTGCTGACCATCCGGTGATGTCCATGTGTAGAATCTTCTCTTTTGTTGTTGGAAGAGGGTGTTTTCTATGACCAGTGCGTTCTCTTGGCAGATCTCTTTTAGCCTTTACCCTGTTTCATTCTGTACTCCAAGGACAAATTTGCCTGTTACTCCAGGTGTTTCTTGACTTCCTACTTTTGCATTTCAGTCCCCTATAATGAAAAGGACATCTTTTTTGGGTGTTAGTTCTAAAAGATCTTGTAGGTCTTCATAGAACTGTTCAACCTCACCTTCTTCAGCATTACTGGTTGGGGCATAGACTTGGATTACCGTGATATTGAATGGTTTGCCTTGGAAACAAACAGAGATCATTCTGTCGTTTTTGAGATTGCATCCAAGTACTGCATTTTGGACTCTTTTGTTGACCATGATGGCTACTCCATTTCTTCTAAGGGATTCCTGCCCACAGTAGTAGATATAATGGTCATCTGAGTTAAATTCACCCATTCCAGTTGATTTTAGTTTTCTGATTCCTAGAATGTCGATGTTCACTCTTCTCATGTCCTGTTTGACCACTTCCAGTTTGCCTTGATTCATCGACCTAACATTCCAGGTTCCTATGCAATATTGCTCTTTACAGCATTGAACCTTGCTTCTGTCACCAGTCCCATCCACAATTGGGTGTTGTTTTTGCTTTGGCTCCATCCCATCATTCTTTCTGGAGTTATTTCTCTACTAATCTCCAGTAGCATTTTGGGCACCTACCGACCTGGAGAGTTCATCTTTCATTGTCATATCTTTTTGCCTTTTCATACTGTTCATGGGGTTCTCAAGCCAAGAATACTGAAGTGCTTTGCCATTCCCTTCTCCAGTGGATCACATTCTGTCAGACCTCTCCACCATAACCTGTCTATCTTGGGTGCCCCCACATGGCATGGTTTAGTTTTATTGAGTTAGACGAGGCTGTGGTCCATGTGATCAGATTGGCTAGTAGTCTGTGATTGTGGTTTCAGTCTGTCTGCCCTCTGATGCCCTCTCTCAGTGCCTATCATCTTACTTGGTTTTCTGTTACCTTGGATGTGGGGTGTCTCTTCACAGCTGCTCCAGCAAAGTGCAGCCGCTGCTCCTAAGTAAATATAAATAATTATATGAGTTTGCCTAGTAATGCCAAGTAATTCATGTACAGGAGGAGGATATAGAATTTCATAGTAGAGAGCTACATATTGAATTCTGTAGCCAAACATCCCAAAGACAAACAAGCATTGTTAGTATTAACACCAGAAGTTATCTTCTAAAGCAGTGCTGTCCAACAGAACTTTCTGTGGTGATGAAAATGTTTTGTTTTGAACTGTTCAACATGATAGCCATTAGTCACAGGTGGCTATGAGCACTTGAAGTGGGCTAATGTGACTGAGAAAGTAAATTTTAAATTATATTTAATATTAGTGTAATTTAATTTACTTTTAATAGCTACACGAGGCTAGTGACTTTCACATTATTCAAAATAGTTCTTGAATATCTATGACTCATTGTGCACACAGAAACATAGGCACAGAGATGTTGCATTGACTATGCTCAAGAGATGAATTATTTAGAAGCTGTTCTAATTGCTAGCCGAGGAGGTTCTTGAGCTTATGTCAACTCTCATCAGGAAGAAAAGCACTATTCTCATTACACTGGATAGGTTCGGTCACTCTCAAATTAATTTTGTGCTGCCTTCAGAAGAAACTGAGGTTCTCTGAATGGAAGAAGAACATTTTATACAAATAAATATATATTACTCAACCATAAAAAGGAACGAAGCAATGTGATTTGCAACAACATGGATGGACCTAGAGATTATCATGCTAAGTGAAGTAAGTTAGAGAAAGACAAATATCATATGGCATTGCTAATATGCGGAATCTAAGAAATGATACAAATGAGTTCATTTACAAAGCAGAAAGAAACTCACAGACATAAAGGACAAATTTACAATTACCAAAGGGGAAACGTGAGTGGAAGGCATAACTTAGGGGGTTGGTATTAACATATACATACTACTGTGTATAATTATACTATACATAACAGACACATCTAATGTATAGCACAGAAAACTATACTTAATAACTTGCAATAACCTATAATGGAAAAGAATCTGAAAAAGAATAGATTTATATGTGTGTGACTGAATCACTAAGATGTACACCTGAAACTGATACAAGATTATAAATCAACTATACTTCAGATAACATATAAATAAAGGAAAAAATAAATTAAAAAAAAAAAAGACTGAGAGTCTCTAGTCTGTGTGTTCCATGAGGTCAAGGATTTCATCCCTATCCTTCACTCTCATAATCCCAGCATTTAGAAAAGTAAATGATACGTAGTAAGTGATCGGAAAATATGTGAATGAATGAGCAAGCAGTATTGTAAATATCTTAACTGGATGGGCTGAGCTAGCATTTGTAGTAAAATTCTGCTATCTAGATGAGGAGCACTGTATATTTGTAGGATGGGTATAAATTAGGCTGATTTCAACATGCGGTCTTACACATTTCACATGCTCAATCAATATCTATTGGATAAACATGTTGTGTTTATTTCAATAATTTCTTCTCCCAGGTAACTATTTGGAACATGAATTTTGTCCACTTAATTTTTTTTTTTTCTTACCCCATGGAATACCTAATACTGGAACCAGCACATTCAAGACAAATGCTCAGGGCTGGGGCAATGGGATGACCCAAAGTGATGGGATGGGGAGGGTGGTGGGAGGGGGGAACACATGTAAACCCATGGCTGATTCATGTCAATGTATGGCAAAAACCACTACAATATTGTAAAGTAATTAGCCCCCAACTAAAATAAATAAATTTATTGAAAAAAAAAAAAGACTTGTCAAACTTTTTTGACTGGATTATCTAGAAAGGCATAAAGGCATTTTTGAACAGTCACTACTCTTTCGGAGGGAACAGTGTGGAAGGGACTAGAAATTCTTTATCCTTTTTTCATGTCCTTATTCTCCATGGAGGTTTAGCAGAGGTAGTGTTACAATATAAAGAACACAAATATCCACATTGCACAATGAGATATTGGGGAGTAAGCTGTGTGAAGTCCTCATTTCTATTTGATAAATTGTAAAATGTTCTATCTGCCTTACCCATCCTCCTGTTTTTCTATTCATTTTCTGTTAGTTTAATAACTTCTACATATACCTTTTATATAGAGAAGTCAAAATCTATTTCCATGAAAATCAAGAAAAAGAAAAGAAAAGCTTTTTGCTTCCCAGTGATATGAGCACACGGTGATACACTTGATCTTTCCCAGTGGAATGGGCATGGGAATTAACCCACACACTGGCACATGAACTTCTTGTTTCTGCCAAACGTGTCAGCTGAGACAGGGTTGCTAATTTATTTATGGGGACATATGTCAATGTCACTCTGAGAAAATGGTTCCAGGACACATTGAAAAAAATTAAAAAACCTGACTGCTGTCAGAGCTGACCTTATGTGTAGGTGGAATAGCCACCTGCTTGCTCACTTCTTGGTAATTCAGGAGATCCAGAGGGCCCTGCCTCACCTCAGTCTTTGCTCAGAGTCTTTCTAAGTGAACTTCATCAGGGTTTCCATCTGAGCAAAGTGAGTGCCCCTATGAAAGAAATGTGCCCTACCCTCCTATAACTACTCTTCCTTAAATGTAACCAGAGAACAGATTTTGATAGGGATTGGAAGAAGGCATAAGATAAATAGGTAATACTTAATGCCAGGCTCTAGGTGGAGGAATGGGCATAAAATAAGGAGACTGGAGGCCATAAAACATCACTGTCTCTAGAGATTCCTGCAGGCACGTAATGAAATGTAAGCAATGCCAAAGGTATATCTATTCATGTCTTAAACCCAAGTCTTGGATGCTTCAGTCAATATAAAAGCTAATTCCTTTGCAGCACTGACCACAGTCAATTTCCACACCTCTGTCTCAGGCTCCAGAAGAGGCACCGTTTTCCTGCGGGTATCTGAGATCTTTCTAACTTTCTTTAATGCCTAGGATCCAAAGCTGCTCACACTCAGCAGGCAATAAAAGAAGTGCCTGTCCTAGGATCTTCGTTTGTCTTCATGTCGCCTGTTCAATAGAACCATTGTCCCTGTTTCTGTGATCACTGAGTTTATGGACCCTGACTGTTTGGGCTTTTGATATCTATTAGCCTGGCTGACTTCCCCGGAAAGTAGCCTCTGACCTGCCAACTTGCTGTATCTTCCATCCCACGAGCCCTCAGCCCTGCCTCCTCCTGGTCTGCCTGAGACCATTGCTGTCCTCTCCTCAGCATGGCCCCCAGGGTCCTGCCTTAAATGACAAAGGGATATCAAAGCTTCAGAACCAGGCTGAGAAAACTGTAAGAATTGCTGTCTTTGTCAATAGTCTGGTGGCAGTGGTCCTTGTAAGAAAGGAAGTAGAAATCAAGTTCCTATCAGAACCAGTGGCAGAGAGACAGAAGCTAGTCTCGGCTGTTGTCAACTGCATGACCTTGGGGGATAAACTCTCTGAGCTTCAGTTTCCCCATCTATAATTGGGTGATACTAATATCCACCTTGATGGCTCTTGGGAGAATTAAATGTTTGAAAGTGCCCAGGACAAGTCTTGGCACATAGTAGGTAATCAATATGCAGGGGATTCTTTTCTTCCTTCCTGAAAATAACTGAGCATGAGCCCAAGGTGAAAGTTGAGATTAGCTAATATCAATTTACTTCTTTGTGCTAGGACCTCCTCTTTTTACACTTCAATTCTGTAGGCATTATCTTTTTATGTCAGAGGTTTCCCTTGCACAATTTGGGCAGAGGATCCATAAAGTTCTTTGACGCATGGCAACCCAAACAGGATTCCCAGGACTTTTCCCACTGAATTCACTGGTGCATTCTTTGCTTCATAACTGGCTTTGCAATATCAGAGAAGAAGAGAAAAATAATGAAAGGGAGACAAAACAATCATGAGAAAGACAAGATACGGAGGGATATAATATGTCAAAGGCCTTGAAGATAAGGAAAATTATGGGGGAAAGAAGCATAAAAAGACAGAGGGTAGTGAAAGGAGGGAGGAAGAAGGCATATGGTAGGAAGGAAAGGAGAAGGGGAAAATGCAGAAAACTCAGAGGAGACAGGCTTTCCTAATATGATTGGGAGGTTATCAGATGCTGGTCGTATAACTTTGAGGCCTCTTTCACTAAATAAGTTTTCCAATGGAAATGACAGTTGAAAACAAGACTTTTGAGAATCCAGGTCAATTTTCACTCCTTTCAGGAACACATTTTTCCCTTTTGGTTTGTGGTCATTTAGTTTTTGCTCGCTCTTCAGCTTCCCAGCCAACAATACAGCCTAGATGTGTATTGCATTAGGTTTCACATGCTTTATCTTTCCTCCCTGTGTAAATATAAAACTATTCAATGTCAAAGACCAGGGACTACCTGATCATTGTACTTTTCAAATGACTTAGACCAGTGCTTTCAATAGAGTCAGGCTTAATAAAATAGGCAGGGTGTTGACTTTTCACCCAAGCATCCATTTATCATCTGGGAGAGGGGGTCAGTGATTTCAGCAACATTCAGAGGCTGGTTTAAGTAGGGTAGCTTTGGGTGTGCTGCACAGCTTTCTCTGGGACTGAGGAAGCCTCTCAAAATGGAAAGGGGCTCTATGTAAATAGGATAAGGACTGTCTAGCCAGTTATCAAAGAATAATTTCAAAGGAGACTAGCCTTGGCACCACAGATGCTTCCCCCACAGTCCTTACAACTTTGTGTCTGTTCACATATGCTTCCTATTGTTGTTGTGTTTGAAAAAAAATTATTCAGAAGCCTCTCTCCTAGGAAAGATGATCTTTAAATCAGAAGAAAAAATAGCTAGTGTCCTTTACAAGTAAAGTAGTCAATAGATTAAAAAGTCCCAGGCTTCCTTGATGGTTCAGTGGGTAAGGAATCTGCCTCCAATGCAGGAGACACAGGAGATGCTAGTTCGAACCGTGGGTCAGGAGGATCCCTTGGAGAAGGAAATGGCAACCCACTCCAGTATTCTTGCCTGGGAAATCCCATGGACAGAGGAGACTGGTGGTCTACAGTCCAAAGGGTTGCAAAGAGTGGGACACAACTGAGCAGCTAAGCACAACATATACATAGAATAGATAAACAGCAAGGTCTCACTGTATGGCAGAGGGTGCATATTCAATATCCTGTAATAAATCATGGAAAATAAAAAGACTCTGGGGCTTCCCCTTGCAGTCCAATAGTGAAGACGCCATGCTTCTATTGCATAGGATACAGGTTCTACACTGGGTTGGAGGAATAAGATCCCCACGCCACAGGGAGTGGTCAAAGAAAGTCTGCTCCTCTATCTGCCACCTTGAAATTCCTGCACATTCCCTTTTCAGGAAAATTCCCTGGCAATAGAACCATAAGTCCTGTACTGTAACTGTAGGAATTTGAATTTGATTATCCCTGATTTCCACCTCACTTGGAAAGAATCACAAAGAATAGCATAAGCAGATTAAAGCAAATTAAAAGATCTATCTGTGTGAATTTGGATAAATTGGGTAACACTGTCAAAGCTTCAGTTTTCTTATCAGAAAGATAAGAATTTTATCATTTTATGAACTGACAAATATAAAATCACAGAACACAATTCCAAGTTTATGATAAGAGCTCTGTGAGTGCTTATTTACACACTCTGGATTATTTTGTATATGTATCTTTTATCTTGTGGATGTTATGGGACTGACTTGCAATCTGATTCTTATTTAGTCCAAGTTTCTTAGAAAACAATCAGCATCCAAGTTTGGTAGTGATGAATGTAAAGGAAATGGTGACACATGAAAAAAACTATAAGGACAAAGAATAAGATTCTTCAGTAAGCAGAATTTGTGCGTCTCCTCATTTAGCAAAGAAACAAGACTTTAATTAAAATATTTGAGATAGAAAGTTTTCCATATCCAAAGTGACTGTATTGTTAACACATATTCCCCTATGGCCCTTCATTTTGTCTTTAGTTCTCCCAATTATTCTTACGTGGTAACAAAAGAAAACTGGACTTGATTCAAAAGGTCTGTACTTTAATTCCATCTCTGTTGTTTACTAGCAAAGTGAACACGGCCTGATGATTCGACAGACTTAAGTCTCAGATTCCCCATGTGTAATATGAGGACCCTCTGCTACAGGGTCCTGGTTAAAGACCAATGAGCTTAAGTCCACCTGGTTACCTTGTATGTAGATGTCATTTAAGAACTGTCTATGGAAGCCAATAGTGACCCCTAAACAGAGGAAAGGCAGGCAAGCAGGATTCTTTCCATTTTCAGATGAGGAAAATAATGATCTGTGAAGTCAGTTCTGAGAATTAATGACAGAAACGTGATCGGCACTTAGGATGCCTGATGCCTAACTTACTGCTACTGCTGCTGCTGCTGCTGCAAAGTCACTTCAGTCGTGTCTGACTCAGTGCGACCCCATAGATGGCAGCCCACCAGGCTTCCCAGTCCCTGGGATTCTCCAGACAAGAACACTGGAGTGGGTTGCCATTTCCTTCCCCAATGCATGAAAGTGAAAAGTGAAAGTGAAGTTGCTCTGTCCTGTCTGACTCTTAGTGACCCCATGGACTTCATCCTACCAGGCTCCTCTGTCTAAGGGATTTTCCAGGCAAGAGTACTGGAGTGGGTTGCCATTGCCTTCTCCTAACTTACTGCTGCCACCTCTAAACAGTATTGGGCTGATGGTTTTGTGAGTAATATTGGAATTGTGCAGGTCCAGTGTCTAAATGATGGGGTAGACCTGGTCCTGGGTTATTAGATGCAGCTAGTCATTTTCAGTTTATTCTCCCATTTCCACCACTGTATCAGCCCCAGAGAGCACAGAAAAGTCATCTCCAGCCCCACAACTCACCCAAGAGTGACCTCCACTTGTCTGCTGTATTTGCTGGACTCCTGCTTCCATGTCATTTTATAATCTCTGCCTACAGATGCAATTCATATTTCCATATATTCACAGACAACCAAAATGAATTTGTCTCATCATGTTTTACACCTCTGAGATCAAAAATAGCATCACTTATTATCAGTCAGGTGGCTATTAGCTCACCTATCATAGCTTACAGAGTAAGTAACAGTAGTTTAAAAAAAAAAACAAAAACACGCCTCCTGTAGGCAATAGTACAGCACTCTTTTAAGGAATGAGGATTCCACAATTCTCTTTATGGTTCAGAAGACAATATTGTTTGCAAATACATGAGCACTGATATCCAAGTAGAGAAGTAACTGAGAAAAGCCAGAGTTAGAAAAGACTGAGGACCTCCAAAACCAGTGTATCTTATTTAGGTTTTCTTTTTATGTATATACAAAAGAGTTTTTCATAAAAATCTTGTTTAAAGTCAAAGGAGATCAGTCCTGGGTGTTCATTGGAAGGACTGATGTTGAAGCTGAAACTCCAATACTTTGGCCACCTCATGCGAAGAGTTGACTCACTGGAAAAGACCCTAATGCTGGGAAGGATTGGGGGCGGGAGCAGAAGAGGATGACAGAGGATGGTTGGATGGCATCAACGACTCGATGGACATGGGTTTGGGTAAACTCCGGGAGTTGGTGATGGACAGGGAGGCCTGGCGTGCTGCGATTCATGGGGTTGCAAAGAGTCGGACATGACTGAGAGACTGAACTGAAAAGAATTCTTTCAATTAAAATAAACTGAAATAAGAAAACCATATCCAATTATCATTTACTTCTCTATTTTTCATTCATAAATAATTTTTCTCTTATATCTTACAATAAATGTCCTTCAAGGTGACACAAAGCATGATGTCTTCCACTAGCAAATCATTCAGATTTCCTTCTCTAGCAGCTGCCTGAGTGCCTTCTCAAGCTTTGAGTCTGCCTACAAACCTGATAGCAGTGCCGTCTGTGGTCTGGGGTGAAAGAGTCAATTTCTACTTTTTCTTTTTTTTCCTCACACAGATATCTAATTAGATCAGTACTCTGTCCCAGGGAAGGGCAATTTTGATAGATAAGAAGCAAAACTGATTTTATAATCACTTCTTCAAATAAATTAAATTTAAAATTATCATTGATTTAAAGAGAAAAAATAATAGACTTTATAATTTTGGAGCTGGTTTCCTTGGATTTCTCATCTGTAAAATAAGTTTTAGAATATTTTTATTCATGAATATGCCCAAAAGATTATATGGAATAATACACATGAATATACCTTTAAAAAGTGAAAAAACAAAAAGATTCATTCAAAATTTACTGCTCACTTTGTTTTTTCTTTATTATTTGTGTCTGAAGGTATTTTTGCTAAAAGTTCTAACATCAGCAGACTTTAAAATCAGTTAAACCAAATAAAAAGTTAGTGAAGAACAGCTGGCGAAGGTGCCTTTGCTAAACTGGAAAGTTATGAGGAAAGTATAAAGAGATTGTAAGGAGAACACAGCCCCTCACCCCAGCCCCACATAGTCTTCATGTTTGAGGGACCACAATCTCATATAGATGGGAACCAACTCCATTTGAACTTGTAGGACTAAGGAGAAAGGAAACTCAAACCCTCAGTCATGGACTGCCAAGATTTTGAAATATTATTAGACCTTGGATCATAAATCTGAAGGCAAAAATGAATCAATCAATTCAATCTTTATGTGCAAATCACTCTGCTAAAACCAACAAAAAATATCTTGATCTTTAAACACCAAGACAAATGATTGAGAGCTAATACAATTGGAAGTAGGCATAATAAAATCAATACCTTGTGTTCATGTAGCACTTTAAAATTTACAAAAGGATTTCACAATTTCTTATTTTGTCCTCACAACAATTTGTGAAGGAGGTATTATTCCCATGGTAGATGAGAGAGATTTATCATTTTCTCAAAGTCACACAGGCTAGTTACGTGACAGAGATAGGGACTATGGACAATTCACCAGTACGTCCCCAACACCTAGCTAACAGTGTGATACTGTACTTAATGTGACAAAAGAGTTTTTCAAATAGTATCATAGTTCAGATGAGTAAAAGAATATATGAGGTTAGTTGGTTAGGATACATTTCATGGAAATCATGCAGGTTATTTAGGAACAGAGAGGGTGGGAAAAATATAAACATCCCTAGTAAGTAGCATATAGATATTCTAGGTGGAAGGAATCAAGAAAACCAAGTGATAGAAGCAAGAAATTCTGCAGAATATTCCAGAGGATTCATGATTAGCATCGTGGCTTGACCTCCAGAGATCAAATTCAAGCATGTCCCTTAACTAGTACAAGTTCAGAAGGAATCATACGACTTGACCAGGAAGCAGATGGTTCAATCTTGGGTCACAAGGGGAAGGATGAATTGGTGACATTGCCACTAGGGACACATTGTTGGATGTCTATGGTATACCTGCAATGCCTCTGGGTGGAGGTGGAATTAATAGATGAGATGTAAAAACTAGTTAGTCTGTAGGAAAAAAAAATAATGAAACTAGAGACCCTGAACATGCCAAACTAATGCAGGGCTTCGGGGCTTGGCACCTGCCTGCCCCTGCTGTACATATATAGCCATCAGCTTCACAGCTAATAAGCAAGCAGAGGGAATGACAGGCTTTACCTAATGAAAATGGCAGCTATCAGTCTGTGACTCTAAAGGTCTGGCTCCAGTTCCTCTTACAGTTGATGACTTGATCCTTGTCGAATTAGTGGGGTTGTAACAAGGAGGCTGTATGTGAAAGCTGCCAAGTGTTCTTTTAAATCCTCTCCAAATTTTCCTTTTTCACGCTTCCCACAGAAAACTGTGGCTACTTAGCAGAATGTGTGCTCTTTGCTTTCTCTAAAGTATTCTTTACTGGATACCTGTCACCAATAGCAGATTAATAGCAGATTAAAAATCCTCAAAAATGTTTAATTGGGTAAACATTTGGCTCAAGAATGTAATTATTTTCACCAATTATCACACTTACCTTTATAAATTTTGTTCATCATCCAAATGTAAAGCCATAATACGTACTCATCATTTATGGTTTCTTGGTAGCCCACACAGCTTCTAATCTCGACTTGCTTGATACTCAAACAAATAAAACTCAGATGGTTGCTTTTGATAACATATTCTCACCCTCAACATGGCTTTTGGTGACCATATTCTCAACCACAACAAGGTTTGGAGAGCAATGATGAACAGATTCACTTAGTTAATCTGACTTACGGCAGCACAGAGTTTAACTTGCAAATTTCTCATATGCTCTGAAATATACAAACTACACTGGCCATCAGACCCCTTCTCTTCAATGTCAGAATCTTCCCTATTTTATCACCTCTAGTTCTCACATTTGGAAATGTATCCTTTTAACATATTTTTCAGTATTTTAACAGATGCCTCAAAGTGTTCAGTAGAGGTAGAACAGGGAATTTCATCTTATTTTACAGACGACAAACCTGTGATTCTGTAAGGCAGAGAGGAGTTTGAGAGGTGTTTGGGGACCAGATCCCCCACCTCACTCTGAATCTAGTCCTCTATCATGAATATTCTCTCTATGGTGCTTTTCTATAATCACAGAACTGAAAATCTGGTCAGAGAAAGCTCTAAAAGAAAGGAATATCAGTGATCATGTATAAATATAACTGGGCTCAGAGAAATTATGTAAGTTTCCCAAAGCCACATAACTACTAATCAAGGCAAAAGAAATATAGCTCAGGACTTTTGAATTTAAGCACAATGAAGAGGACCTTCCACTCAATATAATGCCTCAATCAGAAACAGGAAACAAAATAGGGAGCCTTAAACCGCACCCCGTGCAGACTTTTGCGAGTATCCCAGCCGTAATCAGCCAGCAAGCAGCGGAATGGTCAGCTTGTCCGTTCTGGATTTCTGAACAACAGCTTCTGCTCAAAATAAGCGGCAGAAGTGTGAAGAGCGCACAAAGAAATCAAATCAAATCAAATCAGCATTTGACTCCTTAAGGAAATGTTCCCCGAGACAGCAGCCAGCATGGCTGTCATGCAGGGATGTGTGGCTTGCAGGCAGCCATCCATTCAGGCCACTGGCTACCAACAGCTGACTCTAGGAGTAGTATTTGAATCTACCCTGAGGGGGGCCAGAGCCCACAGACAGCTGGGCCATCTGTTCTGATAATACCACATTACTCTCTACACTCAGTAATGAAGGCTCCTGAGTAATCTTTCATCAGAATGACTTCACAGCATTAAAAATGTATTTCAATACATAGCTTGTTTAAATATTTAACCCTCTTCGGCTTTGAGAGATTGATTCAGAGCTGCAGTGTTTATATGGGCAGGAAACATTGATTTTCGTATGCATGCATGCATTAATTCAGGAAGACTTGGGCACACACCAAAGGTTTTGATAAATGGATCTTTAAATCTCGGACTTTAATGGAGAATATTGGTTTGCCGCCCAGATCCCATCCCTCTGCCAGTATTTAAATATTTTCAATTCTCATTTCCCGATGGTGAGGGGGAAAGTCAGTAGATGAACAGATTTTGGAGAATTATTTTGGGCAAAGTTTGTTTATCCAACACACACACACACACACACACACACACACACACACACACACACAGATATTATTCATTTTTCTGGCCTGCAGTGGGAGCTATTTGTGCACAGGGCTGTCCAACTTTTATTAGATCTGTCTACAGCTCACCTTTTTCTGATAACTTGTCAATAAATTCAAAGACTGCAGCATATAATCAGCACATGGAGGACCCAGGGACAGGAAACATTCTTTTTCTTCTTTTTTTTTTAATGTGGGGCATCATTTAAGCTCACTCTTGTACTTAGAAATGCCTTATTTAGGCCCCACACTCACCTTCCTGAGTCTTCCATGCTGGGGATTCTGGCTAACTCTGAACATCATTGGAAATTTAAATACTTCACTGGGTTTGGAAGACCAACCTCACCATGCATGAAGGACTGGAAGACTTGTAACATGTCTTTACCTCCGTATAGCTCGTTACTCAATACCACCTCCTTCATCTTCTCTCCAGATATTGGCAACAGCCCCATAAGATGCTTGCATGTGTGCTTAGTCATTTCAGTCATGTCAGACTCTTGGTGACCCTATGGACTGTAGCCTGCCAGGCTCCTCTGTCCATGGGATTCTCCAGGCAAGAATACTGGAGTGGGTTGTCATGCCCTCCTCCAGGGGAATCTTCCTTACCCAGGATCAAACTTGTGTCTGCATGCTTTGGCAGGTGGGTTCTTTACCACTTGAGCCACCTTGGAAGCTCAATGAGGTGCTTAACTAACATTCTGCCAACATCACTGAGTAAGTGAGGAAACAAGCCTCTGAAAGTGTAAACTTTTTCCAAGTGCATTCAGCCAGTGAGTGGTAAGCTGGAGGTCTGACTTGACTTTTCAAATTGTCCACCATTGTTGGTGGAGACACTTCAGTCTTCAAAAATACACATTCATGGACTGATTAACAAAACTAAATCAAGATCTATGGGTCATACAATTAATATCACACAATGTTTTGGCAATGATAAAATAATGATAAATAGGGTAGAGGTCTGCCTTTAAGGAAACTTGAGAAAGAGGTTTGGAGTAGAAAATTAGAAAGCAGAAACTTAGTATAGGCAGGATTATAAAGATATTGTGGATGTAATGGGAAGAAATACTCATAAAGATAATCAAAGCAATTTTAGAGTTAACAAAGCCCAGCTACAGACTTTCACCACCTATTCAGCAAGAGAAGTGTCTTAACAGCCTAGCCTAAGATATCTGATGACTATAATGAACTAACTTCTTTTCCATGTATCAGTGATGGTACTAGTCAGCTACCCTTCTTGGGAGAAGTGAGAAAATGGTAACTCATCATTTTCTGTGTTTTGTGATTGACTCTAGAGGAGAGTAAATGAGCTGGTCATGGAAAGTTTCATGGAAAAGAGAGAGAGAAAGAGAAAAAAAGCACTGTTTTTCTAATTTAGGTTTAGGTTTTATGTCTATCTGAAGACTCTACACATAGACATCACCAGATGGTCAACACTGAAATCAGATTGATTATGTTCTTTGCAGCCAAAGATGGAGAAGCTCTATTCAGTCAGCAAAAACAAGACCGGGAGCTGACTGTGGCTCAGATCATGAACTCCTTGTTGCCAAATTCAGACTTATATTGAAGAAAGTAAGGAAAACCACTAGACCATGAAGGTACAACCTAAATCAAATTCCTTAGGATTATACAGTAGAAATGACAAATAGATTTAAGGGACTAGATATGATAGAGTGCCTGATGAACTATCGACAGAGGTTTGTGACATTGTAGAGGAGACAGGGAACAAGATCATCCGCATGGAAAACAAATGAAAAAAAGCAAAATGGCTGTCTGAGGAGGCCTTACAAATAGCTGGGAAAAGAAGTGAAGTGAAAAGCAAAGGAGAAAAGGAAAGATATTCCCATCTTGAATACAGAATTCCAGAGAAAAGCAAGGAGAGATAAGAAAGACTTCCTCAGTGATCAATGCAAAGAAATAGAGGAAAATAACAGAATGGGAAAGACTAGAGATTTCTTTAAAAAAATTAGAGATACCAAGGGAACATTTCATGCAAAGATGGGCACAATAAAGGACAGAAATGGTATGGACCTAACAGAAGCAGAGGATATTAAGAAGAGGTGGCAAGAATACACAGAAGAACTGTACAAAAAAGATCTTCATGACACAGATAATCGCGATGGTGTGATCACTCACCTAGAGCCAGACATCCTGGAATGTGAAGTCAAGTGGGCCTTAGGAAGTATCACTATGAACAAAGCTAGTGGAGGTGATGGAATTCCAGTTGAGCTATTTCAAATCCTGAAAGATGATGCTGTGAAAGTGCTGCACTCAATATGTCATCAAATCTGGAAAACTCAGCAGTGGCCACAGGACTGGAAAAGTCAGTTTTCATTCCAATCCCAAAGAAAGGCAATGCCAAAGAATGCTCGAACTACTGCACAATTGCACTCATCTCACACGCTAGTAAAGTAATGCTTAAAATTCTCCAAGCCAGGCTTCAGCAATATGAGAACCATGAACTTCCAGATGTTCAAGCTGGTTTTCAAAAAGGCAGAGGAACCAGAGATCAAATTGCCAATATCCTCTGGATCATTGAAAAAGGAAGAGAGTTCCAGAAAAACATCTATTTCTGCTTTATTGACTATGTCAAAGCCTTTGACTGTGTGGATCACAATAAACTATGGAAAATTCTGAAAGAGATGGGAATACCAGACCACCTGACCTGTCTCTTGAGAAACCTGTATGCAGCTCAGGAAGCAACAGTTAGAACTGGACATGGAACAACAGACTGGTTCCAAATAGGAAAAGGAGTACATCAAGTCTGTATATTGTCACCCTGATTATTTAACTTATATGCAGAGTACATCATAAGAAATGCTGGGCTGGAAGAAACACAAGCTGGAATCAAGATTACTGGGAGAAATATCAAAAACCTCAGATATGCAGATGACACCACCCTTATGGCACAAAGTGAAGAAGAACTAAAGAGCCTCTTGATGAAGGTGAAAGAGGAGAGTGAAAAAAGTTGGCTTAAAGCTCAACATTCAGAAAACTAAGATCATGGCATCTGGTCCCATCACTTCATGGGAAATAGTTGGGGAAACAGTGGAAATAGTATCAGACTTTATTTTTGGGGGCTCCAAAATCACTGCAGATCGTGATTGCGGCCATGAAATTAAAAGACACTTACTCCTTGGAAGGATGGTTATGACCAACTTAGATAACATATTTAAAAGCAGAGACATTACTTTGCCAACAAAGGTCTGTCTAGTCAAGACTATGGTTTTTCCAGTGGTCATGTATGGATGTGAGAGTTGGACAGTGAAGAAAGCTGAGAGCCGAAGAATTGATGCTTTTGAACTGTAGTGTTGGAGAAGACTCTTGAGAGTCCCTTGGACTGCAAGAAGATCCAACCAGTCCATCCTAAAGGAGATCAGTCCTGGGTGTTCATTGGAAGGACTGATGTTGAAGCTGAAACTCCAATACTTTGACCACCTCATGTGAAGAGTTGACTCATTGGAAAAGACCCTGAAGCTGGGAAAGATTGGGGGCAGGAGGAGAAGGGGATGACAGAAGATGAGATGGCTGGATGGCATCACCGATTCGATGGACACAGGTTTGGGTAGACTCCGGGAGTTGGTGATGGACAGGGAGGCCTGGCATGCTGCGATTCATGGAGTCGCAAAGAGTCGGACACGACTAGCGACTGAACTGAACTGAACTGACATAATACATACAAAATACAAAGAGTTCTTAGTGACAATCCTATATCCCAATATGCTTCTTATACAGTCACTCTTTGTGTCTTATTGTAATCACCATATTTCTAAATACTATGCAAAAATATTAATTGATTTCAGTCAGTATTCCTTATACAACATCTGCTCTCATCCATCACATATATCCAAAATAGTAAGTCACTCAATTAGCTAAGGTAATTGTTATATTAATATTACAAGTATATAAACACTATTCACTTCTGAGCCAAATAATATATCATTACTGAGTTCCCTTTCTTTACAGCTGTTTGCTTACCATCAGTTTTTTATTTTCTTCCTTTTTCTTGCTTGTTCTATCCAAAAAGCACAGACCTCACATTTTTCCTGAATGTTCCACCATATCAGATATTCTCTTATCTCCTTCTATTCTCTGAGGAGTTTCCTACCAGACTTTTCTTCTTACTACAGTCTAGACTTGAACTCTCACCTCTATGATATTTGTTTTTTCATTATGCTGTAAGGAGTTCTCTTAACTGCTCTCTTGGTATGATTACATTCTTTCCTGGCTATAAAAAATTCATCTATCTTGGTCAACTAACTGCATATTTCTAGAGCACACCATTAGGTTGCTTCTCAAAAATTAGTGACTGGTAGGTAAATTTTCTGAACTTTTCTTGTCTTTGTTTAGTCCTCAAATTCAGTTGATATTTGACTTTTCTCTGAATTCTAGGTTGAAAATAATGTTTACTCAGAGTTTTGAAAGTATTCATTTCTAGCATTTCTTTTTTGCTGTTTTGAAAATATATAAAACCATTACTTTGCATGTGATTATTAATTCCATCAACACTCCCTGTTCTGAAACATCATGATAATTTGTTTATGTAGATATATTATATTTCACGATGCTAGGCACTAGATGAACATTTGACTTTCAATGCAGAGTTCCACATCCTTAAATTTAAAAAGAAAAAACTGTTATTATCTCTCCAGCATAGATATTTCTTATGTTTGCTCTGGACTCTACATCAGCAGTTTAGGTCTTGTGTTTATTATGTTTGTCTTTTATTTTTTTTATATAGTTTTAATTTCCACTGTTTTTGAATAATAATTCATGGTAAAATTTGACTTTATGTTCTAATTTTACTTGATTCCTAAAAAATAACATTTTACTTTTTCACAAGCTTTTTAACTTTTGAAAGAAATATTAAATTTTAGATAACATTCTTTATCTTATATGTGGATTTTATTCTTGTTATAGTTGAAAATAATTATTAGGAGAGTATTTATTTACTATTTGTTTGTTCCCTACATTATCTGCCTCCATCAGATAACTATCTTTTTTTTTTTTTTAATCTTCCATTGAGTTGTCTTTATGTATTTAGTGACAGTTGGTCTTTAAGAAGAGTTAACTGTGAAGCATGCTAATAGTAACAATTAGAAAATAGAATCTTCCAATAGAAATAATAGCATAAGTTCATTTTTCAGTGAATCCTTTGTCCCTTGAACATGTGGAATGACTACTACAATGTTTTAAACAATAGCTGAATTTTAAAATAGTGTAAATATCACTGTGACCCAGAAGTATTCAAAAACTACTACAATACATGGGGATAAAGTTCTGAGTTCTGAGTGTATGTGCCAGAAGTGGCAAGCCTTATGAGTAAAGGGAAGAAAAAACCTCCATGTGAGTTGGGGAACCTGGGCCCAAAGACAGTGCCTTGAGTGGGCTCTCTCACTGAAGAAATTGAGAGAAGTTCTGCCAAGTATTTCTAAGTTTACAGCTTTGCCTCATGACCGGGAACTTAACAAATATTTTAGCTGACTCTGCATAGGTAAGTGATAGCTCTTCTCGGTGGGATGAGAAATCAAGACTGCCCTCTTAACCCTTCATACTTAACTAGAGCTCTTGGACTAATTAGATGCACTCGTGGGAACTCTACATTGGAGAAGATAACTGGAAAGGGAGGGAAAGAGAAAAAGAAAATGAAACAACAAAACTCACAATTTGCTGTTGTTTAGTCACTAAGCCGTGTCTCATTCTCTGTGACCCTATGGACTGTAGCCCGCCAGGCTCCTCTGTCCATGGGATTTCCCAGGCAAGATTACTGGAGTGGGTTGCCATTTCCTTCTCCAGGGCATCTTCCTGACCGAGGGATCGTACCTGTATCTCCTGCATTGGCAGGTGGATTCTTTACCACCCAAAGCAAAATAGAAATATATAAATATAAAGTAAATCTAATATTAGCAGAGTCAACAAAATGCAAAATCAACAGAATAAAGTCCAGATGAGGTTACTGTTATAGAACAGTATGACAAAGCTTTATAACAAATATAATTATAAAGTTTTAAAGAAAATAGAATGACTTACTTCCATTAAAGCACACACACAAGATACTACAAAACAAAGCAGCAGTAAAAAAATAAAAAAAATAAAAAAGTTTATTGAGAAATTTTGAAAATAGAATATGGGAAACTGAAATTAAATAAAATGTTACAAAAATGAGATAAATTATAGACTGAATAAAGTCAAAGGAAAACATGCATGAACAGGAAAATAGTACTTAGGAATTCACTCAGAGAAACAATTCACTCTTAATGTCATGAGATTAATTCAGGCATTATTTCCCAAACTGAGATACACATAAAGATATTCTTGACAAAAAAATGGGACTGTGCTCCCTTATGAATTTGACAGGCATTGCATGCTATATCTCTCACTCTTGGAGATGCATAATTTATATAGGCATATCAAAGTCTATGTAAAATATTTCATGAAAAATAACTTTATTTCATATTTCCCCTAAACTATTGGCCTTTTGCAACCCATGGACTGCAGCCCCCCAGCTTCCTCTGCCCATGGAATTCTCCAGGCAAGAATACTGGAGTGGGTTGTCATTTCCTCCTCTAGGGGATCTTCCTGACCCAAGATTGAACCCGGGTCTCCTACATTGCAAGTAGATTCTTTACTATCTGAGCTACCACGGAAGCCCTAACTATTGGATACTGGATTTTATTTCTAAATACATAATGTATTTTTTTAAAGAGCTAATGCCTTGTTATGCCAAATGTTGTAGCTTTTCTCCTTCTTTCCCTCTGTCTCTCTTTCCCCTTCCCTTCCCTTCCTGTCTCTCTCTTTCTCCCACCTTCCCTCCCTTGTTCCCTCTTTCAGTTTCTCTCTCTCCCCCTCCTTCCCTCCCCTTCTCTCTGTCTGTCTCTCTTCCCCCTCTAACTCCCTCCTTTCCTCCCTCCATCCCTCTCTCTTTCTCCAGCTCCCTGCCTCCTTCCCTTTCTCCCTCTCTCTCTTTCTCCCCTTCCCTCCCTCATTCTTTCTCTCTCTCTTTCTTTCCCTCCCTTTCCCCCTCCTTCCCACCCCTTCTTTCTGTCTCTCTCTCTTCCCCCTCTATCTCCCTCCTTTCCTCCCTCTATCCCTCTCTCTTTCTCCAGCTCCCTGCCTCCTTCCCTTTCTCCCTCTGTGTCTCTCTCTCTTTTTCTCCCTCATTCTCTTTATCTCTCTGTTTCTCTCTCTCTCCCTTGCTCCCTCCCTTTCCCTCTTTCTCTGACTTTCTTTCTGTCTCTCACTGTCTCTCTCTCTTTCTCTCTGCATCTGTCCAAAAAAAAGAAAATATTGTAATATAGTTTAAAAAAAAATCCAGACTGAGAATGATAAAACTAGGATTTTAATTTGACTTCTGTCACTAAAACACTATGTAATACCTGTTACTATTTTTTTTCTAAAAAAAAGAAAATAGAGTAACAGTTTTGTATCTTTTATAACTTTAATGTTAATTTTTATAAATCAAATATGCCATTTCAATGATATGTGACAAACTGAAGTGAGTGACGCTTTGGTGGAGAGTAAGAAAATGTTTTCCCTGTTCTCTACAAGTGACACATGTGGGCAAATATCCTCTTGATATCCAGGCATGTTAGACCTTGTACTCGGAGGTGACCAGGCTGAGCATGAGTGGACTTCAAAAAGAAATCTTGAAAGGGAGGAATCTTGCCTGTCAAGGACACTACAAAATAAAACAAGCAAGCAAATATAAAATGTTGAGGAAGCCTATGCTGAAATGGGGGGCAGTATTCAAGATGGTTACTCTTACAAAGACTCCGAAGCCAAAATGAAACTTACAGACATTAAAGTAGACCCAGACTTCGTTACCACAAAGCAGAGAGATTCCTCGCACTTGATAACCTGTTAGGAAAAGTTAAGTTTGCTAGTTCTTAAACCTAGGACTTGGCATTTGAATAAGCACAAAGGGCTTCCCTGGTAGCTCAGCTGGTAAAGAATCTGCCTGAAATATAGGAGACCCCAGTTAGATTCCTGGGTGGGGAGGATCTCCTGGCAAACGGATAGGCTACCCACTCCAGTATTATTGGGCTTCTCTGGTTGGTCCGACTGAGCGACTGAACTGAACTGAACTGAACTGGTTGCTCAGATGATAAAGAATCCACCTGCAATGTGGGAAACCTGGGTTTGATCCCTGGGTTGGGAAGATCCCCTGGAGGAGGGCATGGTGACCCACTCCATTATTCTTGCCTGGAGTGTCCCCATGGACAGTGAAGCCTGGCAGGCTAAAGTCCATGTGGTCATAAAGAGTCAGACACGACAGAGCAACTAAACATAGGGTTGTTATATACATTGACTGTTAAAGAAACTCAATCATTACAAACAGGGGAAGGGACATAACAGGGCACATGCTAAATAGTTGAAGTGGGTAGGTCAATTATAGTCATTCAACAGAGCAGGATAAATACAGTGTCCTAGAAGGATAGGTTCCAATCTTCAGTCACAATTTAAACAAATAATGGACACTGTCCAGGCTGAAGTAAAGGGGATTCTCATCAGTGGATAGAGCACAGAAATGATAGAAGATCCAAATTACCAAGAAGAGCAATCAAGGACTACTTATTGGATTAGAGATTCAGTCTCTTAAGTTTTGGCTCATAGAAAATCTCCACTGGATAGTATTTTGGCATACCATCCCGGAGCAGAGTTGCAGAAATGGTTTTAGGATACTAAAGTAGAATTATCAAGTATTTGCAATATCAGATGGAAAAGACAGCATGGGCCATGAATATGCTAAGGATTAAGCTTATTTAAAGCAGTCAGATGCCATTTGATGATCTTGGTTTCTATCTTCCTTCATGATCTACTCTTTATGCATTTTGTTTTATGCTTTACAGTTTGGAGATCCTTCTCCTTGATAGATAAAATAGGAGTTAAATAAGAGATGAATGAATCATTCTGCCTTTGCTGTCATTTTTAACAGTACCTTATCTACCCTAAGCCATGTTCTTCTTCCACTTCTGTGCAGAGTAAAATTACCATTTACCTGAATTCTATATTTGTTCCTTCTTTTCACCTCCTTCTGGTTTTTTTTGCTTTCCAAGTAAGTTTCTTAAAGGTACAAGGGCTCTTTTCAGCATGTCTACTCGTTTGCATGTTCCTCTTCCTATCTTTGGCACATGTCCTTTAGAACATGACTTCATCACTTAATTCCCATTTTAGTCACTCTGCTCCAATAGAGGAGAGTTGAAAATATAGAGGGGAAGTAAGAATATATGTAATCAGCTAGTATTTTTCTCTTTCAGAAAATGAATACATGTATCAAGCATCAGAAAAAAACATATACAAATTACCCAATGATAGCTGCCATAAAGAATATAGGATCAGTATGGAACTGAGGAAAATAAAAGTAATTTTTTTAAAATCATTGCTCCCTCTATGAAGGCTTCTAGAAACATAACTGATAATGGACAGGAAGCACAGGGAAAGAGGCAAGAGTCTGAATATGATGGAGTAAGGCAAAATCTACACAATAAGCTGCAGAGCCCATGTTGCTTGCTTACTGGCACCCTCACCAGACAGATCAGGAGGACTAGGTTAACTACTAAAGACTGTGTGTTTCTTTCTAGAAGATATTTGTTCAAAGACGATGTGGTCATCTTTCTCTAAGTCTCCTGTCACCGCAGCTCTACTAATCAAGGTCTCCTGCTTATCACAGTCACTTATGGAAGCTTATTGTTTCCTCATCCTTGTGAAAGGCAAATTTATCAGCAAGGCGAGGCATGAAAATGCCATACACTGCCTTTTTGCAGATATGGACTTTTTATAGATTTATTTATGTATGTATTTATGTATTCATTCAAGTGTCCAACAGTGGCATCTATGTGTTGAATTCCTTTAGTTACAGAAATGAAATATCATTGCCCTCATTTAGCTTATAGTCTAAGAAGAAAAAAGATATTACACAATTACAATTGTGATAAGCCTTTGAGGAAAAGGTGATTATGCTATTAGTACATTTGATAAGAGGACCCAAGCTTATTTGAGTGAAATTTTAGCTGACCCATTTGATGAATGAATAGAATTAGCTGAGAAAAGGGAAGGGAGACACTATAATAAGAAAGAATAGTCATAATGAGGTCCAGAAACAGGAGGGAATACAATATTTTAGAACTGATAGAATTCATGCTGTTATGGAACAAGGATGAATTGTTTAACAAGACATGAGAAAGTCTCAAAGACTCAGAAGTTCTCATATGATTGAAGGTATTTCAGCTTATGTGAAAGTGTTTGGAATTTAATAGGAATTGGAAGTTATCTAATAACCTAAAAAAGAAGGTGTCTTGAATGGATTTATTTCAAAAATATTTTATTTGTTGCTGTGCACAGATGTGAAAGAAATCACCTAAGGAGCAATTGCGAGAAGCCAGAGGAGATGGAATGCTAGAATGTAGATAGCATGGTAGTAGTAAGGGAGTTATTTCTATTTTGACTGTGGGATTGCAGTGCTGACGGATAGCCTAGCTATTATTGGAATGTGAATAAGAAGGAGAAGGGAGAAGATCTTAGTACTGCTTAATTTTATTTACATTGGATCAACTAAAGAGCTTCTAGTAGAAGAAAAGGGAATAGAACAAAAAGTGTGGTTGAGCAAGAACATAAATTGGGCAAAAGAGAAGAGAAAATTTAAGAAGGTATAAATAGAGAGATGAAAGAAAGATTTTGAGGTAAGTATGTACGATGTATATGATGCACATACTCACAAATCTCTCTCCCTTTCTCTCACCCCATTTCTTTCTCCCTCTCTCTCTCTCTCTCATGCATGCACATAGCATATTCCATGAGCAAAAACAAAAATTTTAAAAATACATTTTCATGTTTTTTGGTAGGTTTTGAAAAATTTTAATAAAGACAAGTTGATTAGATGTTTTACATAAAATTTAATCTAAGACTGAACTGTTTAGGCAACTCAGTTTTCTTCAGGTTACAGATAAGACTGAGTGACTGATTTGATTTGAATTTTGAGGAAAAGGAGATCATTGAGTGTAGTACTCAGTTTTCTAACTTAAATAATTATCTTTTGCTGAGAAAAATAAGAAGATAATTGAAAAGCTCTCTCTCTGTCTCTCACTCCTACATTTTAATTTCCTTGTGTGTCGTTTTTGTGATCTGTATTACAATAACTATAACTACGTGTTTTGTCTAGTGATTTTCAATATAGTACCTTCTCACAATGATTTCACTTGGCGATTTTTTTTTTTATTTAATCACCAAATTGCTTTTTGCTACACTATATCAGACAAATTTGAGGATTTCTGTTCAGAAATATAATAGATTCTCTGATTGCATTGCTATTTCCTCATGTCCTTTATTTAAACACATTTTTTTTTTCTTAAGACATAGTCTTCATTTGTTATCTTCTAATCATTTCCCTGGCCTCACCAAATTTCAGTGACAGTTTCATCACTGCATTTACATGCTTATGTCATATTTCAAATGCATTCTTTAGACAGTAAGAATTTGGTGTGTTGGAATAGATGACCACTCTTTTTCTATTCCTTTTTTCTTCTATTTCCTATTAGTTTATTTTTTTTCTTTCTTTCAACAAAATTTACTGTTTTCTATGTACTAAATAACTAGTATTATGAAAATGGCCAAGGTTTCTTTTCATACATTAACATCCTAATCAGAAAGGAAGAGATAGAAAATAAGCATGAAAAGAGTGGTCACATGCTATTCAGATGAATAAAATAGGTTGATATCTTTGTGACTTGAAAGCTACTTTAGCTTTCCAGGGAGGTGACATTTAAGATGATAATGGAATAAGAGGCCATGCAAAACCTTGTGAAGGTCAGGAGGGATAACATTCCGGACAGAGGAGATTGGCCTAAGGCAAGAATGAGTTTGGGTTGTGTAAGGAAGAAAAAAAAAAAAAGAAACAAAATGACTTCCCATTAGGATGGCAAGAGGAAGAGAGATTAGAGATGAGGGTCAGCACACTGAGAGCTTTGTGGGCCAGGGTCAGAGATGAGTATTTGCCCAAATGAAATGGTACATCCTGGGAACAGTCTGAGCAGGCAAGTGGTATAATCTGGTTAAAAAAGTCCATGTAGTGGTCTTTTGGAGGATGACTTGAATATAGACATGTGAAGCTGCTGGAGGCCAGTAGATATTTATTCTTAGAGTTTTGGTAAAAGATTATTAATCCTTCAATTAAAATGACAATGGATGTTTAGAGGAGTGAACCAACTTGAAAAACACTTTGGAGGAACAATCGATGAGACTCATTAGAGAGGACATGGTAGGCTGAGTAAAAGAGGCAACGCGGATGATACCTAGATTCTCTACTTGAACAACTGAGGGGATGGAAGGTTTTTGTTTTTTCTCTCTTTTTTTTTCTGAAAAATCTTTTTTTTTTTTCCCATGAAAAATTAGGAATTGCCTTTCTCTGTTTTGGCCAGATTAATTTTGGGATAGCTGCTAGCCAGTCATGTAGAATTTTAAAATATTAGTTGGATAATCTAAACTTGTGTTTAGGGAAAGCCTAGGATAGAGATAAGGTATTTGCAAATTGCTATATGGACACAAAGTAGAGCTTTGAGAATATGAGAATGAAGAAGATCAACCGGATATGCTGGAAGAGTGAATGGAGATGAGGAGCGTGTCGGGGATAGATCCTGGAGTTTATCAACGTTAAATATCAAAAAGAGGCACAGAAACATGGAGAGATAGAGACTAAGGAGGTAAAAGAAAACCCTAGTAAGAGGATAATGTGTCCCCATTGTGGAAACTGAAGGAGAAGATGATATTTTAAAGAGGAGAGATCTTTTAATAGTTGATCCTTACTGATCGATAAATAGTATACATCAGTGCATGTCCCATGGGACATGTTCTAAATAGACTAATATCTTCATGGGAAAATTGTTCAGTATTTGCTCATCTATACTAATTTTTTTTTTTCAGGACTCTAGCTCTCTCCCATTGGTGGTTTAATTTTTTTTTTCCTTTGTTCATCAAAATCAGGTGCAAGAAAATCCTCAGGACAGTAATTCTGCTCAGGGTAGTAAAGATTCTTCCCAGTTTCTCTCTCTCTTTTTTTTTTTGTTTGATTTGTGCTCCTAGGCAAATCAGCAATGAAGAGCAGCTGGTAGGATTGGCAAATCAGTAGAGATTATAGATATCTGCTTAGGCCTCATAGAGATCACAATATTTGGAGTCAGAATTGGAACTGAGTCTCATTTCTGAAACTTACTCTGAGCCTTGGGGTCAAACTACCATACCTATCTAAGATAAGAATCTCAATTGTGAAGTAAGGTCAAGGAAATCTACCTCCTAGGGCACGTGTGAAGATAAAACAAGATAATAAATGGTAAATGCTTAGCACAGTGTCTGGCACATGGTAAGTGCTTCATAAATGTCAACTACTACCAATAAATATTATGACTGCAATTTCAAAACTGATTCATGAAAGGAGAAGAGAACAGGAACTGGATCAGAGAAGCGCAAAGATTCTGTGGAAGGAGGAATAATGTGGGTAAACAAAGGGCAACAGGGTAGAAGAATCTGTTTTGAATCAAACAGAGGTTACTCAAAGAGCCAACCAGCAATCTCATTTAGTTACATTTTCATTTCTCAGTGAAACCACAGAAGAGGAATGGGTTTGCCTCCACAATTTCAGAAGAAAACTCCTGGTAAAACTCGTTTCTCGTGGGATCAAAGAGTGCTTACTGAGTAGCCAGCCCTCCCCGGGTTTTCTGTGCCGTATTTACAAGTCAGCTGCGGCTGTCCAAATTCTCTCACAATGTGTTCCATCCGCAGTTTTAATTTAATTCCCTTTCCTTTCTCCTCTTTTCCTCTCCACATTGTCTAAGTGCTAATAATAATAATTCAATTTAATAACATCCATCCTCAAAGAGTACTCAAGCCCATCCGGTCCTCAAGGACACCTAACCCTTCCCGAGCTCACCTCTCAGCTTCTTTATCACACTTGAAGCACATCATAAACTACATCTTCCCCAGACCTTGTCATAAAGGGTGAGGCTAGCATTGCAGGAATGAAGTCAGGAAATATAACCTTGAACTGGTTTATCTCCTCTCCTCCCTGCCCTTCTCCTCCCCCCTGCCTCTCCTCTTCTCTTTGACCAGTACTTTTCCTTCACAGCCAGAAAGGAGAAAAACTTAAACTCCTTTTCCCAGTGGGGCTCCCTGGAATGACTCACTTTCTGTTTGGCAATTGAAGGCTGATCTAATGTGAAGGAAGCTCGGCATTGATAGCTGCCTCGACAGTCATTAATTTGCTAATAGAAATTGCTTTTTGATGATGCAGGTCAGGATGATGGCCTCTAGTTTGTGAATAGAGAAATTGAAACATGAAATGTTAAATGCCTTCTACGCAGTGACAGTGCTAAGAATAAGTGAGAGAAAGGACCCACTTATCTGGCATTCGGGTCTCTGAAAACTTTAGTTTTTGAAATACAGGAAAAGAAAAGGAAAAAGTGAATATAACATCTATGAACAGCCAAAATAATTATAAAAATGTGTGCTTAGAAGCACCTGTGCACTTGACTCACAGAATTGTGCTAGATTAATTTATTGTCAGTTGACACACAATTTTAACAACATTGCACACTTTGCCTCCAAATATATTAAAAAAATTAAACCCAGAAATAACTTCAAATAATAGTTGAAAATTTTAGAATGGAACTATTGTTGTTAGATCTTTATTTTCATTAGTTGGATCATTCTTTTGACCACATTACGGATGAGAGACCTAGGATTCTGAGAAGTTATATCATGTAAATTAGGTCACAGAGAAGGTTGAAAAGACAAAATATAACTTCTGTATATATAGCATCCTAATCCATCTGTCTGAAAACAAAAAATATATTATCTACTACATGAAGTTGCTTTGAGTTCGTGTGTAGATGTATAATACAGAGTTATGGAAAGGTAAATAGAAAAGATAAATAGTATTTTGCAGAAATTCCTAAGAAGGAGACATAGGCTGTCATCAGTATCTCAATGAAGGTTAATTGACAGCCAGTGAGAGACTGGGCAGTGTGGGCAGGGAATCGGGCTAATACAGGCAGTGTTCCCAATCACCACAGGGCGCTGAAGCCTCTGCTCTGAGACTACACATTTTCATTATTTTCTTTTTTAGTGAACTCCAATCCACTAGACTGTACAAGTCCAATCTACTAGACTGTAGACATTAGATTGTGTAATACTCAGTGTCACTCTGTCTTGGTATCCTTCTGCAGAAGGGCATGATGTTCTCAATCCACTGATGGATGCACTCTACTTAGACTTCCAGGGATTTGGAAGAAGTGACATCACATGGGTGGCAAATTGGGAACTGGCTACTGGGTTCTTCAGCACTTGGACATTTTCTCCTCTCAGTTACACTGATCTCTCTATTAATGATTTCTACCTCTGGAGATCCTATGTTGCTTGGCTTCCTACCATTAAATGCTGTATGGGCAATGTACCTGATAGCTCTCAGGTGAATTCTTGTATGGGAATCTCCTTGACCTGAAGAAAGTCACCTTGACAAAGGTCATACTCTTTTATGAGAGCATCTCACATTCAGCAACCTGTTCACATAAGGGTATAAACCAGTGAAACAATGACTTCCTTGTCCCCATATGGAAGAACTCTGAAAGTCAAGGATTCCCATAGTTTATATCATGGATTTGTAATTCAAGATGAAGAGCTGGAGGGAACTTCAAAAATTGGGGCTCTGCAAGTTTCGAGACTCCCAAAAAGGGGAGTCTTCTAAAAGAGAAAAAAGCATGAATGCTCTTAAAGTTTAGACTCCAGTTCCCACCCCATCTTTTCAGCTTCATTGTTTCATGAGACTATCAGGAAAGCAAGTCGGGATTATGGATTCTGATTATCAGGAAGAGACAGGGCTGCTGCCACACTATGCAGAAAAGAATGTGTTGGATACACAGGTCATTCCGTTAGAAACCTCTTGATGTCACTTGGCTCAACTTTGGTGAGTACCCAGGGCAAATCAAGACCATCAATTGTGGGAGCTCTAGCTCTTCCCACTCAGCTATATTTTACATTTCTTCAGGAAAAGAGACCCATTGGAATCCTAGAGGGGCCCACTATACAAGGTGTATCTGAGTGTAACAAGGTATTAATTATCATAAATTATAGTGGATGCTGTGGTGGTCTGCCCAGATCCCTATCCTTTAAGACAGAGACCCTCACTCTTCCAGCTTCTGGAAGTCTTGGCTGTTGACAATTCTCAGCTTAGTAGCTCTCGTGAAATTCCCCACTGCTGAAGAGCACCATCTCATGCAAGAGTACTTTTTTTTAATTCTCAGAGAGTCATCTAGTGACTGATTGATATACATCCCACAACTTTTATCTTCTGAGAGCACACCCCAATAAATTTGATGCTTGCCAATCATTGTCTCAGAGTTTATTTCCGGAGGATCCCAACCTCAGCATACCTATAAATCTCTACCTGCCCAGGGAACGTTGAGTTAAAACCAAAGCAAAGAAACAGAAAGTAATACTTTTCCCCTCCAAAAAGAAGATTCAACACAGAAAGTGTTTCCAAGTATCTATGCTTTTCCAGAGGGAGACCTATTGAGGGAAGGCATTACTTTTAGGAGGTCATTAAATCATACTTATGCTTTGCTATTCTAAGTGTAATCTAAACACTAGCAGCATCAGTGTCATCTGGGAGTTTGTCAGAAACACGGACTTCCTAACCCCATCCCAGACCTACAGAATCTCAGTGTGCACTGTGTAAAATCCCCAGAAATTTGTGTGCATATTCAAGTTTGAAAAGAACTGCTCTAGAAGAGTAATCTTGAAATTTTCTGAATAACACATTCTTATCATTTAAAAAATGAGCATGTACTTCTAATATTTATATTATGTAGAGCAATAGAACACTGTATTGTTTATTATACAGCCTGGTGGGCTGCCATCTATGGGGTCACACAGTGTTGGGCACGACTGAAGCGACTTAGCAGCAGCAGCAGCAGCATATGTATTTCATATGTGATAATATAAAACTATACAATATTTATCATTTATAATAATATTGTGTACAATTAGACTAATGTGTCATAAACATTAAAAAAGCATTCACAAATACAGAGAATTAAAAGAACAAGACACCTTCCTCCCAAGAGGGAGGGAACATATGTATACCTATGGCTGATTGATGTTGATGTATGGCAGAAACCAATACGATTCTGTAAAGCAATTATCTTTCAATCAAAAATTTAAACAATTAAGGGAAAAGCAATAAGGAAAAAATATTAAGGCCATTTTTGTACTTTGCTCCCACTCACAGACATTGTTCCACTATGGTGTGTGTTTTCCATATTGATAATTTCTGCTCTCTATGCAGACACAGTCCTGTGCATAGGTAGGGTCTTAGGAGCAGGGTTAATGGTAATATCAAGATTAGAAAAATTCAGAGATTGTTTTCTCTGTGGACTGGCAAAGGGAAGAAAATTATAGTGGTTTGAATAATTTTGGCATAGAGTGGTTGGCATAGAGTGATGACAGCAACTAAAAATGCCCCCATCTCAAGTAAACTAGCAGATTCTGGGGATAGAGAAACTTTCTCCTTTATTTTTCATTCTGTGTGATTCCAGTCCAAGATGTTCCCCAAACCTATCCATTTTTTTTCACATGGGATGTTTGCTATTTGCAGGTATCTGATTGGATTTTCAGCAGCTGCTTAGCAGGTCATTTCATTTGTCGGGTAGGCGAAGGTAATGAGAATTTATCAACCCCCAGTTCAGATTCACAAGTGATCTGTCACACACATTTCTATAAATATTGTTCTTACTTACCTGGGATCTATTTACAATTAGCAGAATATTATACACATATTTTATGCCCATATTTATATAACTGCATATATATGTACACATATATGCATATTTTATGCACACACAAATAATACATATTCAGACCAAGGTTTACAGCTCTACTCCTCATTTTTCTGGCATGCCCAAATGGACCAATACTATAGTGAAACTGCAAGTGAACTGGCATCTTCAATAATAACTTCATTGCTGCTGAGACTTAGGAGTTAGTATGGAACGTGTTCAGGACCCCTGGCATGGGAGCTGAGCTCCACTGTTCCACAAAGAAGAAGCACCCTATGATTTTTACTACAAGTGGAAGGGCAGCAAAATGAGCAAGATGAAGGGCAGCAAAAATATTCTAATTTGAAAAAATTAGAAACTTCTCAAAGTAATAACCATTGTGTCAGCTGCCTTGTCAGCCTCTCTGTCAGCAATGGAATGTTGTGCAGGAATGAGAAGAAAACAAACAAGAAAAAAAGGTCTCTTTCCAAATGCAAGATAATTAAATTATTTGAGTTAGGAACAGAAGGTCTCAGGAAGAAAAGCAAAAGGCTTTATTTTCCAATAAAGGAAGTGATGTAGGAACTGATAACCAGCAATAGTCAAGACAGTTGAATATTCTGTGTGGTGGCCAGAGGATGTTGTTCCAGAATGTTTGAACTGCACAGCTCATGAGCAGTCATTGATGAAACATTTTCTCAAACCAAGCTTTCATTCCAAACCCTGGTAGAGATCTGTGTGGAGGGAACAGTGAATTTCAATTCATGACCGCTGTTCAAGTTCACTCCATCAGTCCTTCTCAACTCTGCACACACAGAAATGGTAAAGAATCTACAGAAAGAGAACCCATAAGAATAGACTGCTATTAGCCCAAAGTCCTTTCAGACCTGTTGTTTATGGTGACAGAAACAAGCTGTGGAATCCAGGGAATAAGCTATTATGGCATAAAAAGGAGTAGAGGGCTTTAGTCAGGATGGGGCATGGGTCTTTCCTTAGTGCTACAGTGGCATTTTTGTCTTTGCAGGGAAATTAAAAAATTAACTCCTAGATTACTTCATGTAATTATTCTTTTGCTGAAAGCTGTATGACTAGAAGGGCTTCCCTGATAGCTCAGCTGGCCTGCAATGCAGGAGACCCCTGTTTGATTCCTGAGTCGGAAAGATTCCCTGGAGAGTATTTTGGTCATCTGATGCAAACAGATAATTCACTGGAAAAGTCCCTGATGCTGAGAAAGACTGAAGCCAGAAGGAGAAGAGGACATCAGAGGATAAGCTGGCTGGACAGCATCACCAATGCAATGATCATGAACTTGGGCAAACTCCGGGAGATGGTGAGGGACAGGGAGGCCTGGCATCCTACAGTCCACTGGGTCCCAAAGAGTTGGATACAACTGGGTGACTGAACAACAACATAGGATGAGGAAAATGGTAGAAACAGCCATATGACACCAAACTGAATTGAGCTGATCTTTGAGTTAATCAGCAAGATGAGCAAAATCGATGTGGAGCAAAATCAAAACAAACCAAAAACGTTCACTCTAAATGAGCATGCAAATCAAAATTCCAAAAAATGTAAAAACTCAGAGAGTAAATTTGCCAGGCAGCACAATTAATATTTCAAAATATTCATTACAGATTAAATGTATTTTACTATTTGACAGATACTTAAGTTTTTTAGTCTGCTGTTAGTCTTCATTTAGTATGCTGAGGATGATCAAAAGATAACGACAACATGCCATTTATTTGAAAAAATTATGGAAACACACAGAAAATGAAAATAAGATCAGAGGTACAGGAAAAAAACAATTTGTAAGTTTGGAAGTAAAAAAATATAGTATTTTAAATAAAAATGCAACTGATATGATAACTGTAGGCTAGACTTAGTAGAAAAAGTCAGTAGTTTGAAAAATAGCCTAAAGGACAACATTTGGCATATAGGAGAGATAATTTCATAAATTATATGAAAGAAGAGTTAAAGAGAAAATATTCGTGATCTTAAGGTAGACAAAGTTTCTTAAATGTGATACCAAAATCATGTTCCATAATTAAACACATAAAAATAGATTAAGTGGACTTCATTGCATTTAAAACTTTTGCTTTGAGACAAATAAGACAATGAGAAAGCAAATTAAAGACTAGGAGAAAATACCTGCAAATCTCATATACAGAAAGGACTTGCAAATGCAATATATTATACAGAGAACTCTCGAATTTGATAGGCAGAAAACAAACAACCCAAATAGAAACTGGGCAAAAGTCTTGAGCATACACTTCACCAAGGAGTATATACAAAAGGTGAGTATATACAAAAGGTGGATATCATGTGAGTAACCACATGAAAAGATGTCAACATCAACAGCTCATCAAGAGACAAGCAAATTAACACCATCATGAGATACTACTGTACATCTATTAAGAAAGCTTAAACAAAAATTACTAATAATAACAAGAGCTAGAGAAGATGTTAAGAAACTGGCAGCCATCATATGTTGCTGGTGGGAATGTACAATACAACATGACTCTAGAAAATCATTCAGCAGTGTCCTTAAATATATATTTACCATATGATCCAGCTATCCACTCCAGAGTATTTAACATAGAGATACAAGAAAACAATGCATGAATGTTTATAACAACATTATGCATACTCATCAAAAATATGGAAACCACTCAAGTTTTTTTTCAGTAAGTTAATGGATGAGTCAACTGCAGTATGTGACTAAAAATTATTGTCAAACTGTTACACAAACTCTTGATGTATTTAACAGCTTGGACACATCTCAAAGGCATCATATTGAATAAGTCAATCTCAAAAGGTTGCATACTATATACTTCCATTTGTGCAACATTCTAAGAGAGGAAAGACTTCAGTGACAGAGAACAGAGAAATGGTAACCAGGAATTAAAGATTTGGAGAAGACATGACTATAAAGGTATAATAGCATGAGGAATTTTAGGACATTGTATAACTATTATGTATCCTGATTGTGGTGGTATATGAACATGAATCTATATACCATATAAAATCACAGAATTAAAAACCAAAAATAATCAAACCTATGTTAATTTGAAAAATTAAGTTTAAAAAAATCAGCAATGTGACAGGTATGTATGTTGCATGTTTCTGCAAGTGGTAGGTAAAGCATATATATAGAACCCTTGGAACCACCCACTAGTCAAAAAACAAGGCTAAATTATAAAGAATCAATAATATGCAAGTTGCATCCTCTCTCCAAAAGTCAACTTAAGTCAAAATAAACAAAAAGTTCACTTTGGACAAATCATGTATTTGGATATTTTGCTTTATGGAATAAAAAGAAAATGAAAATTACAGAATGCTTAAAAATGAAGGACAATGTAAGCTCAATATATCTTCTAAAATGATTGAGTGTAAGAAAATCCCTTAAACATTTAACAAGAATAGTAAGAGGGCAAGCCGAAGTAAGCTAGAGTGAAAAAACTAAATAGAAATCTAAGAACCAAGAGAGTGTATCAGTTAAATCTGAAGCTCTTACTTTGGAATTTTGGTGGTATACAACCAATATTTTGTAGTAACTATAAATGGAGAATAACCAATAAACCTTGTATAAAAATTAAAAAAACTAAAATAAATTACAAAATTCCAAAACAAATAAAAAACCCAAGCCTTTAATAAGAATAATGAAGTGGGAGAAAAGGACAGCAAAGGTATACATATATAATATTGATATAAATAAATGAGATATGATTGCATAATTACATAGAACACAGAACATCTTAAAATATTAGAGATTATGAGAAACATGCACCTGGATTTAAAAACTTAATGGAATGAAAGATATTCTGAAAACACATGAATAAGCCAAATCGAATGAAGAATAGGAAGTCTTGATAGATTAGTAATAATTATTGAATTTAAGTGTAACAATATGTTTTACCACCAAAGTTAACAACTCCAGATGTTTTATAGCAAATTTAGTAAGAAACTATGTAATTTGATAAATTCAATGTTTGGAACACAAGAATGTATTATGTTATTCTGTAATTTTTATTTGAAATATTTAAAATTAAAGAAAGTTAAAAATAAATGAAGACACTGAGATTGAAGTGGAAGACATGCCTTCAGTTTCTGCCTTTGTCTCTTCCTCACAATGATGCAAGACATCTCACATGACTGAGGCCCAGTTTTCTTGTTCTTATGAAGTTAATAGAAGGTCATCTATATGAATGTGCCTAGGACATGCATGATTTATGTTCTATAAGTATTTCTGAATCTGATCCGATCTGATCATCTCAACTCTAAAAGTTTAGAATCTAGTAATGGGCCTTATTATAAGGCATCAACACAGAGACAACAGTACTGTAAGACTGGACCAAATAAAGGCTGCTTTTGAGTCTGCAGGAATACCAGTGGAGAGCTATTTGTGGAAGATGAATGAGGCAAGATGAGTAGTTAATTATTACTAGAGTATGAGCAAATAAATTCTGAAACTGTGAAACCTAAATGTCAAAATTTGTAATTATGTAAGCATCAACCAAAGTGGGATGTCTAGAAAGAGGCCAGGGGGTGGGGGAGGGAATATGTCCTGATCTGAATGCCCCTGGGTATATGGAGCTAACTCCCTCATGCCACACTCAGAAGAGTAACCAAAACAAGTTCAGATTGATTGGGGAGCCCAAGATTCCAGGAAACTAAACAACTTTTATTGCAATGACACAAAAAAAGATCCAGGAAGCGCCAGGAGGGAAATGAATTCTGTCCTGTTCGGTCGCTAAGTCATGTCCAGCTCTTTGCAACCCCATTGACTGTGAGACACACCATCTCCGAGAGTTTTCTCATACTCATGCCCCTTGAGTCGGTGATGACATTCAATTATCTTGTCTTCTGTTGTCCCCTTCTCCTCCTACCTTCATTCTTTCCCAGCTTCAGGGTCTTTCCCAGTGAGTCAGCTCTTCACATCAGGTGACCAAAGTATTGGAGCTCCAGCTTCATCATCAGTCCTTACAGTAAAAATTCAGTATTGATTTCCTTTAGGATTGACTGGTTTGATTTCCTTACTGTCCAAGGGACTCTCAAGAGTTTCCAGCACCACTGTTTGAAAGCATCAATTCTTTGGTGCTCAGACTTCTTTATGGTCCATCCAAATCTAACATCTGTACATGACTACTGGAAAAACCATAGCTTTGGACTATACAGACTTTTGTCAGTAAAGTGATGTCTCTGCTTTTTAATACACTGTCTAGGTTTGCCATAGCTTTTCTTCCAAGGAGCAAGTGTCTTTTAATTTTGTGGCTATAGTCACTGCAGGGATTTTGGAGCCCAAGAAAACAAAGCCTGTCACTATTTCCATTTTTCCCCATCTATTTGCCATGAAATGTTGCAACTAGATGCCATGGTCTTAGCTTCTTGAATGTTGAGTTTTAAGCCAACTTTCTCACTCTCCTCTTTCACCCTCATCAAGAGGCTCTTTAGTTCCTCTTCACTTTCTGCCATCAGAATGGTATCATCTGCATATATGAGGTTATTGATATTTCTTCCAGCAATCTTGATTCCAGCTGGTGATTCATCCAGCCTGACATTTCATATGATGTACAGTATGAAAAGGGACATGAATGGATAGCTTCAAATGTGTGAAAACAAGAGAGGTGAGAGGGGGAGGGCCAGAATCTGTGTGCTGCATTGTGAGGGGATGGCACTGTGTCACTTTAAGTCTCTACCAGAACTGTCCTATGCCCCGCCATGCCTTTCCACATGGCGAGGTTTTCACAAGCAGGCCTGATAATCTCAAGAGTAATGCTATATGCGGATAAGGACCAGATGAGCCTAAATGCTCTGCCCAAACCTGACAGTGTATTTATACATTCAATTATTATCCCTTCATCATGATATGAAAATAAATTTGATGTTTTTAGTCCTCTGATGATGGATCCAAAATAGAATTCCCTGTGAATATGAGTCCAAAGTGGTGTTTAAATATTTCGGAAACTTTTAGAAAATGTTGTAAAGTTGGGACTTTGTGGTTCGTGATAGAGAGTCTTGGAGGTAGGCTCTACAATAGCAGCAGAACGAGCCTGGCTTCACCCACGTGACACTCCTAGTGTAACAACAGCTTTGTCTACCACCATCATCAATTGTACAGCTGCCATCTGCATGGTGTGGTGCTAATTTGCTATGTACATTATCTTAATCTTCCCAGTGTTTTTACAGATCAGATGACTTTTTTAAAAATTTACATTTAGCAGATATAAAATGCATCTCATTTGGCAAATGTGATTTATTGTACAGTCACATAGCCTATAATTTCAATTCAGAGGAGTGAATCTATCCTGCACATTCTATTACTCTGCGTCCAAAAGTGAGAGTGGAATAACAATCACGAACCAATTCTGTTCCTCTCCTGTGTGAATTCTGTGCCTTTTCTTTCTATGTCAGTAGATTTATCTTGCTAGTTAGATTTCATTCTGGGACAATCCTAAAATCATCTGCCTGGTGGTCAGTGACATGGTAGGTACTGGCTTAGCATCATCCTAGGATAAAAGAGATGCTCAATGAAGGCTACAACTTTTAAAGCCTACATAAGTGAGAATCTGTTATCTGACAAGTCTCACCGTGTGTTGGAAACAGTATTGCACCTAAGAACCAAAGACCCTAAACTCAGTGGGCCCTACAATTTTCTCTAACGCTGCCTCCACGTGCTCAAAGATCCACAAGCAGGGTCCATTCTTTCAAGTCCACATCTGAATGTTCTTCTCATACTTGTAATTCCCCTTCTGGTTTAGAGCTTCTTATTTCCCTCTCTAGCCTTGATTAGAGTGTATAAATTTATGTCACCATGCACAGCATTTCTGCCCTCCCCTGCCACTGTTTTGTAATTTGAAATGAAGTTGCTGAGGAAAGAACACAGCCTTTGCAAATGGCAGGAATATGGGTGAATTGCATTTCTGACTCTTACTACCCATTAACCTTAGAATATCATACACTATGGAATCAGAGAGATCCAATTCAAATCTCAGATCTTCTCCTTTGTTGTAGAGTCTTAGGGAAACAATGTATCTAAACCTCACTTTCTGCCCTTTCAACTGGGGATAATACTACTGGCATTAATTACACCATGGGACCAAATAGAAATACCGTACATGTAGAGTAGCTAGCATGCTCTGACTGTTTGATAAATGATAGCTTTTACTATTAAACTTTATGTCAAGCACTTGACCCAACGCCCAACAAATGTCATGTCAGCTTTATTTCTTTTCCATCTTCTTAAGCATATCTTGAGTATACCCTTCACATTCTGACTACAACTTTAATCTGGACACTATGATTGCTGCTCTACTGAGCTTCCACGGACAGCCCTGGACTAGGTCAGCATTTTCAGTCTTCATCCTGCCCCAGTACTTTTCTAGCTCCATCTCCCATGGTGAACTGGTAGCTTAAAGGCATAACTCACTGAATCCTAGTATTTGAGCCACAAGTTACCACGCAAGACTCTTTTCTATATATTAATTATCAGCTTTTCTTGGTGGTGGTTGTTGAGAGGTCATGAAAGTTCTACATATAAATAAATAATTAATCTTCCTGCAGGTCCTATTAGTTTCCTAGGGCTTCTAGGAAACAAATTCACCTGAGCTTGGTGGTTCAAAACAACATAGATTTATGATTTCATTGTTTTGGAAACCAGAAGTCTGAAGTCAAGGTGTTGGCAGGGCCATGCTCCCCCTGAAGTTTCAAGAGGAGGCTCCTTCTCTGTCTCTTCAATCTTCTAGTTTCTCCCAGAAATTCTTAACTTCCTTGGCTACTTCACTCTTACCAACAACCCTTCACATCGCTTCCTCTTGCTTGTGTGTCTCCATGTCTTCTTTACCTTATGTATCTCGTAAGGGTGCCTCTTAATGTACTTAAGGCACATGCAACTTATCCAGAATAACCTCCTCATCTCAAACTCCTTAATTTAATTACTCAGGCAAGTAACCTTTTCTAATTAAGTTCACATTCACAGGGTCTGGGATTTAGGAAAAGGATGTATTATTTTGAAGATCACTAATCTATTCACTGTACTAGAGAGATGGGAAAAAAATGGAGAATAAATGGACGTATGTCCTCCCCAGGGGAGATTTGTATATAGCCTAAAGAAGAGTTAGACCCAAAAAACACAGACTACCAGGACACACTTTCCTTTCTCATCCCTCAGGTTCGACTCTAATGGAAGAATCAGCCTGTTGAGGTACCATTTAAAGAGCTGCATAAAATCACATCTCAGACAAAACAATCAAGGTCTTAATTGACCTCTCTGTTGAACTTGTTTCTTCTAAGAATACTTTACACAAGTGCTTGTTTTTCTGGTTTTAGGCCATCGATCCTAATTTGCCCACACTCTGATCACTTGAAATAATTCCTTTCCTTACTCCTTACCTATTTTGAGCATTTATGTTCAGTTATCCTACCCCCTACCCACTGTCATCATTGCTGTAGGCTGGATATATGAAGTTCTTTGAATAATCTTTCTCTGTAGGTCATATCCTCTAATCCTTTTTATCATTTTTGGATCCTCTCCAATTTATCAATGTCTCCTTCTAAAACAAGCAGCCAAAATGCTACCAGAAGTGTTGTGCATCTTGTTTTTAAACAGAGAGATAACAGATATTCACAAAGAAGTCAGGGGATTTTCAGAAACATATTCTGGAATTAAATCACACGTATTAAGTCAGCCTTTCCCAGTGCTTTATGCTCTTCACTCCTTCACCAACTGCATTAATTTCTCCAACCATCAGGGGAAAGGGATAAAACAGACAGTTATGGGTGGATCAGTTACGTCTAAAAATAATAGTAGCTGCCATTTATCCAATGTTCACTATGTGCCACCATGTGTGCTTTGCATGTAGTTATCACCTCATAGGATCCTGTCTTTTTTCAGTTACACAGGTGAGAAAACCTAGGCTGAGAGAAAGTAAGAACTTTGTGGATACATATACAGTGTTAGGTGACTTCCCTCATGGCTAAGTTGTAAAGAATCAGCCTGCAATTCAGGAGCCGCAGGAGATGCAGGTTCAATCCCAGGGTCAGGAAGATCCCTCGGAGGAGGGCATGTTTACCCACGCCAGTACTCATGCCTGGAGAATCTCATGGACAGAGGGGAATGACAGGCTATAGTCCATGGGGTCCCAGAGTCAGATATGACTGAAGAGACTTAACAGGCATGCATAACCACAGTGTTAAATCTTGATGCACAGATTCACTCCCAGGTTTTGTTGCAGAATCTGTTATCCATAATATCCATAATACTTCAACTCAGTAAACACTAGAACATATTTTAAACCACTAAGGAAACACTAAGAATACTACTTCATTTAAAGGATAGTTCATTAAATATTCAGTTTCCTGGCTTCATTAAGCTATTTTATTCTCTCCAAAATGATTTGCTTGTCTAGATTTGGCCTTTGAATCAAGACTAACCTTTCTAAAGGGTCATTACCCTAAAAGATCATTTAATCTATACCCATGCCTTGGGGGTGCCATTCAGGAAGGTAATTCTTCAATGTCAATAAAGCATTCTCTTTGCAACTTTAACTCTGTTTCTTTTCAAAACTCTTTTACACAAGTGTGAAGCGAATCAGCTAACAATGGGTTTCAATAAAGTCAATACATACACATCAATCAACTATTCTACCCAATCCTGATCTGAGTTCTACCAGCTTTACAAGGAAAAAATTGTGTGTGTGTGTGTGTGTGTGTGTATATATATATATATATATGTATATATATATATATATATATATATATATATATATAACTTTTGTTAAGGAAATAGGTCTTACAGAAGATAAGGCTCGAGAAATTATTAATGGGAAATTCTCAAGATGGTCCATGAATCAGGGTGACACTTTATGGCATAGACTGTGGATTTGTATACCTGTTTAACAAGAAATACTTCAGAGGCTTAAAAATTGCATTCCATGAGTCCATTCCAGGCCAATTGGATCAGATTCTTGGACTTGGTAGTTAAAAAAAAAAGTTTAAGATACTTAATATTATCAGTCAGATTTGTGACTATAGACTACTGGCAGAATACAAATTCAAAGAAAGGATACTAAAGTTATAATAATGAGATTGATATCTTTACTGTTCTTTAGTGTTTTCCATTTTCAAAGTAAATTTCCACCAACTATTTCATTTGACCTTTGCAATTAACAAAAATGTTGTTTTATAGCTTAGCTCAAAGTACTAAATTCCTATTCAGGCCCTACCCTAAGTCACAAGAGTGTTAACTGACAATGCTGGGCTGTAGCCTGGGCCTCTAAATAGCTAGCCTAGCCCTTCCTAGTCAGAGAAGCTGGTAGCCTTAATCAAGGAATGACGAAGCTAGTAAGAAAAGAATCCTATTTGGGAAGAAATAAAAAAACTGAAGCAGACTCTAGTCCTGCTTCTCACTTGCTACATGGTCTTTAACAACTCATCTTATCTTTCCAAGCCTTACACTGATAATGAACATAGGCTCTAGACTCACATCACCCTTGGCCAAACACTGATTCTATCACAATAGTTGAGATACCATAGACTAGTTACTTAATTTTTCTGTGCCTTAGAGTTCTCTCCTGAACAATAGGTTATTGTGAACATTAAATGTGCAGATATATGTTATATATGTATATACACACATACACATAGAGCTATATATACACATATGAAGAGAGAAAGAAGGGATTGGGGGAAGGGAGAGGGAGAACGCTAGAACAGTTCCTATGAAGTCCTGAATATCTCATTAAATATTCAGTTCAGTTTATTTGCTCAGTCATGTCTGACTCTGTGACCCCGTGGACTGCAGCACGCCAGGCTTCCCTGTCCATCACCAACTCTCAAAGCCTACGCAAACTAATGTCCATCGAGTCGGTGATGCCAGCCATCTCATCCTCTGTCATCCCCTTCTCCTCCTGCCTTCAATCTTTCCCAGCATCAAGGTCTTTCCCAATGAGTCAGTTCTTCGCATCAGGTGGCCAAAGTATTGGAATTTCAGCTTCAGCATCAATCCTTCCAGTGAATATTCAGGACTGATTTCCTTTAGGGTGGACTGGTTGGATCTCTTTGCAGCCCAAGGTGCTCTCAAGAGTCTTCTCCAAAACCACAGTTCAAAAGCATCAATTCTTTAGAGCTCAGCTTTCTTTATAGTCCAACTCTCACATCATTCATGACTGCTGGAAAAACCATAGCTTTGACTAGATGGACCTTTGTTGGTAAAGTAATGTTTCTGCTTTTTAATAGCTATCTAGGTTGGTCGTAGCTTTTCTTCCAAGGAGCAGGTGTCTTCTAATTTCATGGCTGCAGTCACCATCTGCAGTGATTTTGGAGCAACCCCCTCCCCCCCAAATAAAATCTCTTACTGTTTCCATTGTTTCCCCATCTATTTGCCATGAAGTGACGGGACTGGATGCCTTGATCTTAGTTTTCTGAATGTTGAGTTTTAAGCCAACATTTTCACTCTCCTCTTTCACTTTCATCAAGAAGCTCTTTAGTTCCTCTTTGCTTTCTGCCATAAGGGTGGTGTCATCTGCGTATCTGAGGTTATTGATATTTCTCCCGGCAATCTTGATTCTGGCTTGTGCTTCATCCAGCCTGACATTTTGCATGATGTACTCTGCATATAAGTTAAATGAGCAGGGTGACAATATACAGCCTTGATGTACTCCTTTCCCAATTTGAAACCAGTCTGTTGTTCTATGCCCAGTTCTAACTTTTGCTTCTTGATATTCATACAGATTTCTCAAGAGGCAGATCAGATGGTCTGCTATTCCCATCTCTTTAAGAATTTTCCACGGTTTGTTGTGATCCACACAGTCAGAGGTTTTGGGGTAGTCAATAAAGCAAAATTAGATATTTTCTGGAACTCTCTTGTGTTTTTGATGATCCGGTAGAATTTGGCAATTTGATGTCTCATTCCTCTGCCTTTTCTAAATCCAGCTTGTATATCTGGAAGCTCACGGTTCACCTGCTGTTGAAGCCTGGCTTGGAGAATGTTGAGCATTACTTTGCTAGCGTGTGAAATGAGTGCAATTGTGTAGTAGTTTGAACATTCTTTGACATTAAGTATTAATTTAGGGGAATTAACCAAGTAAGTGAAAAGTTTCAATTAGCCATAGATGTTTTAACACTGACTTTTAGGAAAAAAATGCTAGAGAATAAAATCATATGTGTTGAATATATTCTAAATAAAAATTTCTGATATAATCATTATTTCCCAATTTTTTAAGAAAAATATATTCATTTAGCATTTAGAGGCTACATAGCATGTGCCAGACACTGTGCTAAATATCTCACATGCATTACTCCCCTTAATCCTCAACACCATCCCACGACCTGTGAACACTCTTTCATCCTCATTTTACAGATAAGGAAACGGAAGCTTAGAGAAGCTAAGTAAATTGCCCAGAGTCACAGAACTGGTGAGCAGAGCTGGTCAGGGATTAGTTCACAGGTCATCTGTATCCAGACTCTGCCCTCTAAACCAGCCCCTAACTGCTTGTGTATGAGCAGCACATGCACAATTTCCAAATAGAAGAAGCTTATCCTTCATACTTGCCCCTTCTTTCTGATTCCTTGTCATCATCGCCTTTGCTTTCCATTCCCTCTCAAATTCCACCGGCACCCACACACACCGTCAGTCTTTAGTAGTGTCTTTAGCTACATAAACTCTATCTTATCAACCCCCTTCTCAGACCAGCCCTTAATAGAATTGATCCATATGCTGAAAATTACTTCCTGCTTCACAATGAAATTGTCATTTTCTGTTCTTAGCCAGGTAATGAATGCAGAGAAATATGACTATGTAAGTCACAGTGAGGAATGTTTCATAATAGAAAGATAATCTTTACATTTCTGGAGAAATTTGTTTTCTAAAAAAGCATTGGTTAACTGAACTACATCTTTACTTAGAGGAGTGTTAGACTATGAAATGGGGAAATGGAGGATTTGGCCTGGATTAGGGAGATATTCTGAGGTAAAAGGCCCTACAGAGCCTTTCACAGAACCTCCAGATACCTGTTTAAAAGGGAGGCCACAGCCATATTCCAAGAATTCACACATTTGAAAGCGAAAGAGTGAATGTGCCCACGTAACACTGGTGTTTGGAGGACGACTCTCATAATTTTATTAAAGAAGCCACAAAGTGATGGCAGATTGCATGTTCTTTCTCTGGAGCAGCCCAGCCCCCTTCCCATTTTATTAAATCCAAGAGAGAAGCATTGTCCTTTGGTTGACAGTAAACTGACATACAACATTGTCTCTGTCTCCTTCGAAAGCCAGTGCTAAGGTGTTCTCTATAGTATGGTATTTACAGACTAAAGAAGGATGACATTTCAAGGATAAAGTCAGCCAGCTCCGTGGTGGGATCAGCTGCCTGGAAATTCACTTTCATTAGAAATGACTGTTTCTCCAGTTGCCCCATCACCTGTTTTTCTGCGTAAAAGGTTTTTCCTTTTTGGAGAAATCTAGATTCATTTTAAAGTGCCCCATACCACACACGCAGAGCAAGACTGGCAGGAAGCCTGAGAAGAAGGGGAGAGGTTCTTCTGGTCACAATATCCTGGAGGGGTTCAGGGAGGAGATGGAACCCTGGATCTTCTTCTTCATACTGACTGGCTATCTTCCAGAAACATCATTGAGAATCTCCTCTGTGAAACCAAGGTGTCTCTGATCTCAAGAAGCTGATTCCTAGAAGTAAACGCAAAGAAAAATAACCAGCAATACAGGAGTCAGGTAGAATAGAATATTGAATATAGATGGTAATAATATCAATAATAATATTACCTTGATTGTTCTATTAATATCTGGTAAATAATGTATATTTGCATGTGAGTGTGTGCTGTGTTATGTGGAATATACATACAGTTTATATATGTGTGTGAATGTGTTGTAGAAATATATAATATTTTTATACTTAATCTCCTTAACACAATATTGTTCCTTATCAACACTTGAGGAGGTGAAGATTAGGGAGGGCTTTCCCAAGGCTGATAACTGGGTCAGACTCCAATGCACATGTTTTTAATTCCTGTAATACCACCTTCTAATAGTATAATAAATGCATCAAGTGTTTAAAGAAAAAAATAATCACTAGAGGCTACAATGATGTATGGCAATCAAGAGGTTATATTGGACAAGTTCTTGACAAATGGATAGGTCAACATGGAAGGGCAACTGAAGGCCTGGCATAGGATGGATTGAATAGTGTGAACTAATATTCCCAGACAATGGTGGGGGTGGGGCAGTGGGAAGGTTTTGATTAGAAGGTCATCTTGGGGTTGAGATTTCATCCTGGGGGCACTATAGACTCGCAGAATATTCTCAAATAAGACACATGGCACAATATCCTTCCCTAATAGGAAATTGTCTCCTGAAGGCTTCTTTTAAATGTGGTCATCCATTGTGGTTGTGTTAAAAATAAACACGTGGTGAAAGAGTCCTTATATTTTAGAGACATATTGAAATGTTTAAGGATGAAATGGTAGGATGTTTAAAGTGTTTGCTTTTAAAATGCACTGTGTGCACTGGAGGAAAACGTGTAGGCATGAAAACAAACTTGGTCTCCTGTTGGAAATTACCAAAATTGATCCATGGGTTCATGAAAGTTTGTAATACTCTTCTACTTTTGCACATCCTAAAATTTTTCCATAATAATAAATTAAATAAAAATCATTAGAAACTTAAGTACTGCTTTAAATGGTGAGTATAAAATAAAATAGAAAATAATAAAGCTACCTGTGAATTTTTGCTACTGTGAAATAAAACATCAATGAGTTTTCCTGAAAAAAAAGTGATCATGATTTCAGGATCAGCTCTCAAGTCATTTCCCATTATGTTATTAACTTAGAAAAGTACAACTGATAACGCCATTACCTAACACATATAATCCTTTGCTTCAAAGTATTTCACATGTATCATTTTATATGATCTTCATATGATTTCTAAGAGTAGCTGGGCTCCCAGCATGAGGTTTGTCCTACTTGGCATCCAGTGAGAGCATTCTGGTGGAAACTTAAAAATCTTACTTTGACCTTTGAATTTCTCATGGCAATTTAGCAGAAATAGTAATTCTCATGAAAATTTAGCAGAGATAGTAAATAACAAAACGATGGTGACTGTCATTGCTGTCGAAGAAGACAAAAGACCCAAACACATTAGCAAAAGTCTGAAAATAATAATCACATCCTCTACTTTAACACAGAAGGCTCTCAATGTATATTTCTTATGAGTGAATGACTCATTTTCTTTTTATTTATTTATTTAAATTAATTTATTTATTTTAATTAGATGCTAATTACTTTACAATATTGTAGTGATTTTTGCCATACGTTGACATGAATCAGCCATGGGTGTACATGTGTTCCCCATCCTGGACCCCCCTCCCACCTCCCTCCCCATCCCATCCCTCTGGGTCATCCCAGTGCACCAGCTCTGAGCACCCTATCTCATGCATCCAACCTGCACTGGAGATCTGTTTCACATATGATAATATACATGTTTCAATGTTATTCTCTCAAATCATCCCACTCTTGCCTTCTCCCACAGAGTCCAAAAGACTGTTCTTTACATCTGTGTCTCTTTTGCTCTCTCACATAGGGTCATAGTTACCATCTTCCTAAATTCCATATATATGTGGTAGTATACTGTATTGGTGTTTTTCTTTATGACTGACTTCACTGTATAATAGGTTCCAGTTTCATCCACCTCATTAGAACTGATTAAAATGCATTCTTTTTTAATGGCTGAGTAATATTCCATTGTGTATATGTATCACAGCTTTCTTACCATTTGTCTGCCGATGGACATCTAGGTTACTTCCATGTCCTGGCTATTATAAACAGTGCTGCAATCAACATTGGGGTACACGTGTCTCTTTCAATTCTGGTTTCCTCGGTGTGTATGCCCAGCAGTGGAATTGCTGGGTCATGTGGCAGTTCTATTTCCAGTTTTTTAAGGAATATCCACACTGTTCTCCATAGTGGCTGTACTAGTTTGCATTCCCACCAACAGTGTAAGAGGGTTCCTTTTTCTCCACACCCTATCCAGCATTTATTGTTTGTAGACTTTTTGATAAGCAGCCATTCTGACCGGCGTGAGATGGTACCTCATTGTGGTATTGATTTGCATTTCTCTGATAATGAGTGATGTTGAGAATCTTTTCATGTGTTTGTTAGCCATCTGTATGTCTTCTTTGGAGAGATGTCTGTTTAATTCTCTGGCCCATTTTTTGATTGGGTTGTTTATTTTGCTGGAATTGAGCTGCAGGAGCTGCTTGTATATTTTTGACATTAATTCTTTGTCAGCTGCTTCATTTGCTATTATTTTGTCCCATTCTAAAGGCTGTCTTTTCACATTGCTTATAGTTTCCTTCATTTTGTAAAAGCTTTTAAGTTTAATTAGGTCCCATTTGTTTATTTTTGCTTTTATTTTCATTACTCTGGGAGGTGTGAATGACCCATTTTCATACTGACATATGGTGCATGGGGTTGCAAAGAGTCCAAGACGACTTAGTAACTGAACAACAACAACAAATATGGTTAAAATAGCCACCTACGGCAGTCTTAAATTCAGTCCCATCAATATATTTTCACACACATTTATTAACACACTAATTACTTGCGTGCTACATCACTTCAGTTGTGTCTGACTCCTTGCAACCCCATGAACTGTAGCCCACTAGACTCCTCTGTCTATCTGATTCTCCAAGAATATTGGAGTAGGTTGCCATTTCCTCTTCTGAGAGATCTTCACAACCTAGGGATTAAACCTGTGTCTCCTTAATTACAGGTGGATTCGTGACAGCTTGAGCCACCAGGGAAGCCCCACTCTAATTGCTTATAAAGGATAATTCAAACTTTCTGATAATTTGAAAAAGTTTACTTTTTCATTTTTATCTTGCCTTGCCCATTGCAGTCTTATATTAGAAAGGACCTGTGGGGCAGATCAGGTAAAAAGCCCATCCAGCTTAGTAAGTCTAGAAAGAGTCTGAGAATTATTGAGTTGAAAGCTTATCTTGTTCTTATACATATTCTACCCATTTATTCTTATTTCCCTTTTCTCTTTCCAGAACCATTTTCCTAAGGGTACTTAGAGTTAATAAGAGGTAGGATAATATACTAAAAAGAACAATAATTTTCATTCATTCAACAATATTGATGCCAACACTTTGTCCTTGGGAAAGTGTCTTTAGGTTTTGTTTTCCTAATTTCATTATTCAGCAGAAACTTTGCCCAGTTCTTATGAGATATTAGTTGCCACAACACCTCTTAAATAATGAGTTAACATATCAAATGTTTGTTATGTATGAAGCTGGTATAGATATAAAAAGTTATAATCAAATAGCAAAGAAGTGAAGCTCAGATGGTAGAACTGAAACACCACGTTTGAGAGTCTAGGCCAGGGTAACATGCCAGGTGCCCTTCTATTCATCCCCCCATACGTTGTAACCTGTTATGCTCAGTTATAATACTTATAGACTAGAACAAGAAATGAGAATTCAAAACTATTAATAAAATGTACCTCAGTCATTAACATGGGCTTTCCTGATAGCTCAGCTGGTAAAGAATCTGCCTGCAATGCGGGAGACCTGGGTTCAATCCCTGGGCTGAAGATCCCCTGGAGAAGGTAAAGGCTACCCACTCCAGTATTCTGGCCTGGAGAACTCCATGGGCAGTCCATGGGGTTGCAAAGAGTTGGACACAACTGAGTGACTTTCATTTTCACCTTTCACTTTTACTTTCAGTCATTAAGCTATCTTGTTGGCAAACTTCTTGGCCTCTTACCATGCATTGCCAATCATTATTTTGGTATTTTAGAGGTTTGGCCAATAGGCCATTAAATGCTTTGAACTCCGTTTTCCTTCTCTATAAAAACAGTATGACACTGATGACTAGTGGGCTGTTTTATTTATGTCAGCGTGAATAAGGTAGTAAAAGTAATAACAATTATATAATGTCATATTTTATATGATAGTTACTTACCATGATGCAATTAATGCTTTCCATCTTCATTACTTGATATGGGCCTCCTGCCTTGTTTCATGTAGACAGCTGTTTATGTGGGCACCCAGATGCTGACAGCATTTTGTCTGCCATAGCCGAAAAGAGAGGTGAAGAACGAAGCCTTTCAGCTAATATATTCCTAATGCTTTCTCTTCCTCCCACAGTTGGTTTCTAGGACTCTGTGCTTTGGAATAGGACTGGCTAAAGACTTTGCAACAACAGATTCTGCAAAGTATGATTGACAGTCCATGACAAATGTGGATACGCCAAGCGCATTCCCACATTACTTGTGGAATGTGTGCTGAGTTCCCTATTTTACAAGAAATATCTTCAGGCTCACCCAAAGACAGAGAAACAGGAGGCAGCAGAACCAATACTGGGTCAGACCCACTCCACGTGTGAGCCCTTGTCATACTCCACTATTCCCCTTGGTCATGAAAGTGCCTTGGTGGGAGGCCAGGTAAGAAAAACTGGTTTCATAACTAAATCATAGTTCATCAGTTTACTTGGAAATTTGAATTAGCATTTTATTGAGCAAAATTCAAAGAAAGGTGATAAAAATATATGGAAATATTGAGAAGGTTGTTTAAAATAGCAGGTGGCTGCCTGGGAAATTGCATCCAAGCACTTATGTGGATGCTCAGAGAAGACTTGAATTCCCTCTGCGTGAAGCTCCATATCTGATGGTGGACAGTCCATTGTCCCTGCTGATGAGAGGCTCATCTCTCCTTTGAAAATGGTGAGCTGCTGCGTTGATGGATCCTACCCCACCTTGATCCCACCCTGCTTTTTGCCTTCCATGCACTGTATGCATAATCACTTGAGTAAGATGACCTACCAATATAATGTCCTGATCGTAGTGTAGTGCAAGAAAAAAATTGGGCTGTTTGTTTTAGAACTTCCTTTCTGTTTCCATTTCTGATTAAGCTTTAGTCTTTAAGTATCAAAAGTGATGTAGTTTCCTTGGTAGCAAATTTGTATAGCAGTTGCTAATGAAGAAACCACAGAGAGTTTTCTTTCTGGGGAGATGTGTGGGAATAAGCATTTTCCACTACTCCCCAAGTGAAAGCTTTGCCCAAATCTGTCCTCTTAGCTCTCTCCTTTAGAGATTTATAATAACTGTTCTACCAGTGAGCCTTCTCTGTTGAGCATATTGGGAGAGGATCTCAGTATGGAGAAAAACTGTTGAGACTAATCAAGTCAGGGGCTCAGAGAGACCCACTGAGCTATGGACAAGATCAGCGGAACATTTCCAATCAAAGGGGACTTGCTAAACACCGGTATTCTTTGGACCTTCACCCACACTCAGGCTTCTACCCTCTGTATGTATGTGTGTAGATGGCAAGAATAAGGGTAATGGCCAGGTGGATAATGATGGTAGGAGAGACAAAGCCCATTATTTGGAATGTCTGTTCTTTTAAGCGAATGCCAAGATGTTCTGGAGAGGGTGGTAATTAGAGGTACAATAGGCAAGGTTCTTAGTCTTAACAAATACAAGCTAGCTTCTATAGTTTAAGACATATAGTAAAGAATATTGGCCAGCTCTGAGTCTTCAGGCTAGGCAGTCCAGGAAAGTATCCAAAGCCACACCACAAAACTAGCCACATGGAGACTATTGGGTACCTCTGCCAGGGGCATACACCATGGAAGCCAGCCATGGAGGCTTCAGCTACAACTTTAGCCACCACTGCCCCTGGAAACTGGATATATCCTACCACTACCATTTCCTGGAAGGATTCCACATAAGGTCTACTTCTTTTAAATTACTATCTTCTAATTCACAGTCCATCCCCTGTGCCTGATTGAGAGATGTGAGTGGTCCACAGCTGCAAAAAGACTGGAGAATTGGGTACCTGGCAGAATTGGGTACCTGAAAGGGTAGGAAGTAAAGTACCTCAACCTAAAAAAAATGCTCAAAATTAACAAGTAGCTGTTTAATAGAAATCTATGCAAGAGAAATTGCAAGCAGAAATGGGGCTAGGTGACAAGTAAATCCTTCTTGTTGCTCAGTTGCTAAGTTGTGCTCAACTCTGCAACCCCATGGACTGCAGCAAGCCAGGCTTCCCTGTCCTACACTGTCTCTAAGAGCTTGCTCAAGCTCATGTTCATTGAGTCGGTGATGCCATCCAACCATCTAGTGCTCTGTTGCCCTCTTCTCCATCTGCCTTCAATCTTTCCCAGAACCAGAGTCTTTTCTAATGAATCAGCTCTCCTCTTCAGGTGGCCAAAGTATTGGAGCTTCAACTTCAGCATCAGTCCTTCCAATGAATATTCAGGGTTGATATCCTTTAGGATTAACTGATTTGATCTCCTTGTAGTCCAAGGGACTCTCAAGAGTCTTCACCAACACAATTAACAGTTCAAAATAATGAATACTTCAGTGCTCAGCCTTCTGTATAGTACAACTCTCACATCCATAAATAACTACTGGAAAAAAGATAGCTTTGACTATATGGACCTTTGTTGGCAAAATAATGTCTCTGCATTTTAATATGCTGTCTAGGTTGGTCATTGGGCTACCCTAATAGCTCAGATAGCAAAGAATCTGCTTGCAATGCAGGAGACCCCAGTTCAATTCACAGGTCAGGAAGATACACTGGAGAAAGGATAGGCTACCCACTCCAGTAATCTTAGGCTTCACCTGTGGCTCAGCTGTTGAAGAATCCACCTGCAATGTGGGAGACCTGGGTTCGATCCCTGGGCTGGGAAGATCCCATGGAGAAGAGGAAAGGCTACTCACTGCAGTATTCTGGCCTGGAGAATTCCATGAACTATAGTCCATGGGGTCACAAAGAGTTGCACATGACTGAGCTACTTTCACTTCACAGGTTGGTCAAAGCTTTTTTTCCAAGGAGTAAGCCTCTTTTAATTTCATGGCTGCAGTCACCATCTGCAGTGATTTTGGAGACCAAGAAAATAAGTCTGTCACTGTTTCCATTGTTTCCTCATCATCTATTTGCCATGAGGTGATGGGACTGGACGCCATGATCTTCATTTTTTGAAAGTTGAGTTTTAAGCCAATTTTTCACTCTCTTCTTTCACTTTCATCATGAGGCTCTTTAGCTCTTCTTTGCTTTCAGCCATAAAGATGGTGTCATCTGCATATCTGAGGTTATTGATATTTGTCCCAGCAACCTTGATTCCAGCTTGTGCTTCATCCAGCCTGACATTTTGCATGATGTACTCTGCATATAAGTTAAATAAGCAGGGTGACAATATACAGCCTTGATGTACTCCTTTCCCAATTTTGAACCAATCTATTGTTCCATATCCAGTTCTAACTGTTGCTTCTTGACCCACATACAGATTCTCAGGAGGTAGATAAGGTGGTCTGGTATTTCATCTCTTGAAGAATTTTCTACAGTTTGTTGTGATCCACATAGTCAAAGGCTTTAGTATAGTCAATGGAGCAGAAGTAGATGTTTTTCTGGAATTCTCTTGATTTTTCTATGATCCAACAAATGTTGGCAATTTGATCTCTTGTTCCTCTGCCTTTTCCAAATCCAGCTTGTACATCTGGAAGTGTTCAGTTCACATAGCATTCAAGTCTAGCTTGGAGAATGTTGAGCATTACTTTGCTAGCAAGTGAAATTAATGGAATTGTGCAGTAGTTTGAACATTCTTTGGCATTGCCTCTCTTTCTATTGGGATGAAAACTGACCTTTTCCAGTCCTCTGGCCACAGCTGAGTTTTCCACATTTGCTGGCATATTGAGTGCAACACTTTAACAGCATCATCTTGAAAGAGCTCAGTTGGAATTCCATCACTTCCACTAGCTTTATTCATAGTTATGCTTCCTAAGGTCCACTTGACTTTGCATTCCAAGATGTCTGGCTCTAAGTTAGTGGTCACATCATCGTGGTTATCCGGGTCATTAAGATCTTTCTTGTTTAGCTCTTCTGTGTATACTTGAGACCTCTTCTTAATATCTTCTGCTTCTGTTAGGTCCATATTATTTCTGTCCTTTATTATACCCATCTTTACTTGAAATATTCCCTTGGTATCTCTAATTTTCTTGAAGATGTCTCTAGTATTACCCATTCTATTGTTTTCATCTATTTCTGTGTACTGTTCACTTGGGAAGGCTTTCTTATCTCTCCTTGCTAATCTTTGGAACTCTGCATTCAAATGGGTATGTCTTTCCTTTTCTCCTTTGCCTTTTGCTTCTCCTCTTTTCTCCACCATTTCTAAGCCCTCCTCAGAAAACCATTTTGCCTTGATGCATTTCTTTTCCTTGGGGATGATTTTGATTACCACCTCCTGTACAATGTTACGAACCCCTATCCATAGCTCTTCAGGCACTCTATCAGATCTAATCCTTTGAATATGTTTGTCACTTCCACTGTATAATTGTAAAGGATTTATCTAGGTCAGACCTGAATGACCTAGTAGTTTTCCCTACTTTCTTCAATTTAAGCCTGAATTCTGCAACAAGGAGTTCATAGGTCTGAGCCACAGTCAGGTCGCAGTGTTGTTTTTTGCTGACTGTATATCTCCAGCTCTGTATAGAACCAAACACCAGGAGTGCAACTAGCTTCTGAAAACCATTGACAGGAGAATGTTGGATCCCACCAAAAAAAGATACCCCACATCTAAGGGCAAAGGAGAAGGCACCTCAAGATGGTAGGAGGGGCGCAGTCACATTTAAAATCAAATCTCATACCTGCCAGAGATGCTCAGAGGGCACAAACAAAACTTTATACCAACCAGGACCCAGGGAAAGCAGCAGTGACCTCCGCAAGATACTGAGCCAAACCTACCCTTGAGTGTTTGAGTGTCTCCTGCAGAGCACAGGTTAGCAGTGGCCTGCCACATGGATGGGGGCTCTGGCTGCTGCAGTCCTGGGAAGCGCAGCATGTGGTATAAGTCCTCTTGGAGGAGGCTGCCATTTGCCCCACAGTAGAGCCACGATGCAGGTGACCCACAAACTGGAGAGCAATTGTAGCAAAGAAATTCTTACACTATTGCAAAAGTTCTAGGGCCCACAACAGATTCCCCAACCTGGGGATCCAGCAAACGGACTGAGAACAGGGAATTTGGCTTTGAAGGCCAGTAGGATTTGACTACAGAATTTCCACAGGACTGGTAAAGCAGAGACTCTTGGAGGGCACAACAAATAAAAATAAATAAATAAAAATATGTGCACACCAGGAACCAGGAGAAAGGAGCTGCAACCCCAGAAGAGACAGCCAGACTTGCCTGTGAGTGTCCAGGAGTCTCCAGTGGAGGAATGGGTCAACAGTGGCCTGCCATGGGGTCAGGTGCGCTGACTACAACAGTTCTGGGAGGCACAGCATGCTGGAATAAGTTATTTTGAAGGAGATAAACATTACTGCAAGTACCCCTACCATAGTTTGGCCCGAGGCCAAACTAGGAAACAGAGTCCCACCCATCAGCAGAAAATTTCTTTAAAGATTTACTGAGCATGGTCTTGCTCACCAGAGTAAGACCCAGTTTTTCCCACAGCCAGTCCTTCCCATCAGGAAACTTCCACAAGCCTCTTATCCTCATCCATCAGAGGGTAGACAGAATGAAAACCACAATCACAAAAAACTAATCAAACTGATCATGTGAATCACAGTCTTGTGCAACTCAGTGAAACTATGAGCCATGCTGTGTAGGGTCACCCAGGACACAGTGGAGAGTTCTGACTAAATATGGTCCACTAGAGAAGAAAATGGTGAACCACTTCAGCATTCCTGCCTTGAGAACCCCCTGAACAGTATAAAAAGGCAAAAAGTAAACTCTTGAAAAATGGTATGGACCTAACAGAAGCAGAAGATATTAAGAAGAGATGGAAAGAATGCACAGAAGAAATATGCAAAAGAGATCTTCATAACCCAGATAACCACGATGGTGTGATCACTCACCTAGAGTCAGACATCCTGGAATGTGAAGTCAAGTGTGCCTTAGGAAACATCACTATGAACAAAGTTAGTGGAGGTGATGAAATTCCAGTTGAACTATTTCAAATCCTAAAAGATGATGCTATTAAAGTGTTGCACTCAGTATGCCAGCAAACTTGGAAAACTCAGCAGTGGCCACAGGACTGGAAAGGTCAGTTTTCATTCCAATTCCAAAGAAAGGCAATGCCCAAGAACGTTCAAACAACCGCAAAATTACTTTCATCTCACACGCTAGCAAAATATTGCTCAAAATTCTCCAAGCCAGGCTTCAACAGTATGCGAACTGAGAACTTCCAGATGTTCAAGTGGGAATTAGGAAAGGCAGAGGAACGAGAAATCAAATTGCCAACATCCGTTGAATCACCGAAAAAGCAAGAGAGTTCCAGAAAGATATCTACTTTTGCTTTATTGATTACGTCAAAGCCTTTGACTTTGTAGACCACAACAAACTGTGGAAAATTCTTCAAGAGACAGGAATACCAGACCACCTGACCTGCCTCCTGAGAAATCTGTATGCAGGTCAAGAAGCAACAGTTAGAAGTGGACATGGAACAACAGACTGGTTCCAAATCGGGAAAGGAGTGCTTCAAGGCTATATATTGTCACCTTGCTTAGTTAACTTATATGCAGAGTACATCATGAGAAATGCTGAGCTGGATGAAGCACAAGCTGGAATCAAGATTGCCAGGAGAAATATCAATAACCTCAGATATGCAGATTACACCACTCTTATGGCAGAAAGTGAAGAGGAACTAAGGAGCCTCTTGATGAAGGTGAAAGAATAGAGTGAAAAAGTTGGCTTAAAACTCAACATTCAGAAAACTAAGACCATAGCAGCAGGTCCCATCACTTCATGGCAAATAGATGGGGAAACAATGGAAATAGTGAGAGACTTTATTTTCTTGAGCTCCAAAATCACTACAGATTGTGACTGCAGCCAAGAGATTAAAAGACGCTTGCTCCTTGGAAGAAAAGCTATGACCAACCTAGATAGCATATTAAAATGCCAAGACATTACTTTGACAACAAAGGTCTGTCTAGTTAATCCTATGATTTTTCCATTAATCATACATGGATGTGAGATTTGGACTATAAAGAAAGCTGAGTGCTTAAGAATTGATGCTTTTGAACTGTGGTGTTGGAGAAGACTCTTGAGAGTCCCTTGGATTGCAAGGAGATCCAACCAGTCTATCCCAAAGGAAATCAGTCCTGAATATTCATTGGAAGGACTGATGCTGAAGCTGAAACTACAATACTTTGGCCACCTGATGTGAAGAACTGACTCACTAGAAAAGACCCTGATGCTAGGAAAGATTGAAGGAGGGAGGAGAAGGGGATGACAGAGGATGAGATGTTTGGGTGGTATCACTGACTCAATGGACATGAGTTTGAGTAAGCTCCAGGAGTTGATGATGAACAGGGAAGCCTGGCTTGCTGCGAAATCCATGGGGTCGCAGAGTCGGAGGCGACTGAGCAACTGAACTGAACTGAAACCCTTGAGGACTGAAATAAAATAAAACGAAGCTAGAGGGGCACCAGGGATTATGATTAGAAGTCAAGTCAACCAGTTGATGGCTCATTTTGGAGATCAAGGATGCTGCTGGATCATGTTAAAACAAGTGTTCAGAGGTGATGGGAAATATACTAGGAACAGCTAACTAATTAAGACCCTACTCTATTGGATATTAAATCCCTAGTCTATGCACTTTTTGATTTAGGAACAAAGTGGATCTGGGTTTTTTGTTTTTCTTTGGGTTTGTCATGTCTTGCTTTGGTATTCATAAGGACCAAAAAGTACTGACAAATCCTATGCTCGTTTATTCAACAAAATTATCAGGCATATGCAAAATGCTTCTTTTGGTCCTAGGTACTATGCTCTAGGTACTAGAGATATAGAGAGGAGAAACATACCATTCCTATCATCAGTGTATTTACAATCTGTGGAGAGCAGATGCAAAACAGTGGAGTGGGTCAAGATGGACCAAAAGGAGCAACTGTTATTATTTTATCTGATCTATCTTTTCATCATAGACTTTTTTTTATCCCTGTTGGAACTTATATATTCATTTGATTGTTTATTTGTGTGAAGATCTCTATAACCTTACATTCTCTGATGAGTGTAAAGTAAATGTCGATAAACATGTATTTTAAAGAAGAACTAATGGATAATGATGAACAGTGAACTGAGCCTTCTCAAGTGAGTATTTCTAGGTAGATATTAGATGATAGGAAGGTGGAGGAAATGAGTATGGGAGTAAAATGTCTAGGTAAAGACCAGGATCTATAAATCACTTGGTGCTGCTGAAATGTAAATGTTGAAGTTAGTTAAGATAACTGAAGTTTGGAATTCAACAGAGGTCAGATGTAAAAGGGCTTTGCATTAGTTTCCTAATTCTTTGTATTCCATTTGTATGTTCTCATAGCTTCCATGTTTCAGGAATCTGGGCATGGCTTAGTCGGTACCTCTACTCAAGGTCTCACAAGTCTACAATCAAGGGGCTGAGACGAGGGTCCCAGCTGAGTGTTGGAATCCTCCTCCTAGAACATGTGTTTGTTAGGCAAAATTCACTTTCTTATCAGCAGTAAAGATCATGATGGCTTTCTTCTTCAAAACCAGCAGAAGAGCCAGCACCCCTTTAAAAAAAAAAAAAATAATAATAATAATACTTTCACCTGATTAATTCAGGCCCACCCCCAGGCAATTTCCTATTGGCATGTAGTATAACTTAATCATAAAAATGACATCTTTAACATTGATAGATCAAGGGGAGGAGATTATGCAGGCCAGAACTTAACAGCTTAGGGCACCTCTTAGAAATCTGCCTACCACATCCTTGCACATTGTGTAAAGGAGCTTGTCATCACTCCTGAGTAATGGAGAGTCACTGAAAGGTTATGAGAAATGGAATAGTGAAAGCATATTGTTTTATCTGTGAATCAGTGATGTGGATGACAGATTTTAGAGGGCATGTAGTTTGGCTGAGATCTAAGTGAAAGATGGTGATGGGGCAGTGAGAGTGAAGGGTACCACTGTCCACCTGTAATTGAGATCAGAAACCTAAGCTTCACCCCTGATTTATCTATTTGCTTTATTTTCCATATCCCAGCCATCAGCAAGCTGTATCAACTATAACTTTCTAATAGTGAGAGAACATGTAACTTTTCTCCATAGCTATCACCTAGCCTAAGTCATCATCATCAACATCATTCATCCTCTATATCTTTTAAAATATAGCTTAGATTTATGTTACTACCCTTCTCAGACCCTTCAATGGTTTCTCATTGCATTTAAAATAAACTAAAACTCTTCATTGTTTCTCACTGGATTCTTTCCTCTGCTTATCTTTTAGACATAATGATAGGCACTGAAACCACTGTGTTTCAGCTAAAGGCCCTTTGTTTGTATAAGCTAACTGTTCATCACTCTAAGGTCTTGCTGCTGCTGTTCCTTCAGCTTAGACTTCTCTTCCTCTAGATATTTGTAGCTGGCTCCTTCACATCATTCAGGTCTCAGGTTAAATGTCATTTTGATAAAGAGATAAGTGAGTCATGCTCAGGCATAGTACCTTATTTTATTATGTTCCTAAGGGATCCATATACAGATTAATTTATTTGTTTATAATTTGCCTCTCCCACTAAAAGGAAGTTTCAAGATGCCATCCTTTTCGCTCATTATCTCTAATGTACAGACATTTAGCTGATAAATATCAGATTGTTTAACGGGTATTTATTAAACCAGTATATGCATTTGAAGAAAATTTGAACTCATTTGGACTTAATGATTAACTGAATATGATTTCTTTTTCTTGGAGATGATCTGGATTCCTGTCTCCTATACAATATCACAAACCTCCATCCATAGTTCATCAGGCATTCTGTCTATCAGATCTAGTCCTTTAAATCTACTTCTCACTTCTACTGTATAGTCATAAGGGATTTGATTTAGGTCATACCTGAATGGTCTAGTGGCTTTCTCCAGTTTTTTCAATTTCAGTCTGAATTTGTCAATAAGGAGTCCATGATCTGATCCACAGTCAGCTCCCGGCCTTGTTTTTGCTGACTGTATAGAACTTCTCCATCTTTGGCTGCAAAGAATATAATCAATCTGATTTCGGAGTCGACCATCTGGTGATGTCCATGTGTAGAGTCTTCTCTTGTGTTGTTGGAAGAGAGTGTTTGCTATGACCAGTGCGTTCTCTTGGCAGAACTCTATTAGCCTTTGCCCTGCTTCATTCTGTACTCCAAGGCAAAATTTGCCTGTTACGCCAGGTGTTTCCTGATTTCCTACTTTTGCATTCCAGTCTCCTATAATGAAAAAGAACACATCTTTTTTGGGTGTTAGTTCTAGAAGGTCTTGTAGGTCTTCATAGAAGTGTTCAACTTCAGCTTCTTCGGTGTTACTGTTGTTGGAAGAGAGTGTTTGCTATGACCAGTGCGTTCTCTTGGCAGAACTCTATTAGCCTTTGCCCTGCTTCATTCTGTACTCCAAGGCAAAATTTGCCTGTTACACCAGGTGTTTCCTGATTTCCTACTTTTGCATTCCAGTCTCCTATAATGAAAAGGACATCTTTTTTGGGTGTTAGTTCTAGAAGGTCTTGTAGGTCTTCATAGAAGTGTTCAACTTCAGCTTCTTCGGTGTTACTGGTTGGGGCAAAGACTTGGATTACCGTGATATTGAATGGTTTGCCTTGGAAACGAACAGAGATCATTCTGTCATTTTTGAGATTGCATCCAAGTACTGCATTTTGGACTCTTTTGTTGACTATGATGGCTACACCATTTCTTCTAAGGGATTCCTGCCCACAGTAGTAGATATAATGGTCATCTGAGTTAAATTCACCCATTCCAGTCCATCTTAGTTCACTGATTCCTAGAATGTCAATGTTCACTCTTGTCATCTCCTATTTGATCACTTCCAATTTGCCCTGATTCATGAACCTAACATTCCAGGTTCCTATGCACTATTGCTCTTTACAGCATCGAATCTTGCTTCTATCACCAGTCACAACTGAGTGTTGTTTTAGCTTTGGCTCCATCCCTTCATTCTTTCTGGAGTTATTTCTCTACTGATCACCAGTAGCATACTGGGCACCTACCGACCTGGGGAGTTCATCTTTCAGTGCCCTAATTTTGCCTTTTCATACTGTTCATGGGGTTCTCAAGGCAAGAATAATGAAGTAGTTTGCCATTCCCTCCTCCAGTGGACCACATTCTGTCAGACATCTCCACCATGACCTGTCCATATTGGGTGGCCCCATGTGGCATGGCTTAGTTTCATTGAGTGGCTGTAGTCCATGCGATCAGATTTGCTAGTTGTCCATGACTGTAGTTTCAACCTCTCTGCCCCCTGATCCCCTCTGTCAGTGTTCACCGTCTTACCTGGGTTTCTCTTACCTTGGAAGCGGGGTCTCTCTTCACGGCTGCTCCAACAAAGTGCAGCTGCCACCTCTTACCTCAGATCCACAGGCAGCTCCTCCTGGCCGCCGCCCCTGACTTTCGGCCTTGGGTAGCTCCTCTCCTCCGCCGCCCCTGACCTCGGGTGAAGAGAAAAAAAGCAAAGGAGAAAAGGAAAGATATATCCATTTGAAGGCAGAGTTCCAAAGAATAGCAAGGAGAGATAAGAAAGGCTTCCTCAATGATCAGTGCAAAGAAATAGAGGAAAACAATAGAATGGGAAAGACTAGAGACCTTTTCAAGCAAATTATAGATACCAAGGGAACATTTCATGCAAAAATGGGCTCAATAAAGGACAGAAATGGTAAGGACCTAACAGAAGCAGAAGATATTAAGAAGAGGTGGCAAGAATACACAGAAGAATTGTACAAAAAAGTTCTTCACGACCCAGACAACCACAATGGTATGATCACTCACATAGAAACAGACATCGTGGAATGTGAAGTCCAATGGGCCTTAGGAAGCATCACTATGAGCAAAGCTAGTGGGGGTGATGGATTCCAGTTGAGCTATTTCAAATCCTGAAAGATGATGCTGTGAAAGTGCTACACTCAATATGCCAGCAAATTTGGAAAACTCAGTAGTGGCCACAGGAGTGGAAAAGGTCAGTTTTCATTCCAATCTCAAAGAAAGGCAATGCCAAAGAATGTTCGAACTACCACACAATTGCATTCATCTCACAAGCTAGTAAAGTAATGCTTAAAATTCTCCAAGCCAGGCTTCAGCAATACATGAACCATGAACTTCCAGATGTTCAAGCTGGTTTTAGAAAAGGCAGAGGAACCAGAGATCAAATTGCCAACATCCAATGGATTATCAAAAAAGCAAGAGAGTTCCAGAAAAACATCTATTTCTGCTTTATTGACTATGCCAAATCCTCTGACTGTGTGAATCACAACAAACTGTGGAACATTCTGAAAGAGATGGGAATACCAGACCACCTGACCTGCCTGCTGAGAAACCTGTATACAGGTCAGGAAGCAACAGTTAGAACTGGACATGGAACAACAGACTGGTTCCAAATAGGAAAAGGAGTACGTCAAGGCTGTATATTGTCACCCTGCTTATTTAACTTATATGCAGAGTACATCATGAGAAATGCTGGGTTGGAGGAAGCACAAGCTGGAATCAAGATTGCCAGGAGAAATATCAATAACCTCAGATATGCAGATGACACCACCTCACAGCAGAAAGTGAAGAAGAACTAAAAAGCCTCTTTATTAAATTGAAAGAGGAGAGTGAAAAAGTTGGCTTAAAACTCAACATTCAGAAAACTAGGATCATGGCATCCGGTCCCATCACTTCATGGCAGATAGATGGGGAAACAGTGGAAACAGTGGCTGACTTTATTTTTCTGGGCTCCAAAATCACTGCAAATGGTGACTGCAGCCATGAAATTAAAAGACGCTTACTCCTTGGAAGGAATGTTATGACCAACTTAGACAGCATATTAAAAAGCAGAGACATTACTTTGCCAACAAAGGTCCGTCTAGTCAAGGCTATGGTTTTTCCAGTGGTCATGTATGGATGTGAGAGTTGGATCATAAAGAAAGCTGAGCGCAGAAGAATTGATGCTTTTGAACTGTGGTGTTGGAGAAGACTCTTGAGAGTCCCTTGGACTGCAAGGAGATGCAACCAGTCCATCCTAAAGGAGATCAGTCCTGGGTGTTCATTGGAAGGACTGATGTTGAAGCTGAAACTCCAATACTTTGGCCACCTGATGCGAAGAGCTGACTCATTCGAAAGACCCTCAGTTGGTGATGGGCAGGGAGGCCTGGTGTGCTGCGATTTATGGGGTTGCAAAGAGCCGGACACGACTGAGCAACTGAACTGAACTAAACTGAATATGATTGACAATGGAAATGAAACAAAAAGAATCTTAGCTTTTTAATTTTAGCCACTGAGATTAAAAAAAAAAATAGAGAAAGGATTAGAATTTGGAGAGAAGGTAGGCATATCGTCTAAACAGAAAGACAATAAATGAGACTTGTAAGAAAACCTTGTAAATAGATTTACAATGTTTTAGGAAGGAAATGGATCAACAGTATTAGTGTGTTAACTGAATATTGTTGATCCATTTCCTTCCTAAAACATTGTATTCAATGTGAAGAACCTGCTGGTTACTTTAGCGAGCGGAATTTCTTTGTCTTCTGCAGGATTTCATGAAAAACTGGGGAAATGTCAAGTATCTCAAATACTAGTCATTTACATAAGTAATCACTGAGGTATAGGAGTTAGTATCAGAGAGACACGCCCCTCTCTGTAAGGACAAACATGTTTAAACCATTCTCCTTGGTTTAGCGATTCTAACTATTCAACGATTGAGGAGTGATTCTTATTCTTGCTGAGGGTGGGTAGATATTTCATCTGAATTTTTCATGCCCAGCATGTTCTCCTCCAAATGTTTTTCTTGCCTTTTTGAAAGGCCATGTTTATTTAAAGGAAAAACTAATCTGTCTGTGCCTGATGCTTTTCCATTTAGCTCAGCCAATTTTTTTTTTCCTTAAGAATTACATGCTGATCAAGTGATGTCATTGATTGTCAAAAGTGAAAGTCACACTTACCTAGCAAAAAATCTCTTGACCCTACCAAAAGGCACGCACTCACTTTGAGATGGTCAGCCCAGGGAGTCTGCCTGAGGTTACGGGCTTGGGAGAAGCAAGAGAGAGTGCTGTGTCCTTTTACTAGAGGCCAGCAACTGAACATGAGGTAGCACTGGAGATTAACACTCTACCAGAGCTCTGCGTTATTCCCTAGTCCATCATTCATTTGGCAGCTTGTTCCTGAAAGTTCGTGTGTTTCAGCTTTTCTTCCTAAGCACCACTGATCTAGTGACATCATGGGATATTGAGACACAAATCAAAAACGAGGAAGAGAAATCAGTGGAGTAATTGAATCAAACCAAAGGCACTCGCCACTCCCCCATGTGAATTTGCACCCCGCACATTTAAGGAGAATTGTATGCAGAGGACGATAAGGCTGCCGAGTCCTGGTTTATACAAAAACTAGGATTGTGGATTGTGGATTTGGATGAAGCTGCTGTTGGTTTATTCTTGTTTTCCATCTTGATTCCTCACTAAGACGCATTTTATTCAGGGAAAATAGTGACTAAGCCCTTAGGTTGCCTCCTTGAGCTTCAGCAGAAATTAAGGGATATTTACGTTCTGCCCTACCATCCCCAGGGGACTTCCAGGGTGACTCTTCCTCCAGTGGGTTCTTCCGGTGACATTCAACTCTGTGCCCTGGAGACCCGGCACAGCTTCCATCTATTTGTTTCATTCTGGAGCTCCCAATATCAGAATGAGTTCATGGCATCACACCTTTCCTCGCTCCCCTTTCCTCATTTCTTTCTGTGAAGGAATAGCCGAATCAATTGATCTGAAGATCACGTTGTTTCGTTTATTCATTAAGCCATGTCTGACTCTTTTTTGACCCCATGGAATGTAGCCTGCCAGGCTTCTCCGTTCATAGGATTCCCCAGACAAATATACTGGAATGGGTTGCCCTTTCCTTCCCAGGGGATCTTTCCAACCTGGGGATCAAACTCACATCTCTTGCATTGGCAAGCGGACTCTTTACCACTGAGCTACCTGTGATGCCCGAAGATAGTGTATTACTCAGTGTCATTTTGAGCGTTTCATATTTATTCATAGGTGGTAAGCACCTGTTTTACATATAAATTAGAAAGAATTAAGATTACACTTTTAATAGCTTCACACTTTTCTTGGACTACTATATGTTTGTTGAGTGGAGAAGAAATAACTGAGCTTTAGCCAGTGCTAGGAATGAGAAGTAAATGTAAGATTTTTTTATTCCATTGGTCTTGTGTCACACTAGTCCTAGCTTTAAAGAAAATCATGGATACCCAATGAATTCTAACCACTCTCTAGGGAGAGCCTGGGACCCCTGGCTGCCAGTGTTCAGCTCTGTTCACTATACCATGGATACTCAGTTGGCAAGGAGGGTGTGGGATTGTGCTTGCCCAATGTATATCAGCAAAATTAAACTATATTCATAGGAGACAACTTCTCTCAACTCTCGTATCCTCTAATTCCCCACTACTGACCATGTGCCTGCAAGTTAAATGTGAATTCTGAGCAGTGATCAGATGGACTTAGAAGCAATTCCCTTTCTCCCTTTTAGGGCTTACCAAGCAGCTCTGGTGGTAAAGAACTTACATACCAATGCAGGAGACCTAAGAGACATGATCCATGGATCAGGAAGATCCCCTGGAAGAGAACATGGCAAGCCACTCCAGACTCTTTCCTGGAGAATCCCAAGGACAGAGAAGCCTAAGCATCCATGACACTGTCCTCCCCTGTGTGCTCTCCACTCTGTTGAGAACTAAAGAAACTTTGCAACCTCAATTCTTGCCCAGAGGGAACTTCCTTGTTTTTTCCTGAACCTACTGTAAAATGCTTCACTTTCAACATAGTCAAGACTAGGCAGGACCTTTAATAAGAGTTTGCTAAATGCTCAGTAATAACAAAATGGAAGTCTAGACTTACAATAGGCTATGTTGGACAGCTAAACGCTAAGGATCGTGGAGCTCGGACTTTTCAGGCCCATCCACAGAATCTACCTCTATGTGTAAGGAATAACTACCCCAAAAGGCCTGGAGCACTCTGAGTGTAATAGGGAAGAAAATCTGACTGCTTACTAGATTCTTTTATATTAACCTGTTTTATTCTATTGTTTTTGTTTCCAGTTAAGAATGTTGCCTATAAACTGAAATATATAAGATAGCCCATTCTCAAGGGTCTAACCTTAAAGGTTATAACGCTTTTCCACTCATATAGAGATAAAAAGTTGCAGAACAGAGAACAACATTTGTCTTGTTGGAGATTACAGGAACACTATGACCTGACCTTTGTGTACAACTGCAGGAACAAAAGATTCTTGACACCAAGAAGTCTGTAACAACCAAGCACATTCTTACCTCCTATTAGTATAAAAGAAGCCTGAATTCTGACTTGGTTAAGATTCTTCTCTAGGACATTAGTCTTCCATCTACTTGGACTTGCAGCTTTCCAAATAAAGTTATTATTCCTTGCTCCATCAGCTTGTATCCTGATTTATTGACTTGTACAGTGAACAATATAAGCTTGAACTCAGAAACATGAACACCATTGCTGCCAAGTCCAGACTTAACTGCCAGGAGGCTGAAAGAAAAGTTCTGCTTTCCCTCTGGTCTTAATGCCTGCTTCTCCATCCCTCATTCCCTAATTCAAGGTAGGCCTTATATCAAGGTGTGTGCATGCATGTGTGCTAAGTCACTTCAGTTTGGTTGGACTCTTTGCAAAACCGATGGTGGAAACATAGCCATTCACTGTGGGGATATTCTGCTTCTACCACAAGGGTGTGATCTTACACAGTGGCCTCCACTGTGGTAGTTTAATCAAAATGTCATAGTTTCAGATTGCTATCTCCTGAATTGTAAGTTCACAAATATTATTCATTCATTTAGTAAACCAATATTTGTTAAGTACCTAATATGTACAGCTTGTCACCGAGGCTAGCAAATAGTAGATGCTCTATATATTAATATATCTGGTCACTGAATGAATGGATGAGTCTGGTACTTTCACTTAGATAAGTTGATGGCTTCTTACAACAACTCTCTCTGTAATTACTCCTAATCTGACTTCAAGCGAAGGTTGTATCCTTTTATTTGTAACCATGGGCAGTGAAAGTGAAAGTCTTTCAGTTGTGTCTGACTCTTTGCAACCCCATGGACTATACAGTCCATGGAATTCTCCAGGCCAGAATACTGGAGTATGTAGCCTGTTCCCTTCTCCAGGGGATCTTCCCAACCCAGGAATCGAACCCAAGTCTCCTGCATTATAGGCAGATTCTTTACCAGCTGAGCCACCAGGGGAGTCCAAGAATAATGGAGATCTCCGTGACCCAGGAATCAAAGCCAGGTCTCCTGCTTTACAGGTTAATTCTTTACCAGCTGAGCTACCAGGGAAGCACAGCAACCATGGGCAAGTTACCTAATTTCTCTAAACCACAGCTGCATGATTGGTATAGAAGTTGCTGTCAATGATGATGGTGATGATGATGATGATTATAAACCAATAATGTCTCTCTTATTGGCTTGTTGTCAAACATTTCAGTTAAGGCAAAATAATATTAGGATATGAGAAGACTCAGTTTAATCATGAATGAGATCTGTAATTAATCTTTTGAATCTGAGTCTCATGTACCTAATGAATTGTAGTTAATCCATACAATCAATGAGGTTTACCTCTGCCAAATTTCTTGTCTCAGTTCCTGGGGTACTGTTCTGGATGTCTGTGTGCATAACGGTCTCTGAATGGGGTCTCCCTTAATTGGGACCCTGACAACCTATGTAACACTTTTCAGGTTTCTCACTTAGAAAACAGAAATCGTGTGTCTCAGTTTCTGCTTAAAGGTCCATCTTGATCCGACTCACTGTCTGGAATTTTGGCAAGGGGTATCCTAGTCTCAAATGTTACCTGCCTCTATGTCTACCAAACAGAATAAATCCCTCTGATTGTTGACACTGAGCAAGCCTGGCCTCACCTGGGCCCTTGATAGTTGTTACTTTTTAGGAATAAAACTAAAATCTATATCAGAGGCTTATCTTGAAGATTACAGGAGAAAAGAAAAAAAAAGTGAAAACAGCACAGTAATTCAACTAAAATATTCAGTGAATGATAACCTTTATAATAATGATGTGCTGTCATCACTCACTTCTTTTTTTCATTTATCTCTGCCTTATCTTTTTTTTTACTTATCATTTAATGACACAAATTAGCTTAAGCTGTATGGGTTGATTGGTAAATATAGTCCTCATTTTCTACAATTCCGAAAAACCAAAGGACATCTGGCACTATAGCCCTGGTGATGCTGGGATATAATTCATGCCCACAGTTTCCTCTGGGCTAATTTATTTCGCCTTTTCTTATTTTTAATGTAAAACTCATAGAATCATAAAGGTCTCCCACTATTCCAGGAAATGCTTGCCTATAAATTTAAATTTCTTCCTAGAATCTATCAGGTATCAACATTTTAATATTTTATGTACTGCAACCATACCTTCAGGACACACTACTTGTTTATATAGCAAAAGAGCAATTGAGATTTCCTTTCAGGAAAACTTTTTATTCTTTGAATAATTCTAACAATGGTTGAGTTTCTAGAAAAATCTACTTGATGTTTTGTATTATTCATAGATGAAACTATGCCTCCCAATTTACTGAACTCCCAGATCTATTTCAAGTAAACTTACAGAAAAAAATATTGAGATATTGGTGTAAAAAATGTGGCCACAACATGGCCTTTTGTAAAGAAGTGAAATATTTTTTATACTAATTTGGTTTATCCAGGTTTCACTATTATAAGGGCCAATATCTAGCAGATAAAATTAATGTAAGAGAAACAAAGTCTTTGGTCTGTTGTCTTCTGGAAAATAGGTACATTTATGAATTATTCTCAGCGTATTTGGACCACAGGGGAAGTGATGAGCTCCACCTATTTGCCTTCTTTCCAGATGCTCATCTCATCCTGCGTTACATGCTGTTGGAACAACGGGCTTCTATCCATTCTTATATACTTCAAAATACTCAATCCACTGAATTTTATAATCCTGGAGTCAAAAGAGTTGAAAATAATACATGAGTCATAAATAAGAGCATGAGAATCTGTTTGCTTTTATAAAATATTGGAATAACAGGAAGCAAGTGAGAGAATAGCATTAAAACATGTTTATTATCATATGTGAAATAGATCGCCAGTCCAGCTTCGATGCATGAGACAGGATGTTCAGGGCTAGTGTACTGGGATGACCCTGAGGGATGGGATGGGGAGGGAGGTGGGAGGGGGGTTCAGGATGGGGAACACATGTACACACATGGCTGATTCATGTCAATGTATGGCAAAAACCACTACAGTATTGTAAAGTAATTAGCCTCCAATTAAAATAAATAAATTAATTTAAAAATAATAAAAGGAGCATGTAAATAATATCAGAAGTATAGGAGAGTATTAATACTTTTTGCTAAAAAGGACTAAAACTAGTAAAATCATGATCATCATTCTCATTATCAATTTTTTATTTGACAAATATTTAAATTTGTAACTTGTCTGTAGAGTTAGGAGTGTCTTTTTCTATTTTTAACCTATGTTCTACTTAGCTTCCTTTGACCCAATGCTTAGCTTTCAGAGAAATGCTGGTGTTGTTGTAGCTGCTGTTATTCAGTCCCTGAGCTCTGTCCCACTCTTTGTAGCCTTGCAGACTATAGCATGACAGTTTTCTCTGTCCTCCACTATCTCCTAGAGTTTGCTCAAATTTATGTCCGTTGAGTTGGTGATGCTATGTAACCATCTCATCCTCTGCCGCTTCCTTTTCATTTTGCCTTCAATCTTCCCCAGAATCAGTCTTTACCAATGAGTTGGCTCTTTGAATCAGGTGGCCAAAGTATTGGAGATTCAGCATCAGTCCTTCCAATGAATATTCATGGTTGATTTCCTGTAAGATTGACTGGATGGATCTCCTTGCAGTCCAAGGGACTCTTAAGAGTCTTCTCTGGCAACACAATTTGAAAGCATCAGTTCTTCAGCCTTCTTCAAGATCCAGCTCTCATATCCATACTTGATCACTGAAAAAAAAATAGCTTTGACAATGCAGACATTTGTCTACAAATTCATGTCTCTGCTTTTTAATATGATATCTAGATTTGTCACAGTTTTCCTTCCAATGAGCAAGCATCTTTTAATTTCATGGTTGCCATCACTGCCCAGAGTGATTTTGGAGGCCAAGAAAAGAAAAATCTGTCACTACTTCCTTTTTCCCCTTCTATTTGCCATGAAGTAATGGAACTGGATGCCATGATCTTAGTTTTATGCATGTTGAGTTTTAAGCCACCTTTTCACTCTCCTCTTTCATTTTCATTAAGAGGCTCTTCAGTTCCTTTCCACTTTCTGCCACAAGAGTGATATTACCTTTGTGTGGCTTGCACATATTTATCCCGGCAACCCTAATTCCAACTTATGATTCATCCAGCCTGGCATTTTGCATAACGTACTCTTCATATAAGTTAAATAAGCAGGGTAACAATATATAGCCTCGTCATATTCCTTTCCCAATTTTGAACCAATCAATTGTTCCATGTCAAATTCAAACTGTTGCTTTTTGACCTGTATACAGGTTTCTCAGGATACAGGTAAGGTAGTCTGATACTTTTCCACAGTTTGCTATGATCCACACTGTCAAAGACTTCTGTAGTCAATGAAGCAGAAGTAGATGGTTCTATGGAACTAGCTTGCTTTCTCCATGATCCAATGAATGTTGGCAATTTTACCTCTGGTTCTTCTTCCTTTTTTAAGCCCAGTTTGTACATCTGGAAGTTCTTGGTTCACATCCTGCTGAGGCCTAGTTTGAAGGACTTTGAGCATAACCTTGCTAACATGTGAAATGCTGTGTCTTTGTGTGTTGGTCTCTCTGTTGTGTCCAACTCTTTGCGGCTGTTGAACTGTAGCTCGACAGGCTCCTCTGTCCATGGAATTCTCCAGGCAAAATACTGGAGTGGGTTGCCATTCCCTTCTCTAGGTGATCTTCCTAACCCAGGATCCAACCCAGGTCCCCTGCATTGCAGGCAGATTCTTTACTGTCTGAGCCACCAAGGAAGCCCCAAATGCTGTAACACTATCTAATTATTTTTGTTTAGACTCAGACTCCTGCCAAAGATCCCCCACCTGATTTTCTTCCACACCAAGCTGGAGTAGGCACAAAAACAATCTCAATGACCCGCTATTGCCTTTTACTGAAAATGTAACTTCATCCTAACTAGAGAGGCCTATACTCTTTTGGAGACTAATCTACTGTTTTAAGCACATCAAAGTAAAACAATTGTCCAAAATGAAGACACTTCCAGACTCATGTTTCTACCCAAAATGCTACACAGATGAATATAGGTCTCTTCCCTTCTTGTTCTTTCTCTCTGAGACTTGCTCGCATTTCTGAGACTGCTAAAGGTGTGTCTTTATCATAATTATCACCTCAAGAGGATGTCAGATTGGTACTGATTTTTCATTCTTTCAGTAAAGGTGATTCTTTAAAAGTGACTCCATTGTAGGTACTAGAGGTCTAAAAGGGCCCTTTCCTAATGAGTTTTAAGTTAAGAGGGAGAGATGAGGTTTTGCATGGAGATAACATATTCTTGCCCCTTAAGTACTTGCAAAAAATCTAGAAGAACAAAGAATAAGGTGGCAATTAAAAAAAAATGCATATCAAAAATCTGACATCTTAAAACTTAGTCTATTAATTTTTATATGGGTCATATCAATGTAATAACTCACATCTTACATTTTTCTACCATTATACAAACACTGAATTTCACAAAATGTTTACACTTGCAAGATGTGATGAACAAAATATCTTCAATTATATTTTCTATTCTACTCTATTTATTTCAATAACAAAAGTGAATCCTTACCACCAAATTGATTTTCAAACCGATTAGTGGATCCTGACCCACAGCTGAAAATCCTTGTCTCAAAAACTTACACTCTATGAACTTATATCTTACAAACAAATTTTAATAACTAATGATTAATCCCAACATACAAAAACTGAAAGCAGCCAATTGTACAGTTAAACAAGATTGATACTGAATAGAAATAAGAAAGCAAGCAAAGAAGTGAACCCTTCCAGCGAGACATGTGAAGAATCAGAAACATTTCCTGGAGTACTCAAATGGGGACCATTTAGAAAAGACTCGTGGACACCGCGGGGGAAGGAAAGGATGGAACGAATAGAGAGAATAGCATTGAAATATATACATTACCATCTGTAAAACTAGATAGTCAGTGGAAATTTACTGTATGATGCAGGGAGCTCAAATCCAGTGCTCCGTGACATCTTGGGGGAATGGGATTGAGTGAGAGGTGGGAAGGTGATTCAAGAGGAAGGGTATGTATGTATACCTATGGCTGATTCATGTTCATATATGAAAGAAACCAACACAATATTGTAAAGCAATTACCCTCCAATTAAATGACACATCTCCTAGAGCATTGGAAATAAAAACAAAAATAAGCAAGTGGGACCTAATTAAACTTAAAAGCTTTTGCACAGCAAAGGACATCTTAAACAAAGTGAAAAGACAACCCTCAGAATGGGAGAAAATAGTAGCAAATGAAACAACTGACAAAGGATTGATTTCCAAAATATACAAGAAGCTCATGCAAAAAATACCAGAAAAACAAACAACCCAATCAAAAAGTAGGCAGAAGACCTAAACAGACATTACTCCAAGAAGACATACAGATATCTAGTAAACACATAAAAATATGCTCAACATCACTCATTATTAGAGAAAGATATCTTTCTCAAAACTACTATGAGATATCACATTATACCAGTCAGAATGGCCATCATTAAAAAATTTACAAACAATAAAGGCTGGAGAGAGTATGGAGAAAATGAAACCCTCTTGCACCATGGATGGGAATGTAAATTGATAGAGCACTATGAAGACAGTATGGAGATTGCTTAAAAAAAACTAGGAATAAAATTACCATATGACTCAACAATCTCACTACTGTGCATCTACACAGAGGAAACCATTGAAAAAGACACATGTACCTCAATGTTCATTGCAACACTATTTGCAATAGCCAGGACATGGAAGCAACCTAGATGCCCATCAACAGATGAATGGATAAAGAAGCTGTGGTACACATATGCAATGGAATATTACTCAGCCATCAAAAGGAACATGTTTGAGTTAGTTCTAATGAGATGGATGAGCCTAGAGCCTATTATACAGAGTGAAGTAAATCGGAAAGAGAAAAACAAGTGTTGTATATTAATGCTATATATATGGAATCTAGAAAAATAGTACTGATGAACCTACTTGCAGGGCAGCAGTTAAGATGGAAACAGAGAGAACAGACTTGAGGACATGGGGCAGGGTTGGGGATGGGAAGGAGAGGGTGGGACGAATGGAGAGAGTAGCATGGAAATATATGTTGTTGTGGTTCAGTCACTCAGTTGTGTCCAACTCTTTGTGAACCCATGGACTGCAGCATGCCAGGCCTCCCTGTCCCTGAGCATCTCCCGGGGCTTGCTCAAACTCACATCCATTGAGTTGGTGATGCCATCCAATCATCTCATCTTCTGTTGTCCCCTTCTTCTCCTACCTTCTATCTTTCCCAGCATCAAGGTCTTTTCCAATTAGTTGGCTCTTTCCCCCTCAAAACACCATCCCAGGTAACAGAGTCTCTCTGCATACCATGTGGTTTAATAGCCTAAAAACTGGATCTGTGGGAAATACTAGTTTTATTATTTTTAATCACTCCTAACTGACAGAAATAAGTCTATACTTCTAATAGAGAGGCTAATACTGACCTTGACCTCTTAAAATTCTCTTAGCGAGCCTCACCTGTCAACTCTGCTCCACCCTCACCTCTCTGAACCAGCCCTTACTTCTCCCTTATCTCAGCATAGGCACCAGGATCTCTGTTCAGTTATCTCAGCATTTTGTGAAATACTATGGATTTTTCTCTGACAACTCAGTCTTCAGTCCTTTTCCCTTATAGGATTTCTTCTGTTTTTTCTTTTATCCAAGTTTAAGTACTGTCTCTTACCTGAGTAATGCACATTTCATCTTTATTTTCCTATTTTTGATTATAGAGCCTTACTAACTCTGTACAAAGTAGCTAAAGACAGAAAAGAGTGAAAAGTCAGGGGATGGAGAAAACTAAGCTTTTCTTTTGACACAGGACTTGAAGTTCCATGAAATCTATGGACCACTAAGGTTACTGAAAGTAGTCCTCAGTTATCTGCAATGTCAACTTGTGCAGAACAATTTCTTCCTAAATGATGATGTAAATGTACTTTGCTTGCTTTTATTCCAAAAGCATTCCATATTGCTTTGCTAATAGAATTTAGGGTTTTCTGGTGAAATGTATAATAGTCCCCACAACTTGATAGAGTGCATCAGTCTAGGTATGACTGAAGAGAATGAGTTCACAAAGACTCTCTAAGCTCCAGAGTGCTTAGTCTTAGTGTTTCAGGAAATGTTATGACCCCCAAAATGTATATTTCCTCAATCAAGACCCTAGTAGGTTGTTCTGTGTATATTGACAACTGATTCTACAGTTAATATGGAAAGGCAAAAGTCCTACAAGAGCCACCATCATAATGAAGAAGAACAAAGTCAGGGAACTGATACTACCTAATGTCAAGACTTACAGTAAGCTATGGCAGAGTGGTACTTGCGAAGGTAAAGAAAAATAAACCAGTGAAACAGATTAGAAATCAAAGGAATAGACCCACATCAATACTGATCTGTCAAAGTCAAGTGATCCTTGATGAAGGAAAGGTTACTTGATGGAGAAATGATTGTCCTTTCAAACACACAAATACAATGCTGGAAAAACTGAACATCCCCCTACAAAAAATAATAATAATAATAAAAGAATATAGACACAAACCTTTCCCAAAAACTAACTTAAAATGTATCATAGACCTAAATGTCAAAGGCAAACCAATAAAACTTATGGAAGATAACTTGGGAGTAAATGTTGATAACTTTGGCTATGGTGATAACATTTTAGACACAATACAAAAAGCACTGGGCTTCCCAGGTGGCTCAGTGGTAATGAATCTGCTTGCCAATGCAGGAACTACAGGATATTTGAGTCTGATCCTTGGGTCAAGAAGATCTCCTGGAGAAGGAAATGGCAACCCACTCCAGAATTCTTGCCAGAATAACCCTGTGGATAGGGGACCCTGGTGGGTTACAGTCCATGGTGTCACGAAGAGTCAGACTTGATTAAGCAACTGAGCATGCATGCATGCAGCACTACTTTAGTTACGTATCACAAGTTTGATATAAAGTATTTACTTATATTCTCAGTTTTAACATATTTATTTTATTTGTATTATATATAGTGATATATAATTGTGCACATATCTTATATTATATGAATATAATTTCTTAACTTTATAGATTAAGTGTATTCTTTATCAAAATCTATTGCCTCTTTCTTATAATTTTATTTAATTGTATTTTATCTTTTAATTGGTTTATTTAATTTAAATGGACATTTTCATTTAAAATAGTTACTGATTTAAAGAGTTTATATCCATCACCTTACTTTATACTTTTTTTTTACTTAGTTTTTCCTTGTTTCATCTCTCTTTCTTTCTATTGTGTTAGCTAAATATTTTTTTACACTTCATTTCTCCTCTTATAATTTTGAAAATGTTATGTCCTATATTTTAGTGGCTATTATAGAAATTAAAACATGCTTTCTTAGTTTGTCAATGTCTAAATTTATTTATGGTTTTCTGGTTTATATTGCTGCCATTGAGAAACCAGTTGAATTTTTATTGGTTGCTCTTTTGAAAAAATGTATAACATTCTGTTTTTGTGATCTTACTTCTGTCTTTTGTATTCTGCAATTTCATAATTTGAATGGATGTCGGGAAGATCCCCTGGAGAGGAATGGCAACACACTCCAGTATTCTTGCTTGGAGAATTCCATGGACAGAGGAGCCTTCCAGGCCACAGTCTGTGTGGTCGCAAAGAGTCAGACACACACAGATATACTTTTGTCTTCATTCATATTATATGTTGTCTCAATTGATGCATTTCCTGAAAAATTACTATTTCAAGTATACTTCAAATATTTTTTCCTGTCATATTTTTCCTCTTCTCTCTTTGTTCTATATTCACTCTTTATTTCAGTCCTGTCTTTATGCTGCATCCTGTATGATTCCTTAAGAATGTATCTTTTAATTTAGCAAAATTCTTTTACTAAAATGCTTTATATTTTATTAATTTTGAAGTCAGTTGGTCTCAAATTACTATTAACTTTATCTTTGAGCTCTCTATTTTAATTAGTTTATTTTTTTAATAAATTTATTTATTTTAGTTGGGGGCTAATTACTTTACAACATTTGTAGTGGTTTTTGTCATACATTGACAAGAATCAGCCCTGGGTTTACATGTGTTCCTTTTAATATTTATGAAATTTATTGATTTTTACAGACCTACTACACACTTGTTTTTTCTTGCAGTTATTTGCAAACTTTTTTCACTATTTAAATGAAGAAATATAGTGTTTTAATTTTTGTCTTATAATTAAGGTATCAAAGGTTTTTCTTTAAAAAAATCTATTACTACTGTATTTTCATCATGGTGCAAAGTTTCCTAGTGCTTTTGTTTTCATTTTTAATTTAAACAAATATATAAGATGAAAAATCATGAGCAATTTTTTATCACTAATTTTTTGCTCAATAAAAAATTACAAGGCAAACTACACTTTAACTACCACCCAAGTTAAAAATAATGATATGAACCAGACCAAGATCCTCTCCGTGATCATCAATCACAGATGCTATCTTTTCCCAAAATATAACCATTGACCTGACATTTTTTAGTAATCACTTTTTTTTTATTTATGCTTTTTTCACCCAGATTGCAGTCTTAAGCACAATAATATAATCCTTATCATTAATTCCTCACCATTTGTTAAATATGTATATGTATACATGAATCCCCCCTTTGTATGTCTTCCTTTCTAAAACAATTTATCTGAAAACCCCAGGTTATTTCACCTTCAGATTTCCCAAGGTTTTGAATTTTTCTGATTGCTTACTCTTGGTATAGTTCTACACGTATCCATCTTCTCTACATCCCTCACAAATTGGCATCTGAATCCAGAGGCTTGATCAGGGTTAGCTTTAATCTTTCTATCAGGATAATATGTGCCTTTATAAGTAGGCACAGAATGTCTGGGTTTTGTGTTTTATTTTATTCTTTTGTACTTTAGTAGGTGTCTGTGCTCAGTGCATAGGTATTTAATTAGAGATACAAAAAAGGTAATATTCTAAATACATACAATTAATTAGCTTGGAAGAATTTACAGATACTTCCTTCATATACTATTTATGCAGTTATACGCATTGTACCTCTACGTACTGTACTCTTACAGTTCAGGTAGATAATGCAAATTAATGCTGAATTTATCCCTCTCACTTATACAGTTTCATAATATACTGATTTCATTTTATCCTCAGAAGATGACAATTTATATATTTTTGAAAATATATTACTAACTCATGGATCTGAACATGCATTAGTTTCAATTTATTAAAATTGGTATCTTTATTACAGTTCAAACTGCCCCATCTTTGGCCTGTGTTATAGATAAAAGTTATTTTCTGAGTCTTTTGTATGTAACTCTACCCACTCCAGTATTCTAGCCTGGAGAATTCCATGGACTGTATAATCCATGGAGTCGCAGAGTCAGACACAACTGAGCTACTTTCACTTCACTTCAATTCTAGAAGACTTTGATAGATTTATTGCTATCAAATGACAAGATCCAGATAGACATGCTAGATTCAGGCATTTCTTCAAAAGTCTTCATTTCTTTCAACAAGAGATAGTATTTCAAGACCACAATTTGAATTCCAGAAATGCTTACTACTGAGCTAGTTCAGTTCAGTTTAGTTGCTCAGTCGTGTCCAACTCTTTGCGACCCCATGAACCGCAGTACGCCAGGCCTCCCTGTCCATCACCAGCTGCTGGAGTCTACCCAAACCCATGCCCATTGAGTCAGTGATGCCATCCAACCATCTCATCCTCTCTCATCCCCTTCTCCTCCTGCCCTCAATCTTTCCCAACATCAGGGTCTTTTCAAATGAGTCAACTCTTTGCATGAGGTGGACAAAGTATTAGAGTTTCATCTTCAACATCAGTCCTTCCGGTGAACACCCAGGACTGATCTCTTTTAGGATGGACTGGTTGGATCTCCTTGCAGTCCAAGCTAGAGCTATCTCTTAAAATAATTCCCCCTTATAACTGCATCTGTGTATTCTTTTTTACTTTTTAATCATTTGGGTTATCTGAATCTTGATTTATAGTAAATTCCTTAAGAAAGAACAGTATCCTCTGAGCTTTTGTATGCTGATAACTTCTTAAATGTGATTTTATATTTGAAACTCAACGTTACTGAATATAAAATCGCATTTCTTTCCCTTAAACATTTAAAATATTTTAATAGATTTTTGGGATATAGCATTACTAGAAAAGGTCTAATATTAAATTTTATTTTCCTTATAATTCATATGCCCTTTTTTCCTTAGATATCCAAAGTATTTTTTATTATTTTTCTTTAAAGACCAATATTATAAATAGAATACATCTTGTTTCTGGTCATTCTGGATCAGTATTATCAAGTGCATGCTATTTTCTTCAATGGGTATTTTCTAATCATCATTACACGGAAACTTTGCATTTGTTCTCTTTTCTTGTCTTGGCTTCCTTTTCAGGACCTCCTATTATAAACTGGATCTTCTGTGCTTGTCTTCGATCTCTCACTTCCTTCAACAGGTTTATCTTTAATCTTACTTTTAATTTTTCTATAGGTGTTATTTGTCATTTTCACTTACTTTGTATTCCATTTACTTTAGCCTTAATTTCTAAGAAAATGGTTACTTTGATTTTGAATTCTTGAATTCTGTCACCTAGTTCTGCATTTTTATCATTCTGATATATGTACTCTCATGTCTTATTACAGATGTGAGAGCTGGACCATAAAGAAGGCTGAGTGCTGAAGAACTGGTGCTTTCAAACTGTGGTGTTAGAGAAGACGCTTCAGAGTCCCTTGGACTGAAAGGAGGTCAAACCAGTCAGTCTTAAAGGAAATCAACCCTGAGTATTCATTAGAAGGGCCAAAGCTGAAGTTGAAGCTCCAATAGTGTGGCCACCTGATGTGAAGAGCTGACTCACTGTAAAAGACCTGATGTTGGGAAAGATTGAAGGCTGGAGAAGGGGATGACAGACGATGAGATGGTTGAATGGCATCACCAACTCAATGCACTTGAGTTTGAGCAAGTTCCGGGAGATGGTGAAGGACAGGGAAGCCTGGCCTGCTGTAGTCCATGGGGTCACAAAGGGTCGGACACTACTGAGTGACTGAACAACAAATGTCTTATTTAATTTTATCAATATATTTTAGCGGATTTAAACATAGTGTTATAGCTGTTGTGTATCTATTAAGTATGTCTTATTGGCATTATTTTACTCACTGGAGAGATGTTATTACTCTCCTTGATCTCTTTTACTTCATATAGTAACTTTGTATGATGCTCTATAGTTCCTGTAGCTGTTGGTGGTTTGCTTCTATAGGCTTGTAACTTGCAGTATATAAGTAAACTTGTTACCTAACTTTCGTCTTAATTTTATTCATGGTTTTTGTTTTTCATCTTCACATGTAAACATATTTATAAAACAGAAACTGAATCACAGATTTAGGAAGCAAACATAGTTAAACAGGGGAAAAATCAAGGGAGGGATAAATTGGGAAGTTGGAATTAACATATAAAACTACTATACATAAAATAGATAAACAACAAAGTCCTCCTACATAGCACAGGGAACTCTACTCAATATTCTGTAGTAATCTATAAGAAAAAGAATCTGAAAATGAATTATCTATGAGTTTTTGCTTTTAATACTGTGCTACCCTATTCTTAGGTTAGACTGAGGAAAATCCTGACACTATACTGTCCCATTAAATCTAACTCCCCAGACTTTGCTGGTTTATTTTACTCTACTATGAGCTACTCCTTATCTTTATAAACTATTTGTGGAAATTCTTTCAAATCTATTGTAAATGTACATGCCTGGATCTATCTGTATAAATTATTAACATTAAACTTATGACAGCCCAATTCCAGACAAAATGAACTAAGCACATCCCACCCTATTCTTCTCACTAATTAAAGTATACCTAGAAAACATATAAAGCATTGATCAAAAAACTTTGAAAAGCATAGAAAATAAGGTAGTTTTCCTATGAAAATCAAGATTCAAAGGGAAATGAAGTGATGAGTTTCATCAAATTTCTTTTTCATTTTTTCATATTTTTTATTTTCTCTTTCTACATGTCAGAGGTCAGAAAATATTTATTATTGAAGGTCATACAGTAAACAGTTTCATATTTACAGTCTGTATGGTCTCTGTCAAGTCTACTCAATTCCTCCTTCATAGCAAAAAAAGCAGGACTGCATTCCAATAAAGCTTTATTTTAAAAACCAGATAGCTGTCAGTTTGGGCCTACAACTCACAGTTTGCCATCCTCTCCTATATATATCCCACTGGGAGTGATGGAGCTATCCATAATCTATGAGTGCCAATGCAAACAGATGAAAAGATCTTGCATAAAAGCCTATTTTCTCTAATCAAAGAATGAGAAAGAAGAATGTTCCCATCCCATCCCATTGGTGCTTCAGGGACCCTGAATCAGAACCCTGCTTATAATTTCTAGTACACTAAGGCCAACAGAGATAGTGCCCTTTCCCCTCTTCAAATGGGGAGGAAAAGCCACATTGTCTATCCTCGCTTAAAAATAAGCAAATAGCAATCCCATGTGCTTTCACTGAGCATCCCGTCTGCTTTCATTCATACAGTGTGTGGCGAGGATTATGAAGAGGAGGAGCTAATGAAAAGGATTCTTTAAATTTGTGTATAAAGTTTTAAGCAAAAACCTAGACATCTCATGGTGAAACAAGCTAGAATCAACACACCAAAAGTTGTGAAATTGCAACCACAGTATGGAACACTGCCTGGCTTCAGATTAGCATCTGGATATCATACAAACTAGGCAGACTAGAAACACTGCAAGATTTTAAAAACTCAATTGAACCACTTTCAACAAAACTACAACAAGATATGCATTCTAAACCTAAATACATTGATTGCCTGCTTAGATATTATATTAAAATAAAAACTAAACATAATACTGAAAATATCCAGAATAAAAGCCAAGTTTACTTGCCATATCAAGAACCAGGAAATTCTCACCTCAAATGAGAAAAGACAATCAACACATGTCAAAACAGAGATAAGACAGATGTTGGAATTATTTACCAGGTTTTAAAGCAGCTATCAAAATGCTCTACATAAATATAAACATGTTTGAAAATTAGAAAATCTTTGCAAAGAATTAGAAGCCATAGAAAAGAATTTTAGAGTTAAAAAAAAAAACAGTTACTGGAAAAAACACTAAATGGGCTCAACATAATAATAAAATGGACAGAGGAAAGAATCAGTGAACTTGAAGGTAGATCAGTAGAAATGATTCAATCAAAACAGGAGAAAAAAAAGAAACCCTAAAACCTCAAACATTAATTAAAAGTCTAATGCTCGGGTGGCTACCATCCATGGGGTAGCAAAGAGTTAGAAATGACTTAGTGACTAAACTTCCACTCAGGTAGTTTAAACTGAACTAAACTAAACTAAATTACTACTCAAAATCCAATAAGGAAAGGAAAAGAGTTTTGATACCAATAAAATATTTGAGGGATAGTACCTTGAAAACTTCCAATATTTGAAAAATAAATGAAGGTAGCCTAAAGAGCTCAGTGACTTCAAAAGAGTTTACACTAAAAACAAATCCATGCCAAACATAAATAGTCAAATTTCTGACAACTAAAAATAGAAGAAATTATCTTGAAAATAGCCAGAGAGAAATGATGCATTGCCATAAGGGAATAATTAAATAAATAACTGCAGATTTATAGATGCAACACAATCCATAACAAAATTTGAGCAGATATTTTTGGAGAAGTTAACAAGTTTATACTGATACTAAAATCTACATAAAATGCAAAAAACAAGATGCTTGAAATAAAAGAAAGAAGTAGGAGAACTTTCTTGATTTTAAAATTAACTATAAAGCAGTAATAATCAAGATAGATTGATAATTGACAGGAATAAGCATATAGATAAATGGAAGAGTTAAGAGTACATGAATAAATCTTTATATGTATGGTCAATTGATTTTTAACAAGGATACAAAGGAAGTTCAATGAAGGAAAAGAATATCTGTTGCCTGAGTCTAGAGGTGAGGATCGAGATTGATGGCAATGGCATACGTAGATTATTTGAGGGTGGTAGAAATGTTCTAAAACTAAATTGTTATCATTGTTGGAAAACTGTAAATTTACTCAACATCATTGAACTTCAAACAGGTGAATTACAGTTTTTAAATTACATACAATAAAGCTATTCTTAAAAGAGATAGATAAGAAACAAAAATAAAACGAGATCAATCTAAGGATTCATTATTTATTCATTATCTTGAGTTTTAGAATAAGCAAATAGAAAAATGGAAAACAAAGTTATACTAAAGAAACAGTTTTAAATGATTTCCCCAAACTGAAAGATAACTTAATAAATGACATCTAAAAATAAGTAAATCCTATACCTAACATTTTAATTAAAGGTTAAAGAGTGAACTCTTTTCATGCATAATCAGAAGACAAAATATAAACTCTTATTATTGTTATCTATCATTATTATCACTCATCTTATAATATTATCCTATTATTATCATACTGTTATTATTGTTAGAAAAGACTCTGATGCTGGGAAAGAGTGAAGGCAGGAGGAAAAGGGGATGACAGGGGCTGGAATGGTTGGATGAAATCACTGACTCAAGCTCTGGGAGATGGCGAAGGACAGGGAAGCCTGGCATGCTGCATTCCCTGGGGTCGCAAAGAATCAGACACGACTAAGCGACTGAACAACAAATTGTTATCACTGTTCTTCAACATCCTACTTGAGACACTAGCCAGTGTTATAGGGCAGAAAAAGAAACAACAGTCATACAGATTGGAAAGAACAAAGTAAAACATATTCATTTTGAGAGTTAAAAATCACAGAAGATGACTAAAAGCTGATAGAACTGAAAAGTGATTTTAGTAAAGGCATAGGATGCAAAGTAAATATGCAAGAGTCTATTTTAATTCTATAGAGTAGCAGTGATCAATTGAAGATTAAAATGAATGGAATAATATAATTTATTATAGCTCCAAAGTCATGAGTTATAGAAAACTATGCATAAATATTATGAAATATGTGAAAGTGCTGAATGCTGAAACTATAAACCACTCATAAAAAAAATCTACGACCTAAAAAGTTATCGATGTATACCATATTTATGGAGGTTTCCAGGTGTCTCAGTGGGTAAAGAATCTGTCTTCAATGCAGGGGATGTAGGTTTGATCTCTGGGTCGGGAAGAGCACCTAAAGGAAGGCATGGCAACACACTCCAGTATTTTTACCTGGAGAATCCCATGGGCAGAGGAACCTGGCAGGCTACAGTCTACAAGGTCACAAAGAGTCAGACACGACTGAAGCAACTGAATATGCACCACATTCATAAATTAGAAAACCTAATATGTTCAAGATGTCAGTTTCTTCCTGACTAACCTATTTAATACAATTCTAATCAAAATCTCATTAATTTTTTTGCAGAAATTTACAAGATGCTTCTAAAATATGTATGAAAACACAGGAAAATATTTCCTCAAAGTCAGTCATCAAAGAAAGGAATGCTTGGGATCTTGGCATCAAAAAGAAATATAAAGAAAAATTCCCTTGAGTAACAGTGACAGAGATCTCATGAAAATAACTGTGAAGCTGCATCAGCAAACAAAGATTTCAGATAGTAGCTATCGAACACAAAATTCCAGAGGGAAATTTCCAAGGAAAATATGTCAGTGCTATTTTGTAAAACAAGTTCATCTTAATAAGACAGAAGTTAAAGATGTTTTACATCTCTGACACAGAGTTCAGATTAATGATACTCAGAAAAAAATAAGATGAAAAAACAATCATATATTCAAAGAAGAGAATATGATACAAAAGAAATGAAATTGCGTGAATGTGTGTGATGGTGGTAATATATGTGTTAAATCTTTTTTCAGTAGAGTAGTAAGTCTAGAGAGAAAAATTTTAAAAATCAGGAAACAGAAGTGTAAATTTGTCATTTAGGAAAACAGCTTTAAATAAATGAAGAAACAACTACAAAACATAAAAATGGAATTGAAGTGGGAAAGTAGGGAGTAGGAAACTGCTATTAATTGCAATAGGTATATTGTAATTGTAATATGTACATCTCATAAAAAACTTTCAATTCAATATTTATTAAAATTTTATAAAGTGTAGCACACACATAATGCATATATTACTAGTGTACAGTTTAATAATTTTCATAAAATTGTTCTTAAGTTTCAAAGCAAAGGTGAAGTCTGACACACTCCATGAAACCCCTTACTACTTTGTTGTTCATTTGCTAAGTCCTGTCCAACTCTTTGTGGACCTATGGACTGCAGCAAGTGGTCTGTGTCCTTCACTATCTCTCAGCATTTGTTCAAACTCATTTAAGTTGTGTTGATGATGCCATCCAACCATCTCCTCCTCTGCCTCCCCCTTCTCCTCCTGTCCTCAATCTTTCGCAGCATCAGGGTCTTTTCCAATAAGTTAGCTCTTCATATCAGGTGGCAAAGTACTGGAGTTTCAGTTTCAGCATCAGTCCTTCCAATGACTATTTGGATATGACTTCCTTTAGAATTGACTGGTTGGATCTCCTTGCAGTCCAAGGGACTCTCAAGAGTCTTCTCCAGCATCACAATTCAAAAGCATCTATTCTTCAGCACCCAGCCTTCTTTACGACCCAATTATCACACTCATACATGACTACTGGAAAACGATAGCTTTGACCATGTGGAACTTTGTCAGCAAAACGATGTCTTTTCTTTTTGATAGAGTTGTATCATCTGGATACCTGAGATTGCTGATATTTCTCCCAGAAATCTTGATTCCAGCTTGTGATTTATTCAGCCTGGCATTTCACATGATGTACTCTGCATGTAAATTATATAAGCAAGTTAACAATATATAACCTTGTTGTAATCCTTTCCCAATTTGGAACCAGTCCGTTGTTCCATGTCTGATTCTAACTGTTGCTTCTTGAGCTGCATACAGATTCCTCTGAAGACAGATAAGGCAATCTGATATTCCCATCTCTTGAAAAATTTTTCACAGTTTATTGTGATCCAGAAAGTCAAAGGCTTTAGTGTGGTCAGTGAAGCAGAAGCAAATTTTTTTTTTCTGGAATTCCGTTGCTTTCTCTATAATCCAACAAATCCTAGCAATTGGGAATAGAATGAAAATTGACCTTTTCCAGTTCTGTGGCCACAGCTGAGTTTTCCAAATTTGCTTATATATATGGAGTTCAGCACTATAACAGCATCATCTTTCATCATCTTTTAGGATTTGAAATAGCTCGGGTGGATTTCCATCACCTTCACTAGTTTTATTTGTAGTTATGCTTCCTAAGGCCCACTTGACTTCACAGTCTAGGATGTCTGGCCCTAAATGAGAGACCACACCATCATGGTTATATGGGTCATTAAGACTTTTTTTGTATAGTACTTCTGTGTTCTTGCCATCTGTTCTTAATTTCTTCTGCCTCTGTTAGGTCCATCCCATTTCTGTCCTTTATTGTGCCTATCTTTGCATGAAATGTTCACTTGATATCACCAATTTTCTTGAAGAGATCTCTAGTTTTTCCCATTCTATTGTTTTCCTCTATTTTTGCATTGTTCTTTTAAGAAGACCTTCTTATCTCTCCTTGCTATTCTCTGGAACTCTGCATCCAGTTTGTTGTATCTTCCCCCTTTTCTCTTGATTTTCACTTCTCTTCTTTCTTCAGCTGTTTGTAAAACCTCCTCAAACAACCATTTTGCCTTCTTCCATTTCTTTTTCTTTGGGGTGGTTTTGTTCACTGCGTCCTGTACAATGTTAGGAACCTCTGTCCATAGCTCCTCAGACACTCTGTCTACCAGATCTAATCACTTGAATCTATTTGTCACCTCCACTGTATAATTATAGGGGATTTCATTTAGATCTTACCTTAATGGCTTAGTGGTTTTCCCTACTTCCTTCAATTTAAGCCTGAATTTTGCAATAAGGAGCTCATGATCTGAGCCAGTCAACTCCAGGGTTTTTTTTTTTGCTGACTGTTATAGAACTTCTCCATCTTCAGCTGCAAAGAATATAATCAATCTTTGTATCACCAAGTATCAACCACTTGGTGATGTCCATTGTGTAGAATCATCTCTTGGATTATTGGAAAAAGGTACTTGCTATGACCAATGTGTTCTCTTGACAAAACTCATTTAGCCATTGCCCTGCTTCATTTTGTACTCCAAGTCCAAACTTGCCTATGACTCCAAGTATCTCTTGAATTCCTAGCTTTGTATTCCAATCATCTATGATGAAAAGACTTTTTTTTTTTTGCTTTCAGTTCTAGAAGATCTTTTTGGTCTTCATAGAGCCAGTTAACTTCAGCTTCTTCAGCATTTATGTTTGTGACATAGACATGGATTACAGTGATGACGTATGGTCTGCCTTGGAAATGAACAAAGGTCATTCTATTGTTTTTGAGGTTGCACAAAAGCACTGCACTTCTGACTCTTCTGTTGAATATGAGGGCTACTCCATTTTCTAAGGGATTCTTGCTCACAGTAGTAGATATAATGGTCATCTGAATTGAATTCACCTAGTCCCATCCATTTTAGTTCACTGATTCCTAGATGTCAATATTCACTGTTGCTACCTTTTGTTGACCACATCTAATTTACCTTGATTTATGAACCTAACAGTAGCAGAACCTAACAAAAACAGAAAATTTTAAGAAGAGATGGCTAGAATACACAGAAGAGCTATACAAAAAAGATCTTCATGGACCAGATAACCACGATGGTGTGATCACTCACCTAGAGCCAGGCATCCTAGAATGTGAAGTCAAGTGGGTCTTAGGAAGCATTACGATGAACAAAGCTAGTGAAGATGATGGAATTCCAGTTGAGCTATATAAAAAAGATGATGCTGTTAAAGTGCTGAACTTAGTATACCAGCAAATTGGAAAACTCAGCAGTGGCCACAGGACTGGAAAAGTTCAGTTTTCATTCCAATCCCAAAGAAGGGCAATGCCAAGGAGTGTTGAAACTACTGTACAATTGTACTCATCTCATACACTAACAAAGTAAGCTGAAAATTCTCCAAGCCAGACTTCAAGAGTATGTGAACTGTAAACTTCCAGATGTTCAAGATGGATTTAGAAAAGGCAGAGGAAACAGAGATCAAATTGCCAACATCCGTTGGATTATAGAAAAAGCAAGAGAATTCCAGAAAAAAAATCTACTTCTGCTTTATTGATTACGCCAAAGCCTTTGACTGTGTCAATCACAACAAAATTCTTCAAGAGATGGGAATATCAGACCAACTTATCTGCCTACTGAGAAATCTGTATGAAGGTCAAAAAGCAACAGTTAGAACTGGGCATGGAACAATGGACTGGTTCCAAATTGGGAAAGGAGTACAAAGGCTGTATATTGTCATCCTGCTTATTTAACTTCTATACAGAGTACATCATGTGAAATGCTGGGCTGGAGGAAGCACAAATTGGAATACAGATTGTCAGAAATATCAATAATCTCAGATTCACAGATGACAACACCTTTATGGCAGAAGGTGAAGAGGAACTGAAGAGCCTTTTGATGAAAGTGAAAGAGGAGAGTGAAAAAGTTGGCTTAAAGCTCAACATTCAAAAAACTGAGATCATGGCATCCAGTCCCATCACTTCATGGCAACTAGATGGGAAAACAATGGAAACAGTGACAGACGTTATTTTCTTGGGCTCCAAAATCACTGCAGTTGATGACTGCAGCCATGAAATTAAATGACACATGCTCCTTGGAAGGAAAGCTATGACCAAGCTAGAAGGCATATTAAAAAGCAGAGACATTACTTTGTCAACAAAGGTCCATCTAGTTAAACCTATGGTTTTTCCAGTAGTCATATATGGATGTGAGAGTTGGACTATAAAGAAAGCTGAGCAGCAAAGAATTGGTTCTTCTGAACTGTGGTGTTGGAGAAGACTCTTGAGAGTCTATTGGACTGCAAGGAGATCAAACCAGTGAATCCTAAAGGACATGAGTCCTTAACATTCATTGGAAGGACTGATGCTGAAGCTGAAATTCCAATACTTTGGCCACCTGATGCACAGAAATGACTCATTGGAAAAGACCTTGATGCTGGGAAAGATTGAAGGCAGGAGGAGAAGTGGACGACAGAGAATGAGATGATTGGATGGCATTACTGACTTAATGGACATGAGTTTGAGCAAGCTCTGGGAGTTGGTTATGCACATGAAAGCCTGGCATGCTGCAGTCCATGGGGTCACAAAGAGTCAGAGATGACTGAGCTCTGAACTGAACTGATGATCCTAACACTCCAAGTTTCTATGCAGTATTGTTCTTCACGTCATTAGATTTTACCTTCATCACCAGACACATCCACCAATGAGCACAATTTCTGCCTTGGCCCAGCTCCTTCGTTCTTTAAGGAGCTATTAGTAATTGCCCTCTCCTATTCCCCAATAGTGTATTGGATTCCTTCTGATCTGATGGGCTCATCTTTCAGTGTCACATCTTTTGTCTTTTCATACTGTTCATGGGGTTCTTGTGGTAATAACACTGGAGTAGTTTGCTGTTCCCTCCTCCTGTGGACCATGTTTTACCAAAACTCTTCACTATGACCCGACTGTCTTGGGTGGCCTTGCATAGCATGGCTCACAGCTCACTGAGTTAAGAAAGCCCCTTTGCCACAACAGGGTTATGATCCATGAAGGATTACCTACTGGCAAATTCTGTTTACTGAGTACAAACAAAATCTGCATCCTAAATATAATGTCTTTCACATGCTTAAATACATTTAGTTGGTAGAGTTACATAAGTTTGAAGAAAGAAGCAATGGAAAACGTAGTTATTTCACATGAATTAGGGATAATCACATGGAAGTTTTGGCTCTAAAAACTTCTGGAAAGAGAACTACAATTGACCTCATTTCTGCATGAGTAAGAAATGAAACAGGCAAAATAACAAATCTAACTTTATTTTTCAGTGAATTGCAATTCAATTTCCTTTCTTTATTCCCCTAACGAAATCTTCAGTAAATACCACAACATTCACTAATTTCCTTTTGGAAATAAAAATTTACTTTGGAAAGCACAAATGAAAAGATAAGAGGATATGAGCATAAGAGCTACAAACCTGTGAAAAGAGGCAGTCTTCCAACATGTGTAAAGTCAGCTTGTTTCTATGACCCCTAAATATAGAACACATATCTTAAATCACAGGCTATAAGGGGAATCAATTTATTAGACTCAAAGGGTACTACATGCCTCTATTTGACCCTGAAGTTTTCTACTCAGCAAAGTTCATTATGAAGTCTTCTTTTTCTCCAAAACATTTATTATATTCTTTACTTTCGGTAAGTAATTAAACCAATTTACCCCAAACTTTTCAAAGGTTAGCAGTGGAAGTACTGCTTCCATGAAATCCCCTTGTCAGTGGCAAACTGGGATTGTTTGTCACCTTAGAACTCCAGAATCACCTGGCTCCTCCTCAGCACTAGAGAGTTTTAATAGGTAATTGTTAACTGAATTAAAGAAATGAAGGTATGAGATGATATGAAGGAATCTATGCTCCTTCAGGTCTGGGGTCAGCTCAGTTTGAAAGATGGAAGGGGTCTCTTGATACACTCTCTCAGGAAGTTACATAAAACCACACCACCAGATTATAGACAGAAATTTTTCTCTCATACTTGCTGCTTTATCCAGCCTGCCTGGCTCTCTCTGAATCCTGTCTTAAATGCAGCATCCTTGTATTCTTGAGAAAACCTGAACGTAAGTGACAGGACATAAATAGCTGGAGAGAAAAATCTAGTTCAATATAGGCCAGAGAATATCCAAACCCCGACAAATCCCACCCTAAGTCCTCAAGCTGGAAAAGTTAGGAGCATTACATCACCAGTGATTGCTCCCATTGGCTGACTGTACCTGAAGGGTCAGAACACCTGCTCCTCATATTAATTCTTTCTTTCTCTTGCAAAGCATCAGAAATCTAGGTAGCATAGGCTATGACAAAGGTCCTGGGCAAGAACAGCTTATCAGAGGGGCCTACATTTCCAGTTCACTGCTTTAACATGCAAGATGGGGTGAGCATGTCTGTGGACAGCACACAGTGAGCCCAGGAAAGAGCTCTCCTCCTTAGGAAGCCTAAGATGCTAGCTTGACTAGGAGTTGAAAGAGATCTCCTGTGAACAAATGTGCTTGCTTTCTTCTCCCAGTGGTGCTATCAGCAAAGATTCTCATTCTAATAAGTTTTGACAAAAGCAGGCAAGGAGAGCAGGTGCCAATGAATCCAACTAGTTGGAGGCATTACAGACAACATGGGCACCAGAGGATGGAGGTGTTGCCATGGGAACCAAGTGAACGGTGTTTGGTGTTAGCTGGTTAGAAGGTTTGTTTTCTTAAGACAGAGCTGAACAGCCGCAAGTCATGCTCTCTGTTTTCTATTTTAGCATCAGTGGGTAAATCCCCCTGCTCTCCATCCCCCCATCCCCAGCCTTAAACAGGATTTGAGGAATTTAATTTATCTGCTAACATGAATAACGCTTAAATATGAGGCACACCAAAATCCTTTGAAAAAGGTATTTGCAGCAAATCAGGACAGTTCTAATCACAGAACTCTTTATGTTGGAAAGAAAATTGTTGCTTCAGGGTTAGAGTGGTGTTTTTTCAGTGGGATTTGAAGACTTCATTTTGAGCTGCAAAGCTCTCACCCTAGCTTGCATAAACATCTTTCCATCACGTGTTCTTTGACATTCATACTCCAATTATTAGAACTCATGTATCTTGGAAAGGACTCTGAAACATAGGACTGCCTAAGAAAGGGATAGGATCTCTGATTTTGCAGATATTTTTAAAGTCTTTCAAAGACAAAGAATCAAGGAAGAGGAATGTTGAATTTTAAAATAGTAATTATCCAGTAGCAAGTATTACAATTGGGGTTACCATAAATTTAGTCCTCTTCTAAGAACTGAGGAAGACATGAAGAGGATCAAAATTAGGATTCTGGTGACTTGCCAGATTGAGGGAGCAATGGAATCTTCTAGACTTGGAAAACAAGTCCACTTGAATAATGGAGGGGATCTGGGAGGTCTGAGCTACAGGAAACAGGAGGAGCAGGTTACATGGTAAGATGTTCATATCCTGATAATAAGGGAAAGGCATCTGCTCTTTCAAGCAAGACTAAGAAGAATAACTAACAGATGCTGTAAGTGGGGTCATGGCAGCAGGTAGCAAGCAGAAGCAATATAACAAACATGGAAGAACAGTATCACTGAGCCATGTGCTGAAGTTAGAATTCAAAGTGCAAACTTAGTTATAGAATCAGAACCAAGAGTAGCTGAGAGTATCCATGCATAGGATTAAAATAAGACTAGCAACCAGTGATTTGCAATCCTATGTCCCTGGGGCATCGACTTAGCACTTTTTTTTTATTGATCCCCAGGGTTATCTCTATAACTATAAGATGTAGTTAATGGTGAAAATTATGAAGGTTATTAGAGACACAAGAGAAGCAGTCCTCATTTCAGGGATACCTCAGATTACCTGCAATCAAATAGTTTGTAATTCTGCCATGAAAAATAAGACTTTGATTTCACAGGTTTTAGTAGAGCACAATTATGTGCCAACCATATATACAAGCCCTCAGTGCAACAGAGAGAATATAAAATAGAGATTGGCATGAACTGGAATAAGTGGTGGGACTTGGAGAAGTATATCTCTGTTTCTATTTTTGTAAATTCTGCATATATGCTTGATATGTATATATATAATCTAAAAATTAAGTGCAAAAATAAAATGCATGTATTATGTGTGCATAGATATGTATGATTAGATAGATTGATAGATAATAGATAGACATAAAAATAAGGATAGTTTTATCCAGTGTGGTATCCATAAAATCATACATTATTCTATCATTTAATATTCTTAATATATTTGTTTTTTTTTCCTAATTGTTCTAATTTCTAAGAGACATATGTTAAACTCAATGTGGTTCTAGTTTAACGATGATTTCTTTAAAATTTTATCGGTCTTTGCTCTGTTTGCTTTTTATAAACTGAAGTTTACTGTTAGGATTCCTGATAAAGAAATTATTTTACTATCATGTAACGATATACAAAAAGCTTATTGCTTTAAAATTTCTACCCAGCTCTTATGTCTTTATCTTTCTTTGCTGCATCTTGAGTAATTTTCTTGGTTTCAAATTCCAGTTTACAAATTCTCTCTGAATTAAATCAGCATTTTAACCCATCTATTACATTTTTCATTTCATTGGTGGCTGATATTTTACTGTCTCCTGTTTCAGAATTGCAAATGAGAAGCCCAATGTTTATCAGATTTATTTTTCCTTTGTAAATAACATATTCTTCTGCCTATGAGGTTATAAGGTTTTGGCATTGGCATAGATGAAAAATTTATACAGTATGACTAAATGTTTTACTGTTTTTTTATTTGATTCTTTTTTTTTTATCATTGCTCCAAATTGAAATTCTATGAGCAAATTCAAGGCATAACATTCTTAAGCTCAGGAAAATTTTCTTCTACTATTTCTTTAAATTTTGATCCTTCCCCCAAACTTTTTGTCTCTCTCTTTAAAGCTTCTACCATTTGAAAAATATGCCTTGTCTCTTTGACTGTTCTGTTATAATAGCTGTCTCTATTTTTTCCCTGTTTTGATTAATTTCTTACAGTTATCTAGGTCACAAATTTGGGTCTTAATAATGATCATCCCAACTTTCAATTCACATAGAAAATTATATACTTGAAAATTATATTTCAACTTTGAAAACATATGTTTATGTCATACCTTCAATCTAGGAGAATAAAACAATTCAAGGTCGTACTTAATCCCAGATATCCAAAGTTACCATTGACTGTCGGCTCAACAGAAACAAACTGTTTGGAGTTGGGATAGATGAGAAGCAATCTGTGTTGAGGATAGCATTTCTCAGAGTGCTCAGCTTTCAAATCCTTGAGAATATCCTCTCTAAATCTCCCTCACTTTTTCAAAAAGTTGATAATAAGTATCATCAAGGATATGGAGAAATTGGAACCCTCATATATTGCTTATTGAAATGTAAAATCATACACCATTTTGGAAAACTGTGTGATGGTTCCTCAAAAGGATAAAGAAAAATTTTGATTTTACTCATCAACTACACTTCTAGGTATATATGGGAAATTAAAACACACATGAACTCAAAATTTTTATGCAGTTATTCAGGTATCATTTCTCATAACAGTTTAAAAGTGTAAATAATTCAAATGTTCAAGTTATCATTGATAAATAAAATGTGGTATGAATATTATTTAACAATAAAAAATAAATAACTGATGCTTGCTACAACATGGACAAATCTAGTAATATAAGTGAAATAATTCAACTACAAAAGACCACATATTGTATGGTTCCACCTATATGAAATGTCCACAATAGGCAAAACTATAGAGTCAGACAGTAGATTATTGGTTAATTAGGACTGTTAAAGGAATAAGAAAAACGGAAGGAAGAATGATTGTTAAAGGGCACAGCATTTTGGTGGGGGTTATTAAGAGTAAAATTGGTTGTAATAATGGTTATATAACACATTGAAAGTACAGAAAAACACTGGAACAGAATAATGGATGAACTGGATAGTATATGATCTACATCTCAATAAAACTGTTAATAAAAAGACTAATAGATAAAACTACTCCCCTGGTAACTCAGATAAAAAAATCCACCTGCCAATGCAGGAGACACAGGTTTGATCTCTGGGTTGGGAAGGTCTGCTGGAGAAGAAAATGGCAAACACATTCTAGTATTCTTGTCTGAGAAATCCCCATAGACAGAGGAGCCTCATGGGCTTTAGCCATGGGATCACAAAAGACTAAGCAACTAACCATCAACAACAGATAAAACTAATTGGTTATAAAATGTCTGTTGTTGTTGTTATTCAGTTGCTAAATCATGTCTGACTCTTTGCAACCCCATAGACTTGAACCACTCCAGGCTTCCCTGTCCTCCACTATCTCCCAGAGTTTACTCAAATTCATGTCCATTGAGTCAGTGATGCTATCTAACCATCTAATTCTCTGTTGCGTCCTTCTCCTTTTGACTTCTGTCTTTCCCAGTGTCAGGGTCTTTTCCAATGAGTCGGTGCTTCACATTAGGTGGCCAAAGTATTAGAGTTTCAGCTTCAGCTGAAAGCTTCAATCATTCCAATGACTATTCAGGGTTGATTTCCTTTAGGATTGATTTATTTGATCTCCTTACAGTCCAAGGAACTCTCAAGGGTCTTCTCTAATACCACAGTTTGAAAACATCAATTCTTTAACACTTAGCCTTCTTTATGGTCCAACTCTCACATCCATATGTGACTACTGGAAAAACCATAGCTTTGACTATATGGACCTCTGTCCTCAAAGTGATGTCTCTGCTTTTTAATATACTGTCTAGGTTTATCATAGCTTTCCTTCCAAGGATCAAGTATCTTTTAATTTCATGGCTGCAGTCACCATCTGCAGTGATTTTGGAGCCCAAGAAAAGAAACCCTGTCACTGTTTCTACTTTTTCCCCTTCTATTTGCCATGAAGGGGTTGGACTGAATACCATGATCTTAGCTTTATTCATGTTGAATTTCAAGCCAGCTTTTTCACTCTCCACTTTCACCTTCATCAAGAGGCTCTTTAGTTCCTCTTTACTTTCTGCCATTAGAGTGGTATCATCTGCATATCTGAGATTATTGGTATTTCTCCCAGCAATTTTGATTTCAGCTTGTGATTCATCCAGCCCTGCATTTCACACGATATATTCTGCATATAAGTTAAATAAGCAGAGTGACAATATACAACATTTTCATACTCCTTTTCCAATTTGGAACCAGTCAGTTGTTCCATGACTGGTTCTGTTAGGATAAAATAATTGCTGATTGGCCAGCAAGATGGTGGAGTAGAAGAAGGTGAACTCACCCTTTTTAACAAAAACACCAAAATCACAGCTAACTGTTGAACAACCAACCATCCCCCTGCTCCCCCAACAAAATAGAAAAATTCCTGGAACTTACCAAAAGAGATACCCTACACCCTAAGACAGAAAAAAAGCCACAAGATGGTGGGAGGAGGGCAAGCATGATAAAATAAAATCTTATCAAGTCAAGTGGGCACCCATAATCTTGAAAATAATTAATCACAGAAGTTTTCCAACAGAAGGGAAAATCCTAAACCCCACATCAGGCTTCTAGCCTGGCGGACCTGGGGCTACAGGAGAAGCCCCCAGAGAATCTGATTCTGATTTTGAAAGCAAAGTTTGATTGCAGGAAATCCACAGGACTAGGGAAAATATAAATTTCACTCTTGGAGGGTGCACACAATGTCTAGTGTGCACTAGGACTCAGGGGAAAAAGCAATGACCTCATTATAGAGTGGGTCTTATCTACATGCTATTATTGGAGGTCATTCATGGATTTGGGGTACAGCTGATGCTCATGATGGGGACAAAGACACTGGCAGTGGCAACTCTGGCAAGTACTCATTGGCATGAGTCCTCATGGAGGCTGCTATTTTTCTCACAAGACTTGCCACACCCAAAAGCCTATAGACTCCTTTACTGGGATATCTCAGGCCCAACAACCAACAGGGTGGCAACTCAGCCCACTCATCAGCAGAAAGGCTGCTTAAAGTCTTCCTGAGCATGGGCCTGCCCACCAGAGAGACAATATCTAGCCCCACCCACCAATAGGCAGGAAGTAGTTCTTCTCACCAGAAAGTCTGAACAAGCCTCTTGGACATACTCCACCAAGGGGTGTCTACAAGAACTATGACCCTGCAGCCTGTGGAAACTGCAACCACAGAAAGTTAGACAAGATAAAATAGTAGAGAAATATGTCCCATAGAGGAAACAAGATAAAACCCCAGAAGAACAAATAAGTGAAGTAGAAATATGCAATCTACAGGGAAAAAGAATGATAGTGAAGATAATCAAAGATCTCAGATAAAGAATGAAGGCACACATTAAGAAGATACAAGACATTTTTAATAAAGACCTAGAAGAACTAAAAAGCAATACAATAAGTGAGATGAAATATAAACTAGGAGGAATTCATAGCAGAGTAACTGAAGCAGAAGAGGTAAGTGACCTGGAAGACAGAATGGTGGAAATCTTTGCCACAGAATAGAATAAAGAAAAGATAAATAGATCAGTATTATGGACTCTATGGGAGAGGGCAAGGATGGGATGATATGGAAGAATGGCATGGAAGCATGTAAATTATCATATGTGAAACGAATCGCCAGTCCAGGTTCAATGCATGATACAGGGTGCTCTGGGCTGGTGCACCGGGATGACCCGGAGGGATGGGATGGGGAGGGAGGTGAAAGGGGGGTTCTAGAAGGGGAAAATATGTATACCCATGGTGGATTCATGTCAATGTATGGCAAAATAAATACAATATTGTAAAGTTAAAAAAATAAAATAAAATAAAATGAAAAAAAATGAAAAGAAATGAGGATAGTAAATAAAAAACACCTAAAGACAAATGAAAATGAAAGCATGGTGATTCAAAACCTCTGGAACTCAGCAAAAGCAGTTCTTAGAGGGAAGTTTATAGCAATACAATCTTACTTAAGAAAACAAGAAAAATCATAAACAAACAACCCAACCTTTTGCACCTAAAGCAACCAAAGAAATAAGAACAACAGTAACAACAAAAGAACCCCCAAATTAGTAAAAGGAATTAAGTCATAAGGATCAGAGCAGAAATAAATGAAACAGAGATGAGGAAAACGCTAATGAAGATCAGTGAAACTGAAAGCTGACTCTTTGAGAAAATAAACAAATCTACCATGTGGTTAGCCATACTGATAAAGAAAAAAGAGAGAGGGCACAAATCAATAAAATTGGAAATGAACAATGAGAAGTTATAACTGACACCACAGGAACACAAAGGACAATAAGAGACTACTACAAGCAACAATATGTCAACAAAATCAACGATTCGTAAGAAATGAACAAATCCTTAGAAAGGTACAATCTCCTAACACTGAACTAGGAAGAAATAGAAAATATGAATACACCAATCACAAATAATGAACTTGAAACTGTGATACAAAAAACTTTCAATAAACAAAAGTTTTCAGGACCTGATGGTATATCACAGGCAAATTCTCTCATATATTTAGGGAGGAGTTAATGCCCATCTCTCTGAAACTATTTCAAAAAAATTGCAGAAGAAAATATTCCAAATTCATTTTATGAGGCCATCATCACCCTGAGATGAAAACCACACAAGATATCACAGAAAAGAAAATTACAGGCCAATATTACAGATGAATATAGATGTAAGAACCCTCAAAAAATTACTAGCAATCTGAATCCAACCATACATTAAAAAGATCGTACACCATGATCAAATGGGATTGACCACAAGGATGCAAGGTATTTTCAATATCTGCAAATCAAAAAGTGTGAAATATCACATCACCTAATTGATGAATAAAGACTACATGATTACCTCAATAGACCCAGAAAAAGGTTTCACTAAAGTTCAACATCTATTTAAGATAAAAACTCTCCAGAGCCTGGGCATAGAGGGAACCTATATCAAAATAATAAAGGCCGTATGTGATAATCCTACAGCTAGCATTATAGTCAATGTTGGAAAGCTGAAAGCATTTCCTCTAAGGTCAGGAACAAGACAAGGATGTCCACTATTATCACCTTTATTCAGCATAGTTTTGGAAGTACTAGTCAAGGCAATCAGAGAAGAAAAATAAATAAAAGAAATCCAAATTGAAAAAGAATTAAAAATTCACTGTTTGAAGATGACATGATATTATACACAGAAAAATTAAATATGCTGCTAAAAAGCTATGAGTGCTCATTGATGAATCTGGTTAAGTTGCAAAATACAAAATTGAAATACAGAAAAGTGTTGCAATTTTATATACTGACAACAAAAGATCAGAAAAAAAGAAATGAAAGAAATAAAACCATTTACCATTGAATTAAAAAAAAATAACTATTAATATCAGAAAAATCACCTAAGGAGGCAAAAGACCTGTTGTCCAAAAACTGTAAGATGCTGATGAAACTAATTGAGAAAGACACAAATGGAAATATGCACCATGTTTGTGGATTGGAAAATTCAATAATGTCAGAATGGCTATAGTACCCAAAGGAATCTACAGATTTAATGCAATCCCTATCAAATTATTGATGACATTTTCCATAGAACTAGAATAAAAATCTTAAAATTTGTATGGAGAAACAAAATAGGCATCTGAATAGCCATAGCAATATTGAGAAGGAAAAATGAAAGAGGAGGTATCAGGCTCCTTGACTTCAGTTTATACTACAAAGCTATATTCATCAAAACAGTACGGTGCTAGTACAAAAATAGAAATATAGATCAATGGAACAGGATAGAAAACCTAGAAATAAAACAACACACCTATGGTCAATTAATCTATGACAAAGGAGGCAAGACTACAATGGAGGAGAGATAGTCTCTTCAATAAATGTAGCTTTGAAAATTGGACAGCTACATGTAAAATTAGAATATTCTTTAGCACCATAAAAAGTAAACTCAAAATAAATCAGAAGCCTAAATGTAAGGTCAGATATGACAAAACTCTTAGAAGAAAACATGCAGAACACCCTTTGACATAAATTGCAGCAATATCTTTTCCAAGGTGCCTTCTGGAGTAATGCAAATAAAAAGAAAAATAAACAAAGGGACCCAATTAAACTCAAACGCTTTTGTATAACAAAAGGAATCATAGGCAAAATGAAGACAACCCACAGAATGGTAATAAAATTGTTCAAATGATGGGACCAACAAGGGATTAATCAAAAATTGCAAACAGATCATGCAGCACATTACCAAAATAAAACAACCCAATCAAAAAATGGGCAGATGACCTAAATAGACTTTTCTCCAAAGAAGACAGACTGATGGCCAAGAGGCACATGAAAAGATGTGTAACATCACTAATTATTAGAGAAATACAAATCAAAATTACAATGAGGTATTACCTCATACAAGTAAGAATAGCCATCATCAAAAAATCTGCTAACAATAAATGCTGGAGAGGATGTGGAGAAAAGAGAATTCTCCTACACTGTTGTGGGAATATAAGTTGGTATAGCCACATAAAGAATATGGAAATTCTTTGAAAAGCTAAAAATAGAGCTACAATTTGATCTGACAACACCACTCCTGGACATATACCTGGAGAAAAACATGGTTTGAAAGCATACAAGCACCCCAGTGTTCACTGCAGCATTGTTTACAGTAGCCAAGACATGGAAGCCACCTAAATATCCATGGACAGAGGAATAGATAAAGAAGAGGTGGTACATATACAAAATGGAGTATTACTCAATCATTAAAAAGAATGAAATAATTTCATTTGCAACACCATAGAAGGACCTGGAGATTATCATTCTAAGTGAAGTCAGTCAAACTGAGAAAGACAAATATAATATAATATTGCTTATATGTACAAACAAAAAATGATTTAAAAATAAAAATTGATGCAAATGAAAGTATTTAGAAAATAGAAACAGATTCACAGCCTTAGAGAACTAACTTATGGTTACTGGGGAAAAGGGAGCAGGAAGGGATTGATTGGGGGTTTGGGTTGATGTATATGCTACTCTTTTCAAAATAGATAACCAGCAACAAATTACTGTGTAACATAGGGAATTCTGCTCAATATTCTGTAATAATATAAATGTGAAAATAATTGAAATTAACACATTGTTAATCAACTACGCTCAAAATATAAAAATTTAAAAATTGCTAATTAACAGTTTAATTTTTCCTACTGTATAGCATTTAATTTGCATATACGCTATAATTTATATATTTATTTAACTGTTGATAAACATTTGGCCTCTTAATACAGGGCTAGTCTGTACATTTTTATGCAGATACCTGTCTGCATATGTACAACATTTCTCTAGGGTAGAAACCTAGAAATGAAATTAGTACATACTAGGTGGCATGCTCTGGAGAAGAAAATGGCAACCCACTCCAGTATTTTTGCCTGGGAAATCCCATCGACAAAGAAGCCTGAAAGCCCACAATCCAGGGGGTCACAAAAGAGTCAGACATGACTGAGCGACTGAGCACAAGCACAAGTCACATGCATCTTTAATTTTATTAGGCACTACACCAATATTTTCTGCAATAGTTGTGTTTGAAGTCATATGAAAATAATTGCACTGAAATAATTTTTAATATATTCCTGGAACATTTTTTGGTCCCTGAGTTTGGAGTTATAGCATGAATACAAACATAAAAACCTAGCACAACAGTGAAAACTGAGAACTGCTGCAAACACTAGGATAGTGAAAAGTGTATTATTGTTTACTATAAATGTATGCTTAGTTAGTTATTTCCACAAGGTGGGGAGAGCAAGAGTTAGATTTCAAGGGAACCAATGACTAGTATAGGAAAAGGAGTACGTCAAGGCTATATAGTGTCACCCTGCTTATTTAACTTATATGCAGAGTACTTCATGAGAAATGCTGGACTGGAGGAAGCATAAGCTGGAATCAAGATTGCCAGGAGAAATATCAATAACCTGATATACAGATGACACCACCCTTATGGCAGAAAGTGAAGAAGAACTAAAGAGCCTCTTGATGAAAGTGAATGAGGAGAGTGAAAAAGTTGGCTTAAAGCTCAACATTCAGAAAACTAAGATTATGGCATCCAGTCCCATCACTTCATGGCAAATAGATGGGGAAACAGTGGTTGACTTTATTTTGGGGGGCTCCAAAATCACTGCAGATGGTTACTGCAGCCATGAAATTAAAAGATGCTTGCTCCTTGGAAGGAATGTTACGACCAACCTAGACAGCATATTAAAAAACAGAGACATTACTTTACCAACAAAGGCCTGTCTAGTCAAGGCTATGGTTTTTCCAGTGGTCATGTATGGATGTGAGAGTTGGACTATAAAGGAAACTGAGTGCAGAAGAATTGATGCTTTTGAACTGTTGTGTTGGAGAAGACTCTTGAGAGTCCCTTAGACTGCAAGGAGATCCATCCAGCACATCCTAAAGGAGATCAGCTCTGAGCGCTCATTGGAAGGACTGATGTTGAAGCTGAAACTCCAATACTTTGGCCACCTGATGCGAAGAGCTGACTCATTGGAAAAGACCCTGATGCTGGGAAAGATTGAGGGCAAGAGGAGAAGGTGATGACAGAGGATGAGATGGTTGGATGGCATCACCGATTCAATGGACATGAGTTTGAGTAAACTCCGGGAGTTGGTGATGGACAGGGAGGCCTGGCGTTCTGTGGTCCATGAGATCACAAAGAGTCGGTCATGACTAAGTGACTGAACTGAACTGATGATGAGAAAGTGGTTTAGAATTTACATTATAAAGAGAAATAAAGATTGAGCAGTATTATGTGCAGCAAAAAGTGTCAATATTTTTTTTTAGTTTGTGCTATAACCTAGGGAAGGAAGTAATGGAGAGTGAAAGATATTAAGTATAGAAAAGAATTATTAACAAAATGAAGTTCCAGAGAAACTCCAAGATGATAAGAACAAGAGTACAGGTAAAGGGGAAGCTGTTGAAATGATGAGTAGGGGCATGCTTCTTCCAAAATGACAGCAAAAAAAGAGGAGTGGAAAGTGAAGAGATATGGAGATTTAAGAAGGGATTCATGTTTGACAGCATCATGACTTAGTGAAGGAACGAGCTGTGCATACATGTATCTGGTACATTAGTCTACACCTACACAGAAAATCTCTATAACAAACTTGTAGAATATTGGAATTAAGGCTCTTTTAAATTTCCAGTAGTCATGTATGGATGTGAGAGTTGGACTGTGAAGAAAGCTGAGCACCGAAGAACTGATGCTTTTGAACTGTGGTGTTGGAGAAGATTCTTGAGAGTCCCTTGGACGGCAAGGAGATCCAACCAGTCCATCCTAAAGGAGATCAGTCCTGGGTGTTCATTGGAAGGACTGATGTTGAAGCTGAAACTCCAATACTTTGGCCACCTGATGCGAAGAGCTGACTCATTAGAAAAGACCCTGATGCTGGGAAAGATTGAGGGCAGAAGAAGGGGATGACAGAGGATGAGATGGTTGGATGGCACCACCGACTCAACGGACATGAGTTTGGGTGGACTCCGGGATTTAGTGATGGACAGGGAGGCTTGGTATGCTGCAGTTAGTGGGGTCACAAACAGTCAGACACCACTGAGCAACCAAACTGAACTGAACTGAAAGATTTTCTCAGTTGATCTCATTTATTTTAATAGACTATCTTCTGGTGCAACTCAGGATCCACTTCTTCTGTGGAGCTTTTGTTCTACCAGTATAGCCTACATGAAATGAGAATTTTAAAATTATAGTTTATGTTTAATTCATTAGTTGCTGTTTTACTGACTTGGACAAGAGTCTTAACCTCTCTGACGAGGAGGGTAAAAATATCTTATTGAAATTTTAGTAGAGTTGATTGATGAGATAACATGAAAGCATTTTGTAAATGCTATAGCACTGAGCATATATGAAGTCATTTTTTATAGCCTATTGTCTGACCCTCTCTTCATCTTTTTTAATGGGATGTTGCATTGTTATCCAAGTGTTTCACTTGTGTAAACATAGTCCTCCCAACAAGAAGAGCCTCTTGCAGGTTCAGCAATTCAAGTGAAACTGTTTGACTGATTGACTTGACAACCATGGCAAAGATGGAGCATAAAGTGTGAAAGCACAGATTGTCACATAATATCCAGGCATCCTGTACTTTACAATGATACACACTGGTATACTGAGAATAATCAGGTCTTTAAAATACATTGAGATGTTACATTACCAAATGATGCAAGTGGCATTCAAAGAGACCATGCATTTTTTTGGATGCAAAACACACACAGATGTAAACATTTTTTAAAAATTCAAGAACCACATAATAAAGAAATTGGTATAGGAAATGTTGGAACAAAGCTATCATTTTGTGCTGAATTTGAGATGAGTTATAAAGCAGTGATTCTTCAAATTTCATTTAGATTACATTCCTATTTTCCAAACCTAAACAGACCATCTCTCACTGAAGTACAGGATTGTATCTCAGAGTTCAGGGCTCCACCTCCTTCTTCCAATTCCTTCTCCCCATTCACAGCAATCTTGCAGAAGACGTTGAGACACCTCTGAAGAAGCCGGTGGTTCCACTGAGAGAATTAGAAAGATTGAATTATGGGGAAAAGAGGAGAAAGCTGAGAGAATTTCAGTATTTGAAAAGCAGACATTAGGGGAAAAATGGTGCAGTGACACTGCGAATTCCTGCTCCCTTGGAACTGGGGGTTGATAAGGTACATATTGTACACAATGGGAGTAAATAGCATGGAGATCTATGGAAGAGTTCAGCTATGGGTTGTTTTTAATCTTATGTGTAAGAATTCTGCTAATTAAAAATCCCCAATAAACAGATCAATAGACTTCATTGCATGGTCTAGATTTGTCCCTACAGAATGCCTGGTACAATATCTTCTGCTTTCCCTTAATTAATTTTCTGTGATTCACCACATATTTCTGAGGAGAGAGGCTCACATAGATAATTGACCCACATGTGACTCACAGACATCTCTCCCAGAAAACTTGCTCTCTCTTCCCAGACACAAACATGGAGAGATGTCAGTGATTCAGCTATAAAAAGTAGCTCCTCATTGCAAAGGTTTGGAGTCTCTTTCCATAAGCAATATTTCTTGAATCTGGAAATAATAATGTAAAAGCAAAAACTGAGTTTTTCTGGAAGGTGAGAGGTAGGAGAGCAAGAAGAAATCCTTTATTCTCTGTGAGCGGGAATCTGTGTATGTTTTTATGTGTTTGCATGTTTGCATATCTCTGTGGTTTAAGTTTTAAAGGAGGCAAAATGGTGGGTATGCTGCATGGAGTTTCATCCTCCCAGGTTAGCAAGATAATTAACTCAAAGTAAAGAGAAATAAATAGGATAATTTGGGAAGTTTATTTCCTTTCAGCTGCGAGAATATTGAATTACTTATGATGTCAGATCATCACAAGATTTTGGGGGGTAATGGAGGAGCTGATGCAATATCTCCAAGCACCTATTCTGCTCTTTAATTTTAGCTGGCACTGGTGAAAATTTATCTCATAGGGACAAAGGGTGTGTGAATATATACATTTATACACAAACAGGCACACATACATGCCAAAGCAAATGCACAGTCTCACTGCACATGAGGCTGTTGATTTGTAGGTTTCTTAGTAACGGCAGCGCATTTGTCCCGATACCAGCGGAAGAATAAAACTAAACCAGCCCACACTGGGAAATAAATGAATTTTACTGAAAATAAAATACAATTTCAGTGGAATAAACATTATATACCTACACACAAGGAAAAAAAGAAAATGAAGCTAAGAGCTCATTATTTCTCAGTCCTGTGATTTAAAATGAAAATTCTGGATTTCCCAGTATAAAACCCCTTATAGGGGTTTTCCCTCTTGGAATAAAGCAAATAGTAATAGCCTGCATTATTTCTGTCCTTGGAAGATGGAAAATCTTAATGAGTTTTAATTGTGGGTGGTGATGGTGAGAGGTGAGTAGCAGAGACCTTGCATGCAAAGTCACTCCTCCAGCTAGAAAACCTATGTGTGAGACTGAAAATAGAAGAGACTGTTTTTGTTTATTCTAGACAGTTAATTAGAAAAGGAAGTGAATCTCTTTTTAAAGATAAATAATCATTTTTTTCTCTAATTAGTAGGAGGAAAGGGAGATCATACTAGATAAGGTGAATAGATGGTCATCAGTATCTTTCTCTTTCAAATTCCAAAAGAAGAGGTCAAAATCTTCCAGTGTTCCTTTGAAATGTCAAAATTCAGCCTTGATAATACTGGCCTCAGGAAGGCAGCTCTGAATACAAAAGGAAGCTTGAAAACTGCCAGTCAGGTTTACTTCTGTCTGACTGAGTCAATGTGTACAAGGGCAGGCAAAGCTCCTTTGTTGAGAGTAGAAGATTGAATCTGCAATATCTTCACTTATTCAAACTAAAAGAAGAGGGGCAGTTGTGGGAATTAGTGAGTAGCGTAAATTATTGAACACTCTTTCGAAAATTTCATTCCAGAAGGTCTATCCATACTAAGAGTTAGATGAACACTAAAAGACATGCTATTTTATGAAGTAGGTTCATCGACTAACTGGAGATATGTTTTTTAAAAATGTGTTTTATTGCATTAAAGTATTGGGGCATGAGTTCATCCAGCAAATGACTGACTGTTGGAAACCTAGTTGATAAATGACTAGATAATAGTTATTGTCTGAACATTTATCAGTTGAATGTGTGTTGACTGGAGGAAATCATAAGCTTTTCTAGACGAAAATGCACTTTTCAAATCTTGAGTGTTTTGTACTTGATGTGGGCTGAATTGTGCCCCTTCCCAAAATTCACATATTGAAGTTATATCTCTCAGTATTTCAGAATGTTACTATATTTGGAGATAGGATCTTCAAAGAGGCAATTAGGTTAAAATTAGGTCTTTAACATCAGCCTTAATCCTATGACTAATTCAATATGAAAAGTGTCTTTATAAGAAAAAGAAATTCAACACAGACACATGTAGAGGGTGACTCCATGCAAAGATACCGAGAGAAGACAGCTATCTACAAGCCAAGACAGAGGCCTCAGAAGAAACCAGCAGTGCAGGCACCTTGATCTCAGTCTTCTAGCCTCTAAAAACTGTGGGAAAATAAATTTCTGTTAAGTCACCCAGTCTCTGATACTTTGCAATGACAGCCTGTTACACACTGTTTACGCCCTGTACAAATCACATACTGAAGCCCCAAGCTCTAGTGTGACTGTACTTGGTGAGGGTTCCTCTAAAGAAGTAACTAAGGTTAAATGAGTTCATAAAGGTGGAGCCTTGATCTGACAGTATTAGTGTCATTTAAAAAAAAAAGACATCAAGAGAGTTCTCTCATGCTTTCTCTGAGCACGTACAAAAAAAAAAAAAAAAAAAAAGAGGTCATGTTGGCACACACTAAAATGGCAGCCACCTACAAACCAAGAGTCGGAATGAATCCCACTTTGCCAGTACCTTGTTCTTGGACTTCCCAAACTTCAGAAATGTAAGAAAAAATTTCTGTTGTTTAACCATCCAGTCCATAGTATATTGTATTGGAAGTCTGAACAGACTAATACACACCTTTAACAAATTAATACATGCCATTCATGCAAAACATACGTTTCTATCTTACGTTTACCCTGGAGATCAGGAACTGGGAATTATAGTCATATATATCCTATGACACTGAGTTCCGAAAAATTTTGCTGTAATGTCCTTACTCTCAAGGAGTTTAAAGTAGAATTGAAAATTGACTTTATAAATTTTTAATAATTTAAAATAAATTCAATTGTTTATGTCTCGGAGAAGGCAATGGCAATGCACTCCAGTACTCTTGCCTGGAAAATCCCATGGATGGAGGGGTCTGGTAGGCTGCAGTCCACGGGGTTGCGAAGAGTCGGACATGACTGAGCGACTTCACTTTCAATTTTCACTTTCATGCATTGGAGAAAGAAATGGCAACCCACTCCAGTGTTCTTGCCTGGAGAATCCCAGGGACGTCGGAGCCTGGAGGGCTGCCATCTATGGGGTCGCACAGAGTCGGACATGACTGAAGCGACTTAGCAGCAGGAGCAGCAGCAATTGTTTACGTATATTTAACTGTGCTTCACATTTATAATTATTAATATTAATCCATATTACAATATATTTACACTTTTATTGACTTTTCAAACACTTGTATAAGTTAGTTATCTCAATCACGTCTCTCAGAAGCCTGGGGCAAAGATGCAGAGCACAGCATTTGCATTGTACCCATGGAAACTTAAACTTGGAGAGGCTAAGTAACCTGCCCAAAAGGTCATATAGGTAAGAAGGATGTCTATCTACTAGCAACAGTAGTTATATTGAAGGGAAATGAGAACCTTGTAGTGAGGACTTTGGCCCATGAGGTTTATAATCTTTTCAGGGTGCTCTTGTTTAATTATTGCTTATGTAACTATAAGAATTTTTTAAAAAAATAGTTATTCAAGACAACAACATAACCAGAAAGTTCAGTTCAGTTCAGTTGCTCAGTCATGTCTGACTATTTGTGACCCCATGGACTGAAGCACACCAGGCTATCCTGTCCACCACCAGCTCCTGGAGTTGCTCAAACTCATGTCCATCAAGTTGCTGATGCCATCCAACCATCTCATCCTCTGTTGTACCCTTATCCTCCTGCCTTCAATCTTTCCTAGCATCAGGGTCTTTTCTGGTGACACAGTTCTTGCATCACATCTCCAAACTATTGGATCTTCAACTTCACTGTCAGCCCTTCCAGTGAATATTCAGGACTGATTTCCTTTAGGATGGACTGGTTGGATCTCCTTGCAGTCTAAGGGACTCTCAAGAGTCTTCTCCAACACCACAGTTCAAAAGCATCAATTCTTCAGTGTTCAGCTTTCTTTATAGCCCAACTCTCACATCCATACATGACTACTGGAAAAACCATAGATTTGACTAGACAGATCTTTGTCAGCAAAGTAATGTCTCTGCTTTTTAATGTGCTGTCTAGGTTGGTCATAGCTTTTCTTCCATGGAGCAAGCATCTTTTAATTTCATGGCTGCAGTCATCATCTGCAGTGATTTTGGAGCCCAAGAAAATGAAGTCTGTCACTGTTTCCATTGTTTTCCCCATCTATTTGCTATGAAGTGATGGGACCGGATTCCATGATCTTAGTTTTCTGAATGTTGAGCTTTAAGCCAACATTTTCACTCTCCTCTTTCACTTTCATCAAGAGGCTCTTCAGTTCCTCCTCGCTTTCTTCCATAAGGGTGATGTCATCTGCATATCTGAGGTTATTGATATTTCTCCCAGCAATCTTGATTCCAGCTTGTGCTTCATCCAGGCTGGCATTTCGCATGATGTACTCTGCATAAAGATTAAATAAGCAGGGTGACAATATGCAGCCTGGACGTACTCCTTTCCCAATTTGGAAGCAGTCCATTTTTCCATGTTTCCATGTCCAGTTCTAACTGTTGCTTCTTGACCTGGATGCAGATTTATCAGGAGTCAGGAAAGGTGGTCTGGTTTCCCATCCCTTGAAGAATTTTCCACAGTTTGTTGTGACTCACATAGTCTAAGTCTTTGGCATAGTCAATAAAGCAGAAATAGATGTTTTTCTGGACCTCTCTTGCTTTTTTGATAATCCAGTGGATGCTGGCAATTTGATCTCTGGTTCCTCTGCCTTTTCTAAATACAGCTTGAACTTCTGGAAGTTCATGGTTCATGTACTGTTGAAGCCTGGCTTGAAGAATTTTGAGCATTATTTTCCTAGCGTGTGAGATGAGTGCAATTGTGCCATAGTTTGAACATTCTTTGATGTTGCCTTTCTTTGGGATTAAAGTGAAAACTGACCTTTTCCAGTCCTGTGGCCACTGGTGAGTTTTCTAAATTTGTTGGCATATTTAGTACAGCACTTTAACAACATCATCTTTTAGGACTTGAAATAGCTCAACTGGAATTCCATCATCTCCACTAGCTTTGTTCATACTGATGCTTCCCAAGGACCAGTTGGTTTTGAACTCCAGGATGTCTGGCTCTAGGTGAGTGATCATACCAGAAAAGTGAGTGTTAAAACAAGGAATGGATCCAGCTTGTTGAACTGTGGATCAACATTATATTAATACATTTAACAGGTCAATTTGAGTCCCATTTGCTTTCTTCAAAATGGCACTGTCAACATTTTTAACTTGACTTTGAACATGGAAGAACCTTCCTTTCAATCCCTTTCTATATGTTCAACTTTTGGAAAATATTGACTCTTAGTTCAGCCATTGGTACAAATATTGCCTTGGAGATTAGAAGAAGAAGGAGAATAGAACAACTGGGTTACTGTTTGTTCTGGTTACTCTTTGTTCTGTAGCATTGAGACAGAAGAGAAGATCTACACAATGCATTTCCACACAAAATTTCTGAATTCCAAGTAATTCACACTCTTCAATATTAACACATCATCAAAGACAATTCTCAATCCAAGGAACATTCAACACATGCCTAAGAAAAGTATGGATGTTCATTGTACTTGGACTTTCAGCCTTTAGTGAACTATCAACAGCAATCTACATGAGAAGGAAAAAAGAAAATTGGCAATTATTCTCAAGTGAAGGTTAGCACCGGAGATTTTTAACTGTGCTATACGTTAGAGGATTTAGAATTGGTTCTCAAATCTAGCTGGAATTAAAATCAACAGAGGGGCTTTGAAGAAATTCAGATTCCAGAATCCTGGACAAAATAAAAGCATTTTAGATCCAGATAATGTTATCCCAGTGATACCATGCATGAAGACATGCTCTTTAAAAATGTGGCCAAATAAAAATTAGTCAAGATAAAATCTCAAGATAAGGGAAAACAAAAGTCTCAGTGTAAGAATGAATATTGAGCAATGTATAATAAATCAAACTGAATATTGATACTATAAAATAAAATAATAGAAGTTCTAAGCAAGAATTACTGAAGTAACTCAAGAAATAGTGTAAAACTAAAAATTCTAAACCGTCAAAACAAAATCAGAGGAAAGAGTTAAGAAACCAAAGTGTGCCTTAGATGTCTTCTTCATAGTGATGGTGAATAAAGGTACAGAAAAGTAAAAATCGAGATTCCATGGCCCAACTACATGTCTCACGCCAACTATCTTGCAAAAGAATCCAGGAATCTGAGCTTTTGTTAAACTTGCCTTTGATTCTGATGTATTATCAGACAGGCTTTTGGAAACTACTGTTTTAGAGGATAGTTTCTGAAGCTAGAAGTAAACATGCATGCTGCCTATCAGTGCTTTGGTTCCTACTGCCCACATTTCTAGACAACTGTAGGCAAAACAACTTCCTCTGCTTTAATTCCAGTTTCAGTATGTGGAACTTATATAACACAATGAAAAAGGCTTCTGAGAGACTGATCCTGGAGATGCTGTGTACTTGACTTTGATTTTTTTGAAAAATATGAATTGTGTTAGATAAACTATAACATATACAGCTTCAAATTTAAATGAATTTATAATGAATCATGTTATATTTAGAAATGATATTTAGGGGAAATTGTTGAATTTAGTTCAGGAAACAATCAGAAACTCATCATCTGGATAATTTGGCAATAGACATTTGGATTGGAGGCAAGAAACATGACATTATTTCTCCAAGTTTCTCCTGATCCTATAATGCTTTCTTCATCCTAGACACATAACAAATGCAGGTATTTTTAAATAAAGGAGTGACTCGATGAAAAAAAGGTTCCTTGGGTGTGTCTTGGGAAATGCAAGATGAAATCAAACCGGAAATGAAGTAGTTTATTGCTACTATTGTCTGGTAACCACTGACTGAGAGGTCAAATCTTAAATTTGAATGCCTAGAATAAATGAATCTAAACGGATTTCTCAGAAGACTTACTGAAAACAAAATAGAAAGGAAACGGTGACAAGAGGAACAGAGGGCAGAATGAATAAAAAGTGGAGGTGAAGTTTTATGGTAATTTTGTAGTCATAAAGTCATCAAATTTCGGTTTGGCAGGAACCCATAAGGTTATTCCTGCCAATCACACACCTCATACTAGAAAATCTTAATTTTTTTCCCTTCCAGTCAGATGACTCAGTACCTCTGAAGATTCTACTTTTCCTCCTTGGAAAGTTCTAACTGTAAAATGCTTCCTTTTTAGAACTTTATCCTATCTCTTTGACATTTCCTCTCTTAGCATCTATTTTTCACATGGACTTTTGATGTCATAGTTTTATCTCTTGGCTACATGTCAGATTTACACATACACACACTTCCACAGAAACTTCTAGTGTTCTATTTAAATCTATAAAAGAGATTTCTAATTTTCTCAGAAGTTTTTCAAATCAGGGTTCTTAACTCCTGATTTCCCTTTTTTAAACTTCGAATTTGGGTAATCAGAATTGTTTGGTGACTTTAGAAGAGGGGTAGATTAACATTATCCTTGTTTCTAATGTTTTTCTTGGATGATTATTTCTGAGAACCAGTATGGATATTCTTTTGGTAGATTCTATTATGACTTCTGCTTCCCTGACGGCTCAACAGTAAAGAATCCTCGTGCAAAATCAGGAGACACAGGAGACGTCTGCTTGTTCCCTGGGCCAAGAAGGTCCCCAGGAGCAGGAAATGGCAATCCACTCCAGTGTTCTTGCCAGGAAAATTCCATGGACAGAGGAGCCTGGAGGGCTATAGTCCATGGGATTGCAAAAGAGTCAGACATGACTTAGCAACAAAACAACAAACAAAATTATGACAAGTATACTGTGCAGTCAATATGCATGCCATAAACATTTTTTCAGCTAACATCTAAAATTTTCATGCAAAAAATATTCTGTGTCTTAGTATAAGCCATTCATGTAATTATCCAGGGTTGAGCCTTGGGTCAGACCATTAACAACTTTCTCCAACATTTGCATTAACCCACTTATCAATATTTATTTATGATTTTATAATCCATTAATTATCTAAGTAATAAGCTGTGTAACTATTTCGTTTTTATTATTCACAAAAGAGACTTTGTCAAATGTCCTGTTAAAAGACAGGTATGTCAAAGCTACCTGATTCACCGCATATAACAGACCAGTAGCAGAGAAAAATGAGGCCTTGCTTTTTTTTTCACCTTGCTAAATTCATGTTGGGTCCTATTGTTTTGAATTTTTCTATTGCTATGTACTCTCAAGTCATCTCTTTACTATACTTTTGTAACAATTGCTGAAGGTTGATAAAAAGTTCATGAGTAGTTGAAGAAATTACCCTCTTTTTCCTTTGGAAAACAGTCTGTCATTTGAGCTCAGATCTACCTGCAATGCAGAAAACACAGGAGACATGGGTTCAATCCCTGGGTAGGAAAGATCCCCTGGAGAAGGAAATGGCAACCCACTCCAGTATTCTTGCCTGGGAAATCCCATGGACACAGGAGCCTGGCAAGCTACAGTCCAATGGGTTCACAGAGTTGGACATAACTGAGTGACTAAGCACACTTCTCTATTATATTTTTTATTCTCCAAAGTCCCTCAAAGAACACTGAGCACCTCATTTGAAACTTTATTTAAGACCCTAAAATATAATTAGTCTAAGTTGCCAATCTTAAGTTTATATAAGAAAGCAAGATGTTTTATAAAATTCCTTCAGCAACTATGTAGGCATTGGTCATTCTTATTGCACCCTCCCATGTCAAAAATAATTCTCTTCAATGCAAAATGTAAAATCAAATAGAAGTTGCTAATTTATACTTTGTCTCCAGTATCCATCCATATGAAAAATATACATACATTACAGCTTAGCTCTCATCAATACGTATGTATTCCTGGATAGCATGATGGTCTTTGAACTTTTGCTTCAAACAGATTTTGCAGAGTTTGATTAATCTTAGTCTTTATGGTAATATTATCTCTAGGACAAGTGAAATAGCCACACAGTTGCTTTTTTGACTAGGACCACTATGAGATAAATTCAGGTCAGCATCTTATTAATCACTCCACCACCCTGACAGTAAGACATCAGTGGTTTACTTGGTCCCTGGGGATTTTAGTTAGTTCAAACCAAGCACCTCCACACACCCAAAGGGTCTAGAGGTTTCCCTTTTCCCTCTGTCTATTAGTTGAAGGTTCCTTGGGAAAAGTTAAGAAGATTAAAATATAACACTTCTGAACTCACATTTTAACTCAGAAACTCAGGAAAGTGAACTCATATCAGTAAATATGCCTTTCCTTCCTATGTCTAGTACTATCCCCAGACTCCTTTTCCAAACTTTTTTGTTTAATGAAATAAATTAGCAAAACTAGCATTTACTTTGTGATCAAGATAGCTCCTCTCATGTTTGATGCTGTAATTGGCATCCTGGGCATGCTGAGATCTGTTCCTAGTTACATGTCTGAATCGCTGGAAGTATGATGGGGGATCTAAAGGAAAATGGCAACCCCAGGCAAACTAACTAACTGAGACAATGTAGTTATGAAACCTGCTATATTGGAAAGGAAAAGACAGGCTTATTTCTGACTCTGCTGGCAATGGGAACTCAGCGGTATTTGTCGATTTGGTAATATAAATCATATAAATTATTTCAAACAGTCCTCTTCCAATATCTATATATAAACTTTCAAGGATCAATTTCCTAGTTCTCATGTAGAAAATATGACAAGAATAGAAACTCAAATTTGAATATAATTTAGCAACCCAAAATATTGTTTGTATATTATTTCAGGTATATCAGCCAAAATATCAGGCAACACCCCAGACGAAACAAATTAGTTTGTTTTATTTTTTAGGATAATAATAACAATGCTAATTCTCAAATTTGTTTCAGCTATTCTGATTTCTTTTTTTTAATTAAGGTAAATTTATGAATTTTTTCAGCAAAGACTACTGAGATTATAATTGCGGTTGTATTAAACAAATAGATCAATTTTAGAAGAATTTATATGTAAGTCATTTCAGTCTGTTAAACCATATACACAGTTATTCTTATGTCTATTTAGGTCTTAGTTTTCCTCTGTAGTGTTTTATAGTTTTCATCATATAAATATTGTGCATATTTTACTAAATTCATCCTTAACTAGGTCATGTTTTTAATCCTATTATAAGTAGTACTTTCTAAATATTTTATTTCTAATTACATATTAACAGTAAAGAGAAGATAAATTCTGTATATAAGTGCACACACACATACTTTCTCACGTATAACTTTCTTACGCCTGCTTATTAGTCCTAGTAGCTTTTTTGCAGAAATGTGAAGATTACCTCTATAGACAATAAAGTGTGCAAATAAAATTCATTTTATTTATTTTTAAATTAAGTTACCTTTTGTTTCTTTATCTTGCCTATTGAACTAACTAGAAGCTCCACAATTTAAACTGGAAAGTTGTAAGCAGACATTCTTGCTCTTTTGTTCATCTTAAAAAAAAAAAGATTCTGTCTTTCAACACTAAATATGAAGTTAGCAACAGCTTATTTTTGGATATGCCTTGAGAAAATTACCTTTTTTTAATTAATTAATTTGCTTTAACTGGAGGCTAATTTTTTTACAATATTGTGGTGATTTTTGCCATACATCAACATGAATCAGCTATGGGTGTACATGTGTACCTCATCCTGAACCCCCCCACCTCCCCACTTCCCCCTCCCCCCATCCCTCTAGGTTGTCCCAGAGCACCAGCTTTGAGTGTCCTGCTTCATGCATTGAACTTTCCCTGGTCATCTATTTTACATATGGTAATATACACGTTTAAGTGCTATTCTCTCAAATTGTCCCACTCTCGCCTTCTCTCACATAGTACAAAAGTCTGTTCTTTACATCTGTGTCTCTTTTGCTGTCTTGCATATAAGGTCAACATTATAATCTTTCTAAATTCCACATATATGCATTAATGTACTGTACTGGTGTTTCTCTTTCTGACTTACTTCACTCTGTATAATAGGGTCCAGTTTCATCCACCTCATTAGAATTGACTCAAATGTGTTCTCTTTTATAGCTGAGTAATATTCCCATTGTGTATATGTACCACAATTTCCATATCCATTCCTCTGCTGATGGACATCTAAGTTGCTTCCATGTCCTAGCTATGGTAAGCAGTGCTGCAATGAATATTGGGGTACATGTGTCTCTTTCAATTCTGGTTTCCTAGGTGTGTATGTCCAGTAGTGGGATTACTGGGTCATGTGGCAGTTCTATTTCCAGTTTTTTAAGGAATCTCCACACTGTTCTCCATAGTGGCTGTACTAGTTTGCATTCCCACCAACAATGTAAGAGGGTTCCCTTTTCTCCACACCCTCTTCAGCATTTATTGTTTGTAGACTTTTGGATAGCAGCCATTCTGACCAGCATGAGATGGTACCTCATCGTGGTTTTGATTTGCATTTCTCTGATAATGAGTGATGTTGAGCATCTTTTCATGTGTTTGTTAGCCACGTGTATGTCTTCATGGGAGAAATGTCTGCTTAGTTCTTTGGTTCACTTTTTGATTGGGTCGTTTATTTTTCTGGTATTGAGCTGCGTGACCTGCTTGGATATTTTGGAGATTAATTCTTTGTCAGTTGTTTCACTTGTAATTATTTTTTCCCATTCTAAAGGCTGCTTTTTCACCTTGTTTGTTGTTTCCTTTGTTGTGCAGAAGCTTTTAAGTTTAATTAGGTCCCGTTTGTTTATTTTTGTTTTTATTTCCATTATTCTGGGAGGTAGGTCATAGAGGATCTTGCTGTGATTTATGTCAGAGAGTGTTCTGCCTATGTTTTCCTCTAAGAGCTTTATAGTGTCTGGTCTTACATTTAATTCTTAGTTGGCAGATATTGTTTTATTATAAGCATTATGCTTGCAAAATGTATTTTTTTGTGTCTCTGAGATGACTCTATTTGTTTTTATGTGTTTTCCATGTATATATCAATGATATGAAAAATAATGTTGATTAAATTTTTCAAATTTTGGTCTAACATTGCATTTCCTCCATGTGAATAGAAATATTTGATTATGATATAGTATCATTTTTATATTTTACTAGACTTTATTTGCTAATATTTTACTGACAATTTGGACCATACTTGTAAATTTTGTTTTCTTGAAGTATTTTTGGCATCAGAGAAAGGTAAACATTACAAAATACATTGAGATCCCTTCTTTTAAATTTTCCAGAAGAATTTGTATAGAATTGATTTCCTCTTTTCATTAAATGCTTTGTGAAATTTCTAAGTAAAACTATATAAGCTTCACTTTTTTCTTCATTGTTAGCTGCTTTAATATAAATCCAATTTTTAGATAGGTATAGGAATATAAATTCTTTTTGATTGAACTTAGTAGTTTGTTTATTTCAAGGAATATGTTTCAATTATCAAATGCATTGGCTTAAAAATGATATTTCCTTTTGAAATGGCATCATCTTCAACAATTCTTCATTTATTGCTGGTGTTGGTAGTTTGTGTCTTCTCTCCTTTTTCCTGATTATTCTATAAACAAATTTACCAATTTAGTTGATTTTTGAAAACCATATTTTGGGTTTATTTCCTTTTATCCTCTTTCTTTCTCCCCTTATTTTCTTTCTTTCTTTTATGGCATTAAATTTTGAACATTATTATTATTTACTTTTTGCTTACTTTTTTGTTACTTACTTACTTTTGCTTGATTTTTTTAGTTTGTTGTTTTTTAATACTTAAAACATTAATTTGAGAACTTTACTGTATAATATAGGTATTTACTGCTATAAATACTTCTGAGAGCCCTATTTTAGCCACACTCCACACATTTTTATACTTTTATATTTGATGTATAGGCAGCTAAAGTATTTTCTAGAGTTCTAGTCCTGGATCAGAGGAAATTCTAAAATTTATTTTTTTTCCTCACTAAGTACTACAAAAAAAAAAAAAACAATAACATATAAGTAGTTTTTTGAGACTACTAGAATAAAGAGTTGCAATACTGAGAAAGAAGATAAGAATTTAAAATATTATAGAACTAGTGATAAGTTTAGTATATTTTATTCCTCCAGCATGTCTATTGCAGAGGAATATTCTTTTCCTTCAGAGTTATAGCCACTATCATCTTCTCTTGAGGCCTCTACTTCTTGGGCTGCCTTCATGATGTTATTTTTCATATAGGTTGTAAAAAATAAAAATAGAGGAAAAAAATAAACAGTTTTTTTTTTTTTCATATTCTGAGCATTCAGAATTACCTTTATAATTTTCTTTAGTCAGTACTAGAAGACTTGCCCCAGAGCACTATCTGTCTGTGCTGATATGCACTTCTGGGTTTCAGACTACATTGGATTCATGCTAAGGAATATAATTAACATTATTTTTTGTTTGTGCATATATATTGCTCCTTTGTGCAACAGGAGATATTGACAGCTTAATCATTGTGATCTTAAAAATCTCTCTGTTCATTCTAATTCCTGAGTCATCTCTGAGTCTGGTTGTGTTGGTTGCTTTGCCTCTTGACAGTGAGTTTAATGGTCAGTTTTTTCCCCTGACTCTCTGTTTATCACCATCATGACACTAAAGATTGAGATAAAAATAATTACTAAGAAAATTAGATGCTTATCTCTTTATCATGCTGTTAATATGGGCAGTTGAGTAAATCTACTCAGGAGTTGACAGGAGCATAAGATTGCTGTTGCTATACCTACTTTCAGTGGGACAAAAGATTCAAATTTCTCTTCCAGAGGGCTAGTGCATATTATTTGTCCTGGGATATGATCATGTGAGGGAGGAATTCTCTGTTGTTCCGGTTCAGCTTCCATTTTAGGGCAGTCCTAGGCACTAGAGGCTTAGAGTGAGACTTTTCCAGAGTTACAAACTTTTTTCCCTGTGGTGACTCAAAACTGCCTTGTATCTGAATTAGTCTTTATTGACATTTTCTTCTTCTTCCAGAAGTAGGAGGCCTCTACTAGGTATTACAAGGGGACAAGAAGATTATCAGTATCTAGAAACTAGTTTTGAATGAATGAAGATTTCCTTTCCCTTTTTCCTGAGGTGGCGTCTTTCTTTCACCTTCTGGTCCTTGTGGGACATAATCATTGTGGCTTTCAACTTTTGCTTTATAGGAAAGAAGAGCCTGGAAAAAGACAGGCATAATTTGCTTATTCCTGCACAACTGAATCGCTGATGATCTTTGTATGCCTTTACCAATAAAAGAAGCTCTGATTTCCTCTAATGCTCATAATCTTTCCTGTGAGCACCTACAGAAGATCCACAGGACTGTTTTTGGATCAGGGCAAGGTCCCTTTAGTTAGGTGGCCCCAGCTATTTTAGGCTAACATGCTAACCTACACTTGACCATTGGCAGTTCTCTAAAATTACAGTGTATTAATTTTCATCTGTTCCTACTGTGTCCAGTAGGTTGCCTCTCTCTTTCCTGTGTACTGACACAGATGGGTTTGATAACCCATCTCTTTTCAGAATGGCTGCTCACACTTTAGATTTCAGGTTACCAGGTTATCTTATAACCTCAGAATTCTAATGGACATTTGAAAAGTTATTATTTGGTAGTTTAATCAGCTTTATCTAATTGCTATGTTGGACACATCATCCTCTACAACTTTCATCAGTGAATTAAGAAGATCCCTGACTTTACTATAAATACTGCTTCTGCCCAAAATGTCTCCCACATTGCAGGCTTTACCGTCTGAGCCACCAGGGAAACCTAAAATGTATCTCACGTCCCTTCTTAATTTTTGATGTATGTAGCCTCGGCAAGTGTGAATATTCGACTTTTTCTTTCTCTAAAATTGAAATTTGTTGCCTGTACTAATTATTTGTCGGTTAGCTTTCATCATCCCACATATGTACGTTTCACATTTTCATATATAACTTTAATACTGGTGTAGACTACGTATTCTTTGTGAAAAAAAAAACTTTTATATTTTTATTATCCCTTTTCATGTTCACAGTTAGCACATAGAAACTGATTTTGAATGAAAATAGATTCTTTGGACAAAGGTCATTAGAATAACATTGTAACAACATCTCTCTCTCTCTCTCTCACTCTTCATTACAAACATGCTGTCTCATAGAACCACATTTTAAAGATGATTGAATAAAATTTTGGTGTTTTTACTCTGCTCTCATGTTAGTTTTCATTCCAATCCCAAAGAAAGGCGATGCCAAGAATGTTCAAACTACCATACAATTGTACCCATTTCACATACTAGCAAGTTTATGCTCAAAATCCTTCAAGCTAGGTTTCAGCAATATGTGAACTGAGAAATTCCAGATATGCAAGCTGGGTTTAGAAAAAGCAGAGGCATCAGAAATCATATTGCCAACATTTGTTAGATTATGGAGAAAGCAAAGGAATTCCAGGAAAACATCTACTTCTGCTTCATTGACTACACAAAAGCCTTGACTGTTTGGATAACAACAAACTGTGGGAAATTCTTTTTTTTTTTTTTAATTAGTTTATTTATCTATTTTGGAAATTCTTAAAGAGATGGGAGTACCAGACCATCTTCCTTGTCTCCTGAGAAACCTGTATGCCAGGTCAAGAAGCATCAGTTAGAACCAGACATGGAACAACCGACTGGTTCAAAATTGGGAAAAGATTACAGTTGTCACCCTGCTCATTTAAATTCTATGCAGAGTACATGATGTGAAATGCCAGGCTAAATGAATCATAAGCTGGAATCAAGATTGCTGGGAAAATATCAGCAACCTCAGATATGCGGATGATACCCCTTTATTGGCAGAAAGTGAAGAGGAACTAAAGAGCCTCCTGACGAGAATGAAAGAGGAGAGTGAAAAAGCTGGCTTAGAACTCAATGTTAAAAAACACCAAGATTGTGGCATATGGTCTCATCAATTAATGGAAGATAGAAGAGGAAAAGTGGAAGCAGTGACAAATTTTATTTTCTTGGTATCCAAAATCCCTGTGGACGCAGCTGCAGCGATGAAATTAAAAGACCCTTGCTCCTTGAAAAATAGCTATAATAAACTTAGACAGCATATTAAAAAGCAGAGACGTCACTCGGCTGACAAAGTTCCGTATAGTGAAAGCTATGGTTTTTCCAGTAGTCATGTACAGATGTGAGAGGTGGACCATAAAGAAGGTTGATCATCAAAGAATTGATGCTTTCAAATGTGGTGTTGGAGAAGACTCTTGAGAGTTTCCTGGACTGCAAGGAGATCAAACCAGTCAATCCTAAAGGAAATCAACCCTGAATATTTATTGGGAGGACTGATGCTAAAGTTGAAGCTCCAATATTTGGCTACCTAACGTGAAGAGGAAAGGTTGAAGGCAAAAGGTAAAGGAAGTGGCAGAGGATGAAATGGTTAGATAGCATCATTGACTCAATGGACATGAATTTGAGCAAATTCTGGGAGATAGTGGAGGACATAGAAGCCTGGTGTGCTGCAGCGCATGGAATCACAAAAAGTAGGACACGATTTAGCAACTGAACGATATCTACCCGTGTTCTAGGTGAGGGGTTTGGGCTGTGACTAGAAACAGAGGACCAATCTCTCTCTATGCTAGTATCTTATGGCACAGATTAGGGCTCCATCAGTAACTTGGCCAAAAGTCAGTTCTGTACATGTTTATGGGATTGCTGTACTCACAGGTTAAGAACACCTACGTCAGCAGTCATCTGTGGTTGATGTTGCTACCTGACTCTTTTTGGAACCCACCAAAAAGAGCAAATCAGGGATTGATCCTGTGATTTATGAAACTCACTGTCCCAAAGCTCTAACCAAATGAACAGAGTTCCCCAATAAGATCAGTAGAATACAATATGTCAACACAGAGAATACAGCAGCATGCTAACAGTTAAAGGCCAAGTGAGTTCCCCAAATAAATCTTTCAACTGAAGAATGCTTTCAGCTTTATACCATCAAATTGCGGGCAATTAAAAATGAAAAGATCTGTGTATTTATAGTTTGACTCTTCATAAGTTGTATGTATGTGTGAAAGAGAGACATAGGGAGAGAGAAGAACCTGGAAAAAAATACTGCAAAGTAACAATCTTGTTTTTATTTGTTTCTCAGATTAAGGCTTCAATTAGTACATCAAAAATTGTCTTAGGGTAATTTCAGGAAAGATTAATGCAAAAGTGATGAATCTTACCTTTTATCTCAGTTGTGTGACAGAAGTCTTGCCAAGTCGAAAAGCTGCTAATTTAGTAGTCAACAGTGTCAAATAAAATTTCTAAACTGTATGTCTATAAAAGAACATCTTAGCAATAAGGCACAGCAAATATGCTTCAAAACAGTGCAGTCAGCAAATCTGTTTCAGGTTTTGAAATATCTAGCAATGACATTTATTAGAAAGAAACTATAATATATCAGTGATATAAAAAGCTGTCTCTTCATCAGCATTGCTTTATTATAGGCACTAATTTTGTGCAAAATCCTTCAGATTCTTTGCAAAACACCTGCTGAACTTAAAGAAATATGGTGAGTGCTTGCACAGAGCCAGATGTAGCTTAATCACATAATACTGAATTTGACTTTGTGGTGCTTAACAATAAATGAACTGAGCACACCAGTACAGAAGGCTTAAATCTTCCTCAAATTTGTATAAAGTTTTCAACGAATATACTGTTTGTGTTGATTCTTTCTTCATCAAGTTTGAGAATATAAACAAATAGCAATTATAAGAATCTTATTAAGATTGAGTTTTTAAATTAAATTGAATCACGTTGAAGACTATGGTCTGAAATTGCACTCCCTACTCTCACCCCCGATCCCCCCACCTATTTCAGTATTCCTAACTGGCTGCTTTCTGACTACTTCTCTCTTTGTACTTTCTACCCATGCATTCATCCATTCATCATGCCCTGTTTATTCTATCCGATTACTTGAAAATTTTCATGTTATAGACGAATCTGCTTCAAGGTCAGATATGACGGTATTAGGGCTCAGTAAAAGATGGGACTAGAATAAGAAAGACCATTTTCTCATTCTCTCTTCTGCTGCACACGATTAGTTTTATATGTTGATTGATTTTCGGGGGTAGGTTAAGTCGATTTTAATGAATTTCACTCACCCAATGTTGACCAGATTAAGTTTCAAAATTGTTTACCGATATCTTTTCCTTTCCTCTTTTCCCAATCTTCTAATTTATATGTTTAGAAGACATTGTATTTGTACATATATGATGTAGTCTCTAAGTGGGCCTACATGTATTCACATTCCCTAGTGAATTAACTGTTCTTTCTTCATTGATTCTTATTTGCATTGTAATGTTAAATAATGGTACTTTAATTTTACTTCTTCAGATAAGCTGTGTGCTTGAGAAAACCATAAAACAATGAAACCTCATGAATATTTATATCAATGACTACACAGAATTATAGTCATAATCTCTGGAACTAGTTCTCACCAGTTCAGAATTAATTATCAAGTTCAGTTTTAATTGCATTCTTCTAAATTACAAACCTTTCCCTCCCCCACCCCCCAAAAAAAGACTATAATGAATTATCTGGTAAGTATTTTACTGGGACTAATGCATCTAGGAGAGCTTCCGAAAATCCTATTCTTAATGTCTAATAACCAAAAGAAGACATATGATCCCAAACCAGCATTCTAATCCTTGTTATCCAATGTATTTGAGGCTGCTTCTTGGGGTTTAATATATTTCATTTGCAGTCAAGATTCAGTAAGAATTTAATTGAGTTTGGGGAACTTTTTATTAAAAATTAAACCCTAAACACTCATTGTTTTGCTTCCGTATAGTTATGAGTCTGAAATAGCATATAGAGAGGAGTATTTAAAAGGGTGACCTCGGGAGAACAGCTGACACTTTATTTAAAAAAATTAAAAGACATGTTTAACAACAAGACATTAAGTGTTAAGGGGTCAGAATATTAGGGCCATATATTATTTGAAGTAAATGAGATCTAAGTAAAAATTTTCCAGCCAGAATGCTAAAACTATAGGAAAAATAATAAAGAATAGGCATAATATTCTTGGAAAGTTACTTAAAATAAAATAAAATTAAAAAAAATAGAAGCGTGTTAAAGTACACATAAAACTTCCAGACGCATGTTTATTTATTGTTTTGATATTTTATTATTATGATTTATTTATTTTTGACTGCACTGAATCTTCATTGCTTTTGTGCAGGCTTTCTCTAAATGTGGTGAGCGCAAGGCCTACTCTTGATTGCAATGTGTGGGCTTCTCTTTGCAGTGGTTTCTCCTGTTGCAGAGCACAGGCTCTAGGCACGCAGGCTGCACTAGTTGCAGCGTGCTGGCTCCTTATTGTGACGTGCAGGCTCTAGGCCATGCAGGCTTCAGTAGTTACAACTGTAGAGCGTGGGCTCAGTAGTTGTGGTGCACCAGCCTAGCTGCTCTGTAGCATGTGGGATCTTCCTGGACCAAGGGCGAACCTATGTCCTCTGCATTGGCAGGCAGATTCTTATCCACTGCACCACCAGGGAAGTCCTATTAAGGTAATATACAAGGTATCATTGGTACATTTTTTTTTCTCTTTCACTTATTTGTGAATAAAGATATCTGAAGGCTAGCACTGCATTTTTGTGGGATGGAAAGACAACAGATGAAGCGAGACAGGTCATAATTTGACAACATTTATTCCCAAAACTTTCCCAGTGATTATAATTCTAGTTGATAAAGCAGGGGAAAAATTATGAGAAATATGGTGTCAGTTGGAAACCTATTCCTAGGTAGATAGCACTGAAGGAGCTCCAGTGTTCACCCAGTAGGATTCTTTGATTCACTTGAAGTTTGAGTCAAGTTTTAATAAATATTCGGTCTTAACCATGTCCAAGTTTGAAACTAAGTAATGTCAGAAACAAAGATGAGCAAATAAGAAATTTTCACAATAGTGGTGAAACGGGTTAACAGGAAGAAAGAATACAGTTATCTGTTCCCCCATCTAAACAATCTGAGAACAAAATAGACAGTCATTTAAGGGTCAATATCAGTTAATCAATATAGAGGCTGGAATTCAATCTATTGGAAGCCCTACGAAAAGGATTCAATTGAAAAGAATCATCTTCTGCTTTAAGAAAAGGCTCAGTGACCTAAAAATAATGTTATAATATATTTATGAATATATTAAAATGCAAATAGATTTCCATACTTATATGAAAGAAACACCTCAGTCTTGAGGGCCATATTCTAGGAATTAAGACATTTTCTGTAATGAAGAATTTTGGCTGGAAATGCCGCTAGGTCACTGGTGACTTTCCAGGGCTTAATACAATTCCCAAGACACAGAAGGCACTGCCTACATATTTGATGAATGAATGAAGAAATGAAATTTTGAGAGTTGTTCCAAACCAGAAGATGCAATTGTCTAGAAATCAGACAGAAGATGAATATTGTCATAAAAGTGTATTTAATTCCATCTGTCTTTTATAGCTGGTTTGTTCCTAAAAATGTTCATTTTGTTTCAACATCTTATGAAGAATTTAATAAATCCACTGACAGTGACACCTATCATCCTTTGGTTTAATGATCTTCCCACATGACTTTCTTATGTGAGTTTTGCCCATTCTGGGTAGTCCAGGAATTCATGTAGATGGCTACACCAACAAGACAGTTTCTTCCCTTGCCATTATTTATGTGGCAGCAATTTTTACTCACAGGTTAGATCTTTTAAGAAAACCTTTTTTCTGCTCTCTGGTCAACAAATGGTGACACTAGCCTATTTGATCAATGTAACTCCATTTGAAGTCAGTTTAAGCAGAATGAACTAAAATGGCAGAGGATCAGATTAACATTTTTTATTCAGCCTCTTTTTCTAAAGGGAGAAAATATCCCAACTGTGTGATTTTCATCATCTGCTTCTTGAATTCCACTGCTGCCCAAATCAGGCACAAACAGCAGCATCTGAGCTGTATGATCTGCCTCTTTTAAAATAAAGTTTTAGAGCATACCACTGGTTTTTGACACATTTATTTCATAATATATTAGACACAGTGCAGCTTCAGTCATTATTAAACATTTTTAAATGTTCAATTAGGAATACATAGCATATAACATATGACACAGTGTATGTTTTTATCACACTGCATTAAAATCATTACTAAAGGGACAAGGCAGATGTGGCATGCTGTTTTTATAGCATGGTGAAAATGTGACAATAATCACTGCAATAAAAATGACCTATGGAACTTAATATAGACAACTTATATTAAAATCATATTTTTATGTTGAGTCCCCTTTTCAATACTTAACCTTAATCCAAATTCCATATGGTCCATATGTGGAAGCATTCCATGAAAAAATAACCACACCTATTTATTTTTGAATGATCAATTGAACACTGTCCACAATTATAGAGCAATTCTGAACCTCTCAGAAATGATGGAAATGACAATTTCTGAAAAGTGGTGTTTAAATGCAGAATTTAAATTAAAGGAAGTGCAAAAAAATTTGAAACATAAAAATAGAAGAGTAAAAAAGAAAAAGAGCAAGAAAATGAAACTGATAGCTTCGTAGGCAGTGATTTATTGTATGGCTGAATTTTAAGTGAAAATTTTTCATGTATTTGGAAATTCTCATGTGCTTTTTCTCCCAATAATGTTGGAAAGCTATCTTATTTAAAAATTGATATGCTTTTTATTTGTTTGTATGAATTCACACATAGTAAGCAGTGTTCATTTATTTTTGTCTACAATTCTGTGTTTTAACATATGCACTGACTCTTACAATCACCACCCCAAAAAGATATAGAACGGTTCCAACACCCTACAGAATTTCTCTTTGCTGAATTTTGCAGTCAACCCAAAACCCCCTCAAACACCTAACAAAATAGTATAGCCACTCAGAAAACAATCTGGCAGATTCTCACATTTTAACTTGACTCATAAATTATTACTATATTTACAGAATTGTCTGGGGTGAAAATGTGACTTTAACATATTAGATATTGATTTACCATAGAGAGCACCACAGAAAGAGCCCCAAAAGCGGAAAAGTTAACATTTTTCATGCTGATGAAGACTGGAGTCTATAAAGAAAACCATTCCACAGGTTATCCACTGTTGACACATTCCTATGAGAAAATGAATGATGAAAAAACTGGAGCACAGAAGTCCATGAAATCATCTTTATATATTCTCTTATAGGGGCTATCTCCCATAACCAGGTGTCTTTGGCTTGAGTTCAATCCACATGTCACCTTATGTGGATATATGATTCCCCCAGCTCTGCGTAATGCTCTTTTTCTGATGCACACCAGAGCAATCACTCAGGATAAGTAAACTGGGCATTGATTTGGGGATAATAAACTCCCTTACCTTTTGCATACTCCATAGCTGTCCCCTTGGCTCCAGTCACCAATCCAAATTCATTTACTTTTTTCTACAATCCTTCCTGTTTCTTTATTCTTCTTGAGTTTAAGGAGAATCTTAAACTTTGTTAAACTTTAAGAATCTTAAACTTTATTCTTCTTCTTGGACATTTTTCAAATAGAGTTGGAAGCTAACTACTTGAAGTATAAAAACCACACAAGATCTGTTTCCTTGTCATTGAAAATTAAGTTTCCAGAAGCTAGAGCGTCTAACTTTGGTTACATCCACCAGGTTAGAAGTGAATGGAGAAAAACACTGTTAAGAGAGTTGTGACTACAAAAGAAAGTTTCTTCCATTAAATGAGAGGTTAGACAGCATGACCTCTAAGGTATTTTCCAAGTCTTAATGATCATTCCTGGAACACCATAATCTGTGCTAGGATATGTTAATTTACTGACTAAGTTATGCTATTTCACCTCATCACATCACTTGGCCTGTGTAGACTGAACTCCACTGAGTTTAACGAGCGTTTAACTGCTTGTTAAATTCAAGCTTCTGGAACTTTAATTAATGATTGACTTGTCACTAGTTTTATTTTATTTGAGACTCTGACTTTTCATTTGAGGGCAAATTATGTTCATCATTTGTCAAAAACCTCAGCTGTGGTTATCTGATGGCAGTCTTTTAAGTTGCACATTTTTCATCCATGTCACATCGACATGATGTTCCTTTCTCCATGGCCTTGTACCCTTAGACCTCAGTGATTTTACTTTTCACTGGATTCTTCCTACTTGATGTAAGCTGTATGGTAATATAGGAATATAGAAATTGAGAGGAAAATAAAATATGTATAAGTATGTTTAAATATGTAAATGTGGATTTAAGAGTGAGGTGAACACATGAAAGAAGAGGGAAAAAATTCCCATAAGACTTGTCATAGAGGGACCCATGCACATGTTGCCATTCAAAAATAAGATGACACACACATATTCATGAACAAATGCACACATACAAGACATACTTTATAATAAATAAAGGATTAAAGTACTTCTTCTAAAATAAAGAAGTAAATATGCCTGCTTATAACTACTTCTATTCAATATTATTGCAGAACTAACTAGCACAGAGAGAAAAGCAATAAAATATGAGGTTTACAAAGGGGCAAACAAACCTAGAATTGTTTGAACACAATAATTGTATATATAGGAAACAAAAAATTACAATAAACTAACGAATTCACAAGAAAATTTCTTATGTACATCATTCAAAATGCTGGGCTGGATGAATCACAAGCTGGAATCAAGATTACAGGGAAAAATATCAATAACCTCAGATATACAGTAGACACCACCCCAGCAGAAAGAGAAGAGGAACTAAAGAGCTTCTTGATGAAAGTGAAAGAGGAGAGTGAAAAGGATGACTTAAAACTCAAGATTCTAAAAACTAAGATCATGGCATGCAGTCCCATTACTTCATTGCAAATAGATGGGGAAGAAATGTAAATAGTGGCAGATTTTATTTTCCTGGGCTCCAGAATCACTGTGGACAGTGACTGCAGCCATGAAATTAAAAGATGTTTGCTCCTTGGGAAAAAAGCTGTGACAAACCTAGACAACATATTAAAAAGCAGGGACATCACTTTGCAGACAAAGGTTCATTACAGTCAAAGCTATGGTTTTTTTCCAGTAGTCATGTATGGATGTGGGAGTGGACCATAAATCAGGGTGAGTGCTGAAAAATTGATGCTTTCAAACTGTGGTGCTGGAGAAAACTTTTGAGAGACCCTTGTACAGCAAAGAGATCAACAGTCAATCCTAAAGGAAATCAACCTTGAATATCATTGGAAAGACTGATGCTGAAGCTCTAATACTCTGGCCACCTGATGTGAAGAGTCAACTCATTTGAAAAGACCCTGATGCTGGGAAAAATAGAAGGCAGGAAGAGAAGAAGGCGACAGAGAATGGCATGGTTGGATGGCATCACTGACTCAATGGATATGCATCTAAGCAAACTCTGGAAGATTTTGGAGGACAGGGAAACCTGGTGTGCTATATAGTCCATGAGGTTGCAGAGTCAGACATGCTGAGTGACTGAACAACAACAGCAAGAAAATTTATAAACATTGCTAGAATCAAAATTAATATTCTATAATTGGTAGAATTTCTACATGACAGCAACAAGCACTTGGAAAAATTATAATGAAAGTGTTATTTGTCATAACTAAATAAATAAATTATACATAATATCTAAAAAAACTCTATGCAGCTCATCCTGAAAGTTTAAATTTTTTTTAACTTTGTGGAAAGACATGAAAAAGAATCTAAATAGGAAGATATTTTCCCCATGAATGTATGGTAATTATGACTCTGACAGTATCAAGATAAATATTTCAATACAAATTTGAAAGAGACAGAAATGTAGCAAAGTGGAAAATAAGGAAATAATAAATCATTAGTTATCCCTATGGAAAATACAATTTCCTAGCAACAATTCCAAAAACCCATTTTCTCTGGATTAGAGTCATAACAATAAAAGTCATGACTGTAAATCAATTAGAATACAACATGAGAATCCCTTTCAGATCATTGAATAAGAAATAATTTTGCATTCAAGATATAAAAATATTAACCAAAAAGGAAAACATTAATGCATTCAGTTGGAAGTAAGAATTTCCATTAGAAATAAGGTATCTTAAAGACAATGAAAAATAGTTTAAGTATTGGAAGAATGAAGGTTTAACACATATAAACTGGACAAGGTTTTCCATCTAGGACATAGTCCTACAATTCATAAACAAAAAAACAACTATTAAGATTGGACAAAAAGATAAGCTGTATGTGAAAGAAAAAATACCGGATGACCCAGAGGGATGGGATGGGGAGAGAAGTGCGAGGGGGGCTCTGAAGAAAACATGTTACAGTTTGATATGTATCACTATGCATGTTACTCATATCTATTAATACGGTTAAGGCAAAAGTAAATTTGTTTACAAGCATATGCTCTTGGAAAAGATATTGCAACGTAAGTAACATATACTTTAATATGAAGTTTAGTTTTTAGTTATCTTTGGAGTATTCATATTTTGAATCTAATTTCCAAATATCAGGTGTTTTGTAGTTTTCACACATACATTTTCTCAATTGCTCATTACAAATTTCCTTTGAAGTAAGTACTATCACCCTGATACAGAACATAGGAAACTGAGGGTCATAAATATGACATAACATTAAGAACACACAGCTAAGATGTGTGATAATAGGAAAATCTCAAATACTACTGAATGACATTTCCAAATTCTTAAACACCAGCACTATCTTTTCCCATGATATCTATCCATATAATTATTATTCATTCATTTTCTATCCATGAGTACGCTAGTAAGGACACCTGCATTTTCAAAGCATGCATAGTTCAAAGCCACTTCATGGTCCTCTTTCAATTTTACAATGACCTATTTGAGGCACCTGATATGCCAGCATCACAGAGTAAGTAGCAACAATGACTAAGTTCCTGCTCTCCTGAGTATCATATCAATAGTTCTTCATAATAATGCCTTGCTAAAAGTTTTAGACAGATTCTTATTCACAAAGTTTCATGCACCTATTTTTTTTCAAAATCATGGCCAACTCTAAGCATCATGGATGATTGTTTCAAGCATCATCATACGTGATTGATTAGAAGGTTCCTTTTGGGTTGAAGGACAGAAATCAACTCATATAGAATACAGTCACTCTTGACTGTAGCACAAGAGAATTTGTTCTCACAAATCTTTATTTGTAAAGTTTTAGATCAGGCAATACTCTCCAGCAGACAGATTAACTTGCAGTAGTAGATACAATTTGCTTAATGATAAAACCCTTTGGGGGCTAATTTTATGCATCATCTGGCTTTGACACTGGAGTCCTTCTGAACACTCCAAAAGTGTGCTCATAATAACACAACACCTGAAGCAATGTCTTGCACATATCTGGTATTCAACAAGAGGATCACTGTATTTAATTAAATGCAAGCTGCAGCCATACAAATTGGGAAAGCAAGCAACAAATATTTATTAAGTACTGCTTGAATGTTCAGACTATATGTTTGTAAAAAACTGAAGAAGAAAATATAACTCTTAGGTGTAGATAGAAAAAATGACTATGAAGAAATGTTTTGAGTTCTAGAGTTCTCAGCACAGATAACTACACTGCATGGGCATGGCCAAGGGAGAGTGTGATTTGAAGTGACTATAGTGAGGAAATGGACTCTAAAGTGGACCTTGAATGAATGATTCAGTATATGGGAGATGAAGGGACAGGGAACCAACAGTGTTAGGGAGGGCATTGTGAGCATGTATGCTGAGGTAAGGTGGCCCTAAATTATTTGATCTGTTGCTACTAGTTTTACTGAACATCTCCCATAATCAAGAATAAAATAATTAGAACAATTTCTATCTTTAAGAATCTCTCTCCCTTAATAAAGAGATAACAAGAGAAATAATTATACAAAGCTTAAAAATACAGGATAAGAATAGTGGTTTTACTGGCTGAGATCACAACCACTAAAGACTTATTAATAAAACTAGATACCTGGGACTCACCTAGGAGTTTCTAATTCAGAGTCACTGGCACTGACCCAGAGTGTAGTTAGAAGGCCAGCTACATAAATATTCAGCTATGATAGGAAGAAAATCTACACTGTGAGACAGCAAAATGAATGGCAATAAAAAGGCAGATGTGAAAAGCAGGAAGGGAGAACTGGAGAGGGCTCTAGGTTTGATAGAAATCCCGAAAAACCAATGTCATTATTTCAAATCCTAGGAGCAAGAATAGCAATGATGCCGTTATTAGGCAATTAAGAGGTAGAGCTGATTTCAGAGGGGCAGGGCAATGAGAGATGTATTCAGACTAGTTGCAATTTGAGGAAACTAAATTTCCAGGGTAATCATCATGTGACTTAACCACTCAGTATCTTTGTGGACACAGCATTAGAAAAGAAGAGGGAAAGGGTCGATATTAAGCTCAAGAGGAAGAGAATGAGCAGAAAGAAAAAAATTCAAGAATTCTTGCTAAAGTTGGATGGAGACTCTGAAATAAGTTTAGTCCAAGCAGGAATCAATAAAGGCAATCAAGTACAATCAACACTTATGTGGATTTAAGTCATGTGATTCAAGAGCTTAAAATAGAGTTGAATTAGACCAGATGGAAGCTTTCAGAGCAACAGCCTAGGTACAAGAATGCTTTACTTTAAGGAGATTTCACTGAGGTGGTACTGACAGAGTATTTTACAACAAGTGAGACAGGATTCAGAGTAAATCACAGCTGACGGTAGAAGTGGGTATAATATAAGCATGGCTTCATGGAGAGGTATAAGTGCTTTCTACTTATATATATGCAGCACTGATGAGACAAAAAAATCTCTTGAAGTTTTTCTGTCAGGCTGAGGTTCCTCTTTCCCATTCACAGACAATTTACTTTGAGTTGAATCTTGAAAAGCACATCTTGATATCTAGCAAAGGGGTTAACCTTTTAGGAAGCTTTTCAATATTTATACCTCAGAACACTTGGTAAGTTTTTCCCTTTCAGGATAGATCCTGTATATGTCCCTAGGGGCTTTTTATAACACTGTCCTGACTGGGATCTGCATGTAGTTTTGTAGATTTGCTTCTTTGTTGTTAGGGAAATCTCTCTTGGCTTTGCCTCCAGGCCAAGTGTGGGAGACACAAAGTAACAGACTTGATTGGGCTTTCTTTGAATAGTTACATCAGTTTGGGAAAAATTAACTCAATTTTGAGTCTTCTGATCCAAGAATACAGTGTAACTTTCCATTTATATTTGCGTTTTAAATTTTTCTCTTAGAAATGGCTTATACTTTTCAATATACAGGTTCTACAAACATTTCGTCACTCATTATTTCAAATATGATGCTATTGTAAATAGTAATTTTTATTTTAATTTATGATTGTGCATTGCTAATATATGGACTTAGAGTTGAGTTCTGTAAATTTATCTTATGTACTACAAATTTCCTAAGCTCAATTTTTAATAGCTTTTTTGTATAATCCACAGGATTTCCTACATAGGTTAATATGACATCTGCAAATATAGAGGAGTTTTATTCTTTTTCAACTTGGATTTCAATTGCTAATTGCACTGGCTAAAGTATTAAATACCATACTGAATGAAAGTGATTACAGTGGGCATCCTTGTCTTGCTGCTGTTCTTAATTGGAAAACATTTCGACTTCCACCATTAAGTATGAAGTTAGCTGTAGAATTTTCACAGATGCCCTATCTCAAGTTGAGGACATTCCCTTCCAGGATCATTGTTGAAAGCTTCTTATTTTAAATGAAAAATGGATAGTGAATTTTGCTTAGGTTTTTTCATGCATTTATTAATTTTTTACTTGATTAAGTGCCATTTTGGTGCTTGTTATTGCTGGATAATTTTTGCTAATATATTGAGTGGTTCTCTTTTCTGCTGATGTCATTGATTTTGGTATGGCCCCAAAGAATCGGCTGGAAATTATGATTGATTATATATTTCTTACTTATTTTTGTTAATAATACTTTCCTAAATTGTAGAATCATTTGTTATAATACTCTGTCATTTATGATATTAATAAATAATTTGCCTCTCCTTATTTCATGATTTATGTGACTAAAAGTTTGTCATTTTATTGATCTTTCTTTAGAACTAGATTTTGTTTACAGTTTATTCTTTTTCTGTTTTCCATGTAATTGATTTCAGCTCTGATCTTTATTATTTTTCTTATAATTCCCTGCTATACCATCTTTGGCTTTAACTTGCAATTTCCTTTGGATGGAAGGTAAGGTCATTGATTTGAGACCTTTTTAAATAAATATATTTTATGATATATACTTCTTTCTAGGTACTGTTTTAGCTGAACTTAAAAATTGATATGCTTTCTTTCAGCTTAAAATACCTTATAATTTTAAATATATTTTATATTTTCTAAATATTTAAATATGTTCTAGAAATTTCTTTTATTAATTACAAATTTCATTCCATTTTGTTGAATTCTCTAAATCTTTAAATATATTAAAACTTCATTTATACCCATAACATAAGTTACTTTCATAAATGTGTGTTTGAAAAGGATGTAGTTCCTGTTAGATGGAATGTTCTATGAATATCAATTTTATTGATGTGATTGATGTGAGATATATAAATATGTGAGTGTGTGTGTGTGTGTGTGTGTGTGTGTGTGTGTGTGTGTGTATATATATATATATATATATAGACCACTCAGTTTTGCACTGCAGTTCACTAATACTCTTGATTTTTTCTATCTTTTTGCTCTCTCTATTTCATTTTAGAAAGTTTCTATTGCTATGTCATTAATTTCACTAATCTTTTCTTCTACAGTGTCTAATTTGTGATTACTATCATCCAACATAGTTTGAACTTCAGGCATCACAGTTGTCCTTTAAAGAAATTTGATTTGGGTCATTTTTTATAGCACACATATCTGCTTATAGGATCAATCATTCCTCTTTGTTCTACCTTCCTGAATATAACAAATAGAGGTATAAAATTATAAATAACTGTCCACAAATTCTGTCATCTCTGTCACTTCTGTACCTGTTTGTATTGTATTGACTATTTTTCCTCTTTATGTATTATATTATTCAATTTCTTCCATGCTTGGTAGTTTTTATTTTTTGCCAGACATGCACATTTTATTTGGGGGGACATTAATATTTTTTTCTCCTATAAACATTTCTAAAATTTTTTCTGGGATGTAATCAAGTTACTCCTTTCCTATTCCACTTTTAAGCTACATTAGGCAGGATGAGGGCACAATTACCCCCAGAACTGATTTTGTCTCACTACTGAAATAAAATTCTATTGAGAATTCAATCTCTTGCCCTGAGAAATATGAAATTTTATCTCTGGCTGGAAATAACAAAACCTATTCACAGGTCTGCATGGTATTCAGGACCTGTTCTCTCCAATATTTTTAACTAGTGATTTTCCAGGCCTCAGATTTCTTCAAATGTATGTACTGAACAGGACTCACTTGAAGACTCCAGTGGTATGGAGCTCTCTTTGTACAGGCCTAACATCTCTAATACTGTGCCTTATGAACATGTCCTTCCTGAAATGTCTACTCTATCAACTCAACTCAGGGGGTTCACCAAACTCTACTTGAATATCCTCTCCCTTCTTGTGCCCTGTAAATTTTCTCCTGACAATATGCTTGCTGACTTATCATACAGTTCACCGTATTCATTTCCCATTACACATGCATACTGTTCTTTGTTGTCTGGCTCCAAATGCTTGAGATCTGTTATCCTATATATTGTATTTAGTCTTTTAACTTAATTTTGGGAGGATAAATCTTATCCCTGTTGTATCATCTTGGCTAGAAATTCTCTTCTATAGTATCTATGTTTTTAAAACTGATTACTAATTTTATTGAAGTCATACACTTCTTTGTTTTATAGTTTAGTATTCAATATTATCTTTAAGAGATATTTGTGCACCTAATGTGCCTTATATAGTCTTTTAAAAGTTTCATAGTTTAGGCTTTCATATTTAAATCTATAATAAAAATGAAATAGAAATTTGTTGATATCTTCAATTCAGTCAGTTCAGGTCAGTTGCTCAGTCGTGTCCAACTCTTTGTGAGCATCTTTTAATTTCATGGCTGCAATAACCATCTGCAGTGATTTTGGAGCCCCCCAAAATAAAGTCAGCCACTGTTTCCACTGTTTCCCCATCTGTTTGCCATGAAGTGATGGGGTCAGATGCCATGATCTTAGTGTTATGAATGCTGAGCTTTAAGCCAAATTTTTCACTCTCATCTTTCACTTTCATCAAGAGACTCTTTAGTTCTTCTTCACTTTCTGCCATAAGGGTGGTGTCATCTGCATATCTGAGGTTATTGATATTTCTCCCAGCAATCTTGATTCCAGCTTGTGCTTCATCCAGCCCAGCGTTTCTCATGATGTACTCTGCATAGAAGTTAAATAAGCAGGGTGACAATATACAGCTTTGATGTACTCCTTTTCCTATTTGGAACCAGTCTGTTGTTCCATGTCCAGTTCTAACTGTTGCTTCCTGACCTGCATACAGGTTTCTCAAGAGGCAGGTCAGGTGATCTGGTGTTCCCATCTCTTTCAGAATTTTCCACAGTTTATTGTGATCCACACACTCAAAGGCTTTGGCATAGTCAATACAGCAGAAGTAGATGTTTTCCTGGAACTCTCTTGCTTTTCCAATGATCCAGTGGATGTTGGCAATTTTATCTCTGGTTCCTCTGCCTTTTCTAAAACCAGCTTGAACATCTGGAAGTTCACGGTTCACTTATTGCTGAAGCCTGGCTTGGAGAATTTTGAGCATTACTTTGCTAATGTGTGAGATGAGTGCAATTGTGTGGTAGTTTGAGCATTCTTTGGCATTGTCTTTCTTTGGGACTGGGATGAAAACTGACCTTTTCCAGTCCTGTGGCCACTGCTAAGTTTTCCATATTTGTTGGCATATTGAGTGCAGCACTTTCACAGCATCATCTTTTAGGATTTGAAATAGCTCAACTGGAATTCCATCACCTCCACTAGCTTTGTTCATAGTGATGCCTCCTAAGGCCTGTTTGACTTCACATTCCAGGATGCCTAGCTCTAGGTGAGTGATCACACCATCATGATTATCTGGGTCATAAAGATCTTTCTTGTATAGTTCTTCTGTGTATTCTTGTCACCTCTTCTTAATATCTTCTCCTTCTGTTAGGTCCATACCATTTCTGTCCTTTATTGAACCCATCTTTGCATGAAGTGTTCCCTTGGTTTCTCTAATTTTCTTGAAGAGATCTCTTGTCTTTCCCATTCTATTGTTTTCCTCTATTTCTTTGCATTGATCACTGAGGAAGGTTTTCTTGTTTTTCCTTGCTATTTTTTGGAACTCTGCATTCAAATGGATATATCTTTCCTTTTCTCCTTTGCTTTTCCCTTCTCTTCTTTTCACAGCTATTTGTAAGGCCTCCTCTGACAGCCATTTTGCTTTTTTGCAATTCTTTTTCTTGGCACACTACTATACTTAAACTTGATAACCAGTAAGTTCCTACTGTATAGCATAGGAAACTCTGCTCAATGTTATGTGGTAGACTGGATGGGAGGGGAGTTAGGGGGAGAATGGATACACGCATATGTATGGCTGAGTTCCTTTGTTGTCCACCCGATACTATCACACCTTTGTTAAGTGGCTATACACCAATACAAACTAAAAAGTTAAAAAAAATCTGTTGCATTTCTATACATTAACAAATAACTATCAAGGAGAGAAATTAAGGAAATAATCCTATTTACCATTTAATCAAAAAGAATAAAATATCTAGGAATCTATATACTTAAGGAGGTAAAAGACTGATAATCAAAAGCTATTAATATTTGACACTGATGAAATAAATTGGATATGACACACAGATTGAAATAGATGCTGTATTCTTGGATTGGAAGGATTTATACTGTTAAAATGACCATATTACCCAAGGTAATCTACATATTCCATGCAATCTCTATCCAAATATAAATGGTATTTTTCACAGAACTAAAGTAAATAGTATAAAAATTTGTATGGAAACAGAAAAGACTCTGAATAGCCAAAACAATCTTGAGAATGAAATTCACAAATTTGAAGCCAGACTAACCAAAGAAAAAAGAGAGTTCACAAAACAACCAACATTAGGAAGGAAAAATAAAAGAGTAATTAATACTAAACCTAGAGAATTTATAACAATCAAATAATTTGTTATAAATATAGAAAATATTGGTAGAATCAGTAGGGAGATAAATACAAAACACTGAAAACTAATTAGAGAAAATCTAAATAAACTGTGTAATATAGCATTCATGTAGTTGTAATTCATAGACGAATATACACAATTGCTAAGATGTCAGTTTTCTCCTACTTGATTTATATATTCAATGTAATCCCAGTCAAAGTCTCAGCAAAATTTTTTAGATACGGAAAAGCAAATTCAAAAATGTGTGTATAATAGAAAAGGAATTTGAACAGCCAAACAATTTTGAAAAGGAGGAGCAAATTTTGAGTATGCTCATAACCTGATTTTAAGGCATATTCAAAATTGTATTAATAAATACAGTGTGATACTGACAAAGGATAGATATATAAATTAATCAGAATGAAAAGCCAGAAATAGTCCACACACACACACAGTAAACTGATTTTGACAAACATCCAAAGGCAACTAGATGGAGAAAGGAAGGTTTTTTTAATAAATAATACTGAAAAATGATTACTATATGCCAAAAGCGTAGTTTATGAACACAGAATCATACCAAACAAGATCAATAAATATTCTGAAATCCATACCTTAAATATAAAATAGAAGCCTCCAAAAGAGACTATCTCAAAAATAGCCAGAGGAAAAGGCAGAGAACATTGAAGACAATGATAATTAAACTGCTGCTGCTGCTGCTGCTAAGTTGCTTCAGTCATGTCGGACTCTGTGTGACTCCATGGACAGCAGCCCACCAGACTCCTCCATCCACAGGATTCTCCAGGCAAGAATACTGGAGTGAGTCGTCATTTCCTTCTCCAGATAATTAAACTAAGAATTTGTTTTTGTTTTTTTTTTAAGAAAAACAATTGTATTTAGTAGACTTTGGGAATTTTTTTTTCAATTTATTGAGGAGAATATAACTGTAAACCTAGAATATATGTGAAATTAAACAATGTTTTAAAAGCACCAGGGAGAAATAAAGACATTTAGCTTAGCTGGTAAAGAATCCACCTGCAATGCAGGAGACCCCAGTTCGATTCCTGGGTTGGGAAGATCCCCTGGAGAAGGGCATGGCAACCCACTCCAGTATTCTTGCCTGGAGAATCGCCCTGGACAGAGAAGTCTGGAGGACTACAGTCTATGGGGTCATGAAGAGTCAGACACAACTGAGTTTCTAAGCACAGCACAGCACATATACAAAATTTAAAAAAGAAATTCTAAAGGATATACTTTGTCCTGAAAGGAACAAATTGTGCATGGAAAGTCATGAGTTAAAAAAGAAAAGATAAGAAAAATTAATTAATTAAATACGGGTATATTTGAAACAAATATTGGCCAAGATAAAATAATAATGAACCCATACAGAATAAAATTTTACATATTTAATTATAGTACTTAGATTGCATATGGGTGGAGAGTGCAGTGATACATTCTAAAGACCTTGTATTTTTAAAGACGATATTTGTCAGTTTTAGATTTTAAGTTAAAGAAAGTCTCAATTTTCTACCACTAACATTTAACAAATATAGCACATAGTTTTCAACATTTTGAAGCTAAAGAATCAGTGTAAAAAATTAAGAAAAAAAACAACAAACAACCTAGTGGTTAGAAAGAGTAATATAGCAATATAGAAATTTTGGAATAAGTGAATACAAATAAATGGTTTTAAAAAGCCTTTTTCAAAATAGACTGAATGTTTTACAGTTTGAAATTCAATGAATACCAATTTAAATGCAATTTTAAAAATACATCACAGATTGTCAATGGAAAGAGGGAGAGAAAGTTAGAAGAGGGGGAAAAATGCAGCAATACTATCAGCCAATTTTCACACACAGGCAAAGAAGTCAAACAGTTCACACATGATGGAAATGTCATCAGTTCACCACGTAAGAAAAATTCTCTAGACATCTATGACTGTAGTAACTAAGAGTCAAAACATATTAATAGAAGAATTAGAAGATATTTTAAAAGTTTCCCATAATGGCAGGAGATTTTAACACAGTACTCACAGTAATTAATAGATCAATCAGAAAGGATGTAGAGGATTTGAACTACACATTAGCAAGATTGATCTAATGGGCAGATATAGAACACCACATCCAGTAAGCACAGAAAATGCACACTTCTTAAGTATGTATGGAACATTTATAAACAATAACTACACACTTGGCTGTGAAGTAAGTTTCAACAAGTTTAGAATAACTGATATAATAAGAATCATGTTCATTGCCACAGTGCACTTAGAAATCAATAACAAAATGCTAAACAGAAGAATCACATATATTTAGAAAATAGGAAAGTGAGTGAAGTCGCTCAGTCGTGTCCGACTCTCTGGGACGCCACGGACTGTAGCTTACCAGGATTCTCCGTCCAAGGGATTTTTCAGGCAAGAGTACAGGAGTGGGTTGCCATTTCCTTCTCCAGGGGATCTTCCCAAGCCAGGGATCAAACACGGGTCTCCCCCATTGTAAGCAGACGCTTTACCATCTGAGCCACAAACATGTTAAAAATAACTTAATGATCAAGAAAAGAATAATAATGAAGATAGCAAAATGTTTACAACCTATGTTTATCCTAAAATTCTAGAATAGAATTACTATAGAAATTAATACATACATGGGAATACACACCCCTAAATGTCTATTCTTAAATTAGGTTAAAACAATAATATAAGTGTGAATGTAAAAAGAAAGAAACAGAACTCTCAAGAGAGTGTAAAGAAAATATAATTTTTGAAAAAGACGCTAATTAAATGGAAAACACTGTTACAGTAGACAGACACCAAATGGTTAAATACTCCTCTGTATGTGTGTGTTTTAAAATATAACAAAATAGATACTTCTGATGAGACTGAACAAGCACAATGCAAACACATGAATAACAGGCACTAGTAGAGTTTAAAAAGGAATAAAATAGTATAATAAATAGTACTAGTCCAATCAGCTTGAAACCAACACATTTCCAGACAAAAATGTCAAAACCGACTCAAAAGAAAACCAATAGAAATAGTCGTTCAATAACCAATGAATAAAACAAATCCACAGATAAAAATCCTTCTATAAAGAAACACCACCCAAGATGAGTTACTAAAAGGAAAACATTTCAGAGTAGGGAAAAACAGAGGGAAAGCGTTCACAAATTTATTATATTTATTTTTATTTTGAAATAGTTTTATATTTACAGATTTGCAAAATAGTACACAAAGTTCCCATAACCCCTCCCTTCAGTTTCTACAAATATTAACATCTTATCTAACCAATATGTGAGCTTCCCTGGTGGCTCAGTGGTAAAGAATTCGCCTGGGTCCAGAATATTCCCTGGAGAAGGAAATGGCAACCCATCCCAATACTTTTGCCTGGGAAATCCCATAGACAGAGGAGTCTGGCGGGTTATAACTCATGGGATCACAAAAGAGTTGGACATGACTTAGTGACTCAACAACAACAACAACAAAATTATGCATTTGTTAAAAATCAAAGAAGTTAAAATTTATAAAGTTGTGTTAACTAAACCACAGACTTATTCAGATTTTACAAGTTTTTACACTAACATCCTTTTTCTGGTTTAGGATCTCATAGAGAATACCACTTTGCATTTAATGATTATGTGTACTTAGTAACCTCTAATTTGACAATTTCTTACTTTTTTTCTTTGCTTTTCATGATGTTGACACATACAGATTATCTCTCACTTTTAGTCTATATGATATTTTTCATGGATATTAAGGAAGACTACCACAGAAGTGAAATGTTCTCCTTCTAATATCGAGGAAATATGATATTAACATGGCACTATTCAGGATGTTAAACTTGATCACTTGATTAAGGTGATGTCTGCCACTGTGGCCACTTCATGGATCACAGCCTTGTAATGGCAAAAGGACTTGTGTAACTCAATGAAGCTGTGACCCACACCCTGCAGGCGCACCCAGATGAACGGGTCATAGTGAAGAATTCTGAAAAATGTGGTCAACTGGAGGAGGAAACGGCACCTGTTCCAATATTCTTGCCTGGAGAACCCCATGAACAATATGAAAAGGCAAAAAGATATGACATCAGAAGATGAATCCCTATATTATTTGGAAGGTGAAAAATATACTACTGGGAAGAGAGGAGGGCAATTACTAATAACTCCAGAAAGATGAAAGCCTGGACCAAAGTGGAGATGATGCTCAGTTATGGATGTGTCTGGTGGTGAAAGTAAAGTCTGATGGTGAAAGTAAAGCCTGAAAGTAAAGGTTGTAAAGAACAATATTGCATAGAAAACTGAATTGTTAAGCCCATGAATCAAGGTAAAGTGGATGTGGGCAAACAGGAGATGACAAGATTGAACATCAACATCTTAGGAATCAGTGAACTAAAATGGGTGGGGACAGGTGAATTTACATCAGATGACTATTATATCTACTACTGTGGGTAAAGTTCCCTTAGAAGAAATGGAGTAGCCTGCATGGTTAACAAAAGAGTCTGAAATACAGTACTTATGTGCAGCCTCAAAAATGACAGAATGATCTAAGTTTGTTCCCAAGGCAAAAATTACTGTGATGATTTAGTATCACAGTAATTCAAGTCTGCCCTAACCACTGATGCTTAAAAAGCTGAAGTTGACCCATTGTATGAAGACCTACAACATTTTCTAGAACTCACACCAAAAAAGAGTTATTTTTCATCATAGGGGATTAGAATGCAAAAGTAGGTAGTCAAGAGATGCAGGGAATAACAAGCAAGTTTGGCCTTGCAGTACAAAATGAAGTAGGGCAAAGGCTAACAGAGTTTTGGCAAAAGAACTCACTGGTCATAGCAAACACCCTTTTCCAACAACCGAAGAGAAGACTTAACAAATGAATAACACCAGATGGTCAATACCAAAATCAGATTGATTGTTTTCCTTCCAGGAAAAGATGGAGAGGCTCTATATCATCAGCAAAAACAAGACCTGGGGCTAATTGTGGCTCAGATCATGAACACTTTATTGAAAAATTCAGGCTTAAATTGAAGAAGGTAGGAAAAACTAGGCCATTTAGGTGTGACTTAAATCAAATCCCTTACAAGTATGCAGTGGAAGTGACAAATAGATTCAAGGGATTAGATCTGGCAGACAGAGTGCCAGAACTATGGACAGACATTCCTAACATTGTACAGGAGGGAGAAACACAAACTATCCCAAAGAAAAAGAAATGAAAGAAGGCAAAGTGGTTGTCTGAGGAGGCTTTACAAAGACCAGAGGAAAGAAGGGATGTGCAAAGCAAAGAAAAAAAGGAAAGATATAACCAACTGAACGCAGAGTTCCAGAGAATAGCAAGAAGAGAGAAGAAGGCTTTCTTAAATGAAAAATACAAAGAAACAGAGGAAAAGGGAAAGACTAGAGATCTCTTCAAGAAAATTGGAGATATCAAGGGAATATTTCATGCAAGGATGGACATGATAAAGGACATAAATGGAAAGGACCTAACAGAAGTAGAAGAGATTAAGAAGAGGCGGTAAGAATACACAGTTCAGTTCAGTTGCTCAGTCATGTCCAACTCTTTGCGACTCCATGGACTGCAGCACTCTAGGCTTCCCTGTCCATCACCAACTCCCAGAGCCTACTCAAACTCACGTCCATCACTTCGGTGATGCCATCCAACCATCTCATCCTCTGTTATTCCCTTCTCCTCCCACCTTCAATCTTTCCCAGCATAATGTCTTTTCCAATGAGTCAGTTCTTCACATTAGGTGGCCAAATTATCAGAGCTTCAGCACCAGTCCTTCCAATGAATATTCAGGACAGATTTCCATTAGGATTGACAGATTGGGTCTCCTTGCAATCCGAGGGACTCTCAAGAGTCTTTTCCAACACCAGAGAACAATAAAAAAAAAAAAAGTCTTAATGACCAGGATAATCATGATGGTGTTGTCACTCACCTAGAACCAGACATCCTGGAGTGCGAAGTCAAGTGGACTTTGGGAAGCCTGATTATGAACAAAAGTAGTGGAGATGAATTAATTTCATCTGAGCTATTTCAAATACTAAATGATGGTGCTGTTAAAGTGCTGCACTCAATACGCCAGCAAATTTGGAAAACTCAGCTGTGGCCACAGGACTGGAAAAGGTCAGTTTTCATTACAATCCCCAAAAAAGGCAACGCCAAAGAATGTACAAGCTACTGTACAATTGTCCATGTCAAATGCTCTCAAGGTTGTGCTCAAAATTCTTCAAGTTAGGCTTCCACAGTACATGAACCAAGAACTTCCGGATGTACAAGCTGCATTTTGAAAAAGCAGGGAACCAGAGATCAAAATGCCAAGATTTGTCATTCGTTGGTTCATGGAGAAAGCAAAGGAGTTCCAGAAAAACATTTACATTTACTTCATTGACTATGTTACAGGCTTTGACTGTGTGGATCACAACAAACTGTGGAAAATTCTGAAAGTGATGGGAGTACCAAACCACCTCACCTATCTCCTGAGAAACCTCTATGCAGGTGAAGAAGCAACACTCAGAACTGGACACGGGATGGCTGATGGGTAAAAAATTGGGAAATGAGTGCAACAAGGCTGCATTATCATCCTCCTTACTTAACTTACAGCAGAGCACATCATGCAAACTGCCAGGCTAGATGAATTCAAGATTGCTGAGAGGAATAGCAACACCTCAGACATGCAGATGCCACCACCCTAATGGCAGAAAGTGAAGAGGAACCAAAGAGCCTCTTGATGAAGGTGAAAGAGGAGAGGAAAAAAGCTGGCTTAAAACTCAACATTCAAAACTAAGATCATGGTATGTTGCCCCATCACTTCATGGCAAATAGATGGGGAAAAAGTGGAAACAGAGACAGATTGCATGATCTTGGGCTAAAAAATCACTGAGGATTGTGAATACAGCCATGAAATTAAAAGACACTTGATGCTTGGAAGAAAAGCTATTGGCAAACTTAGCTTATTAAAAAACAGAGACCTCACTTTGCAGACAAAGGTCCGTCTAGTCAAAGCTATGGTTTTTCCAGGAGTCATGTATGGATGTGAGAGTTGGGCCATAAATAAAGCTGAGCACCAAAGGACTGAAGATTTTGAACTGTGATGCTGGAGAAGGCTCTTGAGAATCCCATGGACAGCAAGGAGATCAAATCAGTCAATCCTAAAGGAAATTAACCTTGAATATTCATTGGAAGGACTGATGCTGAAGTTCCAGTATTTTGGCCACCTGATACGATGAGCCAACTCATTGGAAAAGACTCTAATGCTAGGAAAGATTGAGAGCAAGAGGAGAAGGGGGAAGTAGAGGATGTGATGATTGGATGGCATTACTGACTCAATGGACATGAGTTTGAGCAAACTCAGGGAGATAGTGAAGGACAGGGTAGTCTGGTGTGCTGCAGTTCATGAGGTTGCAAACAGTAGGAAAAGACTTAGAGACTGAACAAGAATAGCAGCAGATATGCAGATGGTATCATTCTAATGGCAGAAACTGAAGAGGAACTAAAATGCTTCTTGATGAGTGTCAAAGAAGAGAATGAAAAAGCTGGATTGAAACTCAACATTAAAAAAATGTAAGGTTGTGGCATTAGGTCACTTCACTTCATGACATCTGAAAAGTGAAAAAGTAAAAGTAGTGACAGATTTTATTTTCTTGGGTTCCAAAACCATTGTAGATGGTGACTGCAGCTATTAAACTAAAAGATATTTGTTCCTTGGAAGGAAAGCTATAACAAACCCAGAGAACGTACTAAAAAGCAGAGACATTACCTTGAGGACAAAGGTACATACAGTCAAAGCTATGGTTTTCCAGTAATCATGTGTGAATGTGAGAGTTGGACTGTGAAGAAAGCTGACCACCAAAGAACTGATGCTTTTGAACTGTGGTGCTGGAGAAGACTCTTGAGAGTCTTTTGGACTGCAAGATGATCAAGCCAGTTAATCGTAAAGGAAGTCAACCATGAATATTCATTAGAAGGATTGGAGATGAAGCTAAAACTCCAGTTCTTTGGCTACCTGATGTGAAGAGCTGACTCATTGGAAAAGACCCTGATGCTGGGAAAGATTGAAGACAAAAGGAGAAGGAAGTAGCAGAGGATGAGATGACTAGATAGCATCACTTATGCAATGGACATGAATTTGAGAAAACTCCAGGAGATAGTGGAGGACAGAGGAGCCTGGTGTGTGGCAATCAATGGGATCGCAGTCAGACATGATTTAGTGACTGAAAAACAACAGCCACTGTGAAGGTCTCCAGTGTAAATTTATAAGTTTTCTTTCCAAATGTTGTTCATTTAAAAAAAGAAAAAGCAAGTTACTCCTTCTAACCAACACACAGGAAAAACTTCACCTGCTAGTGGGAGGCATATCAAATAATTTGTGTCAGTCCTACACTAAAGTCAGTCCTACACTAAAAATTTCCAACCATCCATGATTAGATAGAGAATGTAATTATAAATTGAAAAGAACCTTATTGTGACATCTCAAAAGTCTCAATATTAAGCAGATTTAAGCAGAAACTTTGACTAAGAATAAACCAAAACTGAAGAGGCAGACTTTGTGAACTTAAGTAAGCTACATCTGAAATGTTGTGTTGGTCTCTTTAATCCCCTTGTCCCAATCACATCTTAATGCAAGTGGGAAGGAGTGGTACTGATGAAAAATGGCTCGTTTTCCTCCTTAAATGTTATCATCCTTGAGTCACAAAACTGCCAAAGGATGCAACTTTCTAAGGCAAGTGAGGACGTTGAGAGGCAATGAATGCATCTTTATTTTAGGAAGTCTTGGTGGGATATTTTTCTGCCCAGGCCCCAATCTCCATATACAAATTATTAAGAGATGAATGAGCTTCAGAAAGTGAAAATTAAACTCGGAAAGTCAAAGGAAATCAGAGTCAAGCAGAAGGGTCCTCAGAGAAAGAGAACAAAGGCAAGAAAGACAAAGAGAAAAGAAGGGCAAAGTGGAGAATAGACAGAGAAATAGGAGAAAACATGGAAGGCCCCAGAAGGGCATGAGCAAGAATAGAAATGCCATTCTGCATGGCTTTCTCATCCTGGGAGACCCCAGAGAAAGCAGAGAGTGTAAGGGGAATCGCCCTACTAAGGAAGCTATTTTGTGATATGAGATGCATTTGAGGTTCAATATCCAAATGAAATTATGACACATGATTATGTTTTCTCATACAGTGAACACAGGCTTGAGACATCCACTTCTTGAAAGCCAGACTCACTTCTAAAACTTGAAGATGATATACCCCTAGTATACATTGTCTAAGAGTCTTTTTACATCACTCAATCTCTCATTAACCATTTAATTTCTTATTCTGAACTTCCCACCTACACTGTGTATGCCTAATACACAGGAAATATATTAAGATATCCTTTCTTTATGTTCCCTGTTTGCATAGTTTAGGAAGTCTCTCTCTTCTATTTAAGTTCAAAGTTGATAAAATTCAGATCTGCTTAGAATAGTCAAAAAATGCCATGAAAGAAGAAGTGTGGTGAGGTTGGTTTCAAATGATTGGTAATATATGAATGTGCATGGAAAGAAAAAGCTGGTTTAACTAATGGTAGGATATGCCCATTAATTAGCTGATAAAACAAATACAGCATAAAAAAATAAAAGTGTACAAAAGAGCAATGGATAAATTAACTCAATAGCAGAACCACAAATTAATCCAAATAGAAGCTCTAATATATTCAGTTTTTCTGGGAATGCTGAAGACAAGTAGGCCAACTTATTGCAATTCCACTGGAATCCATGTTGTCAAAAGCTCACAGCACTGATAGGGGTTAACTGTGATAAGGTTTCCTGTATATCTATGATCAGAGAAAGAAAGTAAAGGTCAGAGCTGAGGCTGGTATAAATATATGTATGGAAGTAAAGGTTTTATCTGTGGAGGAGGGGATGGCTAGAAATAAGATAGAAAAGAAAGATTCTTCCTTGTCTAAGCCTTTTGTGGGATACACTAGAAAACACTGCTGCTTCTAAAACTTTTCTTTTGATCACCCTCTGTTCAAAGGCACCAGGTCTCTATATACATCTATCTATATCTATATGCATATCTTTATCTATCTGTCTATCCATCCATACATCCAAGTCAGGTCAGTCAACATTTTATCAAGGGCTTCTATGATTATCAGTCCATCTGATACATGCTTTGGAATTGATTTTCTTTGCAAGGGACTGGTTGATACTCCTTTAAATACACTGAGATCTACCACTTGACCTTTTGATTCTTATCAGTCATGTTAGCAAATCCTATGATTTTACCATCACAATATCTCATGTAGCAAGAGAGCCAGCAAAGGTGAAACAGGAAGGATGACAGTAGTCATCTTGAGGTCCCTAAGCTGATGTGCATTTCATAAGGCCAGGATATGCCTCTTAAGGGGAAGATTCAAGTCATATCAACCACCCAGCTATCCAGGGCTGAATCATAGCAACAGTGAAACACTAAAGATAAAGCTGTTAATACTTTCCTAATTGTTTCCTATGATGTACCAGAACAATGTTTGATACCAAAAGTTTCCACATTTGTATTTCCAGTTTTGACCTTGTGTTACAGGATTTAAGGGCTTCCTTGGTGGCTCAGATGGTAAAGAATCTGCCTGCAACGCAGGACACTCGAGAGCGATCCCTGGGTCGGGAAGATGCCCTGGAGAAGGCAACTGCAGCCCATTCCAGTATTCATGCCCAGAGATTTCCATGGACTGAGGAGGCTGGCAAGCTACAGGCCATGGGGTCTCAAAGAGTTGGACATGACTGAGAGACTAACACTTTCGCTACAAGATATAAAGATCCTTTTGATGCTGAGAAACAAAACAAAAACACTTGAATAGGCAACATTCTTTGTTACTTACAGATCTAAATGAGAGAAGGCTGCCCTGCAGGACCACCCAGAGGGTTGTATCTTGGGACAGGGTAACCGCAAGCTAGAACTGTAAAAGGAGGTGTATTTATGGTAAATACGGTGGCGTTAGTTAGTTTCACTAGATTCCTCAAGTCTGGGTATTTTGAATAATTCTGTGGGTCCAAGAATGAGGGGGCTGTCCCAGGATATTACTTGTCTGGAGACCTCTTGAATTTCAGTATGTGTATATTATAACACAAATGTATTAGAATTTGATAAGAGAAGAAAATAAGGGGCAGGATAGAACTGAGAATTATTGGCCATGACTTCAAAACTGGATAAAGACAGCACTTAGGAAACATACTCTTGATCTCTCCCTTAAATATACACCTCAAATATTTAACTGCCTTCTAGACAATCCCTCATGGATGTCCACTAGGCATCGCTATCTCAAAATGTCCAAAACTAGACTTTTTATCTTCCTAACCCACACTTGCTTTTTCCAAATCTCTCCCCTTCCCTATTGCTATAAAGTTGACTTTTACCTTGGGAACTATCAAGTCTTACACCCATTTCTACTGTCTGATCTCAGACTTTCTCACCTTACGTCGTGTAGTGAGAAGACATGGCTGGCAGCTTGACCTTCTCTAAAATTACGTAGACAAAAGTGTTGAAGCAACAGAAAACAGAACTCAGACAGGTGGGCCAGCAGTGACTTTTGATTTACAGTGAGCACCATCATAAGTTTTTATAACATGTCACCAGCTTAGTCTTAGTCAATGGTGTTAATCTTGGGTGACAAGTCATGAATGATAAGCAGCTGTAACTGAAGTTTCCCCCATGACACATTTGACAGGGCCAGAAATCTTGACCTGAGATAAAATACCAGCTGCTTGTTCACTGGCTACTTTCAAACCAAACCTTGCAGCATAAAGCATGGGAAAAAATGTCAAAAGTTCCTCAATCCATCTCATTACCACATAATAAAAATTATCTAGCAGTCATCTTGAAAGGGACAAAAAGTTAGTGTGAATTAGTTTTTTTATTCACACTCTTTTCAAAGGGCTACTTTCTAGTCCATACTATTGTGAACTCTAGTCTACAATAGCTCTCCACTGACCTTGATAATTAACATTAAATGTATGGACAATAGACATAAACATTGTGGTAATAAGATTTTCGGATGGCTACCCTGGTCACTCGGAACGTAAAGAATCTGCCAGTAGGAGACCTGGGTGCTTAACCCTGGGTCAGAAAGATCCTCTGGAGAAGGAAATAGATAACCCACTCTAGTGTTCTTGCCTGGAAATTTCAGGTACAGAGGAGCCTGGCTGGCTACAGTCCATGGAGTCACAAAGTGTCAGACATGACCGATCGACTAACATTTTAACTTTCACGCCTTCTTTTCCACTGTTGTCATTTAGTCAAGTTTTCTCTTTGTGACCCCATGGACTGTGGCCCACCAGGCTCCTCTGTCCGTGGGATTCCCTGGGCAAGAATACTGGAAAGGGTTGCAATTTCCTTCTCCAGGGGACCTTCCTGAGCAGGGATCAAACATGTGTCTCTTGCATTTGCAGGCGGGTTCTTTATCTCTGGGCCGTCAGGGAAGCTGTGTTCTCTTCTTGTGTGTGTGCCTCTTCTACAGGATCATAAAACTGAAGAACTAAAAAGAACTTTAGATTTATCTCGTCTAAAAAGCTCGTTTAAACATGAGGCAATGGAGCTCAGTAACTTAGAGAATTTTTCCCAAGGGCCACATTGCTATTAAATAAACTTATGTTTATTCATATGGAATAAACAACTTATGTCTTCCAACTATGTGTCAAGTTTCTTTCCATTCATCACTCCATCAGCCTTTTTTTAGGAGGATATTGACTTGATTGGTGATGATTCAATCAATTAAATGAAATTGTGTTCTGTGTGTCATCTTTGGTTATACTTATAAATGAATGTGCAGGCACTTCCCTGGTGGTCCAATGGTTAAGAATTTGCCTTCCAAAGCTGAGGACTTTGGTTTGATTCCTCATTGGGGAACTAATATCCCATATGCCTCCAGGCAACAAAGACTACAAGAAAGAGCCCTCATGCCACAAGGAAAAGATCCCATGGACAGCAAAGAAGATCCTACATGCTGCAACTAAGACCCCAACACAGCCAAAAATAAATAAATCCATAGATATTTATTCAGAAAATACAACCTTGTGTTAACCCAAAAAAATAATACCAAATTTAAGGAAATTCAAAATGGCCAACTAGAATAGAGACTATTCCACAAAACTCTAATAAACATAAAATAAATACTCTAGAAAACTTACCTAGGGCAGAGAGGTTAGAAACTATGTGGAGTTACAAAAGTATCTAAGAAGACTGACATCTAGAACGTATCTTCTGAGAAAAGAAGAGGACTCTAGAAAAGGCTTCTCTATCATCCAAACTGTCAGTAAAAACGAAGTTTCAGGTCAGCTCTGTAGCTGGTCTCAAGTCTTAAGTTTCTGTAAAAGTGTCAGTGTGTCAATATAAGACATGGATCCAAACCCAGGTAGGAGCTCTTTTTAATCCCAAAACCTGGCTGTCTATTTAAAAGAATTTTCATTCATTTCTGTTGTGGGGGGACGAGCTGCTCTGGGCCTGGCTGGTCCCCACGTGGCCATCCTGCTGACACACTTCCTTGACCAAAGGCTGAGGGGAAGTACAGCAGATATGCACAAATACAGAAGGACACGTCTATAAAAAGGACAGAGACCAATTATTCTTATTAGTCAACAAGGACAGAGTAAGAGCTAATGGGGCTTCTGTTTCAACAGAGGGAAAATTTAGGTTAATTATTAGGAAAAACTTTGTAACTATTAGAACAGTTAGGATGCTGGAAACAAGATACCCAGGGAGGAAGCAAAATTACCTTCACTTAAAGGTACTCAAGGTAAGATTAGTTCACTATTTATCAAGGAAGATTAAAAGATTATTAAATCAGGACCACTAAGAAGTACCAAAAAAAAAAAAAATGAGAGAGAAATTGTGGCCTGAGAATATTACCTGGCACTTCAACTTGTGTCATTAGCATTCTAGGCAGGAAGGATAGAGCAGTGAACAAGACCAACAAAAACCTCTTCTCTCACAAAGCGTACAATACACCAACAGAGGTGAGGGAAGAGAAATGAATAAGCCAAATAAATGCCATTTTAAATAGTCCAAGTGCTCAATAGAAAACTAAGTGCTCAATAGAAAGAAGGCTATGAGGTGACTAGGTAAAAGGAATGGCAATTTTAGGTGGGATTGTTAGAGAAAGACTCAATAAGAAGATGACATTTTATTGAAAATCTGAAGAAACAAAACAACCATCATGGGAATCTTGGAGTGTTCCAGGTGGAAGGAATAGCAAATAAGCCCTGAATGGAAACCTAATCAATATCTTAAAGAAAAAACAAAGATCTCTTCTTATTTAGATTAGAGTGACTAAGGAGGAGGATGAGCAGAAGATAAGTAAAAAGGGGTAACTGAATGAAGATGGAGCAGATTACATAGGCTTTGCGTGTCCTGCAGGACTTTAGCTTTCAAGCTGAGTGTAGTGGGAAACAGAGAAGGGAGATGATCCCACTTTAAGTTGAACTGGGGTTAGCTCTGGCTGTTGGTCTGGAAAAGACTAAAAAGGATAGAAAAATTAATTAATAATCTTAGTAGCTTTTATTAGAGAGAGTATGATGACATAAATTTAGACACAAGTAGAGACGGTTTGATGAAATCAATTTCTAGATTAGTTTCAAAGGTATACACAACAGGCTTTGATGAAGAGTCAAGATAACACACTGAGGAACAAAAGGAGGGAACAGAGAACAACACTATTACAGAGTAATTCCAAAAGATACTATTAAAAACAGTGCAAAATGGTATACTTAAATGGCCAATAGAAGAATTCAATGGAAAGCTAAAAATTAAACGGAGACATTGGAAAACATACAACGATAGCTGAAAATTTTAATATCCATACTCAGTAAGTAATAAAGACTTACCTTGTAGCTCAGTCAGTAAACTGCAATGAAGGAGTCTGCCTGCCAGGCAGGAGATGTGATTTCCATCTCTGGGTTAAGAAGATCCCAAGAAAGAGATGGCAACCCACGCCAGTATTCTTTCCTGCAAATCCCATGGACAGAGGAGACTGGCAGGCAATAGTCCATGGGGTTGCAAGAGTTAGACATGACTTAGCAACCAAACCACCACCACAGTAAGTAATAGAAATGGATAAAATATTAATGAAGGTGCATAGGATCTAAACAACACTATAAATTAGCTTAATATAATCAATATTGATCAAATAGAAAACCAAACAAGAATAGAACATATCATATTTTCAAGGTCATACAAAATATTCAACAAGACAGAGCCATATGTTGAGAAATAAAACAAGGACCAATAATTATCAATATTATAGGACATGTTCTTTGAACACAGCAGAATTAATTTAGAAATCAATCAAAAGAATGTACATAGAGAGCTGCATATATTTGGGAATTAGACACTTCCAAAAAACCTATGAGCAAAAAAAAAAAAAAAAATGAATAAAAGGAAAGCAAAAGAGGAGAAATAAAAAGGGAAATTGAAAAAAAATTCAAAATCAACAGTAATGAAGATACAACGTATCAAAAATTTTATAAATATAACTAACACAGGGCTTGGAACACTAAGAAAGATTTAAAATCAATTATTTAAATTTCAAACTTAAATTAAGGTATTATATGAAAACCAACTTAATTTTAAAGTATTAGAAAGTAATAAGGCAAAAAAACTAAAATGCAGACAAAAATATTTCTAAAAAATAGAAAAAAAAAAGATATTTCTTTAAAAGTGTCAATAAAGTCAATAAATTCCTAGCAAGACAGATTATGAAATATCAATAGGAAAATAACAGAATATTTAAGTGACATTTTGCTAAAACACTTGATAGTTTGGGTGAAATAAGAGAAGCTATTGGAAAACAACCTACAAAAACTGGCATGAAAGAACAGAATTTTTGAATAGTCGTTTATTTTTCAAAGAAAATCAATTTTGTTAAAAATTTACATACATACACAAACATGCAGAGTAGTATGTCATCAGGCAGAGTAACCTCAATTATCATATATTATTTGTGAAGTGTAAAATTACTCAACTATTTTATAAAAAGTTATAGAAATCTTTCATAAGGTGAAATATATACCTATCTGTCATCCAGTCTTCCTATTCCTGGATATTTTGCCAAGATAAATGAAAACATATGACCTTAAAAGAAGATCTGAAGAAGAATATTCATAGCAGCTTTGTTGATATTTCCCAAACAATCTAAGCAACCCAAATGTCTATAAAGAGAATTGATAAACTGTGTTATATGCATACAAAGAATACTGTTATTTAAAAAGTAAGCTACTGACAGATGCAAAATATGGACGAAGATCAGACTAGTGGTGATCTTTAGGTGATGCACGGGATTGACTTTGAAAGGACATGTGGGAACTTTCTGTGTTGATGAAATGTAATTTATCCTGATTGGAGTGTTGTTTACAAAGATGTATCTAGTCATCAAAAATTGTACACTCAGGATTTTTGCTTTTCAATGAATATCAATTTTACCTTGAATATACAAGTCTAAAAATAAGTGAGTGATGCATAAGAAAAAATAAGAAAAAAACACTTTTTCTTTTTCCAAATTTCTGTCATTTTGCAATATGATCACCCTCTTCACATTCAGAGTCTGGCCTTGAATCTAGGATTTCGGCTATAAGTTCCCACTTTACTTTTCCTGGGGGTCATGTAAAAATAAACACTTAGAGTCAAGTCTGAAAAGTTTGTGAGCTCCACCCCAACCTCCTTATGAGTAATAGGGGCTTGCTCTTCTGCTCTCCATCTCCTTCTCTCTCCCCCATGACCAGGGACGAAGGACTGCCCTTCCTCAAGCTCATTGCAACCCAACCCCATCCTCGGATCTATAAATTATAAATCTTGTGACTCTAATTCCTCTTTATGGGTGTGTTGAAACTGCACCATCAATCAAAAGAACCCAGAGGTTCCACTTCCTGGAAGTGCGAGCTCGGATGCTCAGGGGGCTACTGGTCAACCAGTATGGGTGGCCGGTGCTCCCTGAATATGGCAGGTGATAATCTGCAAGTTTTTAGTTCAGCATACCAGCTCCAGCTGCCCACTACAATTGGTGAGGAGGACGATAGTATTGTGGTGCAGTTTGTACCTCATATGATGCCTCAGAGCTGCGAATCTAACTTCCTCCTCCAGACCACTCAGTCTCTCCAGGAGGGAACAACTGCTAGCTGGCCGTCAGTGACATTGCTCTAGTCCAGTGCTCATTGCTGCTGCAAAGTGTTGCTATGAATCCCCACCCTAAAGTGTCGGTGTTGTAAAAGGTCAGGCTTCACTGTAGAGACGTCCCAGTCGGAGAAGCCAAGCTGAGCTAACAGACCATCGGGCTATGGGCTCTAACTCTGTCCCCCAGGCAGGATTTGGGGTGGATCGTGAATCCTCGTTTGGTGCTAGAGCAGGGAGGCCAGCAGCCTGGCCCACTGTGAGGGGTCAGGACTGGATGCTGAGCTTGGGGAGCCGGCCAAATCCATGAGGAAGCGGCTCTACTAGAGCCATTGTGGCAACCCAGGAGGCAAACACTGCGAGGCAAGCACATCATATGTTGCTGAGAGAGAAAGTGGCATCCCTGGCACATAGTGCCAGCTCTTCCCAAATCTCTAGAGGAGGTCGGAAAACTATGAGATGCTTATAAAACCCCTTCCTCATGGCTCCAGTGTTTCAGGGCACAGTGGCATAGTATCCACCAGGCAGGGGGCAGGTGCTGCATTTTCAGGGCTTGGAAACTTTCCAAAATACATCAGCTAAGGTTGCACTGGTGAAGGTGGACCCTGAACACTCGAAGGTAGACTGGGACTTTCTAGAACAGGAGGCAGCAGCATAGGAGTCAAGGAAAAGGCAAGCTCTGCCCCAAGTGTCCCCTGGGAGTGGTGAGTGGGAGACGTTACATAAAATAAGGGCAGTATATTGATACGCATTGCAGCTGGGTGATGGTTACAAAGCAGTTCATTATAATTTTTCATTTCCTTTATATTTGTTTGAAATCTCCCATAATAATTTAGCTTTTTTAAGACTTGAGCATTTGAAGTATAAGCAATTGGAATAAGTCTGACATTGGGAGGACTAAAATGAAGCAGGCTATGTAAGCAGTTGATCAAAGCAAGTTTGGATGTGTTAAGTTTCAGATATTTATTCAATATCCATTTGCAGATGTGCAGTTCATGAAAGTTATTGATAAATTCAGTATTTGAGACATAGAGCTGAAAGTTAATAGTTTAAAGATTGTACTTAAAGACATGAAGCTAGTTTAAATTATCTGGGGAATTAGTATAGGTATAGAATAGTGGAGGTCCGAAAGTAGAACTCTAAAATTTAGAGCTAATGAGACAAAGAAAAAACAGAAGTTTGAAAGTTTCTGAAAGACATAAACAGTAGTCAGAAAGCAGGAAGCAAACCAGGTAAGTATGAGATCCTATAAGACATAAAGAACATGCATAGATTCCAGAGAAATAGTAGTTATAGAAATCTAGATCAACTATTAGAAGCAGGGCATATAAAATTCATTTCTGTTTACTGTGGAAATACTTTAGCAAAAAATTTGCCTGTCTGTGAGTTTCTTAGGCTATTATTAATTCAATAGAGACTGATGGAGCGATGTAATATAAGTTTACATAGGATAAAAATAAATGCTCCATACATGAAAATTTATGTTCTAATAAGAGAAACTAGGTTAACATAAATGGAAGGATATTCTACACAGAAAATTAAATATGAGTGCACACCACAAAATGAGAAATGCCAGAAGGTACTAAATAAGTATCAAATAAATGGTTCAGAAAGTCAGAAATCAGAATTTCAGAGAGATTAGAGTTCACCACGCATGAGAGTTGCCAGCAAAAACTTGGTAGAGCAAGTTTAGATTGAACTGGGCTATATAAAAAAATAGCAGGTGTAAAGAGAAGAAAACACTGAGAAAGAGCCTTCAGGATAGAGAGATGGTGAGCAAATAAAGCCCATGTGATGTACAAAAGATATTTTGGAGATGAGTATGTCAGTAATAGAAGATGTGAATAGAACAGGGAAAGAAGATGAGATTGGAAAAGCAAGAGCATGGCCCAGATTGCTGAGAATTTTGAATGGGCAGATAAGTATTTTCATTTTCTCCAAGAAGTATTCTCAGGGTTCTTAGACCTTGAAAGCATCAGTCATGGCTGACCCACAAGAGGGTAGGGAGACACGATTCTAGAACAATCCACCCAGCAGTGTGAAGAAAGGCTGCCAGACACTAAAATCCCTGCCTATTGATTTTTTTATATCAATATAGGAGAGATTCCATTTAGAACTTCATGAACCAGGTGAAAGAGGACCACATTTCCATTACCCTGTTTTCCTAAAATAAAGGAAACAACTATTAGAATTTTTCATACCACTTTCTCCCTCCTCCTTTCACGACAAGAAATTGAAGCACCCTCAAGTATAAATAGTTGATCCATGGGAGTTTTTGTGTTATTCCTGAGCTAAGTCTTGATAGAAAAGAGCTGGAAATTGAGTGCAGTGAAAAGTGCTGAATTTTGTACCATACATCCAAGAAACAGCAGTCCTGCCTCTTTCTTCCTTCTTTACCAGCATCAGTATTCCTCTTCAGACTGACTTCCAAATTTACATTTTATTATTGAAATCATCTTGACCATACTCAATCCAGTACATGCCTTGTGATTTCCTTCTTTCCAGTTGGATACTTACTATCATGTGGGAAAGGACCCTCTCTACCCTGTATGCTTCATTTTCCCAAGGCTTTGTCCAGGCCTGGGTACAAAGAAGCTGCTCAAAACATCTTTGTTAAATGGACAGAATTAAACTTGAGTCAAGAAAGTTCCACACAGGCGGAGGTCTTAACAAATAAAGAAGCTGAGCAGCAGCTGTTGGAAGTTACAACGTTAGCATCGATCTGAAGGTTGTTTGGAAGCTTCTTTCATTTTCTTGCTAATGGCATTAGGGGCTCCGCAGCAGATAACAGGCTCTGACATGGAGACCTTAATCCAGGCAGTCTGCAGAAGCCCTGACCTTCAAGGAGTGAAGACATTGATCAGCACAGAGGGGGTGGAGGGTCAGAGATTGAGAGTCATCGAGCTATACAGAACTGCAAAAAAAAAAAAAAAAAAAAAAAAGCAAAGTTGCTCATCCTACACCTTGGAAAGGGCCCAGGTTCAGTCCAGTCAAAGAAGAGATACATCTGAACATCTGTCAGAGTTCCTTAGAAAAATGTAGACCACTGTTTTGCTCTCACACTAGATAATCTCTTGAAATTTATCTAGATGCCCAGGATATGTTAAAATATAGGCCACATCCACCAAGAGGAAGGTGGAATAGATTTTCCAAGATGACATCAAACCCTTCCATTCTTACCCAGTTCCTATTTCTATAGATATCAGATGGAAGCTAAATACTTGAAATTTAGCTCTTTTAGGAGAAATTAGTGCTGTGTTTCCCATTTCGAGTTTTCTTTATGTAGGTCATATTCTCCGAATTTATTGGTCTGGTTTTCATGCTACCTATCTTTCTGAATAACATCAGCTCAGAGCAGAGGGCAAGAAAGTCACTACTCATGTCATTTGATTTGAGGCTTCCTCCACTACCAAGTTTAGATTTCTTTGTCATCGTCTCCAATCCCTAAAAGGCTTGAAATGTTTCCCTTTTGAGTAACTAGCAGACTAGACTGCAAAGATAGAGAAATTAATCCATGTGAGTGCCATTAATATATACAATTGCTGAGAAATGAAGACAGTGAAAGGAGTGGGACTCTAACATTATTGAGTGACTCTTATAGTCAAGAATTGAGTGCTTTACCTATTTGCACTTATTTAATATGGTTCTAGAAGATCTACATCAAACTTCACTTTTTTCCACCAAGCAGTATTTCAGTGAGTAAAACTTGCTAAAATAGTCACAAAGGTCCATTTGTATTCTTACATGATTTTTCTTTTCTCTGTCTCTCTCAACCCTCCTCTTTTACACACACACACACACATACACACAGACAAATACTAACAATTTACATTAGCTCAGATTGTTAAGTTTACTAAATGGATTTCTACTGAGGGGAAACAAGAGGCAGTTTCAGTTATAAATTCAAAACACTATCTCATAAAAAATACATTTGTGGAGAAGGTTTATTCTATATATGCCTCTGTGTATGTACATATATAATTCTATAAGAAATATATGAAAACACTCATTTTGCAAAGTGTTTAAACCATACTTGGTATACAGTGAAAACAAAAATGTAAAAACCTCACTTTCATTTGTAACTATCTTACCTACAACTCTTCTCCCACCCATGAGGGTAGACAAGGCCAGCGGTATATGCACCATATGCTTGTTTGCAGAGCTTAGACAGGCCTTTTCAAGAGGTTGCTCCAAGTGCACGGCAGAAGGCAGTGGCACCCCACTCCAGTACTCTTGCCTGGAAAATCCCATGGACGGAGGAGCCTGGTAGGCTGCAGTCCATGGGGTCGCTAAGCGTCGGACACGACTGAGCGACTTCACTTTCACTTTTCTCTTTCATGCCCTGGAGAAGGAAATGGCAACCCACTCCAGTGTTCTTGCCTGGAGAATCCCAGGGATGGCGGGGCCTGGTGGGCTGCCGTCTATGGGGTCGCACAGAGTCGGACACGACTGAAGCGACTTAGCAGCAGCAGCCAAGTACACGAGTGGATAGGAAGAAAGAGCAGGCAAAGATGGAAATTCAAGGATTCTGAGAATTCTAAGTTTGAAATTGACCTCTCAGATTTCTATTTTGCTATTGTTGCTAAGTTAACAGAATTTATCTTATTTAACTTTTTGTTAGCTTGGTTTGTAGAGTAGGAAATGGCAACCCACTCCAGTATCCTTGCCTGGAAAATTCCATGGACAGAGGAGCCTGGTGAGAGAAATAAACAAATAGGAAGTTATACCAAGTCTATGAATGGGGAAGATACTATTATTAAGATGTCAATTCTCTCCAAATTCACTAATAGATTTAATCCATTTAAATTGTAGTCCCAACCAGCTATTGTATTGAAATTTATGATTATTCTAAAATTTACAGGGAAATACAAACATTCTGGAAAGTAAATATTGAAAAAATGGGGAAATTATATTTACCCCACAAGTTTTATATAAAAGCTAAAGTAATCAAAAGACTGCGTTTTGAGATAAGAATGGACATAAAATTAAAGGAGCAGAGTATATAATCAAAAGATAGACATGCATTTACATGAACAATTGATTTTATACAAAGATAATCACCAAGGCCACAGGCTAGTAACATGATAGTTACTTTGAACAACATATTCTTAGTTGTATCGCAAGGGTTTTATAAACGGAAGCAATATTAGAATAAAAGTTCACAGAAGGCAGGTTGGAAATAATGACCTGACCATAATCCTTGTACAATCTACTAAAATAAAAATATCAGTATTTTCCACAGGATTAAAACAAAACCCAGAGTCTCATAACAATATTTTAAATGTCAGAATACAATACAAAAACTACTTGGCATATTTGGAACCTAGACTATCACAACTTGCATGGCAAAACACAATCAACACATGCTGCCACAAAGATGACACAGATTTTGGAATTATCTGAAAAAGACTTTCAAGCAACTACAATACTAGTGTATCCACTCTAGTATTCTTGCAAGGAGAATTCTATGGACAGAGGAGTCTGGTGGGCTGCAGTTCATGGGGTTGCAAAGAGTCAGACACAGCTGAGCAACTAACATGACAAGAGACAGGCAATTATAATACAATCTGTATAAAGAAATCTATATATTGCTAAGATTTAGTAAGATATCTATATTCCATTTGAATTGGTAAAATACTGACTCTGTTAAATTGAGTATATATATATATATATATATATATAGATATAGATATAGATATATTTTTACATCTAGCACACTCTCTAAAAATCTTTGCCCAAAGATATAATGAAAAGCACAATACATAAAGTATAGTGGAATATTTAGTAATGCTCAGATATTCCAAAGAAAGTAGAATCATGGAAATAGAAGAACAGAATGCAAAGGGAGCAAACAAAATAATTAATAAAATGGCAAACCTAAATCCAAACGTTTCAATAATTGTATTAAATACAAATAGTCTGAACGAGCCAATATTTTAAGACCCAAATTGTCAGAATGGATTAAAACACACATGTATGACACACACATGCACATGCACTATCTAACCATATGCTGTGCCAGGATAATTTCAAAAAAAATCATTTACAATATAATGACGTAGGTGTATTAAAAGTAAAATGATGGTAAAAGAAATATGAGTCCCATGCATGCACTGCATACTCTGACACACTCACAATGCTGGTGCAACTTTACAATATCAGGCAAAGTAGACATCAGGGTAAAAGAAATTATCAGACACAAAAATAGCATTACCCAATCAGGAAAAGGTCAATTTTCAAAAATACATAACTATCCCAAATGTACATCATGCACACATCAAGAGAGCTTCAAAATACATAAAGCAACAGAATAAAAGAAAAACAAAATCAACAGAACTGAAAGGAAAATTATAATTGGAGATTTTATCATCCCTCTCCCAGCAATAGATGTAACTAATAGACAACAAAATTACCAAAGATATAAAATAACTGAATAATACCTTCAATCAACAGAGTCTAATTGACATGTATAGATCATTCCACCAAGCAATAATAGGATGAATATGGAACATCCATCATGATAGATTATATTCTGGATCATAAAATGAACTTAAACAATTCTAAACAAGTTGAAATCATACAAAGTATATTTTCCAATGATAATGGAATGAAATTAGAAGTAAATGAAAGAAAGATAGCATGAAAGTCTTCAAAGAGTTAGAAATTTAAAAAAAAACATAATTATAAATAATCCATGGGTCAAGGGAAACTAGAAAATCTTTTGACCAAAATTAAAGTACAATCTATCAAAATCAGTGTGATGAAGCTAAAGCAAGACTTCGAGTAAATTTTATTTCCAAGTACTTTTATTAGAAAAGAAGTAATAGCTAAAAGCAAAAATACACAAATGGGACCAATTAAACTTAAAAGCTTTTACACAACAAAGGAACTATAAGCAAGGTGAAAAGACAGCCCTCAGAATGGGAGAAAAATAATAGCAAATGAAACAACTGACAAAATAAGATAAACAAGCTCCAAAATATACAAGCAGCTCATGTAGCTAAATACCAAAAAACAAACAAACAAAAAATGAATAACCCAATCAAAAAGTGGGCAAAAGACCTAAACAGACATTTCTCCAAAGAGAACTTTTAGCTGACTAATAAACACATGAAGATGTTCAACATCACTCATTATTAGAGAAACACAAATCAAAACCACAATGAGGTATCTCATAGCAGTTAGAATGGACATCATCAAAAAGTCTACAAACAATAAATGTTGGAGAGGATATAGAGAAAAGGGAACCGTCTTACAGTGTTGGTAGAAATACAAACTGGTACAGCCACTATGGAGAACAGTTTGGAGGTTCCTTAAAAAACTGGGAATAGAACTGCGATATGACCTAGCAATCCCACTGCTGGGCATACACCCCAATGACAACAGGATTTAAAGAGACACTTGTACCCCAGTGTTCATTGCAGTACTATTTGCAATAGCTAGGACACAGAAACAACCTAGATATCCATCAGCAAATGAATGGATAAGGAAGTTGTGGTATGTATACACAATGGAATATTACTCAGCTATAAAAAGGAATGCACTTGAGTTAGCTCTAATGAGGTGGATGAACCTGGAACCTATTACACAGAGAAGTCAGTCAGAAAGAGAAATACTAATACAGTATATTAATGCATATATATGGAATTTAGAATGACGGTATTGACAATCCTACATACAGGGCAGCAAAGGAGACATAGACTACGTAAAGAATAGACTTTGGACTCAGTGGGAGAAGGCAAAGTTTGGATGATTTGAGAGAATATCACTGAAACATGTACATTACCATATGTAAAAAAGATGGCCAGTACAAGTTCGATGCATGAAGCAGGGCACCCAAAGCCAGTGCTCTGGGTCAATGCAGAGGGATAGGGTAGAGAGGAAGGTGGGAAGGGAGTTCATGATGAGGGGGACACATATATACCTGTGGCCATTTCATGTTTATGTATGGCAAAAACCATCACAATATTGTAAAGTAATTAATTCTCCAATTAAAATAAAGTAATTTAAAAAAAAGTATCAAATCAACAACCTAAGCTTCGATATCAAGAAACTGTTAAAAGAAGAGCAAATAAACCCAAAACTAGCAGAAAGAAAGAAAGAATAAACAGTAGAACTGAAAACAACTGCATAGAAAACAGAAAAACAATACAGAAAATCAATGAATCCAAAAGTTGATTCTATGTAGTGATGAATAAAATGACCAATCCTCTAGCAGGATAGAATAAAAAGAGAGAAGAAACAAATTACAACACTAGGAAAGAAAGGGCAAAATCACTAGACATGTCCTTTCATGAGAGAATATCTAAACAATCTGTATATCCATATAATGATGCACTATACAGCAATACAATACAACACATCTATTTGTGCTTAAAAGTCATTGAAAGGCACACCAGAAAACAAAATCAATTTTGTCCAGTCAATTTTAAAATAGAAATTGTCACAAAAAATTTTGCTATTTTCCACAGTCATCAAAGGTAATGTTTATTTTCTCAAATTCTTGCCCATTGGATTGCCATCATGCTTTGCACTGTCATCTATGAAATGGTTTTATATCTACTAATTTTAATTTTTATATTAAAGTAAATTCAAGCATTTTACATATTTATTTTTTATTTTAATTTCTTTTCTATGAACATGTCATTTACATAATTTCCCTGTTTTTCTCCCAATTTTCCTACTTTTTCTTTTCTTAATATATTTTGAATATAATTTAATAGAGATTACAAATATTTGTTTTCATTTCTCACTTCTCTTTTAAATTTCTTAATTATGTTTTTGTTAATTTAAAGACGGTTGATGCATCAAATTCTTCAATAATTTTTGACATCCGGGTTTCTATCATGCTTAAGATAGCTTTTTCCTCTTCAATGTTATAGAAATAATTCACTGTTGTTTGATTAAACAATTCTAAATGTTACTGTAATTATTTAACATTTTGGCTTATTTATAAGCCAGACATAGATGATGCAAGTATGAGGCCTAATTTTACTTTTTCCAAAAGAGTATCCAAATATCTCAAAATAATTTGTCTATTAGTTTGGTCCTTATTTAAAATATCAGCTATAGAGCTAGATGCATTTGCACAATCCTATGGCTAGGCTTCTTTATTTAGGTTTTGTCTTCCATTCATCTTATATCAGTATCAATTGTTTCAGTTACAGCGTTTTTAGTGTATGTTTTTATTTGGAAGGATACTTGACCCCTCATTTCATACCTTTTTGAAAATATGTTGAGTGTCCTTGAACATCATACATACTTGAGAGTTTGTCAAATTCAATAAAAATGTTAATAAACATTAAAAATTAACAGTCCCTTTGGGAGTATCAAATATATAAATTAATTTGGGAAAATAGATATTTATATTAACACCATATTGTATCATCTCATCTGCTGCAGCTGCTCAGTTGCTCAGTCGTGTCTGACTCTTTGCAACTATATGGACTATAGCCCATCAGGCTCCTCTGTCCATGGGATTTTCCAGGCAAGAATACTGGAGTGGATTGCCGTTGCCTCCTTCAGGGGCTCTTGCAATCCAGGGATCAAACCTGCGTCTCCTGCGTTGGCAGGTGGATTCTTTACCACTGAGTCACCTGGAAAGCTCCATCTCCTCAACACAGAGCACAGAACAACTACTTGGATTTTTAAAAGTCTATCAGTAAAAATTTATAATGTTTGTCATGTGTGTTTTACAGTTTTTAAATAGAATTAGTCCTCTGTGTTTTCATTAGTAGATTGTATGTTTTCACAGTTGGAGTTTTAAATACATTTCCTCCCTTAGAGAGAATATGTGCCTGGATATACTGAAGGGCTGTAGACTGCATCACAGCTTGCCCCCACCACATCCCAAATAGGAGGAAGCTCTGACATCCCACCTCTTGCCCCTTGTGGTCCTGGAAGCTTTACTGACCAGTGCTGATGCTTTCAGAACATGCAGTTGGTTGAATGGAACTCTCTCTATGTTGATAGCTTTTTCTTTCTCTTACTTGCCCAGATTGCTAACAACCTTCCACATTCATACATCTTCTTAGACACTTTCCAGTTTTTCTTGTTTCAGAAGTCTATTATCAGAAATGCCTTCTATCTCTCCATTACAAAAGCTATCATTATGGCAATTGCCTTTCTCTTCATGTCCCCTCACACTGTTATAAAGATGTAATGATGACATTATCTTGTTCTTTCTAATGTTGTTAATAACTCATAGCTATCATAATAGACATTAATTATTACTAATTTCATAGTATTTCACACCTAGCTAAGACACCTAGTTCTATGACTGAAGATTTAATTGGGAACTAGGACAAGAAGTAGATCAGAGCGGGATTCAAAACCTGGAGAAATTTTCATGCTGATAGAGTTTGCCTGGCTCCTGCCTTTAGAGAAAACAACTCAAATTAGTTTTTCAAAAACCAACACATTTTATGAGGCTTCCCTTGTGGCTCAGTAGTAAAGAATCTGCCTGCCAATGCAGAAGACATGGATGTGATACCTGGGTTGGGAAGATTCCCCTGGAAATGGAAATGGGAACCCACTCTAGTATTCTTGCCTGGAAAATCCCTGGACAGAGGAGCCTGGCAGGCTATAGTCCATGGGGTTGTAAAAGGCTTGGGCATGACAGCAACTAAACAACAACAACAAAATCACATTTTATAATGACATTCTCTTCCTCGAGATCCTTCAGAAGCTCCTGCCATCTAATCCCCACAAGCAGAACTAACTCTGTCTTCAGTCTAACCTCCCACATTTGTCTATCCAATGCCTCTATCCCATACAGGCCCCTCATTTTCCCTATAAAAATCCATGTTTATTACTATAGCTACACCATCAATCATGCTGTCCCCAAACTCTACCTTCTGAATCTCTCCAGGACCACCACAGGTTTTCCTTCCTCTGTACAATCTTTGCTATTATTCAAAACTGTATCATCTGTTAGGTCACATGCAGAACTCTCCATTGAATCTGATGATTTTACAGGGGTCAAATATTCTTATCTTTTCAAGTGCACATTTATTGTCACTTCCTAGCAGTTTACTCTCCCCCAAAGTAGGGGTCATGCATCAATTTTGCAGTGTGCATGAGAAGCATGGTAAACTATTAAAGTCATATGAAACAACATGTATAAATGATAAATGAAGAGAATATTTGAAACAGATATCATGGACAGTATTTTCTACTAAAAAATAGTAAATTACATGTATTGAACATTTACTAAATGGTTGACTATACCAAGTGATTTTTAAAGTAATTTTTCCAATCAATTTTACTTTCAACAAAAAACCATTAAACACTTACCCTATGCCAGATAAATCTAAATATAGTTTTAAACCAGATATAATCCCTACCCTTGCGGAGCTCATATTAATATCCTATTAATAGTCACTATTTTTAATAAACATAGTAAAAATGTAACAAAACAACAGCAAGTCTAGTTTATTGAATGCTGTCAAAATTTTTCATGTATATGTCACAAAAACTCTAATAACTGATTATTAATGTGATCGTCTAGATAAGAAACCTGAGGTTTAGAGTGTGTGAATCACTTTTAAGTTCACTCCTTACTGTATCTGTGATAGTAAACAATATTGCCATGGTTCTTAAACATCAATGGCCATCTGAATCAGTCAGCTGGGGTCCTTGCTGAAAATACCGATTTAGGCTATACTCTTCAAGGTTCTCTTTTAGTTGATCTGAAGCGAGACTAAGAGGAGATGCAAATATCAATCCCAATGGTTTGATTAAAAGTGTTTGTGTTTTATTGAGATTGTGAGTCTAGACAAAGATGAATGTTGCATAGTATCACTTATATGTAGAATCTAAAAAATAGTTTAAAAAGTTAAACTCACAGAAACAGAGAAGAATGGTGGTTTCCTAGAGATGGAGTGGGGAAAATGAGGAGAGGCTGAAGACACAAATTTTGGATTTTAAAATAAATAAGATCTGAGGATATAATGAATGAACATGGTGGCTATAGTTGAAAACACAGTATTGCATATTTGAAAATTTTGCAATGGAAGTATAGCTTAACTGATCTCAGAGGAAAAAAAAAGTATCTGTGGGAGATGATGGATATGTGTACCTGAATTATGAGAATCGTTTCCTAATGTATATGTGTATCAAATTATCATGTGTACACTTTAAATATGCCACAATTTTATTTATCATATATCTCAATAAAGCTGGAAAAATCTCTACCAGGCCCAAAGCTAGAGCATGGAAAGAACCCCAGCACAGGGTGTTACCTTATCAGTGACTCATTCACCTGTCATGTGGTCCTGAGAGAGTTCTAGATCTCCAGTCTCTACTCCCTCAGAAATGAATAAACTTCTTAGATTTTTTTTTTTTTATTTTGGAAATAAAAAGACATCAGAGATCAAGTTCATTTGCATTTTAAAAAGTTCATAGACAGTGGGTCACCGAGTTTAGGTGATAATTGTGGTAGGTTGGAGATCCTGGCCACAGTGTTTTGTAACTCTTCCCATTAGACGTAGAGTCCATTTATCCAGTCTTCACTTTGGCCTGGACTTATAACTAACTTTGTCCAGTTAACTTTGGTGGAATGAGGTTATGGACATTCTGGAATCTGGAACATAAGAAGCTATAGCTTCCACTTTGGGAATGGTAATATTTCCCTGTAGGAGGCCAAACCTGGACACCGAATGATAAGAATCCAGTGCCAAGGCCTCAGAAATTGAACCAAAAGAGCTAAAAACTCTTCAGAAAAAACTAAATTATAAAATAAAATAGGAACACAGTATAATTCTAGTATAATTGATCTTCATCTTGAAGTTTCTGAGAATAAGCACGCACCAAGTCTTACAGTTAACTCTGGATCCACCTCTACATGACCTGCAGACCATGCCTATAGTTTCTTATTTATTTGGATATTCACTGGGCACCTACAACATTTAGAAATTTGATTTGACAGAATGAGATAAAGGAATAAACATTTGTAGAGTCCCTCGGGGAAAATTAATGAGATCTATACCTCACTCCTGATGTTGAGACTCAAGAGTATGTCCCTAGTGCCCAGAGGAGTGTTGTTTTTTTTTTTTTTCTTTTTTTTTTTTTTTTTTTAAATCAGGTTCTAACTCACCCTCCATGGTATGACTCATCATAGCTCTGCTTTCACTTTCTGTTCCCCACATGCTCCTCCTCCCCAACACATACTGTCTCTTCCCTCCATTTGCTGTCCTGGACCTCTTTTTCTGCCATTTTAACTTCCACATTTAGTTCAACACATGCTTCATCAATAAATCTCTCCCACACATTTGTCTCCCTGAATATCTCCGATTCTGCTTTCATCACTCTCAACCTTTAGACAGCAGTGCATGTGTCTTGTGGAAACTAGACTGAACCTTTCTGTTTCTCTTCAATGGCATAATCCCATTTGCTGTATTTGCTGGTCACAACTCTCTTTTGTTCCCAAGTTCCTATTTTCCAATCTCTGCCCCACCTCCAACCTCAACCCAGCAGCAGGAATGTTACAGATGCAATATAGGAGCTGGGTGCAGTCCATTCTTTTAGACTTGGAACTGTGTCTATCTCTCCTCCAAAGAAAAGGCCTAAGTGAAATAAAAAACATTGATACCTCTAGACCCAGTTAAACAGTCAGTTATTTGGATTTATTTATTTTAATTTTTTATTTTATTTTATTTTTTTTGGTTTTGAGTATAGCCAATTATCAATGCTGTGATAGCTTCAGATGATAAGCTAAGGGACTCAGCAATACATATACATGTATCCATTTTCCCCCAAACTCTCCTCTCATCTAGGCTGTCACATAACATTGAACACAGTTCCATGTGCTATACAGTAGACCCTTGTTGGTTATGCATTTTAGATATCAGTTCATTTCAGTCATTCAGTCGTGTCCGACTCTTTGTGACCCCATGAGCTGCAGCACACCAGGCCTCCCTGTCCATCACCAATCCCAGAGCCTACCCAAACTCATGTCCATTGAGTTGGTGATGCCATCCAACCCTCTCATCCTCTGTCGTCCCCTTCTCCTGCCCTCAATCTTTCACAGCATCAGGGTCTTTTCAAATGAGTCAGCTCTTCGCATCAGGTGGCCAAAGTATTGGAGTTTCAGCTTCACCATCAGTCCTTCCAATGAACACCCAGGACTGATCTCCTTTAGGATTGACTGGTTTGATTTCCTTGCAGTCCAAGGGACTCTCGAGAGTCTTCTCCAACACCACAGTTCAAGAGCATCAATTCTTTAGTGCTCAGCTTTCTTTATAGTCCAGCTCTCACATCCATATATAACTACTTTAGATATAGATGTGAATAAAAATATCAGGTTTTAGAAACTGTGTGATTTAAAAAGAAAAAAAAAACTTCCTCTCGGCACTGATCAGGAGTGAGGTGTGGATCTCATTAATTATCTCTGGTGGAATTTACACATACTTATTCCCTCATACCATTCTGTAAAATCAAATTTCTAAATATTATAGACGCCCAATGAATATCCAAACAAACAAGTAACTTCATAAATAGTCTGTTGACAGGTCATGTAGAGGTGGATCCAGAGTTAACTGTAAGACTTGGAGCATGCTTATTCCCAGAAATTTAAAGTGAGTCTTAGATGACAACCATAAGGAAAGATGAAAATCAATTATATTAGAATATACTGTATTCCTATTTTATTTTATAAGTTCAGTTCAGTTTAGCTGCTCAGTTGTGTCCGACTCATTGTGACCCCATGGACTGCAGCACACCAGGCTTCCCTGTCCATCACCAACTCCTGGAGCTTGCTCAAACTCATGTCCATCAAGTGAGTGATGCCATCCAACCATTTCATCCTCTGCCATTTCATCTTCATCCCCTTCTCCTCCTACCTTCAGTCTTTCCCAGCATCAGGGTCTTTTCCAATGAGTCAGTTCTTCATATCAGGTGGCCAAAATGCTTTATAATTTAGTTATTATCTAAAGAATTTTTAGCTCTTTTTGCTCAATGGAACTGATACACTAGTGAGAGAAGTGAAGCTTGAGGTGATGGAACACAGGGGAAAATGCACCTATGGTCAATTAATGTATGACAAAGGAGGGAAGACTACACAACATTGGAAAGACAGTCTCTTCAACAAGTGGTGCTGGGGAAACTGTACAACTACATGTAAAAAAAAAAAATGAAATTAGTTCATTCATTAACATCGTGCACAAAAATAAGCTAAAAATGGATTAAAGACCTAAATATGAGACCCAACACTATAAAACTCCTAGAGGAAAACACAGGCAGTACACTCTTTGGCATAAATAGCAACAATGTCTTTTTCAATCCATTTCCCAGAATAATGGAAATAAAAACAAAAATAAGCACATGGGACCTATTTAAACTCAAAAACTTTTACACAGAAAAGAAAACCATAAACAAGACAAAAAGACAACCCACAGATTGGGAGAAAATATTTGCAAATGATGCAATGAACAAGGGATTGGTCTTCAAAATTTACCGACACCTCTTGACTCTTAAGAGCATCAAAACAAACAACCCAATCAGTAAATGGGTAGAAGACCTAAACAGACATTTCTCCAAAGAAGACATAGATGAATAAGAGACACATGAAAAGATGTTCAACATCTCTAATTATTAAATAAATGTTAATCAGAACTACAGTGAGATATCACCTCACACCAGTCTTAATAACTATAGTGAAAAAATCCACAAAAAATAAAGGCTGGAGAGGATGTGGGGAGAAGAGAATTCTCCTGTACTGTTGGTGGGAAAGTAAATTGGTACAGCCACTATGGAGAAGAGTGTAGAGATTCCTTAAAAAACTAAAAACAGAACTACCATATGACCCTGCAATCCCACTCCTGGGCATATATCCAGAGAAAAGCATGATCTGAAAGGATGCATGCACCCAAGTGTTCATTACAGCACTGTTTGCAATAGTCAAGACATGGAAGCAACCTAAATATCCATCAACAGAGGAATGGACAAAGAAAAAGTGGTACATATGTACAATGGGATATTACTCAGCCATTAAAAAGAATGAAATAATGCCATTTGCAGCAACATGGATGGACCTAGAGATTGTTATACTGAGTGAAGTAAGTAGACAGAGAAAGAGAAATATCATATGACATCACTTGCATGTGGAATCTAAAAGGAAATGTTACAAGTGGACTCACAAATCAGTTATTTTTAAAATGTGTTTAGATTCAGTTCATCTGCTGATCAGTAATCAACAAATCAAGCATCAAATATTGAGTAACTTAATGTATAAGGAAACTGCTGTGTGCTGGAGAAGATGCAAGTACCATGCAAGCCCTGGGGCACTAGTGAACATAGGCAAGAGGCACAATGTACCTGACAATAAATGGCTTACATATATAACTTTCTGAAGATGAACCAATTGGAAAAGAAGCTATAATGTGAAATGATTAAATCAACCACAGAAACCATCTATAATAGAAGATCTATCCTGGGCCCTAACACATCTTCCTGGGATTGCAAAAAAAAGTGTCTTCTTTAGGCAGATGAATTAGGAATAGTACCTTTCTCTGTCTTTGAATACAGTTGTTTACCAGTACCCAGTTTGGTGAGTGGAAGGCCAGCGGGACTTGTATCTCCCTCTCGTTCCCCAGCCTGAGTAGCAGCCTGCAGTACACAGCTTACTTAAAACTCTGTGCAGTACTTCTGCCCTGTGCCTAGAAGAGATCCACAGTTAGAGCTTCTGAGGCTCTAGACTGTCCTCAAATGGCATGCTAGATGTAGTGTTTATCAAAGTCTGTGCTTGTTCTCAAGAGAGAGACCAGTTTCCTTTAAATCTCAAAGAAGTACATGATAAAAATGCTGAAGAATAACCACTGCAGACACACAAACTTGCAGCTCCCTGGGTATTAGAGTTGATGGACCTGGTTTTGCATTTTTATTTTTTTCAACTTGTGAACAGAATGCCTCTCCTCAAGCTTCTTAAAAACCTCGTTTTATTTTTGTTTTGATGTTATTGTTATTTCACGTATGGAGTTCAAATATAGATTCTTAATAGGTTTATACTCACAATGACACCTGCTCACTCTGGTCACAACTATTCAAATGAACCTGAATGCAAAAGTTTGATTCATTAGATTTCACTATTTTGTATGTTCTCAGAGCAGTTTCTAACTAAAAAGTTAAAAAAAAAAAAAAGATGTATCTGGATATATGCAAGATTTTTCTTCCTCCTCCCAATTTTATCTACATATTTTGTTATCCCTTCATCTGAAGTCTGAAGCTACTCTTTTAGGATTTCCATCATGTTCTCTGCCCAAGGGTGAAAACCCCACCACCTACCTCTCTGCAGTGCAGCTAATGGGACATCTAAGTCATAGATTCCTAACTATTCCTACTTTGCTTATCTTTCACTCAGATCTTTACTTCCTATTCTGTCCAGCTTTATTTCCATGAAACTTACTTTGAATAACTTCTTTGATAACATCTTAATCCCTTGTCCCTTTCACTGGGCAATTCCTCAATCTGGCTAAGTCTATCCTTCTGCTTAGAGAGTGTCTGTATCTAAGCAACTGAAATTGTTCTAGAAACCATTGCTGGAGCGAATATAAATTTCTACTACCAATTTGAGAAACAACTTGACATTATATTTAAACCCATGTCTACTCTATGAGCAAACAATTTCATTCTTAGGTGAGTAACTCAGAGAAATTACACACATACACTAAGATTTATGCATGAGAATGGTCATACAGCACTTCTGTAATAGCAAAAACAAAAGCTCTACAGTGAGCAGAAATAAATGAATTACATCTCTAAGCAACACTATAAAATGGAACAAAATGAAGTCACAGAAGAATATATATAGTATGTTTTAAAGTTCAAAGTCATGAAAAGTAAGCAACTTGGGGCTTAGGGCTACATATGTATGTAGTGACAATATATACACACACAACACACATATATAGCCACAAGTATAGAATATAGGTAGAGTTTAGAAGAGTGGCTATAAGTTCAAGAAAAAGAAAGAGGAAGTAAGTGCCATGTAATTACTAACAAGATTCCTATCAACTTCTTAACTGGTTTCATTTTAAATATAAGACTATACACTACAAGTGGGCCTTCAACACTACCCAGAAGTCTTATGCATTTCATTAATTCACTCTTCTCTTATTAAGATAAATATGCATAGAATTTTCTTTCTTCTTCTCGCCATCAAATCACCAATATACCTTCTCACTCACACACCAGAGAGATGGAAAGTTAAACTAACAATGGAACAATTCTGAATTTTTTTTCTTTAAAAAATTCCATATTTTTCTTTGGTAAATTATCTCCTCTTTAGAAGCCTAGAACAAATATATATATATATTTATATATATATATATATATTTATATTTATATATATTAATAAATGAAGTTAAGATAATGGTTAATTCAGATTTGACTGTATCTGGGGGTTAGAAGTTAAAAGTGGTAATTCTACCATGCTCCCTTTCCCAACTATTAATCTAAGGAGAGAATAGGTACAATAAACAATAATTAAATATTAATCAATAATTAAATAATAATCCAACCAAGACTTAAAACACCAGCTTTATTCATTGTGATTAATAAATAGTTTCTGGTAAATTGTGTTAAAAGAAACACATTTGGAGGACCCAGATAGGGCATTATACTCCATTAGCAATTCACTGGGGGTCAACTGAGTTCACAGGAATGTGGAGACCTCATTACCCACCAACTGCAAAGGGAGAGGTTAAAGGTTGTCTCTTCTGCACATTGGAAATATAACCTCCTATAAGGGAGAAGGAAGCAGATGAAAGCTCACTACCCTGATGACCAATCCAGGAGACAGGCAAGTCTCAGAAGGAGTAAGGGTGCATCTGTGCGTTACTGTCAACAGGTCACAGTAAGCTTCTGACTCTGACCAGTCTAATTTGTCCCTCTCTTTTGGCGAGGGACTAGTGAGGGGAAAAAGAGGACAGCGGTTACTTTTCCAGTCTTTCTGGAAGGTAGAAACATTGTCAGAAAGTCCCTCATGTCTTCATCCAGGGGAAGGAGCATTGGTACAAGGTAAAGAACCTTTTACCAGGTACCTGGTACCTTTTACTGGTACTTTGTGTGTACCAGTCACACAAGGCATCAGGGCTTTAATTCATTAAGTAATATTTAATTGTTTTGTTTTCCCTAAGAGCTTTGAGCCCTACCCCTTACAGTATTTATTGTAACAGTTTATAAATCTAAACACCTTCAGAATACTATCTGGGTTTCAAACATTTTAGTAACAAATGACTTGCTCAGGTATTATTTTCTGTATTAATTAAAAAACTGCAAGTGTGATCTTCCTGTCCCAGAGCAGGAAGTGAGGAAGCATCTCATGTGGAAGACAGAGCTGTAACTAAGATCTTCCTCAATAATGTGGTTATGTTTAATTTCATTGCTTCTTATTTTACTAACTCCTCAGTGTGAACGAGTTTTCTCTCCTTTATCTCCTTCTTCTTAAATTAGAAGTAAATTCTAATTAAGAATTGTGGTTCATTGTGTCCTGGTTAGTGGAGGCTTTCCTGGAAGGTGATAAGTGACACACTCCACCCTCCCTTCAATCAAAGGGCACATTTCCCAACCTCTTAAGAAGCCTGTGTTTCTCAATCAGAGTGTGTGTGTGTGATTTGCATTTGAGAAGTAAATAGTGCTCCAGGCCAGTTCATTCACCCAGCAGAGCTTGGTCTTCTGTGACATCCCAATTCAGGACAGCAAGGCAGGAAATGATAGAGGCAGCTGGAATCCACCCATTCAGTGCATATTTGTTAAGCACCTACTATACCTAAGGCAGTGTGATTAACTGGAGGAAGGGGAGCGTGAAAAAATATAAAACCCAGACCCTGCCTTCAGGGAGCCCTACTTTTAAAACAGCATATAAGCATTGCAAAAATCCATCAACGTGACAGACTATGACAAATGTCCTTGTGAAAAAACTATGTCCAAAATGGTGGAGAGAACTTTCAAGTTGACTATAAGTCATTTTACATTCAAATGTAAAACTGCCATTGCCACCCCACTCCAAAGGGGTCTCTCCTTAGAAGAGACTCAATTACAAGCAGTGTTGAAGTTAACTTGCACCTATGATGTGGGAGTGTGCTGGGATTCACTAGCTCAGAAGAGAGGTAGGCAATGGCAGTTCTAGTAATAAAAGAGAATATGGATTAAAAGTCCAGAGAAACAGATGAGTTTAGTAGAGAAGCCAGACTTAGGAAACCTAAGTGGGAAACCAACTTAGAGTGGAACTTTCAGTAAGATAAAAAGTAACAGCCAAGAGTTTGCAGTATCTTCTCACAGTAACAGTATGTGAAGCTGAAAGCAGACTTGCATGGCAAATTTGTGAATGTAATTGGCTTTGCAGTATGGATGAGGGGCAAAGGGAGCTTCAGGTGGGCTGCTATAATGAGCTGAATCTATGATGCTGTGATGGTAGATGATCTTGATGGGCGAAGTTTAATAAAAGTACATGCTCACTAGTTTACAGCCAATTAGAAGCTGGAAATAAAGCTTAATTGTTGACTTCTGGGTGTCCAATTAGAATTGAACGATTAGGATGTATTAGGGTGATAGTTTGAAAAAAAAATCAGTATAAGCCTCGCTCAGACTTCATGTTATTTCTCTTGTAAAAAATAACAAGCTAAGGAAAAAAAATCACACAATTTAGGCATTGCTACATCTCTATAAGCATTTCTAGAACTCTTTTTGATAGGAGGAGATGCTAGCAGGAAAACAGATTCCTACTGATTCCTCAGAAACTGCAGGTCACCCAACCTAAGAACAAGATAGATCAGGCATTGTTGTTGCTGTTCAGTTGCTAAGTCATGTCCTACTCTCTGCAACCCCAAGGACTATAGCTTGCCAGGCCTCCCTGCCCCTCACTATCTTCTGGAATTCACCCAAGTTCATGTCCATTGAGTCAGTGATGCCATCCAACTATCTCATTCTCTGCTTCCCTCTTCTCTTTTTGCCTTCAATCTTTCCCAGCATCAGTCTTTTCCAAAGAGTGGGCTCTTCACATCAGGTGGTTAAGTATTCGAACTTCCATTCAGCATCCGTATTGGAACTTCCGCTTCAGCATCAGTCCTTCCAGTGAATACAGAGTTGATTTCCTTTAGGATTAACTGGTTTGATCTCCTTGCTGTTCTAGGGACTCTCAAGAGTCTTACCCACCACCACAATTTGAAAGCATCAAGATCAGGCAATGCCTGATAGTATAATATGCTTCTTGGTGCATATGTTTGCCTAAGGGATTCTATTTAGGTTTTATTTGACTTGTGGAGAGGAGGAGATGACATGTGGTAAGGAAGGAGATGAATAAAACTGCTAACTCAAACCAAAACTTAAACAAAGAGCTTGCTCGGTTGGAAGTTAGGGTCTCCTGAGGCAAGTAAGATAGGTAATGCCTTTTGTTTGGAAGTGTCTGGAAGTTGTTTATAGAATCCATAGGGGCCATTCAGTGCTGTCCATGACTTTGTTCCCATCATTCAAAACATTTTGTGCACATAAGTGCCTTGTCTTTAATGTATGTCCAACTACTATTGAGTGATTGCATAAAAAATATATGAATGGATAACAAAAAGCAAAGTACTGGGGCCCCCTGAGTCATCAGATCACATGCAAACTCAACTTGGTTTATGGGCTATTTTGTGAGGAAGAACCTTCTCTCCCTTTCAAAATTTGGAACTTTCTAAGGGAAGGAATATGAATTCATCTAGTCCTATGCTCCTCCCCCCCACCACCAAAATAGCTTGTCAGTCAAAGCAGGTGATTGGTAGGCTGTTGAAAAAAAAGTAAATTTTTAAAAAGGAATCAAATTCAATGGTAGTGGTCTACTTATATTTCCCTTTTATTGCTATTGTGGAATTCTCTGTGGAGAATTTCTTTCTAAGCCACCACTACGCTGAAGGCAGAATTTCAATGATAGAATGAAAAGGAAGCAAGTTTAGTTACATGCCATATGTGGGCAAGAGTAAGTATGTCTTATCCGGAGTAGTATAATCAGAACCTAACAGCATTCTGTGTTTCTTGAGTTGTAAAAGATGGGTAGGTAGGAAGAAAGAGCTCTTGGTCTAACAGGAAACAGAGGGAATGTGGTTCCAAATATCAAGAATCCATGTGCTCCTCTCTCTTTCTCTACCTCTATCATTTCTTTACTGAGATATTTTTCAGAGTTAATATAAACTCAAAAGCTGAACTCATCTTGTGGGCCAAGATCTCTGGGTACTAGTGACCTCAAGTCTGGAAATCTGAAGTACTCCAAAAATTCATTAATGGGACACTGTCATATCTCCACATTTGCTTTAGCTGGGACCAAACTAGCTCCATATTTGCTCCAAAGGAGCTCTAGTCCAATACATATACAACTAAATACAGAGTTAGATAGCCTTCTCTTGTTTGACACTGCTTCTGTTTCAAAATTCACTTTCAGTTTTCAAAAAGATAAACAGTCCAAATGGCTCCATTATCAAAGTTAAACTTACTAGTCCATGAGTTTCAGTATGGAAAATGGAGGGATATTTGCAAAAGCAGCTTAAAATGTTATTCTCTCTACCTTTCACACAACCTCATTACTAAATCACTAGAGTAGGTTTCCTGTTGGCTTCCATTTTATCTTCATTTATATTCTGAGGATGATGGAACTCAAGGAGGGTGGGTGATTTCTTAAGACACAGGTCCTTTCTGGCTCTAGGTTTTATAACTTTCCCTCCCTTATAAATCAATAAATCTTTATGTTGTAACATTGAAAACAGTAATGACCCATTGTTCTGTGTCAATCTTATGGCAATTTAGAATTTTAATAACAGGAATAAAAGCCTGGAATTAAATGAAAGTTAGCTCATTGGTTTAAACAGTGACAATGAGATGTCAAATCCTAACTCCTGCGAATGGTCATCATGACTCATTGGCACTTATTTTATGACTAAATCTTACAAAGATAACATCTAATTCTGCAATTGTAAAGCAGATTAAAATTATCAACCTGAAAGAAAAAGGCGGCTCAGTGAAACCACATTTTAAGCAGAAGATGCTACCAATAGCCTTAGATTAATTGACCGTGATTAATGTCAGTCTTTAGGTACAGGAGAAAATTAGTTGGGACTAAGTTTCGGGTGTGGGTTTTCCCTGGTAGCTCAGCTGGTAAAGAATCTGCCTGCAATGCAAGAGACTCTGGTTCAATTCCTGGGTCAGGAAGATCCCCTGGAGAAGGGATAGGCTAGCCACTCCAGTATTCTTGGGCTTCCCTGGTGGTTCAGACTCGCCTGCAATGCAGGAGAACTGAGTTTGATCCCTGTGTTGGGAAGAACCCCTGGCAAAGGGAACGGTTACCCACTCCAGTATTCTTGCCTGGAAAATTCCATGGACAGAAGAACTTAGTGGGCTACAGTCAGTGGGGTCACAAACAGTTGGACACAAATAAGTGACTTTCACTTTCTTTCAAGTTTAGGGTACAGCCTTTTCCTTTTTCCAGGGTTAGGAGATCTTTTTGTTCCTAGAGAACAGTATGAAAGTCTCTAGCCACCAACAATGATTTTTATATTCTGAGTTAATTGGCTATGAGCTGGTCGCAGATTTTTTTTTTCTCCCTAACAACTCACAAGTTTATTCTGGAATGCATTGGCATCGTACTCTTGAGTCAGTTCAGTCGTTCAGTCGTGTCTGACTCTTTGCGACCCCATGAACCGCAGCACTGCAGGTCTCCCTGTCCATCACCAACTCCAAGAGTTTACTCAAACTCATGTCCATTGAGTCCGTGATGCCATCTAACCATCCCATTCCCTGTTGTCCCCCTCTCCCCCTGCCTTCAATCTTTCCCAACATCAAGATCTTTTCAAATGAGTCATTTCTTCGCATCAGGTGGCCAAAGTATTGGAGTTTCAGCTTCAACATCAGTCCTTCTAATGAACACCCAGGACTAATCTCCTTTAGGATGGACTGGTTGGGTCCAAGGGACTCTCAAGAGTCTTCCCCAACACCACAGTTCAAAATCATCAATTCTTCTGTGCTCAGCTTTCTTTATAGTCCAACTCTCATGTCCATACATGACTACTGGAAAAATCATAGCCTTGGCTAGAAGGACTTTTGTTGGCAAAGTAATGTCTCTGGTTTTTAATATGCTGTCTAGATTGGTCATAACTTTCCTTCCAAGGAGTAAACGTCTTTTAATTTCATGGCTGCAGTCACCATCTGCAGTGATTTTGGAATCCAGAAAAATAAAGTCAGCCACTGTTTCCACTGTTTACCCATCTGTTTGCCATTAAGTGATGGGACCGGTTGCCGTGATCATAGTTTTCTGAATGCTGAGCTTTCAGCCAACTTTTTCACTCTCCTCTTTCACTTTCATCAAGAGGCTCTTTAGTTCTTCTTCACTTTCTGCCATAAGGGTGGTGTCATCTGCATATCTGAGATTATTGATATTTCTCGCAGCAATCTTGATTCCAGCTTGTGCTTCATCCAGCCCAGCGTTTTTCATGATGTACTCTGCATGATCTACTCTTGAGATCAACTACTCAATAGACCAACTGCTGCTTGAGGTTTGGCTTATCTAGACCTGGTCAGATCTGCTTCCATTTAGGGGAGAGCAGCTTTAGAATAGGATATTGCTGACAACAGCATGTACATAAGAGAAAGTGTGTATAATGGTGGAATTAGGCGAGTGGCTTCTAGAAGTCAAAAGAATTGAGTCAGTGTAGCCCTTCTTCTCTCTGTCCACATTCTCTACCCTCAGATATCAGTTCCTATGAAAAGCTTTCCGTTATGTCCAAGTCCACTTTATATGTCCCCCTCTGTGCTCTCATGACATTACAGTGGTTTTGATGCCCTCTTACAATTATCTAAGCACTTCTCACTATTTGCATTTTCCATTAAGATATGAACTTCCTTTTGATAGAAACTGGCTCTTTAACAACATCAGGTCCTTAGCACCTAAGTTATATAATAACTGTTTATTGAGTGTAAGGGTACCAAAATCAAACCATCTCCATGGCTGCCTGTTCTCTCTATACATCCAGCCACCTGGCCCTGATGCTGTCAGTCTACTGGGATTGAAGATAATGACTTTGTCACCAGCCATGTGTCACTGACCCATTCTCTCAACCTACTCCTTCCTTAAGCATCAACTCGATCACCACCTCTTCTATTGAGCCATGCCGAACTGCTCCAGGCTAAATGATGTCTCCCATCTCTGAACTCCAGCACTCAGTGTTTGGAATTTATGCAGTTTTCTCTCTTTTTTTTAACTTTTTATTTTGCACTGGGGTATAGCTCATTAACAATGTTGTGATAGTTTCACGTGGTCAGCAAGGGGACTCAGCCTGTGCAACGCACTCTTGATGACACACTTTTGTCTGTAGGTCTGGTGTCTGTGAACACCTCCCATGTAAGGTCCACGTCGTCTCTTTCTCTTTTATTCCTTTTGTGTATCTAAGCACTATCTGGGCACAGAGAGCTCCTCCAAACAGTACTGACTGGCATGAAATTATCCTAGTCTACACGAAAGCATAAGTTCTGAGGGTAGGCATGTTGTCCACAGAGTTCCAGATGGATCTGCACTGGAGAGACTGGATTTCTGGTGATGAATAAAGCTGCTGTGGCGATGGATACGAGAAGAGATGGAAAGTAATTGGCAGAGGCAGAACTGTCCTTTTGTTATTTTGTTATAAATCAACTCCCACAGTGGAAACTTGTTAACCTCAGTCTTTGCCTTCACATCTACTTATATGCAAGACCTCCCTCAACAAATCAATCTTTACACTGCAGTGGCACTCTCTTGACAAGATATGTTTGGCTTAGCCACTGTTGATATTTGTTCTTGAAATCTCGGTTGTATGGCATGGTACACTCTGAGAGCAGAAATGGAGACGCTTAGTTTATATGCACAGAGGACAGCCAAGATGCAAACAGAAAGAGACGGTCCACAGCAGGGCAGCGGGGGTGGCGGGAGCTGAGCCGCACTTAATATGTTGTGATGTATTGGATCTATGGAACGCCTGTTCAATAGCTAGTCAAAGTAAATTTAGAAGGACACAGGAAAGGGATTTATTTTTTCATCATTGTAAAAATGTTCATTATTTCTTATGCTGTTGGTCATGGTCTACTGGTGTCCTTCTGAGGTCTCAGTGCCCTTAGAATCCCAAATAGCACCACTGACAGGATTAGGTGAGGTTTGTTCAATACATTTAAGTCTTCAGAGAACTACGGTTTTATTGGTACTTTGGGAGTGGGCTCTCTTGCTGTGTTTTATTCTGAGAAGAATGAGCCAGAGAGCTTGACACGCTCGCAAGTGATTTTACTTGATCTCTTCTCCTCTAGTGCATAACTTTATTGGAGCATTTCCCAAATTGGGCTGTGATTACTTACACACACATGATTATTTACATACACAGTTTTGCTCAACAGACAGTGAATGTTTGCATCAGAGACTGTATCCTATTCATTTTTTTTTTCCTAATAGAGTGGCATAATGCCCATCATATAAGACACCCTCCTGAAATGTTTGCTGAATAAGAAGACATCTTCATATCCATGAAAAAAATGCCTATGTAAGGGAGGAAACAAAAGAAGGTAAATGAAAGCTATTTTGAGCCAACTTAAGAAAAATGCAGATACTATTAGATAATTAATTAAATTTTAATTTCCCTGTAAGTAGTCTCCAGAGGAACATGCTATGTTAGAATTGTACCCTAGGCTAGGCTACTGTGTAAACACTTCCTGTGGGCCTACTTTTATGCTAGATGGCATGGGAGAAAAATGGAATAAAACATGGCTTCTGAAGCAAAAATATTGGGGACCATCTGGGGAAAAAAGGTTTAAGAAAAAACCCAAAGAATGCAGGGGAGTATAATGAGGATCAAAAGAGGTCAGAATAAGAGAAAATTACATGCGCTAGTACTATCAGGAAAGCATTAGGAGAAGGTAAAAATGCACTACAATGATGTTTCAGTTGAAAAATGATGTGGGTGAGCATTAATTGAATCATGCTGCTATTTTATAGAAGATTCAAGATGGGAATGTTAGACATCATTTCTTGCAAAGAAAATACTCTTCAGTACTATTGGAGAATCCTCATATCATCAGGTTTTCTTTAGGTTTATCAGTGAACAAACTTGTCTTCAGAAAGTTAGTCTGGTATTCTGCTAAGGAAAGTCGTGCTGAATCGAAAGACCTTGATGGTCTCCCTCAAATCTACTGTTAGCTGTGTGACCTTGATAAAGTTAGTTAACTTCTCTGGACCCCACTTTCCTCTTTTAAAATGTTGACATCAGAAAAGCCTGCCCAGACTTCACCCTCAAGCATGACAAGCTTTAAGTTGTGAAAGAAAAATCATTTGTATAAAGACAGGAAGTAGCCTCATGTTTCAACCTTTCTGGGGCAAATTTCAGATGAAAAGTGAAAGAGCTGTGCAATTGCTATTGTTCTGCACAGGTACTGATTTTTCAGGCATTTCAGGCATTCAGGTCTCCCACCCTTCAATTTTTCTTCTTCATTTGAAAGTGAGAAATTCTTAGAACACATTCAAGTGTTTATGTGTACACGTTTTGGCATGAGGAACATGGTTCTCACAAGCAAGAGCTCACATGTCACAAGGGAGTGGTTCCAGGGAGGATGTCAGAGAAACCTGCATTAAGGGATACATTAGTAATCCCATCCTTCATTCATCTTTCCATTTGGAATATCACTAAGACAATAGGCATAAGAGCACATTCAGATGCTGCAGTAGTAACCTGCAGTAAATTAATGTCTGATGGAAAATAGGAACTGGGATCAGAACTGTTTAGAGTAAACCAAGAGAAATCTGAAATAGAACATATTTGTAGTTAGTTCTACATGAAGTCCACTTATTCAAGATGCACAAACAGGAAAAAAATATTAAAAAACTAAAGAAGGAAAATCTCTGGAAAGTATTTCCTATACAATCAAGAGATTGGTTTTTATCAATAGTATACAAGAATGTTTGCCCTCTTCTAAGATGCAAATTCTAGAAAATAGAAGGAAAGGAAGATTGATAAAATACTAGTGTACAGAAGGAAATAAAAATAAAATTCAAAAGCCTGATGGAACATGTGAAAAAAAGAATCGATTTTAAATAACTAAGATGCAATCACTGATTTGAAATGAACTTGAGAAACTAACACAGATAGCAAAAATCAAAGTCCCCCAAAAAATCAGAAGTCATATTCAGAACCAAAAATGAACATGAAATATACAGATAAAAAGTATTTTTAAAAAAGAGAAAAGAACAATAAAAGCAGAGGAAAGCATCAAAGATATACTAGAAGGTAAGTCTTCCTTTAGTTCTAGAAAGTATATACAGGCTTCCTTGATGGCTCAGACAGTAAATAGTCTGCCTTCAATGCATGAGACCTGCATTCAGTTCCTGGAGGAAGAAATGGCAACTCATTCCAGTGTTCTTGCTTGGAGAATCCCCATGGACAGAGGAGCCTTTGCAAGGAGGCTTTGCTACAGTCCACGGGGTCGCAAAGAGTCAGACACGACTGAGCGACTAAGCACAGAAAGTATATACAGATTGAAAGGTTCACAGGTTTTATGGAAAAAACAGTGAAAAGATAATCACATTTGAATCCACATCTGGCAATTTTTATTGTAATTACAAAACTAAGAAAAATATCAGACTGGAAAAGTAAGCAGGCAATGTGCAAAGGCATAAAAATTATGTTGTCATCCAAATTCGCATTTGAAAGCAAAATACTGAAGGAATGAGGAGTACAACTGTGCAGCATAGTTTGGATGAGAACATTTTTGAGAAACATGAACTTTATACCTGTCCAAGTTGTCTTTCCTTTGTTAAAATCTTCTCAAGATATGCATGGACCCTCCTTCAGGAGAAAAAAAAAATAATGTGAAAATATAATCCCAACTACAAAGATAATAAACAAGGAAAAAGAAAAAAAGAAAAGAAATTCAGACTTAAATTGAAGAAAGTACGGACAACCACTAGACCATTCAGGTATGATCTAAATCAAATCCATTATGATTATACAGTGGAAGTGAGGAATAGATTTAAGGGACTAGATCTGATAGACAGAGTGCCTGATGAACTATGGACAGAGGTCCATGACATTGTAAAGGAGACAGGGATCCAGACCATTCCTAAGAAAAAGAAATGCAAAAAGCAAAATGGCTATGGGAGAAGGCCTTACAAATAGCTGAGAAAAGAAGAGAAGTGAAAAGCAGAGGAAAAAAGGAACGATATACCCATTTGAATGCAGAGTTCCAAAGAATAGCAAGGAGAAATAAGAAAGCCTTCCTCAGTGATCAATGCAAAGAAATAGAGGAAAACAATAGACTAGGAAAGGCTAGAGATCTCTTCAAGAAAATTAGAGATACCAAGGGAACATTTCATGCAAAGAAGGGCTCGATAAAGGACAGAAATGGTAGGGACCTAACAGAAGCAGAAGATATAAAGAAGAGGTGGCAAGAATACACAGAAGAATTGCACAAAAAAGATCTTCACAACGCAGATGATCATGAAGGTGTGATGACTCACCTAGAGCCAGACATCTTGGAATATGAAGACAAGTGGGCCTTAGGAAGCATCACTACGAACAAAGCTAGTGGGGGTGATGGAATTCCAGTTGAGCTATTACAAATCCTAAAACATGATGCTGTGAAAGTGCTGCACTCAATATGCCAGCAATTTGGAAAACTCAGCAGTGGCCACAGAACTGGAAAAGGTCAGTTTTCATTACAATCTCAAAGAAAGGCAATGCCAAAGAATGCCCAAACTACTGCACAATTGCACTCATCTCACACGCTGGTAAAGTAATGCTCAAAATTCTCCAAGCCAGGCTTGAGCAATATGTGAACCGTGAACTTCCAGATGTTCAAGCTGGTTTTAGAAAAGGCAGAGGAACCAGAGATCAAATTGCCAACATCCTCTGGATCATTGAAAAAGCATGAGATTTCCAGAAAAACATCTATTTCTGCTTCATTGACTATGCCAAAGCCTTTCACTGTGTGGACCACCATAAACTGTGGAAAATTCTATAAGGGAAGGGAATACCAGACCACCTGACTTGCCTCTTGAGAAATCTGTATGCAGGTCAGGAAGCAACAGTTAGAACTGGACATGGAACAACAGACTTGTTCCAAATAGGAAAAGGAGTACATCAAGGCTGTATATTGTCACCCTGCTTATTTAACTTATACATAGAGTACATCATGAGAAACACTGGGCTGGATAAAGCGCAAGCTGGAATCAAGATTTCCAGGAGAAGTATCAATAACCTCCGATATGAAGATGACACCACCCATATGGCAGAAAGTGAGGAAGAACTAAAGAGCCTCTTGGTGAAAGTGAAAGAGGAGAGTGAAAAAGTTGGCTTAAAGCTCAACATTCAGAAAACTAAGATCATGGCATCCGGTCCCATCACTTCATGACAAATAGATGGGGAAACAGTGGCTGACTTTATTTTTGAGGGGGCCCCAAAATCACTGCAGATGGTGACTGCAGCCATGAAGTTAAAAGACACTTACTCCTTGGAAGGAAATTTATGACCAACCTAGACAGCGTATTAAAAAGCAGAGACATTATTTTTCCAACAAAGATCCGCCTAGTCAAGGCTATGGTTTTTCCAGTAGTCATGTATGGATGTGAGAGTTGGACTATAAAGATAGCTGACCACCAAAGAATTGATGCTTTTGAACTGTGGTGTTGGAGAAGACTCTTGAGAGTCCCTTGGACTGCAAGGAGATCCAACCAGTTTATCCTAAAGGAAATCACTCCTGAGTGTTCATTGGAAGGACTGATGTTGAAACTGAAACTCCAGTACTTTGGCCATCTGATGCAAAGAACTGACTCATTTGAAAAGATCCTGATGCTGGGAAATATTGAAGTCAGGAGGAGGAGGGGACGAAAAAGGATGAGATGGTTGGATCTCATCACCGACTCAATGGACATGAGTTTGGGTAAACTCCGTGATTTAGTGACGGACTGGGAGACCTGGCATGCTGCGGTTCATAGGGTTGCAAAGAGTTGGACATGAGTGAGTAACTGAACTGAACTGAATGGTGTGGTGGTGAATTTTATGTTGACGGAGTCCAAGGTAGTTGAATAACATTATTTCTGTGTGTGTCTCTGTGGGCATTTCTGGAAGAGATTAACATTTGAGTTGGTAGATGAGTAAAGACCATCACTGCATGCATGTGAGTGAGCATCATCCAATCTCCTGGGGGCCTGATTAGAACAATAGGCACAGAAAGAACAGATTTGCTCTTTGCTTGCTCAGGGGCTTCTACCTTCTCTTGACCTTGAGCATGACTGCAGTGGTTCTCAGGACTTTGTGTTTGACTTTTCTGGGCCTCCAGTTTACAGATGGCAGATCATGGAGCTTCTCTGCCTCCATGATTACATGAACAAATCCCTCATAATAAATCTCTTTCTACATATCTCTAGATACATAGAGTTATATAGATATCTTATTGGTTCTATTTCTCTAGAGAACCTTAACATAAATGATAAAGCCATTTAAATGAAATTAAGTCAAGGACTGTAAATAGTTACAAGACAGGGTCAAAATAACAGTACCTTCTCTAGAACCAGGATAAACAATTTTAAATATATAAGTAACAATAATTATTGGCATGTATATTAGTCTGTTCAGGCTTCCGTGACAAAATACCAGAGCCTGGATGGTATAAGTAACAGGATTTGTTTTCTCAGATCTCTAGACGTTGGAAGCCCAGCACAAAGGCGCCAGCACACTTGGACTCTGGTGAGCGCTCTCTCCTTGGTCTGAAGCTGGCCACCTCTGCACTATGCGCTCACCTGAATTTTCTTCCCTGCAGGCCCATGAAGAGGGAGATCTCTATCTCCTCCTCTTTTTGTTAGGTCACCAGTCCTATCAAATCAGGAGCCTACCCTATGAACTTATCTAACCTTAATTACCTAAATGCCTAATCTCCAAATACAGACCCATTGAGGGTTTAGGGCTGCAAGATGTGAAATTTGAGAATACACAGTTCATCCCATAGCAGTGCAAAAATCATATGATACTAAATATAAATGCATGAGAACATTATAAACACATTATATTTCATAATCTCTAAATGGGAGGTTACCAAGATAATTTCTCATTTTAAATATTGAAAATGAGCGACATGGATGAAATAATAGTTTTGAAAGATGTAAAAGTAACCATTAATCATGAATAAAACTTTCCTAAACATATGTTAATAAAAAAAGAAAGCATAGTGCCTACAACAAAATTAATAAAACAAATAAATACGAGGAAATATAACATACACACATACATATATACATGCATACATATATATATACATACATAATAGACAGATATATAGATCCACAAATGGATATATAGATAAATAGACCAGGAATGTAAAACAAAGCAGTTGGATGAAGAACCTATATCATTATAATTCCATTGAGGTTAAGTTCTCATATTAAAATACATACATCTATATATTTCTTAAATAAAACAATTGTATGGTACTTACAAAAGATACTTCAATGCTAAATAGGCAAGAAAACACTTGAAATAGAATGGATAAGATACATTAAATAAGTTAATACAAAGTGAGTACAAAGACGGTAATAATAAATTAAACCCTCAAACCAAAGGATTGTCTCATAAAAATAAAAATATTATCCACACTGAAGGTAAGCTGAGGGACATCTATATGCAGTATAACAAGACATTGACACAGAGCAACCAAATCTTCAAACTACAAGAAGTATTTTATAGAAATGCAAACAGTATTAGCAAAATTTTATGAAATGGATGTTTTATATTTCCAATAAGCAAAATGCTAAAGAATTGTAAATTAGTATACAGAAGATGTAAAATTATAACCTCTGCTTTCATAAAGATGCAAGTATCTCATACACAAAGAGGAATATGCTCACTTTTTCAATAAGCATTGACCATTTGCCAGTATTGTTCATGACAAAGAAAATTTCAGATTTGTATTGGACAAAAATAGAGTTATGATAATATAGTTCATGAGGATCTCTAGTAACATTCTATATTCACAACATGCCAGAAAATATGTTAAAGCCTTCATGTATATTCTTTCATTTATTCCTAATAACAATGCTATGAAGTTTAGGCAGTTGTATCTCCAACTTACATCTCCAGCTTACATATAAGGATCTTAGATTTAGTATTTTTCCCAAGGTTACATGGCTAGTCAGATCAGTATGCATCAGAGTCCACTGGTGGATTTGCTGAGCCCCACGCACAGAGCTTCTGATTCACTGCGTCTGGTTCAGGGACCTATAATTTGCATTTTCAATGGTTCTTAGTTGATGCTTTTGCTAATGATGCTGGTCAAATGCCCTACATGTTGAGAAGTACTGGGCCAGGTGATGCTAAGGACAATTTATTTATCACTATACTTCTTTGGAAAAAGGAGACATCACAAAGACCATGTTCTGAAAAAAATGCAATAAATTTAGAAATTTATAATTAGCAATGCTAAAAAAACAGTGCCTGGGAATTTAATTAAAAATAAAAAGCAATCATTCCCAAGTTAATCAATTTAATGCATTTCCAATTAAAATTCCAATTGGATTTTTTTTCTTTGAACTTGACAAAATGATTCTAAACTTCATGTGAATGAATAATAGAAAATAATAGCCACGACAAATTGGAAAAAGAAGAGTATTAAGGGGAACTTGCCTCACTATATAATAAAACATTATAGATTTCTAGCACAAGATTGCATACCCAGTAGGTTCTCACTTCTCATTTCTCTAAAATCCTCGCTGAAATATTGAAATGAAGTTTCAAGGTATGACAAGGAATAAACCAATAATATTGACAAGGAAGGGCAGCAGCAAGTATGAGAGAGCACAGAGCTTTGGGGAAGATGAAAGTGAATGGGAACATGTTAGCAGACAAAATGAGAGAAATGCAATTGACCTGACCTGGTAGAATCCAGGAAGGGCTGTGGACCACATGGAACGTGGTCTGCCTTTAAGAATCCTGCATGGTGGGTCTTCGGGCTCAGTGGAGGAACACATGGTAGACAGCAGGTGTAAAAGATGAGGCTGACAAAAAACAGCCCAACATGTATTCCCTAACACAGCAATGGACTATTATTCTTAACAGAAATTAAGTGAATAATTGAAGACACTTAGAGTGATGATGTTGAAATCTTGGAGTAAATCCTTCCTCTCTGGCATTTGGGGACCCTTAACCTTAGACTCAGTATCATGTCATTTGAGGGAAATTAGAAGAAAGCTATCAAGAGAAATTAAATAACCCAACAGATAAAACATCTAATGCTAGTATATAAGGTCTCTCTTGGAGAAAGAAATGGCAATCCATTCCAGTATTGTTGCCTAGGAAATCCTATGGACAGAGGAGACTTGCAGGCTACAATCCATAGGGTCGCAAGAGTCAGACATGACATAGTGACTAAACCACCACCAACACCACAAGTTCTCTCGAGCATAAGAAAAACCCTAAAGGAAAATAATAGCTCTAGGAAAATAAGGGTCCAAAGCGAAAAACTGTGGAACCCAAGAGACCATCTAAGACATATCCTAGGCCAGATTTTTAAGCTGGTCTAAAGAAGACCCAGCCCGATAGACCAAGAGGACTGAGGCAAAGGCAATTTGGGAAAAAAAAAATGGTAATTGATAGAGTAACTGATGTAGTGGTATCTCAGTGCATTCAACCTCTTATAAGGAAATACCATGGACTAGGTGGCTTATAAACAAGAGAAATTAATTTCTCACAGACCGGAGGCTAAAAAATACAAGATCAAGTCAGCAGAGGATTCAGTGTCTGATGAGAGCCCACGTCCTGGCTCGAGGATGGAGAGGCTAGAGAAAGGTAATATCAAAGAATTAAACTTCTGCTCCAAAAAGCAGATTGTTAATAATATCAAAAATAATACATGAAAATGGTAACTGTGTGTTCTTTGAGACTGGGAGCTTACAAGAAATATGCCACCCCCCCAAAAACTAAAATTGGTTACCTCTGGAGAGTAAAACTGAGGGATTGAGGAGGATGGGCCAGGGCAGGTGACATTTATTATAAACATTATTCTTTTTTTAAGAAGATATTTTATACATATTTTTGTTTATTTGATGTTTTAATATAAACTAAAGTTTTATTTTATTAAAAATAAGTTTTTTTATTTTTATTAGTAACAGGTAAATTTATTTTTCTTGTTGTTCAGTTGCTAAGTCATGTCCGATTCTTTGCAACCCCATGAACAGCAGAATGCCAGCTTCTCTGTCCTTCACTGTCTCCCAGAGCTTGCTCAAACTCATGTCCATTGAATCAATGATGCCATCCAACCATCTCATTCTCTGGCACCCCATTCTCCCTTTGCCTTCAATCTTTCCCAGTATTAGGGTCTTTTCCAAAGAGTTGGCTCTTCACATCACATGGCCAAAGTATAGGAGCTTCAGCATTAGCCCTTTCAATGAATATTCAGGGTTGATTTCTTTAGGGTTGACTGGTTTGATCTCTTTACAGTTAAAGGGACTCTCAAAAGTCTTCTCTAGGGCCACATTTCAAAAGCATCAGTTCTTTAGCACTCAACCTTCTTTATGATCCTGTATATGACTACTGGAAAAAACGTAGCTTTGACTATACAGACCTTTGTCGATAAAGTGATGTCTCTGCTTCTTAATACACTGTCTAGGTTTGTAATAGTTTTTCTTCCAAAGAGAAAGCATCTTTTAATTTCATGGCTGCAGTCACCATCCTCAGTGATTTTGGAACCCAGGAAAATAAAAGCTGCTACTGTTTCCACTTTTTCTGCATCTACTTGCCATGAAGTGATGGGACCAGATGCCATGGTCTTAGTTTTTTGAATGCTGAGTTTTAAGCCACCCTTTTCACTCTCCTCTTTCACCTTCATCAAGAGGCTCTTTAGTTCCTCTTCATTTTCTGCCCTAAAAGTGGTATCATCTGCATATCTGAGGCTGTTGGTATTTCTCCTGGCAATCTTGATTCCAGCTTGTGCTTCATCCAGCCCAGCATTTCGCATGATGTACTCTGCATATAAGTTAAATAAACAGGATGACAATATACAGCCTTGACATACTCCTTTCCCAACTTTATATATAGTAATGTGTGTAACTTTATGAGAGGCTATCAGAATGTTTTCCAAAATTGTTGCACCATTTTAACTCCTGTTGACAAAGTAAAAGGCATTAGTTTCCTCAGATTCTTGCCAAGATATGATAAGATTAGACTTCTCAGATGGTACTGGGCTTCTCAGATGGCACTAGTGGTAAAGAGCCCACCTGCCAATGCAGGATACATGAAAGATGCAGGTTCAATCCCTGGGATGGGAAGATCCCTTGGAGAAAGGCATGGCAACCCACTCCAGTATTCTTGCCTGGAGAATCCCTAGGACAGAGGACTCTGGCAAGCTATAGTCCATAGGGTCACAAAGAGTCGAACACGATTGAAGTGACGTAGCACACTCACAAGCACGCACACATATTAAGTATGTATTACCATCTCATTGTGATTTTTAACTTGAATTATACTGAAGACTGATGGTGCTGAGAATATTTTCATGTGCTTATGATTATCTTATATGTTCTTCTGTTCAATATTTATGCAAATTGTTACCCACCCACTCCACCACCCTACCCACCGCCCTTTACTGGATTGATTTTCTTCTAACTAGTGAGGTGTTCTTTATATATTCTGCACAAAATTTCTTTTATAGATACATTTTGCAAATTGCCTTCCAATCTGTGACTTGCCTTTGACTACTTTAATGCTATCTTTTGGAAGATAGACTTATACGTTTTCAATTGTTGGTTTTATTTGCTTGTAGTTACTCCCCTGTCACACCTTCAGAAAGGTGGTCCCTATATTTTCTTCCAATAGTTTTATAGTTTTAGCTTTTAAGTTTAAACTTATGAAATATTTCAAATGAATTCTTATAAATTGTGTGAAGTCAACATCAGGATTCATTATTTGCCAGAGGATATTCAGTTGTCCTAGGACATTTTGGTCAACAATCTCATTTCCCAACGTTGGTAATATTAATATTTTGTCTCATATTTATATTTTCTAGACTCTATAATGATCCATTGATCTATATAGTAGCCCTGAGGAAAAAGGAAAGTCTTAATCAATGTAGCTTTTTAATAAACTTGAATTCAGATATGATAAGTCTTCCAAATTTGTTCTAATTTTTTTAAAGTTTTTTGGCTATTGTATATTCTTTGTATGACACATAAATTATAGAACCAGCATATCAGTTTATGGGAAAAAAAACTTTCTGAGATTTTGATTAGAATCATGTTGAGCCTATAAATAAACCTGGAGGGAATTTTTAAGTCTTCTCTGACATCTTTTTGTGATGTTGTGCAGCTCTTGGTGAAATTAAAAGATGCTTACTCCTTGGAAGGAAAGTTATGACCAACCTAGATAGCATACTAAAAAGCAGAGACGTTACTTTGTCAACAAAGGTCTGTCTAGTCAAGCCTATGGTTTTTCCAGTAGTCATGTATGGATGTGAAAGTTGGACTATAAAGAAAGCTGAGCGCTGAAGAATTGATGCCTTTGAACTGTGGTGTTGGAGAAGACTCTTGAGAGTCCCTTGGACCCAACCAGTACATCCTAAAGGAGATCAGTCCTGGGTGTTCATTAGAAGGACTGATGTTGAAGCTGAAACTCCAATACTTTGGCCACCTGATGCAAAGAAATGACTCATTGGAAAAGACCCTGATGCTGGGAAAGATTGAGGGCGGGAGGAGAAGGGGATGACAGAGGATGAGATGGTTGGAGGGCATCACCAACTAAATGGACATCAGTTTGGGTGAACTCTGCGAGTTGGTGATGGACAGGGAGGCCTGGTGTGCTGTGGTTCATGGGGTCGCAAAGAGTCAGACATGATTGAGCGACTGAACTGAACTGATGGTTCTTGGTGTACTGGCTTTGCACATATTTTGTTAATTTGATCCTTAATTATTTTCTCCTTTTAATGCTTTAGTAAATAGCATTTTTAAAGTTTACTTTCCAATAGTTCTTTGCCAAATATAGAAATCCAGTTGATGTTTACATTTAGTTTGTTTCCTGAGACCCATTTAAATTCTTACTGGATTTAGGTATACACCCTAGGACTGTCTAAATAAGCAATCATATCATCTGTGAATAAAGACAGCTTACTTCTTCCTTTATAATATGCATGTCTTTCTTTGGCATGCTTTATTGCACTGATTAGCACTTTCTGTACAATGTAAAATTCAAGTGGTGAGAACAGACTTAATTTGTCTTCATTCTAGGGAGTGAACCATTCAGTTTCACTGTTAACTCTGTCACCTGTAGATTTTATCAGGTAGAGGAAACTCCTTTCTAATCCTACTTTTCCAAGAGTTTTTAGAATGAATGTCTGTTGAAATTTGTCAAATGTGTTTTTTTGTATCTATTAAGAAGATCATTTTTTATCTCTTTTGTTCTATTGATTTATGTTGTTTGATTTTTAAATATTGAACTAGCATTATACTCACAGAACAAACTTCATTTTGTTAAATGTAATATCCTTTATTTTGCTCTATCTTTCCATCACCTATGATTTCTGCTTTAAAGTTTTTATTTCTGAAGTCTCTATCAATTGTATATCACAGAGACATTGAATTCCTACACATCTCTAATATTGCAATATTTTTTCTTATATATAGATTAATCTGTAATCCATTTTTGTACTTGACATTACAGAGTGATCCAGGGTTGTTATTCTCCACCACATAAATGAGTTTTCTGAAATGAGTTTAAGAATTTTTGCTCCTCCCTATTGATTTCTTTGCCAACCTTACTGTATATTATGCTTCCAAATATATGTCAGTATCTCTGTTATTTTTGATGTTTCACTGAAACATTTTTTAGTCCTTATAAGAAATCCATACTGCTTTTTTTCACTATTTTACTATAGCTTTATTTCTTCTTCCTCTTGTGTGATTAGGTACTCCCTCTCACAAATGTTAATTTCGTTTTATAAACTTACTGAGTTCTTCTTGGACTTTTGTTATTTGATGTACATTTTATATTAAGTTTACTGAGTTAAACAGTAAGTCTAACTAAATATTTTAGTGGAATCACACTTTAATTATAGACTAAATTGAGAGATAGTTTACATAAAAATATTTAATTATCCAAGAACATGGATTTTTCATTTTCTCAAGTTAACTTCTGGGTGCTTTCTTCACATTCTGAACCTTTTAAATAAGAGGTACTATTTTGATTAACTATTGTGTTTAATATTGATTTTTTTGTGAGTTGCATTTTACTTTTTACCTATAATTTCTAGGTGATCATTGCAGATGTCAAATTTTTACTAGCTTATCTAGTTAAGAAGCTACTTTGTTAAAATTTAAATTTAAATTTTATCATATATATGTATGTATATGATAAGCATTGCTGAACTTTATAAAATATATCAATAGCCTTATTGAATTTTCAGAATGACAAGCACCTTATCTGAAAATGAGGACAATTTTAATTTTCCCCTGATTTCCTTCCAATAAACTCACTTAAATCTTAACATTTTCTTCAGGAATTCTTTCACCCACTTCTTCTATGCTTTAATATATTTAATTCATATCATTAGTTATGAATAGTTTTTAAATTCCATTTTTATTTATACTATAATATCTTATTTAAAGGTGTGCCTGAGAATATGTGTGTATGTGTGCCTGTGTTTACAGATGTTTGGGTATTTTATTTTCCAGATGTATATATTTTTATTAGGCCAAAAATCTGAGATAATTACTTTTAATTTGATGTCAGAAAACTCGGTGTGAATGACATTAACTTTTAAAATTTTTTTTAGATTTGAGTGACAAAAGAGGTGGACTGTCCTGATTTTTCTGTTTACTTCCTCACATTCAGTCTTTACTTTTGTGCTACTGTGTGCCTTGAGAGGTTCATCTCTGTGGACTAAATCACTCAAGATACCTGGCTTCCAGTTTCTGTTAGGTTTGTCAGATGGGGCATTTTGGCAAAAGCTCAGAGTGAAGGAGCAGAGACAAGTAAGAGTGTTCATTCCCCATTGCTTCACTGCTTTGCTATGGCTGTAATGTTTTCACTCCTCTAGGGTGACAGCTTCTGAATAGCTTCCCCTTGACATCACTCATCATCGGTGATCAGACATACCTTTTTCTCTTACTGACTTCTCAGGCTAAGGGCAGTAATTCCTGCCTATGGTTGTTGGTGCCTGGGTAGCTCACCAACCTTTGTTGATTTCACTACATTTGTCCATATGCCTGCAAAAAAATTATCCTTTCTTTTAGGTGAATTCTTTTTGAGTGTGGCATGGATTTTCTCTAAAAACTCATCCAGATCCATACTCAACAAGAAATGTCAAATAAAAATATGATGGAACATGTAGAACCATCAGACATTTGATTAAAAACAACAACAGAAAGAAGTGATGAATTCCATTCCAATATGTCATCCCATTAACACTTCTCTACACACATCAGACCAATCAAAATCATCCATAAGAAAAAGAAATGCAAAAAGGCAAAATGGCTGTCTGAGGAGGCCTTACAAATAGCTGAGAAAGAAGAGAAGTGGAAGACAAAGAGGAAAAGGAAAGATATTCCCATCTGAATGCAGAGTTCCAAAGAAGAGCAAGGAGAGATAAGAAAGCCTTCCTCAGTGATCAGTGTGAAGAAATAGAGTAAAACAATAGGATGGGAAAGACTAGAGATTTCTTCAAGAAAATTAGAGATACCAAAGAAACATTTCATGTGAAGATGGGCACAATAAGGACAGAAATGGTAAGGACCTAATGGAAGCAGAAGATAAAAGAAGAGGTGGCAAGAATACACAAGAGAACTATACAAAACAGATCTTAATGACCCAGATAACCATGAGGGTGTGATCTTTCACCTAGAGCCAGATATCCTAGAATGTGAAGCCAATGGGCTTCAGGACACGTCACTACGGACAAAGCTAGTGGAGGTGATGGAATTCCAGCTGAGCTATTTCAAATCCTAAAAGATGGTGTCGTGAAAGTGCTGCACTCAATATGCCAGCAAATGTGGAAAACTCAGCAGTAGCCAAAGGACTGAAAAAGGACAGTTTTCATTCCAAGCCCAAAGAAAGGCATGCCAAAGAATGTTCAAACTACCCCACAATTGCACTCATCACACATGCTATCAAAGTAATGCTCAATATTCTCCAAGTGAGGCTTAAACAGTTCATGAACTGAGAAGTTCCAGATGATCAAGCTGGATTTACAAAAGGCAGAGGAACCAGAGATCAAATTACCAACATCCATTGGATCATCCATTGGAAAAGCAAGGAAAATCCAGAAAGACATCTACTTCTGCTTTATTGACTATGTCAAAGCCTTTTACTGTGTGGATCACAACAAACTGTGGAAAATTCTTCAAGAGATGGGAACACCAGACCACCTGACCTGCTCCTAAGAAACTTGTATGCAGGTCAAGAAGCAACAGTTAGAACTGGACACGAAACAGTAGACTGGTTTCAAATCAGGAAAGGAGTACTTCAAGGCTGTATATTTTCACCCTGCTTATTTAACTCATATGCAGAGTGCATCTTGCAAAATGCTGGGCAGGATGAAGAACAAGCTGGAATCAAGATTGCCAGGAGAAATATAAATAACCTCAGATATGCAACCTTATGGCAGAAAGCAAAGGGGAACTAGATGAAGGTGAAAGAGGAGAGTGAAAAAGCTGGCTTGAAATCCAACATTCAAAAAAAACAAAGGTCACGGCATCTGGTACCATCACTTTATGGCAAATAGATGGGAAAAAAATGGAAACAGTATGAAACTGTTTGGGGGGGCTCCAAAATCACTGCATATGGTGACTGCAGCCATGAAACTAAAAGACACTTGCTCCTTGGAAGAAAAGCTATGACAAACCTAGATAGCATATTAAAAAGCAGAGACATTACTTTAGTGACAAAAGTCCATCTAGTCAAAGCTACAGTTTTTCTACTAGTCATGTATGGATATGAGAGTTGGACCATAAAGAAAGCTGAACACTGAAGAATTGATGCTTTGGAACTGTGGTGTTGGAGAAGACTCTTGAGAGTCCCTTGGACTGCAAGGAGATCCAACCAGTCCATATTAAAGGAAATCACTACTGAATATTAACTGGAAGGACTGATGTTGAAGCTGAAGCTCTAATAGTTTGGCCACCTGATGTGAAGAACTGACTCAATGGAAAAGACCCTGATGCTGGGAAAGATTGAAGGCAGGAGGAGAAGGGAATGAAATGATTGGATGACATCCCCAACTTGATGGGCATACGTTTCAGCAAGCTCCAGGAGTTGGTGGTGGACAGGGAGCCTGGCATGCTGCAGTCCATGGGTTGCAAAGAATCAGACATGACTGAGCAACTGAACTGAACTGAATAAAGGATGCGCTTCTTGTCTTTATATATTTGCCTGATTTATCCCTTTGAACCTAATTTGGCAAGATTCTGAAATTCTTTTGGTCCTCTTTCACTTCTCTTTTCAGAATTTAACTTCTTAAATAGCTCAGTTGGTAAAGAACCTGCCTGCAATGCAGGAGACCCCGTTTCAATTCCTGGGTCAGGAAGATCCCCTGGAGAAGGAATAGGCTACCCACTCCAATACTCTTGGGCTTCCCTTGTGGCTCTGCTGGTAAAGAATCCACCTGCAATGCAGGAGACCTGGGTCTGATCCCTGGGTTGGGAAATCCCCTGGAGAAGGGAAAGGCTACACACTCCAGTATTCTGGCCTGGAGAATTCCACAGACAGTATGGTCCATGGGGTCGCAAAGAGTCGGATAGGACTGAACGACTTTCACTAAAGGTACTGTAAGAGATGGAAAGTGTTGGAGGAGGGCTCTGCGGAAAAAAAAATAGAGGCATCTGTATATAAATCAACTGTTCCACATAATTGCACCACTTTTTAAACATTTCCTTTACCCTGTAAGGAAGCCTAGATTATTCAGAATATGAGAAGATCTCCTTCCAAATGGACATAAGTATTCAAGTTCTCACACTCATTTTTGTTTATTCAAATATTTCCTTCCAAGATTACACATTATACTTTCCCCTTAGCCAATACATTACTTAGCATACGAGCTGATGTGATTTCTACTTCCCCTCAGAAATGTGTATATCCAGATCTTATGTCTAATTTTTATCCATGCTCTGTCCATAGCTGATAAATGAAAGACTTCCCTTAAGACCACCTTTAAAGCATTGGGGTAAGAGGTTAAATTGTAAATCTTCTTTCTTGAATTCTTTTTGTAAGCTTTTTCAGTCAGTTCAGTCACTCAGTTGTGTCCGACTCTTTGCGACCCCATGACTTGCAGCATGCCAGGCCTCCCTGTCCATCACCAACCCCCGGAGTTTACCCAAACCCATGTCCATCAAGTCGGTGATGCCATCCAGCCATCTCATCCACTGTCATCCCCTTCTCCTCCTGCCCCCAATCCTTCCCAGCATTAGGGTCTTTTCCAATGAGTCAACTCTTCGCATCAGGTGGCCAAAGTATTAGAGTTTCAGCTTCAAACATCAGTCCTTCCTATGAAAACCCAGGACTGATCTCCTTTAAGATGGACTGGTTGGATCTCCTTGCAGTCCAAGAGTCTTCTCCAACATCACAGTTCAAAGGCATCAATTCTTCGGTGCTCAGCTTTCTTTATAGTCCAACTCTCACATCCACACATGACTACTGGAAAAACCATAGCCTTGACTAGACAGACCTTTGTTGGCAAAGTAATGTCTCTGCTTTTTAATATGCTATCTAGGTTGGTCATAACTTTCCTTCCAAGGAGTAAGCATCTTTTAATTTCATGGCTGCAATCACCATCTGCATGATTTTAGAGCCCAAAAACATAAAGTCTGACACTGTTTCCACTGTTTCCCCATCCATTTCCCATGAAGTGATGGGACCAGATGTCATGATTTTAGTTTTCTGAATGTTGAGCTTTAAGCCAACTTTTTCACTCTCCTTTCTCACTTTCATCAAGAGGCTTTTTAGTTCCTCTTCACTTTCTGCCATAAGGGTGGTGTCATCTTCATATCTGATGTTATTGATATTTCTCCCAGAAATCTTGATTCCAGCTTGTGCTTCATCCAGCCTAGCATTTCTCATGATCTACTCTGCATATAAGTTAAATAAGCAGGGTGACAATACACAGACTTGACGTCCTCCTTTTCCTATTTGGAACTAGTCTGTTGTTCCATGACCAGTTCCAACTGTTACTTCCTGACCTGCATACAGGTTTCTCAAGGGGCAGGTCAGGTGGTCTGGTATTCCAATCTCTTTCAGAATTTTCCACAGTTTATTGCGATCCACATAGTCAAAGGCTTTGGCATAGTCAGTGAAGCAGAAATAGATGTTTTTCTGGAACTCTCTTGCTTTTTTGATGATCCAGTGGACGCTGGCAATTTGATTTCTGGTTCCTCTGCCTTTTCTAAAACCAGCTTGAACATCTGGAAGTTCACGGTTCACTTATTGATGAAGCCTGGCTTGGAGAATTTTGAGCATTACTTTACAAGCATGTGAGATGAGTGCAATTGTGCAGTAGTTTGAGTATTCTTTGGCATTGCCTTTCTTTGCGATTGGAATGAAAACTGACCTTTTCCAGTCCTGTGGCCACTGTTGAGTTTTCCATATTTGATGGCATATTGAGTGCAGCACTTTCACAGTGTCATCTTTCAAGATTTGAAATAGCTCAACTGGAATTCCATCACCTCCACTAGCTTTGTTCATAATGATGCTTCCTAAGGCCCACTTGACTTCACATTCCAGGATGTCTGGCTCTAGGTGAGTGATCACACCATCATGATTATCTGGGTCATGAAGATCTTTTTTGTACAGTTCTTATGTGTATTCTTGCCACCTCTTCTTAATATCTTCTGCTTCTGTTATGTCTCTACCATTTCTGTCCTTTATTGAGCCCATCTTTGCATGAAATGTTCCCTTGGTATCTCTAATTTTCTTGAAGAGATGTCTAGTCTTTCTCATTCTATTGTTTTACTCTATTTCTTTGCATTGATCACTGAGGAAGGCTTTCTTATCTCTCCTTGCTATTCTTTGGAACTCTGCATTCAGATGGGAGTATCTTTCCTTTTCTCCTTTGCTTTTCGCTTCCCGTCTTTTCTCAGCTATTTGTAAGGCCTCCTCAGACAGCCATTTTGCTTCTTTGCATTTCTGTTTCTTGGGGATGATCTTCAATCCTGTCTTCTGTACAATGTCATGAACCTCTGTCCATAGTTCATCAGACACTCTGTCTATCAGATCTAGTCCCTTAAATCTATTTGTCACTTCCACTATATAATCATAAGGGATTTGATTTAGGTCATACCCGAATGGTCTAGTGGTTTTCTCTACTTTCTTCAATTTCAGTCTGAATTTGGCAATAAGGAGTTCATGATCTGAGCCACAGTCAGCTCCCCGTCTTGTTTTTGCTGACTGTATAGAGCTTCTCCATCTTTGGCCGCAAAGAATATAATCAATCTGATTTCGGTGTTGACCATATGGTGACGTCCATGTGTAGAGTCTTCTCTTGTGTTGTTGGAAGAGAGTGTTTGCTATGACCAGTGCATTCTCTTGGCAGAACTCTACAGGTATTTTTCAATATATTCTCAATCTGCCATCTAGATACAAATGTTCTAATTGCTACTTATATTCTAATAAATTTTCAATAAAGTGAAAAGTCCTTAATTAGGAAATGGGAATCCTATAATAATGAGGACTCATAAACTGTTCAACTTCTCAGTTTTCTTCACTTGCTTATGTATGCAGTTCACGTTTATGGCAGAGTATATCTATCTAGAGGAAAAGTACTGGCTTAAAATAAGATTTGGATGAATGAATAAAGAAGACGTGGTGTGTCTATATATGTGTGTGCGTGTATGTGTATATGTATACACACACAATGAAATATTACTCAGCCATAAAAAGATGAAATTTTGCCATTTTCAGCAACATGGATGGACTTGGAAGGTATAATACTAAGTGAAATAAGTCAGACATAGAAAGACAAATACTATATGATATCATTTATGTGTGTAGTCTCAAAAATACAACAAATTGTGAATATGAAAGTGGTAGTTGCTCAGTCCAGTTCTACTCTTTGCAATCCCATTGTCTGTCCATGGAATATTCCATGCACAAATACTGGCGTGGGTTGCCATTTCCTCCTTCAGGGGATCTTCCTGACCCAGGGATCACCCTTATCTACTTCAGATCTGTAACACTGATAGCCTGTTTTTGGTTGATAGAGCATTTCTTACATTCATGACATTAATCCTAAAATATTTAAATTCTGACGTGGCTACACTAAACACTCAGCCATAAAACCTGAAGGTAGATATTAACAACAGGCAAATCAAAGGATAGTCTATCAGCGTTGTTCACATTGTCCAAATAGGTTCAAACAATTCTATGCTGCAGAAGACAACCTCACCTTACAACACTTAATATCTGGTAAAAGTCTAGAGCTGCAGTCCTCCTGCTCTGTGGAATCTCACAAGTGGCAAATGCATTACAGCTTTCCAGTGAGCACACTCCCTTGAGTTGCCTTAATCCTAACTATCCTTCAAAACCCGACTCACAGCTTTTTCTCTCATGAATTCATCTCTGACTGCTGCTGCTGCTGCTGCTAAGTTGCTTCAGTCGTGTCCGACTCCGTGTGACCCCATAGACGGCAGCCCACCAAGCTCCGCCGTCCCTGGGATTCTCCAGGCAAGAACACTGGAGTGGGTTGCCATTTCCCTCTCCAGTGCATGAAAGGGAAAAGTGAAAATGAAGTCGCTCAGTCGTGTCCGACTCTTAGTGACCCCATGGACTGTAGCCTACCAGGCTCCTCCATCCATGGGATTTTCCAGGCAAGAGTACTGGAGTGGGGTGCCATTGCCTTCTCCCATCTCTGACTAGTACACAGCAATCATCTTGTCCTTTTCTTAATGCCCAATTTTTCTTCTGCTTCATTCATTTAGTATGCCAACCCTATAGAGTTCCCACCATTTTTGTACATTTTGACATCAGTGTACCTTTCATCATAAGCTTCTGAAGGGTAGTCAGATATGGCTGACATGATGATGTGTGCATTGTGTGGTGAAGAACTGATGGATAGCTATTTGCCTCTCTTACCTTTCTATTTGTTGTTAGTAGCATCTGCTACTCCAGATTTTCTTGGACAATAGGTTATTTTCCCCAAAATATTGTTATAAAGTTAATACTCATTTATTTATGTATAACTTTAGTACAGAGTGGTGGCTGAGACGGTAGAGCGTCTGCCTACAATGCAGGAGACCCGTATTTGATCCCCAGGTCGGGAAGATCCTCTGGAGAAGGAAATGTCAACCGACTCCTGTACTCTTGCCTGGAAAATCCCATGAACGGAGGAGCATGGAAGGCTACAGTCCTTGGGGTCGCAAAGAGTTGGACACGACTGAGTGACTTCACTTTCACTTTCACTTAGTACAGTGTATGGCTTTAAGCTTTTCTGTAATTTACCACTTCTTTGCCAGTTATAAATCTTATTTTTCTTTTTTGCTTTATATTTCACAAGGTATCTTAAAAAAACTCGTTCTTTCTCCTATTTTACCCTTTACAGTTGACCCCAACTCTTGGTCATAGCAAAATGACTTTTAGTTCCTGTTTTTACTTCTGAATATATGAAACACAAAATTTTACTAAAGAATGCCTAATTCTACTTCCTAATATTTCTATGTAATTCTTTTTTATTGGATTATGAGTTCTAACTTTAAGAACTGGGTCATCTACCCTTTCTACTCATACACTATGTGCTTAAATATACAGGTGAATTGAAAGTACTTTTCATAATTACATAGGAACCCTTCAGTCATATCAAATGGGACATAGAATAGTTCCAAAGAAAACAGCTCTGGGTTGATTTTCAGCAGGGATCGATTCTGGAGATACTATGTTTACTAAAATCTGTCCCAGTGGTGAACAGCTCATTAGTCTATTCCTTTTCTGTCTTTATCTCCTTCAGCTTTTTCATTCTCTATTAGTTCTTTCTTGTCATTAGGTAGTCAACATAAAGTGGATATTTCTATGGCTGAAGTCTCTGCTTTAGGGCTCATAAAGTTGTCACTCAAATAATTTAAGGATTACTTGGAAGCTCTTTGCCTATAAGATATAGCTTGATAATTGCAGTCATGTAAGACAGCTAAATGCTGAGAGTACCAATAAAGTTGATCTCAAATCTATTATTTCATTTCCTTCTAATCATATGCATCAGGATTGTCCAAAGATTATTCACATTTTATTTATGTATTGCCCTTTAATTATAGTGATATTTCATCTCCCATATTTCTTTTTGCCATCGATACTAATAACTATTTGTTAATTGTTCTTTCTAAAACTGTAGTTAGATACTACATGAAAAAAAAAAAAGAAGCACATGTAATGGTTCCATTTTAATATTAGTTGGAAAAAGGACACTCCCTGTTTTCATCACTGATTCACTCTGGCATGAGTCATTTATCATATTTTTTTTCCATCTTCTCTCTTCCGAATTCTTACACTCATCTTTCATGCTCCATGTTTTCAGCCTTCATTGCCCCATAATATTTCCTTTTCCTGTAAAATTTGTTATAAAATAAGCACAACCCAAGATGCTATGTTACCCTACCAGAGGCATTTGCTACATTTGTCTCCTTCACACTGAAATTAGTTAAGACAAAGAATATATATACAGTAAAAAGAAGTGTGACACTCTGAGACAGAAGCAGAAGAAAATCTTTTGTTCTGAGAGATTATTTTAGATCTTTGAGTCATATTGAAAGAAGCAGCACCCAGTCACAATAGGATTTGAGGAAGAGTGCTTGGATGCAAGAAATCCATGAGAAGGAAGTTCACGCCTCCAGAAAAAAAGGCTCCCACAGAATCTGCTTCCTAGACTCAATCAGAGGAACTAAAGAAACTGTCCCTTTAACCTGCAAAGAAAGCCTGGAATGCCCAGCAAAAAAAGATTACTTACTGTGTCTCAAAATACTGGCTTCTGGCTTGCCGTCAAAAATGTTATAACCATGTTGTTTGTGATTTTAATTAGTTTTCCAAACATATGACAAACTAAATTGAATAAATCAAACTGACCTTTAAATTTCTAGAATTATAGCCTATTTAAATGTCCATAATGCTGCAATAATAACCTGAGTTAATAACCATTTCACTTTCCTCCCTGAGAGCCTCTCTGGGTGATACACAATGTTATTAATTTTGGCGTGATTACCAATTATTCCCATAGTTCAGGTTTAATACAGTATTGATGTTGTTATTAATATGGATTTGTCAGTAAAAATACAAAACTGAGTCAGTCCCAGCTAATGTCAGTTTTAAAGGTTAAAAATAAAAAATAAAAAAACCCAGCTTGTATTGAGGAAAGTCGGAAAACCCATAAGACTAGAATTTCATTATAAGGATACTTGGCTTGGTATGAGAAAGGATTCAGAATGAATAAAATAGCAAAAAGGTATTGTAAATCTGTCTGTTAGCAACTTAAGTTTCTTTTTTAAAGCCTATATTGCTCATTTCTGTATTTTTCAGTTTCTCAGAGGACATATTAAATCATGTGACAATTCTACAAGGATTGTCTAAAAGTAAATTTAGAAGGTTAATCATCAGAGTTAAGTGAAGAGTATAATAGTTTTACTTACAGTACACTATTTTGTGAAGTATGTGGAGCAAACTGGATATAAATGCATGACTTGGAGTGAAAGCAAGAAGATTATGATATATAAAATCTTGTATGGTAAGGCAGTCTAGCACAGTGGTGAAGAGTTCTAGCTGAACCAGGTGACTTTAGTTTGATCTTTGGCCTTGTTTGTGCCAGTTTTACTGATTACTAAGTGTCTTAGTAAGACATATTGTCTAAAATATTACATTAAAAATGTTACTTATCTCAGAAAGTTTTCAATAAGTAAATGAGATAATGCATGAAAAGAGTTTAATAATACATGGCTCATGGTAAATGTTCAAAACATGTAAGTTTCTGTTAACAGGCTATCACGATGTGCAAAAGCAAACATCACTTTAATCATTTTATTTTCATACTTGGAGAAATAAAGTAATTTCCATAAGGACTCACAGTTATTAAAAATTTGTGATGGGATTAAAACCATGTCATTTCCAATTACTAAGTCAGTTACCATACTGTCCCCCATCTGCTTTGATTGTTTTCCAAGGTATGAGCCCAGGTAAAATGTATATGGAGTTTGATTTTTTCACATAAAAATTAAATCTCTCAGATTTATGCTTTTAATAATTGAAAACAACTCATAGAATAGAGCAATTAGAAAAGCTGGACAAATTTTTTTTTCTGCTTTAGGATATTATACAGTTATAATGAAGTGGACATTTACAGGTCAAATATTGGGAGAATAATTCAGAAAAATTAGAACAGCATATGACCCTGCTTTTCCCTTATAAAGTTCTACTGATGTTAAAAGAGGCAACTGAGAAGCTGCCCAATACTATTCTTTCTACTTTAGTATGTATTGGAATTTTTTATGTTACATAAGTGAAAGTGATGGCCGCTCAGCTGTGCCCAAATCTTTGGACTGTAGCCCACTAGGCTCCTCTGTCCATGGAATTCTCTAGGCAAGAATACCGGAGTGGGTTGCCATTTCCTTCTCCAGGGGATCTTCCCGACTTGGGGATCAAATCTGGTTCTCCTGCATTGCAGGCAAATTCTTACCATCTGAGCCACCCGGGAAACTTAAGTTATATAAGGTAAAAACAAATAGGAAAGCAAACAAAAAAGCTTGCCATAAATGTCACCTAACTTGCCTTTTCAACACCGGCTCCTACTGTTCATTGTAGCCCACCCATTCCAATATTCTTGCCTGGAAAATCCCATGGACAGAGGAGCTTGCTGGGCTACAGTCCAAGGGGTCACAAAGAGTCAGACACGACTTAGCGACTAAACCACAGTTCCTGAATACTAATGAGATTTATTTTCTCATCCAGAAGAAAGCCCAGTGGTCGATGGTTGCCATATGGATGTCAAAGTTGGGAATCAGGATTTCTGCTGCTCCCTAGCCCTTTCATGGTCACGAGATGAATGCAGCATTGTAGGCATCATTTCCTCTCAAGACCTCATAAAAGTCAAGAATTGGGCATGTCTGTCACCTTCTATGTCTCTCCCTCAGCAAAGAGAAAAATCTTTCTAAGGACTTCCTCCAGCCTAGGGAAGTCTTTTTATATCTCTGGCCAGAACTCAGTAACCTGTCTACCCATAAATGAACTGATGGCCCATCTTCTCAGAAATTCAATAGTATTTACTAAGTACCTGAACAAAACTGGGGTATTGTTAGCAATGGAAGGGGGATGCTCTATGTATGAACTGACAACAGTATTCATGCAGTAGGTTTAGGCACTTCCCTTTCCAGTTAGGCTTTGCTGGTGCTCAGTGGTTCAGTGGTTCAGCTTAGAACTTCCTGGTGATAAGGGTGTCTGATACAATGATTGGCCAGCATTGAAGACAATTTGGGGCCATGAGCCCTGCCGAAATTCACACTTCACAATCAACCATCCGCTTTACTTAGCCTGTCTACAAATAGGGACAAATCTGTCCTCCTTCTTTAAATATTTTCTCAGACTTCGCTTCTTTGATCCACCTTTCCAAGACTTACTGTCTCTCTAATAAACCCATCCCTTATCTCTGTTTCCTTGGTTAGCTCACATTTTTCAGGGCTAAGTTTGACCACTTGGGCTTCCCTGGTGCCTTAGCAGTAAAGAATCTGACTGCAATGAAGGAGCCACAGGAGACTCAGGTTCGATCACTGGGTTGGGAAGATCCCCTGGAGAAGGGCATGGCAACCCACTCCAATAGTCTTGCCTGCAAATGCTATGAACAGAGGAGCCTGACTGGCTACAGTCCACGGGGTTGCAAACAGTCAGACACGACTGAAGTGACTAGCACACACACATAAGTCTGACCACTTACCATCACTCCTAGCAGGCAGAGACTTGTCTGTTCTGTCAGGGACTGTAGCCCTTTCTTAGGCTCTCTAAATAACTAATAAAAATGACTCAAGTCAACCTACTGTTCAGCAGATAATAAGCTGATCTTTCTTCTGTACACGAATTCCAGAAACCACCGCTCACCCATATTCAGGGATATATTTCAGTCACCTAAAATCTTTGGGAAAATATTTTAATATTTTTCATTATATATATGTATATATATGGGGGAAAAATATGTAAAAACAATTTTCTTCCCTCTCTTCACTCTTTCCCAAAGCCCAACATCCTATAGATTAGAGACTGGTTTTTCTACTCCCAGTATTTTTTTTTTAAATGTGTCCTAACTTCAGCTTAATAATTTTGAACACAATATAAAGTATAAAAGAAACATTGCATTGCACCCACCCTTCCCTATTTAATGCCTAAATACAGAGTTGAATGTACCTCATTCTGCTGCTCGTAAAACTCCTAACAATGAAACGTGTTTTCACACCTCACTTTGAGAGGGTGACCCATACTTAAGACTCACCAACTGCTCCCTCTCCTATTCAGCTGAGTCAAACATGTGACTAATCACTTTAAGGTAGAAGTAGTTTGCATTCTGCCGATGAGACCCACAGGCTTGGAGTCTGCCTGCAGTTGTCTCTCTTTGGTTTTGTCATTCATAAGTTGTACCCAGTGTTACCCAAGGGTCCAAGTGTACTCAGAAGGGCATTCTGTATGGAAGGACAATCAGTACTATGTAATACAGGGTAACTTAAGTAGCACTGGAAATTATGTCCTGATCAAAGTCAGTAGCTCTGAAAGCCCCATTGCTACTGCCACGTTGGGCTAGTTAATACAGATAATCTATGCACTAGGTAGATTACTCATATTAATCTTCCTAAAATCCAATAGCATCAAATATCTGTTCAGAAACACTTTCCGGATTCCCCTTACTAAAACTTTCAAAAAAGTTATATGATTTAGCCCAGTAAGTATCTTACTATTTTTTTTTAATGGAACCAGGTATAAACATATGGTTAAAATGAAGTAGTTAAACCAATTACGAATATAAATGAAACTTAATAGCTTTAAAATGACTAGCAGAAAATGTGAGTTTTCAACAAACTGATATACCCTCAAGGCTCTCATCAATACTTTTTATTTTTCCTTGATATTTGTCTTTTTTAATCAACTATCTTGAAATTACACAATTTCAAGAATAATGTGCAGATACTTAAATTAGGAAGATTATTCTGTCTTTTCTTTGGAGAGTATTAGAAATACTGTCTTCCTCATACAAGCAGGGGTTCAGGAATAATCTGAAGATTCCAAGAACCTTTTAAGGCCTTTCCAATTTCAGTAGCTTAAACAATAGGAAAAAAATTGAATTGTGCAAATCCAATAGCTGTCATTGGCTGGTATCTCTATTTCTCCAATTTCCATGTGAATAAAGAAAGAACTCATGATACAAATAAAAATAGCTGATTTTGAAAATAGCATCATATAATAAGTTGGAAACATATCCCAATACTTTTGTTCAGACTTGCTTTACACTCCTGGATATTTTAATCTAAAACTCACATCATGTATTTCTTCTTCCTCTAAAATAACCTCGTTTCTTTATATATCAGAATTTCTTTCCCCCATTAGTAAAAATAAAATCATGTAGGTGCAATTTTGTTTTCTTTATACTTTAGGGACTAAATTTAACTAATTAACATTTTAATAACATTCCACCATTTGTTCCTGCAGAATTAGGGGACTTGCTCCAGATAGATCAAGATATACTTTGAACCATCTGGAATTCAAGCAGCTTTGATTTTAAATAAGTACTTGTTTTCCTATATGCTTGTGGACATTTGGGGGTGATTAATGTACAGACCATAAGGTAAACCATAGAAAGAATAGAAATGTATTTATTTTTTATGTACTTTTCACACTCAGAAGATTCTGATTGTTTCCCTAAATGGGATTTAAATATTGGTGAGGATCCTGGCAGAACAAGGACTCAAGGTAATACTGTGAAACCTCACTGTTTCCAAATGAGTTGAGAGAATGCAGTTTCTGTAGAAAAGCTTATGATTACAAGATTGTCAAGAACAAATGTTTTCATTTCTTTTAAAAATGCATGTGTCAACCTACAAAGTTAAAGCACTGTTGCTGATAGAAATATTATTAAACTGAGTTTCATGAACAACTACAGACTAGTGCTGTGGACACAGAGAACCAGTCTGTGGGAGACAAACTTTCTGGGTAGGAAAATGAAAGGCAAAATTAGGGTGAGATCGGGACAGATATAGAAAGTCTTGTGTGTGATGTTGGGCTTGAGGACCTATATACAGATTGAATACATGATCCAGATGGCTCCATCTGAAATAAGCCCCAAGTCAGTTTAGACCACCAAGATTAATTCCTTATCATGGGAGACAACACTGAGGTTCCTTGGTAGTTGTGAGCATACGGTGAGAAAATAAATTGAGAAAAACGAAACAATATTAGATAGTTTTTGGAGACGTGACACTAGAGAAATTATGTAGTCTGCAATGGCCCAAGTTCTAGGACTCCCACATGGTGTTTGGTGCCATCCCTACAGCAACGGGTCCTCTAAAATAGAATTTCCAAATCATGGGAACTAACTCCTTAATGCCAGGTGGAGCTTTGTGAATGTACACGTCCTCCAGCTCTGTTCATGACCCACTTGACATAATTCTTCCGAAAGCCCACCTTTAGCATAAATCTCTGCAGAATTTGTTCCACATTTTTCTTTTTCCTGTAACCTCCCAAATTTTCTTACCTTTCTTCTCCCCTTTAATCTTCATTCCTCTTAATGTTTTATTTTGTACTCTGTCAAGATGCAAATGTCCTCATTGTCTATATTTGTAAATGGAATACAACAATTGTATTGATATCGCAGCCACTGCTCACTGTTTGGTATCAAATGCAATGGAGGGAGAGTGTGTGGAGAAACATTTTCACCTCCTTGCCTTTCATCCTCAACATGTTTTCATAGATTCTGACACAAAAGCTGACTCCATTGACCCCTGACTAGGCAAATCAACTAGGCATTCAATGGTAGACACAAGATTGTTTTTGGCTGGCTCTCCTAAGTTCTTTTAGAGATGCAGAAAAGCAAGATTTAGCTAACTTAGCAACTAACTTGAACAGAGATCTTCACTTAGAATCACATTTCACACATGGTTCAAGACCTAACCTCACAAACTCTTTACTAAAGAGCACACTGACTCTCCCTCTGTTACTGCCCTCTCAACAACCGTGTCTTACCTCAGTAAACTGTGGACCAAACAAAAGTCTTTTATTACCCTCCCTTTTATTATGGAAATATTCAGTCCACCAACTTAGGTCAGCTACTCAACTTAATTGCCTTAAGAAATGTTAATGGTAAGCATTGGCCCCATTTTTGTTCAACAACATTTCAGAACTTTCAAAATATTTTTTCTCATTTGATCAACAGTATGAAGTATGGCAGGGTAGATTTTATGACTTCTGTAAACAGTTGATTCAAGCACAAAGAAATAAACTGAATTTTCAAAATGATTCAACAAGTACAGCTGAGTCTAGTCTACATCCCGAGTCTCTGCTGCCTAATCCCATGGTGTGTGTGCTTAGTTGCTCAGTCATGTCCCACTGTTTGCCACCCTATGGACAGTAGCCCACCAGACTTCTCTGTTCATGGGGGTTCTCCAGGTGGGAATACTGGAGTGGGTTGCCATGCCCTCCTCCAGGGAATCTTCCCAATCCAGGGATCGAACCCAGGTCTCCCACTTTGTAGGCAGATTCTTTACCATCTGAGCCATCAGGGAAGCCCCAGTATGTTGTACCTTTTCCCTATTACTATACTGTTATCTTAATCTTGTGTGGCATTTGTAGTCACTTTATTTTCTACACTAAATATCAGAATATTTAACTAATCTCAGTTACTTAATAAGCATTTTTTTTTCTTGAGGAAGCCAAACCATGCCTTTCAAACTCACTTGCTGATGACTAGAAGAATTTTACTGTAGAGCAAGAGATAGAAAGAAAGTTTCTCAGTAAGAATACAATTCTTTATTTCCATTTTGGAAGATTGAGTTCATTATAGATTCCATACACTTAAAACTTTTTAAGATTATAAAATATCTTCCCCTGGAAGGAAGGGGAGTAATAGGAGTGGGTATGAAGTTCCCCAGTTTAAGCAAGGACTCAAAGAGTATCCAGTATCAGGAGAGAAGGGAAAGGTTGTGAGGGATAGATTATTCATTGACTTCTGGACATGCCAATCACCTGAGCTCTGAAAATAAATACAAATCTAAGAATGCTCAGAAAGCAATCATGTTGCTACTAGAAGATAGAGAGAAAAGACAGATATAACTCTCTGAAACATGAAATATTGAATATCATGTGCTAAATCTTGTAGGAGCCTAACTAAGAGGCAGCACACGTCTTCTGAGATGGCATTTCCCAGCTGTGGGGCCTTGAGGCCAATGAAGAGTAAGCCTCAGGATAAGAGATGAGAAAGACCAGTGTCTCCCAAGTTGGGACTTCCCAAAAGTATGCCCCAGAGACCAGAGTTGCAAGATATGCTTCTTCCTAAAAGATTTCTAGGTCAAATAATTGGTAAATTAGAGATACCAAGGGAACATTTCATGCAAAGATGGGCTCGATAAAGGACAGAAATGGTATGGACCTAACAGAAGCAGAAGATATTAAGAAGAGGTGGAAAGAATATGCAGAAGAACTGCACAAAAAAGATCTTCATGTCCCAGATAATCATGATGGTGTGATCACTCACCTAGAGCCACACATCCTGGGATGTGAAGACAAGTGGGCCTTAGGAAGCATCACTACGAACAAAGCTAGTGGAGGTGATGGACTTCCAGTTGAGCTATTTCAAATCCTAAAAGATGATGCTGTGAAAGTGCTGCACTCAATATGCCAGCAAATTTGGAAAACTCAGCAGTGGCCACAGGACAGGAAAATGTCAGTTTTCCTTCCCAATGCCAAAGAAAGGCAATGCCAAAGAATGTTCAAACTACCACATAATTCCACTCATCTCACATGCTAGTAAAGCAATGCTCAAAACTCTCCAAGCCAGGCTTCAGTAATACGTGAACCATGAACTTCCAGATGTTCATGCTGGTTTTAGAAAAAGCAGAGGAACCAGAGATCAAATTGCCAACATCCGATGGATCATTGAAAAAGCAAGAGAGTTCCAGAAAAACATCAACCTCTGCTGTATTGACTACATCAAAGCCTTTGACTGTGTGGATCACAATAAACTGTGGAAAATTCTGAAAGAGATGGGCATACCAGACCACCTGACCTGCCTCTTGAGAAACCTGTATGCAGGTCAGGAAGCAACAGTCAGAACTGGACATGAAACAACAGACTGGTTCCAAATAGGAAAAGGAGTATGTCAAGGCTGTATATTGTCACCCTGCTTATTTAACTTATACGTAGAGTACATCATGAGAAACGCTGGGCTGGAGGAAGCACAACCTGGAATCAAGATTGCCAGGAGAAATAACAACCTCAGATATGCAGATGACACCACCCTTATGGCAGAAAGTGAAGAGGGACTAAAAGGCCTCTTGATGAAAGTGAAAGAGTAGAGTGAAAAAGTTGGCTTAAAGCTCAACATTCAGAAAACTAAGATCATGGCATCTGGTCCCATCACTTCATGGGAAATAGATGGGGAAACAGTGGAAACAGTGTCAGACCTTATTTTGGGGGCTCCAAAATCACTGCAAATGTTGATTGCAGCCATGAAATTAAAAAATGCTTACTCCTTGAAAAGAAAGTTATGACCAACTTAAATAGCATATTAAAAAGCAGAGTCATTACTTTGCCAACAAAGGTCCGTCTAGTCAAGGCTATGGTTTTTCCAGTAGTCATGTGTGGATGTGAGAGTTGGTCTGTGAAGAAAGCTGAGAGCCAAAGAATTGATGCTTTTGAACTGTGGTGATGGAGAAGACTCTTAAGAGTCCCTTGGACTGCAAGGAGATCCAACCAGTCCATCCTAATGGAGATCAGTCCTGGGTGTTGATTGGAAGGACTGATGTTGAAGCTGAAACTTCAATACTTTGGCCACCTCATGCGAAGAGTTGACTCATTGGAAAAGACCCTAATGCTGGGAAGGATTGGGGGCAAGAGAAGGGGATGACAGAGGGTGAGATGGCTGGATGGCATCACTGACTCTATGGACATGAGTTTGGGAAACTCCAGGAGTTGGTGATGGACAGGGAGGCCTGGCATGCTGCAATTCATAGGGTCACAAAGAGTTGGACATGACTGAGTGACTGAACTGAACTGAACTGAAAAGATTTCTAGGTCAAATAATTGGTAAGTATCAAGTGCTGTAGCTCCTTCCTAAAGATTCAAAGGGGCTTCCCTAGTGGCTCAGACGGTTGAATCTGCCTGCAGTGTGGGAGACCTGGGTTTGATCCCTGGGTTGGGAAGATTTCCCTGGAGAAGGAAATGGCAACCCACTCCAGTATTCTTGCCTGGAAAATCCTATGGACAGAGGAGCCTGGCATGCTGTAGTCCATGGGGTCACAAAGAGTTTTATATGACTGAGCGACTAACACTTTCACTTTCAAAGATTCAAAATGCAAACCAATATAATAACTAAAGTCCTGTTGAAAAAGGTAAAAAAAAAATCTCAAATATCTTTAACTATTTTTAATTGTGAAAAGTTTCAAATATATGTGATCATAAAACAAACATCCATATACCCACCGCTCAACTTAAATACAGATAAACATTTTGTCTTATTGCTTAGCATTTGAAAAGAAAAGTTCTAGATGCAACTGAATTCTCAAGCCATTCTCTCCCTCCATTTTTAGATTTAATGACTACAGTGAGCTGTTGATCACCTCCTTCATGTTTTATCTTTGGTTAAGTCAGCATTTCGCAAACATGTTTACTCACAGAAACTTCTTCTTATGCAACACCTATTAACAGGCTGTGGAAGTTCTGAAGTGAGTATATAATTTTGGAACACTGATTTAGGATTCCCATATGTTTTAAAAAACAAGATGGTGAATATGCTTCAGGCTAAGAGAAATGGGTCAGGAAAGAAAGAAGTGAGTTTGGGGACAGAATGAAAAACAATTTTTGGAGAAATAAAAGCTGCAAAGGGAGGTCTCTAGAAACTAGGAATGGCTTCTGTGAGCCAGCTATGAAACTGTCTTCCTTTCCCAGTAGATCTGCCTATGGTAGGACCCAAGAAGGCTTCTCTGGGTCTAAATTAGATACTCCAGGGTTCACTCTGAGAAAAGCGGAGAGGCAGCTTCTGTGAGAGAGATAAACAGACTGCAGATTCGCAGATCTAGCAGCAATCCTGATGCAAGTTGAAGCGCCAGGTAAAATCTATGTAACTTGATCTGGTCTCTTACGTGGTAGGGTTCCTGTGAGAGACTTGGTTCTCTTGTCATCTTCCCCTAAAAGACCCCCAGAACTCTATGCCTTCCCACACTGAGTTTCCCTTCCATCTTTCTTAGCCCCCAACAATTTTAATTGAAGTTATCATATCACCCACACAGCAGACACAGTGAAATAGCCATTTCATGCATTCATCTGAACTGAGCCTGTGTGCAGTTCTTAAAATTCTATAGAAACTGAGTAAATATATTTCATCCCATTTAACTGATAATAAGGAATAGCTAACTGCTTTGAGGATTTCCTTGGTGGCTCAGTGGTAAAGAATCTTCAATGCAAGAGAGATAAAAATGCAGGAGACACCAGAAATGTGGGTTGAATCCCTGGGTCAGGAATATCCCCTGGAGGAGCAAATGTCAACTCCCTCTAGTATTCTTGCCAGGAAAATCCCATAGACAGAGGAACCTGGCAGGCTATGTCTGTGGGGTTGCAAAGAGTTGGACACAACTGAGCATGCACACAATTGTTTTGAGCATATGAGGAACTCCTTGAATGTTATAATTTATCCAATTTGTGTCCCCTGTGAATGTGCTAGAAGGAGCTGCTATTTAGCAGTTCATGGGTCTGCAATCCAGCACTCACTAGCTAATTCACTTTAGTAGATGTACCCACCTTCTCTGAATAGATATAACAGCATCTTCCCTGGGTTGTGAACAGGGTTAAATGAGCTAATGTATATGATACACTTATCTCAGCCCTTAGCAAGTGGCAGATCCACAAAACAAGAGCTATTTTTCTTTCTGTTATCATTATAAATAACTGTAAACTCAAACCAAACAAAAAGGGAGAGCAGGGATGAATGTTTTGAAGGTTGGGAGGTGCTGTGGAAATCTGCCTGACATCTCTCCAAGCAGAAGAGACAGAGGAGAGTACACAATAGAAGAGAGGTTAGCTGAACAAATATTTGTGACCTAATGGGGTCAGGAAAGGGAAGGGTTGAATTAATATTTAATTAACATTTCTCCAGCCTGGGAAAGGGATATAAGCCTGTGGTTGATTCAACACATAACATCAAGGTGTTATTAGATACTGCCAAGAGTCCTTTTGTCCCAAATCTCTCTGCTGTCTAGAAATTTGAGTGGAGAAGGAACACAAGGCATAAGGATGTTTCTGCCCAGTCTCTTGCCCCATCCTTCCACCTGCAATCTTATAGGCGAAGTGTGCCGCTGCTTAACACTGACTTACAAGGAAAGCCCTAATCACTTTCCATATAGGAGAGGAAGGAAGCAAGAGGAAAGGGAGGAGGGTCTTGCACAGTTGATGAAGGTAGACAACAGGCTGGTTCAGGTGTCCTGGCAGCTCAGGGCTCAAGCAGAACTCAGGTGACCCAGCAGTCAGCAGTGATACTTACTATGCTTCCTCCACACGTGCCTTTGCACTGCTCTGCATCTTCTGGGTGGTGCTTGTTCACGACTTCTCTCTCTATTCTCACCTCTCTATCCAAGCCCTTCCTACCCCATGCGACATGGTTCAAATCTCCTCTCTTCTATGAATTCCTCACTGAGCCCCTCAGTCCATAATCTTCTGGAGATAATACTTACTGTAGAGACTGCAGTTGAGCACTTAATATCTCTTTTGCACTGGAATTTTATGATCAGGTTTACCTACATCTCCTCCAGTAAGACTATAAGCTCCCGGAGGGCAGAAACCATGACTTCTGCATTTCCTTAAGCAGCTAACACAGATGAGAGCACAGGAAAAGTAATTAATAAATGCCTGTGAAAGGGAATGTTTTGAAACCTAAACTTAAAAAGAGTGCCTAGAATATTCTCTAGGGATATAAAGAGCTTTAGAAAACTCCAAGTCCAAATGCATTCACCCTTGCAAATACATTTAGAAAGGGCTTCCAGTATCGACCCCAGAGAGCCTCCGAAGGTATCTGTCATGTGAGCTTGAATTGCAGCATTGTCATTATTCATATGGAAAATAGAATCACTTATGAGATCATGGCTCATTGTCAGTTCTCTATATATTTGCATTTATTGTGACAGATGCTGTCGAATCTCATCCTAGCTCTATTATTCTACAGAAATAGATTGGCCCTCTTATACTATACAATAATAATTAGGATAATATCACCCATTAACTCTCTATGCCCCTTTCTATCTAGAAAGCTCAGAGAAAGCTTTGATGATAGCAAGTCTAAACTCTACTCCATCAATTTCAACTGGACCCTCACTCTCTCCAAAAATTTCATTTTTGACTGAAATATTTCATAGGCTATTCGCATCCCAAAGGGGATTTTTTTTCAAAGTTTGAGATAATGGGTTTCAGCCATCTTGACTTAAAGCAGAATGAATAAATGCATTTTCTCCACAGAAAATTCATAATGCCTTAAGCTGAGTTTGTGCCTATGACATATTCTTAACCACCTACTGAATTGCTTTCTCTTCATTTTTGAGGTTAAACGGGAGGCCTGAAGCCTGTAGTAGAATTCTACCATATGTGCTGGTGGAAAATTTGAAAAAAAAAAGAAAAAAGAAATACAGTTCTAGAGTTATCAGGCAGCACAGCGAAGACAGTAAAATTTCTGAAAACAGGAGAAGCTTCTGCCTTCTCTTTCAGGCTAGGTGTCCATTGGTTGCCTCTTGTCCACAGCCCCATACCTCATGGGATTATTTGTTCCATACTAAAAATATAAGTAACTGCATGTTCTATTTTCCCACAAGTGTTTATATTTTAAGGAAGAAGGAAACACGATGATGTAATGTGTTTGGTGTCGATTATTCCTCAATTGTGTTCCATTCAGAGGCATTATGGGTGCCTCAACATCGATTAGCTGATTGAAAAGAGGAAGTAAGTCAGGACTGAATAGGATAGAGATTGAAGAAAATGATCTAGTTACAGAGGAAGACACAGTAGAGGGGAACTCAGTGGTTAGCTTCTGGACATCAAATCGATAGACAGGACTCAACCCTGGGATCGGGATCTTAAAAAGATAACATTGTAAAGAATGAGGAGATAAGGTTAGCAGTGGATGTTCTGGACATAATATAGCACTTTATAGAAATTTTAGTTTGAGATTTTTTTTTTTCTGGATACTCCTCAAATAAAGCCAGAGGGCTGGTTTTCCATTATGTCTACAGATAAAACCAACGTGCACCCAACATAGAACAATACAGCTAATTTTCCATATGCACGTGACTCGATGGAACCTTACCCTGTGCTGCTCTGCATCGTATCTTTAACAGGAAAGGGGTTGGAGACATAGAAGCTGTTTGTCTTTCCAGAAACCACTTCAGGAAACAATTAAGACTAGAAAAAGCCCAATTCCACCAGCACATTGCACCAACCTAAGCTGTTAATATATATTAAGAAGTATGTACACAACTAGAAAGCAGATTGTTCTGGGAAGGAGAGCGTTCTCCACAGTCTCCTTCAGCTCTTCCAGTTCAGATAAACCAAAGGAAATCCTCGGACCCAGAAAATCACTCTGGGTTTTCAGGAGACTCCACATCTCCCTGCCTTGACCAAATACGGGTGCTAAGTGAATCAGAATTCCTCTCATGCCACAGCCATTTCTGAATCTAGTTTGTGTATCTAGAATAGTGGATAATGAAATTATACTTTCAGGTTTTAATATATTGCATTTTTATTGCAAGATAAGTTATAGAAGATTACTTATGCTGGAAACTGTGTCTGAGCTCTTCCAGGGAAGATGGAATTTGATACCACACCAATTCATTTACTTTCTTTTCAACTGGATTTTCAGAATGGCAATTTTTGTATTTATTTATAATGTTTATCATTGCCCTAATGCTAATTTAATCTCTTTGAAAAAAATCTTCAGACTGGTAATAAATGATACACTGGGAAATAGGGAATTGATAACTCTGACTGAAATTCAAGTTTAAATCTACACTTAGGAATTATTTATATTCTCTTATGTCATATCAATTTAAATAATATCCTACTCACTGGGGCATAAAGAATAATGTTAATACTAAAGTTTCTATTTAATACCTGCTAATTGCACATGAAGGGGTTATATCCACTGCATTTAGGGTATTTTTTTAATCTTACTGTATCAGAAAACACTTGAAGTTAACTCTTCTGGAATTATTGCTGTTAAATATTGAGTAATAAGAATATTGTCCCCATGATACACCCTGAATCACGTGGCCCTAAATAAGCTTTCTCCCTGTTACGAAGGAAGAATAGTAGGGTGATTGGCCTAATATTGTTAATGAATAAGGGCAACTATGTTGTTGTTGTTTAGTTGCTAAGCCTGCAGGACTCTTTTGTGACCCCCTGGATCGTAGCCCACCAGACTTCTCTGTCCATGGGCTTCCCAGGCAAAAATAGTAGAGTGGGTTGCCATTTCCTTCTCCAGGGAATCCTCCCAACACAGGGATCAAGTCCACATCTTTTGCATTGCAGGCGGATTCTTTACCACTGGTCCACCAGGGAAGACTGTATGCTCCCAGTTTAAAACATCAGATCTGTATTTTAAAAACTATTTTCTTCATGAGATATATCCACCACTGATGGGACTGTATACTTCATAAAACCAAAATTCCGTGAAAATTAAACAACGTTGTTACTGCAAAGTTGGTTCACATCCTAAAGGAATATACCCTCCCTGGAGGGTAAAGCATCTACCTGCAATGCGGGAGACCTGGGTTTGATCCCTGGGTTGGGAAGATCCCCTGGAGAATGAAATGGCAACCCACTCCAGTATTCTTGCCTGGAAAATCCCGTGGATGGAGGAGCCTGGTAGGCTACAGTCCACAGGGTCACAAAGAGTCGGACACAGCTGAGCAACTTCACTTTCTTTCTTTCTAAAGGAATATAAACTGTAGTCAATGTCCTACTTCAAACTCTTGCACCTCATTTTTTTAATCATTAAACAGCTTTCATTAATTGCTTCCAAAATGGGGCATAGTGGTGAGGTGGAAGGAGATATAAGCCTTAGATAAAGATATAACTACATTCAGTTAAAAATAAATATCTTAAAAAAATAATAGTAACTAAATGTTCTTAAGAGCTGTGTGTTCCAGATTACATTGCTTAACTTTTCTGAGCCTTTATGGTTTCTTTGTCTGTAAAATGGAAATAATAATCCTATCTAGGAGGGCTTTTTCTTGATAATGTCAGTTAACAAATGCTGTTAACGTCTCTAGTGCATATTACTATGAATAAATGCTTGTATAATAGTGTTCATAGAAAAATTTCATTCTTTTATGCCTGAATGATATTCTACTGTATATACACACCACATCTTCTTTATCCATTCACCTGCTGATGGACGCTTAGGTTGCTACCATGCCTTGACCATTGTAAACAATGCTGCTATGAACATTGGGGTGCATATATATTTTTAAATTAGTGCTTTCATTTTCTGCACAACACGGATGAACCTGGAAGGTATTATGCTTAGTTAAATGAGTCAGATAGAGAATAACAAATACTGTATGTTTTCACTTGCCTGTGAAATCTACAAACAAACAAACAAGCATGATAAGACAGATATGGAAAATAAGTAGTGGTTACCAGAGGAGACAGGGATGGTAGGAGGGGCAAGAAAGGTGAAGGGGCTTAAGAAATACAAACTATTAGATATAAATATGTTACAAAGAAGCAACATACAGTATATAGAATACACCCAAAATTTGATAACTTTATATGGAGCATAATGTATAAAATATTAAATAACTATGTTGTATACCTGCAACTAATATAATAATGTAAGTTAAGTATATTTGAATTTAAAAAATAGTGTTCATGGACCTCACCAGTCTCATAGTAAAATAACTCAGATTCCACCCACTCTTTTTACCATCTCCTCATGGAGAAGCTCCTGACCCCAGCAGAGCCTTCTCCCCTGCCATAGTTCCTCTGACCTTCCCACATGTGCTTAAGAAGCTTGAATAAACATTAAGCTTGAATAAATATTATGCTGCAATCAATTCTGTGTGTGCAATCCCACTCCTGCTCCTGCCCCATCAACATCCCCACACATATGTGTTTTTCACAAAGCTAATCTTTCTGTGCCTGGCTCCTTTTTAACTTCATTGGTAATGGGGATTTTTCTTCCTAGAGACTACCAGATTTGAACAGAAATTCTCAGACCTTTCTGAACCCCACTTGGATTCTACATGGGAGAGACCCCACAGGAGAGACTATGGTTTTTATTGCCCATCCAATAGCCAAGTTCCCCAAAACAGAGGCACTCACTCTCCAATGGTGGAAATAAGTTATTAAAACAATTAATAGAATATGATAGATGTAGAACTATAATATGCCTGGCATAAACATGACATGAACAAAATTGAGGAGTGAGGGAGAGCCCATGTGTTGAGACCATCAAGGAAGAAGTCCAAGGAAGGGATATGCTTTGATCTGTATGTAAAAGAGGAACAAAATATCGGCACAAATTGGAAAGCATAAAACCTGATGTCACTGGAGATTGGTGAAGAGTTTCTCTAGAGCAAAAGGCAATTATAAAGGGATATTGCAAAAGAGAGTAAAACAGAGGTAAAGAATAAAATAACTATGGTTGTGGTGGTAATTAACAGTGGAGATGCAAGCGACGCTTCTGGTGATGATGCTCATTATTGATCTCTTTTATTCTCATACCATCAGTAAGTATTAGTTTCCATTACAAAATTAATTCTACCTGGAACAATATACACTTTACTTTTTGTTCTCATTATTACTGATAGACCACATTTGTAGCATAGTCATGTAGAAGTAGCAAAGCAAGAGTAGTTATAGATCACATAACAACATAATCCCATGGTGTAACACCACACTCTTAACAAGAAGAGCAGAAAAATAGATTGGCAAGGTATGTTTTGAGGTAAGACTGGTATCCCTTCATAAGAAAATACACTAAAAACATCTTTGTTTTTAGTTTCATATTGATGAAAAATTTATAATATTTCACTGTTAGAAGATAAGTAAAGCTGATTTTTAATCACTTATGTATCCAATTCCATGGATTTGAATATGCTGTGTTTTATTCTATTTTAGATAGTTATTGTGCCCTTACTTTCCAAATGTTGCCATTTTGTTGCTGGGATATGGAAACAGTGGTGATTAGTAAGCACTTATGTAACATTGTCATTTCCTCCTTTCTTCTATGCTACAGTTGTCCAAAATTAGGAAAGCTACCTCTCTCCAGGAAACCATTCTTAATTTCCTGGGGCTTTATGCTTTTCATCAAAAGATAATCCAATGAGTCTCACACATCTGTTTGCTTTTTGAAAGAGGACCTAAGGGAAAGAAATTCCAAGAAACAGAGCTCCAATGATGGAATTATATGGCAGTAAAATAATCATTTAAATATCAGAAGGGAGATTGTTCTGGAAGGTACTAACATCACCACTGCATGGGAGTTATAGGTAATGAATTCAGATCCAATACACATAAGAACTTTCTCATAATAAGATCTGTGGGGGAAATGTAGAAAGAATTCCAGCACTGAGTGGAAGCTTCAAAATGATCATCTCGGGGGGCTCCACACAGCTATGAATTTCTGACAACTTTAGGCAACATGACTATAAGCCAAGGGGAAGATATTTTTGGCTGGTGAAGCCTGTGCAAATTTGTCAAATGATAGGAAATAGGAGGCTGCCTGCCATATAGCCACAAGAAGCTAGAAACAGTCTGGGGTCGCTAACACACAACATTAGCAACACGTGCTAGGCCATACTGGAAAACATCCATTATAGGCAGAAACTGTTCATATTGAGTAAGGTAATCTATGAGTTCAGAGAAACATGTTGAATAAATGTTTCTAGTTAATAAGACTAAACATGAATTCTGCTCCAATACATGGCTAATAAAATGAGGCTCAAGAACGTGCATGTGGACACGTCTATAGTTAATATTTTTTAAATGCTTTAATTTGGATGGTCGTAGTTGACTGATGAACAATAACTTCAACTTAATAAATGCTGATATTGACCAACCAAGAAATCAATAGCTGCTTAATAAATTAAAAGAAAATATAAACTTATCAGAGTTATTTCATCAGGTTACATATTACATTTAAATTACCTCCAGAGTATGATATTTGCCAAGAAAGTAGAGAACACTGAATGTTTAATTAGAAGTATATTATCAGTGTGGCCATTATTCAGAACCAATCTTCCATAGATAAATAAATAGGGAAGGAAAGAGGGAGAAGAAACAGATTTCCTTCTGAACTCATTGAGCACAAAGCAATGATGCATATAAAAAGGTGCAACATGGTTTGCTCTACAATTAAAAATGTGGGTGACACCTTCATGTACAACGTGGGTACATGTGGGCTATTGCAAAAAGGTTATACATCTGCACATGCACACACATACAAAAACACACACAAACATTTAGGGATGAATATATTAAGAGTTTAACACATCCTTAATAGGTGAAATAGAATATTTCTACCACTGGAATTCAATTTTCTTAGTTGAACCCATGTGTCTAAAATGCTGCTGGGAGAGGAAAACAAAAAATGGCTCTTATTGGTTACTAACATATGAATGTGAATTAGGTTTATCAAAATAATTATCATCACTAGGAATGACATATTAGACTGGGAATTTGTAATGCAAACAAGGGAAAGTACAAGCTGTAAAACGTGCATATTTAGCACAGCTAAGAGGGCACATGTTTCCTGGGGCCTTACAGTGCTGTAGAGAGGCACTTATTTCAATATTTTGACCTACACTTGATTGGACTATATTGGAATCAATATAGTCTTACATGGCTTGTCATCTTCTCCCCAAAATGTGATCACTTCCTGGATTTGACAGATACTGCTGTCATCTTTCCCCAGAACCTATAGCCCTCTGTCTCAGGCAGCCCTTCCTCATGTTCTCTCCATTCTCCATTTCATCCCCTGCTATCTCTTAATTTGGTTTTCTCTCTCAGTCCCCACACTCTCATCATTTATCATTTGGATTTTTGCTTGCCTACTTAATTCCATACTGTCACCAGAATGATCGATTTAAAATACAAATCAAGGATCTTTATTTCCTGGAGCAGAATAAGGTAAGATTTGGCTGGAATAGTAATGGTAGAAGGATAAGGGTGGAGGTGGAAGGAATTAGAGAAGGAAGCTTCAGGTTTAGGCAGTATCAGACATAAAAAATGGTCTCTCCCTATTCTACTTTAGATGAGGCCCATCCTCTCACGGACCTACCAAGGAGATAGACACACAAGGAACAGTTTTCACAATATGGGTAAGATCAGCCATTTATCATGGTTGAGGAAGCCCCTGAGATCTCAGCATAGGTCTGTCTGGTGAAAGGTGGAGGAAGTGTGCTGCTTGGTCTTAAAGCTCAAGGGGAACTCCTCCTGGGCACTTTCCCAACCCCAAAGCTAGGGGCAGCCAGGTTCAGGCACACTTGCAGGAACAGAGAAAGACAAAATTGCGTTTATAGGGCAGATCCTGACCTAAATTATCTACTCAAATCTTTCCTTGGAGAAGACGAAAGAGAAATGGAGTCTTGGCTTGCTTTACCCTAGGGAAAAAAGCTCTGTCCAAATATGAGAAGAGACATATCAGGGGAGAAATAAAAAATTGGTAGAACAAACTATCTATTAAGAAAATCTGATATCGTGAAAGCTTGAGTGCTTATTAAGCCAGCAATGATAAGATGGTTAAGAAGAGTGTGTACAGAGGGTATGGAATCAGAGATAGAATTCCCCCGAGTCTCAACTTTTGCATAGGTCACCATCCTTGCCAACCAGAGCCACCACTTGTTCGGTGCTCACCCCAAATGAAGCCAAGGCACTGCAGGAAGTTTTATTTCACCTACTTGTGCTAATGCACATAGTCCTCACAAAGTGTCTGTCTGGTGCATGCTCAGTTGTGACCGACTCTGCAACCCCATGGACTGTAGCCTACCAGGCTCCTCTGTCCCTGGAATTCTTCAGACAAGAATACTGGAGCAAGTTGTCATTTCATACTGCAGGGGATCTTCGCAACCCAGGGAGCTAACCTACATCTCCTGTATTGGCAGGTAGATTATTTACCACTATTGCCACCTGGGAAGCCTCATCTGTATGGTGGGCTCTACCTATTAATATTATAATTTCCTTTTTTTCATGTGAAGGGATTGAAGGTGAGAGAGACTGAATAACTTGCAGGGCTGACTGTAGACAGATGTGGAGATTGAACAGGTTCTATATTTCAAGGAAGCATGGTACAAGCAAACAAGGAAAACCCTAGGTACTGGAGAGTGTGGGTCTGGGTTGATGATTGAGAATGTGATTCTGGAATGAGTCTGTTAAGATCGATCAAGATAAAATGCACCAGAGATGGGGAATCAAAACAATAGGAGATTCACTGTGTCCCGAGCCATCCACATGCTGGGGGAAGCCTCCAGCAAGATGAGTAGGCTGCTTCTCCCCACAGTAGGTCAGGTTTAGGATCTCCCCCTGATATCCAGCATCACAGCCCACCATGCCCCACTCTGAAAGAGCCCTGACTTGTCAGCCTACTGGGCTTGCCTGCCTCACCCATGGTCCACACACTGACAACATATTTCCACAGCTTCAAGTTGCACTAAAAGCACCCAGAAGCCTAAATACTCACATGTATCAAAATGGCAGAAGTAGTCTCTCTAGTCCCATTTGAATTTCTATGCCCAGAACAATGGAGTGATTGAAATTTGCCTGTATAAGAAGAAGTCGAGATGTGAGCACTTTGGAAACTTCCGGTAACCACCCCGCTGCCCCACAAAGTTGATCACTGGGCCTGTAATTCCCTTATGGAAATGAATACTTTTAGCTTCAATGAAGTTCTTTGTGATCAGAGAGTCCATTTCCCTTGGAAGAGCTGCAGTTTAGCTTGGTCACTCCCAGCTTGCTAAAAGTGAGGGACCCGAGAGCAAGTACTGAAAGGGGAGCAAGGAACCTGAGGGAATAGAGACATGGAGGGGAAACAATCCCAGGGACACAGAAGATGGACTAACGCCATCTTCATTCTGCCCGCCCTTTTCAAAGGGAGAGTCTTCAGCCTGCTTTACACATTCAGCACATGGACATCTAGGCCTCACTCCTGTTTGCCTTGGTCGAATGATAACATTTCTGCTAGACAAACCACGGAGTTTGTAAGGAGGAGGTTTAAATCAATAAAATCAATATCCATAACTAAAATTTAGTTTAGTTGTATATTTTATGTCAAACGTATATGGAATAATCTATCTATTGCCACAAGACCCCTTCTCAACAGGGGTGGGCCATGTATGCATCCTCCTCCAACCCCAGGGAGGAGTTACGAAGTTTTTACTCGGTCATCACAGACTTGCTTGTCCCTAGGGATCTGTGGATTTTATGTTTTATTCCAGGTTCAGATTCAGCTAAAGCTTGGAGGAATCTAAATAGATCATAAAACGGCCCCATAAAGACGGTTGCTCTTGGTAAAAGAGTGAATCCATTAGCCAGTTTGGATGAAGGGAAATCAGAGGAGATCATCACATTCGAATCCTTCCCAAAGCACAGTTATTTTCAGACTCCTACTTCCACCTCTTGAGCCTTTTAACCTCCCCAGCTGCTCCAGGTCTCAGCTGCTTGGAGAAAATGATTTCTCAAAGCCCCTCAGGCTGAAATGTCAGGGAGTAAAGCAGAGCCCAGGGGGACACCAGAGCATTGGTCCCAGGTCTGTGAGAGGTGGGTTCAGCCCTGGCTCCTCACAGACCAGCTGTGGGACTGTGGATGTGGCACCCCACCTTCTCAACTATCGTGGCTCTTATATCCAAGAGACAAAAATTCAACTCAAGCTTGTGTGTGTAGGAAAGGGACTATATCAGCTTGTATGACTAGGAAATCCATAAGCTGGGGACGGCTTTAGTCAGACCTGGATCCAGTAGTTCAAAAGACAGTTATTCCCCAAGTACTGACTGAGGACCTACTTTGGCTAAAGAGTTCTCCTAGGTGTTGAAGATACAACAGTGAATAAAGCAGACAATTTCTAAATAAGCAACATGGCAGATGGTGTTCTACAGCATAGGGTCGGGCAGGATAGGACTGGTTATTTTTTTTCAGGTGGTCAGAGAAGGTAATGGTTGGGTAAAGGCCTGAAGGAAGCCTAGACATGAAGGGTCTAAGGAGCGCCATCATTGCCTTCATTCCTGCTATCTTCTCCAACGTGTCTCTTAGCTCTGTTTTTCTCTGATTATGTTCTCAGTAGTTTCATTCCACATGGCAGCAAAGATGGTCATGGGAATTTCTAAGTTTATGTAGCCCTGTCTACTCTTGTCTTAGAAAGAGAGACATCCACTCTGACAAAGTATCTCTATCGGTCTCTGAGAAAGGATTTTGGTCATCTGAGTTATAAGGCCATTCTAGACTCTTCACCAGAGAAATGGAGTATTTTGATTGGTCAGCCAGGATCACATGTCTAGACTAAGAACGGGAGAATTAGGGCTAGATCATTGACAGCCTCACCAGATGAAAAAATTAATAGGAATAGAGATATGTGAAAAGACATTAGCCATGGGAAAATAAAGTGTCTGGTTAAAACCACAGATCCCCAGTTTCCTTATCTGTAATATGAAAGTAAGTTTGCCTAAGTGAAAATCGCTCAGTCATGTCTGACTCTTTGCAACCCCATGGACCATACTGTCCATGGAATTCTCCAGTCCAGAATACTGGACTGGGTAGCCTTTCCCTTCTGCGGGAGATCTTCCCAACCCAGGGATCAAACCCAGATCTCCCACACTGCAGGTAGATCCTTTACCATCTGAGCCACCAGGGAAGCCCAAGAATACTGAAGTGGGTAGCCTATCCCTTCTCCAACGGATCTTCCCGATCCAGGAATTGAACAGGGGTCTCTTGCATTGCAGGTGGATTCTTTACCAACTGAGCTATCAGGGAAGTTTACCTAAATGAAGAGTTAAAATACACACCAGAGAGAGCATATATAAAGTGTCATATGCAGCAACATTTTGCTAAGAATTCCCTTCTGTGTATTTCTTGCTGGGGGCAGGAGAGTGGGGGAGACAGAAACACAGGTTGCTTCTACCCTTCCCTGTTCTTGGTAACTGCTGTCACCCGCCCGTCTCTCAGGGTTCTTCTCTCCAAGACTGGCATGCATCCTCCACCTTCTTCTCAATAGCCCACTTCCTTACTACCCCTAAAATGCACACTCACGTCCTTTCCTTATGAGGAATATATTGCTAATAATTCAGAAGAATAGATATGGGGATAGCAAAACTATAAACTACTGAAAGCCATAAATGTTATACATTTTTAAATACTTAGATGTTTGGTCTCGTGCCTGAAAGGTATGTATGATAAGGAATGAAAACCTGTTTATATCTTAAAATCCCTTGATATCTCTAAAAGGGGCTTCACTTAAACTCAGCTTCTTTCAGAGACCCCTCTTCTGCCCAAGGAACAGGCCCCAGTTTCGCAGCAGTCCCTCTCCCAGCCAACAAACCTGGAGGTAAACTTAGCTCAGATGCCATATCCTTGTTGATATGGCAAAGGATGGTATGGCGTCCTCAAAGTGTTGATATTTGGAAGTCACGCTGAGAATGGAAAGGAGTGGAGGAATTTGGGTTTTGGCCCACAAGGAAAGCAGGCAGCAAGAAAAGCAGAAGTTAAGAATAACAACTAGATTTAAATGATGAGGAATGGTGATAGAGTCACTGCAGGGAAGAAGTAGGGAAGGAGATAGCTCAGGGAGCCTGAAGATATTAAGTAGTTCCTATGGAATAGCTTGTGGGACATCCAGGTGGAGTGGAGTGGAGTGGAGAGATGGGACTCTACAGAGAGATGGCAAGAGGAGCAAGGAGTACTGTGGGAGCCAAGAAAGAGGGGTCTTCCTAGGAGAACAACTTGTCTGTAAATGTTCATAGGGAAAGGACATCAGTCATGCCATACAATAACACTGTCATCATCATACCTGAACTTCCCATTTTCATGTATTATTCCTCTCCTGTTTCCAAAGCCCAATGTGCCAGAGTATCCTATACCTCCTCTCTCCCTTTCAGGGTTCTAGGAGTGACTTCCTCTCCAAGAATACTCTCGGCATCTTGGTAAGCACTCCTAGATCAACATTTTACACTCCAGACACCTTTATTTTTCCAGTCTCCCATTGAACTCTGCCCTAAGCCCAAGCTTTCTGTCCTTGCTTTCATATATATATTTTTTAATCAGAAAAAAGGGTATAGACTCAGACAGGAGGTCCATAGTAAGGAGACTCAACGAAACCTCTTAAATCCAATCATGTTGGCTGGTAACTCCTTTGAATCCCCATGGAGTCATCCCTGATACGACTTAGTGCAGGACTTAACAGAACCGGAGTGGACGCTGCAGCTACATCAGGAGCTGACTTGTGCAGGGAGAGCAGTGTGATTCACAGGGAGATATGGCCTGGGACAAGCACAGAAGTAATTCTGCTTTCCCCCTGCAAAATATCTCCCCGGGTTTGAAACTGATGTTTATCAAAAAACAGTTATTTTCACTATTTTATTGTTGCCTCAGTTAGCATTTATATGGCACTTTGTATTTTCAAGGTGCTTTTCAATCCTTTTTGTTAGTGGGAGAAAGCAGGTTCTCAGGCATAGGTAGAACAAGGTAAGAGACTGGGTTTTTTTTTTGAGGAGGAAAGACGTTTCTTCAAATAATCATTCTGCTCTCTAAGTTTGACTTCTCAAATGGTGGTTTGAAAGATATAGAAATTATTTGCACAGTAATTGTCCAATAAAAAGTCACTAAACCAACTGAAATGCCATGGGAGAAATTATAAATGCCATACTGCTATGCCATTAAAAGGAGAGAATCTCATTCATGCACGTATGCATGCAGCTCATCATCATAATTTAACTGAGAAAGGAACACTTTTGCCCCAAACCATGGCTAGATACTGTAAGAATTGCATGGAAATTCAATTCACGGCCTTCATCTTAAAGGATTTAGAATGATTCTTTAGAAGATAAGAATCACATGAAATAATTAAGACCATGAAGCAAATGCTACTGATTGAAAAGAAATCTCCATTCACAAAAGAGAAGTGTTTCCTTGGATTCCATCATCTCTGTGTAGCTTCTAGTCAGATCCCCACGACTTGCTCAGAATCCTTTATTTCAGCACCAGTTGACCCTCTTTTCCCTTACCACTTCTTGCTCTTTCCAAAATTGCCATCTTGTAAGTGGAAGGTTAGAGTGTTGGGGTATAATGTAATAGTTCAAAGATAAAACCAGGTAATTATGGGAGATAGGGGGGTAAGAAAAGTGACAAAGATCACAATACTTTTCCTTAGGATATAAGTCAGAGAATCGAGTCTAAGAGGAAATTATATTGAAAAGAATGGGGATTTGAAGCTATCTTTTTTATCTTAGTACCAAATATAGAATAAAGGAGAATATTAGAGTCACAAAAATTTGTACATATTTACAAAGTGATGCCTTCCATCAAAACTGGGAAAAATATAAGCAAACTTGCTCTCAAAGTGAGCACTTTTTTTAAATCTCTCATCACCTTAAAGGATTACTTGCCTTGAGCTCTAATATCTCATCATTTGCAACCTTGACTTCCTTCTAAAACCCAGCATTGGTGCTCTGTGGGCAGTGGGAGTCAGGGTCACTGAATGCGTAAGCATTTGACTTTTTAAGATCTTTATTAGTTACTAAGATCTCAAGGAAGTGCATTAACTTACAGAACCCTGATTTCTCACTGTATTTTGTCTGCTGTGAGGTTGAAATGAGAAGATATGTGAGCCCTTTGCATCTTCTCCAACACGGAGAAAGTAATCACTACATAGTATTCTTTTCATGGGCCATAGGATTTTCTGTTCAAAATCCTTTCAAAGTTCCAGTCCAGTACTTTTCAAAAGGATAATGAAATCAATCTTGAAAACAAATCTCTACTAATAAGTTGATAACATTTACAACACTTTCAATTCATTTGGTATCGTAACATTTAAAAAACTATAACATATACTCATTTAAACCTCAGATGAAGTTTAGGTTTAGTAGAGGAGGAAGCTGTTGTTTAACAAATTAAACAATTTGCCAAGTCATACAGTTGGCAAGAAGAGAGGCTGGGCCTTGAACTTAGGCCTTTGGACTCCAAATCTCATGTAATTTTTACTACTCTTTACGGTCTCTCTAGGTACATAAATACAAACATTAATACAAACTTATTCAGAATGGTGAACGAATCACACAAGCAGAGCCCTGTCTACTCTCCTTGGAATATATATTCATCAAAAAAGGAACCTAGATTAAATATCTTCAAGGAACAGAATTCTGATGATAAGTAATTTTGCCATCTTTGAAGACAAGTGGAAGGAATATTTTGGAAAAAATGAAAGTTGTAGATACTTTCAGTTCAATATGTAATATATATGGCTATATGTGGCTGGCCATTTCTTCTATGACAAGAGTGGAAACAGTTTTATCTATGAAGCACTGGCCTTTTCTATAAGCAGAGGAGAGAGGGAATAAATGAGTCAAATTGTCACAGGTACCTTGAACCTCTTTCGAGATCGGAAAGAGCAAAGAACTCAGCCAAAAGCTTTTCTAGTATTTCTGCATGAAATTTATTGTTTTACCCAAGAGTTCAATCAATAAACATGAGTAGACGCTAGGAAATGAAGAATTTCTGTTTGGTGTAAATTTTTTGATTTGTTCTATTATCATAATTGATGACCTGGAATCAAGAACTTACTCAACCAGAATATCAAACATCTCATTCTCACATAGACAAATGTCTCTGGAAATCTATCAGGAAGGTGTTGTTGATTCACTTTGCTTTTCCCTTCCCTGGTGAATTTCTTCTTCTTTTCCCGTTTATCCATCTGATTTAATTCTACTCCACAGAAACACATCTGTGGTGAGGGCTGAAAGAGAGTTCTGGAGGGGCTTTTCACCGTCTGCCTGGTCAGAAAGGGCCACTTGCTCATCAAGGCAGGATCATGGAGAGGGCTTTTCTGAAATTTTCTCCTGAACATACTTTACTCCCTCTAAAGAGGTCCTGGTGTAGATTCCAAACTGTCAACAGATGCATGACCCATAGTATGCAATACAACCCTGCTTGTTTCTCATCATTCTTGAGTGCCTCTTTCTTTTTTTTTTACTTTAAAAATACTTTATTTTTTTTATTATTAATTTAATTATATTAGTTAAATATTAATAAAGAAATAAAAGGGCTTCCCAGGTTATGGCTGTATTCATTTGTAAAATAAAGAATTGGATCATGTTAAAGGCAGTTGCAACAAATTGCTGTTTGTTGGCAGGGTTCTTACTCAGGAAAATGAAAAACTTTTTATTTTATTTTTTTACTTGACAATATTGTATTGGTTTTGCCATACATTGACATGAATCCGCCATGGGTGTACATGTGTTCCCCTTCTAGAACCCCCCTCTCACTTCCCTCCCCATCCCATCCCTCTGGGTCATCCTGTTGCACCAGCCCCAAGCACCCTGTATCATTCATTGAACCTGGACTGGTGATTCATTTCACATATGATAATTTACATGCTTCAGTGCCATTCTCCCATATCATCCTGCCCTCACCCTCTCCCATAGAGTCCAAAAGACTGTTCTATACATCTGTGTTTCTTTTGCTGTCTCGCATACAGGGTTATTGTTACCAACTTACTAAATTCCATATATATGCATTAGTATACTGTATTGGTGTTTTTCTTTCTAGCTTACTTCACTCTGTATAGTAGGCTCCAGTTTCATCCACCTCATTAGAAATGATTCAAATGTATTATTTTTAATGGCTGAGTAATATTCCATTGTGTATATGTACCACAGCTTCCTTATCCATTCGTCAGCTGATGGCCATCTAGGTTGCTTCCATGTCCTGGCTATTATAAACAGTGTTGCAATGAACATTGGGGTACACATGTCTCTTTCAATTCTGGTTTCCTCTGTGTGTATGCCCAGCAGTGGGATTGCTGGGTCATATGGCAGTTCTATTTCCAGTTTTTTGAGGAATCTCCACACTGTTCTCCATAGTGGCTGTACTAGTTTGCATTCCCACCAACAGTGTAAGAGGGTTCCCTTTTCTCCACACCCTCTCCAGCATTTATTGCTTGTAGTCTTTTGGATAGTAGCCATTCTGACGGGCATGAAATGGAACCTCATTGTGGTTTTGATTTGCATTTCACTGATAATGAGTGATGTTGAGCATCTTCTCATGTGTTTGTTAGCCATCTGTATGTCTTCTTTGGAGAATGACCCACCTCCCAGAATATTGGAAATAAAGGCAAAAATAAACAAATGGGACCTAATTAAAATTAAAAGCTTCTGCACAACAAAGGAAACTATAAGCAAGGTGAAAAGACAGCCTTCAGAATGGGAGAAAATAATAGCAAACAAAGCAATGGACAAAGAATTAATCTCAAAAATATACAAGCAACCCTTGAGTGCCTCTTTCATATGAAAATTCCTCAAGCACACTGAGCTCTTGTCCGTCTCGTGCCTTTGCTCTTGGAGTAATCCCAGCCTAGGACCATCTACCTCCATATTTCCCCATAGCTGGCTGCTTTTGACAATCAGTTCTCAACTCAGATTTATCAGCTTTTCAGAGTTTCCCTGACCTTTCCAGCTAAATTTCCTCCCCAGGCTCTTTCTGTCATATCACCATGTATTATGTTTATAGCACTTATTACTCTAAGAAATCATCTCAATTAGTTGCTTACTACCTATTTAGTATCTATTCCTCTGCCTTGAAAAGAAGTCCTACAAAGGCAAGACATTATCTGACATATTTATGCCATATTCTCAACTCTTAGGTTAGTGTCTGGCACATAGTAGATACCTAATTAGTGTTTGTGGAAATAAAGAAGTGAGGGGGCAGAATTATGGCTTTTCCACTGTATTTTGTGTATAGTCTATGCTACCATGAAATATATTTCAAGCTACTTAGCGATTAGGAATTAATGATTTATTTCATCAATTAACTCCTTAAAAGAAGAGCCTATGTCTTCTATGTTTGTAGTATCCCTGATGGCTGAATGTAAACTGCCACTTGATAAATTCTTGGTGATTGATTAATAATTGAGAGTGAAAAAGTAGTAGCTATGTCATTCAAACCAAAATAACCAACATAGATCAGAAAAAAAAGAAGTAGATAAACATTTGGAGGCCATCAGTTGCTAAAACAAGTATCTCAGTTTTTCACTTTGCTTTTGGTTGTGCTTTGACTGAGAGAATCTAATAAGAAGATGCACAAATGAAGCTGAAACCATAGATGCAAAAGACTTTGGAAAGAAAGACTGGATGGGAAGCTGTGAATGGTAAGGAAAATAGAAAAATTGGAATTTCAGAGTAAACTATGCTCCTCAGTATGTGAAGTGTGAAAGTCGCTCAGTCTTGTCTGACTCTTTGTGACCCCATGGACTGTCCGTGGAATTCCCTAGGCGAGAATCCTGGACTGGATAGCCTTTCCCTTCTCCAGGGGATCTTCCCAACCCAGGGATCGGATCCAGGTCTCCCGCATTGCAGCTGGATTCTTTACCAGCTGAGCCACAAGGGAAGCCTAAGTATGGGAGACTGAAAAATGGCAAAGACTTTGATAGAAATCAAGAAGTTAGGGTAAACAGCCATATTGGGAATAGGGGGGAAATGAATTTAGATTTAGAAAATCTGACTCAAAAGTAGTGGCAGAACGTACAAAGGGAGAAGCCCAACAGAGTAGAAAAAATGAAGCTGGAGCCATATTAAGAAAGTAATTCTGTTTCAAGGTTATCTTTGATTCATTCTGTGGGAATGGGTAGAAATTCCCAGAAAGGAGGGAGAGGAGCTGAGGACAAACCTTAGAGAATATGCTCACAAATAAAACTGAGAAGGAAGAAGAGAGGTCAGGAAAGGGAAGGGAAAAGGAGAGGTGGGGTAGAGAGCTTTGAAGAAAAATTTTATGGAAATCAAGAAAGGGGGCTATTTCATTTTGTCAAAACATGAACTCAATCTGTAAATCTTACCTCTGCAGGCAGAAAATAAGGAACCCAAAAGTGAATGCCTCTGTTTTATGAGTATGGTGACGTGGGGCAGGGGTGGGGGTAATACTGATAAATAAGTTTTATTAATTTGTGCCCATAATTCACTTGTTTCGGTTATTTCCAATTTGTTTAGTACATAAATGTGCTACAGTAATGAGATACAAAAACACTTCCTGACCTGGCCCTCACCACAGCCCAGTCCCTTCACAGAGGTAACACTTCTGTGCATGCCACTACATTCTCTTTGTGAATTTTTACCTTTATAAGTTAGAAATATATAGATAAATTTAGTTGATTTATGATGATACCAAGTGGTATTACGTTATCAGTCTTAAATTGAAGTTTTCTCTTTTTAACAAAGTCAGATGTATTTTTAATATTAGAAACTCTTTTATGCTAATATATGGATCTACATTATTCACGTTTATTGCTGCATGGATGCCCAAATAATAGAAAATAATAGATACTTATATCTTATTTAAGCAGAGCCTACTTTATGAACACTGACACCTCTGTCCACATGTTCCTCCTCTGCGAGCTCGTGTGTTTTTATGGTTTGGGTACCAATATGTAAAGTCATTTGATCAGAGAGGGCAACCTCTGTCTCCCTCTTTGCTTGTTTTAACCACTCTGGCTCCTAATACAGGTTTGAGTACCGAATCAGTGAAATGATTGCCAGCTGAATTACAGTCCCTGGAGTTGAGTATTTCCTCTGCCCCCCCCCTTTTTTTTCCTTTCACATACTACTGCAACAAAGTGGCTTGCTGTTACCAGCATTGGGATTTGGTCCAGGTGCAGACCTGGCACAGAGACAATAAGGATGCTGCTGATGCAGAAGCAAACCATCTCCTGGCCCCCTGAGAAGCAACTGGTGGCCTTGCCATTCAGCCTCAAGGATGAAATAAACTGACAGAAAGAGAGTGAATATCCTGCCAAATGTCCCATTGAAAATCAGGCTAGAGAACTCATGTCTTTTCTTAATACCCAGACCTCAGTGTGTCTTCCTACCCACCAGCCCCAGACAATTCACACTGCCAACTTTTTACTGCACCACCACGCTCAAATGCCTGCCCGCCACACTCAACAAATTTTGTACTTTTCACTTGGTCCCACTCAATCCCATGTGGTGTTTTGAAAATATGTAAAGCTCCAATATTTTTCCTCTCCTCATAAATATGGCATTTTAAATGTTTCATACATATTCATGCTTTGCTCTTTCTTTTTTCCAAATGTGCACCTATAGCTTAAGTTTTATTCATACCCTTCACTGGTTCTCTGGTTTGAATTGAAAAATTGAAATGTAAAATATTAACCAAATAGTAAGGTGTCTAAAACTTTCCATGCAGTGTGAGACCTGAAAAGAAATAAAGGTAATCTTCTAGTACTTTACAAGCATGATAGTAAAAGAACATATCCAGCTTAATGTTTAAAAAAAAAGCATAGAAAGACATAGCAATCTGTAAACAAAATATTTTTGAGGAGTTGTGGGAGATTGATTTGGGGGAGAAATCTGTGGTGACAGTGTTACTAATTTAGAATCACACTTCAATCATTCAATCCTAAGAATTCTCAGGTGGAGTAAGACTTTGCCAAAGTTTCTAAAGAACTTGAAGATTCTTGTGCATTGGTTCCTCTCAGTCCAGCACACATGAGCTCCATCCAAAAATCATATTTTTTTCTTTCTTTTTCTCCCTCTCCTTTAAAAAAAGAAACTGAGCAGGAAATCTCACTTAAACAAGCTGTCTCACAACATTTCTGGCAAATCCTGATTCCAACTAAGTTGAAAATATCTCAAGAGCAGCCTGTCATATAGAATTTCAGTGCTTCTACTCCTGAGAAATGCAGAAATAGATAGATATGTGGGATTCGAAATCTCCAAAACACCTTCAGAAAAAGTATCTTAATATGAACTTCAGAATGACCTGATTTTATGTGAGAAGCATATGCTGCCTCTCATGCATCAGTGAGCTATTGCTGTGTAACAAATCACCCTATATCTCAGAGACTCAAAATGATAAGCATTTTTATTGTTCAGGAGTCTAGTTCAGTGGGCAATTCTGTTCTTGGTTAGACTTAATCATAAGTCTTCAGTGAACTATACACAAGATAAGCTAACTCTGCTGATCTTGGCTGGGTTATCTCACATGCCTGAACACTTTCTGGATAAAGGGTAGTTCAGGATGACCTTGATAAGATAACTGGACTATCCTCCACAGGATCTTTCTCCTCCATCAGGCTTGTCTGTGTAGTGATGGCATCATTCTGAGAGAGCATGTAAGTGTGCAAGGCCTCTTAAGGCCTAATAACAGAAATGGCACATCAACACTACTATCTTATTTCTTTGGCCAAGGTCAATTACAAGTCCAGCCCAGATTAAGAGGATAAAGAAATAGTCTCCCAACGCTTGTCGAGAAGTAATTTTGCAAAGGGTGTGAATAGAGAGAGCATTAAGTGGGATTGTTAATATATTCATCTATTACACCTCATTTTTAGAGAAACACTTTTTGAAGAATCCCATAAAGATTTAGGCTTTTAAATTGCACTCTCCAAAGTTCATCTGATCACAACTTCACCACTGGGTACTCAGACAACAGTACCAAATGACAGTTCTGGGAATGCATGACTTAATAGTAGGAATTTGGGCAGAAAAAAAGGAAAAACAAAAAAATGCATATTTAAGTATTAATATTTTGCAAGTATATAAAGTTCACATTTATTATCCTCTGTGTTCTCTTCAAGCATGTTGGTGATTAAGCATTTCTTAAAAGACTGCCCCATGATTGTATCCAGAATTTTCTTCTGAACCACCTTCAAACCACTGATTCTACAAGTTTAGATGAGGTGTTTTTTTTGTTTTTTTTTTCTTTTTCTTTTCTTACCAGATGGTGTCACAGAAGCTTATCAGAGAAGAATCAACATGCATATTTCTTCCTGAAATGGTTCTTAAAAGGTGTATTGACTGAAATGTTGAGAAGTTATGGCTGCCCGGTACACCACCAGGAATAATATCCAGGTGCACATATCTGTACTTGATGACAACTGATCCAGCTCTCAACTTGTTGAGCTTGGGCAGTCACTAAGTCCTATCTGACTCTTTGAGACCCCATGGACTGCAGTGTGCCAGACTTCCCTGTTCTTCACTATCTCCTGGAGTTTGCTCAAACTGATGTCCATTGAGTCAGTGATGCCATTCAACCATCTCATTCTCTGTTGCCCCCTTCCCCTCCTGCCCTAAATATTTCCCAACATCAGAGTTTTTTCCAATGAGTCAGCTCTCTGCATCAGGTGGCCAAAGTATTAGAGCTTCAGCTTTAGCATCAGCCCTTACAATGAATATTCAGGGTTGATTTTCTTTAGGTTTGACCGGTTTGATCTCTTTGCTATCCAAGGAACTCTTAAGAATCTTTTCCAGCACCACAGTTTGAAAGCACCAATTCTTCAGCACTCAGCCTTCTTTATAGTCCACATCTATACATGACTACTGGAAAAAACGTAACTTTGACTATATGAACTTTTGCTGGCAGAGGGAAATTTCTGCTTCTTAATGTCCTTTCTGGGTTTGTCATAGTGTTTCCTCCAAGGAGGAAGCATCTTTTAATTTCATAGCTGTAGTCATTGTCTGCCGTGATTATGGAGCCTAGGAATATAAACTCTGTCACTACTTTCAATTTGTCCCCATCTATTTGCGATGAAATGGTGGGATCAGATGCCATGATCTTAGTTTTTTGAATGTTACGTTTTAAGCCAATTTTTTCACTCTCGCATTTTACCCTAATCAAGAGACTCTTTAGTTCCTCATTGCTTTCTGCCATAGAGTGGTATCATCTGCATGACAGAAGTTACCTAACCCACAAAAATTGTAAGATTTTATTTGTTAAAAAAATTATTTCAGATGTGTGCAAATAATGGAAACTTTCAAACTGATGAAATACGGAACTAAATATCACTGTATTCACTATACACAAAAGTATGTTTTCCAGAATACCACTGGAAGCTTTGATACTTTTGTCTCCAAACAGCTCTATTAGACTTGCTGTTTTTCAGAATGAAATGTCGACTTCAAAGTTTGTCCAATTTTGTCTAATTGGAAAGTTCAAATGAAATGATCATTTCAATTGCTTCCAAGGGAGAAGAACTTTCCATAGGAGTCTAGGTGACATTGCCTCTATAGTCATATATGCTCCTTTTAGAGATTCTTAAATTACTTGAGGCATGGGTCAAAAAGGACATGTGGACATAGCGTTCAGGGCACTTTTTGTTCTTTAGCTGTCTTTACCTTTTCAATAAATTAGTGTCTCAAAGTTTAACCTTCATCTATAATCCATCTGGGGCTTCCTCCCATAATTCACTCTAGAAGGAACATTAGTGGATGTGAGTTTTCTCCCAGGAATTCACCCTCCTTCTGTTTTAAATCAAAAAATGCTTTTGCAAATTAGCCAAAGGAGACAGGCTATAAGCTTCCTGTAAGAATCCTTCAGAGTGCCCTCCGGACTTTTTGTCTGGCTGTTCGCAAAAGTTGTGCAAGTTAGGATGGACATTAAAATCTATGTGGAATGTGTAAACCGCACGTGGGTACAAACACAACTTCCATAAAAACTACCAGCATCTGCAGGGTTGCCTCAATTGAAATACACAAAATAAATGTGTATCAGTCAGAGGGCAGCAGGTAGTTTTTAGGTTTTTATGATGAGAATAGTTTTCAGAGGTCCAGCTAGTACACACCCCTTATTTTACATACAAGGAAACTGAGACTAATTATTCTTTCATTCAAAGCATAATTCTTAAGTCTCCATAAAGAGACAGGAACTGTTCTAGCCTGTGAGAATGAAGACCAAGTGACTTCTCTAAGGACACATCTTGGATAGTGGTAAGCCTCATACTGGAACTCCAGTGCCCTCATGCCTTGTCCAGAATTCTTGGCAGTGTCTGCACCTTTAACTGACTCAGAATATTTGGCAATAGAGGGGGAAAAAACACATTTTAACTTCTATGTCCTGATCAAATATTTGACCTCTCAGTTATTCATTTATGTTTAAGGAGCAACAGAAAATCAGTAGTAGAAGGCTGACTGGTATCCTCAGGAACAAGAACTGAACCACCAAATCAGCAGCACCCAGTGGTCCTTGCATGAGAAAAATTTTCCTTTTCTTTGTTTGCTTCACTGTTTCCACTGTACACAGCAACATGCCAAAATGGACATGAGAGAAGAAAGATGCAGCTCCATTCTTACAGAAAAGTGTTTCATTGTCCAAACTAAAAGCGACCACAAAAGTAAGTGGAGGAAAGGAGCACTGTAATCTGTACAAATTCATGCTTTGAAAGTAGAATAAGTTCAGTGTGTACTTAGTCATAAAGACTTTCTGGGAAGACTCATTTTGAACTGGAGTTTGAAAGAAATCAAGAAAATATTGACTAAGACTCCAATCTCCCTTCATTTGTGAAAGTCTTCTTAACATTTACATATTGTTTCCAATATGGTATTTTGTTTCTTTTTTTAGGAGTTCTCCTCATGCTTATGCTCATTCCCCATTGTTTATATTCCACATCGGCCCTTTTCATTGTTTTTAATCGTATTCATTCCTCTTCTTTTTGCTCAATATTCCCAGTCATGACTCCTATATCTTTAACACTTTTTACTTGTTTTTGGTTTGCTTGTTTGTTTTCTACAAAATCTAGTCTCCCTTGTGTGGGGTTTTCTTTCTGGATGGTTTTATTTATTTCTTTTTTCTTTTCTAAGCTGTTCCAGTCCTGGTTCTCTTTCCTTCCATTCTCATGCTATATCTTATGACCTCTCTTTCACCTCTGCATTGTCCTACCTTGTATTTTGATTTCCTATAGGCATTTGTTTTCTACTGAAAAAAAAAATGGTGATTTTTTCCATCATATTTCCTGGTTGATCTGAGGTAACATTTCTGGGACATGTTCTCTAGCAATGCCTTATTTTTGGTTTTCCTTTTCCTTCAATCCCTTGTGAGAATAAATTTGATGTACCTTTCTGTTTATTGCTCATCTTAAATGCAGAGATTCTTCCAGAATCAGCAGTTGATTGGCAGATAGTGGGCTGAAATGGCCACTTGTGGCCACTATTTCCCACCAGCAATCAAAGGAAGTCCTGCAAAACTTTTCACAGTGCAGACTTCTCTTCAACCCACCTCACCAAAAACCAGCTTCCTGCAAATCTGGGTCATGGTGTTACCTGAAACAGTTTGATTCTTTTGAGACTAACTTTCAAGAATTCAGTGGCTCCAAGGGTAAAGAATCCACCTGTCGTGCGGAAGACCTTGGTTCGATCCCTGGGCTGAGAAGATCCCCTGAGCAAGGCATGGCAATCCATTCAAGTAGTTTTGCCTGGAGAATTCCCATGGACAGAGGAGCCTGGCAAGCTACAGTCCATAGAGTCGCAAAGAGTCAGACATGACTGAGTGACTAAGCACAGCGCACAGCAAAGCATTTACCCCAGGGCTACTTAGCCTCAGAGATGTTGAGTTTGCTAGTCTGGCCGGTGGGAACAGACACTAGTACGACCCTATTTGAGTGCCAAGTACTTTCTCTTCTAATCATTCTGATGGTTCTTTCTCTGACCTGGAGCGGTTTCCTCGCAGGTTGCTCTGATTAGTGTTCTGCTGGATCCTCAGGGTCACCTTCTGCAGGTCTCCAGCTTTCTCTCTCTGGGCAGCTCTCTCCTCTCTGTCAACCTGTCCTGCAAACTCTAGCCACATTGTCTCCCTCCAATTCCCAGCCCCATCTCCTCAACTCAGGTTTGTCTAGGTTCTCCCTTCCTACTCTCCTTACTCTCAAGGCAGTGAGCTTGGGAAACTGTAAGACTTTCTTCATTGTTTCCCATCTTTCATAGGTCACTGTCTGTTTGAGGTCTAGGTTCTTGGAACCACTGCTTTATAAATTTTGTCTTTTTTTTCCAGGGGATTTTTTTTTTCAGGTGGAAGGGTAAATCTGGTCCCTGTTACTTCATCTTGGCCACAAGATAAAGTTTTGGTTATAGTAATTCTTTGTTTGGCCCCAACTATCTCAATACTCAAGATTTGTTCTGAATAGTATTCAAGAACTTCCTTCCTGGTCAAGGAAGACTTTCTTGGACTTCCCTGGTGCTGCCTACAATGTGGGAGACCTGGGTTTGATCCCTGGGTCAGGAAGATTACCTGCAGAAGGCAATGGCAACCCACTCAAGTACTCTTGCCTGGAAAATCCCATGGATGTAGAAGCCTGGTAGGCTGCAGTCCATGGGGTCACAAAGAGTCAGACACGACTGAGCAACTTTACTTTCAGCAACTTCACTTTCACTCCCTTCCATGTCCGTTGCTTCAAGAAAAGAATTGCTAGTTTTGTCCCTTTGAAAGTACCACTTAGGCTAGAGACCTGGACTCTGCCTTCACTGACTGAGATATTCACCAAAATATTCACCTCTCTGATCCTGTGCCACTATTAACCTTCACTGCACTGGCAACTCTTCAACCTATGTCCAGAATAAAAATGTTTCCTAGGTGTGTTGTTCTGCATTTTTTCCATCTGTCTTTATTTAGGGAAGGAATGATCATTTTGATTTGGCCTTCCCTTCACCCAAAGTTGAGCTCCTCAACAGAAAAGGACTGTAAATTGATATACATGTGGGTCCCTGCACATAGCATGTAGCCTGCACACTTGGGACTCTTCAAGGGCTTATGCTGATGATGATAAACAGGAATGCAAGGGAGCTGATAATATCAGAGGGTGAGCAAGAGAGGAGGATATCACAAGGATTCAGCAGAAGAAAGAAAAAAAGAAAGAAAGAAAGAAAGTGAAGTCGCTCAGTCATGTTCGACTCTTTGCGACCCCATGGACTGTAGCCTATCAGGCTTCTCCGTCCATGGGATTTTCCAGGCAAGAATACTGGAATGGGTTGCCATTTCCATCTCCAGGAGATCTTTCCAACCCAGGGAATGAACTCAGATCTCCCGTATTGTAGGCAGACGCTTTATTGTCTGAGCCACCAGGGAAGTCCAGCAGAGGAAAGGTTATAGTTGAATAGACATACTGACTATTTGTTCTAATTTGAATAAAAGTCTAGCTACATAAAATTAAGCATTTTTTAGCAAGATATGCATTCTAGAAATGTTTAAATTACCATTCAGATAGTAGTGGCAAGATGCAGAGCAGGTAGATTAAAGGAAGAAGAAAGACATTTAGGAAAACAAAGCATATGAGAATGTAAACATGGCACACAATATCTGTTTGTATTTCTCAAAAGCTTAGTAAAAGAAGCAGCTTTCCTCCTTTGCTAACTGACAGTCCTTATCTTGGCTTCTAGGAAGCATTCACTAATGGAAATAAAAATGAACCAAAACTTAGAAAAATGTGATAGTGTCAACTGTACTCAAGGAAAAAATATAATTACTTAGTCATTTTAATTACACATGCAGAGTAAAGCAATTGCTTGCAATTTACTGCTGTATGCCAGAAACAACTTAATATTAATAAATATTTGTGAGAAATCACTTTATAAATTTTAATTACTTAACAAAAGCTATAAAATAATTTTTAATTAAAAAGTATGTACAACCATAAATAAAATGACCTTTTGTATTCCAACATAGCAGTTTCTGTGAGAGCTGAAGGTTAATATTTCTGAGCCCCTAATTGTGTATAAATTATGAGGGAGAAAAAGGCTAAATACCATATTGTCCCTTTCCAATGGAAAGTTAGGAAAGAAAACTGTTAAATTAAAAAAAGGGGAGACTGAAATAATAGGGGTTTTTTTGAAATAGTCTCTTCATGTTTTATAAGGATCATTATCTTTTTTTAATTCTGGTAAAGGTGAAAATCCATAGTACTGGGGATTGCCAAGACTAATCTATAACCTTGAAGTCATAAATACTACTTCTCTGCTCTTACCATCATGTCAGTCTCCATTGGGCTAACTCATTACAATTCTTAGTGAATGAATAATTGGTATTTTCTTACTGGAAATTGCAACTAATTTGTAGAAATTAGTAGTGATGACTTTTTCAACAGACATAAATAGTTGCGTGACTCATTAATAATTTCAACCACTAATCAGCTGCAATTGGAAAGCAACAACTTTTAGGAGGTGGGTTTGTATCCTGCTTTCCCTGTACGTCCAGAGGAGATGATTCGGTGGGATGACCTTATCTGCCATCCTAGGAAATCTAGACTCTTCTGACATCCCCAGTAGAGCTATAGCAAACCACATAATAAAACAGTTTTCCCTATTTCTCATTCAGTTACTCAAAATTCTGTCTCTTACCAGTTTATGCCAAATCTCTCTCATTGCTAACACAGAAAACTCAGAGTGAAATTATCATAGTCCTGCACAAAAGTTTTATAACTAGGTCCTCTACTGAATTTTTTAAGTTTCTCAAATCCTGGGTAAAAGTTTCATTGCATCTTATTCTTTCTTGATAGAGCCCCATAGTAGCAGAGGCTAGGATGGGCAATGAAGGACAGGAAGAAAAGGACATTCTCTAAAGCAGACTTGTTTTCTGAGAGATGATTTACCAAATGACCTCCTTGGCCACAGTTCCCCAACTAATTTCAGGCTGAATAGGGGAGTAAGGTCAGACACAACCAGCAACATATACCAGAGTCATTCCTCTGATAACAGCAAATTAGCCCTGGGAAGGAATACGCATCGGCCTGAAAAATTCATGAAGATCCAAATCTGCTGCCTAATTAGCCACAGTGCTTGATACAGGAGAGGAAAAAAAAAAATAGCCCACAACTAACAATGTCAAATTAGGGGCATTTGCTAGATCTTTCTGTTGAGTGGCTGAATTGACTGAAATATCCAAAGCCCAGTTAAATACATGCAGCCATGTATACTAGAAAGTTTTTCTGTGATTATACTCAAACTTATGAATATGACTGACTCACACAGCATTAATTTAAATCAAACACCTTCAAGTGAGATGTATATATTTATTAGACAGGAAATTAGTGATGTAAATTTCAATTAGATGTGAATCAGGAGCAATAGAATGACAATACATATAATTTCCCCAGGACTGGAGATATGCATTCTGTCCAATTTGCTCACCTAGGTATTAATCCACTTTCTGCACACACACACACACGTACACACATGTGCTTATACACATACATATAGAACATATAAACTCGTGCTTGAACATTTCTTGTGAAATATGTAACTATACATCATAAATGTGTTAATCCCTTATTCCAAACAAGTTCTACTCTGCTCCAAAACCTTTGGCTTAGCAACACCCTAGCAACCCTGACAGATGGTCAGTGAGGAGACCAAGAGTCTTTCTAGCTACTGAAAACTTGGAGAACTTGGGCAAGAGTTGGCTCATGGCAGACTTCTTCCCTTCTTCTTGGTGTGTGGACATCCAAGAACTGAAGAGGGAAGAGGAATTTTCTGAGAGAAATAAAATATTTACAAGAAGGTAATGGTGACTATTAGGGGAGTATCTTATTAAGATTTCCTTTCTCACATGCATTGGCACCAAATACAGTAAGACTCAAGTGTCCTGGTACAAGTCCACGTGTATATTTTGCTTGGGATCTAGAGAATTAAAAAGTGTCAGAGGGCAAGGGAAAACATCAGAGAAAATATAACAAGAAATATGCTACTTACCTTTTATTCTAGGCACTAGACTTTATAGAGCAATATAAGAGATTTTGAGGTTTCCTTCCTGGTACCCAGAATGACCTACCTTGAGAAAAGTCTTCCCAGGAAGAGAAAATATGCATTTGCTTCAGGCAGTCACATCACATCATCTCTGGGGAAACAGCCTAATGATGGATGGATGAACCGAGAACACCAAAACCTGGAAAAGAGAGCCATATTTCATCATTGAACTGTTATAATTGCTAATGTCTCATTCTGTATCATAATTGACTTCTCTGTAATGCACACCTACTGGCTATTAAAGAAAATATGTTATGGGACTTCTCTGGCAGTCCAGTGGTTAAGGCTCTATGCTCTGAATGCAGAGGGCTTGGCTTCAGTCCCTGGTCGGGGAACTAAGATCCTGTATGTCATGCTGAGTGGTCAGATGTAAAAACATAAATAAATAAATATCGTTGATGAGATTTCTAAAAAACAAAAAATAAAGAAAATGTATTATATATCTCTATAGACATAGATAATATATGTTATATTATGATACATACACACATGCATATATATGCTAAGCTCTGCTAAGTGTTGAAAGGATGGATCTAAGACAAAGAAATATATGTGACTTTACCTGGCTTTATGAGCCTAGAAATCAATTTGTGCAGATAAGACATACATGTGCATGTGCGCTAGGTCACTTGGTCACGTCTGACTCTTTACAACCCCATGGAGTGTAGCCTGCCAGGTTCCTCTGTCCATAGGATTATCCAGGCAAGAATACTGGAGTGGGTGATTCTATCCTCCTCCAGGGGATCTTCCCGACCCAGGGAGCGAACTCATGTTTCCTGCATCTCCTGCATTGGCAGGCAGATTCTTTGTCACTGAGCCATCTGGGAAGTCTCAAGACATACATGTAAAGTATTCCTAACAACACAGCCCAAGAAAAAAAATTCCAGTAAATGGCATGGTTAGTAAGTGAAGCAAGAATTGATAGTAGAGCATGATATTTTTTTTGTTTTTAAAAGTCTCTTGGAGGATATCTAAAGCTTGGTGAGGGTTTAATTCAATGGATTAGATGGAAAAAATGTGGAGAGGGGAAGATCCGCATTAGAAAAGGCGGACAGGTGGGCGTGTAAACACTTCTCTGTAGATTATTGAATAACATATCATTGGTTGTCTAGATGAGAGGTAGACCTAAATTACACTTTGCACAAAGCAATTAGAAGGCTGCTTGATCCTCACTCAGACCTTCCTCCCACTGTTCTACTCGGGAGCTCACCTGGATGTCAGAGGAAAGGGAAGATGATGGGCCACACAAACTCAACAGTTTAGCTCAAGGAATATGTTTGCGTTTGACTAGGACCCATGATTCTGCAGTGGTCAGGTGTGATTATGGTGGCTCATATGTCCTGTACCTATCGTAGGCCCGGTTCTGTCCTCTCAAAGGGCCACTTTACACACTTTTTCACTTGAGCACCAGACATTACAAAGGGTTCTAATTGTTCCCACGTTGAACAGTGTTGAAGCAAGCTTTTGAAGTGCCTTCTCTATAATAATGTTGATATTTAACTCATTTGCACTAAGACAAAATGTTCCTTTTGGTTGCATTTTAGGAAATCCCAGGTCTCTGGTTCTGCCATCTGCTCAAGATAAGGTATAATTCCATCGCTTTGGGGTACTTGGGCCTCCCCCTGGTTATCTCTTGAATTAGAGCCCATCTGGACACCATTTCATGGCTGTGCTTTCTATAGATGCAAGAAGAATAGCTTTCAGGAAAGAGCTGGAAAAAAAGTGTTAGGTCAAGTCATTTGTCTGGTATGGTGTTTCCCAAATGACCCTACCTATTCTATGATAGATATTCTAAAACTACATTTTTAGCTTTTGCATTATTTCTTCATGTATTGTTAACAATTCAAAGGAAAGAACAAAGGAATAAAAATAACTTTGTAAAAACAAATCCAATTTTGTTTGTCAAGCATTTTCATGAAAATAATAAAAGAATTGATGAAGAACCTCTAATAAAAATAGTAAGCACTATTTAAAACAATGGAAGAAAAATAAATATCTTGTTTAGTTCAAGAGCAAAGAAGCTCAGATTTTTATCAGCCTGTCACTGACAAGTATCAGTGATGGTGACTCCTCCCCAAGCTCCTCTCCATGCCTTCTGAAATACTCTTCCATCTTCTCTTCACTTTCCTCCATTTCATCCATTCTTCACCAGACAGCTTACAATATTCTCCCCGGGTAAAACTCTATTTGCCCCTCATGATCAAATATGACATCTCTGTTCTCTGAATAACCAGGGGCATTTTTTCAGAGCATGATTTCCACACTCTTTATATTCTGAAGTGTTGACTCAACACAGACTGTGTATCGCACGCTGTTATAGATGTTGTCCACTATCTTTCTAGAGTTTAAGGTTATTTGTACCCTGGGTCCCTGAAAGTTGCTTAAAGGAGGTATCACTTCATTTATCTTTGTTCAGATCCTCCACGCACTCACTGTACTAGGATAAGGCTTAGTGAGTTTTTGTTAAGTCCAATAGAATGTAATCTATAGCAAGCCTTTCTTCTCTCCATGGAGAGATATTAGTCCTTGGTTCTGTTAGTATGAGCAGTTTCTTTGTCCTAACATGGAAGCTTCTGTATCCTTTAGGAGAGCAAATGAGCACAATATACCTTTGGGATGCTGAGAAGACCCTCCTAGCTAGAGTGTTATGCAAATGTCCATGATTGGTTTCCAAGGTTTTGTGACCCTCCTTATTTGTTTTCCATAGACCATCTAGGCATCCACAATCCCCCAACAATGGGGGATGTAGCAAAGGGAAGAGTTTTTAGTTCTGAGAACAAAGTTACTGGATCACAGCACTGTCATTTAACTACTCTCAGAAGTTTCTCCAAAGCAGTGCTTTTCATACTGAGAGATTTAACTCAGCCCTGGAGCAATGAGAACACAGTGGTGTGAGCAGGGTGGTACAGGAGCCAACTGTGATCTCTGAGAAGGTAGGTAGCATCTCCACCGTGTTCACTTTGTTTTGAATGAACTGTGTTGGGTTTTAAAGATTGCGCTTGGTAGACTATCAATGCATAATTTATCTAATAAATTTTTATTTAATAAAAACAAAGGAATAAAAGTAAAATGAAGTCCCAGTTTGGTAAACAGTGGCAATATCATCCTGAAACAAGATTATCAACCAGAGCTTGGCAACACTGGCCTGCTTTTGGCTTCTCTGCACTTCTTGTTCTTCGGTCATTCAGTCGTGTCCGACTCTTTGTGACCACATGGACTGTAGAACGTCAGGCTTCCCTGAACTTCACCATCTCCTGGAGCTTGCTCAAACTCATGTCCATTGAGTCAGTGATGCCATGCAACTATCTCATCCTCTGTCGTCCCCTTCTCCTCCTGCCTTCATCTTTCCCAGCAACAGGGTCTTTTCTAATGAGTCAGCTCTTTGCCTCAGGTGGCCAAAGTATTGGAGCTTCAGCTTCAGCATCAGTCCTTCCAATGAATAGTCAGGATTGATTTCCTTTAGGATGGACTGGTTGGATCTCCTGGCAGTCCAAGGGACTCTCAAGAGTCGTCTCCAACACCACAATTCAAAAGCATCAATTCTTCACCAATCAGCCTTCTTTATGGTTCAACTCTCACATCCATACATTAGTACTTGAAAAACCATAGCTTTGACTAGGTGGACCTTTGTCAACAAAGTAATGTCTCTGCTTTTTAATATGCTGTCTAGGTTGGACATAGCTTTTCTTCCAAGGAGTAAACATCTTAATTTCATGGCTGCAGTCACCATTTGCAGTGATTTTGGAGCCCAAGAAAATAAAGTCTGTCACTGATTCCACTGTTTCCCCATCTATTTGCCATGAAGTGATGGGACTGAATGCCATGATCTTAGTTTTCTAAATGTTGAGCTTTAAGCCAACTTATTCACTCTCCTCTTTCACTTTCATCAAGATGCTCTTTAGTTCTTCTTCACTTTCTTCCATAAGGGTGGTGTCATCTGCATATCTGAGGTTATTGATATTTTTCCCGGCAATCTTGATTCCAGCTTGTGCTTCCTCCAGCCCAGCATTTCTCATGATGTACTCTGCATATAAGTGAAATAAGCAGTTAAATATACAGCCTTGATGTACTCCTTTTCCTATTTGGAACCAGGCTGTTGTTCCATGTCCAGTTTTAACTGTTGCTTCCTGACCTGCATACAGGTTTCTCAAGAGGAAAGTCAGGTGGTCTGGTATTCCCATCTCTTTCAGAATGCAATGCAGTACCACCTTCACTCTGTGTCCATCTCCTCTTTAGAGGTTTGTCATAAATGAGAAACAAGGATTTTCACTTTTTTTTCATTAACCCCAGAGTTCTTGGTACAGGTTGGGCACATAGAGGTGGACTGAAATGAAGAAGAATCAACTGTTATTATAAGGATGTGTGTAGCCCAGCTATTCTACAAAATCTCTCAGACCCTTAGCATCATGAAATGCACCATTTATAGCTTTCTTATAGAATGTAGCACCAGGCATCAATTGCCATATTTTCAAGGAAGACATTTTTTTCAGTAATTTTCCCCTAGATCCCCCAAAGAGTATCTATTCACAAAAAGTACTCAGAAAAAGAAAGTATATACAAAACATAAAATAAATGATTATATGCCGTGGCCTGTTTCTTCCATAATGTGTTATGAGTATAGATGTGCAAATATAAATATCACTAATCAGCATGGGGTGAAGTATAGGCAAGCTTTTGCTGACCCTCTCCAAATCCAAATATTTCCTGCTTACTAGTAAACTCTAATTCAACCTAGTCCCCCAAATCTTGCATCTAAACCTTTAGGAGTTACCTTGTGATTCCAGCATTTGAAGTGGCCTATTAGTTTGAAAGCTCTTTGGGAAATGGGAGTTTGCATTAGGAATCACTCTATTTTCCATACATCTTTTCCTCACATAAGTTCTTATGAATTTTTGGATTGATAAATAAATATTTTGATGTGCTTATCCTTTCCAATTTAAGAAATGGAGTCTTGATGATGGGGTACGGACCTAGATGGCAACCTGGAGTTAGGCAGGGGCATCTTATCATGTAAAAAGCTGTATTATGCTCACTGCCCCAAAGTTGTGATGCCAGATCATGATGATGGCCACATACATGCTGGGCCTTCTTTACGGAAATACCACCCCAACAGGGAAAAAAAAAAATATAAGTATGCCTGGCAGGCTACTGTTCATGGGGTTTCAAAGAGTTGAACACTACTGAAGTGACCTAGTACACACACATACTTCCTTTACTTCCTTCTTAAAATTAATTTTTCTTGCACAGAATCTTGGACTCTGTCCAACTGCATCTAATCAGTGTGGCAGATTACCTTAGCTATTATAGGTGTCAGTTCTTGTAAAATGAACTTCTTTCTGAAAGCAAAGAAAGTATTATCTTCCCATCTCCTATTTAGACAAATATGCTCCCGTAGCCTTACAGAAAAACCAGCTCCTAAGGAAGGTGAATGAGGCACAAAATGGCAGTCCTTTAGAGAAAGAGTCAGGCCTAACATACATTTTGGATTCATCCAAAAACAAAGTAAAGTATTTGGAATTCAGGAAATCCTAGGAGCTTGGGATTCATAAAAATCATGAGAATAACTGGTGACTGACACATTCATTGATGCTAAAAATGGGTCAGTCTTTTAATAATGAGGGCTATGTATTAATAAAAATGCCTCTGTGGAGTGTGATTAGTTAACAGGTCAATTTTAAGTAAACAGTTCCAGAGAATTCTTCCAGGAATAGGAAAGTTGGGATTTTCCAGAAAGATGTAAATATAGAGTTAGAGAGCCAGTGAGGATACCTTTGAGAAAAATGCAAAGGTAAAATGTGCAGTATAACATTATCCACTCATAATATACAAGTTAATAAAAGCAAGAGTGCATAAACAATACCTATTTTTTTTTCTTGAGGTTTTTTTTTACTCACTTCCATTTGTTGATTTTTTTAAATGAAGTTGATGATCTTACCAAGATCTTTGTAAGAAACCATGACTAGAACATAAGACTTTCAATAATTTTTATTATTCTTAATTGATTAATTAATATTGGGGCAAAGGAAAATCCAGTGTCATATTAAGATTTCCTTGAGTAATTTACTACTATGTTAAAAACTTGAGTGGATTACAGCATTCAGGGTTTTCTTTCCCTGCGTCATCTGATTTCTAAACCTGATAAGGCTTAAAAGGAACTAGGACGCCTCAAAATAATTTAAGAAGGTCTTGGTGATCTATTTAAATAAATATCTTCAACTTCTCAGGACTCTAGTAGTTTTATAGATCTGAGGTAATGGCTCCTGTTCTGTGTATATTATATGTATCATAAGAGAGGTTGCACTGAAAACTGTCCAAATACTGTGAGCACTGACAGCATTAACATCATCATTGCCAAGAGAAATACAAACCTCAATGAAAAACTAGTTTTTTAAAAAATACATACAGCTTCTTATGTTTCTGATGGTAGAAGCCTGGCATATCCCTAAATCTGTCTTACCCCAAGGACATGTGTCAACATGTCTCTGATACCACCACCCAATAAAACCCACACCAAGGCCCACACTCAGTGCTTTCTGATGGTCGTTTGCTCAAGAGCAGCATGAATATGTGTAATCATCCCCCCTCAAAGGTAAGCAATTGCAACATGCTGACTGGATATAACATCCTACTTCACCTCCTTGCAGAAGCTGTATGCTTTTCTGATACTATTAACTGGTGTCTTTTAGCTGACCATCAATAGAGCTACAAGTCAGACATGGAAGGACTTTGTTGCAATTCGGTGTGTGCATGCTCAGTCATGCCCAACTCTTAATGCCTCATGGACTATAGCCCACCAGGATCCTCTGTCCATGGAATTTTCCAGGCAAGAATACTGGAGTGTGTTGGCATTTCCTATTCCAGGGGATTGATCCAACTCAGGGATCAAATGCTTGTCTCCCATCTCCCCTGCATTAACAGGTGGATTCTTTACCACTGAGCCACCTAGGAAGCCCCTTGCTGCAGTTCAGCATCCACTTATAGTGAGCAAAGAAATGCATGGTCCCCTTCATGGCCAGAGTAACATGAAAGGTGAGAATCAATGACCAACGTGTCAACATTTTGGCTGAATACCTTTCCTGTGTCTAATGTGGAGGCCAGATGTATAGGAAAGATAAACTCTTATCCTTTAAGACCTATACAATCTAGTTGATAAGTTGAATATAAACACATGAATATTAACACAGAGCTTAGATTTTTTCACCTCAAGAATGGATCTGGATGATCCAGAAAGCAGATGATAAAGATTTCAGGAAAAGCAAGCTGAAGGTTTCAATAATAAGGGAAGTTTCGTGGACCCAGTTGAGCTTGTGCTGTGCCTTAGAAACGATGAGTGGGATACCGAGAGGGGAAGAGAGGGGTGGGATGGCTTGGGAGATTAGGATTGGCATATATACACTACTATGTATAAAATAGATGACTGATGAGAATGGACTGTATAGCATAGGGATTCTACTCAACGCTCTGTGGTGACCTAAATGGGAAGGATATCCAAGGAAGAGGGGGGTATGTGTATATGTGTGACTGATTCACTTTGGTGTATAATAGAACTAACAGAACATTGTAAAGCAATTATACTCCTATAAAACAAAGAAATAATAATAATAATAAAAAGATGGAAGGAGCTCCTGGATGTGGAAGTTAGAAGTGAAAGTAAGGATGCTGACCCATACCAAGCAGATGGGCTGTGTGGGGAATAGTGAGATAATGAAAGGTCTTGACATCTTGTCAAAGGAGTTTAGACTCAGTGCAGCTGGAAGTAAAGACCCACTAGAGATTTGGAGCTGGGGAATAGCCTGACTACACAAAACAGCTGGAAATACAAAATAGCAATCAGTCTGGGGCTTTTCCCATGGGTACAGAGAACTGAGGGATTAATTCAGGTATGACAGACTGAACATTTTCCACAGTCTCTGAAATATACCCAAGATCTCTGATGCACAGAGATCCACAACCCCGTGTCTAGTGCAGCTGTGTGTCTAAGTCCAAGTCATGAGAAAGAGCTCACTTAGGAGCAAGTCATTAAGGAGAGAGAAAGCTGTGGGTATTTAAAACAATTAATAGGGGTTCTGCTTAATCCCCAAATTATATACTCCCTGAACAGGTGAAAATTTACCAACCAAACAAACAAACAAAAACCTGTTCAGAATTTGTGATAATTATCCAGAGGACACTAACTTTTGCCTTTGGGAAAGACACAATAGTTAAAAGCACAGACGTTAGAGCCAAGGCATTTAGGTTTGGATAACAATTCTACCACTTACTAGCTGTGTGATCATGGATAAATTCCTTACTCCTCTGGGCCTCAGTTCCCCATTTGTAAAATGAGAATGATCATAGCACTTATCTTAAAATAGTGAGAGTTAAGGATGTACACAATGCTCTATAAATATCTGTTCATAATCAAAAAACAAGCAATGTGGGAAAAAGCAGAATTTTTCTAAAAAAAAAAAAATAATAATTCGGGTATCATAGTGGTTTACATAGTCCAATGAAGAAAGGTTAACATTTTAAGAGTATTGGATCATTGATTGTAGCAGTGTCTGTTAACATGGGTGGGTGTAAGGAAGTGGTGCAGATTTTGTCAACCAGGGACATTTAGCAATGCCTGGTGACATTTTTGGTTGTCACAACTCTGGGGCAGAGATATGCAAGCTGGGGGAGCTACTGTCATCTAATGGGCAGAAACCAGGGAGACTTCCAGACACTGTACAATATACTGGAAAGGTTCCCACATAACAGAGAATTATCCTGTCTAAAGTCTTCACAGTGTCAAGGTTCAGGATCCCTGGATTATACTATACATGTGCTGCTATTATTACAAACAGGAAATCTGGCAAACAACATAGCAGGGTAGGGACAAAGGAAAGTCCTGAATCCATCTCTCTGCACATTTCTTGCACTCTGTATTCTCCTATGCTAACCTATTTTTTAGAGTCCCTTGGACATCAAGGAGATCACACCAGTCAATCCTAAAGGAAATCAACCCTAAATATCCATTGGAAGGACTGATGCTGAAGCTCCAATACTTTGGCCACCTGATATGAACAGCTGACTCATTGGAAAAGACTCTGATGCTGGGAAAGATTGAAGGAAGAAGGAGAAGGGGATGACAGAGAATGAGATGGCTAGATGGCATCACAGACTCAATGAACATAAGTTTGAGCAGACTGCAGGAGATGGTGAAAGCCAGAAAGCCTGGCATGTTGGAGTCCATGGGGTCCCAAAGGGTTGGACACAACTTAGTGACTGAACAACAACCTACTTTAAAACTATGCTCACTGATGAAGGTTTCCTGTTGCCAGATTCAAATATCAATAAAGCAAAAAAGAGTGAAAATTGGGGAAGTGTTTTTTTTAAGTGAGTCCATCACTATGTTCAATCATCACCAGTATTTCCAACTCTGCACCAAATGGAGTATGTTATAAGGAAGGGATGGCATCCCTTCCCTCAGAAAGATTTTCTTTGGTGGAAAAGCCAAGAGCAACACTCAGAAAATTGTTAGAGTGCCTTGTATAACTATATATGACTGAGATTGAAAGCACAGTTTGGGTCTTCACAGAGGCAACCAAGTCAAAGTGAGCTTGAGAAATGAATGGGATTTTGATGGATGCCGGAAAGGGCATTCTCTTGGATGATGTTGCTGAATTAGCAGAAGCATGGTGGTGGGAATATGCATGTGTCTGGGGGCAGTAAGGAATTCTCTCTAGAGGATCTGTTTTAGAGGCTAGAGATAAGGGGAAGCTTGGTGAGAAAAGGAAATCAGTTTAGATAAAGATGTAGCCAGTTAAGGTATTTATATCTGACCTTCCCTGGTGGCTCAAACAGTAAAGAATCTGGCTGCAATGCAGGAGATCTGTATATGATCCCTCAGTCAGGAAGATCCCTTGGAGAAAGGAATTGTTACCCACTCCCGGATTCTTGCCTGAAGAATTTCACAGACAGAGGAGCCTGATGACACACAGTCCATGGGGTCACAAAGAGTCGGACATGACTGAGCAACTCACACTTCACCTCACTTCTGATGATTATGGAGGAAAGAGATATTCATATTCAAGTCTTTTATGCATGGAAACAACAAAAGGAAAAAAGGTGCTTTAAAAGACTAGGCTATTTCAGTTCGAAGGTAGAATTTAAGGAAAGAATAGGGATGGATTATGTATCCTGCCCTAGCTATGAGACCAGGAGAAGGGCCTCTGCCCTGGAGACAAATGCATAAAGCACAGGCTGCTATATCAGTGTGCTTCCTGGGAAAGGTGTTGTTTAGCCTAGCAAGAGTTTTGAGTTTGTACACATTTGCATGCCAAGACGTGCTGCCACACAGCGCCACTTACAAACACCACCAGGAGCCCAGCCTTTAGCTTGGGGTGGGTATTCATGTTTACTTAGCTATCTGGGCTTTTTTTCTTTTTTTTTGGTTACTAAATTATACATGTAAATCAATATGTATCTTGAATTTACATACCAAATGCAAATGGTGCGACTGTCACTTTTTCTCCTGTTCCATATTTGTTCTCTGCAGAATGAATACCATATGCACCTTCAGTGATTCACTCAGGGCCTTTGCCCTTCTTGCTTCTCAGAAAATCATCCTGGATAAAGTAGGGAGAAGAGCTCTCCAGAGTATTACAAAGAGCCAAGCGGTGAGGCCTTTCTGCACATGGCCAAACAGAAGTCAGGAGACAGAGTTCACACAAAGGGAGGAAGCATGGCAAATATCAGACAATAGAGGGTGGCCGTGGCTGTTGCAAACTGGGGAATGAATGTGCTTAAAGACATTTATGTTTAAAAAGAAAATCAGAGCCACTGGAGGGTGGGAAGAGAACTAGCCAAAGGGTCCAAAAGCTACTCCTTGGAACCATTGTCAAATGCCGTATGTGCAGGCGATAAAGATGTAGGACTCAGGCCATAATCACTCAGAGAGATCTATTTCCCTGTGCCCTGATGCCCTTGCAAAGGACTGACATTTGTGTAGCCCTGGGTCCCTTGTACAAAGGTTCCCTTCTCCTTGGCTGACCTGCCGATCTTGTGAGGGTCCGTGCCCCAGCTGGTCTTTCTGGGCAAAGCCTAGGGCCTTACTCTGTCTTCCAGGCTATCCACATCGATTCTCAGATGGCATGACTCATTTGGCCCTCTGATTACTCAATTCAGTGGTTATAATTCAAGCTCTATCCAGAAATCTCCCTTAGAAAGCCCTACTCTACCTTTACTGTAAAAGAATCAAATAGACCCCAAAATATGATTGTGGGAAACATTTTGAGGCAGAAAAGCAAATTAGCTTCTCCCTGTGGTCTTCCTCTAATTCTGCTTCTGAAATTCCACCCTGCTATTTCTGGCATTGTCCCCTTTTATTATGTAAAATGATTTCTACTATTGCCTGAATTAAATGGGCAAGATTAATTCTGAGGTATTTTTAAAAACTAAATTTGAGTTTGATCATTTACATCAGATCTCATTGCTTTTTCTTTTCTTTTTGCCAGTTCAGTACAGTTTCCCATTAAGAGCTATCAAATTCAATCAAGGTACTCAATTCTTACAGTTTAACTTTCCTGAAATTCAGTGTTCCTCTCTCCTTCTCAATGAACTTTGCTAACTACATGCATAGAGTTGTCATTCAACCCTGGTTACATCAAACTGATGTGTTTCAAGTCTTTCATATCCAAGACAGAAGCAATAAGACCTTAATCATTCCCAAATGGAAACAAAGTTCTCCAGGGTTTGACAGCCCCGCTGTGCTAGCATCAAGGATTCACTTGTCGTCCCATTCAACTGGTGGAAAGAGCTCCACTTCCTTTCATTCAAAACCTTTTGGGCTTCTCATCTATGGAAGAGATACCCTGGGAATCCCACTACTTGCAGTGCAGTGGCTAATTTCAAAGACTGAAACATTTTGTAATTCTCACTGCTACCTTCAAGAAAGAGAGTTAACACTCAGAATACCCTAAAATAACTTGAGCTGTTTGTTTAGTTTACTTCCTCTATATCCACATACACATATATCACTGTTTTTGATGCTAGGAGAGCAAGCAAACCAATGTACACTGCAATGCAACCACTAATGAGCCAAAGTTATCTGCCAGCCTCTTTAAAATGCTGTTCCCTTCCTGTTTTGCTTTTGTTGGGTTATAATTTTGAATTACAAATGCATTCCCAACTCTCCTCCTTATCCTATCTCTTATGAGTTTCCTTTTCTCCCTTTCTCCCTGTCATCCAAAAATCACATTTCTTTAGGGACTGAGAGCAACTGACACTTTAACATGGAACACACACACACAAACACACACACACACATACACACATACACAGCCATAATTTAGGACCAAATGATTTCAGATTTTAGGTTGAAGAAGGTGTGTGTGTACAAACTCTCCTTTTTGCATATATGTGCCTACATTCATCCTGTACTGAATATGAAAGTATGAAAGTGTGAGTTACTCAGTTGTGTCCGACTCTTTGCAATCCCATGGACTGTAGCCCAAAAGGCTCCTCTCCTCATGGAATTCTCCAGCAAGAAAACTGGAGTGGGTAGCCTTTCCCTTCCCCAGGGGCTCTTCCAGACCCAGAGATTGAACCCAGGTCTCCTGTATTGAAGGCAGATAATTTTCTGTCTGAGCCACCAGGGATGTCTGTATTGCCCTTCTTCAAAATAACTTTTTGAGCTTCAATTTCCTGGCATTTAGAATTCTTTGTTTCCTAAAGAATTTTTTGTGTCCTAAGAAGTAGACTTTTTTGTTTGTTTGTTTGCTTAAACAAAATCTTCAGTGTCTGATAGAGGATTCATGATGAAGCTTCCTAATTTGGAAAGTGGAAAACCTCATGATGTGTTGAGAAAAATGATGTCTATGGATGAGGCTATCATACCTCCAGTTTCTCCAGGACAAATCAAGTCTCCAGGACTTGATTTTCAACCGTTATCCATTATAGTTGTTAGTAGCACCTCTTCTACTCTCAGTAGTTTCCTGGTTTGGGCCATAACCTAGATGGTCAGTGTCATGTCTACCTCTTATGCACAGTGTAATTGCTATTGCTCATGAAATGTGCTTGCTGAAATAGTAGAGTGTACAAAAATGAACCAACCCTAGATTTCCTTCAGTGTAGGAAGAACATTTCAGAAAGGCCACCTCTAGTCCATATTGGGGAGTAAGCCAATAATCTCTATGCCCAACACTAAGCAGCCACCCTGGTTGAAGCCACCTTTGATCTGCCAATTATCTCCTGTACACCTGGGGTCTCCGTGTTAGTCCCTGACTTTCCTAGTCTGCCTCTAACTTCACTATTTGTAATCATACTAAAACAGAGTGAAAATTATTTGGTTCTAGCACCAAATTCAATTACTGTAAGAGACTTTTCCAAATTCAGAGTTCTAGTGAATGACGGAAAGGGGATTTGGACCCAAGACTCTTGACCCCAGCTTTAGTGGTTGATCTTTGCCTTGTGAGTGCTTAATCTTAGGTGAGTTTTCCCAGTTTGTAACCTATTAGCACGGCGATTTCTGCATCTGAGCCCCTTTCATCCCTCATCTCCGCTGTCTCAACATAGTCAACAGAGAGGTTCATTATGGACCCTGTTTTCTCCGAGTTTCTGCGTTTTCCTCAGGTATGTATATGTGTGTGTGTGTGAAAGAGAGAAAGATTGCCCAGCTTTTACCCACCAGGCATCAGGATGCAAAAAGGGACATATTATTTGAATGAACAGAGTATTTGCTATTCAAGGCCCAACTCCTCTCCCTTGCCTCTGGCCATTTGGCCCACAGAAAACTTAAGCTCCACTAACAAAACACTCTCCCTCTAGAGCTCTAAGGCTTAAAACAAGGGTTTAGTGACATTTTTCACATTTTGTCATTTTTCATGTGTTTACGGGACTCCCTAATTGAACTGTAAGCTCCTCAAGGGCAGGGACTAGGTCATCATTTCCGTAGATATCAAAGAGTTGGGCATGTAGATGCTATTAAATAGATTTTGGTTGATGACCACTCTATACCATGGGGATGAAACTCTAAAGTTATCCACTTTGGTAAACCCACTCCACCTTCAATGAAATGGAAATCCCATCTAAGTCAGCTTCTTAGCCACTGAACAAACATGTGAGACATGCTTTGCATACTCAGTATTATGGGGTCCATCAGATATCAGAAGTGGAAAGGACTTGACAGATTGTCTAACTGCAATGCTTCGCTATACGGACGAAAACTAGGCTGACAGCTGTGAAGTGACTAGTTCAAGGACGTGCCAGATGTTGGCAGCACAAGTGGATCTTAGAGTGGACACCAGTGTTACCTCCCCTTTCAACATCTCCCCTGGAAGCCGAGCCCAGCCTTCAGGAAGGAGACTTTGAGGCAGAATATCAATTTCCTAGTCAGGGAGTTTTTGATTTGGCTGTGAAATAGAGGTTTGTGCTCCCTCAATATCATTTCTTGGCTTTTTTTCTTGTAATTTTAGGATTATTTTTTCCCCAAGTCATCTTCAGACCTGCAGTCTCCCAAACTGCTTGTCCACAATCACTCCAGCTCTCCACAGGAGGGAATCCTCCGTGGAGTAGCTGCCAAAAATCAAAGAATATTCTTCACAGCCTCCTGTGTCAGGATAGAGCTCCAGACAGTGTTCTCCCCACTCTTGACCCTCTCTGGATTCTTATCATGTCTTTCTCTCTGAACTCACTCTGGGATCATTCAGCATCCTGAGTGCATATGATCACCCTCTGCCTCTTGCCTCTATTTTTCTCTTTGCTTCCTCCCTCCTCTTCCCCACAGGCAGACCTTTGTACTCAGAGACGCCATACCCTCCCTGGCTCTAGGCTTTTCACAACAAATTCTTCCTTCCCAACCCTCAATCTGAGAGTCCCCTGCCTATCTCCCTGCCCAGGAGTTCTTCGGCTATTTCTTCTAGGACACAATCCCCTCCTTACTGATCAAGAAGCTCCTCTCCAGGAAATTTCTCTTAAACAATTAAATTGAACATAATACAGGTTTTTTGGTTGTCTTTTGCTTAGTTGCTCTACATAACATTTGACAAAAAACATACTATTCTTATTTATAATTTGGAGCACATTTCTTACAATCTATTGTTAATTTTTTATAAAAATTGTAGCATTATCAGTCTAGTGGTCAATATCCCAACCCTGTATTATAATATTGTATGCAAGGTGGAATCAGATTAAATTTTGACACACAATGCCTCAAGAATGTAGTTTCTATATCCCTTTTATAGTCTATGAAAGATGCTATTGCACCACAAAAATTCTGACATGAGCCAGCATTCTGGACAAACTAAGGCAAGAAATTTAAAAAAAAAGAAATAAAACCCAAAATGGCTGCTTGTTAAAGAGAAAGGAGGTAAGGAGAGACTTCTTCCAAATTAGCCATTCATTCTCACAAAGAGAAGGAAAGATAAATTATGTCTTACAAGGTGCTCAGCCTGTCTTCACACAGTCCTCACTGTCTTGCCTGAACACACTGAGGTCTCTGGCCATGCACATCACTCCTACCCTCCAGCCTGTGTTAGCTGCGACCCACCTCAAGACTGTCTGTCTTCTGCTTTCTCAAGGCAGATCGCATGCATTCCTTCCCTCTCATCCTGAAGATAATTTTTTAATGTTGGCTTTCACTATTCCCCCGTTTCAAAGCTGAAGGTTTTCTGATGAACTGAGTCCAAGCCCTTTCTTCCCTCTTTCATTCATTTTCCTCCCTGCCAGACCTCAGGAGCTTCATAGCAGTAATTGCCAGCTTTCCAAGTGCAAGATAACCAGCATGACTGTGGCTGATTTCAAACAACACTCTATCACCTTCATCTAATCAATCACTTGGGATTGCAAAGCATCTCCCCGTGTGTCTGGAGACTACCTGCAGGCACACTCTTTGCATTGTCCTCCTTTAGGAATTACAAGGCAGGGAAATCCTGCCTTCAAGCTGCTTACACACTAGGTAGAGAAAAGTTACATGTGCTTGGAAGGAAATAAACACACAGAGGAGAGAAGAACATCTGGGGTACAGAATGGTATAGGCAGTGGGTTCTAGAGCATGGAGGGAAGGAAGAGATCCACACAGGAGAAATGGGCCAGAAAGGCTGATGTGGGTTTAAGGCTGTCGGCACTCAGAACAGGTGACCTGATGACTTGCCCAGAAAGCACGGGAGACTCCAATGCCATGCTCTCCATGGCAGCCTTCCTCCCAGCACCACCTGGCAGCCTCGAGAAAGCCACGAAGCTACGACAGCCAAGTATGGGCAGAAGGAGGTTTAGGGGTTAATGAGTTTTGTTAGCGTGTTACTTTAATTGCTGTGGTTATTTCTGTACATACGCCTAGAGGCTTGCAGGGAATGCATTTTATGATTAATATTAAGCATTTTGTACAGCACTTTCTGTTTGCAAAGTGCTTTACAATCATTAATTAGTTATTCCTCTTGACGCCCTATTGAGGTGACCCAGGTCTCACTCACTCCCCTGCTCTCTTACAAATGGTGACCCCAGTGAGTTGGGGTTAAATGACTTGGCCAAGGTCACCAGGCCCATCAGGAAAAGGCTGGGATTAGAATGGCCCTGTGTCCCTCCAGGCTGAAGCTGATGCTGTGAGACCCAGCAGTGTCCCTGGACAAAGCTCATAAATGTTACCATAAATGAATAAATGGAGCTGAAGGCAGAAAAAAAATGGCTTCAAGGCCTTATGGCTAAGGCTTGGAGACACGTTGTCATCACTGTGGTCGGAAACAGGAAATTGCTGAGAAAAAACCCAACTGAGCTTCAGTCCTGACAAGACCACCTCTTGGAGCCTGTTTTAAAGGATCCTCCCAAAGACCCCCTCTGTCCTTGTCACTGGCCCCTTTGGGTGTCCTTTGCACATTCCTTTTTAACTCTGAAGGCATCTACTGCCCAAAAGGGCTCAGAGATGTTTAAAAAAAAAGGTGATGCCTGAAAGAGTGATGTGTCAATTTAATTTGAACCAATTTGACAAGTCTGATACACTTTCAGGACAGCAGGCCACAGCACGGCCACACAAGGCTTCTTTTTGTTAGGTTCTCAGCCTTGCTATTTCTAGCACCAAGAGGCTCTGGGAGTTGTCTTTTTATTTTAAAGCAATACATCAGCTTGGAAAAGAGGATTGTTTTCTCCCCCACTTCTTTCCCGACACCTGCCCACGCCCACTCTCGAATACTTCTGCCAATTGGAGTAGCTCTTGAAGACATTTTCAAGGGATTAGTGATCAAAGCCGACATCCTGTAAGGAAATAGAGATTTTCTAAAAACAGGAGTACCCGATTTAAATCCCCTTATGGCAGATGTTTTTTAAAGGAAAACCTGTTTTGCCTCATTGCGGGCAGGACGAGCCCAGCCTTGATTTAGGCTCATTACTCTCACAATCTTCCTTTCGGATGCAAGAGGGATCATGACTGTTCAGTTCATAGCACATTTCTCAGTTTCCTTCTGATGGTATTTCCAGAAAAATGTCACAGAACCAGATGGGCCACCTTCCCCCGAAGCCCCCAAGTTAGCTTTACCTTCAAGGAGAAGAAAACACCATCAATAGTTTAGCACATAATTCGCAAGATTGCCTTTTTGGGGTTTGTTTACTTGCTTGAAGCACTTTTTCTCTTTTTTGAAATGAGTGCATACTAAGGCTCTATCACCCTGCTAAGTGTTAGGGCTGAGTTGGGCTTGGCTGCAGTTAGGAGACACATGAAGAAAAGATAGCAGATGGTGTCCTTAGCATCCAGGTGAGTAAAGAGTGTGGATTTAAAAATAACAACTTCCCTGAGCTCTCCTAGAGATGGGTCAGATTGCCAAAAGATAATCAAGGCTAAGGGGGTTATGGTCTAGAAATAAGAACAATCTACTGGGAACTCATGAAGGAAGAAAGGTTTGAGCAAGGCCTTGGGAAATAAACATAATTTATCTGCACACATACACACAATTTTTTATTCTAATCAAAAAGTCTCATTTGACCTAGAATTGCCGATGTGTGCTCTTTGAATTCTATTTGATGCTTTCAAGGTTCTAGAAGCTGCAGAGGAATTGGGATTGGGGTTACTTGGGTCACCCTAAAGACATCTCAGACTCGGTTCTGTAGCTGTGGTTTCTTCAGTACCATACCTCATTTCTGGACACAAAGAACTCTGTTTTTCCGATGAGGCTGAAATTCTATAAGTGGATCCCCTAAAGCTCTCTCAGCTCCCCTCCTCAAGCTCTCCCAGGGCTCTGAAGCTCCCAAAGGAAGGCAAGTCGTGATTCCTCCTGGAGATTGCTCGTTATCAAAGCCCCTGGCAGGTGGCAGCCTTTCCTGGTGGCTTTTCTCCATTCACCATGGATCCCTAATCAGGTCCTTTCAGGGTAGTCGTGAGTGCCACACTGTACAAATTCTTTTTGAGTGCCTACAATGTGTCCAAGTGTCATTTGTTTGAGTTGTCCTTAGTAATAATATGGAAAGGATAGCTAGTATTAATTAAACACCTGTCGCTATTGTGTGTAATGTACTATGCCAAGTGCACTGCAGCATCACCTCACAGAATCCCCGGCACAGTCCTATGAAGTAAGTATATCTATTGTCCTCAGGTTTAATGTGAATACCCTTGGGCTTAGAGAGATTGCCAAGAGTTTCAAGGTTAAACAACTAGTAGTTAACCATGACAAGGGTGAAAGTGTCTCTGACTGACTCTAAACCATTGTTCTTAAACTGTGCCTCCCTAACTGAACACAAAGAAGATGATAATATGAAAAATATGCAAAATTGTTGTTCTTTCATTCAACTATTTTTAACCCAGATGAAATCTTAGAGTTGAGAAAAAAGGCATGTAAGCAACTAAAATAGATATCAAAAGTCCAACACATGGATACACTTTCATTCAACTGATGAAGAATCATTCAGGCCCTCATTAAATGACTACTGATTTTTCTTTTACAAATACTCACAATCTTTGGTTCCTATCACTTCACAAAGCAGATCAGAAAGAGAAAACATACCCACTTTAATTTCCTATTAGGAAATTGAAGTTAGTAGATATTACAGCAATATTTCCAAAGAAATAGTGCTGGTACATAGAGGAGTCAGGGTACAGTTTGTCTCAGTCCTAACCATGGTTTTTGAGGGTTTCTTTTTAAAAGCATTCTCTAAAAGCAAACTCAGATATTAATCTTCAGGACTGAAAGGGGATCATAAAATATGGCTTGCTAGAATTGCAAAAAGACTCCTCAAATCTCAACCCTCATTTAATGGTTGAGTTTTAAGTCTTCATGAAATATGAGAAACGTGGTACTGAAAGGATTCTAGAATTTTTAATGCAGCTGTACCAACCCAGACCAAAATCTGTCCTTAACCTAGAATGTGACTCTCCCATGGGTTACCTATAATTAGCCCAATGGATAGAAAGATATAATCCCCAAGAAGCTTTTCATGACTTAACAGACTGTACCATGACTGGTATGGAATCTTAAATCGATAGACTGGTTTTCAGTCTTTTTGTTAGTATCAACATAGAACTATTATGAACATTCATAAAAAAACGTTGAATAATCATGTCTCAACAGGCATAAAACAAAAAGCTGTCACAATAATACAAAGGAGAAGAGTTATTTTGCAAAGAGTGTTCTGCAGTCTGAATTAATGACTGTTAAACAGATAGGAAGACTTATTAAAGAATATTTTGCAGGTATGCAACCAGAAGCCCTGCATATTTTTTCCAGTGAATAACGTAGTTAGTGCAGGTCTTGCAGTTGAACCTCTGAATAGACTAATTAGCTTTCCATTTCTGCTTTCAAACGTGTTTACCCTATAAATCTGCCACAGGCCCATTTTCTTTAAGGACTGATTTCCTTCAGTACAATGTTTTTTGTGTCTTTCTTGGTGTCATTTAACAATTTTATCATAAGTAATTTCTATTCTATGAGGTCCATACTAATGACATGTTTATGGCAAAACTCATGAAGATTTAGTCTCAGTAGAGGAATGTATAGAACTTACCTCTTTCTCTCTGGATATGAAGGATTTAAAATATCCTCACAGGACATTTGTATAGCAGATACAACTTAGAAATCTCCAGATCTAATCTAATTTAATTCAACATGTGTTTACAAAAACATCTGCAATGTATTTAACACAGCTCTGGTGACTGAGAGATGCAAGAGGAAGTGCAGAATTTTCTCTGGATAAACGTAAACTTAACTGAGAATAAAGGATTTGTATACATGAAATAACGAACGGATAAAGGAGAATGTGAAGTACAAAAACACAATAAAATGTAATAAAATGTATTGTAGCAGGAGTGTATACTGGAAGATCAGAGGAGAGGTCAAAATTGGAAACAGCATTGTCCTGGGATATTGAATGGGTGAACTCCTATCTGAGCCTCCACTGTGGATTGGAGTGATCATCTAAAGATGGATGAAGAGTTTTTCACCAAAAGGACAGGTAAGGTCATGGCCAGCATTAGGACAAAACATAGCAAGATATGGAACAAACTGATGTGAAAGACACATGGCAGAGGAGGAAAGATGAGTTTGGAAAAGAAGTTTGGTGCAATGGATAGATGGCCACCCACATGCACTCCAATACATACTTATACAATGTTCTTCCCATATTCACAGAAGAAAAAATGGGCCCCAACTGCCACTTGGAGGGACTGGCCAGAGCTCCCTGAAGGTTCCTGTTGAAATATTTCTCATCAAGAGGACATTTAAAAGGGTAGAGAGGGTGCAAATGGCCAACAGGAGGACTTACTGAAATGAAAGCAGCAAAATAATTTCCCAGGTTGCCACTGACTATTAAAATAGGCCATGAGGGTCCATGGTTATTACTTTAACAATTAGTTAATTTTAGCAGCAGGGAGGCTATTAGCTGACCAGCTCACTCCTCTGCCCAGCATATCCTAACCAATGAGCTGTGATTGGGGCAATAAAAATGAGATTGTGCCTAGGCAATAAAATATTTAGACTTTTAATATGTTGGTGGAAATGGACTACATTTTAAAGTGACAGAGCAACATATTTTCCTTCTCTTTATTTATTTTTTCAAGGCCAATATGCCTAATCGTTGCCTCAGCAATCTGAGAGAAGGTATAATAAAAGCAAAGAGTGTGAGAAGAAACAAAAATTAAGGAAATTAAAAAGGAAATATGCAAACACTTTGTGTGCTAGAGTGAGTAAAAAATCCATGAATTTTATTTCTAAAATGGAAAGCAGTATATATAGAGAATTACCACATAAAAATCAAATTGACATAATTTATAAAGAATATGGGAATTAATGAGACACATGTAACTTTATCTGTGAGTGGTATCTATGGCTAATATCTTTATCCATAAATGTCACCCAAATGTAAGTCAATTGCCAATTTTAAATTAATTTGCAGAACACATGCAAATATCTTAAACATTCTATATGCAAGTAAATGTAAATATTGCAAAACCCCTGAAAATGGAAATGAGTATGCATAACTTTCTGCACCAATAAAGCCAACATTTCTATTGCTACTTCATTTCAACTGAGGCTTTTCCACACCAAGTGATGAGTGCAATATAAACTTGAGATTCATCCTGAGGTGAGCATCCTGAGCTTTATCTTTCTTAAAACCATCCCCGCTGCTTATCTACAACAATGGCCATCCAGTCAGAACTGGTTGCTCTTCACCCATGGTCTACACTTGAGCATTCTTTTCTTCCCTTATTGGTAATGTGCTTTCCCATTTTCTCTCCTTATCCAAAGTCTCCTTATACATAAAGCTTATTTTGTCTGTCTTTAAATACTGCACTTATTGCTTGAAAGTGCACTAATTTCTTATACTATATCAAAGATTTTCAATATTCTAAATAGATGGAAACATATACATTACCATATGTAAAGTGGATAACTGGTGGGAATTTGCTGAATGATGCAGGGAACCCAAAACTGGTGCTCTGTGATGACCTACAGGGGTTGGGAGGGTGGTTTAGGAGAGGGGGACACATGTATACCTGTGACTGGTTCATGCTGATGTATGGTGAAAACCATCACAATATTGTTTCTACCATCCAATTAAAAATAAAATAAAATTTTAAAAAAGAATAAAAGACTATCTCAATAGCAGATTCCCTCTAGAGACTCTTCTTGCTGGCTTGATGGAGAAGCACATCTTGTTAAAGAAGTGCATGCCTCCAACAGATGACCAGGCAACCTTTGAGAGATGAAGTCAGTGTCTAACCAAGAACCAGCAAGAAGCCAGAGATGCCAACCCTAACAATCACAAGGAAATTAATTCTGCCAAAAAACTGAATGAGATTGAAAATGAATTCTTCCCCAGTCAAACCACCATATGAGAATGCAGCTTGGATGATATCTTCATAAAACCCTAAGCAGAGGACCCAGTTAAGCTGTGCCTTGAGTTCTGATCCACAGAAACTATAAGATAATAAATGTGCATTTTTTTGAGTCACTAAATTTGTTAGTTACCTAGCAATAGAAAACCATAGAACTTTTTCTCTTTAGACTTTCTTTCTTTCTGACTGGAACTAATGCTCAGTAAATATTTTGTTTATAAAAAAAAAAAAAAATATGACGCAATGAACTTATCTATGGAAAAAAAAAAAGATCCAGATTAGAGAGGGTTTAAGGAATATATGTGCCAGTTCTCCAAAGGTAAAAGCTACTACTTGACATGAGAGAGGCTCAAATAAAAGCAATAGCAGAGCAACCTGGCTCTTACTGATGGTCCTCCAAACCAGCTAGGTCCACCAGCGGACACAACCACCTCCAACTCAAGTACGCATCCCCTGGACCAGGAGTTGTCTTTGCTTCAGCCTAACAGATAAGTAGCCCTTATTGCTTTCATGCATTACATCATCTTTGAGTTCTTGGCACATCAGTTAGCTTCAAATCACCTAGCATTCATTATTTGTTTAAAAAAAAAATGGAAAAAGGAAAGAAAGAAAAAGGATAATTTACATTTCCTGATTCAAAGCCAGGGCCTATTCATCATCGCCTGCACATCGCTTATAAAGATGATAAATGAATGTATAGTAACTGAACCCTAAAACAAAATAATGTGTTTTTCTTAAAGCTTCGCAGGGCTGCATTTCCGTTGTAATTAGTTTACTTTTTTTTTAATCAAATTCTGTTAAACGGCAGTCAAAATGAAAGCTGATTTTCAGGCTGCTAAAAGTGGCCCAAAAAAAGAAGAGGAGAGAAAACAAGGATATTTTTTCACACTTAACGTTACAAAAATATCAAGATAATTGCATAACTTTCAGAAACAGCAAGAATATAATCATGTCTTGCTGATTGTATGATATTTTAATATAGGATGCTATAAGAGAAACTAGCATTTGATAAAGAACTGGTTAAATTGCTATTCCATCTTTGGAAATTCATACAGAGAAGGACATCTTTAAATTTTTATTGTTCTACCATCTCAAAAGCATCTACTTATTCCATCATATGGGTTCCCTGTTTTTGAGCTGTGTGCTATTCTCTCCACCTGCAATGGTGTTACCACTCCATTCTTTGGCTGTCTAATTCCTACTTCTACTATCCTAGCTTCATCCCTTTTCTGAAAAACCTTTCTGATGTTTCTGCTTAACAATGGCAGCCTATCCCGTAGCTACATCTTCACTTAGCAGATATACACTTGTGACATTGCCTGTATTTTGTTTTTAGATTTTGAATGGTTATTAATGTAGATGGTTGGCAGGTATTTGTCTCCTTAGCTGGATTTTGCAATCTTCAAGATTAGAGGAGTCATGACTAATAAAAGTTTCCATTGTTCATTGATTAGCAACATTACGGGAAAGAAAGTGAATTTTTATCATCCTACAATAATAGTACTACTTAAGCAGTGTGAGCTCTCACCCATTGAATCTCAGCCTGGGAGGACCTGGAAGTCCAGGTTTTCTCTTACCCAGAAGTTAAGTGGAGGGGAGGAATGTATGCCAACTGCCATATTTGATGTATATTAAATATCTTTTTCTACATGGGACCCACACTTGGAACACATGAAGTATTCGAAAATCTTCTACGTGGAACACACAAAGTATTTGAAAATCTTCTTCTGAATAACCTTGTCTTTTCGCCTTACATTCTTTCTTGCTACTATACTTTCACGTTCCACAGCTCCTGCCTTTCAACCACATTTTCATTCACACGTAATATCCTAAGACCAGTATGCTCTTAACCTTCCTCTTCATTCACTACTAGTACTTAGTCTCAGATCTTGCCTTCTTTCTCAAAGCTAAACATTTGTTAATGACCTAGACTCTAGTCCCTAGAGTGTGGCACCTTCCAGAGATGAGTCAGGTGTTCATCATTCGTGTGCCTGGTGCTCTGATAACGGGTAAGGGATAGTACTGAATGAGCATAAACCATGCGCCAGGAAATATGTGATTTACAAACTGTTAATCTCATTTAAATTATCAATATTTGCATACTGCATGGCATCCTTACTGAAAGCCTTAGAGGAAGAGGTACTCACATTCTTATGTAAACCTAATTTTTTCTTTCAACTCTATATCTTCCCCCTTCTGCAAGGATTTTTAATCTTAGAGGTAGGCTCTCTCTCTCTCTCTCTCTCTCTCTCCCCCCTTCTTTCTCTCTTTCTTGATGTTTATAGGATATTTGTTCTTTATATAAGATCTTGTTTCCCCCAGAATTAATTAGCTGTCAGTTTTCTTGTTGACTTTGCCTGTATAGCAAAAAGCACTTTCAACCTGCACAAATAGGTCTTCCTTCAGTTTAAGAAATGCTTCCTTAGGGCCTCCTTGATAGTGCAGTGGTTAAGATGCTGTGTTTCCACTGCAGGGGGTGTGGGTTTGATCCCTGGTTTGGGAACTGAAAAATGCTTCTTCTCTTTTATTTGTATTCATATATTATACTTGATATTCCTTTGATGCTCTTCTTTGGGAATATCAGTTATCTATGCAACTATGTCTATTTCTTTCACTTGTGAGTGGGGAATCTGAGGAACACAGGATCCCCCACTAGCAAAATCCTCACCTCTACAATATTTCCTGGATTTTGTGTGTCTGTGGGGCAGATAAGGGGTAATTTATGTGATCAGTAAGCTGCTTTACTCTCATCATAGTACTGATAAAGTCATTCTCCCAGTGAAGTAGTTCTCAAATTTGAGCTACATCAGCGTCACCTTTAGGGCTGGTTAGAACACCAATTACTTGGCCCAGCTCCTAGAATTTCTGAATCAAATGGGCTGAGGAAAGGCTTGAGAAATTAAACTCTGAGTTCTCAGTTGATGCTGATGCTACTTGTCCAAGGGCCACACTGAGAACCACTGTCCCGAATGACTAATTTAAGTGACTGCCATTTGTCATTGACAAGAATTTGAAAAGGAGTTCATTTTTTCAGAAATTACAAACAAATATGCCTGTCCACACCATCCAGTAGAATATTTGTTTACTTGCTCGTGTTTAAATTGGCTTCCAAAATAGCAATCAGCACAGGACAGTGTACATAGCGGAAATCTTTTCAAGTTCATCTTTCCCATTACTAATTAAGAAAATTCTAATCCTGCATTTATTACCATGAATGAGAACCTTGTTTTAACTGCTGTAGTTTCTAATTATTTGACATCTTATCTATACTTGTGCAAATTACCTTCATATTCATGTTATTATGTACCTCATCACATTGTAGTTTAATTTTAGCATTTTCAGCCCTTATGGAACTTATGGATCCCTTTCCTTATTTCATATAGGCTATGTCCTATATCTTATTAAACATGCCATGCAGTTTTCTGAATTGTTTTCTAGTTAATTTAGCAAATTGCTGTCAATAGATTTAGCTTTCTATTAACATTCAGGACAATTATCAAATTCTTTTGTTTTCAGTATTTTTATCATAGGTTCTGGTCTGCTTTAGTTCATAGGCACTTAGTACTCTTCCATATTTGAATGAGTGGTGGGTTATTTCAATCCAAACTTTTTCAAGAGACGTAGTGTATAATTATCCTTTGGCTTACTCACTATTCACCTTGTGTTTGTCAAAAACTAAGAGAACAACAGAAAACTTCAGTTGGATGGTAATTTGACAAAAGCCAGTCAGCCCATTGCCAAATTTGGAGCCAGCTTATAGCAAGGGCTGCTTTTCTGGCTTGAAATGATTAATATTTTATCTTTTTGTCTAATTTTTAGAACTGACATCATATATTATAAATAAACAGATAATAGATACAAAAGTAGGTACACACATATATACATATATTTTAAATAACAAATAAAACATAAAGCATAATACAACAATCGCCATTATGCATTACTGCTACTGCCTAGAAAACTGTATGTGTGGGATTTACCAGTTAAAATACAAAATTCCAAAAGCCAAACTTACTTTGCACTACTATCCCACTCCTCCTGTTCTGCTGTCTAAAGATTAAAGGGACCAAACTCCATTGAAAAAATTCTGTAAAAAGCAGTGAGTGGGAGGTGATCTCCTATAACAACATAGGCACGATAAACACTAGGTCTTGAGCCCAAGGAAAAGATTATGGCGGGGGGTAAGTGAATACCACTGAGATGCACTTAGTGTGTGGCTGCATGAATGGGCCACATTAGTTTTTCAATCCAACTTCATGAACCGTGTAGATACTGAAATATCTCCAAGATTCTGGCAATGGCTTTCTGTCTGCCTTAGTTCTCCCAGCAGATATGAATACTCAATTTTTAATTTGCTGTCATAAAATTTCCACTGGCAAATGTGCACAGAATATTCCAGGGATGTTATAGTCAATTCTTCTTTACCAGAAATCAGAATAAGCTTTCTTATATGTCTTATATTTTTTTCACAGTTAAAACACTACACTAACTCCCCATCACTCATCCCTTAAGCTTAAGGTCCAGAGTCTTTCATAGCCTGTTTGGGTCCTGTCCAGACTCCTGTCATGTAACCCTCACCCAGTGTTATGGACTGAACAGTGTCTTCTAAAAATCTCATATGCTGAAGCCCTAAGCCCTAGTGTGGATGTATTTGGAGATGGAGCCTCTACAAAAGTTAATTCAGATTAAATGAGTTCAGAAGCATGAAGCCCTGATCCAGTGGGATTTGTGTCCTTACAAGAAGAAACACCAGACAGTTCATGCTTGCCTTTTCTCTCTCTCCCTCCATGTCCATGCACTGAGGAAAGACCACTGGAGGACACAGTGAAAAGGCAGCCACCTACAAGCCAAGAAGACAGAAACTAAAATTTTCAGCACCATGACCTTAGGCTTTCCAGCCCCCAGAACTAATAAACAGAACTAACAGAAGATATCCGTATCTATATATCTATCTATATCTGGTGGTGGTGGTGGTTTAGTCGCCAAATCGTGTCTGACTCTTGCGACCCCATAGACTGTAGCCTGCCAGGCTCCTCTGTCCATGGGATTCTCCAGGCAAAAATACTGGAGTGGATTGGCATTTCCTTCTCCAGGGGATCTTCCTGACCCAGGAATCAAACCTGGGTCTCCTGGATTGTAGGTAGATTCTTTACCAACTGAGCTACAAAGGAAGACTATCTAGATCTATCTATCTACATATATAGAGACAGATTATAATGAACCGACTCATGAAGTTACGAGACTAGAAAGTCCCAAGATCTGCAGTAGGAAAGCTAGAGACCCAGAAGAGCTACTGGAGTGGTTACAATGAAAAGTCCTGAGAACTAGGAGAGTCAGTGTTGTAAACTCCAGTCCAAGTGAAAATTCAAAGTCAAGAGAAGGCTGACGTCCGAGCTTGAAGACAGTCAGGAGACGACAGTGAGTTCTCCTTTGCTCAGCCTTTGTGTTCTACTTAGATCTTCCATATATGAGATAAAGCCACCTACATTGGGAAGGGCAATCTTCATACAGTCTATTGATTTAAACATTAATCTCATCCAGAAACTCCCTCACAGAAATATCCAGAATAATGTTAAGCAAATATTGGGGCTCCTGGTGTCCCAATTAAGTTAACACAGAAGATTAATCATCAGAGTCCTCTGCTAGCCACCATACTAGTTATAAAAAACAGCATGGATTATGCACTATTCTAATTTCAGATGGATGTCTCTTGTCTTATTGTATTGGTGTATATGTTTCTTCTGACTGAATGGCTTCCTTCTGCATCCCTTTGTTGTGTGTGTTCATCTAGAAAACCCCTTGTTGTTGTTCAGTCGCTAAGTCATGTCTGATTCTTTGTGACCCCATGAACTACAGCATTGCAGGCCTCCCAGTCCCTCACTATCTACTGGAGTTTGCTCAAACTCATCTCCATTGAGTCAGTGATGGCATCCAATCTGTGCTAGAAATGGTAGAAAACACCTACCCACTTTTAAATCTTATCTCAAGGGCTAATTCCTTTGAATCCTCTGATTTCTTTAAGCAGAATTTATGTTTTCTCCCATTGTTCTTTTAAGTAACTGATGAGAAAGCTCATATCATATTATATTATAATGTTTTGCCTATCAATATTAGAAAGCTTGTTTCTCACTAGACTGTGAAGCCCTTCGGCTCAAAATATGTGTCCTTATTTATTTTTTGCATTTATTACACTCCATTATGTAAAACTATTTCAATAAATCTCTGATGATTGAAGCAATGCATAGATGAAAAACAGCAAGGTGAGGAATCAAAAGACAGGACTATGAAGCTGTGACAGGAATTAGCTAAGGGCATGTTTCCAGGACTCCTGATGGCAGAACATAAGGTGGCTTCTTCTCCAGGCAAGCCTGAGTACTCTATCCAGTTTCTGCTGCATTATCCCATCTTCCCCTCTGTGACCATTCCCTCCATTTTGTCAGGTGGTGGTTGGGCTCCCATCAGAGAACTCTGTGGGAGATGTGATCAATCAGCCTCAGTCACCTGAAAAATATAATTCTCCTGGATATCTCCTCATTTCAGGATGTGGAGTGCAAAGGAGAGCCAGGCTAAGCACATGAACCTCAAGCATCATTACTCAGATCAGATCAAGCTCAAAGCCCACTGGAACCAGACAAGAAAGGCTGATGGATGACTGGGGAACAATGAGGGGAAGGAGAGTTAGACAACCTCTGAGGAAACAGGGATCAAGGGAGCCTTCCTGTCTTCCCAGCCTGAGTCACGGTGTTCCTCTACCTTGCCTAGCAAGCAAGGACACATGTGCTGGCCATCATGGCATCTGAGCGGTCTCACTCACAGTGTTGGAGAAGTTCTTGCAGTCCTGGTCTGAAAAACCCCTCTCAGGAAACAGAAAGTGTGTTTGGAGTTTTAGAATAGAGACAGGCAAAAAGAGTGGGACGCTGGGTGGGGTTCAATGACTGCTTTTGGCAGAGCTCCTCGGTAAGTGAAAGTGAGATTCTCCAGCCAATAGATGGAAAATACTAAGTGGAAATACGGGCATTCAGTGTGGACTTCCCACCATGTGCTCCTACCTCTCTGTCCAGGTTGATGGCCGTGATACTGTGGGTCACAGAAATGCCCAGCTCCCATATTTATGTATCTTACTTACGTAATAAGAGAGGAATAGAAGGGTGGCCTGCTAGATTTGAATGTGGTCTCTTGTCTTTCCCAAATCACTTTGCCTGGGTATTGGAAGTAAGTACTTGCTTTCTCTAATTTTTATGGAACTGAGAACTTGCCTCTCCTTCACAGCTGGAAAATTTACAGACAGTTCTCCTGCAGCAATTTTGTGGCAATGATATGCACAGTGACCTACATGACCACAGTAAGCAGGCCCATCCTGACTGGTGGCAACAACATATTTCAGGTGCCAAAGGGCCACAGGTGAAGACTTAAGTTACTTTCTTCCTGCTCTCACTGTAGATATGGGTGCTGTGGAATGGAAGAAAAATATTGCATGGGCTAGCTCCAGGGAGAATTGAATCCACCACTAAATCTCCAAGCCCATATTCACACACAACACAAGGTCACTTGGAGTCAACACATTTGGATATGTTAGCCAGTTCACCCTGAACATATTGGCTGGATCAGTCTATTCTCAGCAGGGCTTGAAGTAGTGGAAGCTGGTGGCACTGGCCCTGCCATGCACTTGGCTTTTGAGATGATGTCTTCAGTAGAGGAGGTAGAGCTCTGGAAAGCCCAGTAGATCTAGGATAACTGGTTGATGGTCAATGCTGCAGGTCATCTCACCACTAGATTTTAATCAACTGGTAAGAAATGAGCCCTGTGACCTCCCATGTCGTCTTATGAAGTAGGATCTCTGCAGAGCCAAAGAGAGCTCTGTCTTATCTGGAGCCAGAAGATCTGTAGGCCGTTCTATTGTCTCTACCCTAAGGAAAGACTGCTGGGGATGTGGGAGACATTTTGTCCAAGGAAATCATTGAGAGCAGCCTCAGTACTTCTGAGTGCAGTCATCAGGAGTGTGAAGGTTTCTGCTTTCCCCATCTCATGCTGCCTTCCCTCTTTGTGAATTTTACTAATGCTCATTTAACAATCACTTGAGTTCCCATCCTACTAGAATTCATAGGAAGTGCAATGCATTTTACAGGATATTCATCCTCAAGAAATTCTGGAAATTCCCAAATAATGCTTGTTGTCTGTCACTCAGGCAACCAGCTTTTTCAGAGAATAACACTGCTTTCTCCCCTTAAATCACCTCTCTCCAAACCACAACTGAGTCCCACAGGTGATCACTGTTGTGTCTTGGCTACATCATCTGAAGCAGACATGGAGCCTACTCTGAACAATAGATAAGGCCAGGCTACAGGAGTTTAAACTTTTTTTTACCAAAGGCTTCAAGAAAATAGAAGAGATTTATAATAGAAAAAAGCTCTCAACATTAGTTACAAAATGAAAGAATTTCTAGGTTGGTTAGCGTGTGAAAAAAAAGTGAAGTGAAAGTGTTAGTTGCACAGTCGTGTCTGACTCATTGTGACCCCATGGACTATAGCCCATTGGGCTTCTCTGTCCATGAGGACTCTCCAGGCAAGAATACTGGAGTAGTTTGCCATACCCTCCTCCAGGGGATCTTCTCAACCCAAGGATAGAACCTGAGTCTCCTGCATTGCAGGCAGATTCTATACTGCGCCACCAGGTTAGGCTGTGCCTCCCATGTAACCACGTTCCCAGTTAGAATGGTTAGAAATAGTCCACCTGTCTGAAGTACTACTGCCTCTTCCTCAACCTCTCAAAGCATAGTGTGTGTGCATGTGTGTGTGTGTGTGTGTGTGTGTGTGTTTGTGTGTGAAGGGCGATTGGTTCTTCTTACTCAGTCTCAGCCTCACATTCATGCCTTCAGTTCAGTTCAGTCACTCAGTCATGTCTGACTCTTTGAGATTCCATAGACTGCAGCATGCTAGGCTTCCCAGTCCATCAGTAACTCCCAGAGCTTGCTCAAACTCATGTCCATTGAGTCGGTGATGCCATCCAACCATCTTATCCTCTGTCATTCCCTTCTCCTCCTGCCTTCAATCTTTCCCAGCCTCAGGATCTTTTCCAGTGGGTCAGTTCTTTGCATCAGGTCTGCCTAATAATCTGTAGACACACAGCTCTGTCATAATGACACAAATTTATATCATGATACTAAACAGATTATCCTTTCTGCACTACCTACATGTAATCCACAGGTTTATTAAAATATTTCCTCCCTGAAAAAGTATTATTAAGTAAGATAACAGTGATTTCATTCAATTGAGACGTTATTAATATCCAGGATTATTATCCTAAGAGTACTACACATGTTACTGCATTTAACTTTCACAATATTCTTATGAGACAATAACAATAAAATTATTATTATTATCATTTCCATTTCACTAAATAGGAAAATTAGATAGAGATAAGTTAAATACCCCCTAAGTGTTAGTGTAAGTGTTAATTGCTCAATTGTGTCCAACTTTTTTTGACCCTACGCACTGTAGCCTGCCAGGCTCCTCTGCCCATGGAATTTTCCAGGCAAGAATATTGGAGTGGATTGACATTTCCTTCTCTCTCAGAGATCTTTGTGACCCAGGGATCGAACTCAGGTCTCCTGCAGTGCAGGCAGGGTCTTTACCTTCTGAGACACCAGGGAATACCCCCCAAAACAAACAAATGAAGTAGCAACTAAACAGATGTAAATACTTACAAACAGGATAAAAACTTGTTGAAATTTTAGAATAGTATTGATAATATTTCTATCTCCTATCATTCTTATAGCTTGCCCTGCCCTCAGCTCTGCCTGTAACCATAAACCGTAAATGATAATTGTGTCTAGTTTCATAGTCTCCATAGAATCCTGAGAAAAACTTGGTAAGATTCTGCCCTGCTGTGTGGACATTTTCACTGGGAGGTGAATGGTCCCTTCCATGGACAGGACATCCTATCACTAGGCCTGGGCTGGGTCCTCAAAAAGGTTGGTGCTCTTCATAGCCAACAGCATGGTGGAGTGATCCTACTTAGAATCAGGCAAGTTTATTAGACCCTCCTATAGACCACTAACTCTCCATGCTGATTTTCATTCACTCCTTTTCTGGTTCCTATAAGCATGTCTCTGCACAGCAAAATTTCTAAGTATGGAAAGGACAGAAATCTTTCAAACCTCTTTCTCTAGTAAATTTGTTGGGGCTCAAATGCAATAAGAGAAGGGCTTACGTTTGGCCTTAGATGGGAGAGGTTTTCCCCTGGACTCTTGATTCGGGTCAACCCACCTGCATTCTTAGGAATAGGGCACACTTCTCAATACCTGGATTCCATTCCATGCAAGAGGCGGAAAGATCCTCCTGGCCCTAGAAGAAAAAAGTATTGAGTTCCGTCTTCAGAATGCCAAATTGATAATCATTGGAAAGCATTTCCTGCATAGATACTAGCTGGATGTGGGTCACGGAAGGTCACAGTTGTGATCTACAGAGCCAGGGGGAAGGTAGTTAGGTTTCTAATGTTCTCTAGGGCCAATACACTATCTTAGCCTAGATGCCTAATTCAGCCCGATAAACTTAAGAGCTGGAAAAAATCTGGCTGACTTAAAGCTGTTAGTGAAAGTAAGGCAGCTCTTAACCTGAGAAAGCATTCAATATTGAGCAGGGATTCAAAGACTGGTAAGCTGAGTAACAGATTAGAAATACAAGACCTTTTTTATTGCTCAATAATGTTTGTGATAGAAATGTGCCTTATATTCTTGATCTCGTCACCAGTTATACACACTTGAGAATACCACTCAGAAAAAAAGTAACTAAAAGAACAGAATACTGATATATGAAAGGACCTGGATCACAAAACATTAAGCGAAGTGAAAGCTAGACACAGAAACATCAGTGATTGCCTGGCCCAGGGCCGGAGTGGGAGGGGGAACTGACTGCAGTGATACAGGAAGAAACTTTTGAGGATGGTAAGGATGTTTAAACCTTCAAAATTATGATGGTTTCATCATTGTGCACATTTACAAGCCCATCAAATTGTAAATTCAAAATAGGTGAATTTTAAGATATTTAATTATGCCTTCCTAGCCACATACACAAATCCAAATCCAAAAGAAAGTTCTGAAGCAAATATCAAAAAACTAGAGGATAAATAAAGAGGCTCAAGAAGACAGATAATACAGTAAAAGAGACAATAGCTTGCAGACTAACAGAATGTCAAGAGTTCTCTCCTGGGTTTGGGATTGATTTGTACAGACTGCTGTGTTTAAAATAGGTAACCAACAAGGAGCTACTGTACAGCTCAGGGAACTCGGCTCAATACTCGGTAATACTCTAAATGGGAAAAGAGTTTGAAAAACAATAGATACATGTGTATGTGTAACTGAATCACTGAATATCTGACACTAACACAACATTGGTAATCAACTATACTCACATATAAAATGCAATTTTTTAACTAAAAAAAACCCCAAAAAACAGAGTTCTTTCCTGGAAAACTAGATGTGGCCCATAATTCTTATGCACACTTCCAGGAGGGGGAAACTAATGAAAACTGGCTTGAATTCACTCAACAGCAAACCAGACCTGAGCTGAAATTAGGCTGCTAGTGAAAATACAGATGTTTTACCTCAGAATATTAATAGCTATTAATAGGTATGTGCTCCTGACATCACTGCATGTGCTGTATTATCTTTCTAAAATTCAGAAACATATCTGATACTAAGATTTTCAGATAAAAGCTTTTCTTTTATCTACAATTATATATAAAACCCAATTCAGTCTACCTCCTGAGTAGGGAGAATCCCAGTTCTTCCCTACCATGCTTGTTCCCTGCCTCTTTCCTTTACCTTCACAGAGAAAACTTCACTTCTGACATTTCTGATCACACATTTTTCCTCACACCAAGCAACTCTCTGCAACCTTAGCTGGATGCTATATAATTCAACTCATTTCTGACACTGTCGACTGGAGTTAGCTTCCCACGGGTGAAGGACTCAGTACCACACGACTACTTCCTCACCTTCCCTGCACACACATTTTATATACTAGTCACAAGCCCAGCTTATTACCTACACTTCTGACCAAAAACAATAACCCCTTCTTTGGGGTTCAGATGCTAGTTGCAAGTCTAAATTGTCACCTGCACTTATAATTGATTGGCTTGAATCAAAAGATTCCATGACCTCCTCCTTGGGTTCAATTAATTTGTTAGAGCAGCTCACAGAACTGCTAGAAAAATTTTACTTACTAGATCATCACATTGTTATGAAAGAATGCAACTCAGGAACAGCCAGATGGAAGAGATGCCCAGGGTAAAGTAAGGGAAAAGGGTGCAGAGCTTTCATGTTCTCTCAGAGCATGCTATTCTCTTCAAATTTCATGTTCACCAACCAAGAAGTTCTCCAAACTCTGTCCTTTTATGATGGTTTCATGTGTTGCACTCAATATGTCAGCAAATCTGGAAAACTCAGCAGTGGCCACAGGACTGGAAAAGGTCAGTTTTCATTCCAATCCCAAAGAAAGGCAATGCCAGAGAATGTTCAAACTGCCACACAATTGCACTCATCTCACACTCTAGCAAAGTAATGCTCAAAATCCTCCATTTCAGGCTTAAACAGTACATGAACCATGAACTTCCAGATGTTCAAGCTGGATTTATAGAAGACATCGGAACTAGAGATCAAATTGCCAACATCTGCCACATCATCGAAAAAGCAAGAAAGGTCCAGAAAACAGGTACTTCTGTGTTACTGACTATGCCAAAGCCTTTGCCTGTGTGGATCACAACAAACTGTGGAAAATTCTTAAAGAGATGGGAATACCAGACCACCTGAACATCTTCTTGATAAATCTGTATGCAGGTCAAGAAGCAACAGTTAGAACTGGACATGGAACAACAGATGGGTTCCAAATTGGAAAAGGAGTACATCAAGGCTGTATATTGTCACCCTGTTTATTTAACTTATATGAAGAGTACATCATGAGAAATGCCAGGCTGGATGAAGCACAAGCTGGAATCAAGATTGCTGGGAGAAATATCAATAACCTCAGATATGCAGATGACACCACCCTTATGGCAGAAAGTGAAGAAGAACTAAAGAGCATCTTGATGAAAGTGAAAGAAGAGAGTGAAAAAGTTGGCTTAAAACTCAACATTCAGAAAACTAAGATCATGGCATCTGGGCCCATCACTTCATGGCAAATAGATGGAGAAACAATGGAAACAGTGAGAGACTATTTTAGGGCTCTCCAAAATCACTGCTGATGGTGACTGCAGCCATGAAATTAAAAGACGCTTGCTCCTTGGAAGAAAAGCTATGACCAACCTAGACAGCATATTAAAAAGCAGAGACATTACTTTACCAACCATAGTCAAGGCTATGGTTTTTCCAGTAGTCATGCATGGATGTGAGAGTTGGACTATAAAGAAAGCTGAGCACCGAAGAACTGATGCTTTTGAACGGTGGTGTTGGAGAAGACTCTTGAGAGTCCCGTGGACTGCAAGGAGATCTAACCAGTCCATCCTAAAGGAGATCAGTCCTGTATATTCATTGGAAGGACTGATGCTGAAGCTGAAACTCCAATAGTTTGGCCACCTGATGTGAAGAACTGACTCATTGGAAAACACCTTGATTCTGGGAAAGATTGAAGGCAGGAGGAGAAGGGGATGACAGAGGATAAGATGGTTGGATGTCATCACTGACATGATGGACATGAGTTTGAGTAGTCTCCAGGAGCTGGTGATGGACAGGGAAGCCTGGCGTGCTGCAGTCCACAGGGTTACAAAGAGTCAGACACAACTCATCTACTGAAGTTAATCTGAACCTAGTCATGATTGATTAAATCATTGGCTATTGGTTATTGATTCAAACTCCAGCCTCTGTCCCCTCCAGTGATAGGGGACTGGGACATTTCTGAGAGTCCCAATCTTCTAATCACCAGAAGGTTGCTTCCTTGGCAACCAGCCCTCAGCTTTAGGTCACCTAAGCGCTAAAAGTCACCTCATTACTTAACAGATGATGCCTTTATCACAGAAAATTCCAAGGGTTTTAGAAGCTCTTGCCAGGAACTGGGACAAAGACCAAATACCTATTTCTTATTATAAGTCACAGTATCACAGTATAACATTATAGAAATTCAATTAGCTTCAAAGGTGGTAGAAGACCTACACGAAAGAGTCACCAGGAGTATGGTGTGAATATGCACACACCCACCAGACACAAACACACACTTTGACAAACCCTAAACAAGTACAACAAGACTTGATTAGTGAGATCTGAGACAAGAGAGAAGGAAAAATGAAGACAACAAAGAAAAGAGACAAATTGATGGAGTGAGGATGATGCAGGAGTAAAGGCTGACCTGATGAAACATTTTGCCAGACATCAGACCTAATTTAGTCCTTCTAAAGAACTATCACTGGCAAACTAAATTCCCTACAGAGCAAAGGTATCAGACTGAAGCGAGAAGGCATATTTTCACTCAATTAGAATCGCAACAAATGTATGTTTGTTATGGCACCATTCATACAGAGTATTGGCTTTGGATATCCTTATTTCTATGTAGCTCCTATTGCAGACTGTATCTCTTCAGTAATGAATAATACTGAGCATATTTAACTGGCATGAACAAAATGTACTCAGCACTGCCCTCTGTCACTTCAAGGAAACAGATCAGATTGGAATATGACAAGTGCAACTGAGGGATATAGCAGGAGAAACAGCCTGATAAAGAAGGAAGAATATATACTATATACATGAATCCCATCCAAAGAATCCTTTCCATTCAGTTATATAACTGATCTAATAAGTCAGTTCCTCAAAGCTGTATTTCTCTTGTTGGTTCCTAACCTTACCTGTTAATGTGAGGCTGAAGTTAAATTATGAGTATAAAAGGGTTTATTTGCATACCAATTAGCATACATCTGCATCATCATTTTTAGTTTATTTTTTAAATGTTATATAATTATATATTTGAACATTTCATTGGAGGATGATCACCTTACTATATTGTGCTGGTTTCTGCCATACATCAACATGAACCAGCCACAGGTATACATATGCCCCCTTCCTCTTGAACCTCCCTCCATCTCCCACTACATCCCACCCCTCTAGATTGTCACAGAGCACTGGGTTGAGTTCCCTGGGTCATACAGCAAATTGCCAGTTTAATGACCACATTATAGGGATATAACAAACTTACTGATACAATCCACTATTATTAATCACATCTATTATTTCTAGGTTATCTCTATATGAATAACTAAATTTAAAAGTTTTATATTTATCTTTGTTTTCTCATCTAAGCATTTAGCTTGGAAAAAAATTATAAAAATAGGATTGATATGTCAAAGAGTTTTTATTTAAATCAACTTTATTGAGGAAAATTACATAATGTAAAATGAACAATTTAAAAGTATATATAGCACACAGTGTTTTAACAAATGTGTGCATTCGTGAAACCACCATGACAATTAAGATGCAGAAAGTGAAAGTGTTAGTTGCTCAGTCGTGGCCAATTCTTTGACACCCCATGGACTGTAGCTCCCCAAGCTCCTCTGTCTATGGAATTTTCCAGGCAAGAATTCTGGAGTGGGCAGCCATTCCCTTCTCCAGGGGATCTTTCTGACCTAGGGATAGAACCCAGGTCTCCTGCATTGCAGGTGGATTCTTTACTGTCTGAGCCATTTTCATAATCCTAGACAAGTTGTCTTGAGCCTCTTGCAATAAATGCTCATTTCCTACTCGTGGCCCTAGGAAATCACTGGTCTGTTTTCCATTACTTACATTTGGATTTATATTTATAGATGGAAGCTTACTGTACATACTGTTTTGCATCTAGCTTCTTTCACTCAGTGTAATATTTTAGAGAGTTATCCATATTGTTAAATTTATTATGAGTCTATTTCCATTATTACAGAGTAGAAGTCCATTGAATGGATATACCAGAATTTGTTTATCCATTTACCTCTTAATGAGCTCTTATGAGTAAGGCTGCTAAGAACACTCATATACAAGTGGGGGTAGGCATGTGCTTTCATTTCTCTTGGGAAAATACTAAGAAATAAAATTGTGGATTCATATAGTAAATGTATGGACTTCCCAGGTGGCTCTAATGGTAAAGAACCCATCTGCCAATGCAGGAAAGTTAAGAGACACAAGTTCGATCCCTGGGTTGAGAAGATCCCCTGTAGGAGGGCATGGCAACCCACTCCAGTATTCTTGCCTGGAGAATTTTCATGGACAGAGGAGCCTGGCAGGCTACTGTCCAAAGGGTTGCAAAGAGTCGGACATGACTGAAGTGACTTAACACACATGCATAGTAAATGTACTGCTTTATTAGAAACTGCTTAATTATTTCCCAGTAGAGTTGTATCATTTAACATTTGTCACCAGCAGTATATGAGAGTTCCACTCACTCCCCATTTTTAACAAAACTTAGTAGAATCAGACTTTTTACAAAAATATTAGCCATTCTACTGCCTTTATAGCTATCTCATTGTGGTGTAAATTTTCATTTCCCCAAGGACTAAGGACATTGAGCATCATCTCATATGCATATTGGCCATTCATACCTTTTTTAAAAAGTATCTTTTAAAATGTCCTGCACATTTTTTATTAGATCATTTATCTTCTGATTAAATTATTTATATATTTATATATACCTTTTAATATGAGTTGTGACTCTCATATCAACTATATTTCAATTAAAAAAAAAAGTAAAATAAAAAATAATTGCAGATATCCTGGTCTGTAGCTTGCTGTTTTACATACTTGAGTGTCTTTCAAAGATCAAAATTTATATCAATAAATGAGAGATAGATAAAATACATTTTATCGAATTATTCTTTTCAAGTTTCATGATTCTTGTGTCTTAATAAATCTTTGCTTACCTTAAGTTAGCAATAATTTTCTGTGTTTTTAAAGAAATTCTATTATTTACATCTTAGTTTACAGTTCATTCAATACCAACATTTGTGTTTGACAAATCTCTTTGATTTTGCAAAGATTTTGCCATTCAGATGATGATATTACACACATACTCATACATGTACATATACAAAATCATGTATATAATACATACATTTTGTATAAGTATACAGTATAATAAATCACATAAAATGTAATGTATATTATACATCAAGAATGTTGATATTGGGGAGTGTTGCTTTTTAAAGTAACTAGGGAAAAAGCAATATATCTGTAGTAACCTAGAATTAAAAGCCTTGATAAGCTCAATATGATAGGTGTTGGAGTAGAAAGTCCAGGAGAAGTGAAAGCACACTGAAGTATTTGTTTTAGCCTTTAGAAGATACAGATGAAAGAAAGTTAGTTGCACAGTCGTGTCCAACTCTGCGATCCCATGGACTGCAGCTTGCCCAGCTCCTCTGTCCATGGAATTCTCCAGGCAAAAGTACTGGAGTCGGTTGCCATTTCTTTCTCCACGAAGATACAGATAACACTTTTCAAAAGAGAAATTATCAATAAGATGCATATTAAGAGTGAGACAACATGAAGGAACAAATAAAGATGACATTTCAATATACACTTTCAATTGTTGGCAGGACATATACATGAATAAAACAAGAATTTGAAATTTAAAACCAGTATAAATAAGAATCTTGAACTAGTGGCCCTCTATAGTTTTGTAAGCAACAATAAGAGAGAACACATTTGTCTCAAGTCCTAAGTGAATAGTTATAAAAACATATAATATGCCAAGCTATCAGAGACCCTCAAGAAATTTCAAAGAACAGCTTTAATTCCCATAATAAGTACATGGCTATATGCATTGATATTTTCCTCTTAATGACACTAGACCATAGGTCTCAAGTACAGATAAAGGCATTGTTTTCTTAATGTAATGGAAGATAGAAAAACATGAATACATTCCAACTGTTTCTTTTATCTTGTGTCCTCCCACAACTCACTTGGCAACCAACCAGCCTAAGCTTAAGCCATTGCACTCCTTATATATCCCTATCACTCTGGAATTTCCAAAAAAATTCTGTAAAAGTACATCTAGGAGTGGGAACAAATGTGAGATGTATCAACACTCACAATGTCTGAAATCCAGCTTTGAGTCAGCTCACACACAATCACATCCTGGCAAAAAATAAAAGAGTCATCCTCTCTGAAGGAGGAAAACTTTATCCAGATATCTTTACAATTATTTTTAAATAAGAAATTCCATTATTCAACCAAAACTTGACATGCATTCTGAAAAATTGAATCAAGAGAAAAACAGATAATAGTAACAGACCCATAGTTATTCCAGGCATTACAGTTATCAAAGTTGGATATTAAAATAACTGATTAACATGTCCAGAAAAATAAATGACAAAATGCAGCATTTCACCTTACAACTGGAAATTGTGATGCAGAATCAAATGGGTATTCTAGAATTTAAAATTACAATATCTGAAATTAAGAACCCAATATATGAGGTTAACAGTCATTGCATCACAGCTGATGAGAGGATTAAGGAAGTAAAAGATTAGCAGAAAATAATTACAGCAAAAAGAAAACTGAATGGAAATTTTAAAGAGAGGATGGGTCATGGTGAAAAGTTGTAATACATTTGTAATGGTAACATATTAAAAAAAAAAAAAAGAATGAGGTAAAGGAAATGCAAAGAGATCAAAATCAAGAATTTTCCAAAACTTAAAAATCTTGAAGTGACAGATTAGAAAACCTTACAAAACTCTAAGTAAAAATATTACAAGGAACATATCCCTACATATGTCATCATAAAGCCTCTAAAAACCAAAAACAGAAAACCTAAAATGCAGGAGAGAAAAATGAGAAACAATGAGTGGTGATGATTTATCATCAAACAATGTAAAAGCCAGACAATTACATCATGATATCCCTGAAGTGCCAAGAGAAAATACCTGCCAACGTGAAAATCTAAACTGAATAAAAATGTCCTCCAAAAGCAAAAATAAAAAAAAAAATGAGATGTCTAATCTAACAGACACTGAGAGTATTGTTAATGAACACCTGCAGTGAAGGAAACAGCAAAGAGAGTTCAGGAGAAGAAAAATTATTAAAGTTGGACTAAAAAAAAAAAATCAGGAAAGAATGAAATGCAAGAGAAAGAGTAAATTCGTGGACGAATAAAACTGAGTCTTCTCCAACTTAATATTTTTCATTTTTATCATATGTATATCCTAACTGATTTCTAGATTTTTTTCCATTCTCATGGTCGCCTCTGACTGTACTTGGAAATCTTGCTCTTAAAATGGGAAGTTCACTAATGGATAAGACATGACATATCTAAACTGTCATATAGTGTAAAAATTATCCTTTGCCATGACATTCGGAGGGTTCCTAGTGGATATGAAGTAATGTCAATGTATGCCTTCTCACACCACCCAAACTCTTTCCTCTCGGTCTTACATTTATATTGCTGTTTCTCATCTTAACCACCTCGTGTCCCTTAAATGTTATGTTCTCAACATCGATTTATTTCAGTTTGACATGATCCTAACCTCCTTGGTTTGAGGCAAGAAACTTTCCGGGACTTGCGTTAGAGAGTTCCCATTGCAGCACAGCCTTCCAAGGCACATTTCATTGTTTACCGCTCCTTCCCTGCGCGTGATATGCTATAAGGAAAAACAAGGATACCTGTATGTCACATAAATATTTCATAGTCTGTGCCAAATATCATTTGTTACGCAAAGAGTAACTATGTCAGTTACTTACCTAGCATCTTGCAGCCCTATATTTACACTTCTCTGCCCTGTAATGCTAAAATTAAAAATTTTAGCTATGTTTGCCAATCAGTCTCCTGTTTGTTTTCCCAAAGGAGGCATTATTGAGAGATCAGAAGATGGGAAGAAAGGGAAGAAATTCCTCTTGCTTTCTCTCTGCCTGTAGTAGCATCTCTGAAAATGTATATGTCTCCTGAATGATCTTACTTGGACTCTGATTAATATAATATTCAGTAACAAAAGACTTGATATTTACAAAAGTGGTGAGTTCTATCATATCATAGCACTCATTTAACTATTTTAACTACTAAATTTTTAGCTGTGCAAAAGGAGGTAAAAGCTTGGGAGATGACTGGATTATCACAAAATAAATCATATGATACCTCAGACTATAGCTGATGTTACATAGGCCTTATCTTTCTTTGAACAAAGTAATAATCCCCTGGCATCAGGCATGTAGCTATTTATACATCAGATATTTTTTTCTGTATATATTAATTTCTAAAGGCCACCTGAAGCAGGAAGTTTTTATCTGACAGGTTAGCCATACTCTTTAACTAATTTGCTCCAGAACTGTGAGGACTTTCCTCATCTTCATCACAAACGAACATGCAGCACACTGAAATATGAGCATATCGAGACTCTCATAGAACACTGTGCCAATCCACTACCCTGATGACCTCAGGCTGATGGAATTTGATGAACAGAAAGTGCCAACTACTATAGATGCCTTAATAACTTTCAAATGTATCAGAGGTTAGGAGATAAATCTCTTGAAAATATATGGACCTGGTACTTTAGTGCCATGTCTAGGTGTTCAGTGGAGTTCCCCTTATTTAGCCTATCACTCAGAAATGATCACAATGCATGTTTGGCTTCTTTGACATTTGGAGGCAACCTATACCTCATCTGATGCTGCTGTTCCAACTTATTTACTGACAAACTGAAAGGCTTCCAGTTCTGAATGGGTTCTAAAACTGATCCAGGTTATAGGGAATGCTGCTCTGCTGCTAAGGCCCTGCTGTCCAGCCGTTCCAATGAAACTCAGAATAGCTATGGCAAATAGAAAGCCCAAATGAGTCCCTAGAATTCATCAGTAGACAAACCATAATGTAGTTCCCCTAGGATTTGGAGTGAGATAATATACCTCTCCAAAGATAGTATTAGCCTCTAGGAAAAAAAAAGTTTTAAATTGACATCTGGGCATTGATAGAGATTCGCTATCTGATCATGGGACAAAAGCTGACTCAAACTGACCCAGAAATATGAGTAACATAATGAGATGGGTGTTTTCTAATCCACTAAAACAAAAATTTAGTGCTGAGGAGCAAGCACTCTAATATCTAAATTTTACAAGGAGCAGCACTCTAATATGCGAAGATGTGTCTTAGAGATCTAAGCAAATCTCCCAAGCAGAAGGCTCAGAATCCCCTGGCACTTTGACAGAGTGAACGCCTGTCACCACCCCTTTCGCCTATAGCTTTACAGGATAACCCTAATGACAGTTTAGAGAGGAAGAAACAACTCAGCCCCAGTTCACAGATGTTTCTACACGGTATTCTGTCACCAGCCTTAAGTGTTGCTGTACTGCTGTCCTAATCAGGAATGTTCTGGAAAGGCAGCAGTGAAAAGCAATCTTCCTATTTCCTATCTTAATCTGGCCTAACTCTGAGAAGTATATTTAGTTATTTACTTTTTCTGAATCGAAATATGGCCAGAGATGTGAATCTATACTGATTCACAAGCAACAGATAATAGTTTGGCTTAGGAATCATGCAATTGGAAAGGGAAAAAAAATTAAGAAATAAAAATATAAGGAATTCAGGGGAAGAAGCATGAGAAGACCCTCCTAGAGAGGACACAGCAAGAGAGAATATAAATGTTCTGTGTGATTGATTAAAGGGTACTCAAAGCAGAGAAAGTTCTCAAATATTAGGTAGAAAAGATGACCCTTCCTGTCATATTAGCCAGTCTCTGCTCAGCCACCTTGATGCTTATTCAATAGACTCACATTCATATCGCCATGGCAGCAGGAGTAGAAAGTTATATATGGGTCAAAAGCATGGGCTCTCATCTTACTAAGAAAACCTGCTTCTGTCATTGCTGATGGCTTAACTTTCCAAGAGGCCCTAACAGGTCATCATTTCTCAAATGGACCATTCCAAGCACCTGATGGCAGTATGATTATATTAGATCCTTTCTATAACATTGGGAACAGTGATATGCCCTTTAAAGAATAGAAAGTTACTCTTAGAATCTTCCTTTCATGCTTAAATTTTTTCTGCCAGTACCTCCACCCATGGATAATGACATGCCTTGTTCACCATGATAGCACACTACACAACAATAGTTAACAGTGGTGCCAACTAAACAACTCATTTCAGCATAAAAAAGCAGCAATAAACTAATTCCATGACATTTATTGGTTTTATGCCATCTATGTGTTCCTACAGATGTACCTGGCCAACATGGAATAATAAGATGATCAATCACAAACTCACTTTCAAAATGTGATACAGGCTCTGAACTAATGACCAATCGGTAGTACTATTCCTCCCATAGCCATAAAGCAGGAGTTTGGAAATAAAGAGGAGAAGGGAGGGACTGCCCTCGTTGTTATACCTAATAAATCACACAAAAATTTTTGCTTCCCATCCCACCAAATTCAGGCTATGAGATTTTAGAGTTACTAGTTCTTAAAGGAAGGATGCTTCCATCAACTGGCATAAGAATGATCTCTTTGAAGTGATACCTGAGATTTCCACCTGGTCACTTTGGGCTTCTCATGCCACTAACCTGAGAGTCAAAGAAGAGAGTTACTTATTGACTGATGACAGTTATGAAAAGGAAACAGGGTCATTGTTAGACAATGGAGGGATAAAAGACTATGTTTGGAGTCCAAGGGCAAAAATATGCCGTGAAAGACCAAGTGAACCCACTATAGTTAAGACCACTGAGAACTGAGCTGTTGCCGGGGCAAGTGTTTGAATCATCCACAAAGGGCGAGGATTCCAACCATATGAGATACTGACTGAGGGCAAATGGAGCCTTGGATGGGTAAAACAAATATTGTATGTTAAGGCATATATGTGGAATCTGGGGGAAAATGTGGTATAAAAGATCTTATTTAAAGCAGAAATAGAAACACAGACATAGAGTACAAATGTATGAACACCAAGAAAGAAAAACTGGGGAGCAGGATGAATTGGGAGATTGGGATTGACATATATATACTATTGATACAATGCATAGAGTATATAACTGATGAGAACCTACCATATAGCACAGGGAACGCTACTCAATGCTCTGCTAGTGACCTAAATGGGAAGGAAGTTGAAAAGAGGGCACATGTGTGTGTGTGTGTGTATATATGTATATGTGTATACACACACACACACACACACACACACACACATATATATATATAACTGATTATACAGTGGATGTGATGAATAGTTTCAAGGGATTAGATCTGGTAAACAGAGTGCCTGAAGAACTATGGATAGAGATGCATAAAATTTTACAAGATGCAGTGATCAAAACCATCCCAAAGTAAAAGAAATGCAAGAAGTTAAAGTGGTTGTCTGAGGAAGACTTACAAATAGCTGAGAAAAGAAGAGAAGTGAAAAGCAAGGGAGAAAGAGAAAGATATACCCAGTTGAATGCAGATTTCCAGAGAAAAGCAAGGAGAGACAAGAAGGCCTTCTTAAATGAACAATGAAAAGAAATAAAAGAAAACAATAGAATAAGCAAGACTAGAGAGCTCTTCAAGACAACTGGAGATGTGAAAGTCAGGCAACCCCATGGGATTCTCCAGGCCAGAATCCTGGGGTGGTTAGCCTTTCCCTTCTCCAGGGGAACTTCCCAATCCAGGGATCGAACCCATGTCTCCTGCATTGCTGGCGGATTCTTTACCAGCTGAGCCACCAGGGAAGCCCAAGAATTCTGCAGTGGGTAGACTATCCCTTCTCCAGTGGATCTTCCTGACCCAGGAATCAAATTGGGGCCTCCTGAATTGCAGGCAGATTATTTACCAGCTGAGCTATGAGGAATATTTCACGCAAGGATGTGCGGGATAAAGGACAGAAATGGTAAGGATCTATCAGAAGCAGAAGAGATTAAGCAAATAGATGGAGAAACGGTGGAAACAGTGGCAGACTTTATTTTTGGGTCTCCAAAAATCACTGCAGATGGTAACTGCAGCCATGAAATTAAAAGACCCTTACTCCTTGGAAGAAAAGTTATGACCAACCTAGATAGTATATTAAAAAGCAGAGACATTACTTTGCAAACAAAGGTCCGTCTAGTCAAGGCTATGGTTTTTCCAGTAGTTATGTATGGATGGGAGAGTTGGACTATAAAGAAAGCTGAGCATCAAAAAATTGATGCTTTTGAACTGTGGTGTTGAAGAAGACTCTCAATAGTCTCTTGGACTGCAGGGAGGTTCAACCAGTCCATCCTAAAGGATGGACTCAATATTCATTGAAAGGACTGATGTTGAGGCTGAAGTTCCAATACTTTGGCCACCTGATGCGAAGAGCTGACTCATTTGAAAAGACCCTGATGCTGGGAAAGATTGAGGGCGGGTGGAAAAGGGGACGACAGTGGATGAGATGGTTGGATGGCATCACTGACTCAATGGACATGAGTTTGAGTAAAGCCCAATAGTAGGTGATGGACAGGGAGGCCTGAAGTGCTGCAGTCTATGAGGTCTCAAAGAGTCGGACACGACTGAACAACTGAACTGAACTGAGGTTAGGAGAACATAGGATCCAAGGACAGTTTCTCTCTTACATTTTAAGGGAATGATCAAAGCATGTTTAAATATTAAAGGGGGCTTCCCAGGTGGCACAGTGATGACCTAATCTGCCTGCCAGTGTAGAAGATGCAAGAGATACAGGTTCTATCTCCGGGTCTGAAAGATCCCCTGAAGTAGGAAATGGCAACCCACTCAAGTCTTCTTGCCCAGAAAATTCCATGGACAGAGGAGCCTAGCAGCTTCTCGGCCTTTTGGCTAAGATCAAGTGTAGCCTTTCTTTTATCAATACACTCATCTTTCCTAGATATTTAAATATCTCAGTCCATCTGAATCAGTGATTTTCAGTTTCTTGGAGACTGGGGTTTTCCAGACCCCCCTAAGTGCTGCTGCTAAGAAAAAAGCAAAAGAGAAGAGTGAATCTATATTTTTTAGAACCACCACCCTTAATTCAACTATATTATTTCTGTTTCATGTTTTACTTGTTTACATTTCTCAACGGAATTTCGTCAAAACAAAGGCTTTTTCATATAACAAAATGTTAGGAATCGTGGATATTTTGCCACTGACAAACATGTTGACGATCTTGGTCAAGGATAACAATCTGGTTCTTGCCTCAGTAGATGTTGCTGCGTGCTACCCAGAAGGTGGGGGATGGTGTGAGATGTTATCCCAAATTTACTCCCTTTCTACTCTCTCACTCCATTTTTTCATCAGCAGTTCTGTTCCAATTGTCCTGACCCTCTGCCCCTCGTCTCTAGGGTACTGTCATTCTTAGGAGCCTGGCTGAAAATTTTCCTGCACTCATTGTGTATCAAAAGGCTGAATGCATCCATAAAGCCTGCAATAAAAATAACCCAAACAAATGACTACCCCGTCACATGTCCTATTAGCAAAGTACTTGTGTGGGAACAAAATGTTGTTGTTGGTTTTGTTTTCATTTTTTTTAATACAGTCAAGGCCCCAGTGGGGCATGAATGTGGAATATCATCCCACTTTATAATATATGCACCATAATCTTCTTAAAATGAGTTTTCACTTCAAGAAACATAAGGACTTAAATATGAGCAGCCTGTTTTGTGCATTTGTGTGTTTGGCATCTCATTACACTTCAGACCATTTTGTCTTCTTAGAACAATTGAATATCATTAGTGGAGGCATATTTTGTTGCCAGAACTTGCTTGGTTGTGATTGTGCTTGTTAAAATGTGTCCATTTGCCAGCTGATGGATGGGAATTCTGAAGGGTGCCTGGTGGGTGAGCATTTGAATATCAGAACTTTCATCTCTTTCTTCCAGAGAGAAAAATAGCTTTGCTACCAGCCAACACAAGGCACGAATTGTCCTTGACTTCCCCCCCTCTTTTGTCTTCTTTCTGTAACTCTCTGTTTAGCTCACAGAGTTTCTCTCAGGCACCCAGAACTGTGCAAGATGTAAAAGCTTCAGAGCTTAGCAAACCTTGGAACAGATCCAGATGCCTCAGCTTTACTAACACGGTGACCTTGGGCAAATGACTGAACCTATAGGGCCTCAAGGCTTTAACTTGCAAACTGGGCCTCCTAGCACTTATTTTTCAGGGTCTTTACAGTAAAAACTCCTCACCTGGTTTGGGCACCTAGTAGACTCTCAATGATTTGTGGGCAGACACAAAAATAGATAAAAAAAAAAAAGCCTAAAACAACTAAAGAAGCACTGAAAAGCAAATAGAGTGCTGTATTAATTAGAATATGCTTATAAATAAGCAGGGTGACAATATACAGCCTTGACATACTCCTTTCCCAATTTCTTGGAAATTGGAACCAGTCATTTCTTCCATGTCCAGTTCTAACTGTTGCTTCTTGACCTGCATACAGATTGTTCAGGAGGCAGATAAAGTGGTCTGTTATTCCCATCTCTTGAAGAATTTTCCACAGTTTGTTGTGATCCACACAGTCAAAGGCTTTGGCATAGTCAATAAAGCAGAAATAGATGTTTTTCTGGAACTCTCTTGCTTTTTCAATGATTCAGTGGATGTTGGCAATATGATATCTGGTTCCTTTGTCTTTTGTAAATCCAGCTTGAACATGTGGAATTTCACAGTTCATGTACTGTTGAAGCCTGGTTTGGAGAATTTTGAGCATTACTTTGCTAGCGTATGAGATAAGTGCACTTGTGCAGTAGTTTGAGCATTCTTTGGCATTTCTTTTCTTTGGGATTAGAATGAAAAATGATCTTTTCCAGTCCTGTGGCCACTACTGAGTTTTCCAAATTTGTTAGCATATTGAGTACAGCACTTTCACTGCATCATCTTTTAGGATTTGAAATAGCTCAGCTGGAATTCCAACACCTCCACTAGCTCCACTTTGTCTATTTGCATTTCTTTTTCTTGGGGATGGTCTTGATCACCGCCTCCTGTACAATATCATGAACCTCTGTCCATAGTTCTTCAGATAGTCTGTCTATCAGCTCTAATCCCTTGAATCTACTTGTGATGTCCACTGTATAATCATAAGGGATTTGATTTAGTTCACACCTGAATGGTTTAGCCGTTTTCCCTACTTTCTTCAATTTGTCTGAATGTGGCAATAAACAGTTCATGATCTGAGCCACAGTCAGCTCCCGGTCTTGTTTTTGCTGACTGTATAGAGCTTCTCCATCTTTGGCTGCAAAGGATCTAATCAATCTGATTTTGGCATTGACCGTCTGGTGATGTCCATGTGTAATATGAGGTACCCCAAGATAAATTATTTTAGAAACAAAACCTAGTAAGTTACAGTATATTCTTTTTACTTGCAGTCCTTACTTTTTCTAAAGCCACTGGGGACACTGAGTTTAGCAACAGTGAACATTGCTCCTCTGGTAAAAACAGGATGTGGTTCCCGTGAGTCTTTTGTCACAAACCTTTCATCAGTGAAAAACCTTATGTTATATTTGTTCCTTTCCAAGACACCTCATCTAATACATTCTCTTACAATTACACATTGTTGATTCATTTAACATTTTACTCACGTCCAACAGCCTCTACCTCACAGCTGAATAAAGCTTACTTAGACGTGTGTTTTCTCCATGAGACACATTGCAGCCTTTCTGCTTAACTTGCTTAGGAACAATAGACAGGAATTCAGCACTACACTTAAAGGCCATCTTAAACAGGTAAATCACCAACAGAAAGCACAAAATACAGGGAAAAAAATGTGAACTATGTCACACAGAATTGCCCATGAAGAGGAAATGTGTTTACAGTATGAGAGCTTGTTGGATTCAGCCTCAGAGGGGATGTACACAGGGTGACTCGAATTTTTCACTCCTTGGTGCACGTGCACGTGCACGTCCATAGATGACCACAGAAATGCCATCGTGTTAATGAGGATTATAAATAATTTTAGCAAGTAGGAAAATTAGGAAACAAGGAATCTATGAACAAGAAGAATCAACTGAAAACATCAGGAGGGGTCCTTGGACACAGGAAGGAATGCCTTAAAATGAGTGATGAGAGGACAGGGTCCAGGCAGGACTTGCCAAGTCAGCAAGGTGAAATCACTGAAAATCAGAAACAGTGGATGGGAACAAATGATAAGCCAGGAAGCCTCTGGCCCAGAGCCCAAGCAATGCTTCTGCTCACCTCCTTCACATCCAGTGTGCCATTTGGAGCTCCTTTGCCTAGCTTCTCCATCAAAACAGTGTCCGTTTTCCATTGTTTTTTAGACTTCCCCTGCTTTTTGGGGGCTTCCCTGGGCTTCCCTCATAGCTCAGTTGGTAAAGAAACCTCCTGCAAAGCAGGAGACCCTGATTAGATTACTGGGTCGGGCAAATCTGCTGGAGAAGAGATGGGCTACCCACTCCAGTATTCTTGGGCTTCCCTGGTGGCTCAGCTGGTAAATAATCTGCCTGCAATGCAAGAGACCTGGGTTCGAACACTGGGTTGGGAAGATCCCCTGGAGAAAGGAATGGCTACCCACTCCAGTGTTCTAGCCTGGAGAATTCCATGGACAGAGGAACCTGGTGGGCTACAGTCCATGGGGTCATAAAGAGTTAGACACGTTAGACACGACTAACTGACTTTCACTGCTTTATTCTCCTCCAGAATGCACCTGCATGACCTGACATATGTGGGTTTTTATTTGTGAATCATCTGTTGTCTCTGCCAGAATGCAGACTCCATGAGGTCAGGACCTTGTGGATTTCACTCTTCAACCCCAGGGGACCTAAAGAGCACCTGTCACAGTGTGATTATCATAATCTGTTGAATGAGGACAGAAATTCTTATGACTCTGAAGAACACATTAAAAAGTATACTTTTTGTCTAAGAGGTCATTTGAGTTAAGAGTCCTATCAGATATGGAAGATTTATAGTGCTTCTGATGGTATATGAAAAATAAAGAAGAAAAAAAATATTTCTATCCTCATGGGGTAAGCAAAATAAAAAGAGAAGAGAATTAGGTATAAGATGGAGGTTATTCTATGCTGGCATCAGGAATTACAGTTCAGCAAAATTGTTTATATAGATATATATGTTTACATATATATGCATATTGTTATTCATCATTCAGTTGCTTAGCTGTGTCCTACTCTTTGCAACTGGACTGCAGCACACCAGGCTTCCCTGTTCATCACCATCTCCAGAGTTTGCTCAAACTCGTGTCCACTGAGTCGGCAATGTCATCCAACCATCTTGTCCTCTGTTGTCCCCTTCTCCTCCTGCCTTCAATCTTTCCCAGCATCAGGGTCTTTTCCAATGAGTCAGCTCTTCTCATCAGGTGGCCAAAGTATTGGAGTTTCAGCTTCACCATCAGTCCTTCCAATAAATATTCAGGATTGATTTCCTTTAAGATTGACTGGTTTCATCTTCCTGCTGTCCAAGGAACTCTCAAAATCTTTCCAATTAGACAGGGATCCATGGGACTGGGAACCAAGGGGATGAAGAATGTAGATTAATATACAGATTGGATCACCTGAATCTAGGTGCCAGAACCAAATAAATACAAGTTTCCCTGTCTTGAAGCTCTGGGGGAAGTTGAGACTGAAAAGCATCACCCCTTCCCAACTCCAAATCACAGGGTATAAAGCACACCTGACTATCGTATGTTGGTTCTAGATCCTTTCTTACTCTGCATCTTCATAGAAATCACAGCAAGCCTCAATTGTCTGCCTCAATTGGAACTGCAGCCTATGTGGTATAATTTAAAGCAAAATGGAAAGCTCTCTGAATTGCTAAAATGAGATGTCCAAAATGAGAATACTGCAGAATCTTTGGGGTCTAAGAGCTTTCAAAATGCTTCTGTACCTGGATAACTAACTAATTAAACTACTGTCAGTCATTAATACTTTAGTGTAAATTAGCTTATCCTGGAGTTTTAAGCGGTAATCATGTAATTCCAAACTAATTTTATAGAATGAGAAAACTGAGAACCATAATGGGAACATAGTGTTATAACTAATTTAGTAATTTGAGATGGGACAAAAACCCAGGCCCCCTGGCATTCAATTAACTATAGTGTTCTGATCTAAAACCTTTCCAGTACAGGTGGTTGAGACCATCTTCTAATGAAATTTCCAATTAGTAAATCCTTATGAGAAAAGTATATAAAACCTCTAGTAAAATGCAAATATCTTAACTGAAATAAATGCAAATAACTTAAAAAGGTATTATCCTCAATTGGTTTATCAAATTAGCTGTTCCCAGAAATCAAGTCACATTTAAGGATGCGCTATCCATCTATGAAAGAGTCCCCAAGACTTAAGAGTCCCCAAGAGCAACTGTCAACCTTGTCACCATTCTACATTTGACTAGCATATCCACAGGAATCCAGAGACCACAGAGGTTGACAAGCAGCTATAGCGAGCTTGATTTTTCTGAGCTGATTGTGGCGAGTCCCTGAGTTTTGTAGAAGCAACTCTAAATCCTTGTGACTGCAAACACTAATCAAGAAACTGATTATACCCCACTGGGAGCTGGAAGATGATTTCTTAATGAAAGAGCTGGATTTTGACTAAAAGGCCTTTGGAAATGTCCATTTCAATGCTGCCCATTTCTTTAATACATTCCACCAACGCCTTCCCAACCACATTTTACACACACACACACACAGAAAGACTTTTATAAGCAATCACACTTAGCTATTAATGCTTGATGCTAACAAAATAAACTCCATGTTCTGTCTTCAACCCATTTTTTCCTATGGATGAGTATTGTTTACCTTCTCAGGAGTATTTAAGTTGTCAAAGGAAAATTTGCTTTTCTTACCCCATGAGGGTGGGAACAATTAATTTCTTCTTTAGCTTGCATTCAGTATCAGGAAGCATAGCACTGCTATGAACTGAAGAGATCTACCAAAGGTGATATTTCTAACGTGAGAGCAGGCAAGTGAGTGAGCTACTTGGGGAAATGAGTTCCCTTGCCAGTAACTTCCGGGAGAAACTGCATTTGCTGCCACAGTTGTGTATACTCACATCCCAGCAACTTTTGTAGTCAGAGATTTTGAGCATCAATAATAGCATTATCTGCAACACTAGAGGTGATTAGAAGAAACATCTGGCTTTCTATTTTGAAGTCCTATTTTTTACAAAGATGCATGAGGCCACTGTGTTGGGGGGAAGAATGACATGGTTCTAAACCAGGGGTCAGGAAACCATGGTTCACGGGTCAAATCTGGCATGACACCTGTTTTGTAAAAAAAATTAAAAAAAAAATTGTACTGGGGCACAGTAACACATTGGTTTATGTGGTGTATTGTGTTTGGCTGCTCTTATGCTACAGGAGCAGTGATGAGTAATTGTGACAGAGACCATATGGCTCACAGAGCCAAAAATACTTACTATTGGCCTTTTATACAAAAAGGGCTATAAACCAGTAGATTTTCTTGCTCTAACCAGGGGATCAGGTTTTGAACGTAGGCATTTATGTTTTTAACAAGACTTCCAGGAAAGGCTTACTATATACGGATGTTTAAGAAACTCCACGTGGGACTCTATTTGTGCCAAGCTTTGAGGAGGGCCAAGGCATGAATGGAGAAAAGGCAGGTGTAAGTCTGTTGCCCAATAATCAGACTCTAAGGAAATTCTTCACAATAGATTTCTCTTAACTTTCTGAGTCTCATGTTCCCTCAAGCTCTGTGACTTAGCCTTATTTTCTGATACTGATTTTGGTACATTTCCACTTGGTTCTTGGCATCTTCCTTGTAGACAGCCAGTATTTATTTTTGGCATCACTCTTGGGGTCTATTCTTGCCATTAATATTGTATATGATGTTTATCTCTTCCTGCTCTACTGCTGACTCCAGACATCCTGGTTTTGGTCTAATTCCCAACTCAATTTGAGTACAAGCAAAACAACAACAGCTAACATTCTTCTCAGTTGAATGATTTATCTCTCAGGAGGTCTCCAATTTTTAATGTTTGATCCCAAAACAAACATGAGATTGAGATACCCAGACAACTGCTTCTATCCCATATCCCAAGGTCAATCAGTGCCCAAGAAGTTACTAAATGGGATTGCCAAAAACATTTAATTTGATAGCCTCAGCATAAGCACAGTCACCAAGTCATAGTATGGGATTACCTGGTGTGCTGCTAAATTCATAATCAACTTCATTTTCAGATTCAGAAAGGTGGTGTTATTCTCCAGCTGTTTATTCTCCCAAAGACTGGGAGCAGAATCTACATTAAGATTCATCTGTAACAGTGAAAATGTTGGTGATAACAGTTCCTCTGTAGACATCTCACCAACTTGTCTGTCCTTCTCTTGACCAGCCCAAAAAAAAGTCTTATTTTGAGTGTACAAATTTGCCAAACATTGACCTTTGGAGATTTAAAGACTCTGAAAATTAGGGATATATCAGCTCAGCTGGTAAAGAATTCACCTGCAAAGTGGAAGACCTGGGTTTGATCTCCCAGTCTGGGAAGATCCCCTGGAAAAGGGAAAGACTACCTGCTCCAGTACTCTGGCCTGGAGCATTCCATGGACTGTATAGTTTATGGGGTCGCAAAGAGTCAGACACGACTGAGCAACTTACCCTTTCTATTTTCACAAACTAAAAAATGCAGTTAAAGTGTATGTATATCACTATGAATTATATATACTCATATACACATAAATATGATATTGTGATATATATGACAATAAAATAATAAAAACAGTTTATAAGAAGCCAAGAATTACTGTAATTTGGAGTCATTTATAATGATCTGAAAGTTCCACTTACCTTAAAAGCTTCCAATAATACCAGTTAAAAATGTAAACTTAAGTATTTTGTTATGATGACTTTGAAAATACAATAAAATCTGAAGCGTTTTCAGTACCTCTTTTTGAAAGTTAAAATATACATAACACTTTTACTAATTAAATATCTAAAATATTTAGATAGGAACTTCCTAGAAATAGAACACAGCCCTATTTATATGGACTAATTTCCAGACAGTTTGCAAAACCAGGACTCTAGCAGATAGGTATTTAGATAGAAATGGATGGAACATGGGAGTCGGTGATGGACAGGGAAGCTTGGCGTGCTGCGGTCCGTGGGGCCACAGAGTTGGACATGACTGAGTGACTGAACTGACTGATGGAACATGACCTCTGTGAGTTGCATGAGACCTGATCTGCGTCACATTCCTCACTGTACCATTGATATCTTGTGTCATAATAGAAAGTCTACTCCTTGTAGAAAACTTCTAAACCTTTGTTTTTGGGGGATAGTGTACCCTTGGACTCAACTCCAGATTCTGTCAGGGAGAAGTATTATTCATCTTTGAACACCGAGGCCGAAGAAGCCAGTCTGTTCCCAGTTGCAATCCTCTGATAGACTCAACTGCCCCAGCCCTCATCTATCCCAGCACCAGCTTCCTTCTCATCAGTATTGAGTGCCTTGCAGCTGTGCTCATACAAGTTCTAATGTTTCTCTCCTCTGTAAAATTTGCATCACCCAATTGTTACCACCTTTGAGAAACTATGTGAGCCGCTTCCAGCAGTTCTTTCTAGGCCCCTGTAGTTCTTCTCAGGGAGATAATGAAGATATGTGTCAAAGTTAAAAGAGAGTGCATCCCCAGGGGGTAAGAGTGAATGCAGCCATTGAGGGTGATAGAAATGACAAAGGCTACAATATAGGGATCTGCTGCAGAGGTCACTGGATGGTGCGGATGTAGGAAGCATCTGGCAGGGGGGAAAAGCTAGGACAGGGCAAGACTTTGATCAAAAGAAAAATAATAACAGAAAAATAATGCAACAAATAATGGCTATTGCCAACAGTGGTGAAGATCACCTCCAGTTGGCGACAATGAAGGAAACACTCTGAAGGAATGCTCTGATGAAAAGTGATGGGACAGAACATACTTGTTATGGCTGGTGACCTTACACAAGTTGGGAGGGAAGGGAGCACAGACATTTGGTTGGCTAAACCAGAAGAAAAGAGGAAAAATTGAGCTTTGAGTGAGATGGAGCATGGGTGAGGACACATTTACAACGGTGAATTCTAATTGTTTCCATTGAGTAAATCTTGTTTTCCCATCTAGACTGCCAGATCCTGAAGGGTAGAGACAATATTTTGTAAGTATTTGAAAACACAGCATGTACAACATCTTGTCCAACTCATAGACAGAGTTGTCTAAAATCACAAAGTTAGCAAATGTCAGGACACTTTGACACTAAAGTTCTATTTGTCTCCCTAGATCAAATGCATACTTTTTTTCATACATTTTTTATGATATGCATCTTAGGTATGCCTCAGTCTTAACTTCATTTGAAATCTTTTCTTTTGTATATTCTTCATTCTTGCCAGTTCTTAATGTCTTATGTTGTTATAGTCTATACATCTTTATAAGCCATCCTATGTTCTTTCAAATACAAAGCAGTTAAATGAATCAGGAAAGAATATTATCTATGTGATACACACACACGCACACATACACACACACACATTTCCCTGTAGGTGGAAAGATCTGCACTGTGTACTTATAGATTGGTTAACCTGCCCTTACATCTCTGGGAATTCTGAAAGACAAAATGTCATCTTTACATATTGCTTAATAAAGAAAGTATTTATGAACCCAAGTAAATGAAAGCCCTTATTAATGTCTGTGATCCCTAATATCCTTCTCTGCATATCCTCTCAATCTTATATTAATACTTTCTTGATTACTCACTACCTCTGCGTCTTTCTTTTCCCAGTACATATTGACTATCTCATGACAAGTTCCAAAGACTCCAGATGAAGACAAAGTCACCCTCCCTCCTTGAGTCTTAAGCCAGTATTTTTGTTATTTACTGAAGTTTCATTACTTTTGATCATTAGGAGGAAAGTTGGCATATGGGAATGGAAATTGAGATGGAGTAACTTTCAGCAATGCAAAATGAGCTATTAACAGAACCAAATTCTATGCTCTTCTAGTTGCTCTTAGATATGGATTTCAGTGTTTCAGCAGCACAAGATGACCTCTTGAGTGTGATAGAAATCTACAAATAAAAAATTTAATAATAGGAAATAATAAAAAGAACTCGCCAAACAATTTAAAATCATAAATGCCTGCAAATTCATCTCAAAGATGATTGATCAATCATTAAATAATTAATGAGGACTTAATGCTTGGCAGAACTATCCTAGGCACAGATGAGGATGAAGAAACAGGGAAACTTAAAGTCTTAATTGTCGAAAACATGGAAGACATACCATGTGTTGCATAAAAAAAGGATGAAGTTGGGAGAAAAATTAAAGTACAAATACACATGATAAATTTTACATACATTCATATATAGGCATATATATATATATATATATATATATATATATACACACATATGTCTCATTACCCTAAGTAGTATAAAATGAAAATATTAATGCTTCTGAAATGGAACACTGAGACGAGAATAAATTAAAGTACAGAAGGTAAGATCCAGCTCTCATTTGGCCACCAATGACCTTTTTGACTCCGGGGAAGTTAGTGTCTATATCTAACTCTTTCTTCACCTGTGAAATGGGGGAATTGAATTATTTCTAAATTGAAAGAATATGCTATGACTTTATAATATATTTCTTGATATTAAACACTGACATTTATCAAAAGAGATTAGAAATATTTGTGACTTGCTTCTAAACTTAGAGGGTGGTATCCACAGAAGCAACCACAGTCTCCCCAACATATCCCTCAATAAACTGAGGTAGAGCCCAGGGAAGAAGAACAATGAGACCAAGTTCAAGAAAGATAATTTAAAGTACTTGTATTTGAAAAAGTTTGAGCAACACTGTAAGTTAAGAACACCATTGGATTATTGGAGGAGATCATCAAGAGAACATGAGTGCTGATTGATCCAAGAGCTAGACCCAGGCTCATTGTCCCCACTTGCCATCCTTGGAACGCATGTTTCACCAACTGTTCCCAAAGAGGGAGTCATTTTCAGTGATGCAGACTTGAAGGAGGTATATATTTTTGAGACCCTGTGGATGGTATATGTGACAGAATCTGACTTCACAATCTCCATCAACTCTTAAGATGCTGGTGTGTGGGGGCAGATCTATTCACCTTACAGCTCTAGAGATAAGTCTCCTTTGTAAATTTCCTTTTCCTTAACACCATCACCTACCAATCTGGAGTGGCTGACTCTTTCTTGGTCTCTCCTTGCTCTTTGTATACAGGGGCCAGTTTCAGATTTCACCAGGTTGGTTTCCAGCCAACACGGGCTAAAAATTTTATAACACATATCTCCCTTGCCTTTTGCAGGGAAGATGCATAACAAAACAATAAGACTCCAGGATCTAAAGCTGGACCAAAATCCAATTCTAGTATTTATCAGCTGTTTCACTATTAACAAGTTAACCTCTCCAGGAATTAATGACCTTACCAGAGAAACAAAGGTAAGATTATCATCAAAATCATATTTTGAGCAGAGCATTAAGTAAAATAAGTATTTTATAAAAAAAATAAACATTCTGATATTTTTATTTACTCAGTTATGGAAGAACAGATAGAATGTTTATTACTGATTTGGAAGTGACATCACCACACCCTGGGAAACTTATCTGCTATAACTATCGTTAAAATGCTAACATTTGAAATATTTCAGTTAAATATAGTTAAAATGCTAACATTTTAATTCATACCAGCTGCTCACCATTTAAATGCAATCTAGCCTTATTCCTAAAATTAACATTGCCTAAAAGTTGGTCATCAATAAGGACAGTGAACTTAGTTTTCCCTTCCATCCATCTTTCTGGGAGAAGTCTCCGTGGTTGGTCCTACCCACCTTCATTTTCTGGCCGTGGAATGTGCCTGCGAGCTGGCCTTAATGCACAGGTGCAGGGGGTTTCTTCGTCTAAGTGTCTGCAAGGTTTTGTTGGTTTTTTTTTTCTTTTTCTGTCAAACTCTTTGAGGGCATTGGGCTGACAGTTCTGGGTCGGACTGAGTTTAATCTTTTTCTTTCAAATCAAATTATGGGGAAAATGCCAGGGAAATGGCTCCCTAACAGCTGGCATTGTTCAGAAATCACCGAGCTTGGTGAATTTGTAAGATAAGTGTCTAAATTGTGGGGAAAGGCAGACAGCTTCCCCTCTTGGGCTGATATCCGAGAGACTAATGACTAAATGACCCCATTTTGCTCTCCACACAATGGCTTGTCCCGGAAGATGTGAGAGGCTCTTGGGGTTCAGTGGCCTCTCCAAAAATCAGCCTACCTAAAAGCTGGTTTGGGGTCTTTCCTGCTGTCTCTGCTCCCAATTTAATAATCTTATAACTTTTAAAACTGGTGAAGAGAGGAGAGGGTAGAGTCTAGCCTTGAGTAGTGTGAAATCATTAAAACCTCCCTATCTAGACACTAAGAAAAATGGCTAAGAAAATAGAAAGTACTCAAGTTCTCATAGGACAAAAGCCAAAAAGGGAGAAACAAATTTTAAAATATTATTGGAGAGCCACTACATTCACATTAAATACTAAAATATTAAAATTGATTGAGGTTGTGAAATAAGTGGATTACTTAGTCTTCCATGCATTAAAATTAATTTTTCATCTCCTTCTCCAGGCCACTTCCCACTGGCTCTGGTTGAGCCCTCTTAATATTTTATTTGCTGAAGGGAAAAGGTTTCCTTTTGACATATTGGTATTCCTGGGGTTGGTTGACTATCCCACTGCCAACTCCACAAGCAGATTTCTCAGTCTGAGTGAAGCAACAGTAAAACATAAAAGATATTGTATACCTCCTAAACTCAACAGATTTTTCAACCTATCCTCCCCAAATACTTTTATCCATGAAGCCACCCACTTTGCACTTTACATTTCCACCATTCTAATTCTCTTTCAGCCTCTCCAACCAATAGCCTCTTGGCAATTCATTAAAAAAAAAAGAAGGCTTAAGAAAGGAGGAAATTTGAGGGTCACTGCTTTTGAGCTGTCAAAGCCAGGTTTACTTTCCTTTTGTTGTAGTTCTGGGGGAGGAGTTGGCCTCTTTGGGGAATTAGAGCAGCCAGTGCTTGATGGACCCTGATTTCTGGAGTTCAGGAATTCACATGGTGGATCCTCTTAGTTAGGAGGTAAACTCAAAGCTGGTACACAGACATCAACACAGATGCTTAAAGCAGACAAATTGCGCAAAGTGCCTGAATCACTAGAGAAGGGTTTACCAGAATGCTAATCTCAAAAACCTCCATGTTTCCTGTCTTACACTCATACCCTAAATTTGGACTCTTCACTGTAAGGAAAGTTTATACATGTAAGGACAGAAGTAAGAAGCAGAATCACTCAATATCTCTTCAGAATGAAATGGGATTCCAAACTTTACTTCCTAATGTTCCCTTCTACAGGATCACAAGAACAATATTTTTGCATACTGAGAGAAATTTGACCCTGGTCTAGTCTAAAATTCACTTTTCAAAGTCATGAAACTGCAGCAAACTGAAGGGACTTGACTTGCTCCAGTCAGTACTGACAACCCTGTTTCTAAGATCTCCAGTTCAGGACCTTTGCACAGAACATATTTAGGTCAGCTGGTGGTAGGGATGTTTTCTTTGTCTTAAAACTCATGCTTCTTTTCTCAGATCACTCAAGATTAGGGGTTAAGGCAGAAGCCATGCTATTTCAGGTCATTTGAGTCCAGAGAGAGTAGTGCAAAGATATTATCTGGTTATAATATTAATACACTCTTGACCTGGTTCAGAATTCAGGCCAAAACTTCAGTGTATAAAACCAACTATCATTGCATATTCAAAACTATGAATATGTTCAACCAACCTATTCCTGTGATGCTCTTAGAAGAAAAGTCAGAAGTCATCAGCTTCTCTCATCCTATGAAAAAATGTTGGTTCAACCCCATTATCCATACAAAGTCACACTGTTGTTCAGTTCTGAGGACCAGAACTTAGCTGCCCCACCGCAAGTCCTGTGCTCTGCCTACTGTCCCCAAAAGGAAGAAGATACATTGTGGCATTTGTTTAATGAAGGACATCAACTAAATGGAAGATTCAACAGAAGGGAACACTAACCTATATGATAATAATAGCGTTTTCAGAAGCCAAGGGAAATTTTATAACAACAAGCTTGGGAAGCTATACTAAATATAGCTAAAAACATTTTTGTGTGCCAGAAATTTTCAAAGTTTTCATCTTGTTGAGCTTTACAAACATTTAAGACAGAGATATACTAGGCTTGTCTCAAACATAGGTGACCCTGGAAATCATCAACTGAGGAGTATTTGAAGTGAATACTGAGACTCAGAATGTGCCCTGGAAACACCACATTAGTGTCTATGCACCCCATGATTCTCCATCAGAGTTGCAGATAAGAAGGTCAGAACAAGGAGTTAAATGAGTAGTCCTCTCAAGCATCGACTGTGTTTTCAAGTCTACGTTGAAGAGCCTCACAATTCTCAAGGCTTCAATCATAAACTCTCTGTGAATGTACTAAAATAAATGAGTTGACCTATCACTTCAAGTCTAAACCTCTTAGCCTGTCCACCACCAACTGCACTCTATTTTTTTCACATTAATTGCAATCATACTCATCTGCTCTTATCACACTTGTGCATTTTCTATTCCCAAAATGACCCTGGCTCTTTTAAGATCTTGTCTTTGCTTATGCTGTTCTTCTTATCTGTAATGAATTATTTTCTCTTTCCACTTGGTCTAACACAATCCTCATTGAGATGACCTTACATTCTGTCTCCTTTCCAAGTCATCAGCATCCCCAGTTCAGAGGTGAATTTCTTCTTCTACAAACACACACCAACTGCCTAATTCTGCTATATTTTCACAGATTTGTGTTTTATTTGCCTATTTATAAACTCTTTTACTTATCATTGTTTCTCTATCAGCACAGAGCTTGATATTTGGCATATAAAACATTTCAGGTAATTGTTAAAATTAAATGAAACATAGGAGTTGATGTTCTATCAATACATTAAGATCAGATTCAAAAGTGCCTGTAAAGCCATATAGAAGACTTTGGACTTAATCTGATAGATGTTTGGAGATGTTCAGATTTCTTCTTGAAGGGATGGAATATGAAAACAAGACAGCATCATCCCTAGTTGGACAAGTAATGTCCATCGGTAAGCTTGGTGGTCATAGGTAAGCATCCTGAAATATACCTTCTAGGTTTGAATCCTAGCTCTGTGCTTCCTACCTATGTGAAAGTTACTAAATCTGTCTGTCTCTCAGTTTCCCCATCTGTCAAATCAGAATAGCATTACATCTAGGGTCACTGTGAGGTTTACTTTACCCATGCAAAGCCCTTAGAGCAATGCCTGGCACCCAGTGAGCCCTCAAGAAGCATTCGCTTGCATTATAACTAACCTCAAGAAGTGAAAGGGGCCTTGACCAGAGCATCAGGAGACTTGGGCTGTTCTGAGTTTGAGTAAAACGTACAAATGAGGTCAGGCATTGCCAGTGATGGCACTTATTTGCCACACAGGTAGAGCAGATGTTTGGTGAATTCACCATTCTCTTCATCCTAGGCTTATAGGCATGAAGTCAGACTGGTAGCCCAGCAAATGCATGAATCAAGTTTACAAAGACAGTCTATAAAACACAGAAGCTCAGTTCATTAATTTACAATGAGAAATATAACTATTAAGTAGATAGACTGTCAGTGTTTATGGATAAGCACATTCTCTCCTATGAACAAGTATGTACACGAACCCAGATTATACTCCAAAGGTTGTCTGATAAAAGGGGAACAAAGCAGGTAGAGAAAGGGGTGAACTCAATCAGATAGTCAAGTTCACAGGCAATTGCTCCTCACTCGGTGACAGGCTTGTATCTACCACTCAAGAGAAGCCAAAACACACTCTCTGTCTCATCTTTCCAGGGACAGAGAACACTCCATTTTTTTTTTTTTTGGCTCCTGTTACATCCTTTATAGATGCTATGCACATCACTGTTTTCTTGTTACAATGCAGTCATTTGAATGGATGTTTTCTAAGTGCAATCAGCATTTACCTGGAGCTTTGCCTGAACGTTATGATTGAATTCTTGATGTTTAATGATAATTTATTAGGATGGTTTTAAGATAGCTATTTTCTCCTTAAGCTTATTTTGGTGAGCCTCTGGTAGCCTGGAAGGATTCAGCAGTACTGATTTCTGTATCCCTTCCACTTTGAGTCTTCCTAAATCTATCTTTAGATGACATATCAGCTAGCTGGTGCCACATAATAAACTACCCCCAAGCCTATTGACTCAAATGCTTATTTTGAGCCCCTTTGTTTGCTAAGAACCCTGTGGGAAAGCATTTGGAGTTGGGCTCAGCTGAGCCCATTTCTGTGCACATGGTTCAGCTGGGTTTGCACAATTGTCTCAGTTTAGATATGATGGAGATGTCTGGGGCAGTCACATGTCTCTCCCTGTTCTGTTAGATCAAAAAGAGTGCTCAGTCAGGGGAAAAAGATTCCACCTTTTGATGGAAGAAGCTGCAAAGGATTTATAGCCATTTCTTAAAATCTGCTGCAAATAGGAATAAACTTTGAAAAATTAATGAATAATGAGTGTGTCTTCAGGTAGAGTGGTCCTGCCTATTGTGTACTCTGGGAAGCTGAGTCTCTGTAGCCCAGGAATCCAGAAAACCTACCCGGGTAGGCCACTGTGAAAGGGACTTCAATAAGTTTGGAGCAGGCAGCATGCATTTTTCTCTCTTGACACTCCAACTTTGTGGTCCTAAGAACGCAATCAGCAGGGGATGCGAAAGCCCCTGAATGGAGGCTGACATCGAGTGACCCTTGAAGAGGAAGCTGACGCTGACCACTTCTGCCCAGTGATCGAATTTGATGGGTTTCATCATCTTCCTCCCGCGCTCGCTCCTGTTCTATCGATTGCATCGCCTTCAATATCTCTTTTGTGGTTAAAGGCTGCTCCTGAGACTGCCCTCTCTGAGTTGCCTAGTTTTGTCAATTCCTATTCAGCCAGACATCCTTTTACCCTTTCCTAGACAACAAAGCTTTCTGGTCGATGTTTTCCAAAAAAAAAGGAAAGAAAACTCATAGAAGACTTAGAAGCCTCAGAAAGTCTTACTAAACCCTTCTTTCCTTAGGACTTATTCTCCCCTGCCTGGGTTAAGGAGAGCAATTCTCCTTCTCCACTGAGAACTCACATTTATCTTCTCTTCCAGCATTTTACCTCTACCTTGGCATCTCAGACGGAAGCTTCCTTGTTATTTTCCCCATTCTGAAAATTAAAATGCTTTATTGAACATAAGGATAGCCTCTACAATTTAACCCTGTACATTAATTTCATCTTATTTTCTGGATCAATGTATGTATTCATACATACATATATATATATATATATATATATATATATATATATACACACACACACACATATATATATACATGCTTACACTCACACACACATATGAGATATATATATATATATATATATATATATATGTATTTGTTGTTGTTTTAGTTGCTAAGTCATGTCTGACACTTTTGCAACCCCGTGGACTATAGCCCGTCAGTCTCTGTCCATGAGATTTCCCAGGCAAGTATACTAAAGTGGGTTACAGTTTTCCTCTCCAGTGGATCTTCCCAACCCAGGTATCAAATCCATGTCTTCTGCATTGAAAGGCAGATTCTTTAGCACTGAGTCACCAGGGAAGCCCATATATCCATATATGTACAGAGAAAGAATTCTCATTAGGCCTGAATTAGGAAACAAAGACCTTCTGTTTTACACTTCAAATTCCACATGCCCCTTTAAGATGCTGAAGAAAGACTTTTTCTCAAAACAGGGGACTATAACTATTGCTCCCGGAAAATAATCTGGTTATTGCATTTCTCTCATGCTATTATGTCCGCACCTTCATAATAAACATGAATCAGATTTTCCAAAATCATTGCTGGACAGAGGTCCCCAAATTTACAAAGTAAAATTCAATCTCCTCACTCTAAGAATAAAAATAAAAAAGTAAAAATGTTGCTGCCAGTGTGTTCAGCTTCAGCCTTGCCCCCCAACTCCCAACCCCCCACAAGAACTCTGCACAGAAGCCACACCAAACCACTAACCCAACTCTGCATCATTCACACTGTGAGATGCACCTGTGAGTCCTCTGCCCAGAACTCCCCTACCCTGTTACTTGGCCTGGAAAATCCCTTTTCATATTCCCATTCACATTTTAGTCTTATCCTTACCTGATCAGTCTTTCTAAATGCACTTACATAGTTTCGATTCCCTAATTTACACGATCACTGTATGTATTTTACTTCCAGTAACGTCATTGCGTTAAAAACATAGTTTCAGTCTACAGATCTATGAATTCTTTTCTTGGAGAGGTTGTTGAATTCTGTCTCAGTGTTTCCATACATCCCTGCTTTTGTCTTAGAACTTTATCTGCTCTTGTACGGACTGGTATTTGTATCATTTGCTTTTGTTTTTGTAGCACATCTTCTCAGGTTCATCTTCCAATATCCCTCTCCATCAGCTTGCTACTTTCAACTATAAACATGATTTTTGTCTTGTTTATGTTGTAAAGTTTGTCTTGATCTTCCCTTGTTCCTCCACTGAAGTCCTTATCATTCTCTTTTACCTGGGCTCCTAATTCCTTTGAAAAATAGTTTACGCCTGCTATTTCAACTGCCTTTTCACTTAGACACATCTTAATTATTTGCAGTCTGGCCCTAACTTCACCACTTTGCTTGCAGTTGCCTTCAGGAAGATTGTAAATTATTTCTTTGCAATATACACACACTTTCATGCTCATGCATGCACACATGTATACAGCTGCTGCTGCTGCTGCTAAGTCGCTTCAGTCGTGTCCGACCCCATAGACGGCAGCCCACCAGGCTCCCCCATTCCTGGGATTCTCCAGGCAAGAACACTGGAGAAGGTAGCCATTTGTATACAACAAATATATATAAATAGATGATTTTAAGCAATTCATCACCCTTCATCTTTCAGCCACATTCCCTCCTTGAATTCTTGATCCCTCACTGATGCTTCAGGGCCTTATACTCTCCTTCTGGCTGAGAGGCAGCAGCGAGAAGGACAGGAAATGACACTTACCTCACACTTAAGATTAATTGGTATTCTCCCTTATGCCTAGAGCAAACGAAAAGCCTCTGACTGGGAGGCAATTCCCTGGTTTACCTACATACCTCTGTTCCCACCTGTGAGTTCTATGCTCACCAAGAGTCAGTTGTGTTTATGACCAAATATATTTTTGCCATTTGGGGCTTTTTATTATAATGACACATTTTAACTAAATATTATGTAAATCAACAAACCATGATTGCAAAAGAAATATAATTATTACTTTCATGGAAACTAAATTGAAAAGGTTTGAGGAAGGCAATTCGCAGAAAATAACACAATAGACTGTTGAATTGGAGTGAGATATTAGTTGTAGTGGAAAAATCATTAAATTTGTGACTCTAGATTTGGAGGGTGTGTGTGTGCGTGTGTGTGTGTACATGTGTGTTATGTCACTTTAGTTGTGTCTGACTCTTTTCGACCCTGTGGACTGTGGCCCACCAGGCTCCTCTGCCCATGGGATCCTCCAAGCTAGAATACTGAAGGGGGTTACCATGCCCTCCTCTAGGGGATCTTCCTGTTCCAGGTATCGAACCCACGTTTCTTATGTTTCCTGCATTGGCAGATGGGTTCTTTACCACTAGCCCCACCTGGGGACGGGGAAGGCAATGACACCCCACTCCAGTACTCTTGCCTGGAAAATCCCATGGACGGAGGAGCCTGGTAGGCTGCAGTCCATGGGGTCGTGAAGAGTCAGACACGACTGAGCGACTTCACTTTCACTTTTCACTGTCATGCATTGGAGAAGGAAATGGCAACCCACTCCAGTATTCTTGCCTGGAGAATCTCAGGGATGGGGGAGCCTGGTGGGCTGCAGTCCATGGGGTCGCACAGAGTCGGACACGACTGAAGCGACAGCAGCAGCAGCAGCCACCTGGGAAGCCCCTAGACTTGGTGGTGCTCTCTAAATACTCATTCACACTCTATATGCCTCTCTGGAAGCCCCTCCTCTGCTTGTCCAGTCTCATGACTGTACCTTGGCTTGGGTTTCCAATCCTTTCTGGCCCCTGTGCTCCTGGACTAAGTAAGACATTGCCCACGTGTTTGGAATGTTTGCACACTGTTTTGTGTTATGTTCGTGTTCTGTCTTTTGAATGCCTCAGCCCATCATATACTCCAGCTAGTGAGTGTATTTCCTGTGAAATGTCTCCAAGAGCCACTACTATTTGACTTTCTGGAAATATTGCCACTGACTGAAATCCCCTACTAATGATTCTTTTTTAACCAGACTAGGGCTTTTGCATGATTTCTGGCCCAAATATGGAGCAGTGTCCTCTGTATGCCAGATGGAGGCCTGCCTGCTAGCTTCTTTCATCCAGCTGGGTTGATACCTTACCCTACTCCAGCTTCTTCTCATCTTCTATCTCCCTTGCTGCTGAGGGATTGACATGGCTTTTGCCTTTTTATGATGAGTTGGTTGATCCCATGCAATAAACCCTAAGGGCAGGTAATGGGCTTCCCTAGTGGCTCAGCAGTTAAGAATCTGCCTGCAATGCAGGAGCCTCAGAAAACGTGAGTCCGATCCCTGGATCAGGAAGATTCCCTGAAGGAGGGCATGGCAAACCCCTCCAGTATTCTAGCCTGGAGGATGCCATGGGCAGAGGAAACTGGTGGGCCACAGTCCATAGGGTCGCAAAGAGTCAGACACAACTAAAGTGACTTAACACATACACATACACACACACATGCACACACCCTTCAAATCTAGAGTCACGAATTTAATGATTTTTCTTCCAGTATTCTTGCCTGGAGACCCATGGACAGAGGATCCCAGCAGTATACAATCCATAGGGTTGCAAAGAGTAGGACTCACTGAAGCAACTTAGCATGCACGCATGCAAGGGCAGGTAATACATGGGGCAGACACACTCAATAGCAGAAAGAAAGTGAAAGCAGGGCTTAACTGCTTGACTGACATTGAAACAGGGAGAAAGACAGAGAAAGGTGATGGCCTGAAGATCAGTTCATTGTGATCTTGTGAGCCAAGAGATAGGGAAGAGTGTGGTCTGCAATGGAGAATGCCCATCAAAAAGAAATCACAGAACCACCAAAATCAGGCACCTGACAGCTGAAGGGTACATGAGTGTTAACATTCCCCATTAATAAGGAGACAAATAAAAAGAGGAAAGGATGAACATATGGAAAAATCAGCAGGGAAAACACACTGATTCTTTCCTCACGAGGAGCTAAAAAAGTAATGGTAGGAGTTTGGATGTATTGTTAATGAAAAAAATAATAAAAGAGCCTTATGTAAAGTGTCAGTGAGGTCAGTGATAGGAGCTGAAGGGACTTTATAACCACCCCACATCCTCACGGACATTGAAGTCAGGAATAAGAGTTTAGGAACCATACAGAGTGCAATTATGTGTGATACTAATGGAAAAGGAAAAAGCAATCTTTTGGGGGTGATTCACACAGTGAATAATTGACTCTGGGTTTGGATTGTAATTGCAGCAATGGCACCTTTGGACAAAATGATGAGGCTTTAGGGGCTGCAATCAGGCAGGTCTCTGATCCAGCAGCTTCCTGGGGGATCCGGTGGTGCTTCACAAAGCAGAGCTTTGCCCCTGTCCTTATCTGTCCTCCTGAACCCTGAGCCTGATAGCCCAGTCCCTGACACACAGCCTCACAAAGGCAGATCAAGACAAGGGTGGGCAGAGGGAAACTCCTCGTACTGAAAATTGAAACAGTAATATGTGCATGTTTGTGTGTGTGATGGGGCTGAGGGTAGTATACACAGCAGCTCAAGAATTTGTAGACTCCTTTAGGTTTCCATAATTCCTGCTTCAAGATGACCACATTCCTTGTTACTCTCCAAAAGCTGCAATTTACCCACATAGGGCCTTGGCTCACACTATTCTCCCCAACCTAAAATGTACTCCCTTCCTCCAAAAGGCCCCTTCAAGGTTAAGAACAACTACAAATTCTTTATTAAGCCTTTTTCAGCTACTCCAACCCACAGAGCCCCTCTCTTCCAGGGTTTCCTAAGTCCTTGGGGTCTAGTAAACAGTGGTACTGCCATTGATTACAGTTTGAGTCTTATCACCTTAAAAGATCATATAAACTTCTTAAAGGCCAGAGCCATATCCACAACAATATCCAACACAGACTAGAGGCATTAATTGCCCAGTGAATACATATTGATCAATTGATTATTTAACTCACTTAACACTTTTGCATTACTTGGCTTAGGTATTTGATGGTTAGGAAAGATTCAGTGGAAGTCAAACTGATTTTATTCTAATTGAGGAATTCTAATGAGGAATAGAAACGAGACAAATGGCTTCTTTGGAGCCATAAAAAAAAAAAAACTTAAAAAAAAAGGGTCAATCACATTAAAAAGATATTAAACCTCACTAGTAATCAATAACAAGCATTTTAAAACAATGAAATACCATTTTTCACACACCAATTTTGCAAACAGAGAAAAATAACATTGATGATGGGAAGTGGACATTAACACATTTTATACTTTGGTGCGATGTAAATAGAATCTTTTTGGAACTTAATCTAGTGGCTTTTTTTCAAAGTTAGCCATTCTACTTTTATGAACCTGTCCTACAGAGAAATTAATACTTAGTCCAAGAGTGTAAATATCAAGATGATTTTTGCCCTAGAGAGAAACTGAAAACAAGTTAAATGGCCGTCAATCCAGTGCGTGCTAAATCACTTCAATCATGTCCAACTCTTTGTGACCCAATGGACTGTAGCCCACCAGGCTCTTGTCCATGGGGATTCTCCAGGCAAGAATACTGGAGTGGGTTGCCATTTCCTCTAGGACACTGTGGAATGAAAAAGAATGAAGGCAATTGATGAGGAAGGATCATTCAGGTACATGCTTAGACAATAAATCAAGCAACTCGTGAGAATTGTATACACATAAATGATCCCATTTAGGTTTAGAATTTGTATGAAAGTAGGTGTATACATGGATATGTATCTGTAGCTAATATACAAATGCATAGAAAGAGAGCTGCATATCAAAGTGTCAATAGCAGTTAGTATCCTCCATAGAACAGAATTAGACAAGAGGGGAAATGGAGAAGTGCTCTATACGCTTCCATACAGAACATCGAGTTAAACACAAATTCTGAACTATATCTAGGGAGCCTCAGTGCAACCACTCAAAACAAGCTTTCTGCCCATGCAGTGAAGGTGTCAATGACACTTTGCTCAGATGTGGCATATGTTCTACTTCAGCCAGCATCTGCAGGGCACCCTGTTGGGAGCATCATGACCCTGTGAATTCAAGTCACCCAGGGAACACCGTTGCCTCCCCACCCTCAAAAGCTGCTCCTTCCCTTTTTCACTGCAGTCCTAGTCTTTGTTCAAGGCCCTTGGGCTGCCTCAATCCACATTGATCTCACCCCCACAGAACTCCTATGGCATAGGCCTGCATCAATCAATTGACAATTAATTATGAATGATTTTGTGACTTTAGAGAGATAACTTTCAAATGAGCTACTAAGCAATTTCTATATTGTAATGTTTACAGTTTTATTGTCAGACTCTCCAGCAAGAAGCAGAAATACACGAACTGAGTTTCTCCTTCTTTTCCCCCTTTGTTTCTGGTTTGTTTTTTTTTTTCTTTCCTGTGTGCTTTTTTTTTTAATTCCCATTCCCCACCCTTCCTGGATTCCCCACTCAAAATGAGAATGCAAAATCCTCATTTATGTGGCGAGCATGGATCTTTCTTCCAATTTTGGAGGTCACAGCCTCTCCAAGGTACAAAGGCAATGTGGTACTTTAATGAACATTCAAGCCTTCTCCTGTGATGGACCCCTTGGCAACAGAAGAACTAAATACGCGCCTGTGACAAACTGAACTTGGCAAATTAGAGAGCCTGAAATCTTACAGGTGAGCTCAGCTGGAGTTATGTAACCATGTGAAAAACAAACACTGTAATAACTCCCATGTAATAATGGAATCCCATTTCAAGTGTTAGTCTGGGATATTGTGCCTCTGAGTTTAAAAAGCTGGGAGAGTAGCCCTTGTGAGCTGGTCATTCAGTATGAAGCCATTATTCAGCTTCCACTCAAAGGAAGGTCAGTACATCTAGGATTGCAGTTGGTCCCAGAGCAGTGTTAGTGGGACTCTTCCCCAGGGTTTCTTGTTGCTGTACCACGACAGGCTAAAATCTCTGTGCTATAGGATCACCAACTCCCGGAATCTACCCAAAAGTCCCACGTCCATCGAGTTGGTGATGTCATCCAACCATCTCATCCTCTGTCGTCCCCTTTTCCTCCCGCCCACAATCCTACCCAGCATTAGGGTCTTTTCCAAGAGTCAACCCTTCGCATGAGGTGGCCAAAGTATTGGAGTTTCAGCTTCAACATCAGACCTTCCAATGAACACCCAGGATTGATCTCTTTTAGGATGGATTGTTTTGATCTCCTTGCAGTCCAAGGGACTCTCAAGAGTCTTCTCCAACACCACAGTTCAAAAGCATCAATTTTTCGACGCTCAGCTTTCTTCACCGTCCAACTCTCACATCCATACATGACCACTGGAAAAACCATAGCCTTGATGAGACAGACTTTTGTTGGCAAAGTAATGTCTCTGCTTTTAAATATGCTGTCTAGGTTGGCCATAACCTTCCTTCCAAGGAGTTAGCGTCTTTTAATTTCCTGGCTGCAATCACCATCAGCAGTGATTCTGGAGCCCAAAAAAATAAAGTCTGACACTGTTTCTACTGTTTCCCCATCTATTTCCCATGATGTGAAAGTGCTGCACTCGATATGCCAGCAGATTTGGAAAACTCAGCAGTGGCCACAGGACTGGAAAAGGTCAGTTTTCGTTCCAATCCCAAAGAAAGGCAATGCCAGAGAATGCTCAAACTACCACACAATTGCACTCATCTCACACGCTAGTAAAGTAATGCTCAAAATTCTCCAAGCCAGGCTTCAGCAATATGTGAACCGTGAACTTCCAGAAGTTCAAGCTGGTTTTAGAAAAGGCAGAGGAACCAGAGATCAAATTGCCAACATCCGCTGGATCATCGAAAAAGCAAGAGAGTTCCAGAAAAACATCTATTTCTGCTTTATTGACTATGCCAAAGCCTTTGACTGTGTGGATCACAATAAACTGTGGAAAATTCTTCAAGAGATGGGAATACCAGACCATCTGACCTGCCTCTTGAGAAACCTGTATGCAGGTCAGGAAGCAACAGTTAGAACTGGACATGGAACAACAGACTGGTTCCAAATAGGAAAAGCAGTACATCAAGGCTGTATATTGTCACCCTGCTTATTTAACTTATATGCAGAGTACATCATGAGAAACGCTGGGCTGGAAGAAACACAAGCTGGAATCAAGATTGCCAGGAGAAATATCAATAACCTCAGATATGCAGATGACACCACCCTTATGGCAGAAAGTGAAGAAGAACTAAAGAGCCTCTTGATGAAGGTGAAAGAGGAGAGAGAAAAAGTTGGCTTAAAGCTCAACATTCAGAAAACTAAGACATGTATATTACCATATGTAAAACAGATGAGCAATGCAAGTTCAATGCATGAAGCAGGGCACTCAAAGCCGGTTCTCTGGAACAACCCAGGGGGATGGGGTGGGGAGGGAATTGGGGGGAGGGGGTTCAGGATGGGGGACACATGTACACCCATGGCTGATTCATGTCAATGTGTGGCAAAAACCACAATATTGTAAGGTAGTGAAAGTGAAAGTCACTCACTGGTGTCTGACTCTTTGCAACCCTATGGATTATATAGTCCATGGAATTCTCCAGGCCAGAATACTGGAGTGGGTTGCCTTTCCCTTCTCCAGGGGATTTTCCCAACCCAGGGATCAAACCCAGGTCTCCCGCATTGCAGGCGGATTCTTTACCAGCTGAGGCACAAGGTAAGCCCATTGTAAAGTAATTATACTCCGATTAAAATAAATAAATAAATTCTTCTTAAAAAAACGTTTGCTTTGGGAAGCTACACTATGGTGATGTATATGACAGCTTGAGGGTTAATAACTTTGGCAAAAGAACCATCAGTAGATAATGGCAATGGCACCAGATGAGCTCTTGTGCTAAGGCAAGTTTAGGGACTGCAGGTGAGGGGTGACTTGGAAAATGTTGGGTAGAATCAGGAGGGCCTGGAGCCTGGAGGGGCAAGGGAGGTGGAAAGACTGTCAGGATGTGGCCTGGGGGCTTGGAAGGTGACTGTAATGCACAGAAATAGAGAGTCCAAGGGATTGTTTGGGTGGGAAAGAAAGGAGTTCTGTTTGGGACAAGGTAACTTAGAGGTGCTTCATGGGAGCGAAAGGCAGGCCCATGAAAGCACAAGTCTGGAGTTAGGCTGCACTGAGTTGAGAAATGTAAGAGTCAGGGATTAAGAGTCAAGGTTGAAGCCCAGAGAGTAATGAGGTCACTAAGAGGAGAGTCAAGTAAGAAAAGGTTGAAGATGCAACCCCTAAGAACACTCAACTTTTATATCAGGCAAAACAAAAAAGTCCCTTTCGACTTTCCCTTTCATCTCCACTATTTAATTTGAATGTAATGAATGTCCTGGCTTCCTTTCCATCTGAGATGAGTCACCTCCCCTCTCGAACATCCATGCCAGCTCATATCTCAGCACGTTTCTCAGACTCTTTTCTGCCAACACCATCCTCAACACGTTCTTTTCTCTTTGTGCCTCCTCTGACTTTGCATTAAGTCCCTCTGAATATTTCTAGTTTCCTTGGAGTATTTGCATGTGGAAAGGGAGGGAGAGCCTCTGAGGCCACAGAAGTCAAGACAGGAAGTCAGTCTCATTGATTCAAAATTAGTATCAAATAAGAAACAATTGTCCACCCAGATCTTCCCTGATGATAGTTTAGAATCTACGGTCAATGCTTTCTCCATTTTAGAGACACTACATCTACATCAAAAGTTCCTCATCCCAAGGACCTGAAACCTCAGGTGTTTCCAGCATAAAGGCTTCTGACATAATTTCAAGACACTCTCTAGATATATAAATGTCTACTCATCTGAATCTACAATACTGGGATTTTAAGTGTTAATGAAATAAAGCAATTTAACGTTGCAATATAAGATTTTCGGATGCTTCCCCACATATTCAGAAGACACCCAGGCATGTGCACAGCTCAGAGATGATTCTTCCTCCAAAATCCTGCCTGAAGCAGAGCCAGGGCTGCCCCACAAGACCGCAGCACAAGAGTAAACCTACCCATGCTGACTTCCAGAGAAATAACCTGTGAGCATCCCATCACTCTGCTTCCCCAGCTGAGAGCGAGGGTAAGTATTTCTGCAGCATAGGCATCAGAAGGCAGCTGGTATCTAACTCTACTCAAATGAAAATTTTACCCTCAGACAGGTCCAGGAGGTGGAAAGCTATAATTGCCAAGGCAGGGTTGGCAATCCTTTGTTCAAGTGCAAAAGAAAAAGCATTTCTAAAGAGGAGCAGCAATGCTGAAACACGGAAGTGAAGAGCAAAGCGAGGAACTGGCTAGAAATCTAAACATGCCATGAACATGGAAGAGCAAGAGAAAATGAGAAAAACAGCTCAAGTACCCGAAAACCTGATTTGAGAAAGCACGTGGAAAGGGACTTGGCTTAACAGTGCAAAGGGAATACATTTTCCAGTAAATGGATGTGATGAATTTTAAAACATGAGGCCATGAGGCTAAACAGACATCCAGTACTGGCACGTGGTGGGTAAGTGTCAAGTGCTGTAGGATGACAGGAGGAAGGAGAGAGGAGGCTTACTGGGAGAGGGGGCCAACCCAGGAGCCTCAGGTAGCAGCCCTGAGCCAGGCCTGAGCCATCTAGGTCTGCCCAACATCAGTGGCCTCATTCTCCTTTGAAGCTGCCTGTCAATCACAGCCCCGAGGGAGCTCAGCTGTGTGAGAACCATCCTTCCCAAGGCACTCCTTCCATTATCCTCGCTAAACCTGCCTCCGCCGTAGGGATGCACGCAGATTGCTCACATTAAGAAGCAAATTGATTATGAACTGAGTTTTGTCTACCAACAATTTTTAATATGTAATCTTGTCATGAGTGAACGAAAGTCATTAATAATACAGTAAGCAAAATGTGCTACAGTTAACCTTAAATTATAACTTACAAAGAGCATTCTTGCAGTTTCTTCTTTGATTTATGAGCTCAGTTTATTCTATGCAAATTCATGCACAGTTTCTAATAAGAGGGAGGAGGAAAGATAAAGGAGCTTTGAATATTTTATAAGCTTTTTCCACTTACCTTAATTTAGAATTATGAGGCTGAATATGTAAGTAGAGAATAATTACCTATTACTAGTCTCCCACATAGTTTATCTATTTCAGCTCTGAACATCCTGAGCAATGCAAAGCATAACTGTTTTACTACCTGGACCACTGTGAGTATGATAATTAGGCCTCCTTCAGCATTACTTGTTGCTGACACATGAGAAGATAGACATTGTAATATAATCAGACAGTCCTGCACTGTTGTTTAATATCCCTTTTTAAAATAATATACCGGATGTTCAATATTTCATTAGTTGCACATAAAGTGAACTTTTTAAAGAGGTCTGTGCTCTAAAAAATTTCCCTGCTTTTCTTCTCCCATTGTTGAATTCTATTGTTGAGCTCCAGGAATAAGGAATTATGTAAAGGGAGTTCTGCTGCAAAAGGTGAGACTGATGGCCTGGAAGATAGAGGACGCATTCCAGGAGCAGTGTGCAGCCCTGCTCATTCATTCCCTCCCGCTTCTCTCCACCCACAGCAACCGCTCCTCACACACACACATGCTCCTTGTCCCATCTTCCCGCTCACCACTTACAAGCACAAGTCACGTCGATGTCAGAGTAAACTCTAATTCAAAAAGATATCTGCACCCCTGAGTTCACTGCAGCACTATTTTCAATAATCAAGACATAGATGCTACCTAAATGTCTACCAATAGATGAATGGATAAAGAATATATGGTATATATACACACATACACACAATGAAACATTACTCAGCCATAAATAGAATGAAATAATGCCATTTGCAGTAACATGGATGGACCTAGAGATGATCGTGCTAAGTGAAGTAAGTCAGACAGAGAAAGACAAACAAATGATATCACTTCTATGTGGATTCTAAAAGAACGATACCAATGAACTTATTTACAAAATGAAAATAGACACACCAACATAGGAAACAAACATGGTTACCAAAGAGGAAGAGGACGGGCAGGGATAAATAGGAGTTTGAGGTTAACATACACACTACTATATATAAAATAGATAATCAACAAGGATCTACTGTATAGCACAGGGATCTATGCTCACATGTATATATACATATAAAACTCGTTATGCTGTATACCTGAAACCAACACAACATTGCAAATCAACCATACTTTAACTTAAAAAATAAATAAATAATAAAACGAGGGAAAAAGAAAGAACTACAGTCTTAAGAGATCTATCAAAGAAAAGCTGAAAGCCATGCGGTTAGTGATACCGCCAGGTACAAAAATGACTGCTCAATTGTTAGCTGACTATAAGGCAAAGGATATGCTATTCGGGGATCACCAGATCTTGACTAGGTCAACAGGGGGACTTGGGTGACTAGAGGACCTTAGGCAGTGAGTGATTTCCTAGGAGAGGCAGCGGATGCTCTGGGAAGGATGCTCCCAGCACTCCCTAGGTATGTGCTTAGAATCGGCAGCCTGGACTAGGAGGTAACAGGCAGTTAGTTCCCAGACTTCAGGACTCACATACACTCTCCTCAGGAAGTCTCTAGAAGTGGTGACTTTGTTGTTAAGAAATCTGGACCTGGAAGGAATATTGAAACTGACCAGCCCACTTAGTTTAGTAAATAGGATGAAACGAATGTCCAGCCCTTCGGTGCCTGTGCACACAAATGGGTTTGAAGGAAGCGAGTCCCGGCCTCTTCCGCTCATCACCCGACTTAGCAGAGCCCCCGTTTGAAGGGATACAGAATCTCAGATTTGTTTTGTCTTCTTAGATTACGAAGAGAAACTCTTAAGCACTCAGTGATGTGCTGACTTATCTGAAAAATAACATGGATTCAGAGTGAACTGTTCTTCGCATTAGTTAAGGCTCGAGGCAAATGCGGTGCCATGGTTTCCCCTTCTATCACAGTAAATGCTGATCAAATTTAAGAGAAGGAGCAGGCAGCTTCCAATAAAGAAAGATTAAAAAGTTTTTTTCTCCCGGTAAATTGTATCATTGGATTTTGTGATAATTAGCACTTCATACTGTATTATAGTGATGGTGTCAGATCAACAACCAAACAGAATTAATGAGTTAAATATCTGTCAGCAGGAAGCTTCAGGTCTGACTAAGGGCACTGCAGGTGTGTGTATGCATATATTTCTTTTCTTTTTCTTTCATCATGGTCAGTATATTGAATTGTCAGAGAGACCATCATACTATTAGCATCAATTATCAATGAGTCAAGAAAATTATGATCCCTTATCTTGAGCATAAGAGAGAATAATCACTGACATAATAAGAAGACACTCAAAAATAAAAACTTAAAACATCTCTTTAGTGTCAAAGTGAATAATTGAATGAATGATCCCTCAAATTATTCATTCCAGTCCAAACACTGCTTCAAAATAGCCATATAGTTTTGTGACATAAAAATTTCCATTAGTGAGTTAATTCTGGGTAAAATAAAATTTGCCAAGTTATGCATTTTACATATATCACTCATTTCATCCTTACATTAGCACTGTGTGTATATCTTTTTGTTCTAGTTTCATCTGAGGAAATGCAACATCAAACTGAACTGCTCATCTTTCATTCTAACAACTAATATTTATGAAACACCTTCCCTGAGTCTAATTACATACTGAGCAAAGATTAAGAGAAGATATAGCAGAAGAGGAAAATGTCACCAGTACTATAAGGATGTTTGAGTAAAGTTACAGTTATAAAGAAAAATATGAGAGGAAATAGATAAAAAAACGAAAAGCAGAAGAGGGAAATAACGAAATGGCACAATGTAATATCAGAGCTGTCACAATGCATTATATAGTTGATTGTCAAATGAGTGGCAGAGATAGAAACTGCTATTAGTTTAAAAAAAGAAAGAGAAAATTGTGGGCTAAAGTGGTCTGAGAAGATTGTAGGAGAAGAGAGTTGACCTTGGTCAGGAAGGATGGTCAGGATTTGGATACAACAAGAAGGTCAGAAGGACATGACAGGGCATTTCAGACAGAGAATGGGAAAGAAATGTCTGGGGGCAGCAGACACCAGTTCTATCTGGGAAGCAAAGAGTCTTCATTCAGGTTGGAGAGGAGAGTTTATACAAATAGACAATGAATGGTAAGGCAGAAAAGGTTGGGTAATATGCAACAGAGCCTTGAAGAGGAGACAGAAGAATTTGAATTGTATTCTTCTAGCAAACTTAAATCATCCCCGTTTTAATCAAATCTCTTTTGGCACCTGCTTGCAGTTAATTGTCTAACTGATCACGTGGGCCTGTAGCTTTGTATCTGCCTCTCAAATAGCATTCTCTATCATTACTACCATGCTCATACAAAATACTTTCAAAAGTAGCTTGATACTCCTCAAATTCAATGGCTTCCAACAGTTTTTGATCATGTATACTCACCAGGAAAAAACTGAGCTTGCTGCCCCCCTATAAATAAATAGATTAAACAGACAAATAAACAAACATAATATAAATGTATTTAAATGTATACATAATATAAATGTATATGTATATTCATTATAAAGCTTACATTAAAATATTTTTAGATGAGAATCTTTTTAAATGATAAAAAGTGAAATAACCAATATTTGCAATTTTATTTTATTGTGTAACTATAGCTTAATATTAGCTTTTGCTAAAACTGAAAACATTATTAATGGTAATATTTTCAGCAAAAGCCTTCAGACTGAATATGCTTCTCATCAGAGAGTCTTGGTTTAACACATTCTGATAGAACAATTGTAAGGTCCAGCAATGATTTCAGTTTGTTTTGATCCTTGGTTTTCATGGCTGCTCTAACTGTAAAAGGAAGCACATGAAGATACCCAGTGCCCATCGATGATGGCATTATCAACTCTGCTGACTAGTCATGAATTCACCTTTCAATCCTATGAAACCTGTGAGCAAAACTATGGAATTTCACTAGTCAATTTCTAGCTTATCTAATGTCAAGCAGGTTAGAGAATTTTTTTTTAATATTACCAATGTGCTTATATGAGAGCTTTTATCATCACTTTTGGTGACAACATCACACAAGGAAGGAAACCTTTCTAAGCACCCATGTTCGGAAGTGACTTACTTTGCCACTCATGGCCTGCCCCGTTTTTACATCTTCACCTGATACAGGGGCTGTGGGAGCCTGAGGCAGAAAGAAGCGTTGGCTCCACCAGGTGCTCACTGGGCAGTTCTCTGGGTTTGTACTGTTAGCCTTGCCTTTAGTGCACAGCATCCTGACAGGATTATTTTGTCACTTCTCTCGTGAACGAAGGGTGATTTAGTTAGAAAAAGATAACGGAATACACAAATCCACTACCTGGGCATATATAAACCAGGCACCCCACCAAACCCTCTGAACTATGGAGTTCTCACCATCCCCTCTGGACACCTCAAGACCACAGTGAGCCGTGTGACTGACTGAAGCACCAAGAGAGGGCTCTCCTGACAAATGGAAAATTAAATGTTAGTAATGTCATCCTTTTGTTAGTATCTGTTTTAATATTCTCTTTCCACATCCCCAATGAATCATCTTATTCATCCTCTGATTGTGAGCATCACTCTGGAAACAATTGCTCTATATCAATTTTTAGTGTGTGGCATCTAAAGACCAAAGAAGTTTGTGATTTGATCCAATATCACAGTTATTCTATGCTGATGCCCACATTGCTATCAGGTCTCTACACTCACAACCCCTGTGCCCACTAGGGGATGATTGCATGTCCAGAATTCACAAGAAGTATATGCAGAAAAGTCAGAATCTCCAGTGAAATTTCTGCTTCAATTTTTAAGTGTCTTTCTCCATTCCCTGACCACCCATCTCCCAAGAACTTAGCACCATAGTGTACATTTAGTATGCATTCAATTCATACTTTTAAGTTATTTTTAATCTAATGTGCTTCTCCAGGGTAATGAGTAGTTAGCTAAATAAATGCTCACAGACAAACACACAAACTAACTTAGAGATGCAAGTTATTCTTGAGACAGAAATGTCACCTAAGGGAACCCTAGCCCAAATATCACCCATGAAAACCCAATACAATTTCAGAGAAATCTACCACTAGTTATTCTTATCAGGCTCTTTTTATTACACTCTCCAGTTGGGATTTGAGCTTTGTATACTTGGAGCAATAGTGTCTAACAAGTTACATTAAAATCATGTTATTAATGTCAATAGAAAGGCCTATAATTCAGAATTTAATTAGGAGGCTTAAGCTCTAAATGCTATTGTTGCAGTTTGCTGTATAGTCACTAAGTCATATTCAACTCTTTGCGACCCCATGGACTGTAGCCTGCCAGACTCCTCTGTCCATGGAATTTCCAAGACACGAATACTGGAGTGGGTTGCCATTTCCTTCTCCAGGGGATCTTCCCAACCCAGGGATCGAACCTGTATCTCCTGCATTAGTAGGAGGATTCTTTACCACTGAGTCACCAGGAAAGCCCCTAAATGGATTTAGAAAGAAAAAGAAGACAAGAAAACAAGAAAGAGAGATGAGAATGGGCTAAAGAAGCAAGGGATGGTTTCCTGGAAGAGGGAAAATTCATCTGGACATTGAGAGATGTTAGGGTTCACAGAACTAAACAGGGAATGAAGCTCCACATGGGCAAAGCAATAGCAGTGGCTTAATGATCCAGACACGTGCAGCTGCAGTGCTGGTGAGAAATTCACTAGACCATGTTCAGACTCATGAAGACCAGAGCGTTGTGTGTTTGCAGGAGGTTTTTCTCCTAGAGGTGTCTTCAGTGCCCATTTCAAGTGAAAATACCTTCTTAGAAGTAACAGAAATGTTAACTGAATTTTCTTAGTCCCCCATTAAGCAATAAGGATGTGACTGGGCTGTTACATTTATAGGATAGTTTTTTAAACTTCTCTGAAGATAATTTTCAGATCCTGCAGTAAAAATGTGTTTTTCATGTGAGTTTCCCCCAAAATTCCCTAATCTGTTGAGTTTGCAATTCTTGGCTCTAACATCATGTCCCATTATGATTAAAATACAGAGTGGTTTCAAGTGTCCTGGTGGGTGGGGCAGAAAATAAATGCAAGATGTTTTAATTGCTATTTAACATCATGGAATTGGAAGAATGAGGTTAATGGACCGCCCAATGCATATGCAATCCCCCTTATTCCAAATGGTTCTCTAACAATTTTGATTACTCACTGAAGAAATACAACATCCTCTGGAAGATAATAGCATCCTCAGCAGCCTCTTTCCTACCCTGTGGTTAAACTGTAATTTTTGCAAATACCCTTACCTTCGTTTCAGTTTTGAAAATGGTCTAGCCAACTTTTGAAAATGTCTTTCCCTTAGTGTGTCCATGAGTATGGCAATCACATGTCTTATATTTTACAAGGTAGTTTCTATGTCCCATATCTTGTGCCACCATCAGTTCAGTTCAGTTCAGTCTCTCATTCGTGTTCGACTCTTCGCGACCCCATGGATGGTGTGCCACCATAAAACCTAGGGAAAAAAAATATGAGCTGGAAAAATATGGCCAGTGCACTTAAGGGAAACTGCCTTCAATGTGCTCGGTGAAATAATCTTCATTTTACCACTAGCATTTTACCACATAACTAGACCTACTTATCTCTGATCATAGCCATATCCCTTTGCCCCTCAGTTCTGTTCCAAAATCATTCATGGGCTCAGAATCAGTCTACAGAGTGCTTCCCTCCTTGATAAAATTTTTCAATAATCAATTCAAGACCTCCTGGACAGCCTAAGACACCAGGACTTAGCCTTTGCTCTTTTCCTTGAATCCTTCCTCTCTTATCAACATACCTTTGCTCTTAATCAAGGTCTGTAATTTGTAATTTTTAATGTCTGTTTCTTCTTTCACTCTTTTTCCTCATTCTGAAGACATAGGAAAAACTTTAGTCTGGATCAAGGATATTCCTAAGAGAATAGAGTCAAGGACCCTCATAGATGTTTAAACCTGTTACAGATCATGACACCATGGATTTCCAATCAAATTTTGTAATTAAATGAAAGTTTTGCGATCTTAAGAAGACTAAATTTACCTAGGAAGAGTGAGAGAGCTATGAGTTACTGGGGCCAGAGTGTAGATTGTGGTAAACTGTTGTAAATCATGCATCCCTGTGTTCTTTTATAGTGTACTTTCATATTTATTCTTGGCTTTCACCCATGACTTTCTCTGCCTGTGTGACATTAACAACATATGATATGAACAATGGCTTACAAAGCTTACATAATGGGAGTTGCTTGCTTATAATACTTCCACCATCACTTTAAAAATCCAGGATCACTCATTGGAGATACATGACTCTGTATGCATCAAAAACAAACCACCAGATAAAGAGGCCCCCAAAAACCATCCGTTCTCAGTTAGCTACCAAGGACTACAACTACAGAGTGAGACCAGAAGAAAACCATCTAGCTGAGTCAAACCCAAATTTCTGACCCACAGATAAGATGGTGGTTTCTTTTAAGCCACTAAATTTGGGAATTGTTAGTTTCACAGCAATGGATAATTAACACATACTTTAAGCAGAACAGTAACATGATCTCACTTGAGTTACAAAAAGATTTCCCTAACTACTGCATGGAGACTATTTCACAGAGCAATAAGAGTAGAATCACAGAGACAGTAATGGGACAATTGCAGTAGGTAAAAATTGATACAGGATGTGAGAAGGAATGTTGGATTAAAAGGGGCTGAGATAATTCTGGAATCTACCTGGGCATAACTGTTTCTTCAAGGACAGAGAATATCTCTTGACTGAGTTCCAGCTCTGCTTCCAAGGCATGGTTCCTAGTTCATTTTTCCCCATAACATGTCATTAAACCATCTGAGAAACTCTTTTTGTTTCCCATGAAAAAATAGAACTGGTTTCCTATGGATGCTTTTCTCAGGTTGCTTCCTGATCTTTGAAGTTTGGGTTCTAGAGTTCTCTTTTCATTTTGAATTATCTCAGACCCTTTTGGTACTAACCATCAATGCTTTCACTGATTTTACTGATGTAATCCTCTTAAAAACATTGTGTGTTTCCTATAAATCTTACTTGTGTTCACTCAATGCCCCAAAATCACATCCAGAATTCTTTTCAAAACAAACAACTTCACAGTCTGGATGTGTCGGGCTACAGAGGAACAGTACTCTTAACGATATTAGTGTAGCTGTGAAGTTCTACTAAGCACTGTCTTAAATCTTTTTTAAGTTTTAACAAAGAGCTTTACAAAGACTTCATTTGGTCTTTACTGAGGCTGTTTCTTACTTTGAGAATCTTGGTCATCTAGACAGACTGGTGATATGAAATAGTTTTATTTTCCAACCCAATAAGTCCTGTGTCCTCTACACGGCATCTGAATTTTACTTGCAAACTAAACAATCATCACTTTAGCTAATCACTTTCTTCCTACATTTTATCATATACAATTGAAAGAAGCAAGTTGAAATTTTTAAAATTAAATTTGGAAATCTTAGCCCAATTCACCAGGTTACTAGCTATATTTTTTATCTTCTAGTTACCACATATGCTCATCTGGCAAATATTTTATACCTCCATAAATCACCATTTTTAAAGCCTCTAAAAACATTTTTCCAACCTTCACTTTTGGATTTATTCTTTTTCTAAACTTCATTAACAGATCCTTTCCCACTTTTCCATATCTCTCCTGATGTCCCAAAGTCTATGCCACATCTTTAGGCTTTTTATTACAACAACATTCTGCTTCTAGATTGAATAGACTAACAATGACCCCTAATAAATCATATCCTCTGTATCCACCGCTACCTTGTGTTGTCCCTTCACACATGGACTCCGGGCTTGGCCATATAAAATGTAAATAAATGTGATGCAGAGATTCGAAAGTGCTGAAGCACTGGAGACTGCTCTCTTGAAAACCTATCCCCACCATGTAAAGCATCTGACTCTTCTAATAGAGACACATAGCTCAGCTACAATTTTTACACAGTCACCAGATACGGGAGGTCATCCAAGCTTATCCAGCCTGAGACACATTGTCAGATTACCACAGTCATAAGAATGCCCTCAAGCAAAATTAGCAGAAGAAATGCCCACATGAGCCCAGCTCATATTCCTGACCCACAGAATTTACTTTTGATTCAAAAGTAAATAAAACTAATACAATTTTAAGCCATTATGCTTTGCAGTAGCTTATTACACAGCCATAGATAACCAAAAAAGACACCAGTGCCAGCAGTGAGATCTCAATAAATACTAAAACATGTGATGATACCTTTGAAACTGGACAACAGGTAGAATCTGAAAGAAAGCGAGGCTCATGTTACATAGCAGAAGAATAACCAACAAAACTATTGTTGGTAGAACTTGGAACACAGAAAATGTACTTAATGAATTGATAACTCTGAATAAAATAATCTTTAGATAAAATGTTAAAAATACCAGCTGGATGTTTCTAGATATGTATGATTATTGCAAATTGGGTATAAAGATTGTTTTGTTTTCCAGTGAATTTGAAAGACATATGGAGGGCTCAGAATATTTCAGACTGGAAAATAAAGCTGTTTTTCACTACTAATCTCTCCAACAAGTCAAATATTCCCAAAGAAGGAAATGACTCCTTTGTAATATCAAAACAAGGGTGTAGCTGTAACATCATTTATTAAAACTATAGAAAAATAGAGATGGCATCTAATAATGTCTCCCCTTCATGGATCACAACCTTCTCATCACAAAGGAGCTTGCATAACTCAATGAAGCTGTGAGCCATGTCATGAAGAACTTTCTAAGACAGACAGATCATAGTGAAGAGTCCTGACAAAATGTAGTCCACTGGAGGAGGGAATGGCAACCCACTCCATTTCTTGCCAGGATAACCCCATGAACAGTATGAAAAAGCAAAAAGATATAACACCAGAAGATGAGCCCCCATGTTGGTCTAAAGATGCCCATTATACTACTGGGGAAGAGTGGAGGACAATTACTAGTAGCTTCAGGAAGAATGAAGCATCTGGAACAAAGTGGAAACGACACTCAGTTGTGGATGTGTCTGGTGGTGAAAGTAAAGTCTGATGCTGTAAAGAATGATATTGTATAAGAATCTGGAATGTTAGGTCCATGAACCAAGAAAAACTGGATGTGGTCAAGCAGGAGATGGCAAGAGTGAACATAGACATCTTAGGAGTCAGTGAACTAAAATGAATGGGAATGGGAGAATTTAATTCATATGACCATTATATCTACTTCTCTGGACAAGAACCCCTTAGAAAGAAATGGAATAGTCCTCATTGTCAACAAAAGAGTCTGAAAGGCAGCATTTGGGTGCAACCTCAAAAATGACAGAATGATCTCAATTCATTCCCAAGGCAAACAATTCAACATCACAGAATCCAAGTAATCCAATGCCTGAACCACTAATGCCAAAGAAGCTGAAGCTGACTAGTTCTATGAATACCTACAACATCTTCTAGAAGTAACACCAAAAAAAAAAAGTCCTTTTCTCTATAGGGGATTGGAAGGCAAAAGCAAGAAGTCAAGAGATACCTGGAGTAACAGGCAAGTTTGACCTTGGAGTAGAAAATGAAGCAGGACAAAGGCTTACATTTTGTCAAGAGAATATGCTGGTCATAGCAAACAACATTTTCCAACAACAGAGAAGGCTCTACACATGGAGATCACCAGACGGTCAATACTGAGATCAGATTGATTATGTTCTTTGCAGCCAAAGATGGAGAAGCTCTATACAGTAAGCAAAAACAAGACTATGAGCTGACTATGGCTCAGACCAGGAGCTCTTTAATGCAAAATTCAGACTTAAATTGAAAAAAGTAAATAAAAACACTATGTCATTCAGGTATGACCTAAATCAACGCCCTTATGATTATATAATGGAGTTGATGAATGGATTCAAGAGATTAGATATGGTAGATAGAATGCCTGAAGAACTATGTATGGAGGTTTCCAATATTGTACAGGAGGCAGTAAACATCCCAAAGGAAAAAAAAATACAAGAAGGCAAAGTGGCTGTCTGAGGCTTTACAAATAGCTGAGCATAGAAGAGAAATGAAAGCCAAGGGAGAAAGAGAAGAATATACCAAACTGAATGCAGAGTTCCAGAGAACAGCAAGGAAAGAAAAGAAGGTCTTCTTAAATAAACAATGAAAAGAAGTAGAGGAAACCAAGAGTATAAACAAGACTAGAGATTGATTCAAGAAAATGAGAGATATCAAGGGAATATTTCATAAAAAGATGGGCATGATAAAGGACAGAAATGATAAGAACCTAATAGAAGCAGACAAGATTAAGAAGTCATGGCAAGAATACACAGAAGAGCTACACACACACACACACACACACACACACACACACACACACACAATCTTAATGACCCTTATAACCACAATGGTGTGGTCACTCACCTAGAGCCAAATATCTTGGAAACAAGTGGACTTTAGGAAACAGTACTATGAACAAAGCTATTGGAGGAGATACAGTTCTCCCTGAACTATTTAAAATCTTAAAAGATGATACTGTTAAAGTGCTGTACTCAAAATGTCAGCAAGTTTGGAAAACTCAGCAGTGGCCACAGGACTGGAAAAGATTAGATTTCATTCCAATTACAAAGAAGGGCAATGCCAAAGAATGCTCAAACTACATAAAATTGTGCTTATTTTCACATTCTGGCATCAGTTCAGTTCATTTCAGTCACACAGTTGTGTCTGACTCTTTGCAACCCCAAGGACTGCAGCATGCCAGGCTTCCATGTCTATCACCAACTCACCAAGCTAGGTCAAATTCATGTCCATTGAGTCGGTGATGCCATTCAACCATCTCATCCTCTGTCGTCCCCTTCTCCTTCTGCCTTCAATCTTTCCCAGCATCAGGGTCTTTTCCAGTGCTCCATTTCTTCCCATCAGGTGGCCAAAATATTGGAGCTTCAGCTTCAGCATCAGTCCTTCCAACGAATATTCAGGACTGATTTACTTTAGGATGGACTGGTTGGATCTTCTTGCAGTCCAAGGAACTCTCAAGAGTCTTCTCCAGCACCACGGTTCAAAAGCATCAATTCTTCGGTGCTCAGCTTTCTTTACAGTCCATCTCTCACATCCATACATGACTACTGGAAAAACCATAGCCTTGACTAGATGGAACTTTGTTGACAAAGTAATGTCTCTGCTTTTTAATATGCTGTCTAGGTCGATCATAACTTTCCTTCCAAGGAGTGCTGCTGCTGCTGCTAAGTCGCTTCGGTCATGTCCGACTCTGTGCAACCCCATAGACAGCAGCCCACCAGGTTCCGCCGTCCCTGGGATTCTCCAGGCAAGAATACTGGAGTGGGTTGCCATTTCCTTCTCCAGTGCATGAAAGGGAAAAGTAAAAGTGAAGTCGCTCAGTCATGTTCGACTCTTAGTGACCCCATGGACTGTAGCCTACCAGGCTCCTCCGTCCATGGGATTTTCCAGGCAAGAGTACTGGAGTGGAGTGCCATTGCCTTCTCCCCTTCCAAGGAGTAAGCATCTTTTAATTTCATGGCTGTAGTCAGCATCTGCAGTGATTTTGGAGCCCCCAAAAATAAAGTGAAAGTGAAGTCACTCAGTCGTGTCTGACTCTTTGTGACCCCATGGAATGTAGCCTACCAGGCTCCTCTGTCCATGAGATTTTCCAGGCAACGGTACTGGAGTGGGTTGCCATTTCCTTCTCCAGGGGATCTTCCCAACCCAGGGATCTAACCCAGACCTCCCACATTGTAGGCAGACGCTTTATTCCAGTCAGTCACTGTTTCCACTGTTTCCCCATCTATTTGCCATGAAGTGATGGGACCAGATGCCATGATCTTAGTTTTCTGAATGTTGAGCTCATGGGAAAGCAAAAGAATTCCAGAAAAACATCTACTTCTGCGTCTTTGAATACCCTAGAGCCTTTGGTTGTGTGGATCACAACAAACTGTGGAAAATTCTTAGAGCGATAGGAGTAGCAGACCACCTTACCTGTCTCGTGAGAAACCTGTATGTAGCTCAAGAAAAAACAGAGGCTTACATGAAAAACTGACTTGTTCAAAATTGGGAAAGTTGTAAGGCAAAGCTGTACATTGTCACCCTGCTTATTTAACTTCTTTGCAGAGTACATCATGAGAAATGCTGAGCTGGATGAATCACAAGTGGGAATCAAGATTGCCTGGAGAAATATCAACAACCTCAGATATGCAGATAATACCACTACAGTGGCAGAATATGAAGAGGAACTAAAGAGGTTCTTGATGAAGGTGAAAGAGGAGAGTGAAAAAGCTGATTCGAAACTCAATATTCAAAAAACTAAGATCATGGCATCCAGTCCCATCACTTCACGGAAAATAGGAGAAAAAAAGGAAGCAGGGACAGATATTCTTTTTTTGGGCTCCCCAATCACTGCAGAGTATGACTACAGCCCTGAAATCAAAAGACACTTGCTCCTTGGAAAGAAAGCCATGAAAAACCTAGACAATGTATTAAAAATCAGAGACATCATTTTGTAGACAAAGGTCTATACAGTCAAAGCTGTGGTTTTTCCAGTAGTCATGTACAGATGTGAGATTTGGACCATAAAGAAGGTTGAGCACTAAATAATTTATGTTTTTGAATTGTGGGGCTAGAAAAAACTCTTGAGAATCCCTTTGACTGCAAAGAGATCTAACCAGTTGATCCTAAAGGAAATCAACCCTGAATATTCATTAGTAGGACAGATGCTAAAGCTGAAGCTCCAATACTTTGGTCATCCGATGCAAAATGATTGGAAAAGGCCTTGATGCTGGGAAAGGTTGAAGGCAAAGAGAAGGGTGTAGAAGAGGATGAGATGGTTAGAAAGCATCACTGAATTGATGGTCATGAATTTGAGCAAACTCCACGAGATAGTGGAGGACAGCAGAGCCTGACATGCTGCTGTCCATGGGGTCACAATACTGAAATGGTTATTGTATTAAGCCATTAATTTTAGGTGATTATTATTGAGCAATAGATAACCAAAAAAAAAGAGGTTAATAATTTCTTAACCCCTTTGGTAAAAATAATTCTTAAAAAATTAAGAATTCCATAACTCTTAATTTGACATACTAGTCCTATATGATCTGACCCCCAATAGGTCCTAATCTCGTTTCTTGCTACTCTTCCCTATTGTGTAGGTTGCTCAAGTCACTCTGGTTTCTTGGCCATTATTCAAATAGGATAAAATACTTTCCAACTTCAGAGCTTTTGCACTTACAATTTTCCCTGAAATGCTCTTCCAGACAGATACTCACATGGCTCCCTCTTCTATGTTTATTATCAAATGTCACCTCATCAGAGACTATCTTTTGTAAAATAGCCCCTCTCATTCCATCTCCCTTAATATTGCTTTATTTTCACCCATAGCACATATTTAATCACTTTATTATTATATATTATCACATAATATACATATATGCATACATATATTTCAATAATCTATATATAATATATACATTCAGTTATAATTGCATTAACTTATTACATATTATTATGCATATTTATTATTTATCTGCTACTAATAAAAGATCATTTCTTTGAAAACAGAGCATTACTCTTTTTATTCCCTTTTGTATCTTTAGCCTTTAGAACTAACCTGACACCTAGAAGGTGCTCAGTACATATTGTTGAGTGAATTATTTGTATGGAATATATCAGTTACTCATAACATGTATGGCACTCTACTATGTACTTGGAAGAGAAGATAGAGAATAAGGCAAAAATAAAATCTATGTTTTGATAATGATAATAATATATATACACACACTGCTTCTATGTACCTGGCATGAAGTATGTGCTTTATGTGTGTGAACTCATTTAATTTTTATTTGATCCTATGACGTATGCATTATCATTATCCCCATTTTAGAGATGAAAAAAGTGAGGTATGGAAGAATTAGGTACTTGTTCAACATCCCACAGCTAAGTGTCAGTATCAGATTCCAACCAAGCAGCTGACTCAAGTTCAATCAAGCTCTTTGCCACTATTCTATATGTCCCTCAATTAATTTATGGTCTAGTTGGTGAAACAAAAACATTAGTAAAACAGAAAATAGTCAAGTGCTATGCTATGCAGTTTAATTATAATTTCAATAAAAATTCAGAGAACCTGAGTGTTGATCAAACCTGGCATGGCCAGAAGATGTTTCCTGTAGAAGATAGGACTTGGGAGCTCTAAACTGCCAGCTGAGAAAGGTAGTCCCTCCAGGTGGAAGATTCAGCTTGACTAGTGGTGGGGCAGAAAGAAAAAAAATCAACATAGTGTAGTGACCAGTGGTGATCTAATAGACTGCCATTATTCGTAGTTTTAGGGGAGTCATAGGGCTTGGAGGAAAGATCAAGCAGAATGTGTCCAAAGTAGATGAGTAATATGAAAAAATCATCTTCTGATTATTAATTTATTTATTCCAGAAAATGACTACTTTCTTAGTAACTTCTAAGTTAAAGGGACTTTGCTAAGTACTGTGGGAAGTGGGAATCTATGAGGAATATGACCCTCAACTTGAGAAAGTACAGCTTAGTGATAGATGTAAGGCTTGAACTAAAGACCTGCCGGAGAGGGCAGATGTGTGGAGTAGCCTTCACTGGGCTTCCGAATTTCAGAAAAAGTTTAGGATCCCTTCCTGTTGAGGAGGTTGGGAAGGACATTTTGTACTAGTAGTGATGGACCTGAGGCTTAAAAAGCAGGTAGAATTCTTATATACTGAATTGATTGAAGAAGGAATACAGGTGGGAAAAGAGTGGTGGCTAGATTTACATACACTTGTCTTTTTGGCAGAGATGGGAAATGGGTTTGAAGAAAGAATAGATTCGGTTTAAAAACAAAAGAGGGGCTTCCTCAAATTTTGTTTCCAGAAACACTAGATTCTCAAGATTTCTCAGATGAATACTGGGTCATTTTCACCGCTTCTATGTTTGTGTGCACATGCACATTCATAAGCATGTGTTTACGCTTGGTCATGTGTGTACATGTGTGTGGTGGGTAAACACACTGGAAAACCAAAATATTGTAGAGGGTGTGAACAATACAGGTAATAACTACAGTGGTAAGTTGAGAACAGATTGTAGAAATTCTTGCAAAGATTGTGAACAAAGAGGTGACATGAAAATAGTAACACAAAATCCACCTGGATGAGAGACTAAAAGACAGATGAGCTGCTGTTTAAAACACTCGTAGAGTGTTCTACATAGGAAGCAACAAAAGAGTTGTTTCTATAAATAAGTCTTACCATAAGGGTGATGCAAAGTCATTTGTCTATGTTTTAATTCATTTTTAAAGCATCCTTGTTCTTCATTTACTTCAAAATAAATGTATTATATGGAACGGGGTCACATTTTAATTCTCACTTCCTAGAGTATTGATATTCTGGGAATTCAGATTTCTCTAAGGTTGGAGGCAGTAAAAGATGGCATCTAGAGATACTGGAAACAAGATTAGCAATCACTGGTTTCTGTGGTGCAGGACCTCAACTCTGAATAGCTCAAGAGATGTGCAGCATCAGGACCCAAAACTAAGAGAGCATCTTGTTCTTTGGACTTCTCATTCTCAGCTGGTTCTCAAGATTATCTCATTTTCCACTCCCAGGGCCATTAATGCTATCACCCTGAATGCCGGTTAAAGGGCATCCTTTGCATGACTTGGCATGGTTCCCAGCTATGTATTTCATCCAAAATATAGAGACCAAATTACCAATAAAGAAATTATGAGTGACTGCCGCTGCTCTGTCTCTGTCATCCTCCTCCACAGTTGAATACTCTTCATTGTTAGGGACTCATTTTTTCTTGCAATTCAGCTTAAACTTTCCCTCACTTGGCTTCCTCCCATCACTCCTAATTACAGACTAATAAAGCCTTTGGATTACTGTGAGCGATTTTCATCCCTCCCTTCTCCCACCTCTACTTTCCTCCAGAGGTTTTCTAAAACCTACCACTGGATCATACTGAGGGGATGGTAACCAAACCCCACGCATTTACCTCTTAGAATTAAGATCTTGGGTTTGAGGACATGTACTGGAGGATTATTCTTTATTTTCATGCATGCTCCTTACTCCTAGTTTAAGGAAGTACGCACTATAAAGTCAGTCTGAGCTGAAGGATACCTGGAACAAAGTGGAAAGCACAGAAATGGATCTGTGGAAGGTGCTTGTTGGCCAAATTTCAGCACAGGGGATACCCTCTGAATTGATGCATGCATTTGTTCAGCCTCAACCTAGCCTATATGCCTACCCTTGCTGAAGAACCATTGCTTGATGCTTACTGGAAGGCCTTGCTTTTACTAGTCCCAGAAAGAAAAATATAGTTTACCTATATTCGCTAACCTAATCTAACTCACACCCTTATTCCAGTCTCTTCCCCTTCAAGATCTGACTACCCCATGGAATCAAACATTGAAGAAGAGATTAATAGCAAACACAAGTTACTAAATGTATTATCTTGGGCAAGTTACTGAATTTCCCTACATATTTGTTTTAAATATTTCATAAAAAGATTCATCAAAGTTCAATGTGGTGAAGGATATGATACTTGCCAAATCTAGTGCTATTAATATTAAACTGGGACAGGAGTTCAAATAAAAGAAGCATAGAGACTAGAATATTAAAAGTAGACTACTTCATCAAGAGGGAATTTGAGATAGACCTCCAAGGATGAGTAGGATTTAGTAACTAGACACTCTGAGAAAGGGCCTTCCAAGCAGGTGAGCCCCATAAACAAAGACTCATCTTTCCTAAGGAATAAGACCTTAATTAGCATTGCCTTTTCCCCTTCATTTTATGTGCATGTGGCAATTATTAAGGTGTAAAATCCAATCTAAACTTAAAGTTTTTTGTATCACCCCAAGAAATTTGGGAATAAAGATCGACTATTATTTGCCATCTATACACTTTAGAATTTGAGTGGAATAATCCTAACCTCCATCTCTGCCACTGTCACGCTCCTCATCCCACTTACTTCTGAATCATAAATGCCAGCATAAAGTGTATTTTGTATAATGGATGACTAGAGAGAAACAGAGTTGGTTTTATTAATGACCCCAGATTGGGGCCAATGACATGGGTCTCCCAGTGCTATGGAAATCAATCAATATGCCCTGACTCTGGGGACATTCTGACTGGCTCACAGACACCTCTGGATGATAGGGGAGGTGAAGTGAAAGCCCTCCCATTGGCTACCCTGGCCTGGAAATCAAACATGATTTATCTACATTAGTGGGCTTCATCTTTGTCTTATTATCCCAGCCACAGCTTGCGACCCAGGCCAACTCTCTTGCCTTTTAATAAACAGACTTAATAGGACTGATAGTTTGGCAATTTGTAGAGTAAATTAGATTTAATTTGGCCTGAATGCCACTGATTTCTCATATTGTTCAAAACAATCTTATCCAGGGCTGCATGTCATCCCAACATGTTCTCAACTGATACAGCTGAAAACAGCCAACTGACATATTTAAAGGAGTAAATGTTCTCCAATGAGACCATGGTTTTCTCTCTTCTCCCTTGTTTCCTGTAACCAACTTCACTAGATACATAATAAGGTCCAGTAGGGAGCCAGTGACTATGACAATAACAAAACCAATGAAAATCCCATTGTGCTGTCACTAATAGGTGCCTTGGCAGAATAAGCTGAATATAATGTCCTATGACATATAAAATATCAGTATTTTAGAGATTTTGCATAAAAATCATTCTGAAATGTAATATCAACACTCCAGCCCTCTTCAACAATTGCACAAAACCCAATTTTACTTTTCCTTGCTGACTGGGAGCTGATCTGAGCATCATTTGTTATATTGTACTGGAGAGCAGTGACTAACTTAGGCCTGTGTAGCTGACCATCTGCCCCTAAACTAAATGGCCCTAGTCATGCATCTTGACTTCTCATCTTCCCTTTGTCTCTTCCCTCATAAGCAGCTGTCATTCTTCCGTTCTATGGAATACCCTGCCAGTTACAGCCTTCCCTCATCTCTAGAGTACTCATTAGTTCTGTTTGCCAAAACATTCTGGCTAGGGTAGCCTTGAACTTTCTGGCTCCTTTGAGGTTAGAGGTATGTCGCCTGGGCCTGTCAATTTCATCACTAGTACAAGACCCCCATGAGGTTTCTTCGCTGCCATCACGAAAGGCAGCACTCCAGAAAGCACCTACTCTGTCAAACTAGGTCCTGAAGCAGAGCCCCCAGCCAACCTATGATGACAGCAAAGAGAATGAAACGTTGTAATAAGCCATCAGGAGTTTGAGGTTATTTGTTAATGCAACATAACTTAACCTACCTTGGGAGTTTTACTTTTCCACTTTTTAATTTGAATATACTAACATGATTTGAACTTTGACATAAGATAATCAACCTTTTCTCTCTCTTTTTTTTAATTGCTGTAAGTATCCTTTCAGTGGGCTCTCATTTATGGATAAAACACCTTAAAATACATCAAATCTATGATTATCATTGATGTTTAGAATTTCTTTTTTTAAACCTATCAACTAGGCCAAAACCATATAGAGAAAGAGTGACTTTTTCACTGTGAACAATGAACTACCCCTTCATAATGGAAACAGGCCAATATAATCAACCTGCCTCCAGGTAGCTGGCTGGTCACCCTGGGGAATGGTGCCATGTGCGTGTTGGTTTTTGTTGATGGCCATCTGAGCGCTTAGCAGTGGCTGTAGCCAGTCTGCCCTTGGCAAGTGGCAGTACATGTAGATGAGCCTACATATACCTTCCGTCTCTGCCATCATGGCCACTTGGTTGATGAACATATTAGGGAATGACAGGAGTGACTGTGGAAGGAGGCTAACCAGTATCCACAGGACAGGTCATTCTATCCACGTAGTTATCAAAATCCAATATTACTGGAATTACCCTTTGTTGAGTGTTCACAAATATCTGCACACCAGGTGCCCATTCTGATAAGTGTACCTGCAGGCCTTTTCCCCAGACCTTGTTGGCACAAATTTTCCACTTGTGTTCTTCCCAAGTCCTTGACCAGCCAGCCAAACTGTCCATGGTCGATGAACTGCAACTCTTCCCATCTCTCCTGGACCTTATCCAATGTCCTGCCACTGGGATGATCTCTCTTCACTATTGTCTTTGAAGGCCAACTGGGATGAGGCTATGGTGCAACAACCATACACTTTTTTAATGGTGACTATTTCATGCAGAACCATCTGTACAATGAAAGTCCATGATTTTCTTCTTCAGTGTCCTGATCATAAGGGGCTCCTTTCATAGGTTGAAAGAGAGATGACACAGTGCATCAGAAGTAGAGGCCATGGGCACCTGGACCACCCCCTCATGCAGCATGTGTCCACAGAGCTTCCTTAAACCCAGTCTCATTCATATCACTTCCATTCGATAATGGAGATCCCCTGTCCACCCTCAACATCATAGCTTGGTGGATCAGACGACACCAATTTGCAGTGGGCAGCTCAGGTCACATGGTAACTTGGTGGGCTGTAATTGAGCTTTCAGTGTCTACTAAGGACCAATAGCAAGCCAAAAGCTATAGGAGAATAATTATATAAAGAGATAATGATTTTACTCGTAGCTGAGTCTGTTCTGTGATTCACCTATGTGCTGTGCTATGCACTTAGTCGCTCAGTTGTGTCCAACTCCTGCTGGCAACCAAGTCCCCACTCCTCATCTAAGGTGGTACATGCTGATACCACAGCAAAGGTCCATGAGGAAGTGAATATGGAGTTCTGGACAGGCCGAACACAGTGTAAGAGCAGTATCACTGTTGCATTGTCACAAGGAATGCTTTATGCTATACGAGTCCCTTTAACCAGGAAAAAAGCAAGAGAGAGAGGGAGATAGAGTTAGAGACAGATGACAGATGGAGATGATGGAGAGGGAGAAAGAGAGAGGGAAAGAAAGAGAAGGGTGAGAAAGGGGCAGAGGAGGAGAGGGGGAGGGGAAGGAAAAGGAAGAAATGGAAGAAGAATAAGAAGGAGAAGAAGGGTGGAGGGAGGAGGAAAGAAAGGAAGAAAAAGAAAATGAGAGGAGAAGGAAAGAAGGAAGGAACAGCAAGAGACAGAGACGGAAAATAAAAACTGCTTGTACGTGATTCTGGCCAAGCATCTTCCAGTTACCCGAGAAGGAAGAGCATCGTGGGTTGGTTGCTGTAGTCGGCCGTTGTTTTGTTTTGTATTAGCCCCCGACAAAGAATCTCTCCAAACTGAAGAACTGAAAACATGGTATACAGTGGGGCAGTCTTCATCAGCAACAATATCACTCAACGCTACAAGAAGTCAACCTTGAAACTTGAGTTGGATGGCTTAGAGACCCTCTGAAAAGGAAAATAAGGGATTGCGAACTAGACAAGCTGGCATCTGGAGTCCTGTAAGCCTCTGGCTCACAAGATAAAGAGAGATGGTTCTCTCCTAGCAATGCCATTCACCTGCTCTTTGAGGAAATTCCTGTCCTGCTCTGAACCTTGGGCTCCCCAGACAAAAACATCGTCCCTCTTTGTTCCTGCCTAGTGACACCATCAGAGACTTGAGGGAGTGAGGATGGTTCAGGAGAAGTCAGTGGGAGGAAAATTCAGGAGCTCTGGAGGGGAGCCCTGTGTTGTCAGTCTTTGCGTTCAGAATGATGACTCAAGTTGTCCAGAGAAGAGCATGGCATCCTCTCCATCTTCTTTATACTGCGACAAAAATAATTAGAACAAAATATCAACTATAATGAAAAAAATCTATGAAAATATGTTAGGTTTCTTTTTTAAGTTTAGAACAAAATTATTTTGTGTCTTTAAGTGTGGATAAAGTTTGGTTCTGGAAGATTTAGTTGGGCAGAATCCCTCAGCTCTCAGGATTCCAAAATGTAGAATCACTACAATGAATAAGTGAGAACAGCCTTCTCTTGTCATCACTTCTAGGTAACTCACTGCTATTAGTTTAAATAACAATTGCTGTCACATGCAGAGGCAGTGATGTCTGAGAGGCTGTGGCAAGCCACCTAATATCTGCTGGAAGTGATGCTAGGCTACTACTTTTCTCGGAAGTGCTGAGGCCACAGAGTTGAGGCTCCTTGCCCACCACCCTCCCGGTAGATCTGTGGTCTCCGGAGCCAGGGCCAGTGCCTGGGAGTAAGGCCAGTGCTCCTGCTGGTACCCTGGATCCAGTTGCTGGTGTTTCTCAGCACCTCCCATAACTCCAGACACTCCTGTCACTTTTGATGAACTTCACCTTTCCAGCATGATGCCTGCCTGTTTTCCATCTCAGGAAGTATTCTCAAGAAGAGACAGCATCTGGGGGAAGCACCCTGGGAGAGTGCTGAAGGACTAGTCTTATATGCTCTGTGCCTGAAAAAAAAAAAAGAGATGGGAATCCTCAGCCTCCTAAGACTTGGGGGGCTTCTGCTTTACCACTACTACTTTTGTCACATCACAGAATTAGGGTCTTTCTATCTCCAAAGGCTGTACTATGAAGGTGACTTCTGATGACTTTCTGCAGAGTTTCTACTATTTAATGTAGCTCCTGAAGGCTGCTTGGTCTAAGGAGGAGAAAGGGTGGGAAAGAAACCAACACTGGGAATGATTAAAACCTAGAGGGATGGGATGGGGAAGGATATGGGAGGGGGGTTCAAGAGCGAGGGGACATTTGTATACCTTGGCTGATTCATGTTGATGTTTGACAGAAAACAACAAAATCCTGCAAAGAAATTATCCTTAAAAAAAAAAAAAAAAAAAAAAAGACGGTGTCTCCATTCATTTCTCCCTCCATCCTTCCTTTCCCTTTCTTCCCTGACGTGTGCCTGTCTGTATGTGTGTTTCTATAGAAAATTAAGATCTGAAATAGACACACCCCAGGAGATGCTCACAGATTCAGATTCATGAAGCAGTGAAAAATAAACTCATGACCCTAACAAGGTCAAAAAGAGTGGTCCAGGTAACATGTGGCAGAGGACGAGGAGAATCAGTACCTACTGGAATAGTGGGAGGGGGCACTTGAGGTGAAATGATGAGCAGGGGACAAAAGGAGAGTGAAGCCACAAGATGGTATGATATGATATTTGAGCAGTGATTCTAGCAAAGGTTCACTAAGAGGAGCAGCTCACTTAATCTGCGCTGTAATTCTGAGGAGTGGATTACTGCCACGATCCACATTCCTGGGATAAAAGAGCTGAGCTTCCTGCCCATGGCAATCTGCCCAGGGTCACAAAATGCACACAGAGCTGCCAGAGCAGGTAGAGACTTGGGCAATGTGACTCCTAATCATCCCTCTGCAGTGTCCAGGTTGAGAGCCTGGGTGAGGGGCAGGATGGAACAAGACTCAGGAGGGCAGGGACAGATCAGCCAGGGTCAAATCTCCAGGGCCCTGGAGAAAGCCCAGCCCTCTCCCCATTGGCTGGTTTGCCCGAGGCTGATCCACCCCCTCTGTTTATGGCTTAGCCCCATCCGGCTGTCAGCATCAGAGAGCAGATGCTCACTTAATCCTTGGGATTAGCTCCAGATCATGGAGAATAATCAGCAGTCGGCCAAGGCGCATGCACACTCTTGCATATCCAGTTTCCTAAATGCAATGCTGATACCTAGTTCTATCCCCAGATTTTGCTCTGTAATACACAAACAAAGCAAAAAGCTGAGGCAAGCCTGCCAAAGTTCTAGCCATCACAACTGACAAAGGAGATATTGTCTTGTTATTTGGAAAGTATTTTGAAATCCTTAAATGAGTGACTGAATATGCATGTCTGTGTGTGAGAGGAAGAGAGGGATAAAGAGAGACAGACAGAAGAGGGGAAGGGGAAATTTTTCTAAATTTAATGGTGCTATATACTCAAATTTGATGCATGGAATATACATATCTATACACACATTCATACTATCTTTGAGTAGGAAAAGAAATACTTAGCCTTCTAATGACCAATAAAGAGAATGAGTTAGAGACCATTAGATGCCCAGGGTTGGTAAAAAGTTGCATGACTCAGGGCAAGGGAACCTCAACCTGGTCCTCATCTTGAAGATGGGTGGAGAGGTGCTTGCACTTCCTGTCTTCTAGGTTCGTGGGGAAGAGATCCATGTATAAGTACTTTAGAAAGTTGAAAATGCCAAATATATGTAAGTTATAATTATTAGTAATCACTATCATCATAATTTAATACCAAGGATGACAGGCAGAGGTGGGGAAGAAGTAGATTCCATTATAATTATCTGGAAGACACAGCCAAAAGCACATTTAAGCCAGATTTCCCACCTACAACTTTTCCTACTTCTGTATTTTCTGTTCTAAATCCCAGAAATTCATTAATGGCTGTTCACTATTGTAAAATGATTGCTGGCATAAAAGATATAAATTAAAAAGGCCCTTTTCCCCTATATTTGGTGAACTACCTTTAGCCTGATGTAAAGAATCATATTTGCCTTATTCTTCATAGAACACGGATGTCTTGCAGGGTATGGTGCTCGATCAACCTCACCCCTCACTCAGCATTCATTCATATTCGGTAGGCTCTTGAGGACTACCCTGTCTTCTCTGTGAAGCGACCTTGGTCTGGGGATTGATTTATGCTAATCAAACGTGGAATCACTAAAATCAAGCAAGCTTACTACCTTTAAGGTACCTTTGGAACTACCCACCCACCCTGGTTAAAGTGCAATACCCAGCAAATTGTCCCTTCTAGGAATTGATCTCGGTTCCCATATGCCACACTGAGCTATTTAATGTTTCCTATTATTAGAATAAAGAAGAAACACAGTGCTAAGTCGGGTCTGACTCTTGTGATCCCATGAACAGTAGCCCACTAGGCTCTTCTGTCCATGAGATTTTCCAAGTAAGAGTGGGTTGCCATTTCTTTCTCCAGGGGAACATCCCAACCCAGGAATTGAACTCAGGTTTCCCACATTGCCGCAGATGTTTTATCAACTGAGCTACAGGGGAAGCCCCTATGAGCTAAGTTGATAGCTCAGTTGGTAAAGAATCTGCCTGCAATGCAGGAAACTGAGGTTTGATTCCTGGGTTGGGAAGATCCACTGGAGAGGGGATAGGCTACCCACTCCAGTATTCTCGGGCTTCCCTTGTGGCTCAGCTGGTAAAGAATCCACCTGCAATACGAAAGATCTGGGTTCGATCCTTGGGTTGGGAAGATCCTCCAGAGAAGGAAAAGGCTACCTACTCCAGTATTCTGGCCTGGAGAATTCCATGGACTGTACAGAGGGTCCAAAGTGTGGCAAAGAGTCGGACTGGACTGAGCAACTTTCACTTTCTTCCACTTCCCCTATGCCATTTGCCCATTTGTACAGCATTCTTTTATCTCCCGCCCTTTCACTTTGGGAAGCCCAACTCCAAATCCCTTTCTTCTTTCCCTGCTCCACCTGCTCGTCTTCTTTTTCTAAAGGTTGGGACATAAAAATCACAAATGAGGTCTTGGGTTTTTCCCATTTCCTGGTCTCCTTCTCCCTTGTCTTCACTGCATCCTAAGACTTCTTTTCTTAGATAGTTTTGTATGTTTTCTGATGTTTTTAATCAATGTAATTGTAACTTAAAAAGTAAAGTTAGATCTTGTTAGATCATATGACCCAGCAGGATGACGTTTAGCTCCGAATTATGTAAACTGTCAATAAAGCGACAGTTGATGTACAGCCCCTGGTCTCAAAAAATTTATATAACTGTGCTTTGACTTCTAACAGGAAGGACAATTCTCAGGGCTTTCTGAGATGTTTTTCCTGGGTTGCAATCCTCAAAATTAACTCAAATAAAATTTTCCATTCAGCAACTATGCTCCAATTTAAAAAAAAAAAAAAAAAAGAATTTTAAAAATATTTCCAAAAAATGAGGTTAGAGTTTTGTACATCATTCCGCTTTCTTTCTCCCTTTCTCTTTTCCTCACTGCATCACTGCACCTGCTGCTCACTCCAACAAATATCTTCCATATTTGCAGTGTCATTTCTCTTCCACTTCATAGCTAAACTCAGTTCAAAAGGACAGTTGTCTGTTTCCACACACTATGTTAATTCCTTTCAAAGTAATGGTTTCATACCTGGTAAACCTTCTTTGACCGTTATTTAATGCCTTTACTGTAATTTATCAAGTCTGTTAAGTCGCTTCAGTCATGTCTGACTCTTTGGGTCCCTACGGACCCTAGCCCGTCAGAATCCTCTGTCTGTGGGATTCTCCAGGCAAGAATACTGGAGCGGGTTGCCATTCCCTTCTCCAGGGGATCTTCCTGACCTGCATTTGTTACGTCTCCTGCATTGGCAGGCGGGTTCTTTACCACTAGCGCCACCTGGGAAGCCCATATAGACCAATACTAATATTTCTGGGGCGAATTTCCTTTCTTTTGTTCTCTTGTAGTCTTCATCCATCCTTTTGCGTCTAACTTTTCTTTCCTCACCATCTTGTTTGGGTGAGTCTATTAGATTTATCATTAACTCAACATGAAAACCATTAACTTAAATGCTGGATGTGAAGGCAGTTATTGATACTGGAGTACCACGTGTCTTGCCCTACTCACATCCTCTTATTTAAGTTTTCTCTTGTTTTGGCTTTCTTGCTGCTGCTTCAGTTTTCTGTCTTTGACTCTGCAATACAGATTATCTGCTTATTATCCTGTGGTAATTTGTGATAAAAAATCATGGGTTTTAGCTCTGATAGTTTGCCAAATATGCATCTTCATTTCTCTCTAATTATAAAAGTTGAGATCAGATCAATACATTTTAAGCTGATTCCCACCATTTCCACAACATCTTCCTTTTTTTTTTTTCTCTTCAGGAATTATATCCTGGCTTTTGCAACTTGAGTCTCTGTGCATTCTTACTGCTAGAGTTTTCTGGTCTCAGTTAGCTCCCAAGCTCAGTGTCCCCCTCTCCCGAAGTGCGGATGCCAGGGTATTTGATGCCTGTTACGGGATGTGTTTACCGCTATCATAACAAGCAACAAAGTGAAGTCTCCGTGCTTAACTGGGAAGACACAAGGCATTTTGAGGGAGCAGGAATGAGAGGGAGGGGAGAAATAGCTTCTTCCCATGATCTGACCCCAGGCTGGGTCCTGGTCACCTGGCTGAGGGAATAGGAGAGGTGGCTGCAGGATCTCAGGAAAAACCTGGGGATGTCTGCCTTTGGGCTCAGTGTGACCCAGAACCAGGGGAGACCTTCCTTCCTCTGAGTAGGCCCTGTCTCAGGTCTGCCTCTCCAAAGCCTGAAGCACAGGAACACCCAGACACTGACTTCTGAAGCTAGCATCCCCACATGGGTGGGACAGTAGGTGGGCACATATCAAAAGACACTAAAGCAGGGCAGACCCGGGGGGGGAGCCACTTGGTACACCTGAGGTGAGAGATATTTCTGCCTGCCCAGAAGTCACTTCGAGGGACTCTCAGAAATAACTAGTGGCATTTATGGGGATGTCTGAGCTTGTATTGTGTGCGCAGGAAGGGCTGTTGAGTCAGGAAGCTTGGGGCTGCATATTTCATAACTTAATCAATGGGCTAGAGGTCTTCTAGGCTGTTCATGTTTTTCATATTTCAAAGATTTTTTCTAGTGGTACTGCTTCTTCAGGTATTTAAGGCACTGTCTTTTATCCAATTATAGGCTTTAAATACACAAAAACACACTCACACACACATACACACATCCTTAGCAGGCTGAGTCTAGAGTCTTCTGCGCCAAGGTTGCAATGATTTAATCAGGTCAACCACCCTCCCCCCCCCATCATACACACTTACATACATGCACACACACACACACACACACACACACACACACATCCAGGAAAGGTTCCCATACCCTATATGCTGCTCTACACACTCTGGACTCTTCCTTCCCTCCAGCCTTCTTCTAGCAACCTGTGTTCTGCTTCCTGAGTCTGCTGTGGTCATTGTACCTGGGACCTCATTCAGGCCACTGCTTCTAGTTGGAATGGCTTATCCACACTTGGTGGTGACACTCTGGGGCTACGTTGTCTCTGAAACTTACATGATTAATCTCCAACCCCGTTCCTGGTACACTGCCACAGCTAACACTTCTTATGGTTTTGCTTTATATCTTTGTCTTCTACTGTATTATTTCACCTTTGAGAACACAAGAAGAAAAATCAATGTTATTTTTCTTTACATCCCCAGAACCTAGGAAAGGTTCTGCAGTATAGAAGAGGTGGTAAATCTATGTTTATGAAATGAATGGAGCAGTGAATGAAAGAAAGGCTGAGGCAGAAATGCAGAGAAAATGGGAGATCCAGCAGAGGAGGGAGGTTTTGGTCTGTGGGCAGTAGAGAGCCACTGAGAACATCTGACAGAGCAAATCTTCTCAACATTCTGAATGAAGTACCAATGAAGGACGATCTACTGGGCCCTGTGTGCCCTTACCTCAAATGAACTTGACTCATGGAAATGGCACCCTGCAAAACAAGCATTTAGGTAACATCCCTTCTCTGTGGTATCCAGAGAAATTATGCCAGTTAGAGGGATAGAAACAAAATGGAAATCATAGACTCATGGACGATGGAGACCTTTTTCTGCTATAATCATAGAGGTCACGGTCTCAGGAGTTGTGTCTAACTGAATAGGAAATTCAAAATATAATACTAGAAACCAGAAAAAGATCTTCCAAGAACCCTTTATTTCCACTCCATTTTTTTTCCTATAATTACCAATAACCAGCTATTAGACTTCAAGGACAAAAATAACTCTTAAAGCCCCAGATAGAAATGCCAAACTAGTCTTTTTCACACTGGAAGCATTTAGGGAAGATGATTCCTTCAGGCCTTGAGGGTCTGTAATTGTCAGCATCCCTCCAGCCCATGGAGCCATACAGGTGGGGGGTCTTCACCCTGTGATTATGTCTTGTTTTGGAGCTGTATTCTGACACCTCTGTGGCTGTCAGTTCTGGAATGCTCGCCCAGGGAGAAGGAAGTGGGTAGTTGAACACACGGGCCATCCGGGAGGAGGGAGGGTTTAGCGTGGGGATGAACGTGAAGGAAACCTACATGGCTGATGTTACATGGTGGCAGATATTTAAAAAGCCTGGGGGGGACAACAGAGAGGGAAGGCTGAAGGGCAAGCCCCAAGATGAAATCCAACCTGTCTTCACTTCGAGTACCCCAAAAAACAGTGCATATTTGCAAGCTGTTAAGAACTGTATCAGCCCTGCCAGGAAGACTAGCTCTGGGAGCAGCTGACCACCCCACCACTGCCCTTTAAAAAGAGGCCAAACCACTTCCCACATGCTATTGCTGTTTCATTTTCTTCCCGTGATGTGCAGTTTTCTTCTCCAGCCCAACAAGGACAAATCCTGTTCAGTGGAGATGTGCTAATTGTCTAATTAAAGGATTAAGTTGTATCAGGGTCATTTGAATCGAAAAGGTGGCAAGATGTGAAGCAAGTGACAAGAGGCCACATGGCAGGCAAGGACGGCAGTGGTTCGGGCATAAGGGCATCTCTGGTTCTTTATTCTGAAATCAGCACCACAGCTGGGGTGGCTACAGAAGTGCCCTTAATATCTCCTGCTTTCTGACAGGCTCGGCAGCCCAAGAATTGTTCTTCCAACACAGTTAGGAGGCGGTGAGCACAAAGACTCGCAATCCCCTCCTTGGAAGTATAATTCAGGTTCCCTGTGTGATGTGATTGCTAGAAGGAGAGAATAGAAATCTCCACCAAACAGCTACCAGTTTGATGAAGGAAATGTGGTTCTCAGCGCGAGGCAGAGTTGAGACACCCAGACTCTTGAGGATGAAGACTTAGGGAAGACAGGGAGAGCAGATTACTTCTTGGGAGCCAGCTTGGGGTTTTCAGCCTGGACCAGAGGGATTCTGGTAGAAAGCCCCAACCACCTACAGTCTCTGTCTGCAGTTACTGCTTCCTTTAATATCCTGGCCACAAAGAAGCAGCCAGAAACAAGGAGAGCTGGAGGACAGAGGTTTTGCAGCTAGGGGCCCTGTGAGTAGGAACCCTTCTCAAAATATGCAAATTCTCTGGTCTGGGCCAGGCTTAAACAGCAGCAGTAAGAATTGCAATCAATAGAATGCTCTTCATTCATTAGTGCACCAACGAAGGGCTGAAAAGACAGCATTTGATGACAGCTTGTTGAATCTGGAGAAGTTGTTTTGTGGGGTCCAACATGCAGAAGCACTAACTGCTGGTGTCCTCCTTCAGGGTCTGAGGCTCTTTCTTCTGTGCTCTCCCTCACCATCCCTCCAGAGGAGGCAGTAGGACAGCCAGGGCAGGAGTCTCAGGACCTGAGTGCCTGTTAAATCCATTTTTCCTAAATTGAAATATAGTTGATTTAAAATGTTGTTCTAGTTTCAGGTGTACAGCAAAGTGATTCATATTATATCTATATTCTTTTTCAGAGTCATTTTTCTTGCAGGTTATTACAAAATATTGAGTATAGCCCCCTGTGTTATATAGTAGGTCCTTCTTGATCATCTATTTATATATAGTAGTGTATAAACCCTAACTCCTAATGTATTCCCCCACCCCCCACTTTCCCCTTTGATAACCGTGTTTGCCTTATATGTCTGTGTGTCTATTTCTGTTTTGTATATGACTTCATTTGTATCATTTTTTTTAGATTCCACATATGACATCATATGATATTTATCTTTCTCTATCTGGCTTACTTCACTGATGAATCTCTAGTTCCATCCATGTTGCTGCAAATGGCATTATTTCATTCTTTTTATGGCTGAGTAATATTCTATTGTATATATGTACCACATCTTCTTTATCCTTTTCTTTCAATCAGGTCCTGAGCTGTGAGTAGACAGAGGGAAAAGAGGAAGCAAAGCTTAGTGGAACTTCTAGGTCACTGCCAGGAGCAAGATGGAGAGTGGGGAGTGGTCGGCAGGATAGGAATGAGGCCACCCGGTTGGACTTGAACTCTCATTAAAACAGAGATGGTGCTACATAGGGTTCTTGGCTGCAGGAATACCTCCTTTCCACATATCTTCTTGCTCTGGAATAGCAGATCTCCCCCTTTCAAACATTATTAACAAGAATAACTCTATCTTTTATTCATGCATAAATTTATTTACATTATCACAAATTTACAACGATGGACACTGGCTACAAAGGTGAACAGAAGGGGACTGGCTGACCAAGAATGTTGTTCAATGGCTGCAACCTACACCAACTTCTACATCAGGCCAGCAGAAGCACCAGGCAGAAAGATCTGATGTATGCCATCAGAAATGAAAAAGAACTGCAGGACCCTCTGCCTGAAGAGCTTGGAGAGCATTTCCAAAAGGAAATGAAAGTTGAAATGGATCATGAAGGATGAGTAGAAATTTTCCAGTTCGTGAATGTGGAAACATAGAAATGCAAAGTGGCAGGAAAGAATCCTAAGTGATTTAGCAAAATGAAAAGTCGAATGAGGTTCAACACATAGTGCTGGGAACAATAGTGGGGAATGTAGACCATAGGACAATAAGAAGTCATATCTCCATGAAGAGGAATAAGATAGGTGACACGGAAAGATAAGAAGCCACATTTCAATGTAAAGAAGAAGAGACTATGGGAGGAAAATATACAGTACAAAAGTTTTCAGTATTAAATTGATGTGAACAGATTGGGTCATAAGTATCTATTGAGCATCCATGTGGTGCTAGATGCTGTACAGAGTATGAGACTGTGGAGAAAAATAGGATTAAATCCTAGTCCAGGAGGAACTCACTATCAAGTGAGAAAGATATGCAAAGAATCAGATGTATCAGCATATTGTGATGCAAGAACAAATTAACTGGAAAACTTCAAGAATCCTTACTCAATGTATATATCTTTTCAGTTCCTTCTCTTAAAGAGGCTCCATCAAATTATGAGCTTCAGACTACAAAATTCAGATCCATTGCACATGTGCTGAGTAATAGGATAACAATAGAATCATAAAGGATGTACATATAACCTTGATTTGGTTTGAGAGAGGGTCAGAGGAGCTGTTCCAACAAGCCAACACCTGGTCTAACTAAGCCATTCTGATAATTCATTAAGGAAAAGACATCCTATAAGGTGATATTTTATTGTGGTTTTAACTTGCATTTAGTAAATGATTATTGATGTTGAACATACTTTTTGATCATTTTTATATCTTCTTTAGAAAAATATCTATTAATGTCTTTGGTCCATTTTAAATTAGGTTATTAGGGTTATTATTATTATTATAATTATTTTGCTATTAAGTAGAAGGAGCTCCATATATATTGCTCATCAGATTATGGTTTGCAAATATTTTTTCCCATTTCTCTTCACTCTGTTGATTAAATGGTCCAATTTCAGTCTTCTGCTTGTGCATATCCTATTTCCCAACATCATTTGTTGACAAGACTATCATTTCCCCACTGTGTGTTCTTGGCACCCTTAGCAAAGATCAGTTGACCATATGCATGTATTTCTAGGCTTGCTATTCTGTTCCATTGGCTTATAATCAGTACTGTAATGTTTTAATTACTGAAGCTTTGCAATATATTTTGAAATCAGAAAGTATGATGAATCCAGCTTTGTTTTTCTTTCTGAAGATTGCTTTGGCTATTAAGAGTCTTTCAGGGTTCCATATGAAGTTTCAAATTACTTTTCTATTTCTATAAGAACTACTGTTGGGATTTTTTTAAGGGATTGCATTTAATTTTTAGATTATTATGAGTAGTGTGGACATCTTAACAATATCTAAGATATACCTATAGAATGCCCATTATTTATAAAAGACTGGTATTGGTAAGGATAGATAAATTGGAATCCTATGGAAAACAGTATAGAGGTTCCTCAAAAAATTAAAAATAGAATTACCAGATGATCTAACAATCCCATTTCTGAGAATTTATCCCAAATAATTGATATCTAGATTTCAAAGAGACATTAATACTTCCGTGTTCATTGTGTCACTATTTATAGCAGGCAAGGTATGGAAACAACCTAAATATTCATCAGCAGATGATAAAGAAAATATGGTATGTGTATATGTGTTTGTGTGTCTGTTAGTCACTCAATCATGTCTGACTCTTTATGTACCCATGGACTGTAGCCCACCAGGCTCCTCTGTCCATGGAATTCTCCAGGCATGAATACTGGAGTGGGTAGCCATTTCCTTCTCCAGAGGATCTTCCCAACCCAGGGATCGAACCCAGGTCACCTGCATTGCAGGCAGATTCTTTAAGGCTGAACATGACCTTAAAAAAAAGGAAATCCTATAATATGTGACATGGAGGAACCTGAGGACATTATGCTAAATGAAATAAACCAGTCACAAAATGACAAATACTATATGATTCCACTTATATGGAGTATCTAAAATAGACTCAGAGAAGCAAAGAATAGAACAGTGGTTTCCAGAAGCTGGGTGTAGGGGGAAATGGGCAGTTGCTAATCAATACATATAAAATATCAGTTATGCAATAAGTTCAAGCTATCTGATATATAGCATTGCACTTTTAGGTAGCAGTACTTTATTGAATACTTAAAAATCTGTTAGGAGAAAAAAAAAGAAAATTCCAGAGAAGAATGGTATGGAAGGAAACAGAAGTTTTGAATTCAGAATAGAGACAAGAAACCACAAGGCCCTGAATCAGAGGCTCTCAAAGAGGGTACCCAGATAACCAAGGTTGTTATTCCCTGAGACTTATTAGAAATGAAGGTACTTGGGCACCTCCAGACCTACTGAGTTGGAAACTCTATGAATGGGCCCAAGAATCCTTAGTTTAACAGGTTATTTTGATGCATGTTGAATTTTGATAACCACTGTCTTAGATTAATGGGTAAGAAATAAGAATGGTTTCCCTAAGAGCATTTCTTAAACTGCAAGGTAAGGAAGGAAGAACATAATCACCAAGTAAAAGCAATCGTACAGGGTAAGGAAGAGAGAGAGGAATCTACATTCAGTATTGTGGTACATCTTGCTAGGCGGGTGGTAGTGGGGGAGATGCATTAGTATATACTGTCAGGACCAAACTTTTCACTGTTTGATCACACCTCATTTGCATTTTTAATAGTCCCCATTAGACAGCCTCAGAGCTAATTAGGCAGGCGTCTATAATAGAAGACTTCTGTTTCCTGTTTTCAGAACTCAGAAACTAATGGCTGAAGCACTGCTAAAACAATTAAGTAATAAGAAAAATACTGTGTAAGATTGGCAAAAGCATAGCTGCCATAAATCATTACAAATGACTCGCAGCTCAAAATGTTTAATTAGGGAAGAAAAGTAACCTATCCATGTTGGGATGGCAAGGGAACACAAAGAGAGAGGGACCCTGGAACAGAGAGTTTATTGCCCTCTGCCAAGTGGAGATAGGGTGGGGAATTGGTATGCTAGGAATTCTAGTACTGACAGCATATTCCTCTGGCTTAAGAGATGTTCAGAGGCATCACTTACTACATTTAAGATTAACAATAAAGGAAAACTACATGTGGCAACCCAATCAAATCAGGACTACCAGAGACTCAGACTTATGAAAATGAAATGTGGGTTAACCATTGGTGGAAGTACCCTAACAGCTGAGATGCTGGTTGAGGGCAAAGGAAACAGGGAATGAATGGCTAGTAAAACAAGGAAGCTATAAATATCACCTACAACCCACAATCACTTTCAGAATTGAAACCAATAACAGTGTACTTATTTCCTTTCTTGTATTTTTATGCACATTTGTATATATTAATCAGTTTTCTACTCTTTCTTTCTCCTGTATTTTTATTTAAGGAGTGTTTGTTGTGGTTAATGTAGGAATTTAGTCCTCAGATTAATGTATGTACTGATAAAATTGTGACTAGCTTAACTTTACTGTAGCAAAGACACAGAATAATTGTGTGTCTCCACTTCTTAGGAGAAGATGAGCATATCTTCATTAGTATGAGGGTTAGTTGTAGCTTCCCTTAAGTGGAAGCAAGATGTTTGTGTTATCATTACACGAAAATGAACAGGGTGTATATGAACGCTGAGAAGTCAAAGAGGTGAACTATGTCACCCAGTACCCCCTTTTTTTTTATTAATTTATTTATTTTAGTTGATATTCCATTCCACATTTGCTCTTATATAGACTTTCTCTGCTACCACAGCACAAGGACTGAAAACTGCCTTTCCGAACTTGCTTTTCTCTGTTTGGAATACATGGAACGGCTTCTGTTTTTCCTGAGAGGACATTGACTGTTACATAGGACATGATTAATTAGACTATAATATAAATGTAGATCTGTTTTCTTGCTAGAGTTTCTATAAAAATAAGCTCACTTAACATTCTAATGCTGTTAATTTGTATTGTATTAAGTGTGAACTCCTATAATTTATATTGATTAACTTATGAGTTTAGTAAAATTTTGATGCAAAATATACTCAACCATGTGCTTCCCAGGTGGTACTAGTGGTAAAGAATCTGCCTGCTAATGCAGGAGACACAAGAGGCATGGGTTCAATCCCTGGGTCAGAGAAGATCCTCGTGAGTAGGGTATGGCAATGAACTCCAGTATTGCCTGGAAAATTCCATGGACAGAGGAGCCTGGCAAGCTACAGTCCGTTGGGTGGCAAAGAGTCAGACACACTGAATGACTGAGCACTCATACTCAATCATTAAGAATAAATTAACTTAATTATTTCAGGATGAATAATTTCAATTTGTATTTACTCATTGATAAATTGTGTTAAATAAAACTGCAGGCCACATATTTAGCACTTTCATAGGCAATGGTATGGAAATAAGGAAAGGTAACACTTTGGATCTCAATAGGAAGATATGTCACAAGGATAGAAACAGTGAGTGAAAATAATTTAAGCACACACACACAATTAGTACACATGCTGGGAATCACATGTTCAAAAAGAAAGATAACAATTGTTGGATAAAAATAAAAGTTGAGGTGATCCAACACCCATTCATGATTAAATAAATAAATAAACTCAGTAAATTAGGAATAGCCAAGAACTCTTTTGACTTGATAGACTATTCACCAAAAAACTTACAACTAGTAGCATACTTAATGTTGAGAAGTAAAAAGCTTTCCCACTAAAATCAGGCAAGGATGTTCTCACTATGGTTTTTCAACACAGCACTGGAAGATCTTGCTAATGTAATAAGGCAAGAAAAAGAAATAAAAGGTATACAGATTGGGAAGGAAGACATTAACTGACTCTCCTCACAAAAGACATGATTATCCATACAAAAAAATCCAAAAGAATCAACAGAACTCTTCTGGAATTAACAAGCTATTATAGCAAGGTTGCAGGATACAGATCTAATATGTAAAAGTCAATTGCTTTTTTATATAGTAATAGTGAGCAAGTGGATTTTGAAATTAAAAACACAACACTATTTACATTAACACCCCCCAAAATAAAATACCTAGGTAAATCTAACAAAATATATACAAGATCTATATGAGAAAACTGTCAAACTCTTATTAATAAAATAAAAATGAACTATATAGATGGTTCAAGAAAAGATGTTCCAATAATGGAACACTTTATTCCATGTTCAAGAAAAGGAAGACAATATTGTAAAGATGTTGGTTCTTCCGCATGTGATCTATAGATTCAATGCAAAGCCAATCAGAATTCTGCAAGTTATTTTTACAGATATTTACAAACTAACTCTAAAGTCTATATGGAGAAGAAAAAGACCTAGAATAGCAAACACAATATTGAAGGAGAAGAACAAAGTTGAAGAAAGGACACTACCTGACTTTAAGACTTCTTATAAAGCTGCAGTAGTCAAGATAATGTTTTTTGATAAAAGAGTAAACAAACAAATCAATGGAACAGAATGGGGATGTCAGAAATGGACCATCATAAAAATAATCCTCAGATCTCAACAAAAGAACAAAGCAACACTGTGGAGCAAAGATAATCTTTTCAAAAAATGGGGTTAAATATACTAGACACCCACATGCAGGAAACAGAAACCTAGACACAGACCTAACACCCTACACATCCCTCAAAAGGGATCATAGACCTAAAATTAAAATGTAAAACTATAAAACTCCTAGAGTATAACATAGGAGAAAATCTAGATAATTTTGGGTATGTGATGACTTTTTAAATACAACACCAAAGATATGATCCATGCAAGAAATAACTGATAAACTGGACTTCATTAAAATTAAAAACATGTCCTGCCAAAGACAATATCAAAAGAATTCAAAGACAAGCCGCAGATTGGGAGAAAATGTTTGTGTAATATACATCTGATAAAGGACTGTCATTCAAAATATACAAAGAACTCTCCAAACTCAACAATAAGAAAACAAGCAACCCAGTTTAAAAAACTAGGCCAAAGATCTAGCAAACACCTCATCAAAGAAGAGACAAAGGTGGAACATAACATATGAAATAGCACATCATACATCATCAGGAAAATTCAAGTTAAAATGACAGTGAGTTACCACTTCACATCTGTTAGAATGCCCATCCTGAACACTGATGTTACCAAATGTTTGTGAGGTTGTGGAGCAATGAGAATTCTCATTCATTGCTGGTGGGAATGCAAAATGGTGCAACAATTTTGGAGGACAGTTTGACTTGCTGGTTTCTCATAAATCTAAACATATTCATATAGTACAATCCAGGAATTGTCCTGGTTGGTATTTATCCAAAGGAGTTGAATATTTATGTCTACACAAAACCTGCACATAATGTTTACAGCAACTTGATTCATCATTGCCAAAACTTGGAAGAAATAAACATGTCCTTCAGCAGATGAATTGATAAGTATACTGTGGGACATTCAAACAATGGAATGTTATTGGGGATTAAAAAAAGGATAATAAGCAATCTAGTCATGAAAAGGCATGGAAGAAACTTAAGTTCACATACTAAAGAAAAGCAGCTGATCTGAAGAGGCTACACACTGTATAATTTCAACTATGTGACATTCTAGAAAGATAAACTATGGAGACAATAAAAGGATCAGGGGTTGCCAGGGTGAGAGCAAGAGAAAGAGATGAATGAGCAGAGTACAGAGAATTTTTAGGACAATGATTTATATAATTATGCATTTGTCCAAATCCATAGAATGTACAACACCAAGAATGAAACTAAGGTAAACTATGGACTTGAGCATTATCATGTGTCAATATAACTCATCTTTGGTTAAACATATAAAAAAAGCAATTACCATTCTAGTGAGATGTTGATAACAAAGAAGACTATGTGTGTGTAGGGGCAGAGGGTATATGAGAAAGCTCTGTAACTACCTCTAAATTATGTTACAAATAAAATTAGTAAAGTGGAGAGAAGTTTATCCAGACAAAATTAATATTTTAAAATGTATACTGTTTCACTTATTTTAACCTATTATCTCATAGACACTTAACATAGTAGTAGGAAAACTATGGTTATGGGCCAAATCTGGCCCGTGTCTCTTTTCTATATCTGTGAGCTAGAAATTGTTGTAACTATTTAGAAAAAAATAACATTTTATGGCACAGGAAAAGTTTTCAAATTTTAGTGTTCAAAATACAGTTTTTTATAACACAGATATACTCGTTTTTTACTTATATTGTATATGGCTACCTCTACTGTGCAGAAGTAGAGTTGAATAGTTTCAATAGTGATTGTATGACCTGCAAAGACTGAAATATTCACTATTTGACTCTTTATATAGTTTACTAACTCCCTAATTAACATATAATCTTGCAATTAGATTCCACCATTCAATTCAGAGCTAAAAATATAAGAGACATTTTCAGATGGTTGTTTGATACCCAGTGTGGCTCCTCACCTGCCATTTCCCCCTCTGACCTGTCTCTTACTTATCTCTTCCTTCCCAGTTTTCCCCACGTCAATGTTCTCACCTTGATTCAAATGGCTGGTTCATAGACCCACTTCCCCTTTCTCTTCCACTGAAAATTTCTTCTCTCTACTCTTTTGTTTTGTTTTGAGTGATAAAATACTGAGTAGATAGACAAGAATTGTGAATATTTGTAGGTTATAAGAATGACAATAAAATATACATCCATGGGGTTACAAAGAGTCAGACATGACTTGAGCAAATAACACACAGCCTGTATCTAGGAAGAGATACAAAACGGTATTATTTATTATTATTATTATTAATTTAAAAAGCTCCCTGCACATCCTTTTGCACTCCTTTTATACCTTTGATTCTTAATTCTCACTTCCTCAATGAAGCCCTCCCAAATAATTTAGGCCAACACTGAGGGTACATATAGCTTATTATGTGCTTACACAGTTTATTTATGGTTTGAATATTTAGAATTTTAAAATTAGATTTAGAAACTGAATGTATAATATCAAGTATATTTAAACTACCCTTGAGAATGTATGCAGGCATAACGTTTTTCCTATAATATTCTGTATGCCAAATATACTCATCCAAAATCTTGGGTTCTTTTCTTGTCAAGAGAGAAAAGATTTACTTTTGCCTTCTATAAAGCTCAGTTTCCATGTTTACTGAATCTCTTTAGACAGTTGGAAGATGGGTGTTTCTGATTTTAACATGCTACTATAAAATGGTGATTAAAACCTATGAAAGAATGTAAAAGAAGTAGGTCAACCTCACAATTTTAAATAAGACCAAAAGGACTCTCAGCTAAACTATTTGAGCTAGTGAAATAGAAATGTAAACACTCCCTCCATCTTCCTTTTCCCCAAAAATGATAAACTTCAACTGTTTATAAATAGGATGGTGCTTGAAGATCAAAGAGACTAGTGCAAAAGAAAGAGCACTGCCTAGCAGATAGGGGTATTGAGGTCTCCTTCTAATCCCATTGTGAAGTCTCTCTCAGACCCTTGAAAATAAGTAACTACTCTCTTGTCTTCAGTTTCTTCAGGTGTAATTTCTGGGAGCACCTTCATATGTATCATTCTCTGAATTCATGGGTCATAACAAATGTCAACAGATAACACGGTGAAAGCTCCTGCCTCCATGTTCATTCCCCTCTTCTAAATCTCTGCCTCATCAAACAGGGCCTTCTGAGTGCTAAGTAGTTATTTAAGAAACTGATTCCTGGTATTTGATAGGCACTGGAATTCAGGCTTGGAATTTCTAATATGTCCTCACCACGATCCAGCAATTCTTTTGAAGCCCATGCATCAGGCAATGCTGAAAAAAAGGAGAATAAAGTGAGTCCTATAACTCAGCATTCCAACACTTTCAGTAGTAATGGTCTTTTACAACAGCAGGGGATTGAGGTGGATTTTGCTATTGCCAAGGAGGAACTGGCACCATTGGTACCAACCAATTTCAACTATTCACATGGGCCAGGAAAGTTGCTCAGAGGAAGTTGCTCACCTCTCCAACACAGTGCAGACATGGTGTTTGGTGAGTAGCAAGTCTCTACAAAGACCCCACTCTTCTGACCAGCCATTTTCTCCCTTCCCTCCTTGGTAGATATTCTTGACTACCTCCCGATCAATTATACCACAGTTCTACCTACACCTGCCATAATCCCAAATTAGCATTTCTTTCATGAAAAATGAAGTAGTTCCTCTTCATGGATTTTCCTTACCTCTATAAATTTATATCTGCTATATCTTTGATGACTTTTCTCCATCAAAACTTTGATGGAGTGGGGAGGTGGGAGAGGGTGAGATGTGTAGAAATTTATAATACCATATGTAAAATAGATAGCCAATGGGAATTTGCTGTATGACTCAGGGAACTCAAACAAGGGCTCTGGGACAATCTAAAAAGATGGGGTGGGGAGGGAGATGGGGGAGAGGCTTGGGAGGAAAGGGACATGGTTGATTCTTGTTAATGTATGACAGAAAACCACAAAATTCTGTAAAGCAAATATCCTTCTATTAAAAAATAAAGTCTCAAAAAATAAAAATTTTAACAAACTATTTCATTCTTTGTGTTCTGAAATACAGTTCAAAACACAGATGTTCTTATGTATCTTGAGAACAAAATCACACTCTCTCTCTTCCTTCCTTCCTCCCTCCTGTCTTGTTTCCTCTATTTCTTTCTTCAGTGCCAATGCATGCAAGCTAAGTTGCTTCAGTCGCGTCCAACTCTTTGTGACCCCCATGGACCATAGCCCGCCAGGCTCCTCTGTCCTTGGGATTCTCCAGGCAAGAATACTGGAGTAGGTTGCCATGCCTTCCTCCTGGGGATCTTCCCAACCCAGGGATAGGACAGTGGTCTCCTGCATTGGCAGGCAAGTTCTTTACCACTAGCACCTCTTGGGAAGCACCTTCAATGCCAGACCAAACCTTAATACTCTGAAATCTAATAAGGGACTGATGTGGGCCTGGGAATGTGTGTTTTCAAAAGCTCCTCCAGTGATCCTGAGGATCAAGGTCATGTGAGAACCACTAGTCTAGGACACACGTGGAAATGAAGACACTAAAATAGCCTCAGTGGCCAAAAAAAATTTATCAAAATGTTTAGTCATGGCATACCTTCTCACAGAAGTGAGTTTTTCCCCCTCATTTGTGGTTTATTTTAATCTTAAGCTCTTTATTTAAGCATATTACAATTTCCACATTTTCCACACCAAATTCGAAACCACAAACAAAGAGCATATACAAGACTTGACTAAAGACAGATATGCCCATTGCACAAAGAAGTGGCGATTGATGACTTCTTCCAAAGGATATACAAAACGAAAATAAGAGCACTAGGAAGGAGGTGCTTTGTCTTCCATAGGCCTCTGCTACCCTCTTACCAGCTCTGCCATAACGAAGACTTTGGAATTTGTTTTTATTTTCTTCCATTTTCGGGGTCTAGACTTCTAGGTGGGTAATAAGCATTTTGTCTCTCCCAGTTCAATATCCTGACTCTATGAAGATGTAGATTCAGGAAAAAGAAAAAGAAGACCCTACTTAGTCACAGACCTAAATTTCTGGTCCCAAAGATCTCTCTCAGAGCTGACTATACAGCTCTTAAAACCTAGTACTCTGAAGGCCACTGTTCTCTTTGCACCTAGTAAATTTAGTCACCATGTGGGTGAAGGCAGGGGCTCCTAGAGGTAATTGTCTGGGGCAAATTTTTGGTGATTATAGCATCTAATGCCATTAAACTTTTATAGTGGGCATCTTAAATATGGCTGCCAAAACTCCTCCACTTTCTGTGAAACATGTCACTTCTCACACCAGTAAGTGGAGACTACACTTTTTCTTCTTGAACTTGTGATAGTCTTGGGAATTCCTTTGACTAATAGGATATGACAGAAGTGTTGTTCTGAAACTCTTGAGCTCAGCGGGCTTAAGAAGACTGGCAGCTTCTGCTTCCTCACATTTAAGCCTTGCAGCGACACTGTAAGGAAGTACAAGAAGAAAGGCCCTGAGGGATGATCGGCTATCTCAGACATCCCAGCCACAGTCAAGCTCTCAGCTAAAAAAAAGTTGCACGGATGACCCCACTCAGTACTACATCATGTTAAATAATTACCCAGTTGAGCTGTTTGAATGTCTGACACATAGAATTGGGAAAAATAATAAATTGTGTTTTTAAATTTGGAGGTGTTTCATTATACAATGATAGATAGCTAAAACACTCTCCCTGGCTCCCAACTATAAAAACTCATAGAATACAGCAGTTTAGATCCTGCTCAGGACAGGAAAAACAGTGAGAACCAGTCTGTGTTATAGCAGAGTGGACTAATCGATACTGATAACAATGATCTAAAGCCATTGGTGACTTAAATGCTACTTAAGGGAATAGGAATATCTACTTAAGCTTGCATGGTATATTTAGAAATAATTCCATTTAAACATGTTAAAATTTGAAGATTAATACCACAACTTTAAGGATATGTATCAAGAATCTGGAGCATTTGTTTATGTGGGAAGCTCCCTTCCTGATGAAGTTAAAAGATTTGTTGTTAGGCAGAAGAATTACTCTTGCTTTGAGATCGGAGAACCTGAAAAAGCAGACAAGTGCAGAGCAGGCAGACAAAGATAACAAAACCTCACGTGAAGGAGATCTCAAGAGTAAGGTTTGGAAGGTGGGATGTTGAGCCCTAGAAAACTCTCCTAACAGCCTACTGTGTGTTCTGACCTTGCCTTGGAAAATTGGTTGTACAGAGGAATACTTAAAAGAGGATGTCTGGACCCCAAGCTCACCACTACTATTTACTTGCTATAGGGTTTTGGCTGAATTCCTTAACCTCTCCTGAACCCTAGTTAAATAAAAAGTGAATCTCACTGATTCTCCTTGTTGGCACACCCTAGAGATTTCTGTTTGGATGAAGAACATCACCTTCCCTTTTTGGCACCAGAACTGCTGAGCCAGGGTGACTTCTAGAGATTGGTGGCTTCATTTGTGCACGCAGGGCCGGCTGAGATTTTCTGATATATTAGTCTCCTAGGCCTGCTGTAGCAAAGTACTACAAACTGAGTGGTTTAAATGACAAAAAAAATTGTTTTCACACACTTCTGGAGGTGGAAGTATGAAATCAAGATGTCACAGGGCTGGTTCCTTCTGAGAACTGGGAGGGAGAATCTGATCCATGCTTCTCCTGTAGCTTCTTGAGATTTATTGGCGATCTTCTTCAACATTCCCTGGCTTATAGTTGTATCACCCTGAACTCTGTTTTCATTTTCACGTGATCTTCTTGTCTGCAAGTTCCTTTGTCCAAATCCCTGCTTCTTAGAAAGGTACCAATCATATTTGCTTGGGGCCTACCCTAAGAACCTCTTTCTTAACTTGATTAACTCTGTTAAAACCCTACCACCAATTAGGTCACATCAGAGGCACCAGGAGTCAGGACTTCAAAACACACACACACACACACACACACACACACACACATATATATATTGGGTTGGGGGAGAACAATTCAAGCCATAGCACTGGTATCAGTTAAGATATGGTATTCCAGCCTATAGAACCTCAGAGTCTGAGCAGCGTAATGCCTGCACATCCTTGGAAGCAGCAAGCCACACATATGCCTGTCCTGGTACCTCCCAGAGATTGTCTCAGGCTTCTTACTCCATCAGCCTGTAACATCGAGAGAAAGAGTCCCAACAGTTATCCTGACATCCTTTGCCAGCCTGGATTCCTGCTGTGACTCATTCCACCTGATGCCTAAAATCTGCCACCACCCTCATCCCATCACTCCCTCAACAGGCATCTCCCAGTGCTGACACCCCTGGCTCACTGCCCTAATCCTTTTCAATATCCCTTCCATCTGGGCTTTAACACCCAGAACACTGAACTTAAGTGGGGGGTGGGTCTTTAAGGTTTTTTTTTTTTTCCCCCCAAGCAGGAAAAGACACCATATTTCAATGACAAATGTGTCTATCCCTTGCTTAGGAAGTTTAAAGGGGAATAACACACACACAGAAAAAACAAAACAATTCCCACAAAGCAGGCAGGATTAGCTACTTAATGACTCAGTGACTGTCATTGGCACATGCCTCCCTCCCAGTTAATTCTTTTACACTAATGGCTGCTTTGGGCAACATAAATTATATACCTGCTTTGACTGAAAGGAGTGGCGTGACAAGTGGTAAGGCTTATCAAAATCAAGTCAACATTACAAACACTGTCAGCACGATAGACAGAAAGGCAAGGTGCAATCCTGATGACTCCCTGATGAAACATATACAGAGGCTTAACCTAATCCCTGAAGGAATGACAAGGAAAATAAGATGAAAGACCAATTAGTCTCTTTCCATATAATCTTAAACTGCCTGGTTGGCTGTTTGCATTTCCTCCACTGCCTGACTCACCAAGTAGGAGCCAGGAGGTGACAGAAGCCAGTTCTTTCTCAGCAGAGCTACCACCTGACACTTCCTGGTGGACGATCCACCTGGCTTTCACTGGATTTTTAAAAAATGTGTCCTATCTACCCACACCCTGTCTTTTCTTTCAGAAAGCTGAAATATCAGCACATGTATCTCTATTTTATTCTAAGTGGGAGGAAGTACCTTTTGAGGAGAAGTATTATTTCTCTCTAATGCCATCCATCAGTTACGGAGTACCCTCTATGTGTTCACCCCCTGTTAGGGATTGTGGAAAAGACAAGGAAAAGAAAAGCAATATTCCTTGGCTTCTCAGAGTTGAGAGTCTAGTGTAGGGGAGAAAAGAGATAAAACTCTACTTTAGGAAAAGAAAGTCTAAATATTGCTGCTACTTTTCATATGTGATCAAATTGTCTTTTCTATTTTAGTAGTAATATCTTTGGGGTTTATCTAGCTCTAGGTATAGATATGAACTAGACATTCATCTCTCTAGAGTCTTTTATTGAGTATCCTTTGTAACAAATGGAATATAGTTAAAAGGATACTGGTCAGGGTTTACAATAGCATCTGCAGTAATATTTAGAGGCTGAGACCAGAAATAAGTAAGTATATGGCTTGAGTCATACTGTTCTGCTGCAGGGAGATTATGTGCCCAAATGGAAAGTTGACTAAAGGTCATTGAGACTGAAGCTGGTAAAAGATTATGGCCAAGTTGAGGGAGTCTGTTGGTAATTTTAGAAAAAAACATTTCCTTTCTGCAGTGGCAATGATGTTCACCGTGCTCAAATGGACAACCCACTTTTCCTAACCAACTTATCCATATAACCTGCTCTGAATGAGTTAGGGAAACCACTAGAGATGCTTCACGCCTAGGATAGATCAGTCACCAAAGGTCCTGAGCATTCCAGCAACCTAAGTCACTTCCCTAGAAATGGAGCAGGTACATTTAGGAGAAGAAACCCATGTTAATCATTTTAACAATTGTTTCTCCTCTGCTATCTTTCCCCAGTTCAGTTCAGTTCAGTCGCTCAGTCATGTCTGACTCTGTGACCCCATGAACCACAGCACACCAGGCCTCCCTGTCCATCACTAACTCCCTTAGTCCACCCAAACCCACGTCCATTGAGTCGGTGATGCCATCCAGCCATCTCATCCTCTGTCATCCCCTTCTCCTCCTGCCCTCAATCTTTCCCAGTATCAGGGTCTTTTCCAATGAGTCAGCTCTTTGCATCAGGCTGCCAAAGTATTAGAGTTTCAGCTTCAACATCAGTCCTTCCAATGAACAACCAGGACTGATCTCCTTTAGGATGGACTGGTTGGATCTCCTTGCAGCCCAAGGGACTCTCAGGAGTCTTCTCCAACACCACAGTTCAAGAGCATCAATTCTTCGGTGCTCAGCTTTCTTAATAGTCCAACTCTCACATCCATACATGACCACTGGAATGTTTATCTGGACCACCGTGTATATGTATATAGATGACCATATCTTTCCTCACATATGCCATTTTCTGCCTAGCCAACATCAATTAAATTTAATTTAACAAAGATTGATCCTAATTATCATTAGTATAAAAATAATATTTTTTTCTCATAGTGCTTTTAATTTTTCTAAACCCGTTTCACATACATTAACTACTTTAATCTTTCCATCTGTATGTGGCCAACCAGGTTGAGGCACCCTGAGAATGCAAGAAGCAAGAAACAAAGCTTTGTGCACCTCCTGAGTTCTTGAGGATCTCCTTCCTATTGCTTTCACAGGTCATTGTGATCAAACGCATTAGGCCTGAAGCCATCAGACACAGTTACCAGAGAGAAGATCCGTCTCCTTTCTGGGAAGAGAAAATGGAAATCCATCGCCCTGTCCAGCCTGAGCCTCCTGTCATCCACTCCATCACAGCTCATGACTGATCTGGTTCCCCAGGCTGCCCCCAGCCTCTGGGATCACGGGGCTGCTATTCCTGCTTTCTAGATGACCTCCTCCTCATCTTTGTTTCCAGTTGTCACCTCATCCCCATCCTCTACCTGCCCTCCCCCAGAACATCTCCAGATTCTTTTGAGTTGACGTCTGGCTCTCAGCTGGGTTTGCAACTCCTCCCAATTTAGCAACATCTGAAAATTTAATTAGCGGGTGGTTGTCTCCCTCTTCCACATAATTAATGAAGATGTTAAAATAAAACTGGATTAAGAATTTATTACACTATAATTTGCAAATCATTGCCACAGTTACTACATAAGCTCTAACAAGGCAGGAGGGAGCAGCTTGAGAGGGCTCAGGGTGTCTAGGCCTTCATGGTCTTTAACTCAAAGCTGAAGGTAGCATGGCACAAAGAGAAGAGTTTAGACTGGGGGTCAAGAACCAGGGTACTCCTGGGAGTCTGGTGCTCACCAAGAAAAACCCCCACATTATAATCCATCCCCTAAGGTCAGACAGAAGAACATCAAGACAATTTCATTTCAAATGACCAGGGATTCAAGGAGACTCCCATGTGACGATGAAACATAGACAGTGATCCATTCAAAAAGGAGAAAATGAGGAATGGAGGGAGCAATATGAATCTCTTACTCAATATAATAATACTAGTAAAGGACAAGGTTTTCTTAAAGATAGAACCAAATACTAATAGTGTTAGGTCAAATAACAAGATCCCAGGAAGTACTTACTCCTAAATACCTATTCTTGGCTAACAAAAACAATCAACTCTAGACAAAAATCATCAACCATAAGAGGAGGAGAGGTTCCCACATTTAAAGGTGATAGGGAGAAAAATTCCATACCTAGCCTTGTTCTTCTTCTGCCCCCATTGCTCTTTCTGACCTGCCTTGTCTCAGCTGAATCTCTTGCCTTGATTCTTTTTCTTTTTTGCTTTGACTTCCATGACCTCACAGTCTTCTTCCAGATCCTCCTTCAGCTTGGTGTTTCTTGAGCTACTCAATCTTGCATCTTTCCAGCAGTAACCAAACAAGGCCCGTCACCTGCTCCAGCATATAGACCAATTCCACATATGCACATGGCTCCTGTGACGTTCCTGGTCCAGGCAGCTCTGTCTTCCATCTTGGAGCTGCCATCTCTTCCATGCTGGCCATGCCCACGCAGCAGACAGCAATGCTGGGAACAGAATTAAACACTTTTATGAAGGGCACATGCAAAATATTTTAAGGAGTTACTAAAGTATTTAGAACAATCTTGGCTTCACAGAGCAAATATTAAACAAGTATGCTATGGTATAATTCTTGTGTCCCTCCGAAATTCATAGGCTGGAAATCTAACCCTGAAGGCGATAGTATTAGGAGGTGATTAGAATGGAATTCATCTCCTTATAAAAGAAGGCAGAGAGAACTGCCCAGTAAGGATACAATGAAAAGTCTTCCATTCAGAAGAGAGCTCTCAGTGCTGGTATCCTGCTTTTGGTCTTCCAGATTCTAGAACTGTGAGAAAAACGTTTCCGCTCTTTATAATTTACCCAGGATTTTGTTATGGCAGCCCAAATAGACTGAGACAGGTAGTCATTCTTGTGGACCTTTTTGAAGAAACTTAATGGTAAGGAATACAATTCATTAATCTGGTTTTATTCCAAAGTTCTTTTGTTATGCCCAACGTACAGTGGTGTAAGTTAGAATTGGCAACTCATGCATGACTTGACTGCTTTGCTGGCCTGATATTGCAAATTTCAGGTGAAGTTTGGTATCAGATACATCAGTTTCTATATTTGAGCCCTTTATAGTTCTTTACATCAGTATATTGGAAAGGCAAACCTATTTTATTTTAAAAAAGAAAAAGGAAATAGAAGACAAAGTAGTGACTTACTCAAGGGAATACCTTGAAACAGGTATAATTTATAAAACAAAATACCCTTAATATGACAGCAGTCAATTTAGCCTGATATAAAAGAGGGTCTGTGTTTTCTTTCATTTGTATTTTTACGATATGTAATGTCTTTATAATCTCACCACTCCACATCAAAGCCGCCAACTGCTGAGTGCCTAAATAAGTAGCATGTGAAGAAAATGAATGAATTGCTAAATGTCCCATTACGTCCACAGAGAATATCCTTCTATTTGGAGTCAGGAATCTTAAATTGAGATGACAAATGAATGGTTTTCACTCCAATGGAGGGAGAGTTTTGGCAACTTTATTACATTCAGCATTTGAATGGAATAAGGGGGGAAAAGAGAGAGAAATGAAGTTTTACAAATAATAAGTGTTATTGATATCTGAGCTCTGGCTCTAAATGTCAGTTCCTCTATGAGACAGAGTGATGGGGACCACAGGGAGCAGATCACGTGCACAAAAGCTCAGGGACATGGAAAGGAGGGCCTGTCACCGGTGTGATTTCTCCAGCACAAAGAAACTATTTGGAGAATCTTAACAAGTTCCAACGTGTTTGGCCCAACACATTAGAAATGACATCAAAAATTGAGAAGCAAAGAATGTGTGGAGCTGGTTAAAGGAAATCACAGTAATCAGCAGCTCTACAGGGCATTTAACCAGACACCCAGGGAGTCCCGAGGCAAAGGATAAGACATGGGGGGAGGCTGGTGACTGCAGCACCACCCTAGAGTTCATTGACTGTAAAACAGAGAAAAATAGGATGAGTGCCACAGGGAAGATGTTACAACTACTGATCTGTGCACATCAGTTGCAAGAGAATTCTTTAAGGGTCCGCTTTCACAGGCCCTCATTCACTCATTCTTAAAGTCTTGATATTTTAAACTCTTTTTTATACTCCAGATCTCACCTGTCTCATCTCTCTTTCTCTTACATCTGCAAACTCCCATACAGACTTCCACTCAGCATGGTGTTTTGTGCCACACTTGACAGCAGAGGAGGAATGGATGCACTAAATCAGGAGGTGGGATGGCCTCAGGGGAAGACATTTAACTTGCTGGTCATTAATTCAACAACTGACTAAGAGCACATGAAGAAGTAGGTTAGAGGGACTTTACTTTGAGTGCTGTGATCACAGTACAGGTGACCCGTGAGCCATCAAGGTAATTATTTATTCCCTTAATGAGGTTGACCTGAAAATCTGTGCATATGTGAGAATACATGTGTGATGTACATGTGGTCAGAGCATGATGGGAAGATGGTTACCTCCTCTCTGCACCTTGTAAGGTCTATATTTGAAAGAAAACAGTTCATAGTCAGATGAGGCATGGGGAACCTAGCAAATTCTAAGATTCATGTTCTATATAAATGGAGAGTAGTATTTTACTGCTTGAACTGGGAAAATATTCTCTGCATGTAACAAATGTGGTTTTAAAATTGCAGCATAATGTAAATCAGAACATAAACTTTGGAGCTTAATTCTTCTTTTAAGACAAAAAAAGTCAACAGATTGCTCCTCTCTGGACTCAGTTTTCTAATTACAGGAACAAATGGGTTGGATTATATAATTTCTAAATTCCCATACAGGCTAATACTGGGTGGTCTTTAACAATAGAAATAGTAATGCCACACTTACATAATAATGTTACACCAGCAGGAGCAATCTTATCAAGAACTATTTGTAAACACTTACAAAGCACCAAACAATGTGCTAAGTAGCTTGTGGACTTTACCCCATTAATCCTTGCAATACTTTGTGAAGAAAGAATTATTATTTCCATTTTTACAGATGAAGACAAAAAAGTTTCTCAATATTATAGTTTTGGGGTACTAAGATTGAAATTCTAACTTGCATCAAACCCCAAATCCTGTGTTCTTAATTCAAAAACACTTTCTCAAGCATTTTGCTTCCTTAGCATGGTGGGAGGAAAAGACAGATTACAATGGACTGAGAAATAGAAGTGTTTTCAATATGCATTTACAATATGATTGGAGAGAAAAGAGTAACATGGGGGAAAATAGCTGTAGTTTGTTATGTGTAAGTGTCAGATTGAACAGATCAGTCAGTAAGAACTACAGGATTTAAAGAAGGGAAAGTCATTATTATTAGATGCTAGCAACAAACTTAGTTGGAAAGGGCCAGATGTCATTGGGCTTTCAAAGGAGGGGCTACAAGGCAGACAGAAAAGCTGGGAAAGCTTTTTGTGGTGGGGAAAAGCACCTTAGCTAAAGCAGACACTGAAAGTATTGTAGCAAGAATGAGAGACAAGAAAGAGACAGGTTTACTTTATCCACTCTGGAGGAAACTCACAAAGCTTGATATTTCACAAAAAATCTAAAAATTGGTTAATACATATAATTTGAAATGGAGAAGAATTCAGAGACAACAAATTCATTATGAATTCATTTACTTTTGCAAAATGTGATCAGCACTTCTGGACCTACAATGTTATATAAGATGAGTCCTTTCAAAAGTATAATTGATGGATCACATGTGCTAGGATCAACCAGGGCCTCTTGTTAAAAATTCAAGTTAACTGATTCTTACCAGGAACCCACTGAATCAGAATCTTTGCAAAATGAACTCAGGAATTTGGATGTCCAAATGCTTTTTAAAATATTAAGATATTTCATTGAGACATAGCTTTCATAAAACAAGATGCACAGCTTTAAAGTATTTATTTTAATAAACTTTGATAAAAATATACAACCTTGTATATGTACCAGTCAAGAATGTACAACATTACTAGCATCCTACAAACTTTCTTGTGCCCCTTTGCAGTCAATCCTCGACTACTCCAGGTAAACTGTGATCTGATTCTCAATCTCCATAAGCTAATTTTGACTGTTCTAAGACTTTATATAAATGGGATCTCACAGGATGTACTTTTTTGCACTGAATTTTTCTTTCAATGCAAACCTATGAGAGTCATCTTGTTGTAGGCATCTACAGGTTGTTCATTTTGTGTGGCCAAATAGTATTACAGTGTGTGAAAATACCATAATTTGTTTACCCATAAGTATTATTGATAGACATTTGAGTGGTTTCCAATTTAGGGCTGTTGTGAATAAAGCCATGGTGAACATAATCATATCCATTTCATAAACTTGTGATTTTATTCCTCTTGGATAAATTATTAGGAGTAGATTCCCTGAGTCATAGGGTAGGTATATGTTTAGCTTTAAAATAAAAATGACCAATCAGTTTTCTCAAGTGGTGCTACCGTTTGATATTCCCACCAACAGTGTAGGAAAGTTCTGGTTTCTCCATATCTTCACTATATATTTTCAAGTTTTATCATTTCATCCATTCAAGGTCAATCTATATTTTTATGGTCAGTGCTTTCTATGTCACAAGGTTCAAAGATTTTCAGTAACTTCATAATAATTCCTAATTTTCTTGTTATTGCTTCTTTGACTCATGTGATATTTAGAGATATCCTCTTTAATTTCCAAATATTTTGGAATTTTTCTGTATATTATAATGTCATGGGTTTTCAATATAATTCCATTGCACTCAGAAGAAATACTGTGTCAGGTTTCAATTTCTTGAAATTTATCACATGCATGTTATGGATCAAAATATGACCTAGCTTGCCCTAGAAAATAATGTGCATCTTGCAGTTTTATGTGTGGTGTTAATGTCAATTTTAAGTCAAACTGGTAATGTTTAGATTCTCTATATCCTAAATGAATTTTTGCTTACTCATTCAATCGACTACTGAGAAGTATTAATTCATCTATGAATACATGATTTATATATGTATATCTACCATTCAACTTGCTTACATTTATATGATGTCTTGTAGACAATACATATTTTTTTCATGGTCTGATAATCTCTGCATTCTAATTTGAGTCTTTTAGTTTATTTTTATTAATGGTTTATTTTTATATGAGTTTAAGTCTATCACCCTGGTATTTATTTTAATTTCACTGTTTTTTTTGGGGGGGGAGTTATTGATAGTTTTATTATTCTATTTTACTTAGTGTTCTATTTTACTTCCTCTATTGGCATTTTAGCTATATTGCTTTTTATTATTACTCTTCTTTGTTGCTCTAGGAATTAAAATATGACTGGCTGTAGGAATACACATATCCCTTCCCTCCTGTATGCCCCTCCCACTCCCTTAGGTTGTAACAGAGCACTGGCTTTAGGTTTCCTCTACGTATGTTTTTACTCTACATATTCCATCTTAAAATGATGTCATTTTTGCTTTAAAGAGTTTATTTACCTTTTAAACAAATTAAGAGAAGAAAAGCTTAAAGTAGTTTTTTGTATTAACTTGTAGATTTATCCTTTTTAGTGCTTTTCATTCCTTCTTGTGGAAGAAAATCCCCGTCTGACATCATTTCCCTTAAACTTGATGAATTTCCTTTGAAGTTTCTCACTGTGTAGGTCTGCCAACAATAAATTTCTCAGCTTTCATTTATGCAGATGTGCATTTCAATCTCTTATTTAAGGATATTTTCATTGCATATAAATTCTAGCTTAGTGAATTCTTTTTCCTCCCCTTTGAGATCTTTAAAGATGGCCATTCCATTGTCTTATGGCCTTCATTATTTCTGACAAAATATCAACCATCATTCATATTCCATTGCATATAACTCACTGTTTTTTCCCCCAACAGCTTTAAATATGTTCTTTTTATCTCTTTGTCTTTGGCTTTCAGGATTTTGACTAGGATGTGCCTTAGTTTGGTAATTTTTGTATTTACTCTCCTGTAGCTTTTTATTGCAAATGCAGATGACTGATTCCCACTTCAGACTTATTGTGTCAAATTCTCTAGTGGTGTAACACAGATCTAAATTTACAACAGTTCATAATTATTTTTATTTTTATGGACACTGAAAACTAGAGAATCACTAAATTTCAGTCCCCACGTCCAAGGTAAGAGAAACCCAAGTAAGATGGTAGGTGTTGCGAGAGGGCATCAGAGGGCAGACACACTGAAACTATAATCACAGAAAAGTAGCCAATCTGATCACACGGACCACAGCCTTGTCTATCTCAATGAAACTAAGCCATGCCGTGTGAGGCCACCCAAGACGGATGGGTCATGGTGGAGAGGTCTGACAGAATGTGGTCCACTGGAGAAGGGCATGGCAAACCACTTCAGTATTCTTGCCTTGAGAACCCCATGAACAGTATGAAAAGGCAAAAAGATAGGACACTGAAAGATGAACTCCCCAGGTCAGTAGGTGCCCAATATGCTACTGGAGATCAGTGGAGAAATAACTCCAGAAAGAATGATGGGATGGAGCCAAAGCAAAAACAATACCCAGCTGTGGATGTGACTGCTGATAGAAGCAACATCCAATGCTGTAAAGAGCAATATTGCATAGGAACCTGGAATGTTAGGTCCATGAATCAAGGCAAATTGGAAGTGGTCAAACAGGAGATGGCAAGAGCTAATGTCAACATTCTAGGAATCAGTGAACTAAGATGGACTGGAATGGGTGAATTTAACTCAGATGACCATTATATCTACTACTGTGGGCAAGAATCCCTTAGAAGAAATGCAGTAGCCATCATGGTCAATAAAAGAGTCCGAAATGCAGTACTTGGATGCAATCTCAAAAACTACAGAATGATCTCTGTTCATTTCCAAGGCAAACCACTCAATATCACAGTAATCCAAGTCTATGCCCCGACCAGTAATGCCAAAGAAGCTGAAGTTGAATGGTTCTATGAAGACCTACAAGACCTTTTAGAACTAACACCCAAAAAAGATGTCCTTTTCATTATAGGAGACTGGAATGCAAAAGTAGGAAGTCAGGAAACACCTGACGTAACAGGCAAATTTGGCCTTGGAGTACAGAATGAAGCAGGGCAAAGGCTAATAGAGTTTTGCCAAGAGAACGCATTGGTCATAGCAAACACCCTCTTCCAACAACACAAGAGAAGATTCTACACATGGACATCACCAGATGGCCAACATCAAAATCAGATTGATTATATTCTTTGCAGCCAAAGATGGAGAAGCTCTATACAGTGAGCAAAAACAAGACCGGGAGCTGACTGTGGCTCAGATCATGAACTCCTTATTGGCAAATTCAGACTTAAATTGAAAAAAGTAGGGAAAACCACTAGACCATTCAGGTAGGACATATATCAAATCCCTTATGATTATACAGTGGAAGTGACAAATAGATTTAAGGGACTAGATCTGATAGACAGAGTGCCTGATGAACTATGGACAGAGGTTCGCGACATTGTACAGGAGACAGGTATCAAGACCATGCCCATGGAAAAGAAAGGCAAAAAACAAAACGGATGTCTAAGGAGGCCTTACAAATAGCTGGGAAAAGAAGAGAAGCAAAAAGCAAAGGAGAAAAGGAAAGATATTCCCATCTGAATGCAGAGTTCCAAAGAATAGCAAGGAGAGATGAAAAAAAAAAAAAAAGCCTTCATCAGAGATCAGTGCAAAGAAATAGAGGAAAACAACAGATTGGGAAAGACTAGAGATCTCTTCAAGAAAATTAGAGATACCAAGGGAATATTTCATGCAAAGATGGGCTCGATTAAGGAAAGAAATGGTATGGACCTAACAGAAGTTGAAGATACTAAGAAGAGGTGGCAAGAATACACAGAAGAACTGTACAAAAAAGATCTTCACGACCCAGATAATCACAATGGTATGATCACTCACCTAGAGCCAGACATCCTGGAATGTGAAGTCAAGTGGGTCTTAGAAAGCATCACTATGAACAAAGCTAGTGGAGGTGATGGAATTCCAATTGAGCTATTTCAAATCCTGAAAGATGATGCTGCGAAAGTGCTGCACTCAATATGCCAGCAAATTTGGAAAACTCAGCAGTGGCCACAGGACTGGAAACAGTCAGTTTTCATCCCAATCCCAAAGAAAGGCAATGCCAAAGAATGCTCAAACTACCGCACAATTGCACTCATCTCACACGCTAGCAAAGTAATGCTCAAAATTCTCCAAGCCAGGCTTCAGCAATACGTGAACCGTGAACTTCCAGATGTTCAAGCTGGTTCTAGAAAAGGCAGAGGAACCAGAGATCAAATTGCCAACATCCGATGGATCATCGAAAAAGCAAGAGAGTTCCAGAAAAACATCTATTTCTGTTTTATTGACTATGCCAAAGCCTTTGACTGTGTGGATCACAATGAACTGTCGAAAATTCTGAAAGAGATGGGAATAACAGACCATCTGACCTGTCTCTTAAGCAACCTGTATGCAGGTCAGGAAACAACAGTTAGAAATGGACGTGGAATAAAAGACTGGTTCCAAATAGGAAAAGGAGTACAAAGGCTGTATATTGTCACCCTGCTCATTTAACTTATATGCAGAGTACATCATGAGAAATGCTGGGCTGGAAGAAACACAAGCTGGAATCAAGATTGCTGGGAAAAATATCAATAACCTCAGATATGCAGATGACACCACCCTTATGGCAGAAAGTGAAGAAGAACTAAACAGCCTCTTGATGAAAGTCAAAGAGGAGAGTGAAAAAGTTAGCTTAAAGCTCAACGTTCAGAAAACTAAGATCATGGCATCTGGTCCCATCACTTCATGGGAAATAGATGGGGAAACAGTGTCAGACTTTATTTTTTTGGGCTCCAAAATCACTGCTGATGGTGATTGCAGCCATGAAATTAAAAGACGCTTACTCCTTGGAAGGAAGGTTATGACCAACCTAGATAGCATATTTAAAAGCAGAGACATTACTTTGCCAACAAAGGTCCGTCTAGTCAAGGCTACGGTTTTTCCAGTGGTCATGTATGGATGTGAGAGTTGGACGGTGAAGAAGCTGAGCACCGAAGAATTGATGCTTTTGAACTGTGGTGTTGAAGAAGACTCTTGAGAGTCCCTTGGACTGCAAGGAGTTCCAACCAGTCCATCCTAAAGGAGATCAGTCCTGGGTGTTCATTGGAAGGACTGACATTGAAGCTGAAACTCCAATACTTTGGCCACCTCGTGCAAAGAGTTGACTCATTGGAAAAGACCCTGATGCTGGGAAGGATTGGGGGCAGTAGGAGAAGGGGATGACAGAGGATGAGATGGTTGGATGGAATCACCAACTCGATGGACATGGGTTTGTGTAAACTCTGGGAGGTGGTGATGGACATGAAGGCCTGGCGTGCTGCGATTCATGGGATCACAATGAGTCGGACACGACTGAGTGACTGAACTGAACTGAACTGATAGAGCTTAGATATACACTCAAAATCTATATTATTAGGATATAAAAAATATGCCATATCAGTGCAGATGACTTGTTAAGAAAATTCAGAAAAAAAGGAAAACTAAATGATAAGAAGTAAAAGCTTTTTAGATGGTATAGCATTTAAGTAGAACTTAAAAGCTGTGTGACATTTTGATTTAGAAAGTTAGATGAGTGTGTCCCTAATTTAAGTGATCATCTTTAAACACTATCAGGAAGAACAATTTTACCACCCTGAAATGAATTTTGAAACCGCTATTACTGACAGAAAATAGAGGTGAGAGGCCAAGCTGGGGGGAATATTTCTAATAGACTTAAATTGAAGGTCTCCAATCTCTCAACATTTAGTATAGAGTTGTACCCACACACATAACATGTGATAACCCCACACTGAGTAGAAAAGAGACCTGGAATGCTTTCCAGCCCATTAAAAAAATGCAATAGCTTCTTATTTTTTTAATGCAACATAACCTGGATGTCAGGTTGCATTAAGATGCTTTGGGTTACGATGACATAAATAGTTCAACATAATGAAACATGACACTGAGAAATATGGGCATCGATCTGTGCCACTAATTTAAAGATGCACTGGGTTTTGCCTTGATCTGTTTTTATGTCCTCAACCAAGAAATGACACATGGATAATGGGTATTGTCTGCTTTGTTGTTCCCAGGACAGGTTGCACAGAAGAGTTTTTCCATTATTGACACATCCTTGGTATTGACAAGAGGGTTATCATATTCTCTTTCTCATGGACTCTTGTCAAATGGTCATAACTTACACAAACAAGAACAGAATCATTCTAAAGGCAGTTTTCAGGAAAATAGATTCCAATTGCATCTTCTCATGTTTCAGTCTACATTATAGAGCTGAAATTTAATCTTAATTTATTCACATAATCAATAAATTATGTATTAGGCTAGGGGCTAGGGATACAAAGATGACTACAACCTGACCACATAGTCTTGTCCAGTATTTATTGAAATGTATCTTTTTCAGAGCTGTTCCTCAATGTAGCCATAAAATCTCTGTGTTCTGGAAACACAGTTAAACATGCATCAGACATTTGGGGGCAAAATTAAAAACTGAACTGATTCAGAACTATGTGCTTCCCACCCAGCTGGAGCAGTGTAGTCACAGATCTCTGCTGTTTGAGAACTGGAGTTGATCTGCCTGTAAACTGCAGGTAATGTCATCACTCTCCTATTCTTTAAAGGGAGACTAGAAAATTCCATCCATCAGCCTGGACAAATAGCAAGGAATCTTATTATTTCCCTGATGCTATGGGTGTGATCATTCAAAATATATTGGATACTGAAGCCTGTTCCAAGCGTAGCTGTGAGTTCCAAATTTATAATGTGGAATAGAGACTCAAATTGGGAAAAAACATAAAATATACATATAACTAGTGAAGCCCCAGAAGTGACAAAAGAATACTTTGTTGTTAAAGGATTTTTCCAAAGTATAGAAATTGCTGGACTCCAACAGAAAATAAATTCTGCTGACTAGGTAATAATAATAATAATAATAATAATAAATTACACAGCATTTTAACAGACAAATCTCCAAGAGAGAGAATGAACACACATAACAACACCAATAACAAAAAAAGGAGAGATTGTGTAAAATTCTTTAAAAATACTTTAAAATAAAAATATTTAAATAGCTTTATGAATCCAATTTAATGTTTTCTTAACATTAGTGCTTTCTGTGTCATATTTAACAAATTTTTGCCTATTCCAAGGTTATAAATATATTTTCCTATGTTTTCTTTTAGAAACATTGTTTTAATGTTCATATTAGTCAAAAAGTAAAGTAGAGGATATTTTCAATGCACATATTGACAAAAATCTCCTATTCAGCATATATTAAAAATACCTACAAATCAATAAGAGAAAAACAGATAATTCAATAAAATAGTAGGCAAAAAACTTGAAAAAGTATTTCACCAAAAAGGATAGCAAAATGTCCAGTGAGTATTTGAAAAAATATTCAACATCATCAGTTATAACCTAAATGAAAATTTGGGCTTCCCTGGTGGCTCAGATGGTAAAAAATGTTCCTACAATGCAAGAGACCTCGGTTAAATCCCTAGATTGGAAAGATTCCCTGGAGAACAGAATGTCTACTCACTCCTGTATTCTGGCATGGAGAATTCCATGGACAGAAGAGCCTGGCAGGCTACAGTCCATGGGGTCATGAAGAGTCAAACATGACTGAGCAACTAACAGTTTAAGTGAATATTTAAAACATTGTGGGATACCACTGCATAACCAGCAGAATATCTGAAATTATAAAGGCTGTCAGTAGCAAGGTTTGGCCAGGATGTGAAGCAATTAGAATTCTTATATATTGATGAGTTCGGTTGCATATTGTTATGCTCACTTTAGAGAATAGTTTTGCAGCAGTGATTAAAGCTAAGCCCATGTATACCTTATGCCAATAGTAATTTAATGCATAGGTATACACCTAATTGAAGTGTACTTATGTCTACCTAAGACATATGGCTAAAAAAGCTGTTGATATAAAGTGATGCTCAGTGAAAAGTTTATAGAAACTTTCTCTACTACTCTTGGAACATTTCTATAATTCTAAAATTATCTCAAATTAAACAAAATTAACTTTTTTAAAATGCTGGACAAAGTTATATAAACTTGTTTCCATTTGTATGAAATTCAACAAGAATAATAAATGACTATAGAGAATCCCTTAGGGTAACATTACTCAGAAGGGAAGAAATGAGCTTTCTCTGGTACTGGAAATGTTTTATATATTTTTCAAGGTTGTGTTTATATAGCATTTATATAAAGAAAAGGTAAAAAAAAGAAATAGGTCTGAAAACTTAAACTTGACACAAATAGAAATCATCTACTTCTTTGCAGAAAGCAAAGAAGAACTAAAGAGCCTCTTGATGAAAGTGAAACAGGAGAGTGAAAAAGCTGGCTTAAAACTGAGCCTTCAAAAAACTAAGATCATGGCATCTGGTTCCATCACTTCTTGGCAAATAGATGGGGAACCAGTGGAACCAGTGGCTGACTCTATTTTCTTGAGCTCCGAAATCACTGCAGATGGTGACTGCAGCCATGAAATTAAAAGACACTTGTTCCTTGGAAGAAAAACTATGACCAACCTAGGCATATTAAAAAGCAGAGATATGACTTCGCTGACAAAGGTCGGCACTTTGGCCACCTGATGTGAAGAACTGGCTCACTGGAAAAGACCCTGATGCTGGGAAAGATTGAAGGCAGGAGGAGAAGGGGACGACAGAGTATGAGATGGTTGGATGGCATCACCAACTCGATGGAGAGGAGTTTGAAAACTCTCTGGGAGTTGGTGATGGACAGGGAAGCCTGGCGTGCTGCAGTCCATGCGGTCACAAAGAGCTGGACACGACTGAGCGGCTAAATTGAACTTCAAAATAACCAGCCAGTAGTCTTCAAATGTGTAAAGATAATAATAATTGAGGAACCTTCCCAGTTTGAAAGTTTTTGTGTTGAGTTGAATTATAACTAAAATTTTTGTAGTTTATACATTTTATAACTATGGAGAAAGTGTGAGTATTAAATTTGAAACCTTTAAAGAAAGAAAACATTGAAGCAAAATAAACTTTTTTTCAGGCAAAGACTATAGGATTTTACCATAAGCAAACTGTCAGCGAGAGAGCTATTAAAAAGCAATTTATGTATCAAAGTCTCTCAAGAGAGAGGCTAGGGAGAGGCTAGGCTTTACTACCAAGAAAGGTTGTGTGTAGCTAGAGCTTAGCCCACATCCTCCGTGCTCCAGATCCAGAGGCCCTTAACTTTTTAATTATTTGGGGATAAATAGGTATTTTAGACACAGCCATTAAGAATAAAAATATAATGTATACCTTCCTATTTCAGTTGAGAAAAAAGGGGAGTATAAAGAAATCATCTCTAACCCAAAGGATTGATGTTGTTGTTCAGTCACTAAGTTGTGTCAAACTCTTCCCTGCCCCATTCTCCTCTTGCCCTCAATCTTTCCCAGCATCGGGGTCTTTTCCATTGAGTTAGCTCTTCACATAAGGTGGCCAAAATATTGGAGTTTCTGAAGTGAGTGTTCCAATGAGTGTTCAAGGTTGATTTCCTTGAGGACTGGTTTAATCTCTTTGCAGTCCAAGGGACTCTCAAGAGTCTTCTCCAGTACCACAATTGGAAAGCATCAGTTCTTCAGTGCTCAGCCTTCTTGATGGTCCAACTCTCACATCTATACATGACTACTGGAAAAACCATAGCTTTAACTATACCGACTTTTAGTAAAGTGAAAAATGCAAAATAAGATAACAGAAACAAGTTCAAATATTCAAACCCCACCTATAATCAAAAGATTTCCCTATTTCTCATCAACATGGAGACCAATATTAAAGATTGTCCCTTAGCCTGGGTCCTGTTACTTGCGGATTTTGAGAAAAACCTGGGAAAGTTTGTTCTTGGTCAATGATTTTTCACCAATAACCCAGAGAGCCCCAGAACTCTTAATGAAATGTATCATTTGTAACTTGAAGAGTTTTAACATGAATTCAAGCTGGATAAAGTTTGTTCTATAAACAATATTACAGAGACTTTTATCTAAACATTTATGATGCTTAAATGACACAAAGGGCATAATTAATACAGAATTACAAAAAAGAACACAAGGAATTATGAAAGCAACTTAAGAGTAAAGCAAGAGCCAAAAGATAAAAAGGAAAAATGTCAAAAATTTTGAAAATGAAAGTTTAAGTTTTGAAATTTAAAGATTTTAAACTCTACTCTGGACATTAGTGATTTAGAATTAATAATTTAAAGATATTTTAGAGAAATAAGAATTTTTCTATTATAATATGAAAAAAACTATCAAGGGCCCAGAAAATAGGATGAGCAATTTCTAGAAAAAAAGTAGAAGAAAGGGTAAAGTAGCAATATTTTTAAAGGTAGTAACTGAGAACTATCCAAAATTTAAGAAAACCAAAATAAAAACATTCATCTAATGGGCATTCTCAGATTTAAAAGAAACTTTTAAAAGAAAGTTAGATATTAGATGATACACATACTCATGGTATATATACCATGGATTACTTATTTATTTATTTAACCTTTCATTTAAAACTTTAAAATCCACTCCAAGTCACAGAGAAGCAAAACTATAGAATATTAAGAATTAAATGACAATTTTAAAAGCTTTGAAAATTGATAAATTACTTTAAACAAAAGCAAACAACAGCATCGTAACAGGTGAAATCCCCGTTAACCATCCACAGGTGCCAAAAGATAATGGATGAAACACTAGAAATACTTAAGGAAATAACCTCAAAGTTAAAAGTACAGAATTATATAGGATTATAAAACAAAGGCATAATTTGTTCATTCAGCAAATGATTTTCTTTGACTTTGCTGTTTCAACTCCTGTCCTAAACTTTGCAATATAGCAGGAAACAAAATACAAAGCCCGTTTTCTCAAGCTTCTTTTCTATGAGGACAGACAATAAAGAGATACTATGTCATGAAGTGGTAATTGCCATAAAAAAGAAAAGGCAGGATGAAAGATACCGAATAGTGATGGAAACTTGTCATTTATGAAGCAGCATAAAGAAAGCCCTTTCCAAAGACATGACATTTGATGAAATTCCTAAAGGAATCAAGGAGCTATCCATACATATGTCTGAGACAATGAATTCCAGATGGAGTACTCAAAATGACTTTTAAAAAGAGGAGGAGCAGGAGAGAGGAAGAAAAAAGAATAACTCAAGATTTTGGCTAGAGGAATTGACAGAATGGAGTTGTCTTCAGCAGATGCCAGTTTATAGATGAAAAACCAAGAGGCTGCTTCTGTACATGAGATATCCAAAAGACATTTAAATCAGGGCATCATGTAGGCAGCTAGATACAGGAATCTGGAATCCAGGGGCAAAGGTTGGAATGAGAGATAAGAGCCAGCATCCATTTATTAGCTAAAGCCACGTGCTAAGTATGAATAAAGATAAAAAGAAACATCTCAGAGCTGAACCCTAAGGAATGCAGGGTGTACAAATAAGAAACGTGGACGGAACCCATGCAGGAGCCCACTTAACAGAAGCCAACAAGGTAGACGGAGAACCCAGAGAGAGTACCATAAAGATCAAATGGGAAACGTGTTCCACAAGGAAGTGGCAGACTACGTCCAATGGTGCTTATGAGTCAAAGAAGAGGAACCAGAGACATGACCATTGTATTTGGCATGAGAGGTCATTACTCAACAAGAAAAGATTCAGTAAATAGAAAGTAACAGTGATCTGACTGGGAAGGGGAAAAAAGCAAACAGGATAACGTTGACAACTCTTTCCAGGAGTTTTCTTGAAAAGACAGTTTCAGTTATATAAATGCTGAGTTTATTACCCATAGACTCTCATCATAAAAATTATTAAGGTATCCACTTCAGCCAGAAGAATATGTACTTGGAAGAAAGTTTCACAATGATGGGCACAGAAATGGCTTTTAAACAGCAGTAAATTTAATTAGCTATGGATTATAAATAAATTTAACCTTTATTTTTAAAAGTAAAAATAATTTTTTAACTAATAAGATAGAGGAGAGGGCTGTTCGATGAAGAAATATGTCATGCTAAAACTGACAGAATTTTCAGAACAAATGACTAATACATAATTATAGTGGAAATTTTAAAGCATATCTGTCAGGGACTGACACATGCAAGTGACAATAAATCTTTACCATTATAGAAGTTTTGAACAACAAAATAAAAATACTTATCTAATAGCCATTTACACAAGTCAACTCAGAAAAATAAAGATTATATGATGTTTTCAAGTTCATATAAAACATTTTTTAATTCATTGTATGTGAATAAAGTCACAAAACTAGGTTCAGCCAATTTCAAACACTCAATATCATAAAAACCATATTCACTGAGCACAATATCATTAAATTAAAAATTAAGAGGAACAAAACAAAAACAAGCTCAGATTGTTTTGATGATTTCTCAACACTTTGTGAGTTAAAAAGAAAATTGTGATGAAAGCTATAGAATGTTTTGAAAGCAGCTTCTAGATATAAAAGTATTCATTTAAAATTATAATAATGGAAAATAAATGAACTGACTTTCAACTCAAAAGCCTGATAAGGAAAAGAATAAACCTTTAAAAAGTAGAAAGAAATAACAATGATAAGATCAGAAAGTAATTAATCATTAGTTGCACTTGTATAATGTTTATAATTAAATAGAAAACAAACAAAGAAGCAATGCAGAGAATCAGCAAAATTAAAAAAGATATTAAAAAAAACTAAGATAAATAAATTTCTAAATTGAATATGTAAAAAAATCAAAGGTAGAAAAGGCAAAAAATATTAGTAATTAACAAGAGAATTAATAAGGGATCAGCAGATATATGAAGGCTTCCCAGGTGGAGCTGGTAGTAAAGAATCTGACTGCCAATGCAGGAGATGCAAGAGACACAGGTTCTCTCCTGGGGTCAGGAAGATCCCATGGAGGAGGAAATGCAACCAACTCCAGTATTCTTGCCTGGAAAATTCCATGGACAGAGAAGCCTGGTGGGCTACAGTCCATGTGGCTGCAAAGAGTTGGACACGATTGAATGACTGAACATACACAACACACACAACAGATATATGACATGTAAAACAATAGACCAATATTTCTATAATTTAAATTTTAACTTACGTACTTTTCATCATTCCAAGACATTTGTGAAACTGCAAGTATGATTACTTAACCATGAAAAAATTATACGTACAAACTTTGACAATGAAACTGAACAGAGAGAAACTGTAAATACAGAAAAGTATTCTAGTGAAAATAACATACAGATGCCAGAGAAGAGATAGTTATTTATTACACAAATCATTTTAAAGAAGGAAAAACAGTAAAAGTACTCCAATTTTTTTTATTATTCTAGCATAACTTTGACACCAAAGTTGGACAAAAGAGGTTCAAATAAACCTATTTTATAAATCCCCTAAGTAAAGCATTAAAACTTTGAACTTTATGTGCATTTTTGAAGATTGTGCTATTATAATGCAGCATTTTACTTATGAATGCATAATTATCTGAAAATCAGAAACATCAGTTTATTAAATTTATTGACAGATTAAGGATGTCAATTTATTGACCTCTCAATAATGCAGGAAAATCATTTAGTCCATTCAAATTTTTAAATTCTCAAGTTAACTAGGAATACTTAAGTAAGGGCACCCTTAATCTAATAAAAGATATGTATCAAAGCTTACAGCAAACATTGAACTTGATTACGGAAATTTAGAATCATTTTCATGGATATTAGGGGAAAAAATAAAGAAATATGTTATCATATTGTCAATCAACATTGTACCAGAGCCCCATACCAATTCAATGTGACAAAAACAGAGGTTAAGAGTGTAAGAATTGAGAAAAAAAGGGACAGAACTTTCTTTGCAGGAGCAGTTTTCTTTTAGATTACTACCGATGAATAGGGATGCTTTCAATTTTTTTAAAGTATATTATTAATTATCTCAGTAAATTTTCCTGGATTTTCTTTGCAGACTGGGAAACCAATACTGAATGGTTACTTTCTTGGTAACACAAAAACTGGGAGGAAGGCAGCAGGATTTTGCTTTCTCAGCAGTGTGTGGCACCTTCAAATTCAGTGCAATACCATTTATTTATTTTAAATTTTTATTGGAATATACGGCGGCCGGCTCTCTCTTGCCCAGGTCACTGAGGCTGGGTGAACTCATGAACTTCAACCTGCGGAGAGTCCCCATGGTGACCTCCCCGGCGGCGGGCTCCACGCCCTCGCGCGCTCCACGCTGCTCCCTTGCGCCATGCCGCGCTGTGGGCCCCGGCCTGCGCTGTGCCCTCTACGAGGATTTCCAGAGTACATCATGAGAAACGCTGGGCTGGATGAAGCACAAGCTGGAATCAAGATTGCTGGGAGAAACATCAATAACCTCAGATATGCAGATGACACAACCATTATGGCAGAAAGTGAAGAAGAACTAAACAGCCTCTTGATGAAAGTCAAAGAGGAGAGTGAAAAAGTTGGCTTAAAGCTCAACATTCAGAAAACTAAGATCACGGCATCTGGTCCCATCACTTCATGGGAAATAGATGGGAAAACAGTGTCAGACTTTATTTTGGGGGGCTCCAAAATCACTGCTGATGGTGATTGCAGCCATGAAATTAAAAGACGCTTACTCCTTGTTAGAAAGGTTGTGGCAAACCTAGATAGCATATTTAAAAGCAGAGACATTACTTTGCCAACAAAGGTCCGTCTAGTCAAGGCTATAGTTTTTCCAGTGGTCATGTATGGATGTGAGAGATAGACGATGAAGAAAGCTGATCGCCGAAGAATTGATGCTTTTGAACTGTGGTGTTGGAGAAGACTCTTGAGAGTCCCTTGGACTGCAAGGAGATCCAACCAGTCCATCCTAAAGGAGGTCAGTCCTGGGTGTTCATTGGAAGGACTGATGTTGAAGCTGAAACTCCAATACTTTGGCCACCTGATGCGAAGAGGTGACTCATTGGAAAAGACCCTGATGCTGGGAAGGATTGGGGGCAGGAGGAGAAGGGGACAACAGAGGATGAGATGGTGGGATGGCATCACTAACTCGATGGACATGGGTTTGGGTAAACTCCGAGAGTTGGTGATGGACAGGGAGGCCTGGCGTGCTGCGATTCATGGGGTTGCAAAGAGTCGGACACGACTGAGCAACTGAACTGAACTGAACTGAATTGCTTTACAATGTTGTGTTGGTTTCTGTTGTACAGCAAAGTGAATCAGTTATACATATAGCTATTGTTTTTTAGATTCTTTTCCCATATAGGTCATTACAGAGTCCTGAGTATAGTTCCCCGTGCTATACACTAGGTCCTTATTGGTTATCTATTTTATATATAGTGGTGTGTATGTGTCAATCCAACCCCCCAATTTATCACCCTCTCACTTTCCCACCTGGTAACCATAAGTTTGTTTTCTTATATCTGTCACATTACTTTTATTTTGTACACGAGTTCCTTTGTACCATATTTTAGATTCCACATATAAGTGATACCATATGATGTTTGTCTTTGCAATCCCTTTTAGGGCCCCCAGTTCAAACTAATTGAGGGCTCCTAATTTAGTTGTGCGAGATTTGTTAAACATGAATAAGCCCATCCTTTCTATTCTCTTCATATTTTTTTTCAGTTGGCATATGTAAATGTATATACCTGCATGGAATCATTTTAAAATGCATCCGCATTACTGAAATGTTCTTGCTTGAACCCACTCTTCACAAACAGTCCTTGGAGTATTCCAAATTTGTTCAAAATGTTTTGGGATTTTTTGGAAAATTCAGATGTGGAGAAATGTTCTTCATAGTGTGTTTCAGATGGATCTCATATTCTACATTTCTCTGAAAGCAGGAGGATGATATTGTATCACTTTGGTGACAGTTAAACAGTGTTCTGCTTTTAAAGCACCAGTCACTCTATTTTGGACTTGGACTAAAGGGAGATAATTTTAGAAATTTTCTTGAGAAAAGTTTCAAGATACTGTTTTTTTTCCACAAGAACTTTCTTGCTAAACTTGAAGATCTTTGACAAAGGGTTCCCCTAATTCCACCAGGCAGTGGGGACTCAGAAGATGTTTAAAAAAAAAAAAAAAACCTAGGAGACAAAAAAAGGCATATATTCATATATTTGGGGCAGAGAAATCAGAAATACTTTTGATGTAGATGGAATGAAAAAGAAAATTAAATGCAAAAAGGTGCAAGTAGAAGATAATGGAGAGAATTTCTTTGGGTTACTCACATCCTGTGCTCAAATACAGACAGGGGGAGAAGTATGGGAAACATCAACTCCACTGCTTCTATATTTTATTAAAGTTCCAGAACCTTTCAATACAGGATCCTGTCATAATTTAGCCCCCTGGAGTATGGTCTGACTGGACATGTGTAGAAGTTACAATTGAAATTACTTCATTAAGGTAAGGATTTAAACCACCTCACAAACCTCTAATGTTTTTTCAATAATCCAAAATGGCTCTATCATTTAGGAAAACTTTCCTCTTTGAGAGATGGCTCCCATAAATTGACAAACAGGTATTTAGAGCTGGGCTTCTTTTTTTTAATCCTACTTCCACCAAAGTGCAAAGAATATTCCTTTATTGTCATATCTTGACAAATCATGAGGAAGACTATGCTTCTCCCAATTCCCAAATGTGTAGCCTTCAGTTCAGTCATTCCGTTGTGTCTGACTCTTTGCGACCCTGTGAACTGCAGCACACCAGGCTTCCTTGTCCATCTCCAACTCCCGGAGGTTACTCATATTCATGTCCATTGAGTTGATGATGCCGTCCAACCATCTCATCCTCTGTCATCCCCTTCTCCTTCTGCCTTTAATCTTTCCCAGCATCAAGGACTTTTCTAATGAGTCTGTTCTTCGCATCAGATGGCCAAAGTATTGGAGTTTCAGTTTCAGCATCAGTCCTTCCAATGAATATTCAGGACTGATTTCCTGTAAGATGGACTGGATGGGTCTCCTTTCAGTCCAAGGGACTCTCAAGAGTCTTCTCCAACACCACAGTTCAAAAACATCAGTTCTTCAGTGCTCAGTTTCTTTAGAGTCCAACTCTCACATCCATACTAGATTACTGGAAAAACCATAGCTTTGACTAGACGGACCTTTGTTGGCAAAGTAATGTCTCTGCTTTTTACTATGCTGTCTAGATTGGTCATAGCTTTTCTTCCAAGGAGAAAGTGTCTTTTAATTGCATGGCTGCAATCACCATCTGCAGTGATTTTGGAGCTCGAAAAAAATAAAGTCTGACACTGTATCCATTGTTTCTCCACCTATTTGCCATGAAGTGACGGGACCAGATGCTATGATCTTAGTTTTCTGAACCTTGAGTTTTAACTCAACTTTTTCACTCTCCTCTTTCACTTTCATTAGAGGCTCTTTAGTTCTTCTTTGCTTTCTGCCGTAAGGGTGGCGTCATCTCCATATCTGAGGTTATTGATATTTCTCCCAGCAATCTTGATTCCAGCTTGTGTTTCTTCCAGCCCAGCATTTCTCATGATGTACTCTGCATATAAGTTGAATAAGCAGGGTGACAATATACAGCCTTAAAGTACTCCTTTTCCTATTTTGAACCAGTCTGTTGTTCCTTGTCCAGTTCTAACTGTTGCTTCTTGACCTGCATAGATTTCTCAAGAGGCAGATCAGGTGGCCTGGTATTCCCATCTCTTGAAGAATTTTCCACAGTTTGTTTTGGTTCACATAGTCAAAGGCTTTGGCATAGTCAATAAAGCAGAAGCAGATTTTTTTTGGAACTCTCGTGCTTTTTCGATGATCCAACGGATGTTGGCAATTTGATCTCTGTTTCCTCTGCCTTTTCTAAATCCAGCTTGAACATCTGGAAGTTCACGGTTCACATACTGTTGAAGCCTGGCTTGGAGAACTTTGAGCATTACTTTACTAGCATGTGAGATGAGTGCAACTGTACATTAGTTTCAGCATTCTTTGGCATTGCCTTTCTTTGGGATTGGGATGAAAACTGACTTTTCCAGTCCTGTGGCCACTGCTGAGTTTTCCAAATTTGCTGGCCTATTGAGCTCAGCACTTTCACAGTATCATCTTTTAGGATTTGAAATAACTCAACTGGAATTCCATTACCTGCAGTACCTTTGTTCATAGTGATGCTTCCTAAGGCCCACTTGACTTCACATTCCAGGATGTCTGGCTCTAGGTGAGTGATCACACCTTCGTGATTATCTGGGTCATGAAGATCTTTTTTGTACAGTTCTTCTGTGTATTCTTGCCACCTCTTCTTACTATCTTCTGCTTCCGTTAGGTCCATATAATTTCTTTCCTTTATTGTGCCCATCTTTGTATGAAATATTCCCTTGGTACCTCTAATTTTTTTGAAGAGATCTCTAGTCTTTCTCATTCTATTGTTTTCCTCTATATCTTTGCATTGATCCCTGAGGAAGGCTTTCTTATCTCTCCCTGCTACTTTTGGAACTCTGCATTCAAATGGGAATATCATTCCTTTCTCCAATGCCTTTCGCCTCTCCTCTATTCACAGCTATTTGTAAGGCCTCCTCAGCCAACCATTTTGCCTTTTTGCATTTCTTTTCCTTGGGAATGGTCTTGATTCCTACCTCCTATGCAATATCACGAATCTCTGTCCATAGTTCTTCAGGCACTCTATCAGATCTAGTCCCTTGAATCTATTTCCCACTTCCACTGTATAATCATTAGGGATTTGATGTAAGTCATACATGAATGGTCTAGTGGTTTTCCCTACTTTCTTCAATTTGTCTGATTTTGGCAATAAAGAGTTCATGGTCTGAGCCACAGTCAGCTCCCAGTCTTGTTTTTGCTGACTATATAGAAATTCTCCATCTTTGGCTGCAAAGAATATAATCAATGTGATTTCAGTATTGACCATCTGGTGATGTCCATGTGTAGAGTCTTCTCTTGTGTTGTTGGAAGAGGGTGTTTGCTATGACCAGTGAGTTCTCTTGGCAAAACTCTATTAGACTTTGCCCTGCTTCATTCTGTACTCCAAGGCCAAATTTGCCTGTAACACCAGGTATTTCTTGACTCCCTACTTTTGCATTCCACTCTCCTGTAATGAAAAGGACATCTTTTTTGGGTGTTAGTTCTAGAAGGTCTTGTAGGTCTTCATAGAACCACTCAACTTCAGCTTCTTCAGCATTACTAGTCAGGTCATAGACTTGGATTACTGTGATATTGAATGGTTTGCCTTGGAAATAAACAGAGATCATTCTGTCATTTTTGAGACTGCATCCAGGTACTGCATTTCAGACTCTTGTACTATGATGGCTACTCCATTTTTTCTAAGTGATTCTTGCCCACAGTAGTAGATATAATGGTCATCTAAGTTAAATTCACCCTTTCCAGCCAATTTTAGTTCGCTGATTCCTAGAATGTCGATGTTCACTCTTGCCATCTCTTGTTTGACCACTCCAATTTGCCTTGATTCATGGACCTAACATTCCAGGTTCCTATACAATATTGCTCTTTACAGTATCGAACCTTACTTCCATCACCAGTCACATCAGTGGGCTCAAACAAACCTTGTGCACATCAGGACCCAGCAACCCACAGAGACTGAGACGGAACTGTGTCTGAGTGTCTCCTCTGGAAGTATGGGTCAGCAGTGGCCTGCCACAGGGGCAGGGGCTCTGGGTGCAGCCAACTTGGATATGGCATAAGCTCTCTTGGAAGAGGTCGCCATTAACCCCACCATAGAGCTGCCAGAACTTACACAGGACTGGGAAACAGATTCTTGGTGGGCACAAACAGAACCTTGTGCACACCAGGATCCAGGAGAAAGGAGCAGTGATCCCACAAGAGACTGATCCAGAGTTGCCCATAAGAGTCCAGGAGTCTCCTGTGGAGGCCTGGGTCAGTGGTGGCCTGCTGCAGGGTTGGGGGCACTGAGGGTAGCAGTACATGTGAGGGCTCTTTTGAAGGAGGTCACCATTACCTTCATTACCTCCACCATAGTTTGGCCCTAGGTACATCACAGGGAGGGAACACATCAACAGGAAATTGGGTTAAAGATTTACTGAACATGGCCCCGCCCATCAGAACAAGACTCAATTTCCCCTTCCATAAGCTTCTTATCCTTCTCCATCAGAGGGAAGACAGACTGAAAACCACAATCACAGGAGGCTAACCAGTCTGATCATATGGACCACAGCCTTGTCTAACTCAATGAAACTATGAGAAAGGCCATGTAGGGCCACCCAAGATGGACGGGCCATGGTGGAGAGTTCTGACAAAACATGGTCCACTGGAGAAGGGAATGGCAAACCACTTCAGTATTCTTGCTTTGAGAACCCCATGAGCAGTATGTGTAGCCTTACATGTCTTAATTCTTCATGAATACACAGATCACACACAAGTGTCAAATGGGGTCAAAACACTGTGTCCCCTGATACAATGTGGTTTGAGGAATATTAGAGAAAACAGAACCATAAATAGATGATTATACCAATGGTGCCAAATATTACTATTATGGAAGAGTGTTGTGGGAGCACAGGTAGGTTGCCTGATTCTCAAGGGGATGTCAGAGATAATATTGGAGATTATTCAAGATTCATTTTTCAGTAAAACTAATGAAACTAAAATTGTCCAGGGAAGAAACTGAAAAGACACTGAACTAACGCAGTGGCCATGGTTATGGAGAAAATCTAAAGGCTTATGAGAAAATCTAACAGGTCTTAGTAGCAGCTGGGATCACAAAGAGTTTATAATAACTCCCCAGTTTCCTAGGACCAAAGAAAATGACCACAGCAAGATGGGATACCACCATGGATTATTTTGTTACCTTGCATGAATCACCAACTTTAACTTTGCAATCTGATAAAAGAGGTACCTCATTACTATGAACAAAGCTAATGGAGGTGATGGAATTCCTGCTGAGCTATTTAAAATCCTAAAAGATGATGCTATTAAAGTGTTGCACATAGTATGCCAGCAAATTTGGAAAACTCAGCAGTGGCCACAGGACTGGAAAAGTTCAGTTTTCATTCCAACCCCAAAAAAAAGGGCAATGCCAAAGAATGTTCAAACTGCTGCAAAATTGCACTGATTTCACACGCTAGCAAAGTAATGCTCAAAATACTTCAAGCTGGGCTTCAACAGTACCTGAACTGAGAACTTCCAGATGTACAGGCTGGATTTAGAAAAGGCAAAGAAACCAGAGATCATATTGCCAACATCTGTTGGATCATAAAAAAATCAAGCAAATTCCAGAAAAAATATATACTTCTACTTCATTGACTATGCTAAAGCTTTTTAATGTGTGCATCATAACAAACTGTGGAAAACTTTTCAAGATATGGGAATAACAGACCACCTTACCTGCCTCCTGAGAAACCTATATGCAGGACAAGAAGCAACAGTTAGAAACAGATATGAAACAGTAGACTGGGTCAAAATTTTGAAAGGAGAACATCAAGGCTCTATATTGTCACCTTGCTTATTTAACTTCTATGCAGAGTACATCATGCAAAATTCAGGGCTGGATGAAGCTCAACCTGGAATCATGATTGCCGGGAGAAATATCAATAACCTCAGATACGCAGATGACAGCACCCTAGTGTCAGAAAGTGAAGAGGAACTAAAAGAACCTCTTGATGAAGGTGAAAGAAAGGAGTGAAAAAGTTGGCTTAAAACATCAACATTCAGAAAACTAAGATCATGGTATCTGGTCCCATCACTTCATGGCAAATAGATGAGGAAACAATGGAAACAATAAGAGACTTTATTTTCTTGGGCTCCAAAATCACTGTGGACAGTGACTGAAGTCAGGAAATTAAAAGACACTTGCTCCTTAGAAGAAAAGCTATGACAAACCTAGACAGCATATTAAAAAGCAGAGACATTACTTTGCCAACAAACTTCCATATAGTCAAAGCTATAGTTTTTCCAGTAGTCATGTATGGATGTGAGAGCTGGACCATAAAGAAGGATGAGTACCAAAGAACTGATGCTTTCGAACTGGAGAACTTTCAAGAGTCCCTTGAACTGCAAGAAGATCAAACCAGGCAATCCTAAAGAAAATCAACCCTGAATACACATTGAAAGGACTGATGCTAAGGCTGAAGCTCCCGTACTTTGGCCACCAGATGCAAAGAGCCAACTCTTTGGAAGAGACCCTGATGCTGAGAAAGATTGAGAGCAGGAAGAGAAGGGGATGACAGAGGATGAGATGGTTGGATGGCATCATCGACTCAATGGACATGAATTTGAGCAAACTCCGAGTGATAGTGAAGGACAGGGAAGACTGGCATGCTACAGTCCATGGGGTCACAAAGAGTTGAACATGACAGAGCACTGAACAAAAACAACAACTCCTTGGGTACATAGAGCCTGGACATTTAAAGCAGAAGTGAGACTGAGAAGCTACTTTCCATATCTCAAAAACCTTAATGAGAGTCAGATAGTTACCTTATCATGATATTGTTTGGACTAACATTTGGGTGGGGTATTACAGGAGCACGAAGTATAAATTTGATTAATTCAGTCTGAGTCCAAGTTCTGATGGCAATCAGGTAGTTCTCTGATGAATTCACAGGGGAAACAAGTAAGTACTTAATACAGTACTATTGTCAGTTAACACTCTACAGCATGGTTCATGGGGAAAGTTGTAAAAACACTGGTTCTTAGAGGTGAGGACCATGATGATATCTACTCCTACTCCAGATTCTGAAAGCTTCTCTGAACTTACAACAACATGCTATTCTCCTGAAACATTTAATCTAGTTTTAATACTGCAAATAATTGCCAAACTCTATATCAAGGACTAACTGGATGAAGGAGTGATTGGTTTCAAAGCATTACACCACCATGGTAGAATCTATTCAACATTGGAAAATGTATAGGAGAAATGGGTGTCTTCTTAAAAGAGCAAAGTGAAAGCGTATTTTCTCCTTTTTAATCATATCCTTTTAAACCTGAAGAAATCTTAGCAATTCTTAGCCTCTTCTATATGTACTCTCCTTAAAGAATGGACCAACCACAGAGGTTACATGGTTTGCCCTATATTACACATTAATGTGAGGGCAGGATAGCAAAGACTACACACAGAGATGTCCCATAAGATTTTCTTCTTCTTGTGCCTACAATATAAGTAAAAAGGTGTACATATGAAACATGCAAGCAGAAAACAGAGAAAATTCTTCCTTATATCTAGTGATTGGACCACTGTTAAATGAGAGAATTTACAATGGAGGTAAACTTTACAACAAGTCTTTGATGAAGAGTAAAATATTTTGGTTCCAAACAAAGTAACAATGACCTAGAATCAGATGCTGGGATTCTGAAATTAGATGAGGGAGCTGGAATTTACTTTCTAAGACATAAATGCCAGGCATTGGTATCAAAGTATTCAGTTACACCTTGGACTTATTATTTCTTTAAATCTTATTTTCAAAGATCACTTTTGAATATACCCCTCACTTGATGTTGTTTATGTTAATCAGTTTTAATATATTCTCTAATAATAATGCCCCAAAAAGTTTCTTATTGTAATCTGGATCTTTGATAAACCACTTCATACATATGTGTGTCCTTAGTCTCTCAGTCATGTCTGACTCTTTGCAACCCCATGGACTGTAGCCCACCAGGTTCCTCTGTCCATGGGGATTCTCCAGGCAAGAATACTAGAGTGGGGTTGCCATGCCCTCCTCCAGGGGTTCTTCTCAACCAGGAATCGAACCCAGGTCTCCCTCATTGCAGATGGATTCTTTACCATCTAAGCCACATGACTGAGGCAAATTCTCCTACCTAGTGCCTCTGCATGAATTGTGAACTTAGCTAAAAGCTAAAACCTAGCTTAAAATGTGAACATTTTTAGTTTTTTAGTGACTGAATCAACAGCCTTTGTAAGCTAAGTCTACAAATCTAAAGTTAAAGGTAAATAACAAACACAGGAATTTGTTAATGAATAGATATTGGTACTTTAATTAAATTATTCTCTAGTTTGCTCAGTTAAATTTTGGAGGTTGGAGTCCTTGAAATACTGACTCTTCTAGGTATTAATTCTTCATACTTTACCCCCCCAACACACACATCTCTCTTACCACCCCTACTAGCTTTTACTTGTATAAAGGATAAATATCCTCACAATATTAGCAAAACTTTCTTAAAGCAAGTTGGCCAGCATTTCTCCATATCCAAGGAAATAAAACATTTAATTAGCCTTTGCTTTCAATATAATAAGTACAGAAAGCAATAATACCATTTTTTTAACTTTGAGACAATAGCTTGTGTCTCTTAAGCTGACAGTGTCACTCCTGCAAAATGAATTTCCACGGAAGATAAATGGAAAGTCAGTCTTGTCGTATCCTGGAACTATTTGTTAAAGCAATAATGATCACGGTCTAAGCCATTGCCCCTGGGATTAATGAGAGTCCAGGAGGAGTTGATGGTCCAAGATGCAGAGAAAAGTCATTAAACCCCAGACAACTATTAAGTCCCTGGTAATTCACTATGGCTAAAAACTGTGGATGGCGAGGCAGGCATATCATAGTGATGGGCCTGAGAGGGACAGCAAAAGACTGGTTGGTTTAGTGACAGTGCGCATTTTCCAGTTCCCTTGAAAAGGACTGCTTTTCTGCAGCTAGATATTTAAAGTCATATCTCACATTCCTGCTCCACATCAGTAGTATGAAGCTGAATGCTTTCATCTCTATAGCATTCAACAGAACCATTCCTACATTGATGGAATTAACACTAACTTCTTTTTATCTAGGGTTTCCCTGATGGCTCTGATGGTAAAGAGTCTGCCTGCAGTGCAAGAGACTAGAGTTCAATTCCTGGGTGGAGAAGATCCCCTGGAGAAGGAAATGGGAACCCAGTCTGGCATTCTTGCCTGGAGAATTCCATGGGGTCACAAAGAGTTGGACATGACTGAGCAACTTTCACTTTCTGTTTAGTTATCTTCATTCCCTTGCTTACTACTGTTAGATAGTTAGAATAGGAAAAGGAGTCCAAAATGACGGTGGCTACAAGACAAGAAAGGGGAAAAGCCTGCGAAAATAGAACAAAGGAAGGTCAAAGGAAGTTCCGAGGACTGCAGCGAAGACCTCAGGTAGAGCAAACAGCACTCCTGGCTAAGCCCAATTTGCATAGGGCAGGCCCAGGGGGAGGAAAAAACATACAAAAGGAGGGGCCAAAATGCTTTCCCTCCCTCTCTCTCTACCCCTCCCCAACCACCAGCCCCCCACCCCCCCACCCTCCCCACCCCCTATCCTGCTATCTTCTAAATAAAATAGAGCTGTAACACTGATTTGTCTAAGAGCTATAACACGGTTTGTCCAAGACCCGAGAGCTGTGACGCACAGAGGGCTTTAACGTCCGTCACTCCAAATCTTTGTTGTGATGACGCAGAACCGAGGAGCATACACTCGCCTGACACTACTTACTTCTATTCTGTAAATACCCATTAATACCCAGTACTTGATTGCTTATACATTGTAAGGGTAAACCAAAAACAGCAGACAGTAAACATTTGTTCTCTAAGGTCTCTGGCAAGATCTTTGCCATTTCAGCTGAACTTTATGTGTATAGAAATATGTATTATACTCTGGAGTTGAGAGAAAATATAAATAAGTCTACTCATATGAAAGAAATATGTGCCAACTGGAGGGTTCTAATGAGAAGATTGAATCATCTAACCAACTCCATTAAATATGAGCATGGGACTCTCATCACAGCTGTTTTTTTCTGAATCTGCCTGGTGTTCAACATGATTTAAAATTCTTTATCAGAGACGTATTATGTGCACTGAAGATACACCAGTGAATAATACAGATATGGTTCCCACTCTGAACCACTTTTTTCTGACATATGATAAGTTTTCAATAAATATTAACTGCCAGTATTATTACTATCATTATTATTATTTCCCAGACAAGAGGAATGAGATCTTGTAATCCATGATGTTCTCAGTGATGGATGTCCCTCTTAAAAGTATCAAATACTTTGCTGCCACATCAAAAGTTCCCCATCAGGGTGGTTTAAAAATAATTATGGTAAATTCTAATTTTATTACCACAGAAATATATTAAAAATGTAGATCTTTTATAATTCCTTCAATTAACAGTAGACAGTTCTTGATTACTTTCTAATTAAATCATTTCAGTCTAAGACTTGGTAATTACAACAAGAAGTTATTAAAATTATAAAACATTTGCTAACTCAGTACTTTTGATTATTAAGCTTTTGTCATTTAATATTGCCAAACAGTCTATGAAGATATATGAGTGAAGAAACTGATTTTAATGTCTTTAGCTGCAATAATTAACTACAGGTGTCCAAAACAATGCAATGTTTCTTTCTTATCACATATTTTCCTGTAAAATCTATTGTTCTAGTCACCGACTGCATTTTTTCCCCTGGCCTATTACACTATGTTTTCCTCTTACATTGCTGTTCTTACCACAGAAGAGAATCATACCCTAAAAGTCTCCTCTGCTTAGGGATATTTATCTTTTCTTTCTTTTTTTCTTTCTTCTTTGGGTTTTTTTTTTTTTTTTTTGGTATCCTGATGAAAATATGGTCACTGCTTGTAATAAGAATCAGAGTTACTCTGCCTTTGATGGTTTTTTCTAACTGATCACCATGTTACAATCTATAGGACAATAAACTTATCCAATCAGATACAGTCCAAGAAAGAAAAACATTCATATTGCTGGGGCCTGGGAAATACAGTGTATGATTTGCCATCTCAATATGTCAATAAGGTGACAATTTGCTTTCATCAGATTTCTTAGGAGGTGTGATATCTTTTATCTTCAGTGACTGATTCTTCCTGAGATTGGGGTGAAGTGGGGAGAGAGAGATTTTTTTCTTTTAGGCAAGCCTCAAAGAAAAGTAAAAGATGCATTTCTATACTGTTCTTTGCAAATCAATGTAAGAAGGGGTAGACACATCATCACTGATAGGAAATGGCTTTTGAAACATAAGATTAGATCCATACAAACAAATGATCCCTGCAAGCTGTGATCAGTCAAAGTAAATTCCCCCAAATGAGATTCTGAAGCAGAGGGTGAGGTGCTAATGGCTGTCTATTGGAATATCGGTTTGACAAAACACACCTAGAAAAGATATTGACAAGCTCTTCAGTGAGACTCTTGAAATCAAGCCCATTGCTCCTCTGCCTGCCTTCTGCTGAGAAACCTAGGAAAGGATTGAGCAAATTTATCACCTCTTAACAAAGCAATAAGTGAAAACTGATGAGTCTCCGGGCTTTATGGAAAGGTAATATTCTGTTCATGGTGAATAACAGCTCACTACACTCTACACTGATCAGAGGATACCTAGGGAATCGTGTTCTATTTGGGGCACAACGTTTTCCCGAGGACAATGAAAAATACCCAAAGGAGGAGAAACATGTTGTGAAGAATGAAAGGGAGAATAGAATAGGAAAGCCAAGCCCAGTGAAGAAAAGATCAGGGTGCTTGACTTCTAATATATGTGATGTGATGGTGTGGGTGGCATTATACACAGGAGCTGAGGACAAAATAGGCCACACAAGTGGAGTCACAGAGAATCTGATTTCAAGTCAAAATCAGAAGCAATATTTTATAGTGGAATTAGTGGTTTTAGGCAGTGGTAAGCTCTGTTTACTGGAAGTATTCAAACAAAGACTGGGTAAGATGTTGGAAAAGTGATAAAAGCTGGATAAAAGCTAGTTTGAAAAGTGAGAAGAAATACAGACAGAACTGAAAGCTCCATACTCCAGGTCCAACTCTTAAAGTAACTAGTTAGGAGAGATATCTTGATTTAGCAAGCATGGGTTTACTATGTGACTTGGATAAATTACAAACCAGGGGGAGTACTGGCTAAGTCAGATTCCTAGGGAGTCTAGAAGGAGGTTTGAAGTCTACGGATGATCTTTTAACCATTCTGCATCAGTCTAAAGAATGCATTTGTTATTGGTGAGGGTACATTTTAGGTATACAAATAATGAAGACATTTTTGCATGCTACCTCAATGAAATAGATGTCTACATACTTGAAATGTATACATCTAAGAAGGAAATAGACCAGAAAAAGATTAGACAAGTGTCAGCTAAGCCACTGGATCTCAAAGTTTAAATTACTTAGGCGGCTTTAGGTGACTCCTCTTCTCTGAAGCTTTATAGTCTCATCTATGAAAGGAGGGACTAGATGAAATCATCTCTGGGGTCTTTTTTAACATAAGAGCCCATGATCATGAATATGTACACATCATATACATGTGTGTCAATGCACTAGCTATGTTATGAGATATAATACTATAAGACAATTTCGTTAGTAGGAATATTAGCTTTTACCAGTGTGGACCAGGTTTTTTGTCCCTAAGACTCCAGAAGATGAAAATGGTAAAAGAAGAACCTTGGTAAATGCCTTGATCCACTAAGGAGATTCACAACACAATCCTAATATTTCTTCAGTTTTAAACATGCTGAGATAAGCCCAATATCTCTGTTTTTGCATTGCAGTTGTAAAGAAAACAATGTAAATCTTCCCAAATGGATTATTTACGTGTCTTTGAGATACAAAATCTTAGAACATTAAAGCAGCAGGGAGACTTTGAGGCCATCTAATCCCAACCCCCTCATTTGACAACAAGGACATTTAAACCCAGAAATGCTAAATGATTTAAATAAGGACACAGTTACTTTGGGCCAAGGCTGAGGATTGTTTTCAGTGCCTCTAACTCTTCAACAAATTATATTTTTTTATTTATATGTGTCACTTATCCTTTCTTATGAGCTTCATGGTTTTATTAATTTTACTTAAGTTGCTGACATGTAGTTATACACTCACATATTAGGTAGAAATTTTATAATTTTTAAAATAATCTTGTTTGGTTTGGCCTAGCATATTTACCACTTATCTCCACGTTGATGAACAGGCTGAGCCTTGGGCTTGAATTTGCCATGCCTTCAGAAGAAACATCTCAAAGCTGGTGTACAGAACCTGCAGACCTATTCATGAAGACATTGGGGAAACCAGCTGGAATGTTAATTTAACATGAACTGGTGGAAGAGAGGGTATTTCAGGAACAAATAGCAGTCTACAAGAAAGAGCATGAGGTCCATGCTAGGAAAAAGAGTAAGGCTGGTTTGGCTAGAGAGCAAAGCATGTATCAGTTCAGTTCAGTTCAGTCACTCTGTCATGTCCAACTCTGTGACCCATGGACTGCAGCACGCCAGGCTTCCCTGTCCATTGCCAGTTCCCAGAGCTTACTCAAACTCATGTTCATCGAGGCGGTGATGCCATTCAACTGTCTCATCCTCTGTCTTCCCCTTCTCCTACCACCTTCAGTCTTGCCCAGCATCAGAGTCTTTTCCAATGAGTCAGTTCTTCACATCAGGTGGCCAAAGTATTGGAGCTTAAGCTTTAGCATCAGTCCTTCCAATGAATATTCCGGACTGATCTCCTTTAGGATGGACTGGTTGGATCTCCTTGCAGTCCAAGGGACTCTCAAGAGTCTTCTCCAACACCACAATTCAAAAGCATCAATTCTTCAGCACTCAGCTTTCATTATAGTCCAACTCTCATATCCATACATGACTACTGGAAAAACCAGAGCTTTGACTGGACCTTTGTTGGCAAAGTAATGTCCCTGCTTTATAACATGCTGCCTAGGTTGGTCATAGCTTTTCTTCCAAGGAGCAAGCATCTTTTAATTTCATGGTTACAGTCAGCATCTGCAGTGATTTTGGAGCACAAAAAAATAAACTCTCTCACTGTTTCCATTGTTTCCCCATCTATTTGCCAAGAAGTGATGGAACCAGATGCCATGATCTTAGTTTTCTTAATGTTGAGTTTTAAGCCAACATTTTCACTCTCCTCTTTCACCTTCATCAAGAGGCTCTTTAGTTCCTCTTCACTTTCTGCCATAAGGGTGTTATCTCTTATCTGAGGTTATTGATATTTATCCCAGCAATCTTGATTCCAGCTTGTGTTTCTGTGTTTGAGTGTCTCCTGTGGAGGTACGGGTCAGCAGTGGCCTGCTGCAGGGGTAGGGGCTCTGGGTGCAGCAGACCTCAGTATAGCACAAGGCCTCTTGGAGGAGGTCGCCATTAACCCCACCATAGAGCCACCAAAACATACACCGGACTGGGGAAACAGACTTGGAGGGCACAAACAAAACCTTGTGCACACTAGGACCCAGGAGAAAGGAGCAGTGACCCCACAAGAGATTGACCCAGACTTGCCTGTGAGTGTCCAGGAGTCTCCAGCAGAGGCGTGGGTCAGCGGTGGCTTGCTGCAGGGTCGGGGGCCCTGAGTGCAGCAGGGTGTGCATCTGACCTTTTGAAGGAGGTCACCATTATCTTCATTATCTCCTCCATAGTTTGGCCTCAGGTCAAACAACAGGGAGGGAACACAGCACTACCTCCCTCCCACATAAACAGAAAATTGGATTAAAGTTTTACTTTAGACCCAGTTTCCCCCTCAGTCAGTCTCTCACATCAGAAAGCTTCCATAGAATTCTTATGCATATCCGTCAGAGGGAAGACAGAATGAAAACCACAATCACAGAAAACTATCCAAACTAATCATATGGACTACAGCCTTGTCTAACTCAATGAAACTATGAGACAGGCCATGTAGGGCTACTCAAGATGGACGGGCCATGGTGGCAAGTTCTGACAAAATGTGGTCCACTGGAGAAGGGAATGGCAAACCACTTCAGTATTCCTACCTTGGGAACCCCATGAACAGTATGAAAGATGTATACTCAATCCCCAAATATCTGATTGTTGTATCATGAGGACTTGTTTGTCCAGTAATCAGTGATCTGACAAATTCTGAGGAAATCAGAATTGCTTTTCTGGGTAACACTTATATTCTATTCAAATAAGATTTCTGACAAAGCACTTAAAGAAAATTTGGGGAACATCCAAATGGTTCTCTTACACTGCCAAAATCAAATGATTTGTCATTTAAAACTAATATCCCTTCAAAGTTTTGAATAATCCAAATTGGATTCCTGAAATTGTTCTTCATTTTCAAGAAGTTAGAAGGTTGGTTTATCTGAGGAACTAGTCAGATACAATAATCAAAACAATTATTAATGTGAAGAGAAAAATGAAATTAAGCAGATGATTTGCCCAAATGTAGGCACAATGTTTGATGTACATCATTTCAAAGAGATTCTGGGCTTGTTTGTTGGAATTGACCTTGGGTGGTTGGGTAATAATGGGGAGCTTGGATCAATATAGACACAAATCAGTTTTTTGGTATTTCCATCAACTTGTGACCCTCCATCTGGGTTGAGAATAGACAGAATGATTGTAGAAACAGAACTGTTCTCTGCCTGGCCTGACCTGCTGACCTTCTGGAAGTTCTCCCATAACTAACTCCAGTCTCACAGGTAAAAGAGAGGAAGGACAATAAATAAAACCATGTTTGTAAGAAGACCCCTGACTGATATGAACACCTCCCCTGTGTGGCTAAAACTGTAATACTGCTAGAGTCAGAAAGAGTCCCTGAAATGAATTCTCCTGCACTTTATTGTATGTATCCAGCTAAGTCTTTGCAGATATGCCCCTCCTCAGCCTGTGGAATGAGGCTTCCTTGTTAATGTGGACAAAGTACGATACAGTCACCTCTAGTCACTCATCAATCCAAATTATTTAATGTAGCTTTAATTAGCCCAAACAAGAAATACTATAGTTATTATAACTTGACTATGGAGAGAGGAAAAATCAACTCTTTGTTTACTTCTGGTGCCCCGGACGCGTGAAGACACACCAAAATAACTGCTATTTATTTTACAAGATGGAAAAAATATTGACTGCCCTCTGGTCATAGAAGGCATTTTCTTTGGGGATTACAAGTGCAGAGATGAATTAGGTACAGTTAGGATCAATATCTGTTTCTCTTCTTGGCTCAAGATGGGATTTGTCAAAATTTGAGAGCAGCTTCTATTGAGTGTCAGCTACAAATCCTTCCACCACTGAGTCATACACCTATTCAGGTTGAAATATAAAAGGCAAAGGGCTTTTTCAGCTACAATATCTGGGGTCAGGATGCTGAATCGCTTCTCTGCCTTTGCCTTTAATGAGCTTTAGTTTGATGAAGTGACCTTACTGGCAGAGAACAAAAGAGAGTAAAGGGTCCATGCTAGCAAAGGACAGTGACTCCTGGGGATGGAGGAAGATGCAGGCAGGGTGCTTACTGTGAACCAGACGGAGAGAAGGAGGGAGGGAGACAAGGGGCAGAGGAAACTGCGATGAAAGTACTCTGGCCAAAGATACTGAAACAGTGAGGTTAAAATACATGCACATAAATATTTAGGACTGCAACAAGTAATTAGTGGAATGATCAACATATTTACTGTGCTTGGGGACTTTAATCCTTGGAAGATGTCTCTCTCCTTGATTGAGTACAGTTCAGACAACAAGGTCACCAGGCGTTTCATGGGCCAAGCCGGCAAACAGTGAAGAAAGAATTCTTGAAACTATTTCAGATATTCCTGAAGCAGGATTTGGTGGAGGGGCAGGGAAGGGCGGGAGGGGTGGGGGGGGGGTGTTTTCACAGACTGTGACTCAGATGAGAGTCAGCTAACCATAAAGCAGAAGTGCAGAAGAGACTGCCTAGATTCACCCATGTGTATTCTAAACATCAAGAATTTACAAGGAGTAAATAAATGTTTCATGTGGAACTGGAAAGCAGAAAGAGGATAAGACGAGGTCTCTGACCCAAGGAAGCAAGCCCTTAGATGAGGAAGCAAAGCCAACCACAGGCTTACAGAACGAGACATGATAAACACTAAGGATTGAGGGGCACCGATCACTGAGGATCGTCTAAGCGGCCAAAAATGCTACGGAAATCAGACACAGAGGAAAGCTGTGTGATGTGAGGTAGGGAGTCCTCTGAAGAAGAGGAGCCTCTAGCTTGGAAATGTGGACAGAAAGCAGTAGGCACCCCAAGCTAACGATATGAATGAGTGTAAAGTGGTGAAGGACGCGGTCACCATGAAAGGAGGGCAGCAGCAACATATCCCTGGAGCCAAGGAGTGCATGTCTTTGGAGGAGAGAGATGTGGACGCTCGTGTAGTTCCTACATCAATGAGCTGAATCTTTTCCCCTTCTCCCAACTTCCGTTTCCTCTCCTCTAGAATGCCTATTGCATTTCTAGCCTACTAGAAATGTTGAGAAATTGAGGGGATGATTTATGTATATCACCTACCTCAGTCTGTAGCTCAATACATTAAATTCCACCCTCTCTGTACCTACTGCCAGCCCAGCCCAGGAGACTGCATCTAATTCCAGTGTTTTCTTATGTCTCACAGTCACCCCTCATGAAAATCAGTGGTTGCATCATTAGCACAGAGTGCTCTTTGAGGGGTCTTGACATAGAAAGCACTGTTTGTTCAATGGTAGTTGATGGCAGAATTCTGAGCCTTTTAAAAATCTTAGCTATGTTGTTGTTGTTGCTGTTGTTTTCCTTTTTCCTCCCCCTGTCAGACTGTCAGCGTCCACTTTCTGATTCTACCATTTTTGTCTGTGCTGCTTCTAATCTGCTATGGACTAGGCAGCCATTGTGAGAATCCACTCAATTCATGTAACCCTGAATATAGGCTTTCAAGATGAGAAAGTCAGTCAGTAGTCCAGAGGGCTCCACATAACCATGTAAATCTTGATGCATGTCTTTTTTCAAAAAAATATCTCCTCACCAAGAGCTTTAACTCCATTGCTGCCAAACTCTTTAAAATAATAAAATGCCATGTAATAACACATCAAAACTGAACTTGTTCAAAAATGTGAGGGTGACAAATTTGGTATATCTCTCTGGTGTGCCAGTTAGCCAGTAATCTGTTAATCTAGTCTCTCTCTCCAAAATCAGTCTCAGATCTCTAATTCTTGACTAAAGGTTAAATGAATGGCATCAGTTAAGTATAGTGCTGCTCAGTTTTCATATTATCAGAGACATCTTAAGTTATAATACAGAAGATTTAGAGGGGAATCTTAGACCTTCAACTGAAGCAGACTCATATTGAGAGTGAGGGACTAGAAAGGCCTTGTTAAACCTCATCAGGAATGTGGTCCTCTGCCTTTCCCGTGCAGTCCTAACAACCAGCAAAGGGACTAAACCATTACAATCCATGTCACAATGTGCTCCTTAGCAACACACTTGACTTTCGGGTTCTATTCTTTTACTTTCCCTGGACTCAACTTCCCCAGATGGACACCATAACAATCCTTCTTTCTCCTGTCAAAGGTATGTCCTAGGAACATTTCATTTATTTTTCAAGTCAGGTGTCAAAATCCTTCAGAGAAGAGCACCATGTGAGGTTAATGTGACTGCCTGGTCTCCCAGGAGGTCACCTCTCTGTATAATACAGTGAAATTGACTAGACATTTCCAACCGAGAAAGACGTGTCTTTGGGTTAGATTTAAGCATACAGGAGAATTAATATAAAGCAGTGACGGTTCAGAGGCCAGCTCACCCCTCCTTGAAATTTCAGTGACCGGAAAAATTAGCCTCCTGTTTCTTTTCTGTTCCCTTTTTTTAATTATAACTTACTGAGGCACTAGCTAATACCCTTTAATCTCTTTTAATAACTACCCTATCCTCGGTTTCTCTAAGCATCCTTCTCAAGGCATCCACAAATCCAAGAATGCTCTTAAGATTGACTGACTGACTGAGCTCTCAGCTCTGTTGATTTACTGACGTGAGGTTTATTTCTCCAGCCCTAGCTCAGCCAGGATGAAATAAAGCAAGAATGTGAACTCTTTCCAGACCCAGCGATGGGCTAGCCTTCAGGAAATTTGGGAGAAAGGCAAAGTGTAGTTTTAGCTACCCCTTCCCCTATATTTCATTACTGTTCTCTCTCTTACAGCTCTCCCCTCTCCCCCTTATCATCTTCCAGCAGCCTCACTGTTTTCTGGGGTGTGGGGTTAATAAATATCCCTTCTTATAGAAACATTACATATTCAAAGAAACCAAGTGATAAAGAGAAACATCTTTACTAGACGAATCACAAGCACCATGAGTCAGGCCCACAGGGGACATTTATGGCACGTGGCTCAGTCAAACACTCACAGGTTATGCTAGGTCAGAAGCCATCAAGATCTGCTTTTTGGAGTACTAAGAAATGTTTTAGGTGAATAACGTCAAGCTTAAAAATGAACCCCTGAACTCAGAAGGCTTTAGACCTGGCCTCAAGCTGCTTGCATCGCCACCTTTCTCCACAAAGGGTACAAATTTCATGGGAAGACATGAAGAGGCAGAGCAAAGCAATGATGCCAACAATCAAGTATTTATTAAAGCACCAACTCTGCTTGGCCTAGTAGGGTACAAAATATAACCTAGAAGACAAGACTTCCATAGGTGACATAAGAAAGAAAAAAAAAAATAGTCCCCGTGTGATCATAGCCATAGTTCAGGAACTAAGTACACAAGAAGGTCAGTGAATGGGGATCAATGAGGATCCATGCATTCAAGAAAGATTTCATAAGACTCAAAGAGTGCTTAATGCTTAGAAACAAGTGAAATAATATGTTTATATACATGTAAGTTTATTTTTATACTTTATTTTTTACTTTATTATATATAAGTTTTTTTCAGGTTACATATAGATAACCCCAGCAGATGTTTTAGATTTAGAGAGCAAACGGCTTAATCATTAGGAGAAGAAAGTGCCAAGTTGTGCATATGTAGGATACATATTTGCTTCACCAGAAGAGACAGAAGAGACCTCTCTCATAAGATAATGCAGGTAGATTCTGCCAAGGGGAAGGTGGGATGAGGAAAAATATATTGCTAGCACCCGTTATCAACCCTGCACACAGCAATGCCAAGACTCTCAAGCTTCCCTGCAGTCTGAAGACCCTCACCAGACTGTACTTTTAGAGCAGCAGCATCCAGTAGATGTGTAATAGGGGAAAGGGGGGAGACAGGGGAGAGGGGGTAGCGGAGAGAAAGAGAGCACTACAAAGGCAAGCCACAGATGTAATTTAAAATTTTCTAATAGCCACATTTTTAGAAGTAATAAGAAATAGCTGAAACTAATTTTAACATGTTTCATTTAACCCAACATATCTAAAATTTATTATTTCAATATGCAGTCAATATAAAGCAGTTATTAATGAAATATTTTAAATTCATTTTATCATACTACATTTCCAAAATCCAGTGTATATTTTACACTTGCCTATCAGCTCAGACTAGCCACAATTTAACTGCTCAGTAGCCCCAGATGGCTCACAGCTAGCTTATCAGATAGCTCAGCTCTAAAGACATGTCAGTGTTCAGTTTCAGCCTTTCAGGTCACTGCTCCCTTCAAAGGTTAGTCCAATAAACTGATTCATCCCAAGATGCTGCTAACCAATGGCCCTTGTTTGCTTTATCAGTCCTCTTAAACAATATTTTACTTTAGAGTGGGAATTTTCACATTGAAATAGAGACCTTGTGGGCAGGGAGAATTTGTCTGACGTTCGTACCCGACTGAGTGAGTGGAAGCCTGCTTACGAATTTCCCATTACACTCTGGAATTCTTCACACTTCCCAGAGCCCTCAGATAGTTTCCTCTCTCTGTTTTGGAAGAGCTCAAGGGATTACAGTTTGGACAGATCTCTATGCTCAAAGGGTCTTCCCAGCACTGTCAGGCCAGCTGTTGGCACCAAGACGACCCTGAAGGACCCAGGAGGTCTGATGTCACATGAACCTGTTTACAAACCTTTCCCTCTCTCTAAAAAGCTGTCAGTGCTGACCTCTGGCCACCTTTCCTGACCTCTGCCTGATCTTCACGCTTCATAAATGAGCTGTGGAAATTCCCACAGGCTCTGAAATTGAGGACTGAAAAGCAATGCTCTCTGTACAAGTTCAGGGAAATAGAAGCCAACTGCCCTGAAGCAGGTACTAAAAATGCTGCCTTGGGGGAAGGAAGGTGACGTGACTGGTCACTGACTTGAAGAGCATCACACAAGGATCGTAGCTGGAGTTCTGGGTATAATGCTTCAAAAAGGATGTTGGAAAAACCTGAGAGGATGGCAGAGAAGACACACTGGCCCGAAGGTGGAATCTTTCAAGCAGATTGTATGTATAGAGCTGTGTCTGCTTGAATTTGATCCCCTGCTGGGCCACTCACCTTCTCTGGCATGTTGCTTAAACATTTTCTTGTCTAACTTGTGTTTCAATCTTGTTTCTCCAACTTATCTATAAGTTGTCTGTACATTATGTCAGAAGAGAATTAACATTACCTGTTACTACTAATACCAGTGGTATTAACTGTTCACTCACTTCTGACCTTCGGCAAATTACTCCACTTTCTTAAGCCTTAGTTCTTCGAAGTAACTTGGGGTTATAAAAGCAACCACAGAGGATTGTTATACAGATACACTTAACTGGGTGCCTGCCATAGAGTGTTTTCAATATGGTATGTCTATTTAATAAAAATAGATGACAGATAGATAGTAACTCAGAAAAAGCAGAAGAGAGAGGAGCAGAGGGCTGAGTGACCGAGGATTAGAACACAGGCATAAAGGGCACTCACATATGCACACAAACATATACACAAACTTAAGCATGTACGCACATACAAGCATCATGTGTGCATATATGCCCAGAGTAAACACTCAAACACACACGTGTACATATATATCCAACCTTGCTTTGACATTCTGAGTTTCCAAAAATTAGCATCGGTCTTCAATATCTGCACCTATAGCCAATAGTTTCCTGCTATAATACATCCCCCTTTTTTATGACCTCACAGAGTATTGCTTCCTCCTGTGTACACTGGCTACAGCTTTGGAAAAGGAAAAACTATGACTCGATTGGGAAAAGAAAACCATGCCCTTTCTCCACTCAGCGGAGACATTTGACTCCCTGGCTACACAATCTCACAGGAATGGGTTTTGCCACTTGAATATGGAATAGTCCACCCCTCTACAGAGGGCATTAGAGGTACTTAGTAGAAATGGTAAATTATTATTGGCTGAAAGACCTGATGCCCGGGAGTGATCAAGTTCTCCTTCATCATTCACTCACTTCATATGCTGCATGAACCATGTGTAATTAATGCCTTGACTGGATTAACTGCTATGTTTTATTCTCACAAATCATGGAGGGTATGAAGGGGCCAGTACCTGAACAGCAGAGCAGGTGGCAAGGTGGTCAGTCAGAATGTGTAAGAAGAACCAAGAGAGGCAATTTGACAAGGAATTACTAGACTGATGGTGTGTTGGCTGCCATGGGGTCAACAAGCAAAAGAGACATAGCCAATCCATGCAAGTGGAAAAGCAATGCTGACAATCAAATACCGCTCCAAATAAGCCTGACTGATCTGTATTGAGTGGTTACAAAGTACCTGGCTCTGTGATGAGTTTTTTGACATTTACCTAATTGAATCCTCACAACAAGGTCAGTTAAATATTATCTCCCTTTACAGATGAGAAATAGGGAATTAAATCACTTGCCCCACGTCACTCAACTCAACTGAAAGACACCATTCCGTGCCCTAGAATGGTAAGCAAGTCAAAATTCCAACCGAGTGTGACTGATTTAGAGATGATATATTTAATACCTACAGAGCCTGAGGTTGGAATTTCTCCCATGCGTATGCTTCTGTTTATACAAACCCAGTTGATCCTTTCAAAAACCAGCTCATCCCTTGCCTCCACCATGAAGCCTCTAAAATTCACCTTCTCTGGCATGTTGCTTAAACATTTTCTTGTCTAACACGTTTCAATCTTGTTTCTCCAGCTTACCTATAAGCTATTTGTACATTATGTCAGAAGAGAATTAACATTACCTGTTACTATTAATACCACTGGTATTAGCTGCTCCAGAAAAGATATAACTTATCTACAACAACAAATTAGCAGAGCAGACACCCTGTCCTCTGTACAGCCCTAGGGCCTGGTACTGTGTTCTCACAAAGCACACATTGTCCAATATGTGAAAGGCAGTGTGAAGAGATGAGATAGGGAGGGTGGTGTAAAAGGTCAATCAAACACCCCACCTGCCCTCAAAGTACCACTATCAACTGTGGGTCTCTGGCATTTCCTCAATAAATATTATTTATAATGCAAACCAGAAAGTGATACAAATGAGGTTCCCTGACTTCAGACTATCAAAGCTACTGTTATCAAAACAGTATGCTACTGGCACAAAAACAAGAATATAGGTCAATGGAACAGGATAGAAAGCCGAGAGGTAAACTCATGCATCTATGTCCAATTAATCTATAGCAAAAGGGGCAAGAATATACAGTGGAGAAAAGACAGTCTTTTTAATAAGTGGTGCTGGGAAAACTGGACAGCTACATGTAAAAGAGTGAAACTAGAATCTGCCTACAATGCAAGAGACCTAAGTTTGACCCCTGCGTAAGGAAGATCCCCTGGAGAAAGGAATGGTCACCCACTCCAGTATTCTTGCCAGGAGAATTCCATAGACAGAGTAGCCTGACAGGCTACAGTCCATGAGGTCACAAAGAGTCGGACATGAGTAAGCAACTGACACTTTCACAACATTCGGTAATAATACCATACACAAAAATAAATACAAAATTGATTAAAAATCTAAATGCAAAACTGGATACTACAAACCTCTTAGAGGAAAACAGAGGCAGAACACTCCTTGACATGAATTGCAGCGAGATCTTTTTTGATCCGTCTCCTAGAGTAACAGGAAAAAAACCCAAAATAAACAAATGAGACATAATTAAACTCAAAAGGCTGCACAGCAACAGTGATAGTGAAAGTTGCTCAGTCATGTCCTATACTTTGTGACGCCATGGATATATAGTTCATGGAATTCTCCAGGCCAGAATACTGGAGTGGGTAGCCTTTCCCTTCTCCAGGGGACCTTTCCAACCCAGGGATCAAACTCAGGTGTCGAATTGCAGGCATTCTTTACCAGCTGAGCCACAAGGGAAGCCCTTGCACAGGAAAGGAAATCATTAACAAAATGAAAAGACAGTTTACTGAATAAGAGAAAATAATTGCAAATGATGCAAATGACAAGGGATTAAACTCCAAAATTTACAAAAAACTTCAACTCAGTATCAAACAAACAACTCATCAAAAGATGGGCAGAAGACCTAAACAGACATTTCTCCAAAGAAGACATACAGATAACCAAAACACACATGAAAATTTGTTCAATATCACTAACTGTGGATATTACTGTTGTTTTATCACTAAGTCATGTCTGACTCTTTGAGACCTCATGGACTGCAAAATGCCAGGCTTCCCTGTCCTTCACTTTCTCCCAGAGTTTGCTCAAACTCATGTCCATTGCGTCGGTGATGCCATCCAACCAGCACATTCTCTGTCGTGCCCTTCTCCTCCTGCCCTCAATCAATCCACAGCATCAGGGACTTCTCCACTAAGTCAGCTCTTCACATCAGGTGGCCAAAATATTGGAGCTTCAGCTTCAGCATCAGTCCTTCCAATGCATATCCAGGATTGATTTCTTTTAGGATTGTTAGGTTTGATCTCCTTGCTGTCCAACGGATTCTCAAAAGTTTCTCCAGCATCACAGTTTGAAACTATCAGTTCTTCAGCGCTCAGCCTTCTTTATGGTCTAACTCTCACATCCACACATGATTACTGGAAAAACCATAGCTTCAACTATACAGACCTTTGTTGGCGAAGTGATGTCTCTTCTTTTTAATACATTGTCTAGGTTTGTAATAGCTTTTTTTCTAAGGAGCAAGCATCTTTTAAATTTCCTGGCTGTAGTCACCATCTGCAGTGATTTTGGAGCCCAAGAATACATAGTCTGTCACTGTTTCCACTTTTTCCCCATATATTTGCCATAAAGTGTTGGGACTGGATGCCATGATCTTTGCTTTTTGAGTGTTGAGGTTTAAACCATCTATTTCACGCTCCTCTTTCACTTTCATCAAGAGGCTCTTTAGTTCCTCTTCACTTCCTGCCATTAGGGTGGTGTCATCTGCATATCTGAGGTTATTGATATTTCTCCCTGCAATCTTGATTCCAGCTTGTGCTTCATCCAGCCCAGCATTTCACAAGATGCACTCTGCATATAAGTTAAATAAGCAGAGTGACAATATGCAGTCCTGTTATTCTCCTTTCCCAATTTTGAACCAGTCTGTTGTTCCATGTTCAGTTCTAACTGCTGCTTCTTGACCTGCATAGAGGTTTCTCAGGAGGCAGGTAAAGAGGTCTATTATTCCCATATCTTTAAGAATTTTCCACAGTTTGTTGTGATCCACACAGTCAAAAGATTTAGTGTAGTCATTGAAGCAGAGATAGTATTTTTCTGGAATTCTCTTGCTTTTTCTATGATTCAACAGAAGTTGGCAATTTGATATTTGGTTCTTCTGCCTTTACTAAATTCAGCTTGTACATTTGGAAGTTTTCATTTCACATGCTGTTGAAGCCTAACTTGAAGGATTTGGGGCATTGCCTTGTTAGTATGTGAAATAGCACAGCTATATGGCAATTTGAACATCATTTGGCACTGCCCTTCTTTGGGATTGGAACGAAAACTGAACTTTCCAGTCCTGTGGCCACTGCAGAGTTTTCCAAATTTCCTGGCATACTGAATGCAGTACTTTAACAGCATCATCTTTTACGACGTGAAATAGTTCAGTTGTAATTCCATCACCTCCACTAGCTTTGTTCTTAGTAATGCTTCCTGAGGCCCACTTCACTTCACACTCCAGGATGTCTGGCTCTAAGTTAGTGACCGCATCATCATGTGTTGATATTACAAAAATGCAAATCAAAACCACAATAAAATATCACCTCACACTGGTCAGAATGGTCATCACCAAAATACCTACAACAATAAATGTTGAAGAGCATGTAGAGAAAAGGAAACTCTCCCACACTGTTGGTGGGAATGTAAATTGATGCAGCCGCTATGGAGAATAGTATGTAGGTTCCATAATGTTTAGGTTCCATACTAAAAATCGAGCTACTGTATGATCCAGCAATCCCACTCCTGGGCATATTTCTGGAGAAAACCTTGTTTTGAAAGGATATATGCAGCACTGTTTACAATAGCCAAGACATGAAAGCAAATCTAAAAAGTCCACTGACAGATGAATAGATAAGGAAAATGTGGTACATATACTCAGCCATTAAAAAATAAAAAGATGCATTTATAGCAGTACAGATGGACCTGGTGATTATAAATGAAGTAAGTCAGATGGAAAAAAGACAAATGTCATGTGATGTCGTTTATGTGAATCTTGAAAAAATTGATCTAAATGATCATTAAAAATCTTTAAAACAATATATCCAAATGAACTTATATAAAAAACAGAAATAGACTCGCTGACTCAGAAAACAGCTTATGATTACAGAGGGGAATGGGAGTGAAGGATAAGTTGGGAGTTTAGGATTGACATATGTATAGTACTATATTTAATGTAGATAACCAACAAGAATCTACTGTAGAGCACGGGGAACTCTGCTCAATATTCTGTAATGATGGGGAAAGGATTTGAAAAAGAATAGACACTAGTAGAGTTTCCAGTTCAAGATGGCAGAGTAGAAGGTCATGCACTCATCTCCTCCTGCAAGAGTTCCAAAATCACAACTAGCTGTTGAACAACCATCAATAGGAGGATGCTGGAGCCTACCAAAAAAAAGATACTCCATGTCCAAAAACAAAAAGTGCTGAAGTGAGACTGTGGGAGGGGCATGATCACAACAAAATCAGATCCCATACCTGCCACATGGGTGACCCACAAACTGGAAAACAATACCAAAGAAGTTCTTCCACTATTGTAAAGGTTCTGAACCCCATGCCAGGCTTCCCAGCCTGGGGACCTGGCAAAGGGACTGGGAATCCCCAGGGAATCTGGCCTTGAAGGCCAGCAGGATTTGATTACAAGACTTCCACAGAATTGGAGAAACAGAGACTACAGTCTTGGAGGGTACAAAGGAAACCTTGCGTACATCAAGATTCAGAGGAAAGGAGTCCCACCAGAGACTGAACCAAAGCTACCTATAGTGTTAGAGGGTCTCCTGTGGAGACATGGGTCAGGAGGACCTCACCACAAGGATGGGGGAACTGCAAGTTTCCCTTTGGTGTAAACTCTTTTGGAGGTCACCGTTAACCCAACCATAGAGGCCTGTAGACCTGGAGGCTGGGTCGTCTCAGGCCAAAAACCTACCAGGGCAGGTAGTTAAAGTGTTACTAAGTAAGGCCCTGCCCAGCAGAACAAGACCCAGGTTTTCCCACTACCAGTGCCTCCCATCAGGAAGCTTTCACAAGCCTCTTAGCCTCCTCCATCAGAGAATAGACAGAAGAAGCAAGAAGAACCACAATCCCACGGTGACTAAAACAAAGCCACATTGCAGAAAGTTAATCAGCATGAAAAAGCAGAAAGTTATGTCCTAGATGAAGGGACAAGATAAAATCCCCCCCAAAAAACCTAAATGAAGTGGAGCTAGGCAACCTTCCAGAAAAAGAATTCAGAATAATGATAGTGAAGATGATTCAGGATCTTGGAAAAAGAATGGAAGCAAAGATTAAGAAAATGCAAGAAATGTTTACCAAAGACCTAGAAGAACTAAAGAACAAACAAACAGAGATGAACAATACACTAGGAGGAATCCATAGCAGAATAACTGAGGCAGAAGAACGGATAAATGTCCTGGAGGACAGAAAGCTGGAAATCACTGCCGCAGAACAGAACATAGAAAAAGGATGAAAAGAAATGAAGACAGCCTAAGAGACCTCTGGGACAGCATTAAATATACCAACATTCACACTATAGGGGTTCCAGAAGGAGAAGAGAGAGAGAAAGTACCTGAGAAAATATTTGAAAAGATAATAGCTGGAAACTTCCCTAGCATGGGAAAGGAAATAGTCAACCAAGTCCAGGAAGCACAGAGAGTTCCAGACAGGAGAAACCCAAGGAGGAACAGAGACACATAGTAATCAAACTGACAAAAAGTAAAGGCAGAGATAAAATATTTAAAGCAGCAAGGGAAAATCAACAAATAACATGCAAGGGAACTTCCATCAGGCTGTCAGCGGATTTCTCAACAGAAACTCTACAGGCTGGAAGACTCTCCCCCAGATTTGATGGAGAAATCAAAAGCTTTCCAGACAAGCAAAAGGCAAGACACTTCAGCACCACCAAACCAGCTTTACAACAGATACTAAACGAACTTCTCTAGGCAGAAAATAAGGGACAGAAAAGACCTGCCTATGGAAAATAAACCCAAAACAATGAAGAAAACAGTAACAGCATCATATATATCAATAATTACCTTAAATGTAAATGGATTAGATGCACCAACCAAAAGACCTAGGCTGGCTGAGCAGATGAAAACATGTGCATGCATGCACTTCCACTTACCACATCACTCTGCTTGACCCCCCAAATTGTATGTAACTATTTTATATTGTTAGGTTAATCATGTTCCCATTATGGCTTACAACTATAATTATCTTTTATTTTTTGTCAGCTATTGATTGTGAAAACTAATGAATATCATTCACCATTGTGATTATGTAACTCTTATTCACGTAATGCTTTTTTTTTTGCCAGAGTTCCAGATAAGTTTTTAATGAGCAACCATGTTTAAAAACAACTGGATTATATGAGAATCATTTACTTTTATCTAGTTTGTTTCATGTTTTCTATTTCATATTCAGTGCTTTCATTTCATTTAGCTTATGTTTTCCAATTTCTCCATCTCTTCTTTTTCTGATGCTGTTTCTCAAGCCTTTATCAAGTGTTGTAGACAAACTTTTGTATACATATAATATAAATAATATATATGTAACATATATATTTTAGAAAACTTATGAATTTTTGTCTAATAAAAATTCTGACATTTTGATTCCACTTGTTTGACTTAGTGTGAATAGAATGCTAGACATCTAATTTAAAAATAGATATGCAACAAGCAACAAAATTTTACTGTATAGCACAGGGAACTATAGTCAATATCTTATAGGGCTTCCCTGATAGCTCAGTTGGTAAAGAATCCATCTGCATTTTAGGAGACCCAGGTTCAATTCCTGGGTTGGGAATATACCCTGGAGAAGGGAAAACCTACACATTCCAGTATTCTGGTCTGTAGAATTCCAAGGTCTGTAAAAATATCTTATATCTTACCTTATATCAATAACTTATAATAACCAATAATGAAAAATAATGTTTAAAATAATATATGTATATATGTATAACTGAATCACTTACAAAAAAAAGAATTGTACTTTTGGAAATTAAGTAATGTTTATCTTTTTTCCAGTTTTTCTAAATGTTTTATGGCCATCTAATAGCAATGTATGAAATACAAAATTTTAAATATATTTGTATCGGATATAAGGTTAATATAAATTAATTAAATATAAATATATTATAGTTAAATTATTAATGATATTGTTCAAGATGCTCCTACTCTTACTTTTTATGCACTTGATAAAATTTTTTCAGAGACAAATGTTAATATGTCTCACTATGATTATATATATTTTTTTCTTTTCCCTTATATTTCCTCTGATTTTTGCTTTATGTATCTTTGTTTCTTTGTTGTTAGGTATCAAATGGTTTACAATGTCTATCTTCTTTGTGAATTGTATCTTTTATCATTAAAAAAATTGGTCTTTTTTCATTTAAAATAGATTAATTAAAAAAGAATAGACATTTGTGTATATATATAAATATATATAACTGAATCACTTTGCTGTACACTTGAAACTAATACAACATTGTTAATCAACTGTACTCTTACATAAATTTTTTTAAAAATTTTAATGCAAAAAAAAATCACTTTTATAAAAAAGAAGGTGTTACATGGTACAGCAATAGGAATTTTAACTTTTAGGAGATAAGAAATCCAGAAAAGAGAAAGATGTGGGAATAGATCCACACCAAGACTTAACATGTGACTAAATGTAATTAATTTACGATAGCTCTCGATACTTCCTATTTCACTTAAAGTTGCCTGCATTGATGTTGGCAACTGATCTGGTTTTGACCTAGATTCTCAGTAAGGAATGGAGGAAGGTTGACCTATGACTTGACTGGTTTAATCAGTCTGTTTTTCCTTCCAAATCCATTTCGTTTCTCAAGTCAAACCATAACTGTTTCACTGCTGTCGGGACTTTCCCAGCACCAGAAACAATGATTCAAATAAATCAGTGCACATTGAATGTCCCCTGGGACCTGTCATTCACAGGTACTCGGGTGTATGATTGCCCTGCAACTTGCTCTCAAGGTCACAAAATCAACATGTTCTGCTTCCAAGAGGAGACCAGCTCTGCTTTCCCTGTAACCCAAATGGGATTTAGGAAGGGGGTTTTCTCACACTGTGCATGAGCAGTTTACCCCAGCTTTTGTTCATTGCTCTGTGCCCCAGAATGGCTATCTGCTTCTCACTGTGGGACTCTGGGGATCCCACAGTGTGTGGTGAGTGTGGCACTTGCCTGAAGCATTGCCTGTCGCCACTACTGCTACTACCAGTGAAGTGAAGTAAAGTGAAGTTGCTCAGTTGTGTCCGATTCTTTACGACACCATGGACTGTAGCCTACCAGGTTCCTCCATCCATGGAATTTTCCAGGCAAGAGTACTGGAGTGGGTTACCATTTCCTTCTGCAGGGGATCTTCCCGACCCAGGGATAAAACCCAGGTCTCCCGCATTATAGGCAGACGCTTTACCGTCTGAGCCACCAGGGAAGCCCACTACCACGTGAGGAGGGCCTAAGTTTTCACAGTCCAACTCTCAAACTCTTTTTCTCCTGATCAGCTCTTTCTGATCTGACTCCCTATAGTAGCTCAGTGCTATCCCCTTCCCAGAAAGCTCCAGCCCTCCAGGAGGGCTGGGTCAGGATGGGTTCAAGTATAGCCTCAGGCTACCAAACTGATCATTCAGACACACCCTCATGGGCCCTGTTTTTCTCTTTGTAATTGGCTTTTGCGTTAACCACAAGTTACTTCTGCACATCTGACCCCCAGGAAGTATGGTGATTCTAAACAGGCCATCACATTCTGAAAGGTCTTGTCTGCACAGAGCTTACAGAAGCTTCCCATGAACAGAAAGTATTGTCCAACTCTGCATGTTACCCTATCCAAATGCAAGAATCACATTTCTACAAGTCATTTCTGTCATCCAGAGAACATAGAAATTGCTGGCGTGACCAAATGATTAGGTGACAGTTTCCTCTTCCTGCTGTTAATTTTGTATCCAAATGCATAAGCCAGCAAAAGGATTCAGTTTCATTTCCTCACATCAACTACATACAAGATAAAATGACATCTGGGTGATAGAGGAGGTGATTGATCGACTGATCAAAAGCTGATATAGACCTTGGGTAGTTGTGTTCTTGAGTTAAAAGTATCTCATATTATTATTGGGAAATGATTGTTATTATCAATACTAATAAAAAGAATGAGATTATTACTTTCTTTCTACATGGGTGCTTCCTGGATAAACTATTGGCATTTTTTAATGTAAAATCCTGAACTGTCTCATATAATTAATCTAGCCTGGGAATTTCGGTTACACATTATCAAGCTCTTCCTCTTGAAAGAGGTATGCTGGATGGAGGAGACCTAGGGAGGAGTTTCAACTGCAGGGTCAAGTTCAGCAGGAGACCATCAGAGTAACTGGGAGAGGAGCCCTGAATGCAACCAGAAAGCCTTGGAAGAACTTGACTCGCTCAGGGTAGGGGAGCTGGAGAGGATTGGTGTGGATGTAAGGCTGTGATTCTAAACGGTTTAGGGTTCAACCAGGGAATGGCTTTGGGAGTCCAACCACCCAAACAATGGTTTAATGTTCATAAAACTTTATTCTGGATATTGCCCCATGAATCAAGACTCACTTGTGAATCTTGGTGAAAATATATGTCCCCAGTTCTCATCTGTTTCATACAGAATCTAGAGGTAGGGGCCAGAAACCTGTATTTTTCAAGAAATTCCCCAGGTAAGCTTAACACACAGTTGAGTGAGGGGACCAGTCATTTGAACACCTCAGGAAACTTAGTCCATAGAGTCGCTGCTCTGGGTATAGAGACATAAAGGATAAGGCAAAATATTCCACCTTTGGACCTCTCTGCTTTGTTAGAATCATCAAAGTCAAAATGCATCTACCCACAATGCCCATCTCTCAGTCCTGTTTCTATCCCTTGAGACCTCACAGAGCAAACTGCATCCTTCTTGATGACTAGTGATCTCATCCATAAAAGAGCCAGAATGTCTTCTGATCCCCTGACCAGCCCAACGCAGCCGTGGTCTTCCTCTGCCAGGGCCATGGCTTTGGGCAAGCTGTGAATGTCATTTTGGAACTTGTTTGAAGAGTTGGAGAAGCTGAGGCTGTTTTCATTCTGCATCCATATATAGTATAACAACTCCTCGACCTGGAGGCTGAGCTAAGGTCTGCTAACTCTGCTTGCTCCTCTTGCTTTTTCTTTTTTCTATGGCTGTTTTTCCTCTTTTCCAACCCATATCCTTCAAGTGCTTTTTTTTTCCCCCCTGTGGCTTCCAGGCAGCATGGCTCTACAGATCTGCACATCAGTAAAGAAGTCAGAAGAGATGCTCTTTGTGCAGATTCCTCCTTTCAGGCTGCAAAAGTGCCCTTTGGACCCTACGCCTCCCCTCTTCAAGTAACTGAAGGTTCTGGGCTTCCGCTGTCCCGTGTGAAGCAAAACCACTGGGCAGTGAACATGGGCCAGCTCCATGCCACAGGCTACAACATCCCATTTTTCCCTTAATACTACCTTTGGTCTTTGGTACAAACTATGCTTAACTAACACATGGGAAAAAAAAAAAAAATCTGTGTTATTTGATCCACCAAGTCAAAGATATTTGATTTGAAATATTAGGTACAAGAGCATGAAGAAAAATAAGCCTTTAACATTAAAATTATCCCTTATGCCTCTGTCTCCCCTGGGGACATTGAAGAGATGAAAGTCACTTATCTCCAAACCATCAAACCCTACACACCACACCCAAAGTGTGCAGCTAATGTGTGTGTTTGCTTTATCATGGTGTTGCAAACTCCAGCCAGCTCCTCAAACACGTGAAAGCCAGACTAAAAGTACTTCAGTTAACCGATATGTATTCATACCACTGCACTGCTTAGCATTTCAATGAACATACATCATTTGGATCACATGTACTCATACATATATCCATCTATCTGGATATCATACATGATAGCAGATCATTTGAACAGATGCTAAGATGGCTAAAATGTGTGCAGAGAATCTGAACGATTTGACCTTGTCTTCACAGTCACACCCCTGAACAACTCTACATGTTGCTTCCGTGTTCTATTCCCACATCTTTCTCTTTTCTTATCTCCTGAAATCCAGCTTCATCCAACTGCAACTTGGTCTTTGCCCCCTTGAAGATTATGCACTTGCTTTTTGATGTCCCAGCTTGACCTCAGTGCAAAAGTCTTTTGATGCTTCTGCCCTAGCAGGCTGCCCGTCACCCTGCCCAGTGCCTGAGAAACAGATTTCTGAATTTCCCATTGTGCCTTCCAAATCATTTCCTGTAGGACACCAAATCCCCAGCCAGCTTTGTCATCTGCAGAGGATCTGGTCACAGGGCACCTGCCTGTTTCTCGCCTGTCTTATTCTGACCAGGGCCCTAACTCATCCCACAGGAAGCATTCAGGCTGAGGAACGAGAGACTGTCTCTTCAGCAAGGAGATCCAACCAGTTCATCCTAGAGGAAATCAGTCCTGAATATTCATTGGAAGGACTGATGCTGAAGCTGAAACTCGAATACTTTGGCCACCTGGTGCGAAGAGCTGACTCTTGAAAAGACCCTGATGCTGGGAATGATTGAAGGTGGGAGGAGAAGGGGGCGACAGAGGATGAGATGGCTGGATGGCATCACTGACTCAATGGACATGAGTTTGAGCAAGCTCCGGGAGTTGGTGATGGACAGGGAAGCCTGGCGTGCTGCAGTCCATGGAGTCGCAGAGTCAGACACGACTGAGTGACTGAACTGAACTGAACTGAATGTAACTAAATGATGATACCTTGCACCTTTACACTACTTTATAAAATACAAAACACATTCAGAGGACTTGCACCCTAGCAGTTATTCTGTAGTGGGTGGAGCAGATGTCATTATCCTCTTCTTTCAGGTGAGGGAATGGAACCTAAAAGGTTTAGGTGATTTTCCAAGGTCCCATACTAGGATCTCCTCAGCAAAACAACACATCTTCTCAGGAGATGGTTAGACAATCTGAGGACCCGCTGAAGGAGCCAGCCATAGTCACCTCATGGGCCCATCGGGCTTTGCATCCCTTAATAAACAAACTCTTCTGTCCCAGGCTAGTCGCCCTGAGGGTTTGCACACAGCAATCTGACAAATGAATTCACATGCAGGTGCCGGGCGATAATGGCTTAATATGTTAACATTCCACAAGTATTGATATTTTAACAAGGAAAGGCTCTGGACAATGCCTTAATGCAGAGAGAACAAATAGATTTCTTCCTGAGCACCAGTTCTGATCAATTAGCAGTGGCTGCTCAGAAATAGTTCTGAGAAGGACCCTGAGGCTTTGTCTGGGCTCAGAGGAAAGCTGTCAAGACCCATTGTCAATGTCTGCCCTGGGAGTGGATGGGGCAAGAGAGGCTGACGCACCCCTCCTTACCATCTGGCTCTGATCTCAGATCCACCGGAAACCAGCTAGGGAACATCTCCAGTCTCCACCCTCCCCACTTTTACCTAATTCAAAAATGAGCTAGGTGAGCAAGAGGTGGCCAAATGGGGCTTGGACAAGTTACCTGCACGCCTCCTAGCATGCCAGCATCAGTCTAGGGTTTCTTATCAGCAGCACTAAATATGAGACTAGATATAATAAAAGCACTTTGGAAATTATAAAATACTATTCAGTTATGAGGTGTGACTACTATCATTCCAAGCCACCTGGGGGTAGGGGGGAGAATCCTGCTGTCTCATGGAATCTGGGGCAGAGATAGCTTATTCTGCCTTTGCTTTATACAGAATGAGGAGGAAGGTTTGTTTCTGGCATCATCTTCTCACCCCGCAACCACCCCCCTCCTCCCCCCCCCCTCCCCCCCCCACCCCGGTCTCTCCTCCTTTCTCCACCCTCCAGCAGATGAGCCAGACAAGCTGTCCCCACAGTATCTCCTCCTCCCTGAGGCTGCGTATTGGCATCATTATCTGAATATCAGCAATAACAGATAGGAGCGGCAGATACCAATGTTTCATTACCTTCGGCGCCGCTGGGGATTGCTGCCCGGATATTTGGATTCACGTGGCCTTCTTGCTCGGAGACTGACTTTGAAAATAAGTGGAGTTGCCTCGGTAGGTTAACCAGTGCGGGCCCGAGGGACGAGCACCTCTGGCCTTTATATGACCCTGGGTACCCCCAGGGCAATGCCTGGTGTCACCGGTCTGTCCAGAGCAAGGCCAGGCTCATATTCTTAAGCGTCATCCCATTGTGTAAAGCCCTGCATAGCTCTTACCTGACTCCAAACTATCCCATCTTCTCGTCACTCACCCTCGGCTTCCAGAAACCTGGGCTAGCTACTGTTCCCACATCGTCACCTCCACACAGCACCCTGCGCATCTGCTCTCCCTATCACGCCTGGTCCCTAGTCACCACCATATAAATTCTGCCCTTTGCTCAAAGCCCACTCCACATGGCACCTTCACGAGGTCGGTAATAGACTCTTTTAATCTCAAGTCATTTACTCTTCCTTTTATACTTTATAGTAGCGAACAGTGATGACGTGCATGCCTGGGCCCTACGCTGTGCCAACTTCATATCCATGATCTCAGTTAATTTTCACAATAACGGTAGGATTAGGCACTTTTATTTATCCAATTTTATGGATGATCAAACAGCGGCCCAGAGAAATCAAAGAATTTGCCCTCAATAAAGCAGTCAGTGCCAGAGCTGAGATTAAGGCCTAGTTCTACATCTCCAGGGCCCTCGCCTAGAACGCCCACACTACAGGGTTTGTTAAGAACAGCCCTGAGACCCAGGAGCTCTTCTCTTGTTAATGTACCTTATCTTCCACTTGGTGTAAAAATTCGTTGTGATCTTGTCTCCATCTGACTAACTTGATTATAAACTCTGGTATCCAGTCCTTCCTCAGCATCTAAGGGAGACTGGTTCCATGATCCCCAATGGATACCAAAATCTTTGGATGCTTAAGACCCTTATTTATAAAACAGCAGAGCACAATTAACCTTCCAACACACGGAGGCAGAATCCGACCCTAATCAAGAAGAGATTTTATTTTCCTCAATCTTGTCTCCCGGACACACAGAAATTGCTGTGGAACTCTCTGAATTAAACAAATTACCTTCGGCTCCTCTGATGCCTATCTGTCTCCCACAGGCTCCACCTCATGAAGCCCCCTTCACAGCCTAGCCTGTTGATGAGTTTCAAGGAACCAGTTCCCTGCAGCCTCTTCCCATGTACTATGTTGTTTCCCTGCAGTCTCTTTATTTGTGCCTAGCCAGTTAACTCTCCATTCTCAATCACCTCTGCTTGTCTAAATCTCCAAAGTTCAAAACTCCACTCCTAGGCCACCTCCTCCTTTTAATCCCTACAGTGCACACTGGCCTGTACTGAACTACCAGCGTCTTCACTAATTGATACTCAGTAACACCCATCATGTGCTGAGCTCTGTATCAGGCACTATGGGGACACAGGAAAAATATGTATAGCCCATACTTTCTAAGGATCCAATGCCAGGGAGACAAGAGTCGCGCACATGGAAAGTTAATTAAAAAGTCCAATCACTTATAACTGTCGGGTGAACAGTTTAGACAAAAATATACGTTAAAGTTGCTCAGAGGAGGGTGAGAGCATGTGTGTGAGAGCTTAGGTTAGAGACTACCTGGAGGAAAAAGGGCTTAGACGATGAGTCCAATCTGACAAAGTAGAAAGGAATGGGAACACATTACAAGCGGAGCGATTATACAATCACTTAGTAAGAATATGAAACAAGAATGACTTGGGAAAGAGGCAATGAAGAGACAAGTTTCATGGGTGAGAAAGTTAGACTGAAAATGAGACAGGGAGAATGAATGCTACTGAAGCCCAATTTGCACATGGAAAGTCTCTTAATCAACTTTCATTCTACATAGGAGATGTGTGTGTGTTAGTCGCTTAGTCATGTCCAACTCTTTGAGACCCCATGGACTATAGCTGGCCAGGCTCTTCTGTCCATGGAATTCTCTAGGCAAGAATACTGGAGTAGGTGGCCAATCTCTTCTCCAGGGGATCTTCCCGACCCAGGGTTCAAACCTGGTCTCCTGCATTGCAGGCAGATTCTTTACCATCTAAGCCACCAGGGAAACTCTCTACATAGGTGATAATAGAGGCCAAAGATGGCCCTGTGGCTTAGGAACAACAAAGTTGGGATGAAACTCAGGTCCACGGAGTCCTAGGTCTGTGCAACCAAGTGGGAGTTCCTTGGAGCTGGACAATAAACACTTTGGGCTAGATGGCTGACCTGAATCTTCCCTGAGAAACAACACATCTCCATGTGGTACCACAGGCTTAAGGACTAGTGATCCTGACGACAGCCTGGTGTTTCTCTTGGCCAGGTCACTTCAACTTCTCAGAGCATGAGCTTCTTCATCTACTGAGAAAATAAAGTCTATAGTGATAGCTGAAGTCCAGGTCCTAGCAGTATTTAATGAGATGATGCTTTACTAGTACTTAGCCCAGTACAGAGAACATAAGGATTTCTCAATATAAATTACCTTTTATATCAAACATGGGGGTGATAATGCCTCTCCCAAGGAGATATGCAGTCTATGCAGTTAAATAACAAAGAAAGCAAAACCGAGAGTGTAGTGCTCAGGAGTCTGTCCCAACTTAGATGTACAGAGAAACAAAGCGGCTGTCTGCAGCCACAGATCTGTAACCCCTGCTCTGTCTAGCCCAGGGCACGAGCCATCAGAGATATTTAATAAAGGTTTCTGAACTGAAGGGATTTAAATTGGACCAAATTTAATTGGATCCTTTGTTTAAAATTTTAAAGTCTGCCTCTGAGAAGAAGCTGAACAGAACACTTCTTGGGTCTGGAAATTGTTAATTTCAGCAATCAGACTTGGCCTGTCTTTCTTTTCTATTGATAAATCCCGACAGAACGCCCCGTTATGTTTTCCCTCCACCACTGCTCAGAGGGTTGATTGAACATGAAATCCACAGCTTTGGCTGGGGTTTGCTGGGAGATGTCACTGGTGATTACAAAGTTGTATTTTCTAGACCATTCTTGTCATACACCCCCGATGTGCCACATATTGTCAACTGATAGGCCTGTTTTTACCCTGCTCTGCCTTCCTCTCTATTCCAGTGGGTGAAACCCTGGAAATCATATGGTCCAAAATCCTTAGCAGCTACAAAGCTGCTCTTGAGAAGCACACACTGGGGCCTGGAAGGCAGGAAGTAAGGAGAAGCCACTCTCATCCTCTTGGGTCTGGCAACAAAAGGGGGTTTCAGGAAATAGAGGGTTCTGGCAAGATATTGGGGGGTGACCACCAGGAGTGTGAACTCTTTTTATTCCTGCAAACAACAGAGGGCAATGATTCCAATGACAAAGGTATCCGCCTATTGTGTGTATCCAGCCACATCAGCACAAGTGCCAACATTTACACACTGGGTGAAACCATGCCACCATCTTTTTCCTCCAGCCTTCCAGCATGTATCCAATGTGCTGGATTGAATCCTCTTCTGCTTGTAATACCTAGAGTTTTCTGTGTTTTTCTCATGAGAAGCTGACTGATACACCACTGAAAACCTCCTTGTGGAAAAAAAAGTGAAAGTTGCTCAGTTGTGTCCGACTCTGTGTGACTTCATGGACTATATGGCTCACCAGGCTCCTCTATCCATGGAATTTTCCAGGCAAGAATACTGGAGTGGGCTGCCATTCCCTTTTCCAGGGGATCTTCCCAGTGGAGGAATCGAACTCAGGTCTCCTGTATTGCAGACAGATTCTTTACCATCTGAACCACCAGGAAAGCCCTCTTAGTATATTATAAATTATAAAAACAAATTTTCAGTAAGCTGTTTAGTGATCAGTAACAACAAAATAATTTAGCACTTCTAAGAGTAGGGCCTTTTTAACCAGGAGCTTAAAGGAAAACATTACTCAAGGTAAAAGTGCTTCCTTCAAACTGACACATGATAAGGAAAGTTTTGACCCGAGGGCCTTTCCCCACATGCCAGAGCATCTGGGGAGAAACGGTTGTTGGGGAGGGGCAATTTTCCCCTCTTTCCCTCTTGAGTTCTTGTGGCTGGAATAATAATAAAGTTGACAAAGATTAACAAGAGAAAAATATACAGATTTTAACCATGTACATGGAAGTCACATAGGAATATAACCTACGACGTGGCAAAAGCAGGCAACTTTTATTCTTTTTAGACAAAGAAACAATAAATTTGTGAAGAATTGACAGAAAAAGAAGCTTAGGCTTTAGGTGCCCCTTAGTAAAGAATCTAAACAGAGTTTGGCTGGAAAATTAAAGAAGTAGCAAGCTTTGTTTCTATAGGCTTCTTGGCCCTCAGTTTTTTATCTTTGGAGATAAGTGTTCTTCTGACTCCAGACGTAGCAAGCACACTTTTCATATAAGAGATTTATTATTTCCGGTTTTCAGGGAAACATAGAGGAGGGTCAGGGTGTCCCTCTTGTACTGGTCATCTCTTAAGTCACTTTAATTCAAAATGTCGACTGAACAAAAATGCACAACCTAAAAGTCGAGAATTATGTTTTTTTTAGTGGGCATTCTGAGGACAGGAGACAGGTCTCTCAGATAACTCAAAGAGACTGCTCTGAATACCTAAGCGAGGAGCCAGCATATATAGGAATTTTTGCAACAAAGATCAGATAGACTGTAGTTAATTAAAGAAAACCAGACACCTCAAGTTAATGAATTTAGCACTTTTCTGTGTGTGGGAAGATGCAAGAGTCTGGGCTCTCTGAAATCATTCCTTTGCTGTGCATCTCAGCTGTCTGGGGCCAGTGTCCTCTGCTTTCTCATCCTGAGTGTCCTCCGGATGCACGGCTGAGAGCGGCTGCAGGGGCTGACCGCTTGATGGCAGGCATCCTGCCTCCATCCTGAGTTCCATTCTGGGCTCACTTTTGGGGACTATTGTTAGATGATAGCTTGATGACCGCACATCCTTTGTTTATTGATATGGTGAGCAGTATTTGTCATTCAGAAAAATAATCAATATGTCATTGAGGCACAGTTCGGAATGGCCTACACCAGGGTCCCAATACAGCCATCTGTGAAAGGGACACTAATGGGCAGTAGTGAACCGAACAGCCAGCAGTCCAGGGGACCAGCTGACACATTGGGTGTGAGTCATAAAATGGAAAACAAAACAGCAAGGAAGTTTCTTAAGCCCACTGAGAAAACTCTGCCTGCAGTGGGCAGCCCATGGGAGAATGGCTTGTCCACCCTTGCATTAGCAGGCCTGTGTGGCTAGTGGTAGCGATGGATCAGGAGGTGGGACTCCGCTCCTGAGACAGGCTTCAGGCTAATCCCGAGGCCAAGATGTAAGCAGAACACCAGTGCCCAGCTCCAAGTGTAATGCCCAGAGCAGCATCTAAGCAATGCTTCCAAAAAGCATTTCTCTACTCAGTCGGATATCTGCCACTGCCAGGCCTCCGCTTCCTTAGCCGAGCGGGCATCGTTATGCACTGGGGGTGCCTGGAAGGTAAAACTGCAGATCGTAGCGAGATTCACAGCTTTGAAATGATCTGTGCCTTAAAGTTATTGCTGTTTGCTTTGTTTTGTGTTTAGAGGGGGGAAAAAATAACAACAAAAAAAAATCCAAACCTTTAAGAAATCTAATTATATGTTTGAGTTATAGACTGGTTTTTAACAACAACCAAAAAAAATTAACAAAAAAGGGGGCTCATTAAGAGTCTTTTGTCTCCAAAACAAGTGTGTTTTCCTAAGCCATAGAGCAAGCAAATTCTAATTGCTGGCTTCATTATACAGAAAAGTCTAAGTGTAACAATCAGAAGCCTTATTACACATACATAATTGAGTTTCATTGCAACTTATGAAAACATAAACTCTCTTAAACACACTTGCAGAAAATGTCGCATCATCAAATCAACACTTTTATTATACAAAAGTAATTGTGTTTAAAGACACCAAACATATGTTACTTATACAAAAAAAAAATGAGTTGTACTATGATTCAGAAGTCTAAATCTTGAATCTGAGAGCAATGCTTTGTTTGCAAATGCAGAGCCAAAAAAAAGGGCAAATTACAAACTTTACTAATGAGATATAAAGGAACTTGCTCTGGAAATATCCTGCTTTGGAAATTCTGAAATCTCAAATTCCCTTTTCTGGTTAAATCTTTCATGAGCCTCCTTTCTTCCATGTCTGGCTTCTTCCAAATCTTTTTAATTGTGCATCTTTATATTTTTCCTTCTGGTTTGAATTTCCTGCTTTCCTAAGTCTAACTCCTGATCACTTGAATGTTTCTTTCGCCAACACCAATAGTCTCTGTCCCTTCCAAGTTCCATCATTCTTATGTAATGCTATAGCCATGCGTTCCGGGAAACAAGCTCACTCAGAAGGACGATGCAGATAGTGAAGTGCAGTTTATTACACCGGCGGGCCCAAGGCAGAGTCTCCTCTTAGCCAAGGACCCCGACCAGCATTTGTGAAAATCTTTTATACCCCATGTGTACGTGTCTGAACCCACCACCCAATTTCCTTGTGACTTACATAAACAAAGGAAAGGTAAATACAATCACAATAACCCCATCATTCATGTGTTATGTGTTCAGTCAATAATCAATAAGCCCGAGGTTACATTTCAGTCAATAATCAATAAGCCTGAGGTTACAGAAAAAAAATTATGACCTGTCCAGAGGTAGGGGGATCAGTATATGTTTTCTCTTAGGTGATGAGTAACCTGGATACAATCTTCAAGATTCCCCTATCCGGAGGGGGTCTTATCCTTCTATTGTCATTTCCACAGGCACTAAGCACAGAGTTCAGAGTGCATTAGAGAGGCAGCCGAACATGATCAGCACGAACAGGCCTAAGATGGAGTCCAGGCCCTACAAATTCCTTCTTCAGTAACACCACCTCTCACTAATTCTTGCCTCTACTTCCTACACTCTTGTGTCTGGGCTGACAGACCCTTGGGAGCAAACTGCCCTGCTCTCCCACCAGGAACCAGGGAGTTCCAAAACCCACCGCCCCTGGCAATCTGCTCTGCTACCCTCTGGCTTCCCCAGGTAACTGTCCTCCCTGGGGCCAGATACGTTGTGGGTCCCAATGCAAAATGAGAATGCAAGTCCCTTTGTTCGAAAAGCAGAGGGAAAGCCTCTTTCTTTTTTCCACATGTTTTCATTTGCTATTTAATATTGCACTCCCTTGCGCTCAAGGAAACTTTCTAGTGAGGGCAGATTCCCTGTTGCTCAGACCCTTACCTTGCATCTCAGCACTTAGCTATATGCCCAATTTTCACCTCGCTGACACCTAAGTGCTCAGGCTTAAGTGGGTGGGAGTTGGGGAGCAGGAGGCAGAAGACCCATCATAGGAGGTTGGACCACGTGAGCCGGGACCAAATCCCCACTTCCCACCAGACTCACAAGACACAGTTCAAAGATAAAAATTGCTAAAATTTCAAGATGGAGGTCACAGAGAATTAGAGCACAAGAGAGAGACCCTCTGAACTGCCCTGGCCCCTGGCCCAGGAAGCTGGCCCTTCCCAGTGTCCCTCATTCTCCTCACAGCTCCGCATTGCCTCCATCCTTGGGTACCAAGCACCCTGGCTGCAGATGAGCGAATTGCATTTCACGGGTGAGTCAGCAGCCATCCCAAATCGTTCTGCTGCTCTCCAACCTGCCTCCTCACTCACCTCAAGCCATACACCTCTATCTCTTCTCTCAGTAGAAGAAAAGACTCTTGCCTTGCCCTGACACAGGCCCACTCCAGCCACACACAGGCCAGGCGTGCCTCTTCCTACCAACTGCAAACCTCTCCTTCCACAGCAACCTGGTCCTCCCTTCCCTGGCACATGGTTAAGCACTCTCCCAGTCTCTCCTTTGTGCCTCTCAGCAAACCTATACAGGTTGGACTCTCCTTACCCTCATTTCTCTCTTGGGGCTTGAAAGTTTAGAGTAACTTGCTCACAACTACACTATTACTAAGAAGCAAACCACAATTTCAGCCCAGACTTCCAAACCTGATAACACATAGCCACCAAGCCTTCCTCCCGGCATTTTGGAATCCTCTTTCTACTGGCTTCTTCCTCTCAAATGGAACATTCTCGAGCAGTCCACTTCCAACAACAGAAAGTCAAACAAAGACAAAGGCAAAAGCAAACCCAAAAACATGAATTGTGATCCCACTTGGCTCAAAGGCTCACCCTTCTTCCCTTGATTACCATACTTCTTCCTGACATCACAGTGAACACCCCCACCCTTGCTGTATCCCTCTGCACATCCCTCCTCTGAAGATGTCTGTCTCTGGTGGCGGCAGTCAGGGATGTTCAGAGGGGCCCTGTGAGTGTTTGTTAGTGCTTTTCTGCCTAGATCTCTCTTCCACCGTCAACCTGTTTCTCAGCGTTCTCCCATCCTTGGCTTACCCGGCCCTCATTCTTTCTCTGTCGCACACATCTGAAATGGTAGTATCCCCAATCTACAGACTTGCCCTCTCTTTCTCTGCCATGACTCCCACCTGTGTGTAGGCATCTCCCAGATGCCACACACATGCCTATGAGAAAGCAAGACTGGCCACTGTCTACTCTATGGAAGATATAAATCAGACACTTTACTCTTATCACCTCTTTGAATCCTCACCAGCTCTTCCAAGCAATGAGAAATCTGAAGCCTCGAATCTTACAGTGCCCTCTCTACAGGGGCCCTCCTGAGCAGCCCAGAGCAGGGGTCTCAATCCATGTCTGCTGGACTCCAAACCCATCTTCCACCACTGCCCAAGGGCCATTGCCCCTGTGATGCGTCAGTCACCTTTCACACTAAAATTTCTGGCTTCTTCACATTTTATCCCAGATACACCAAAGTTAAAACATCAAGATTTCATTCAAGTGTTTCCCCTGGGATTTTTCTATCTTTGTTAATAGGTTTGATATCTGACCTTGCCATCCATTCTCTTGTTTAAAGTCCCTCGGGGACTCTCTGATTTCTTCAGGATAAAGTGGGAAATCTTTCTCCAGTATCTGCAGAGCCATCCATGACCTGGCCCTCTTCTACCTGTGTGCTTTTCCTCAGCCATGATTGTTGAAATCGTTCAGATCAACCAATCTTCTTGGAGCATCCAAAGCTCTACCATACACCTTTCATCCAGTCATTCACTTGACAAAAAATTGCTTATTGAGTGCCTATTGGGTGCCAAACTCTGTTGCTGGTATCTGTGAACAAAAGAGCCAAGATCTCACCATCTTTGAACTTATAATCTAGTGCAGAGGGGCGGACATCAAATGGTGAATGATAGTTATACAGTATATAGTAAAGGGATAAGTAATATAGAAAATCATGAGTGCTTCCATGGTGCACAGTCCCATAGCACACTCAGGGTACACCTCACCAGAAAGGAGCATGAAGGAGATGAAGGAGGGGGCCATGCAGACACTTGGGTGAAGCATGTCCCAGGTAAAAGGAACAGAAGATGTAAAGGCCCTAAGGTAGGAATGATACCAAGAGAGAATCAAAGAAGGCTAGTTGTGACTGGAGCAGAGACAGCAAAGGGGAGCATAAGAGCAGAGGAGGTTACAAAGGTTATGGGGGCAGGTAGTGAAAGATCTTAGATACTGTGAGGACTTCGCCTTTCTTCTGAGTGAAATGGGATCCCATAGAGGGTGACCTGATATGACTTCCACTTTAAAAGAACCACTCTGGGCACTGGGATGAAACAGACTACACACAGGCAAGGACAGAAGCTGGGAGCCAGAAGACTATTGCAGTCACTTGGCAAGGGATGACAATAGATCAAACAAGGGTTGTAGCAGTGAAGGTGGGAAGAAGTGGTCTGAACTTCAACACATAATATCCCCTTGGTCTGGAATGTTCTTGTCACATAACCCATCCAGGTGGCAGACTCACCTGACCTTCAAAAACATCCTCACCTCTGGGAAGCCTTCTCAAACCTGTTATCCTTGGTTAAGTTCAGAATTTCTTCTCTTTGCTCTCCCTCCAAAACTCCTGTAACACTACAGCACTTCATCATTAGAGCACATATCTGTCTGTGTCAAAGTTATTGATGTTACTGTCTATCTCCCACCAGACTGTGAGTGTCTTGAGGCCATACTTCTTTGTATGTTCAGGATGCAGTTTTTGTAAATTCTCAACAAAAGATGGTGATGGAATAAGTGACATAATTGTAAAAAGCAGGCTACTCTCCATCTCTATCTAGGCACCAAACCCCAGTGTCAGGAATTCAGACACTGGTCAGTTCTCAGAAGATAAATGCTCAGCAGTGATTATCCACACAAGAGTCCTGCCAATTAGGGCTGCCTGGACCAACAGAGCAGACCATCACCCTTTCCTCAGCTGCTAAGTTAAGGAAAATCAGAAGAGCTGGCAATGAATCTGCCAAGTAACTAGATGGGAAGATGCATGTGTTCCATCACCTCTATTCACCCTATTGGTGAAGACAGACATCCCTCACACTAGGTAGAATAAGATCACCAAACACATGACACCTTACCCTGTGCACAGTGAAATGAGATTAACAACATTTATTAGTCACACACAGGCACAGCCCAAGGGAAGACATCATCTGCCATACATTCAGGAATAGAGTGAACCAGCAGGAGCTGTGAGAAGCAAGGTTTGTAGCTATAAGAGCAGGAGGTGACACCTAGTTTCCATGTAATTGGCTTATTTAAATGATTTCATGGGCTGGTCATCAGGTTGAAGTCCTGGTGAAGTATAGCTGGTCCTGCTGATAAAGGGAACAAGCTAGGGAGAGAGCCTTTTCCACTGAGTAGGGGGCATATCTGGTAAGAGAAGAGGGACTTACAGTTATAGCCCTTGGGGACTCTGTGAGGCTCAAAGATGCCAAAGCAGCATTTAATATTGCAAGTTAATTTCAAGCCTCCCATTACAACATGGAAACAAGAGAATTGTTTAGCTCTAAGATTGGAAAAGGGAGAATATTGAAGTAGACAAAATGAGAGTTGGTTTGAAATTTTGGGACAGCCTTGAGATAAGGGCTTATGACTGATGCAATGGATCCAGACTAAGAACAAAAAACAGTCTGCTAGCAACCTGGGCCACAAGTCCAGGTTAGATGGATGAATTCATTCTAAACCACCCTGGATAGACAACTCAGAGAGGTTTTGAATAGACTTCCTGCTTCAGTCTGAAATCTCATGGAAAACTGAATAGAGGTGAGTTGACTGTGAGATAAATGTGTGGACCCAAGAATTATTTTTTTAATTGAAGTATAGTTGATTTACAATGCTGTGTTAGTTTCAGGTGTACAGCAAAGTGATTCAGGTTTATATTCGTTTGAAGATTCTTCTCTGTTATAGGTTATTACGAGATACTGAATATAGTTTCTTGTGTGATATAGTAGGTCCTGTTGTTTATCAGTTTTTCATATAGCAGTGTATATTTGTTAATCCCACATTCCTAATTTATCCTTCTTTCTCCAACCTTTTTCTTCTCCTTTAGTAACTATAAGTCTGTGAGTCTGCTTCTGCTTTGTGAACAAGTTCATTTCTATCATTGTTTTTAGATTTCACATATAAGTGACATAAAATGATATCTGTCTTTCTCTTTCTGACTTACTTCACTTAGTATGATAATATCTAGGTCCATCAATGTTGCTGCAATGGCATTATTTCTTTCTTTTTTAATAGCTGAGTAATACTCCATTGCATATATGTGTCACATCTTCTTTATCCATTCATCTGTTGGTCAGTGGACATTTAGGTTGCTTCCATGTCTTGGCTATTGTAAATAGTGCTGCAGTGAACATTGGGATGCATGTATCTTTTCAAATTAGAGTTTTCATCTTTTCCAGATGTATGCCCAAGAGTACAATTGCTGGGTCATATAGTAACTCTATTTTTAGTTTTCAAAAGAACCTCCACACTGTTTTCCACAATGGTTGCACCAGTTGACATATCCACCAACAGTGTACAAGAGTTCTCTTTTCTCCACATCCTCTCCAGAATTTATTATGGGAGAGCCTATTTTAATATCACATTTAATATAACATTCAGAGCAATATTAGAAAACTGAGAACTTCCACCACCAATAGACTTATATCCTATCATTGCTTTCCCGTTTCTTAAACAATAAACTCTGAATCCCTGAACCTGTTGGCAAGTGCCCCCATAGAAGCCAATTTGACTTATTTTAACCTTAGCTTTCATTGCTCTCCTGCAAGAACCAGCCTTTGTCAAGTCCTACCTTCTTTGTAAAGCCTTCCAAAGAAATAAGGCTAACAGTGATGACTTTTTACGTGATTAATCTCCAACTATAAGAAATACAGATTGGGTACCTACCCCATGCCAATACTATCCTAGAAGTTGAGGATACAAAAAGACACAAGATAAGGTCTTGTCTGCAAGGGGCTATGAATCTATTGGAGGCACAAAGCATTCTTAAGTAAGTCAGAACAATGCAAGGTAATACATGCTGGGTTGAAATAAGCAATGTAAGAAAGATCACTGAACTAGTTTAGAGAGGGCAGAGACCTATGCTTTGTCTGTTCTTCTTAATTATATATGGTTAAGAAACAAAACACAAAAAACAGAATATCATCTATTTATGTACTGCCAGAATCTAACAGCATCTAGATTACTGATTGACTGACTGCACAATTGACTGATATATGGATATTTGATTACCCCCTTGGAATCTTTCAAATATGCCTGTTTCAGTTCTCTAATCATATCAATAACTTTCAAATTAACTCATCTTAAAGGGTCTCAGGACCTTTGGGAAATTTAGTATTACTAACAATATCTTTCCTTCTCATGCTGAGAGGTAAGTATCATTCTGCCATAATTAAAACCATATTAATTAGATTTTTTTTTTAGTCACCTGTATTTCAGCAGACTCCAACACTGAGGATTGGGTTGCTATCTATGTTATGAGATATGAAAGGCATGGCAAGGCCTCCCTAACCGCAACATATCACACCCAGCTGAACTTCTACAGTAGCTAACATTGGAAATCAACCCCATGAGGTAACACAGTTTTTGCTCATGCAGAAATTGTTTTTGCAATGTTAATGCCTCTCGTATAGGTAAAACCAAGTCGATAAGTATTTGGAGGCTTGGAGTTTTGTTTGTGATCTTTTTAAGAGGTTCTCCTATATACCAGATTTGTGCTGGGCATCATGCAGGTACATTGATTAAACACTGGCTCCTCCTTTAAAGATATCACTCTCTAGTTAGTTGGAAGAAGCCTACTGTTACCCAGCCCTGCAGTGAATATTTACAAGGTAGCAGCACATAAGTGATGACTGCCAAGCAACTGTTTAGGAAGATCTGGAATCTAGCCTAGATTTTGTCATTAAAGTATTGAGCAACCTTGGAGGCTACTTGCTTCCAAAGACATGCCCTGTGTCTGATGCCCTCTACTTTCACTGGGTGATCTCTGGAGGTAGTTCAGAACATGCTTGATGACATCAGAAGAGAGAGATCAGAGCTTAGCCAATGCTTGACCCATGGCTGGTACCAGCATGTTAGTTCCCAGCCCCAGAATGACTTGAAATGACCACCTCCAAAAGCAGAATGAACAAAGAAATAACAGTGACCTGCAGTGGCCAGGAGATCTTCAGAGATAGAAAGGAGCCTAAGATGGACTTGGAGAAGGTGGGATTTGGAAGGAGTGGCATGGATATGGAATGGCAGGTAGGGTAAGAGCCTAGTACATTAATCTCACTGCAAATAATCTTTATCAGACAGAGCTCTTTATTAGTGATGGCTTTAGATACCTTTGGGGGAACATCAGCAATCACAATAAGTTCTAAGAAATGAAAACTTAGAGTTGAAGCTTACAGCATCATAGATGCATTCTGCTTTCCATGATGACATCCCTGTCTGCCTGAAGAGGTGGAAGGTTTTATCTGTGAGTACAGCAAGCCCTGAAACCCATGTCCCAGTCCAGCCTTTGCAGCCCATTGGTTCCTACTATGCATGACAGATCTGCCCAAGTCTGAGGGAACTCTGGCAACTCAGATCGAAAACAATCTTCACGAGAAAATCAACTGTATCCCTTAAGCCACTGCACACATATCTTTGCTGCTGTCTTACTGTCTGTTTGGTTGTGTTCTTGTTTTTCAGGGAGGGGTGGATACTGAAGGCAGAGACATAAGTATTTCCATAAGTATTTCCTTTAGCTGACATCTTAGTTGTGCTATTTCATCTTTTCCTCACTGAAATTCTCAGGCGTAAGCATAGGATGCCTGTTTTACAGATGAGGAAAATGAGACTCCGTGAGGTTAAATGATTCTCTGAAGGTCCCAGGTAGGAAGAAGCTGAATCATGATTTCCCCCTGTAAGCAGAAGCAGAAGTAGGGTAAGACAAGGGAATCAACCATGGTGCAAAACATCAGAAGGCCCGCACCCCTAGATGCTGCCCCCGAGGTGAGTGCTTTGTTTCACCCTATTTTTGGTGGCTAGGACCCACAAGGCTATCTGGCTTCAAAACCCATATGCTTACACACACACACACAGTCTCTACAGCTAGCTCTTCAACAGTAACACTAGCCTCTTAGGAGCCTATAAAGAGAAATGATTCGCAAGCAAACCCTGGCCTGGGAATCTTAGCTCCCAACTGCCTGCTAACTATAGTCCCAGATGACGTGAAGACAAGGCAGAGCAGGAAAATAAAGACAAATGAATCACTGTCAGCTAGAACTATTCCTGGAGGCGCCATGTAACACTCACATGAAAAGAGACACTTGGGTATGATGTAGCCCCTGCTGGAGCTGAAGAAGGGTGCAAAAGCATTAGCTCCCCATATACCCACATTTTATTGAAGAGTCAGAACACCTACAAAAGAACATGTGTTCTCCAGTGTTCATGGACATCCTAATTCCTTTAGCTTGTATAGACACTGCACACAACATTCCCTTGGAAAAATGACCCTACTGGTGCAGGAAATTGTTAAAAAACTAAAATAACTAAAAGCAGAAAAATCACTGGTCCCAGCCCAGACCCAATCCAGAAACAGACACAGCTGTCTTACACAGGGGGCCTCACACCCCTTCCCACTCCTCATGCATTTGGGGACAAAGAGAGACTCTGTGCCAAATGGCAGTCTGCGGATAGTAAGGTGGACAGCAGGGCTGTAAAGCCACCACAGAAGGGGGACATTAAAGAGGCAGCATAAATCCCTTGATGGCAGCAGTAAGTCTCTGTCAACACTAGCATCAGGCTGTGCAAAACACACGGAGGTTCAAGATGCTCACAACAGATATGTTCAGTCGGCAGAAAACAAAAAAGGATGTTGGAGAGTAAAGAAACTAAAAAATTACTTTCTTTGATTGCTCTGTGTCCACATGGTCTCAACCCACTCCCCATCCAGACTATTCTGCTTCATACTATTCCAAATCATTTCACCTCATTTCAACCTCTCCCACTGAGTTCCATTTTAATCCATCTTGCCTCAGTGTTGTTCTGATTCATATGCTGATTACAACTATTCTGTTCAGTCTTATCCCATAGTTTACCATTCAGCTCAACCTAAAGCCTATACATCCTTACCAAGCTAGCCCATTCCACATACAACAATAATATTAGTAACCTTTCTAATCTGATGTGCTTATGCAAAAAGACATATAAGCATGGAGAAACTGGTACCATAGTTAGATGGACTCCAAACCTGCCTGCTCAGAGAAGGCAATGGGGGTGGCACCCCACTCCAGTACTCTTGCCTGGAAAATCCCATGGACCCACGCCAGGAGCCTGGTAGCCCTGCAGTCCATGGATTTCATCACCATTACAAAAGCTATCATTTCTATCCCCATTTTACAAATAACTGAGGCTCAAAGTTAAAAAACTTTGGCCACCTTACACAGCTAAGACATGCTTCTAGATCCATTAGGACTGGACACATAGAGCCCATGACATTCCAGAGCTTCTGTACTGCGATTGATGACATCAGTGTGTGGTGCTGATGTCTTGAGCTGTGGAAGCATTAGCAGTGGTGACAGCTGTCATCATCCTCATGCAAAATTGTCTCCCATGATTATGGATGATGACATAAACCATGGAGAAGATATAAATGACATATAAAATAGCCACACACATATATACTTTGTATGAGAAGCAACTCCACCCAGTTCTGCCTAATACACTAGTCTGTTCTGTTTCACTCTCTGTACTATTTGTTTTTTAAAATTTATTTTTAATTGGAGGATAATTCCTTTACAATGTTGTGTTGATTTCTGCTGTACAACAATGTGAATCAGCTATAAGTATATATATATATATCCCCCTCGTGAGCCCCCAACATCAATCCCACTCTTCCAGGTAATCACAGAGAACCAAGCTGAGCTCCCTGTGTTGATGATCTCTCTCTTCCAACTTTAATGTAAACTTTAAGAAGGAAAGTACATTGTTTCATTCACTGGCACATCAGTTCAGTTCTGTTCAGTCGCTCAGTCGTATTCGACTCTGCGATCCATGAACTGTAGCACACCAGGCTTCCCTGTCCTTCACCAACTCCCAGAGCTTGCTCAAACTCATGTCCATTGAATCATTGATGCCATCCAACCATCTCATCCTATGTCATCCCCTTCTCCTCGTGCCTCCAATCTTGCCCAGCATCAGGGTCTTTTCCAATGAGTCAGTTCTTCTCATCAGGTGGCCAAAGTATTGGAGTTTCAGCTTCAGCTTCAGCATCAATCCTTCCAACGAATATTCAGGACTGAGTTCCTTTAGGATGGACTGGTTGGATCTCCTTCCAGTCCAAGGGACCCTCAAGAGTCATCTCCAACACCACAATTCAAAAGCATCAGTTCTTTGGTGCTCAGTTTCTTTAGAGTCCAACTCTCATATCCATACATGACTACTGGAAAAACCATAGCTTTGACTAGATGGATCTTTGTTGGCAAAGTAATGGCACATACTCAACCCCTAAAAGAGTGCCTGGCACATGGTCATGCCTGAATATTATTATTTGCTAAATAAATGAATGAATGGTAGAACACATTTCTAAAAGAAGTTCTTGATATTTGAATAATAAGCATAAGGTAAGGTCTAATAGAGAAACTGTTCTACACAAGTATAAGATGGGAAATACATGATGTTATTCAGTGTAAACTACTAGAGCACAAATAAATAAGAAAAGACAATCCCACCTCCACTAAACTGCTGGTCAGAATTCCCTAGCACTCTACGGGACAGTGAGAGACTGGAGGATGTTCAGGGAGAGTGTCAGGTTGGCAAGAAGATTCTAGGAGTATTAGATCCAAAAAAATGAAGACTCAGTATGCGGGAAGGGTCCTAGCATATTGGAGACAGTTCCAAAGGCAGAACAAGGACCTCTGGATGGAAATTACAGGATTCCCATTATATTTCAACACAGGTGTAACAATTCCATCATTCTGACATGTTCAAAAACAGAAGTGATTAATTCTCCCTGGAAACCTTTTTTATCCAAGGAGTTCTGCTGAAGCAGAGGCTAGATATTCATTGCCCCGATTGTGAGCCTGAACTAGGCTTTAGATGGAGATTAGACTCAATGAATGCTAAGATTCTGTCCACTCTGAAACTTGGTGGGTCTCTGTTTCTCTTGGTCTTGCTCATCTGGCCATCCCCAGAAGCATCTAACAGAAGACCCCAATGAAGCCCAGTCCCTGACAACAAAGCCCATGGACTTGATGGGCTTAGCCCTCTCCTGAGAACATCCTGAATCTCCAGCTGTGGACAATTGAAATCCCCGTGAAACCCTCCCTTAACCTCCCTGCAGACTCCACTATAGATGCCCTTCTCTTCTTCCTCCATCTTCTTTGCCTCCTCCCTTTTCCACCCCCATCATCTATACACGCCTTGTGTCTGGTCCCTCCGGAGCCTGCTCTGTGCTGCATGCCCACTAATTATTTATAAAGGAAATCAATCCCTTTTTATGTGTCAGTGAATATGAGACAGAATGTCTCACCCAGAGAAAATGCACATGCCTCTTAAAGGATATTTATTACAAAGTAAATCCCAAAGAATCTCAAGTCTCATCAAAACCCATAAGTAAACATAATAAAGGGCAACAGAAACTACAATAAGGATTGTAGGTTGTGGTCCAATTGTGGAGGGGAACTAGAGGATCCTATTTGAAGTTTCAGTTGCTTTGCAAGAATATCGTATTCACTTAAACTTTCTATTGATTTGCAGTAACTTTAGATGTGATTTATGGAGACAATGGAAGGTTCTAGATCTCCAAGCCCAATCTTGGTGCAGTCACTGATTTGGGAGTGGGAATTATCTTGTTAAAATGACAATAAGCATATCTGAGGTCAAAGATAGGTCAGAAAGAAAATGCCGTTCATGGTTACTGGGAGGATGTGGGCATCTTTACTATGGGCACAATTTCTATTGCAAGTGTCCAGTAAGAAGTATTGCCAAAGCCACTCCCCTCCCCAGCAAAAAGCCTTCTTTCAAAAGTATGGATTACAGGAATATAACCTTAGGGATAAAAGGTTGAATGAAATATGATGCAGGAAGTGAGCAAAGATGGGAGGGTTCAGTAAACAGAATTCCAAAACTATTTAGTGCTTTCACTGTAAAATAGTGATGAGGAAGGGGAGGTAGAGGAGTCTTTGAGGAAGGTGAGGAAGAGGAGAGGAGAAGCAGAAGAAGGAGACAACTGTGGGAATTATTTTATCATTATTTTCCGCTAATTCAGATAATTATATGCTGAAGCTACACTCAAAGTGTTGATCTGGATCCAGAGGGGAATCGGTTAGTAAATTGCATTGCTAATCCAAATCACACATGGGCTAGAAGAGGCCAGGGAAACTGCCCCAGAAGCCTAATGACATGACCCCCAGTTATAACATGACTTGGAAGTTTATATAAATACCCAGGGGACTCAGTTTTGCAAGCATTCACACCATCTTAGGGAAGGAAGCTTCATATTGAAACTCAGAGCAAAATTTTAGTCTGGTGTTCCTATGGTCCAGAGGGACTGGGGATCAGGGAGGAACAAGGCTGCTTGCCCATCACTGAGTTCAGGGCTGCAGCGGTTGTGAGAGGCATTGATGGAAGGATGCTATGAGATTGCGTGCCCTGTTCTCTGAGACCCACAACTCTCATGTTAGGCCACCTGACCTCAGTCACCTTAACCACACTTCCCAAAAAAGTAGCTGTGGTTCTTCCTCTCCTCCTTTCTTTATCAATACACCCAACCTGGCTTCCAAGTCCATGAGGTGATATTCATCAGTAAGACGTTACAGGCAAAGAAACACTTATGAGGTCTTCACAGATGGCACTAGGTAAAACTCACTGCTTTGGCAAACATTTGTTAGGAACCTTTATGTACCCAACTCAGTTTTGCAGTCACTAAAACTACTTTGGCAGAAAAATAGCAAATAATTCTTAACTCTTCTCAAAATCTTCCTGGTGAAGCCTGAGGGTCAAAAACAAGAGGGGCTCTGCAGGGTTTGGGGGTCAGGGAGGCTTTGACATCAGGCCACCTCACTGCCATGCTTACCACTCACCTGTGCATTTTTAATACCTGTGTTTTCACACCTAGAAAACACATCAGCAATCCAGGCTCTTTGCCAGGCGGTGGGCAAGGGGCTGGAGAGTGGAGCCAAGAAAGTCGATCTGGGCCTAGGCCCCAGGTCACCAACTTTTAACTCCCTGTTTCCCTGACATTAAGTCCCAGTGAACCAGCTTATACATTTTCCTGGCTTGACTGGTCTAATCTTAAAGCAGAGGTACCCCTCCTCCAAGCTCAGGGACTTTCTTCTTTACTGATTGAATTGAATAATTTGATTTAATAAATCAGGAGAATTTGCAGTGGGTTTTGCACTTTCATTAGGGAAGATGTATGTGGTGTGGCTGCTGTTTGGTCGTGTGTTTAATTAAATTAATGAATTAACACCTTTGGTGCTGAGGACTCCAGGTGCACAGAAGCCCCTGTTCTTTAGTCCCCAGGCTTTATTCACTTCAGTTCAGTTCAGTCACACAGTCGTGTCCAACTCTTTGCAACACCCGATGAATCTCAGCACGCCAGGCCTCCCTGTCCATCACCAACTCCCGGAGTTTACCCAAACTCATATCCATCGAGTCAGTGATGCCATCCAGCCATCTCATTTTCTGTCATCCCCTTCTCCTCCTGCCCCCAATCCTTCCCAGCATCAGTCCTTCCAATGAATATTCAGGGTCTTTCCAATGAGTCAACTCTTCGCATGAGTCAATGAATATTCAGGGTAGATTTCCTTTAAGATGGACTGTTTAATCTCCTTACTGTCCAAGGGACTCTCAAGAGTCTTCTCTAGCATCACAGTTTGAAGGCATTAATTACTGCTGCCTAGAACAGGGAATCTGATTGCCCAGGAGACCCCACTGGCTCCATCGTCACTTGCTAAAGTCCATGACTCATGTTTTCTGTGGCTTTAACTGGCTGCTGGAGTCCTGCATGAAGCAAATGGAGCTGTAATCAAGGTCTTTGTTCCTCTCCCACATTTGCATGTAAGTGTGGGAACAGCTCATCGCCCTTGACTTGCTCAGAAAGAGAGTTTTTTTAAAGAAACAAAAGAAAGACAAATTTCAAAGGATCCTAAGCATTTGGGGACTCTGTGATTTTGGAGACATGCAGGCAAAAGTACTCTAATTCCTCCTTAGTTACTTTGTATAATAGATTGGTCCAAACAAGCCAAGGACTGGACACCAAGCAGAGAGGCAGTACCTCCATTTGCAATGTGAATGGGCTACTTCACAGATCAGAGAGGAGGCTGCCCAATGTGCAGTGCAGGCAGCTCCCTAGTCAAGGAGAGCACCCTGAAATCTAGCTCAACAACAGTCATCAAGACAAGGATGAAGTGTCCTGAAGTCAAGGGAAGACACTGTGCCAGGCACTTCAAAGGACACAGGTGTCAATTCAGTCCTTAAGACCTGGCTTCAGGCTTTAGAAATAATGTGACATCACCTATATCCTGTTTATGTGGTTGAACTACCTTCATGGTTTACAAATTCTTTCTGTAGCATCATTTATTATTATATAGGCTAGAGTAAAATTAGAACAGAATATATATTACAAGGAAGCCCTGCTCATAATTCAGACAGAGAGGAAGTAAAGGAGGGATTCAGGGTCTTTCCTACTCTGACCAAAGCCCTTCTTACGAGCTTTCCTGGAGATACAGGTATGGATTGACTTTGAGTCGTTGTGCAAGTCCGTGGATTAGATGCTAAGTAAGGGTTTGTTCAATCACAACAAGCTTTAACTCTGAGCTACCAATCCAGACTTCCCATACAGGGCGAAATTTCTAGGCTAATTCAGCATGGAAAAGAGGGGAAGGTTGAAGCCAATTTCCTATTTACACAGAAGATAAATAGAAAATGATTGTCAACTTTTCTGCTTCCTGGAAAACTGAACATCTGCATCTCCACTGTGGTGGTCACTAGTGATATTCATCCAATATGTGCAGCTCTCCACCTTTTGGACACGTGGTAGGATTGTACTGCCTGCATCTCCCCCAGTTAGATGGGATCACACGTTTTTGACCAATGAATTGTGGCCAGTGAGCCTGTGATTGCTGATGTCAGACCCTACACAGCTCTCTTTGCTCTCTGTCACATCAACCAGAAGTGTCTGGGTGGAAACTGCCAGGGTTCCTGGATGACTACAATCAATACATTCTCCTCTCTACAAAGTTCCATGGTGGCTACATAGCAAGAGGAGGAAAGATGTTTTGCTATTTTAAGATTTGGGGACTATTTAGGGAATGAGATTTGGGGACTATTTCTTAATCTAGCCAATCCTAATTACACATCTATTCATGATATCTACTCAGTTCCATGAAACAGAGGTCATGCTTGGCTCTTTGTTAGGTGGACAACTAGCCAGTTCATTAATTAGTATTTCTTAAACCCTAAAAAGAGTTCCCCCAGTGGCTTAGCAGTAAAGAATCTACTTGCAATGCAGGAGACTCCACTTGCAAATGCAGGTTTTATCACTGAGTCCGGAAGATTCCCTTGAGAAGGAAATGGTAAATACACTCCAATATTCTTGCCTGGGAAATCCCATGGACTGAGGAGCCTGGTGGACTACAATCTATGGGATTGCAAAGAGTCAGACATGGTTAAGCAACTAAAAAACAAATCCTAAAAAGTGCCCTGCCTCATGCTAGTCATACATAAAAGAGAAAAACATGTCCCTGTCCTCTGAGGCTTACTCCATTAGCTGAAAATACACATTTCATGCAAGAGGGTAGTGGAAAATATTTAAATACTAAAATGTGAAGGTGTTTGTTTTAAATACAGAATAAGTTTTGTATCAGAGGGTAGTATGGACTGAATGGATGCAGTTCCCCCAAGTTCATGTGTTGAAGCCCTAATGAACCCCTAGTGGGGCTCTTTGGAGAGTAAAAAAGTAATTAAGGTTAAAAAAGTAATAAGGGTGGCTGTTATGGATTGGCATCCATATAAGAAAGGACACCAGAGAGCTTGCCTTTCTCTCCAGGTGCACTTGCCAAGGAGGGGCCCTGTGTGTACTGGTAAGAAGGTGGCTGATGACAAGCCAGGAAGAGAGCTCTCACCAGAAACCCATCCCACTTGACCTCCATCTGGAACTTCCGGCCACTGCAACTGTGTGAAAATTAGTCTCTGAGCTACCTAGCCTGTGTTATTATGTTTTAACAACTGAGCAGACTAAGAGAGAGGAAGAAATCTAATTCTAGACTCAGCTTTCAGGAAGATCTTCTGAAGCATGCAATATTTTCTATGGCTTTAAGGAAGGAAGTCTATGCCCTGACCAGTAATGCTTAAGAAGCTGAAGTTGAACAGTTCGATGAAGACATACAAGAACTTCTAGAATTAACACCCAAAAAAGATGTCCTTTTCATTATAGGAGACTGGAATGCAAAAGTAGGAAGTCAAGAAATACCTGGAGTAACAGGCAAATTTGGCCTTGGAGTACAGAATGAAGCAAGGCAAAGAATAATAGAGTTTTGCCAAGATAATGCACTGGTCATAGCAAACCCCCTCTTTCCAACAACACAAGAGAAGACTCTATACATGGACATCACCAGATGGTCAATACCAAAATCAGATAGATTATATTCTTTGCAGCCAAAGATGGAGAAGCTCTATACAGTGAGCAAAAACAAGACAGGAGCTGACGGTGGCTCAGACCATGAATTCCTTATTGGCAAATTCAGACTTAAATTGACGAAAGTAGGGAAAACCACTAGACCATTCAGGTATGACCTAAATCAAAACCCTTATGATTATACAGTGGAAGTGACAAATAGATTCAAGGGATTAGTTCTGATAGACAGAGTGCCTGAAAAACTATGGACAGAAGTTCATGACATTGTTGAGGAGGCAGGGATCAAGACCATCCCCAAGAAATGCAAAGAAGCAAAATTGTTGTCTGAGGAGACCTTACAAATATCTGTGAAAAGAAGAGAAGTGAAAGGCAAAGGAGAAAAGGAAAGATATACCCATTTGAATGCAGAGTTCCAAAGAATAACGAAGAGAGATAAGAAAGCATTCCTCAAAGATCAATCCAAAGATATAAAGGAAAAAAATAGAATGAGAAAGACTAGAGATCTCTTCAAGAAAATTAGAGATACCAAGGGAACATTTCATGCAAAGATGGGCACAATAAAAGACAGAAATGGTATGGACCTAATATAAACAGAAGATATTAAGAAGAGGTGGCAAGAATACACAGAAGAACTATACAAAAAAGATCTTCATGACCCAGATAATCACAATGGTGTAATCACTCACCTAGAGCCAGACATCCTGGAATGTGAAGTCAAGTGGGCCTTAGGAAGCATCACTATGAACAAAGCTAGTGGAGGTGATGGAATTCCAGTTGAGCTATTTCAAATCCTAAAAGATGATGCTGTGAAAGTGCTGCACTCAATAGGCCAGCAAATTTGGAAAACTCAGCAGTGGCCACAGGCCTGGAAAAGGTCAGTTTTCATTCCAATCCCAAAGAAAGGCAATGCCCAAGAATGCTCAAACTACCACACAATTGCACTCATCTTACATGCTAGTAAAGTAGTGCTCAAAATTCTCCAAGCCAGGCTTCAACAGTATGTGAACTGAGAACTTCCAGATGTTCAAGTTGGATTTAGAAAAGGCAGAGGAACCAGAAATCAAATTACCAACATCTATTGGCTCATCAAAAAACCAATAGAGTTCCAGAAAAACATCTACTTCTGCTTTATTGACTATGCCAAAGCCTTTGACTGTGTGGATCACAATAAACTGTGGAAAATTCTGAAAGAGATGGGAATACCAGACCACCTGATCTGCCTCTTGAAAAATCTGTATGCAGGTCAGGAAGCAACAGTTAGAACTGGACATAGAACCACAGACTGGGTACAAATAAAGAAAGGAGTACATCAAGGCTGTATATTGTCACCCTGCTTATTTAACTTAAATGCAGAGCACATCATGAGAAACGCTGGGCTGGATGAAGCGCAAGCTGGAATCAAGATTCCTGGGAGAAATATCAGTAACCTCAGATATGCACCCTTATGGCAGAAAGCAAAGAGGAACTAAAGAGCCTCTTGATGAAAGTGAAAGAGGACAATGAAAAATTGGCCCAGAACTCAACATTCAGAAAACTAAGATCATGGCAAATAAATGGGGAAACAGTGGAAACGGTGACAGATTTTATTTTCTTGGGCTCCAAAATCACTGCAGATGGTGACTGCAGCTTTGAAATTAAAAGATGCTTGCTCCTTGGAAGAAAAGTTATGACCAACCTAGACAACATATTAAAAAGCAGAGACATTACTTTGCCAACACAGGTCTGTCTAGTCAAAGCTATGGTTTTTTCAGTAGTCATGTATGGATGTGAGAGTTGGACTATAAAGAAAGCTGAGTGCCAAAGAATTGATGCTTTTGAGCTATGATGTTGGAAGAGACTCTTGAGAATCCCTTGGGCTGCAAGGAGATCAAACCAATCAATCCTAAAGGAAAGCAGTCCTGAATAGGACTGATGCTGAAGCTGAAGCTCCAATACTTTGGCCACCTGATGCGAAGAGCTGACTTGTTTGAAAAGACCCTGATGCTGGGAAAGATTGAGGGCAGGAGGAGAAGGAGACGACAGAGGATGAGATGGTTAGATGGCATCACCGACTCAATGGATATGAGTCTGAGTAAACTCCGGGAATTTGTGATGGACAGGGAGGCCTGGAGTGCTGCAGTCCATGAGGTTGCAAAGAGTCGGACACGACTGAATGACTGAACTGAACTGAAATGAAGGAAGGAAGCAAAGAGTAGCTTTACCTATACTATCACTGTACATTCACTTTACATATATTATCTTATTTAATTTTCTCAATACAATAATGCAATGCAGGATCTAGCATCTCCTCTTCCAAATGATGCTCAGCAATTTAGAGAGTAGGTGGCAGGTAAGATCTACAGATTGTCCAGGCCCTGCCCCACCTCATAATGCTGGAAGGATGAAAGACAATTGGCAGAAGGGTCAGGGGAGCTCTAGATGCCTAGCGGATGGTGTTTCAGGAGTCAAGTAGAAAACAGAGCTGAATGGTACTAAAGATGCTTATCTGGAAGCAATGGCAGATACAGTGGGTGAAGAAGGCTAGGATGAGATCAGATGCGGCCATGAAGAGTCTCCATTAAAATATCCAAATATTTTAAAATGTGTTCTTGAAATTGTGATTGACCTCTGTAGACTCTTCATAGATAAGCTTTTTTCTGGCTATCTTAAAAATTGATCCAAGTCAGCTTTTAAGAGGTCCTAAAAATCCATTTTCACTGTTTTTCAATTGGCTGCATTTCATCATCTTGACACAGCCTTGGGACAGAAGACTCATCCAGGAAATAGTGGACTGCTTTAAGTAGACTGCTTTCAGACCATTAGTCTAAAAAGGGAGAAGGTGAAAGGGTGAAAGTCACAAAAAATGCCCAAAGTTCATTATTGCTGAACATTTCATACTCTAACAAAACTCCAGTGCCCCGAATTGAGACTTCTCCAGAGCTTGGGCTTTCTAGAGAGAACAGCGGATTGTCACTCTGCCCAGCAGCTGGCTCAGCCTTCCCTCCTGCTGCTTTAATTGCCTTTCAGGTAATAACCTGTTTTATGAAGACAAAGACCCAAACCCTTTAAGCCCCAGCAGAGATGAGCTTAAAAATGAGAAGCTCCAGGTGGCCATGGTGAGCTACAGAAACTTTTCTGTTCCTGTTTTCCTCCGTTTTACCTTCCACTAGAGCAGGAGTCCCTGATCAGGAAACTACAGAGTGGTTTAGGCAGTCCATTAGCTCCATAAAATTTCAAACAAAATATTCAATAAGTGTGAATTTTTTTTCCAGGGATAAGGTCTATAATTAAAATATCACATCCTCAAAGGGCTCTAAGCCTACATAAAGAGCCACAGCCCTCGGAGTCCTTATCTTGACTCCCCCTGAGACCACCAGAGTCCAAAGGGCCAAGGTGACTGAGCAAAAGAGGTGCTGAATGTGGACACAGGCAGAACCAGGGCAGACCCTAGTTTCATTTGTACCGTCTGTGGCTGTAGGCAGGGAATTGCCCCACTGAGGTCAATGTCCTCTTGCCAGCTTCCTTGTTTGCAGGGTGTGGCCAAGAATCAATGTAAAGTATACAACAGGCACTAAGTAAAATTATTCTGGAATAAAAAAGCATCATTTACTCAGCAGAAACATAACCTCCATCCGCATCTACAAAAATCTTTCAGTGCATACTTCAGTAAACTCTGCTGTGTGCATCTGTGGAGGCCAGGATGCCATTCAGTGGTGGGTCTAATGAGGGAAAGGATCCACGCAGTGGTGGGTTTACCCACCATTGGCCAAAGATCCACCATTACCTTCTCACAGTGTGGCTGAAAGACCACTGTTGTAGGAGCTGCCATACTCAGATTCCAGTGGAGCTCCATGTCTGTTATCATTGAGAATTCCTTCAACCAATGACTTTTCATCTTTTCAGTCAAATGAGAAAATAATACCTGCTCTGCCTTTTACACAGGACAGTGCTGAAGACAAGAGAGAATCCTGGATTGTATTAAATAATGAGTGTGGAACAGCTTCAAAAATGTTTTAATGGCTGCAAAATTAAGGAATGATCTTTACCATCATCACTACTGTTGTTCAGTTGCTAAGTTGTGTCCAACTGTTTGTGATCCCATGTCTGCCAGGCTCCTCTGTCCATGGGATTTCCCAGGCAAGAACACTGGAGTAGGTTTCCATTTCCTTCTCCAACGGATCTTCCCCATCCAGGGATTGAGCCCACTTCTCCTGCCTTGGCAGGCGGGTTCTTTACCACTGAGTTACCAGGGAAGCCCTGGTTTCCATCAATTCACAACAGCATTTACAGGACAAATATGCAAGCCAGGTTAAAGACAAAAGACTAGTGCTGTCCAGACAAGCAGAGGGTCTGGCCTCAGACAGTGGAAGACAAGCCGTCTGTTCCTTTCCTTCTTTGGATTTTCTCCAAGACATAAGGAAATGTCGCATGACTTTATATGTGGGACTTCATCTCCTCTATGACCAATGTGTGCTGATGTTCTTTTCTTATATATTCATCAAATGACACCATTGACCAGCTCCTTCTGTCATTCCAAGAAGGAGAACCTCCCCTTCCCATTACTGCTCCCCTGATTGTCACACCCGTACATATTCTTAGTGGTCTTTCTCTATTCATGCTTTTCTAACTTTTCTACCCATAAGGATACCCGAACTCTTCTATGGAAAAAAATTCCTGCTCATCCCTCAAGGTCTAGCTCAGAAGCTGCCTAATGTGGGTTTCTCTACTCATCAGCACACCCCAGCCCACATTGGTCCTCCATCCTCTGCCCTCTCACAGTCATGATATCTGGGAACATAGACCATGTAATTCACCATCCAAACTGAAACACTTTTAAGAGTCAAACAGGTAACTGTTAATTCTAACCACCAGGAGAATGGATATTTGTTGTTGTTCAGTCGCTCACTCACGTCCGACTCTTTATGACCCCAGGGACTGCAGCACCCCAGGCTTCTCTGTCCTTTACTATCTCCTAGAGCTTGTTGAAACTCATGTCCACTGAGTTGGTAATGCCTTCCAACCATCTCTTCCTCTGTCATCCCTGTCTCCTCCTGCCTTCTATCTTTCCCAGCATCAGGTTCTTTTCTAATGAGTCAGCTCTTCCCATCAGGTGGCCAAAGTGTCAGAGCTTCATCTTCAGCATGAATGAATGAATAGTCCTGAATGAATATTCAGTGTTGATTTCCTTTAGGATTGACTGGTTTGATCTCCTTGCTGTCCAGGGGACTCTCAAGAGTCTTCTCTAACACCACAGTTCAAAAGCATCAATCCTTTGGTGCTCAGTCTTCTTTATAGTCCAACACTCACATCCGTACATGACTACTGGAAAAAACATAGCTTTGACTATATGGACCTTAGTAGACAAAGTAATGTCTCTGCTTTTTAATATGCTGTCTAGGTTTGTGATAGCTGTTCTTCCAGAGAGCAAGCATCTTTTAACCTCATGGCTGGAGTCACCATATACACAGTCTATTCTGACATAACTCAAATACATGGTCCCTCTAAGTTTGGGCCATGTGGTGTCTGACATTTTTATTTTATCTTTATTTGTAGGATTCTGCCCTGCCCAGCTGGACTCCTATGGGACAAGGCTCATCTTACTCCTCCTCCACAATTCCACATTCATCTAGACCATTGCCTAAAATCTGGTTCCACGAGGAAAGAGTCTGCAATGGGAATTTGTATGCAAAAATCTAATGGGACCTGCTCTCAGGAAGACAATTTGTGAGGGAAGCAGAACTGGGCAAAAAGAGAAGTTAAACTACATGAGACCAGAGGCTCCAGACTGTCCTACAGGCAACTCAAAACCTGGGATGTTTCTTCAGAATTGTTCCAAATGGAGGCAAGAGGCCCAAGACTCACTCCTCCACCAGTTTGATTTCTGGAGAAAAATGTGGTTCTGAGTACCAGACAGCCAGAAGAAACAGTGACTTGAAATTTGTATTAGTTTCCTATTGATGCATTAAAGGCTATTAATACACTAATCTAGAGACTTAAAACAGTACACATTTGGGGTGGGGGAAATTGAGTTAGGAGTTTGGGGTTAACAGACGCAAACTATTATATAGTCAATGGATAAACAGCAAGGTCCTACTATATAGCACAGAGACTATATTCACTACATTCAGTATCCTATAATAAACCATAATGAAAATAATATATATAATTAACTCAGTTTTCTGTACACCAGAAACTAACACAACATTGTAAATCAACTATACTTCTATAAAATAAATTTAAGAAAACAGCATACATTTATAGGCTCACAGTAGTGTAGTTCAGAAGTCTAGTTGGGCTTGGCTGGGTTCTCAACTTAGAGATTCACAAGGTTGAAAGCAAGGTGATAGCTGGTTACATCTTTATCTGAAGGCTTCAGGAAGAATTTGCTTCTGAGCTCATCCAATTTGTTGGCAGAATTCCGATCCTTGTAGTTGTAGGACTAAGGTTCTAGTTTCATTGTTATCAACCCCGGTTACTCTCAGCTCCTAGAGGCTCCCACATTCCTTGCCAAGTGGCCCCTCCCACAGTGGAGAATCTCCCTTGGACTGAATCCCATACATTCTGAATACCTGACCTCCTCTGTCAAGGCTCTCAGTGATCCATATTTAAAGGATCATGTGAAGAGGTCAGACACATCCAGATAATCTCCATATCCTAAGGTCAACTGATTTGGAACATAATTTTGTTGTTGTTGCTCTTCAGTTGCACAGTCATGTCCAACTGTTTGCAACCCCATGGATTGTAGCACCCCAGGCTTTCCTGTCCTTCACTATCTCCAAGAGCTTGCTCAAACTCATATCCATTGAGTTGGTATTGTCATGAAACTATCTCTTCCTCTGTGATACCCTTCTCCTCCTGCCTTCAATCTTGCCCAGCATCAGGGTCTTTTTCGATGATTCAGCTCTTCTCATCAGGTAGCCAAAGTATTGGAGCTTCAGCAACAGTCCTTCCAATGAATATTCAGGGTTGATTTCCTTTAGGATGGACTGGTTTGATCTCCTTGCTGTCCAAGGGACTCTCAAGAGTCTCCTCTAACACCACAGTACAAAAGCATCAGTTCTTCAGCTCTCAGCCTTCTTTATGGTTCAGCTTTTGCATCCATACAAGACTAATGGAAAAACCACATGTGGACTTTTGTCAACAAAGTAATGTCACTGCTTTTCAAAATACTGTCTAGGTTTGTCATAGCTTTTCTTCTAAGAGCAAGTGTCTTTTAATTTCCTGGCTGCAATCACCATCTGCAGTGATTTTGGAGCCCAAGAAAATAGCCTGTCACTATTTACATCGTTTCCCCATCTATTTGCCATGAAGTGATGGGACCAGATGTCATGATCTTTGTTTTTTGAATGTTGAGATTTAAGCCTGCTTTTTCACTCTCCTTTTTCACCTCCATCAAGAGACTCTTTAGTTCCTCTTCACTTTCTGCCATAAGGATGGTGTCATCTGCATATCTGAGGTTATTGATATTTCTCCCGGCAATCTTGATTCCAGCTTGTGCTTCATCCAGTCAGGCATTTCACCTGATGTACTCTGCATATAAGTTAAATAAGCAGGGTGACAATATGCAGCCTTGACGTATTCCTTTCCTAATTTGGAACCAGTCCATTGTTCTATGTCTGGTTTTAACTGTTGCTTCTTGTCCTGCATACAGTTTTCTCAGGAGGCAGGTAAGGTGGTCTAGTATTCCCATCTCTTTAAGAATTTTCCAGTTTGTTGTGATGCACAGTCAAAGCCTTTAGTCAATGAAAAAGAAGTAGATGCTTTGTCTTGCTTTTTCTATGATCCAATGGATGTTGGCAATTTGATCTCTGGAACATAATTACATCTGCAAAATCCCTTCACAGTATACTTAGATTGATGTTGAGTTGAATAATTAAGAGGAAGTCTGTATATGCCAGGGGCTGAGGATCTTCAGACGAAACAGAATCCACTATAGCCAGTTACTGAAAATCACTGAACTACAAAGTTTGGGACACCTAGGGCATGAGTGCCAGTTCTTTTCACTATCACCTGTGGTATCTATTCTTGCCACATGCCTCAACTGGAGTAGTACAGAACTCCCATTCCCACCAGGATTCTAAACAAGAACATTGTTCCCATATTCATACCTGCCTACCTCTAGCTCTTAGAGATCCAAGCCCAAACAGAGTCACACCCAAACACAGTCAAAACAAGTCTGGCATGTTCAGAAAGACAATACTCAGAAATGAAGGAAAAGAAAACACTACATATCCCCCCAAAAGAAATTCTTTCAACAGTTGATTATGTACCTTAGAATAGTGGCTAAGTGGTTAGGCCCCAGAGGTTTGCCAGTGTTCAAAGTTTCGTTCTATTGCTTGCTGTGTATATATGCACAAGTTATTAACCACTTTATGCAGCAGTTTCCTCATCTGTAAAGTGGGCATAATAATATCCTTCTGGTGGGATTTCTGAGAGGATTAAATGAGATGGTACAAGCATATGGACTATTTCCCGTTTCCTTTCCAGGTACATTCTACATGATTCTCTGTCTTTCTTGTTCTGAGCCCTAATCAGCTATATAAATGGGTTCCCTTGTCCTCTGTCTTCTAATTGGGTCTAGCCAATTGCTATTCTGTGCTTAGTAGGGCTTCCCCAGTAGTTCAGCTGGTAAAGAATCAGCCTGCAATGCAGGAGACCTGAGTTAATCCCTGGGCTGGGAAGGTCCCCTGGAGGAAGGCATGGCATGGCAACCCACTCTGGCATTCTGAGTCTTCCAGTTTGGTCTAGCCAATTAGTCTTCTAATTGAATCTAGCCAATGAGACACATTAAAAGATACATTAAAAAAATCTTGTTCCTTGGAAAGAAAGCTATTGCAAACCTAGACAACACATTAAAACGCAAAGACATCATTTTGCCAACAAAGGTCTGTATAGTCAAAACTATGGTTTTTCCAGTAGTCATGTATAGATGTAAGAGTTGAACCATAAGGAAGGCTGAGCACCAAAGAACTGATACTTTCAAACTGAGAATCCTTTGGACAGCAAGGAGATCAAACCAGTCGATCCTAAAGGAAATCAACCTTGAATATTCACTGGAAGGACTGATACTGAAGCTGAAGTTCCAGTGCTTTGGACACCTGATGTAAAGAGCCAACTTGTTGGAAAAGACCCCAATGCTAGGAAAGACTGAAGGCAGGAGAAGAAGAGGGCGATAGAGAAAGAGATAGTTGAATGGCTGATTGATCACTGATTCAATGGACATGAATTTGAGCAAATTCCAGGAGATAATGAAGGACAGGGAAGACTGACATGTTGCAGTCCATAGATTGCAAAGAGTCAGACATGACTTAGCAACTGAACAACAACAAGAGTGTTAACCACAATGGAATTACTGACCACAAGGTGGCTTGGTTTGCAGAGCCCTCTTAGCCATAGATCTCCATCCCTCTGCCTCAACCTCACCTCATTTAACAAAGTACCAAGGTCAAGACAGAATGAGATGAGGACCTTGCAACATCTGGAGAGGTTTCTGGTCTTCTTTGTAGGACCAACCAAGGCTCCTCTTCTGGCTAGAGACTGCCTCCGGGAGTCCCAGGCTGTATTGCCTTTCCCTGTGGGCCTCTCACAAACTCTTATCTCCTACAGGGGAAAGTACTTTCTGATATGGTCTCCACAGTATCCAGCATTTATGGGGCAGCCCTCTCTCTTAACCTTCTCTCACAGGTATCTGTGGTAAACTCTCTATTCAACCTACTTCTCCCTTTTTCTCTGTGTCTTCCAGAAGCATTTATTAAACTTATTGGTTGTCAAGGATGGGATGTTTAAATGCTTATGTAAAGTTACAGAGAACTGCCTTCAAGACCAGTGTCTTATGTGTCAAGACCAAGCCACTCACAGCTGACACACAGTAAAAGGACAGTCACTCAGCAGGTTAAGATGAGACCCCACTTATCATGGACTGACTGAAAAAGTCAAACCCAGACAGAACTGGCTGGACCATGGGAATGCTGACCCCTAAGCAGGAGCACCCTCACTGCAGCCCCACACTCTCCCCTACAGAGGATGACCCCACTCAACCCAAGGCTCATACACTCATGGCAAGACCAAAGGTCATTTTACATCACACTATATCAGCCAGTTTCCTTTATCAGATAAGAAATCACATTTTTATGTTGGGTCAACAGTCTATCCACTCAGGAAAAAATGAGTTTTCTGAGAAAATGAAAATCATTAACTTATCCTGAAATTTTGCTGGGGAGAAATTCAATTGTATTTGAATACAGATGGGAGATAAAAAAATGCTGGAGTATTCCATTCTCCCTTTATTAATGAAGTAGGATACATAAAAGCCCATTAAAATTACATAAAAGCCTCTTAAGCATCTTTCCCATCTTCTTACTCAGTCACTTTTCATGGATTTAGAGCAGCCTTTATGTGAAAAGGTGCTACCCAAACACAGGGACACTCACGCTCATATTTACAGAGTTTGGTCATATTTGTCCATTCATTAATTACTGTCACAGGTATATTTTGAACACCAAGTGTGTTCTAGACATAGTCCTAGTTCCTAAGACCATAAATTAAATTTCTTGATCTTGAGGTGCCTACAGTTTAGGCAATTGACAGTAGAGAAATCCATGAGTCTTGGAAGTTCAAATAAAGAACATCTGACTCAGACTTGGAACAAGAGGATAAGGGAAGGATTCTAGATCAAGACATACCTGATGAAAAGGAGGAAATGACAGAGAGTGGAGTGTTCCAGCTCAAGGAAGAGCATCTAACAAGACTGATGGAAATCTTGCAGTAGTTCAGTAATATTGGAGCAAAGTGTTGAACGGGAATGGAAGGAGGTTGTTGGAGAAGGGAAAGGTTTGAGGCAAACAATGGTAGGTAATGAGACTGGAGAGGTAAGAGAAAGTCCAAAGCTGATTAGGGAGGCCTTTCTGGAGGACATGGGTTTTGATCTAGGAGTTGAAATTCATGGTTATGTTAGACGCATCCTTCAGTGTAGAGCATTTGGTTGTAGATCCAGAAGAAGTATATTTGCAGAAAATAACTCATGCTGCTGAGACCTAAATTTATTCATTTACTTATCCTTCCATCCATTAAATTTTAATTGGTCTTCTAGAATGTGACAACTCTATGGTAGGCTCAAAAGAGAGCTAGGAGGAATCAGACACAAATTTATGACTTTGTTTTATACTCAAGTACAAAGTCAAGCTTTACTGTCTTGGAAGCTATTCTATGATTGGAGATGGGGGAGCAGTGGAAACACTTGTAGAGTACACTTAAAGGGTTGATGAGGAATAAAGTTCCCTCCTTGACCCTGGAAACCATTACTTTGAGAAGAAACAAGTGATACTTTCTGTTTTCTCTTGAAAACTGTATGATCTTTCCACTGACCACTCAGGTCATTATCCTAAAATAAAAGCTACCTGAGCCACTACTCCAGGCTCCCTCTTGACCCTCCCTAGTCACACGCTTCAGCTCACAGGCAGAGAGCACATTGTTTCTTTCATGTGTAGGTCAGGGGTTCAAATTCCTCCTCTAACACTATGGATGTTTGACTTTGATGCCATTATTTCATCACTCTGAACCTCAGTTATTTTAATCTCTAAAAATGGAAATGGTAATATCCACCTTGCAAGTTTATTAAAAGCATAGTACATGATACCTATTTATAAATAGTTAAATCTTTAAAAGAAAAGGTTGTCAGTGAGTGCCAAAAGTTCTAAATAAATTCTGGTGGAGTGGGTTTGGTGAGCAAAGGAAAGGGAGAAAGTTTCAGAAGATGCTTCCTAGCTGGAACTTGAAAATCATCAGAAGAACCCATGTGAGTCACTTTCAGGATTGCCTTACCTAGGGGCAGAGTCTTTCGAGATATTAATTCATTTATTCCTTCAATAAATAAGAATCATCCCAGTACCTGCCTCTATTGACCCCATTGCCTGGAATATCTGCCTCCCATTTTATCCTGTAAAGTTTCATCCATCTGATCCATCTTCCAGTACCAGACACACCGTTGACCTCCATTCACCCACTTGCCTGTCTTTATAGTGTGGTCATACTTTCATGGCCATGTGCTTTACATTATACTGAGATTATTTTCTATTTACATATCTCCTCTTCCTGGGATGCAATATCTTTGACAGCAGGGATCATTCCTCTTCTTTATGTCTCCAGCAATGTGAGATGCCTAATAAATGTTTGTGCTGAACCAAGTGTGTGTGCTTGGTGCTTTGTAGTTTATAAAGTGCTTTTATGTTTACTATCTCGGAAAATTTTAGGCACTCTTCAGAACAACCCTTGAAGTGGAGAGGATCCATATCTTAGCTCCATTTTGGAGATGTAAAACCAAAATGAAGTTCAGATGCTTCTCAAGAGCATTGATTCTGAAGTCTACACAGTGGGCAAGTCACAGAGCCCACACTCTAAAAGATCAAATGGAGATAAGACAAGGAGAGAGGTGGCATGTTTCACACAAAACTGCAGGGTTACAAAATTTTTAGAGGAGCTTTAGCAAGACCTCTTGGAAAAGGAGAGAAAGTATGGATTTGAACTTGAAAAAGAAAAAGGAATACAAGGCACTAACTCCTTCCCTGCCATTTGTAGGCTGAGTGAAAATTTAGGAGAAAAAGAGAAATTGACCCAACTGTTTATTTTCTCTTTTCTCATCTGCAAAAGGAGGACAGTAGTATCTCTTTTGCAAGTTATTGTAAAAATTAACTTTAATGTAAAGCATACTGTTTTCAAGCAAATATTCAGTAAATAATAACTCTCCCCTCCAACCTTCCTTTGTAGTTTGACAAATAGGATAAGATTATACTAGAAAGAAGTCAATGGGGGATTCTAGAAATAGGTAACATCTAAACTAGACTTTTGTGACTGATCCAGCTGAGGTGGGAACACAAAATTTTCAGGAGAAGACAGATAAGCACAATACGTGTTTTTCAAAGAATGGTTATGTGAGAGTGAATTTATATCTGTGATGTATCTGTGTCTGAGTATATGTGTGCAAGTGTGCACATGTACATACATGTGTGTATAAGCATGCATGTGTGTGTGTGTGTGTATGTGCAGTGTGTTGGTACAATGTGAATGCATTTTTGTGTGCAAAGCAGAGAAATGGGGAATGAAGTTGAAAATATGGGGTCAGACTAGGGAATCCCCCATATGGGCCCACAGAGCAAGTGGTTCAATCTGTAGCATTTGAACTGATTGGAGCAAACTTCCCTTCAGGGAAGGGTACAAGCATGTCAGCCTTGCAGAAGAGGAGAGCAGCATTAGCTTTTCTGGCATCCTGGGAGAAGGAGAGAACAGATCCAGAGAAAAGAGGGAGGCAGTGATGATAGTGGGCTGGATGAAGGGATACCACACAGGCTTGGGATGAAAGAACAGCCACTGAAGGAGTAAAACTGAAAGTAGCTTTCAAATGACTGGTTAACAGGGAGAGGAGGAGTTAATGCTGATTCCAAGATGTGGCGCAGAGTCACTAGGCAAGCAGGGTGACTTGCATGGTAACTCAAATGCTTACAAATCAGAGAAACGTTGATAGGATCAGGGTCAAGTTGCCTACTAGGCTCTTTGATTTGGGAGTAGGAGGAAGGAATCATCTTAAAACTACATATCAAAGTTGAAACTCTCATTAAAAGAAAAAACAATCCCCTCCTGGACTTTCTACCATAAAAATTTTATTCCGATAGATCCTTCAGGATCCTTTGGTTTCCCAGAGAACTCTCATTTGGGGCTTCCCATGTGGCTCAGTGGTCAAGAATCTGCCTGCAATGCAGGAGACCTGGGTTTGATCCCTGGGTTGGGAAGATCCCCTGGAGAAGTGAAAGGCAACCACTCCAGTATTGTCCAGTATTCTGGACAATTCCATGAAAAGAGAAGCCTAGTGGACTACAGTCCATGGGACTGCAAAGAATCCGACATAACTGAGCGACTAACACTTTCACTTTCACAGAAGGAGAGATAACACCCTCTTGGGGTAAGCAATGGCTCAGGGAGGAGGTAATGCTCATTAGTCATCAGGGGGAGCTCTCAGCATAGGACGTACCCCACAGACAGGGACTTGTGTGAGAGCCATGAGAAAGAGGCAAGTGAGATGCTACAGTGTTCGGGAGGCAAGAGAGGAATGATCACATGCCTGGGCAATGAGAGATCTCCCCATGAGGTCCTAGCACTTAATTTGGGGCAGAAGAGGGCTGAAATGGGAGAAAGGGGGGAGTTGGGCATTATGAATTTTGCCAAGGGCCCCTGAGCACATCAAGAACCAACAGAAGAGCAGTTTCCTTAATCTTCAGCACATTCCAGAGAGATAGAGTAACTGTGATCTGATTTTAGACCCCAGGATGTGGTGGAGATGCAGTTCTTTGCCCACTCAGAGTAAACTAGGCATGAGTGCCCTTCATGAGGTAGCCTCGAGTGAGAGTCACCACCTTCCCACTCTGGTTTCTCCCAATATAATCATGTGACCATTTGTTGTTGCTGTTCAGTCACTCAGTCATGTCTGACTCTTTGCAACCCCATGGACTGCAGCATGACAGGCTTCCCTGTCCTTCATCATCTCCCAGAGCTTGCTCAAACTCATGTCCATTGGGTCAGTGATGCCATCCAACCATCTCATCCTCTGTCATCCCCTTCTCCTCCTGCCTTCAATCTTTCCCAGCATCAGGGTCTTTTCCAATGAGTCGGCTCTTTGCATCAGGGCAAAGTATTCAAAGCTTCAGCTTCAGCATAAGGGCTTCCAATGAATATTCACAGTTGATTTCCTTTAGGATTGACTGGTTTGATTTCCTTGCTGTCCAAGGGACTCTCAAGAGTCTTCTCTAGCATCACAGTTCAAAGGCATCAATACTTCAGCATTCAGCCTTTTTTATTATCCAGCTCTCACATCCGTACATGATTTCCTTACAAAACACACACAATTGTGGACTGCCAGGGCTCAACACACCACTCCCAGCTGAAAAGCAAACCCTACGGTGTGTAGTATACAGCAGCACAGCTTCATGATTAGTCAATTTCATAATGCCATCGCAAATATCCTCCCATAGAAAATCACATAGCAGTGCCTCAGAACATACAAACCCCCGCAGTAAACAACATCCACAGAAGAAGTATGTACTGGTTCTTCCAATAAAAGCGGGTAACTCCAAAGTTACTAATTCTGAGTTCTGGAATGAATTATATGGCTTACTAGATTATTGCTTTCTTTGCAATTTTCTTTTCTTTTATACAGAATACTATCCATTCATTCAACTGAAATGTTATTGAACATACACTGTTAGTCAATAACAATTTTTAACTTTTATTATATGCTCACTTCAGCATTGGGCACAACTATAGAAGTGAAGAGGTGTGGATGAAGAACCTTACCTGCCATATCAGTTAACAAAGGACTTCAGCCTTCAAGCTTTAAGCTCCTGCAGCTGCCCCAGACCGTGCACCAGAGGGAATTCATGATGGAAAAAGGCAGGATATTGACCCTAAATAGTTAAGGTGTATATCACAGGAATGTTTCAATGAGGCCAGATGCTTGCACCATCTCATATATAGAAAAATGATAAATTCATTAACTTGAGATGTCAGATTTTCTTTAATTAGCAGTAACCTTTTGACTTTCCAACTCTCTGGGATTTTTGTTGCAAGAATGTCTATGTATCCTGGCTCCCCATTTAACTCTTCAGAGCAGATCCTCAGAACTTATCTGAGAGGCTGTCTCTGGGGCTTAAGTCTTCAGAGAGTCCACTGAGTAAAATAAAATTCTCAACTGTTAGATTATGCATTTTTTCAGTCAAAAGAGGCACGCTAACGATGCCTAGAATGGCAAACTCAGGAGGTTTGGAAATCCACTCCAGAATTCCAATTTCCCTGCTAGACTACTATGACCCTTCCTTTAGCCATTCCAAGCCAGCATCAAATCCCAGCAACCCATGACAATGAATACGTATTCTTTCAGTAAAAGCCCAAACTGTCGTCAAGCAGCTACAATCTATACCAATCCTTCCAAAGCCCTTAGTCCATCTGTGCTGGGACTTTTCAACTGGGAAAGAAAAAAATTAACTTAAACATATACAGACCCATACTGTCCTTTTATCCCTATGATGACAACTAATTTCATTATATCTTTCCTGCTGTCTTGGTCTTTTCTATTTCCTATTAAATAGATCCCTGTCTTTCAACTTTCCTTACATATAGCATATGTAAGAGAATAAGAATAAACCCACAGATCAAGCACTGTAAAGATTGGTAGTAACAAACCATAGCTGCTAATCACAGTGAGGTCACCAGGATCTGTTGCTAATATGTGATCCAAAACTAACAAAGGGATGCAGGGAGGCTCCAGAAGTCCAAAAGCCTCATCCTACTCTTTGTGTCTATAACATCTGCCTCTGGTAGTCCATCATCTCCAGATTTCTAGGACTGGAAAAGTTGGCCAAATAACCTACATCTTGCTGTATTTTGTTGTGTTTTGCTTTTAAACTATGAATACTGCCACCCTTCTGCTATGTAGGGCAGAAACAACAAGGAAGAGGCCAGGCTGGTGGTGAAATGCACACACTTGTTGGGCTCATCCATCATTATTCCGTGGTATGAATACTACAATCAAACATCACACATTATATCTTCCTTTCATTGACTGATTTCTCACCTCAACACATAACCCATCCTAATTATACTTAACATTTTCTGCTGAAGAGTTTCATGTTCTTTGATTAGTAGCAATGATTTCAAAATTGCTATGAGAAAGTGTATCACAGTATGGACCTAACAGAAGTAGAAGGTATTAAGAAGAGGTGGCAAGAATACACAGAACTATATAAAAAAGATCTTAATGAACTGGATAACCACCATGGTGTGATCACTCACCTAGAGCCAGATATCCTGGAATGCAAAGTCAAGTGGGCCTTAGGAAGCATCACTACAAACAAAGCTAGTGGAGCTGACGGAATTCCAGCTGAGTTATCTCAAATCCTAAAAGATGATGCCATTAAAGTGCCGCATGAAATATGCCTGCAAATTTGGAAAACTCCGCAGTGACCACACAACTGGAAAAGGTCAGTTTTCATTCCAATCCCAAAGAAGGACAATGCCAAAGAATGCTCAAACTACCACATAATTCCACTCATTTCACATGCTAGCAAGGTGATGATCAAAATCCTTCAAGCTAGGCTTCAACAGTACATGAACCAAGAACTTTCAAATGTACAAACTGGGTTTAGAAAAGGCAGAGGAACAAGAGATCAAATTGCCAATATCCATTGGACCATAAAAAAAGCTAGAGACTCCCAGAAAAGCATCTACTTCTGCTTCATTGACTATGCTAAACCCTTTGACTATGTGGATTACAACAAACTGTGGAAAATTCTTAAATATATCAAAATACCAGACCACCTTACCTGCCTCCTGAGAAACCCATATGCAGGTCAAGAAGCAACAGTTAGAACCATACATGAAACAATGGACTGGTTCAAAATTGAGAAAGGAAAATGCCAAAGCTTGTCACTCTGCTTATTTAACTCATACACAGACTACATCATGTGAACTTCTGGGATGGATGAAGCACTAGCTGGAATCAAGACTGCAGGGAGAAATATCAGTAACCTCAGATATGCAGATGACACCACCCTTAAGGTAGAAAGCAAAGAGAAACTAAGGAGCCTCTTGATGAAGGTGAAAGAGGAGAGTGAAAAAACTGGTTTAAAACTCATCATTCAAAAAACAAAGTTCGTGCCATCTGGTCCCATCACTTCATGACAAATAGGTGGGGAAAAAGTGGAAATAGAGTCAGATTTCATTTACTTGGGTTCCAAAATCAATGTGGATGGTGACTGCATCCATGAAATTAAAAGACGCTTGCTCCTTGGGAGAATACCTATGACAAACCTAGACAGTGTATTAAAAAGCAGAGACATCACTTTGCCAACACAGGTCCATATAGTCAAAGCTATGGTTTTTCCAATGTCATGTATGGATGTGAGATTTAGGTCATAAAGAAGGCCAAGCACTGAAGAACTGATGCTTTTGAAATGTGGTACTGGAGAAGACTCTAGAGAGTCCCTTGGCCATCAGGGAGATCAAACCAGTCAATCCTAAAGGAAATCAACACTGACTATTCATTAGAAGGACTGGTGTTGAAGCTCCAATACTTTGGCCACCTGATGTGAAGAGTTGACTTATTTGAAAAGACCCTGATGATGGGAAAGACTGAGGGCAAGAGAAGGGAACAGAGGATGAGATGGTTGGATGGCATCACTGAGTCAAAGGGCATGAGTGTGAGCAAACTCAGGGAGATAGTGAAGGACAGGGAAGCCTGACATGCTGCAGCTCATGGGGTCACTAAGAGATGGACACGACGTAGAGACTAAAAAACGATATATATATGTGTGTGTGTGTGTGTGTGTGTGTGTGTGTACGAGTAATTGAAACATTATACTGCATACCTGAAACTAACACATTGTATTAATAAATCGACTGTAGTTCAATTAAAAATATGCATATATGTATGTATGTGTGTGTGTGTGTCACTCAGTTGTGTCCAACTCTTTGCGACCCCATGGACTGCAGCCCATCAGCTCCTCTGTCCATGGGATTCTCCAGGTAGGAATACTGGAGTGAGTTGCCATTCCCTTCTCCAAGGGATCTTCCCAACCAAAGACAGAACCTGGGTCTCTTATGTTGCAGGCAGATTCTTTACTGTCTGAGCCACAAGGAATTTCATATACATATTGTATATATATATATATATATATATATATATATATATATATATATATATATATAGTGAGAATATATATATATATAATATGTATATGTGTGTATATATATATGCTATGAAGCCATGAGCAATCAGTTAATGGATACTGAGAATCAGTGAATGAATTCTGCACCAACTGTAGGTATAGGCTTAAAAGACAGGTCAACCAAAAGGATTCTGATCCCCTTGTGTTTGTTCAGCCACTTCTCTAGTTTAGTAGGAAAGGCAGGGACCCAAGACTCAGAGAAGAACCAGGTTGTGTGGTAGAGAGCCTTCACTGCTACCATACTTCTTGACAACAATGAAAAAACATGAAAAATTGTTTTTTTGGGCTGCCCTACATACCATGTGGGATCTTAGCTCCCCAACCAGGGACTGAACCCACAGCCCCTGCAGTGGAAGCACAGAGTTTTAACCACTAGGCTAACAGGGAAGTCCTAAAAATTTCTCAATGTCAGACCTTTGTCTGCATTTGGATTGAATAGGGTCAAATGGGATGAACAGAACTGAATTGGAACATGGAAATAAATGGCATGCAAACAGGTATGGATCCAGTCCAGCTAAAGAGATGGGAAATTCCACACAAACTTTCAGATCAACTTTGGCCCAGTTGGGGCTGTAATATGTCTAACACATCTGGATTATCCAACAATTTTTGTAATCGTGGAAGGCATGCGAAGGCATGTGACAGCCAGCTACACCATCTGGGGTCACCAGGTTCAGTCCCTCCCTGTGCTGGCCTGCAGCCCCCTCTGAGGATGTGTTATCTGCCTGCACCATATGCTGTTCTGAGATTTATGCATGAAGTTCAGGGCAAAGCACCCAACTGTGTGGAAGAAACGAAAGATCTTTTCTCCTTTTTCCTTTTTTTTTTTTCTTGCCTCTGCCTTTTGCCCTCCTAGAGAGGCAAAATGTATTGGAGAACTATCAAGAATTCATGCAGAAAAGAACAGTAAGAAGTACCAACCAGACCTAAGCTCCTACGTTGCCCATAAGGAGGGGCTGGGGGCTTCAGGTCCTGGGGCCTTTTCTGGAAAAAGCCGGAAGGGAATCAGAACAAGATCTGGGAAGGGAAGGAGGAGCGGCAGGGGAAGGGTGGGAGTCTAGGGCCAAGCGTTAGGTGATGAATGAGGAATGCAGTGCTGAAGAATCACGTTCCGGGAACACGTTTGTCCTTCCCATCTGATGGGGCTGTAATTACAGGATTGAGCTAACGAGGCACGGAGGACCTTTTCCGCTTACGTTCACATCTTTCCTCTGTAATCTTCTTTGAGAAAAAAGTTAACTTGGAGATGGATAAACAGCCCAGAAACTCAGATCATCAGCTCAGTAGGTGTGGAGACTCGGCCACTGAGCTGAGTTTATCCATCACCCCCTCTTTCATGGTCAGAAGATCCGACTTTCCTAGGATTGTGCTTCTCTAGGATCTGGGGTGGATCACTGAGATGAAAGACAGCACTCTGAACTGTCTGTCCCCCTCCAGACTCCATTTGGACAGTACTGTCTCCCAGAACACAGACAGGCAACACGGAACCTACTTATGAAGCAAGTGTGCTGCTTGCTCAGAGTGTGGTTGGCAAAAACAAGTCTCAGCCCGTGAAGAGGTCACCTCAGCAAGGATGGAGCTCAGCCTTGGGCAGTGGGATATCAGTGTGACTTGGATCAATAGAGGAATGCTCCTTGCAATAGGAAAGACTTTATCTAGGCCCTGAAATATGAAAAAGAAGACCCAGAGCTGGTTTTCCAGGGGGGTTAATGACAGAATGAACAAAGGTATGCGAGTTGAAGGGAGACTTGTAAGAGAGGGAAAGCTGAGCAAATTCCTTTGACAACCTCCATCCTTTGAGACCTCAAATGCTCGTTTTCCCATGGAGATTTTCCTCATTATCCCTGCTAGGCATGTCTTCTGTTTTCTCTAAACTCTGGTAGCACATTGCTTTTATGCATTTCAAGGTGTGCATTGCAATGTATATTGCCTTATGCTGAGTTTATTTACCTCCCTCACTGAAATTCCTTACTAGACCTTAATATGCACAATGTCCCTAATATGTGCCTCACCCAGATTAGAAATTTGGCAGATAATTAACCTATTATTGAATGAATTAGATATGTTTGTTAGGCATGGTAGATGGAGATTGGACTACATACTGAGGTATGATCTCACTCAGTAACTTGAAAACCAAAGCATCTAAAGAGAGCAAAATTCTCATCACTCCTGTGCCTTGCTGACCAGCACACTCTTCTACATAGTGTGTTTCTTCCTTCATTTTGTGTCTTGCAGACTGTAGTCTGGGGCCAGCCTTCTTAGTAGTTCACTGCAAATTTCTATCTGCAAGCTCCTGCCCAGTGAACACCTCAAAGCACACACAGAGAACTGTGTAGTAAAGCTGAACTTATGGCCTGGCAGTAGCTTAAACTTTAGTATCCATTTCAATATATGGAGCATTTAAATAATCTTGTAGGACAGAAAACTTATGACCCTAATATAGAAAGAATAAATTACATAATATAATAATATACGATGTATAATAATAAAAGTAAATAATTATAAATAATAAATTAAATTAATGATGCATTTTTTGTCAATTTTCCTTTTACGGAATACTTCTCTTCTACTCATAATCTGACAGGAGGGAAGGGGGCAGGGCACAACCCTTAAAAGAATGACATAGCAGTTGAGGTTAACCATATATTGGTTAGAACCAATTAGGCCCAAGATGGCAGAAGATTCAACTTCCAGCACACCTTAAGCCTCATTATACATTCATTGTAATACATTCAGTTCAGTCAGTTCAATTCAGTCACTCGGTCGTGTCCTACTCTTTGCAACCCCATGGATTGCAGCACACCAGGCCTCCCTGTCCATCACCAGCTCCCGGAGTTTACCCAAACTCATGTCCATTGAGTCAGTGATGCCATCCAACGATCTCATTAGCAAATGCTAAATGACACCCCCACTGCTCCAATGCTGGAGGCTGACCATAAAAGGCCAAAAAGTGGGCAGTGGCTCAGTTTCTGGAAATCCCCAACCCTTCTCCAAAATAGTTGAAATAATCCTCCCATTTATTACCTTATGAAATTACCTAGCCCATAAACTAACCACCCCATAATCTTGAGGCTTTCCAGGACAACTCCGTGCCTCACAGCCACCTCTTGCCTTCTGAAACATACCACACTCTGTCAATGGAGCATGTATCTCCTGAATAAATCTGCTTTCCCTCTATTCAACTTACTCTCAAGTTCTTTCCTGTGTAAACCAAGGACCCTTCCTTGGGGGCTCATCCCAAGGACTCCTCAGAGACCAGGGATGTCATGACCATTCTCTCACTCCCCATTTTCCTGGAATAATATCAGCTGGTCTGAGCTCCACTCACACTGCTTGGCCCCAGGCTGACCTCCATGGACCGAATCACTCGTGCTCTCTAGCACTCTGGCTTTCTGGGCCCCTAGCAAGAGATAAGGGGGTGGGAGGAGAGAGCAGACAGACATATTCCTCCAGCTCCTTCCCTGCATTCCACACACTGGCTATGGTTGTGTTTCCCCCACCAAAACCTTTTCTGCAACTGCAACCACAAGTCTCTCTGGACCTAGCAACTGCCCTCCTCTTCCTAGCCAGAGCCACTAATGCTGGTATTTCTCTGATCTTGAAAGCTCTGAGGAATTTCGACAACATTTGTTGATTTTCCTTAATGCTGCCTAACCACCCACTCCATCTGGGTGCTTCCTGTCCCTGTTTCCTCAAAGGACCTTGACTGACAGAAGATCCCACTGACCCAAACATTGTTCAGGGAGAAAAAGGATGATCCAGGAGTAACCTGAGTGTTGAGATGACACATAGCAGCAGTGGGCTACTGGGTATTTGAGCTGGCTGGAAATTGGTTTCTATAACTTGTTCAGAATTTGAAGCCTCCGTATTTTCTTATTGAAACATAATTGATGTAAAATATTATATAAGTTACAGGTGTACAATATAGTGATGCACAATTTTAAAGTTTATACTCCATTTATAGGTATTGTAAAATATTAGCTATATTCCTCATGTGGTACAGTTAATATAAAATATTAGCCATGTTCCTCATGTTGTAGCTTATTTGATACCTAATAGTTTGAACCCCTAACTTCCTTACCCCTATGTTGCCCTGCCCCCTTCCGTCTCCCCGCTGGTCACCACTAGTTTTTTATCCCTATTCCTGAGCCTGTGACGCCTCCATCTTAACTTATCAGATACAATCCTGAAAGTTGCATCAGTAAGTTTATGATGAGCACAGTAGAAAATCTCAGAGGAAATGAGCTCCTAGGCCCTGCACTTTGTGGGAGGAGGTCTTTTATCTATGCTCTCCCCAGTCCATGTTCTTATCCCGGAGTCAATAGACTTTTCAGAAGGGAAGGCTTGTGCTGAACCCATGAGAGCTTTGTTACTTATTCCTATTCTAAATTTTGAAACAGGAAACCAGAATACACATGTAAAAAGTAATTCCAGGCCATACACATAAAGTCTCTCAATCTCGTAGTAGGAAATTTAACCTACAGAAGTAGCTTGTTTAGCTGTTGCCCATTAGGGAGGCAGTTTTGCAAGAGGATATTCCCATAGTCCTTTTATGGCAGGGTCAAGGCCAAGGATGCTACTAATCTAATACTCCTTAAGTGAGAATCTGATATGATGTATGCAACTCACCAGATGGTTGGGGCTCCTCTTCCTGGATCTGAGGGGCAATCTCTAAGGGTCTCATGACACCCATTATTCTGAACACTCCTCTCCCAACACAAGATTCCCACCCCTTGTGGCCTTTGGTGTCCCTGCTGTGCAAGCTCACTTCATTGATTGATTTCATGGGCAAACTGTTCAGTGCTTGTTCAATTGTCACAATGGCTTTTAAGTTTGTTAACATAAGGAGCTAGAAGCCACAGCTTATACGCTCCTCAGGGCAGGCATCCTGTGTTTTCTGTCACCTCATACAAAGCCCAAGTAGAGAAGGAGGTGGGCTTAAGAAACAGTGAGGTTTCTCCAAAACTCTATGCAAATTTAGATTAGTAACACCATCATTATTAACAGATAAAGATGATGGGAATGACAATGATGATGATTATAATAATCCCTCAGAAAACATTCCTCTTTCCTTCACTTTAGAATGCATAGGCTGGGCTGTTCAGTGGTTGACTGCAAAACATACACTTGAGGAATCTGGGTAAAAGCTTACCTGATTTCCCTGAGCTTCTGGTAAAGTACACAAGAGGCATGTGAGTGTGTGAGTGTGTGTGTGTGCACGTGCTTGTGGATGCATATGCACTTGCGGGCCTGCAGACACTAGATGGATTGCCTTCTGTCTCTAACAGGAAATGACTCCAAGATAAGGCACCGGGGGAGGCTGGGCCAGCTGCAAGCTCCTGGGGTGTAACCATAACCATAAGGGCTGAGGATCTGGGGGAAAATAGTTTGCAGTGTGGGAGATGTTCCTGCATTTGGGGGGGAGTGTTTCTTCAGGCCATTGTGGACCAATAAACAGTTCAATTTTTTCATTGTTCTAATTAATTTAATTAAGTTAACTTCCAAGGTGTGTTAAGAAGCAATGCCTTGGGTGATTAACTGTTCCCATATCAAGGTGTTTTCACAAACACATTTACCCTGATTAGTGTACACATTATTATGTAATTAAATACCTCACACAGAGGAATTTATTAGTGCCTCCTTGTCTCCTAACAAATAAAGCAGGCCTGAGAATCTCTTGAAATAAGACAATTCCAGTTGTTAGAAGACAGGCACACACATAAAGACACACTGAGATCTAGCCTGAGAAGGAGGAACTCGCTGCCCGTCACAGGGGTTTGGAGCCTGACCCCCTCCTGTGCCTGTTGTCTTTCCTCTCCTCCCCACTTGGTCTGGAAAAGAATCCCATCACCTACCAGCAAGGCTCCTCCTCCTCCTTCTTCTCATTTTACAAAGAGGGATGAAGCGGAGGCTTTCACAGAGAAGGAATGTGGAGTTGCCTTCATCTGTGCACACCCCTCTGAGCTCTCCTGGACATAACTCATGAAGTTCACAAAGTTTAACTTCTTCCACCTCCTTCTGGTCCATCAAACACATGCCACAAACCATTCAGCCAGTTTCTATTAGGCCCACTCCCTATTGTTTAGAAGAGAAAGACTCTACCTTAGTCCGTTCAGGCTGCTATAATAAAACACCTCAGACTTGGTAGCTTACAAGCAACAAAAGTTTCTTTCTTAGCATTCTGGAGACTGGAAAGTCCAAGATCACGGTGCTGGCAGATTGGGTGTCTGGTGAAGGCCTTCTTCCTGCTTCACAGATGATTGTCTCTCGATGTGTCCTCACATAGTGGAAAGGACTGGGGAGTTGTGTAGGGTCCCTTCTATAAGGAATTTAATCCCATTCATGAGGACTTCATCCTCATGATCTAATCACCTCCCAAAGGCCCCTCCTCCAAATACCACCCCACTGGAGATTAGGTTTCAACATACGAATTCTGAAAGGAAGTTAGTCTATGGCAGGCTCTTATCCTGAAATTTTTGAGCTAAGTGAGTGCTGGCCAGGTGTTGGATTCTGAGAAAAATTAGAAGAGGAGTTCAGTGACAACCCACTCCAGTGTTCTTGCCTGGGAAATCCCATGGACAGAGGAGCCTGGCGGGCTATAGTCCATAGGGCTGCAAAAGAGTCCGACATGAGTTACTGATTAAACAACAACAGCATGGGTTTGTCAGATTCTGTTATGTGAATAGTGCAAGAAGCTAAATAATGAAAAGACTTATTTGTGATTTAAAAAAAAGAAGAGTAGTTCTTTCTACACAGGTTACTTTCTCAAGGCCATTCCCCACATGGCCACCAACATTATAATAAATACAGTCAACCCTACACATCTTGTCTCCTAATAATCACAATATTAATAACTTACACTCACTGATCATACTGCCCTATACCATACTAAGCAACTTTGCCTGGATCTAATTTAATCCTAAAACTCCATGATGTAGATGCTATTACTATCACTATTTAACAGAAGAGACAACTGAGGCATTAAGTGATTAGGTAACATGTTCAAGATCACACAGCTCGAAAGTGTTAGAATTCATGGAAACCACTCAAGGCTGTGGGACATAACAGACCATATCCCCTGGGCTTGATCCCCTGCCCCATCCTCAGAGAAGAACACAGGAGCCTGGGAGCAGAGTCCTGACTTTCGGGCCTAGGGGTCCAAGGCCTGTGCCTTTGACACAAAAAAAACCAGACACATTTCTTTGCTCGCCTGCCCCCATTTGATGCAATGAAACACAGGCAACTTAGCCACCTTGGAGAGAATAAATTAAGTGACATTTCTGGGGAATGTAGAAAATACTACTGAAGGCCAAGTGAATCAATGCTGAATGCAGAACAAAACAGTTCCCACCACTGGGATCAGACTGTTCAGGTTGGTGGCAGGGAGAGAGAATTATGTGAGCCGGGGGCCAGCTCCTGAGGGAGCCGAGATTGATTCTGTATGATTGATTACTCGGAGACAGAATGCCAAGTCATCAATTGCCTCAGCTCACACCATGGACGGCATCAAGATCACTTTTCCCTGGTGCCCAGCCTGAAAGATTTCTCTTCTGTTTGTTTGTTTGGCCTGGGGCAGTCGCCTGCCAGGCTCAGCTGTGTAACTTTACCAAGGCCTTCTGAGAAAAGACAGGTGACAACTTCTGGCAGGAGGGCATTGAACTTGAAGGAGAAGCAGCAGAATTGGGAATGGGGGTGGAACTGCATGTGTGTGTATGACACAGAGAAGGAAAGAAGTGGTAATAGTTCCACCCTAGGAATCCTGACTTCTGTCTAGTGCCACATATGCCAGTGGGTAATATTTGGCCAACTAAGGTATTTTCTCTGTGATTACATTTCTGCATATAATGAATCATAATAACCAAAATATTCTTTCTATCTCATCAGGATGTTAGGAAAAGACCCTGAACCCTCTCCAAAATTTGCTCATGGTGACCTGAAGCTTTAATATTTCTTTCTTTGAGCTTTATTCTGTTTTCTCGGGTAAATGTATTGATGTAGTTTACTTACACAACCTCACATCTGATTTACACTGTTGGATGGCCTACTATGGCTCCCAATACGGAAGTCCCACCACCCAACTAATCTAGATGCTTTTTGAATTTAGAGACCACAGCTTTTCCTGAATCTTCTATAAGCCTGGAGCTTTGCAGACCTCATACTCCATAACTATGTCCCCAGACCAATTTCATACAGATGTGTGTGTGTGTGTGTGTGTTCGTGTGTGTGACTAGGCTTCCCAGGTAGCTCAGATGGTAAAGAATCTGCCTGCAATGTGGGAGACACAGGTTCAACCTCTGGGTCACAAAGATTCCTTGGAGAAGGGAATAGCTACCCACTCCAATATTGCTGCCTTGAGACCTCCACGGACAAAGGAGCCTGGCAGGCTACCATCCATGGGGTCTCCAAGAGTTGGACATGACTGAGTAACTAACACTTTCACTTCTCATATGTATATGTATGCATTCTAAGCGTCTTATGAATCCCATGAACCTATGTAACTGGTAAACTATTGTCAGGAAGGCTACAGCTTGGAGGAGACTGAAGATATTAAAATTTTCCCCAAAAAAACAGCAAGTGTGATTTTAAAGACAATAGGAGAGGGTAAGTGTATAGATTTGGGAAGGTAACATCAGGTTAAGAGAGAGTAGTGAGAAATCTTAGTCTTTAACTTTTTGTTTTGCTCTGTTTCCTCTCACAATGTTAATAAACTTTAACTTAAGGGGTAGGATAATGTAACGAAGAAGGAATTAAAGTCCAGTATAAGCTAAAGGATCATGGTAAAGCACACACTTTTTAAAAATTCCTATGTCTCATTGTAAAGTGAGTAACTTATGCACATAATAAAGCAACTGGGATAAAAGAAAAAGGAAGAAAGAAGAAAATAACAAATCCCCAAGCCACTCTTCAGTGCTATTACTAAATGCTAATCATATTTCATTATCATGTCATCACTGTGAATGTGTGCCTGTGTGTGTGCATTTATTAGCAATTAGAAACACCTGGCGTAACAGGAAAATTTGGCCTTGGAGTACAGAATGAAGCAGGGCAAAGACTAATACAGTGTTGCCAAGAGAACGCACTGGTCATAGGAAACACCCTCTTCCAACAACACAAGAGAAGATTCTACACATGGACATCACCAGATGGTCAACACCAAAATCAGATTGATTATATTCTTTGCAGCCAAAGATGGAGAAGCTCTATACAGTCAGCAAAAACAAGACTGGGAGCAGACTGTGGCTCAGATCATGAACTCCTTATGGCCAAATTCAGACTTAAATTGAAAAAAGTAGGGAAAACCACTAGACCATTCAGGTATGACCTAAATCAAATCCCTTATGATTATACAGTGAAAGTGACAAATAGATTTAAGGGACTAGCCTGATAGACAAGAGTACCTAATGAACTATCGACAGAGTTTCGTGACATTGTACAGGAGACAGGGATCAAGACCATCCCCATGGAAAAGAAATGCAAAAAAGCAAAATGGCTGTGTGAGGAGGCCTTACAAATAGCTGGGAAAAGAAGAGAAGCAAAAAGCAAAGGAGAAAAGGAAAGATATTTCCATCTGAATGCAGAGTTCCAAAGAATAGCAAGGAGAGATAAGAAAGCCTTCCTCAGCGATCAATGCAAAGAAATAGAGGAAAACAATAGAATGGGAAAGGCTAGAGATCTCTTCAAGAAAATTAGAGATACCAAGGGAACATTTCATGCAAAGATGGGCTTGATAAAGGACAGAAATGGTATGGACCTAGCAGAAGCAGAAGATATTAAGAAGAGGTGGCAAGAATACACAGAAGAACTGTACAAAAAAGATCTTCACGACCCAGATAATCACGATGGTGTGATCACTCACCTAGAGCCAGACATCCTGGAATGTGAAGTCAAGTGGGCCTTAGGAAGCATCACTATGAACAAAGCTAGTGGTGCTGATGGAATTCTAGTTGAGCGATTTCAAATCCTGAAAGATGATGCTGCAAAAGTGCTGCACTCAATAGGCCAGCAAATTTGGAAAACTCAGCAGTGGCCACAGGACTGGAAAAGGTCAGTTTTCATTCCAATCCCAAAGAAAGGCAATGCCAAAGAATGCTCAAACTACCACACAATTGCACTCATCTCACACGCTAGTAAAGTAATGCTCAAAATTCTCCAAGCCAGGCTTCAGCAATACATGAACTGTGAACTTCCAGATGTTCAAGCTGGCTTTAGAAAAGGCAGAGGAACCAGAGATCAAATTGCCAACATCCACTGGATCATCGAAAAAGCAACAGAGTGCCAGAAAAACATCTATTTCTGTTTTGACTGTGTGGATCACAATAAACTGTGGAAAATCCTGAAAGAGATGGGAATACCAGACCATCTGACCTGCCTCTTGAGAAACCTGTATGCAGGTCAGGAAGCAACAGTTAGAACTGGACATGGAACAACAGACTGGTTCCAAGTAGGAAAAGGAGGACCTCAAGGCTGTATATTGTCACCCTGCTTATTTAACTTATATGCAGAGTACATCATGAGAAACACTGGGCTGGAAGAAACACAAGCTGGAATCAAGATTTCCGGGAGAAATATCAATAACCTCAGATATGCAGATGACACCACCCTTATGGCAGAAAGTGAAGAAGAACTAAAGAGCCTCTTGATGAAAGTGAAAGTAGAGGGTGAAAAAGTTGGCTTAAAGCTCAACGTTCAGAAAACTAAGATCATGGCATCTGGTCCCATCACTTCATGGGAAATAGATGGGGAAACAGTGGAAACAGTGTCAGACTTTATTTTTTTGTGCTCCAAAATCACTGCTGATGGTGATTGCAGCCATGAAATTAAAAGATGCTTACTCCTTGGAAGAAAGGTTATGACCAACCTAGATAGCATATTTAAAAGCAGAGACATTACTTTGCCAACAAAGGTCTGTCTAGTCAAGGCTATGGTTTTTCCAGTAGTCATGTATGGATGTGAGAGTTGGATGGTAAAGAAAGCTGAGCTCCGAAGAATTGATGCTTTTGAACTGTGGTGTTGGAGAAGACTCTTGAGAGTCCCTTGGACTGCAAGGAGATCCAATCAGTCCATCCTAAAGGAGATCAGTCCTGGGTGTTCATTGGAAGGACTGATGTTGAAGCTGAAACTCCAATACTTTGGCCACCTCATGCAAAGAGTTGACTCATTGGAAAAGACCCTAATGCTGGGAAGGATTGGGGGCAGGCAGAGAAGGGGACGACAGAGGATGAGATGGTTGGATGGCATCACCGACTCGATGGACACGGGTTTGGGTAAACTCCGGGAGTTAGTGATGGACAGGGAGGTCTGGCATGCTGCGATTCATGGGGTCGCAAAGAGTCAGACACAACTGAGCAACTGAACTGAACTAAACAATTCAGGTCTTTGGGTTCAGGTTGAAACTCTATCCCCCCGCAAAAAAGAAAAGAAACTCTATCCCAGGGTGGAAAAAGCAATTGAAATCTCTTTTTATAAGAAAGTGATCATAGAAATCCTATTCGAGTTAACTAGAAAAGCAATCTCATTTTCTTCTTAGATAAATTATATCTTAATTTTTAAGTGATTTAATGAAACAACTCATGATATTCTTTAAGATAAGATAGAGAAATATGGGATGACATGTAGCCCAGGGATGCAAGAATTGAATTCACAGCTGTATGTATTGACCACACCTGTAGATTGTAGGATCATAAAGACTCTTCCTGACCCAGTCCTTCATTTGGGTGAAGATGAATGGGTCAAACAGTCACTCATCTGCTTATAATTCTAGCAACTACTTTCTAAGGGCCTGTCCTGGGCCAGACACTGCTATAAGGCCCCAGGGTATGGAAACCAGAGCAAATTCATTGAAAGGGAGTTCTTCAGGCATCCGTCTAAAATGAATCCATGCAGTGAGCAGGATGGCACCCTACACTGAAGACACTGTCTGATATTAACAACACTAAGATTGACAGGAGAAAATGTTGAGAATGTGTATCAGTCAGTGTTATCCAGAGGGGGAAAAAAACAATAGGAGATATTTATAATTTATCATAAGGTGTTGGGTCATATCCCGCAGCCTGCTGTCTCCAATCTGGAGAAACCAGTGGTGTGGTTTGAAGGCCTGAGAGTGAGTGGTTTAGATTCCAGTCTGGGTCAGAAGGCCTGACAACCAGGAAGGTCAAGGACAAGAGGAAGAGGAATGCCTGAGCTGAAGCATTAGGACAGAGTTTATTCAACCTTCCTCTGCCCATTGTTTCTCTTCAGGCCTTCAGTGGGTTGGATGATGCACACCTACATTAGGGATGGTCATCTACTTTACTCAGTCCACCAATTCAAATGTTAATCTCTTCCAGAAAGGCTCTCACAAATACACCCAACATGATATTTAACCAAATAACTAGGTGCTTGATGGCCTAGTCAAGTTAACCATCCCAGCTCCCATCTAAATTTTAAAAATCAACCCCTTGGGAACATGATTAGAGAAAACTAATTTAAGAGACATTCACATAAAGAAAGACTGAGACATTTATCTTGAGTACAAGCTTAACAACAGTTGGAGGCAGTTGCTAGAGAAAGGCTAATGGCGTCCTAGTCAAGAAAAGCATAACTGCCACGTCAGCCTCGGCAGAGGAAGAGCCCGGTGTTCCTTGCGTTCTGTGTTGTTACACTGAGCTCTGGGCCTGGAACTTAAGAATAGACTCTAACAGCCCAAAATAAGTGAATTCATATTCAGGGCCAGGGAGGAGAGTGACTTAGAAGCTTGGTTAGGAGAGAAAATAGAAGAAAACTGGAAGATTTGACTAGAGTAGAAAAGCCACATGAGATGGAGGAGCAGAGTCAAGGGGGGCCGTGATGGATGCTTCCCTCTAAGCCCTGGGTAGACTGTTTAGGGAGAATTGGTGGATTAAGCCTGCATTGTTCCCAGAATAAAGGGTGAAAATTACTGGAACACTGAAAGTTTTAAGTCAATATAGAGAAAAACTTTCCATTTAGCCAGAACGCTCCCTAAAAGGATTTGCCTTGATTGTGAGATGGCGAATTCTATTCCATGAGAGTATTTGCAAAACCAGGGTCACAATGTATCAAGACAGTGTTCAGTGCTGGTCAGAGGCTGGAGATCATACTCCAAGGGGCCTTCCTGTTAGAGGGTCCAAGAGTCTCTGATTGCTAAAATTTGGCTGTAGAGAGGGGATCAGTAAACTAGGGGACTGTCCATTTTTGGCATCTTTCTTTCAGTTCTCTCTCACACCCCATAATATCCTACTAGCTCAAAAAGTGTTAGTTGCTTAGTCATGTCTGACTCTTTGCGACCCCGTGTACTGTGACCCATCAAGGTCCTCTGTTCATGGAATTATCCAGGCAAGAATACTGGATTGGGCAGCCATTCCCTTCTCCAGGGCATCTTCCCAATCCAGGGATTGAACCCAGGTCTCCTACACTGAAGGCAGACTCTTTACCATATGAATTACCAGGGAAAACCACAAAGCTTTGCAGAAAACCCTGTTCTCAGTTATTCAGTAACTGGGAAAGAGCACATGTGTGCTTCACTCTCCAGGGACTCACCCACAGGTGAGTGTTAATAGCCTTAACACATTCAATGAGATTAAAATCTAAATTTATAAGCTCAACTCCCACCAGTGGCATGTCAATCATCAGACATTGGTGGGCAGGGTAAAACATTTTCTGGGGAAGTGTGAACTTCTGAAAAACCACATCAGGCTACTTGTGCTTAAGCTGGCCCTGGTGAGTTCAACTTGTGTTATCAAATCACTTCCTACAGTCCCATCTCTATGTCTTCCAGAATACTTTCCAGGGGCAGCTCTGAACACTGAGACTCCCTCCCTTCGCAATAAAGTGATGAATTGACGAATTCAGCTGAGGAAGGAAAAATCTGTTTAACCAGAGTAGTGGTGCATCCAAATACATTAGAGAAACTCAGTTTGGAGAACTAAAGCTGTGGGATGTTACAATGGAAGGGAGAGATGGACAAAATCCTTTCTTCAAATGTAATCTTATTAGTAAGCATAACTTTATCAATCAGATAAAAGCACATGTGCTCTGCCCAAAGCAGAGCTTAGGGGTGAAAGAGGCTTCATGCATTTCACCCTCTGCATCTCCCCCCATCTCTCAGGGGCCTCAAAAAAGCCTCTGCAGAACCTGGTTTGAAAACCACTTGAGTTGTTTCACATATGGGAAACCTGAGGCAAAACACCCAGAAAAGTGAATCCCCCAAATAAACAGCTAATTAACAGTGTAAAGAGTTTGTTCTGGCTACCACAGTTGTCATGTTCTATGCATGATTATGTGCCTAAATTAAGAAGATAGGAAAGACATATGTCCAATCAGAAATGATGAGGCATTTTTAAAAATATGCCTTTCATTAATTAGATCTGGGTTTAGTTACATTTATTTCCCCAAAAGAATATGCATGGTGGTGAAAACGGGGCGAATGCGTGAAGGGAGAGATGAGAGAAAACTCTGCCTTGGCAACACAAAAGTATATTTTTTACAAATTTGCTTCCAGGCATGAATTTGGCTTTTTTTCCCATGGAATGTCAGCATCTTTAGTCTCAAGAACAGCTTTCTCAGCAAAATAATAGTTCTTGGTCCATGGAAGTTGACCTTTGTTCTTGCAAAACAGAAGTTTGAATCTCAATGAAAAATGGAAGGTCCGTCCCTTCTTCCCCCTCTTTCTTGGGATTCATGAAGCTGCCTTTGTAAGGGGGGGGCTGCATCCAGAGAGAAACTGAAGGGAAGAAGGGGAGGGGATCTTCTGTAAGGTCAAATAGTTCAGCACAGTAGAGGTCCACTTTCTTTTTAAAGAAATAAGAATATTATTTATATTATAAAAGAACTATGACTATATTTATATTTTTTATTTTTTATTGAATATAGTTGACTTACAATGTGTTAATTTCTGTTGTACAGCAAAGTGAGTCAGTTATATATATATATATATACATTCTTTATATTCTTTCTCATTGTGGTTCCTCACAGGATATTGAATACAGCTCCCTGTGCTCTACAGAAGGTCCTTGTTGTTTATCCACTCTCTAGATAGTAGTTTGAAACTACTAACCGCACTTCACCCCCCCCCACCACCACCACCTTGGCAACCACAAATATGTTCTCTATGTCTGTGAGTCTGTTAGAGTTTTGTAAATAGGTTTATTTGTGTCATATTTTAGATTACATGTATAAGTGACATCATATGGTATTTGTCTTTTTCTTCCAGACTTACTTCACTCAATATGATAATCTCTAAGTCCATCCATGTTGCTTCAAATGGCATTATTTCATTCTTTATTATGGCTGAGTAGTATTGCATTAAATACATGTACCACAGTGGATATCTACTTTTATGTTTTCTGTGGCCTACAGAGGCCAGTCACCAGATGGGACCCGGAGGACAGGTGAGCTAACCTCCTCCCTCTGCACCTTACCTAGTTAGCACTTAATGAGAGCTGCGTAAATAATTGAAAATTAATTGAAGTCAAGGATATGATACAAGCTCCACCATACTTCCTCATTCTCATTTTTGTCTTCCTCTCCTCTTTCTCCTCCAGTTTTTGAATTTGAGCAGATTACTTATCTACTCTGAGCCTTAATCTCTCCATTGGCAAATGGGAATGTGCATTCTTTCATCACAGGCTCTTTGCAAAGTCAAATACAGTGATGCAGAAGTGCAGTGAGAATGATTACTGCAAGTTAATTTCTTTCTTTGCCTTCCTGCTTCAGCTTTCCTCCTTTTTCTTTCCACAGTCTTTTTCAGTACAGATACACAGAAAATGTCTACACGTGTCTCATTAACTGAATGAATATCTGTATACGTAGAGTTCCTTGCCAAAAGTGGTGGTGTGCCCCCACCTCTTGCTTTATCTTCCCAGGAGTGTATGTTTAAGAGAAGACTAAGCTGCCAAGCCTTAGAAGTTGGTGCTAAGGGTTAGGAGAAGAGACTTAAGAACCAGAGATGTCTTAATAATGTTGGAATCTGATGACCACTTGGAGCCATCCTCAGACAGCTGCAGGTAAGGAGCTGGATCCCAAAGAACTGTGTGCTCAAATCAAAAGAGTTTAGGATAATGGCCCGTCAAACCCTCTGGGTGAGGAGAGTGAAAAAGCTAGCTTAAAACTCAACATTCAAAAAACTAAGATCATGGCATCCAGTCCCATCACATCATGGCAAATAGATGGGGAAAAAGTAAAAACAGAGACAGATTTTATTTTCTTAGGTTCCAAAATTGCTACAGATGGTGATGGCAGCCATGAAATTTCTTCCAAGCCGTGCTTGCTCCCTGGAAGAAAAGCTATGATAAACTTAGACAGCATGCTAAAATGCAGAGACATCACTTTGTCAACAAAGGTCCATATAGTCAAAGGTATGGTTTCTCCAGTAGTCATGTAGGTGTGACAGTTGGACCATAAAGAAGGCTGAGCACTGAAGAATTGATGCTTTTTGAACTGTGGTGCTAGAGAAGACTCTTGAGAGACCCTTGGACTTCAAGGAGATCAAACCAGTCGATCCTAAAGGTAATCAACCCTGAATATTCATTGGAAGGACTGGTGCTGAAGCTTAAGCTCCAATAGTTGGTCACTTGATATAAAGAGCCAACTCACTGGAAAAGACCCTGATGCTGGGAAAGACTGAGGGCAAGAGGAGAAGGGGGTGACAGATGATGAGATGATTGGATGGCATCAGCAACTCAATGGATGAGTTAGAGCAAACTGGGAGATAGTGAAGTTCAGGGGAACCTGGCATGCTGCAGTTCATAGGGTCTCAAGAGTCTGACATGACTTAGCAACTGCAAAACAACAAACAAAATGATGGCTTGCCAAAACCAGTTATAAATGTGCAGGCACCAGAGGAAAGAGTGGGACTGGAGCCCTGAATGTTCTCTAAGAACCAAGAGGACACCTGCAGCCTAAACGATGAAAAACCCAGGATGAGCACCTGTGGCCTGTGGCCACCCTTCAGATCTGCCCAGCATCCTTCTGAAATAGACTGCAGCCATCTGCTACTGAGTGGGGCATCTTCAACCAGGCTCAACCAAGCAGAGCTCTTAACCAGCTTTATTACGTCAATCCAAGACTTGTTGTTTTTAAAACGTCTTTACTCTGAGCCCAGCAGAGTTTTAAATGCTTTGCCTAGATCATCCCAATAACTCTATGAGCTATATAAGATTATTATAATACTATATTATTATTCCCCTTTATTAGTCCCTTGTAAAGGAAATTAAAGCAAAGAGAAATTAGGTAAACCTACACATGATCTCACAGCCAGTATGTGGTATATACACTAAGACAGGCTGATCAGAGATCTTTCCTGGAATTTCTCCAGATTTGTTCAAAAAAGGAAAAGAAGCATGGGCTGCACTGTACAATGTGAGGGTGCCATTTGAGTCCATTCACGTCTTTCTCTTTGTTTTCCAGAGTGAGGCTCTCAGGATGTAAGTCAGAATCTGCCTGTAGCCATAATTCTTAGCATAGAAGGTTGACTTGGCTATCCCCAAACATCAGAAGGGAGATGGAGGGCTCTGATGAGGTCTGACCCTCACGTCCAATCATCCCCAAGGCCAGCTCTCTTCCAGGTCTCCCTTTCCCTATGGTTTGATGATGTGATCCAAAAGAAGCAACCTCCTTCTCCCATAAACACATTTTATTTTTGAAGTAAGCTGGTTTGAGGGTTTTGGTTTTTTCTTTATTTTGTTTTTTGTCATTTGCAGTCAAAGTCTTGATGGATGCGGTAACTCAGACAGCTCCCTGTCTCTCACTCAGCTGCCTTTAATGTCCTCACCTGGTGACACACAGTGATGGTCTATACAACCTGGCGCCTGAAAGTACCAGGGAATGGGGAGGATGGAGGTCAACTAAAGACGCTGCGGAGGGAACCGCAGAGGACAGAGGCTCTGGTTACCAGTGAGCGAGGAGGGGACCAAGGGAGAGCCTTTCTTCTGGATGGCCCCATACAATCTGATAGATCCCTCTCTCACACCCATGCACACCCACCCCAGGCCACGTGTGGTCCTCACAGAGCCCTAGAGAATCACACATACTGCCACTGATATATTCATACCTGGAATTCCCTCAGATAATCTTTGGTCAAAGACCAACTATTAGCACTTTAATGTTTTTAATTTAATTTTTCTAACACCAAAAACATTTTGTATTGGGGTATAGCTGATTAACAATACTGTGTTAGCTTTAGGTGAACTGTGAACGGACTCAGCCATATGTATACATGTATCCATTCTCCCCCAAACGCCCCTCCCATCCAGGTAGGCACTTAACATTGAGCAGAGTTCCCTGTGCTATACAATAGGTTTTTGTTAGTTATCCATTTTAAATATAGCAGTAGCACTTTACATTTGTATGGAAAGTTGCAGTCCATCTAGAAGGAGCTCTCCCAAAGCAAGAAACCCCGCACTAGGATCTGTGATAAAAGGTCATCTAGTACCTGTCCGGCCACCCACAACAGGGACAGCAAATTCATCCATCTGTAAGAAAGCACTAACAAGGCTAAACTGTCTGGATGTTCACTTCTCTTCATTCTTTTTTTCTTTGAAAATCTATGTAATTTATTCACTCACCATATCTTTATCCAAACTGTGATATATTGAAGAAAAAATTTTCAATTGTATTCTCACTATCCAAGCCTTACAGTTATTCATATTTTGATAAAACTGCATCAGATGGTTCTTCTTCTGAGAAAATGGATGGTTGCAGACACGAGTGAAGTGCCCTGTGTACCCTCCTCCAGCCCCACTCATCTGAATGTATCCTCAGAGGTAACCACATCACTCTCTCTCTGGACCTTGACTTTTACTGCAAGTGCCTAGCCATAAAAACATAGACATTATTTGCAAGTTTTTCATCTTTATGTATCACATTCTTTACACAATATTAAGGTTTCAGATCATCCATATGTATGTAGGCCATTCGTTGTGATGGATGTGAAAGTATATTAGGTGAACATATAATTTACAATATACAATTTATCCACTCTCATATTGATAGACATATATATTGTTTCCAATCTTTTGCTACTAAAGTCATCCTGGAAAAGATACCCTTGTGGACATCTACTTCTACATCTGAGTCTGGGTTTTTGTAAGGTATACGCAAAGTAGTAGAATTGTGACATCGTAAAGTATTTTGACTTTAGTGCACATTGCTAAATTTGCTCTCCAAAATCTTTGCCTATTTATTCTCCTATAAATGGTGTATAAAAATCCCTGGCCTTCATATCTTCATCAAGACATGGAATTATTAAACCTTTTGTTTGACTTGTGAAGAATTTGTTCTAAGGTGATTTTTATTAATCACTGATGCATTTGAACTCCTGTTCATGTGGACTGGCTTTCTTAGTTTCCTTTTCTGTTAACTGACTATTAGATCATTTCCTTAGCACATTTTCCTATTAAACTGTTTAATTTTTCTTGTTGGCTTTAGGACTTCTTTATATATTCTGATTACCACCTTTTGCTGTTGATTAAAGATATTGCAACCATCTTCCTATCTGTGGCTTACCTTTTTTATTTAACTTTTTATTTTGTATTGGAATATAGCTGAAAACAATGTTGTGATCATTTCAAATGGACAGTAAAGGGGTTCAGTTCAGTTCAGTTCAGTCACTCAGTCGTATCCGACTCTTTGCAACCCCATGGACTGCAGCACACCAGGCCTCCCTGTCCATCACCAGCTCCTGGAGTTTACTCCTACATATACTTGTATCCATTCTCCCCCAAACTCACCTCCCATCCAGGCTTCCACATAATATTGATCAGAGTTCTCTGTGCTATACAGTAGGTCCTTGCTGGTAAGCCATTTTAAATACAGCAGTGTGTACTTGTCCATCCCAAGCTCTCAAACTATCCCTTGCCCTTATCCTCTCCCTTGGCAATCATAAGTTCATTGCCTAAATCCACGAATCAGTTTCTATTCTGTAAATAAGTTCATCTATATCATGTCTTTTTAGATTCCACATGCAAGCGATGTCATACAGTGCTTCTTCTTCTCTGTCTGACTTGCTCCACACAATATGACAATCTCTAAGTCCATCCATGTTGCTGCAAATGATATCACTTCCGTCTTTTTAATGGCTGTGTAATATTTCATTGTATATATGTATTTCATCTTCTTTTTCCATGCCTCTGTCAATGGACATTTAGGTTGCTTTCATGCCTTGGCTATTGTAAGCAGTGCCACAAGGAACAATGGGGTGCATGTATCCCTAGGAGTAGGATTGCAGGGTCATATGTTAGCTCTATTTTTAGTTTTTTAAAGAACCTCTATACTGTTCTCCATAGTGGCTGCACAAAGTTACATTACCACCATATGTGACTTATTTTTGAACTTTGAATATAGTGTCTTCAGTCATTCAGATTTAATATTCAATGTTAGAAAAATGTAAGATTTTTCTTTATGACTTCTATTTTATATATCTTATTTAAGGAATTGTTACCTGCCTCTATGTCATAAAGATATACTTCTGTATTCTCTTCTATAAGCACTAAACTTTGCTTTCTACATTTTGTCTATGATCCACATGACTTTTTTTGTTTCTTCTTGGTATGGAATTGGGATCAATTTTATCTCCATATGGAAAACCAATTGTACCAGTACAATAAGTTACATCAGTACCTCTTGAAAACTTTATTTGTAATTCCTTTCTTCAACTTTTTGAACCCACAGCAATCAAGATTTTATTCTCACTATTCCTATAAAAATGCTCTTGACAAGGAATTGAGTACCTTCCTCTTTGCTAAATACAAGTAGAGAAGTTTCTCAGTCCTCATCTTACTTGACCCTTCTTACAGCTGATCACTCCCACTTCCTTGAAGCACTAATAGATTTCTTACGGGTTTCCTCCTACCTCACTTATTGATTTTTCTGTCTTTTTCCTGGTTTCTCCTCAACTCTCTCATATGCCCCAGGGTCCAATCTCTGGGTCACTTTCCTTGTCTATTTATAATTATTCCCCTTGGTGACCTTGAAAGCCAAGTCTCATGGCTAAATGATGTCTAAATACTGGTGCATTTCTAATTTTATCTCTAGTCCACATCTCTTCATTAAATTCTAATTTCATACACCCAATTATCTATGTGACACCTTGACACCTTTGATACTAAAAAGGCACTTCAAAATTAAAGGTTTAAAACTGAAATCCTAAAAACGCCTCAGTTTCCCAAAACATGCTTCATTCACAATCTTCCCCAGCTCAGAAAGTGGCAACACACCCTGCTTATTACTCAAGTGAGAAATTCTGGGATCCTTTTTGTCTCCTCTCTTTCAACCACACCCCACAAAATCAGAGTATACAGTTCATTCTGCCTCCAAAGTCTACCCAGATGATCACTACTCCTTACCGTCTCCATCATAACAAGCGGGTCAGCAAGACCTCACCTCTTACTTCAGTTACTCTCTAAACCCAACTAATGGAGCCTATCCTTTCCACGCTCTAATCCAGTCAGCTCAGAAATCTGAGTGATCCTGTTAAATTGATGCCACTCACTACTCAAAATCCAGAGCCTCTCCATCATACCCAGGTAAAAGCCAAAGTCCTTTCAGTGACCTATGGGATCTGGTCTTCTGACACCTTTTTGAGCTCTTCTCCTGTTACTATTCCTCCACTTACTCCACTCCACTTACTCCACTCCACTTCTTTCAACATCCTCACCAGGCATGTTCCTCTTTCTGGGTCTTCACTCTTGCACGTCCTTTACTTAGAAATAGTCTTTTCCCAGATGTCCTCATGGCTCGCCCCTGCATTTCCTTCAGGTATTTGTTCTAAAGCCTGCTGATGAACTGATGTCTTCCTTGGAACCCTATCTAACATGGCAATTTCCACTTCCATATATTTTCATCACTTTCCATCCCACTTTCCCCTTTATTTCCTCTCCATAGAATTATCTTGTGCTGTCATCTCTCCCTCTAGGACAAAAGTGGCATAAAAGGCACAGATTTTTGTCTAATTAGTTCATCAGTATGTCTCCAGGGCGCAGGGCATAGCTGGGACACATGAGTGCTTTCCACCCTTCACCTTGTCAATTTGGCTTCAGGTGAGATGTTCAAATACGTACATTATTTCTCCCCATAGTTGAAGACCTCACGACCTTTACATAATTGTCATTCTAGGGAAAAAAAGTGTACATTTATTCAACAAACATGCACTGAGTATCTACTAAGTGTCAGATGCTTCAAACACAATGGTCAGCAAGTTACACAAGGCCCCTACCCTCATGGGTATCCAAATTCCTCCTCCCAACACAAGAAAACTGAACAAGAAAATTAATAGTTCAGATATAGATTGTTGATGAATGGGTAAGAAAAGATTTTTTTAAGAAATACTATGTAACAGATCATATTATGAAGTCATCAGTATTAATCAACAAATTAATTTGATTAATTAACAAATTGAAGCATGTTTAAAATGTAGCTCATATGTGGGCAGAATACTGTCTTAAATGCTTTAAAGTGTTAAGGTGCCAGCCCCTTGCTTAATGGCCTTGTAAGGAACTGCTACAGCACTTACAAAACCAACTACACATCTTATGCATGTATTCAGCTGCTCAGTTGCTCCACTGTCCATTGGATAATCCCAGCAAGAATACCAGAGTGGGTTGCCATGCCCTCCTCCAGGGGATCTTCCCCACCCAGGGATCAAACCAGCATCTCCTGCATTGGCAGGCAGATTCTTTACCACTGAGCCATCTGGGAAACCCAACTACATATCATATAAAATGACAAATCAGGGGGTATGTACTGGCATCTATCCTATGTGTAAGGAGCATCAATTTGGGGACTGGAAGGAGGAACCAGTCAGTTTAGCCCTAGTACACATTGCCTCCTTTAACCCTCACTGCTGGTTTAAAAGGAAGGAATCCCCAGGCTCCTTTCACCATGAGGAGCCAAACATCAGCAAGCAGTCCCTCCACATTTAGTAATTAGGTGAGGAATAAAATAGGTGAATGTCAGATTCCAAGCTCCGTGCCTTCCACCAGTCTCCTGGCTAAGTCCTGCCACAAGTTTTCATCTCTTCTGTTCAGAGCTTGGCTGTTATTCTGTTTCAGCACAGTAAATCAGCACAAGTCTGAAGTCTGGAAATTTGTCTTTCTGCTCTTCTCCTCTCGGTCACCCTCACCCAATCGCTCATCATCTTCATTCACCTTCCCTATAGATCAGTATCTATCCCCTAAAATCCTTCATCCATTCTCCTGAAGCCCAATAGCAGCTGCAACATCCAGAATATCCTCAGAACAGATGCTTTTGACATCCTTCAGAACCTTATCTAGGGCCAAAAGTTTTAATGATGAAATTTTACTTGTTTTCCTTCATCTGTATGAGAAGTGTTGATGCATTTGAACTCTCCCCGTGGTTCCTAGAAACACTGCCAGGGGAAATCTGGCGCTGAGAGGAGCTCCAAGGAGCCTGTGAAAGTGTCCTCCGGCCCCAGCCAGAAGCAGAGGAGGCCACGAGGAGCCGATACCTGGATCTTCTCCCGGCGGTTCACAAGCACAGCTGCCCCCATGACACGAGGTGCAGGCGTCACCAAACCTAGAGGAACCACGTGCATTCTAGCACACATGTTTCCTGTGCAAGGTCCTTCAGTGAGTATTGTGAGACCGTAAAGGTGCTTCCTACAGGATGCTGACGCACAGTAGGCACTCAGGAGATGACAGCAGTGGTTCATGGTTCTCCTTTTCCTAACTAAGGGTTCTGGGTCCAGGAGTCCTTCTCAAAACTGTTTAATAAAGTCAAGAAACCCTTTGAATAAAAACGGTGATGGAGTATATTGCCTAATTAACTGTGCTGGTAATTAAATTGCAACAGAAATGGCCTGTATGCACTTAACTAGGCACTTATTATAGCTTAATAAGGTAACAACTGTATGATAAATGCATACCATTTGATTCCAAGGAAGAGATTCTCTGAGCATTAACAAATGCCAATGAGGGGAAAAACTGTGGCAAAGTTTTTGGAGTTTCTCCCCTTTACTCCCTCGCACAGTTCGTTACTGTTTTTCCCATTGAAACTATTGGACTGATTAGACAAGCAGATGAAATAATGAGGTTGGCCCCTTTGGCCACAGTTCACTTCCACTGCTGGTTTTGTGATTACGCCTGGTGGAGTCAGGCGCCATGGGGAATGGTCACTTAGAACCCTGGAGGCCAGCTGGCTCATATCCTCATGACAAACCCAAGAACCAAAGAGGCTGCCTTGCCCATGGTCACAGAGGCAAGAGCCTCAGGACAAGAGCCTGGCCTTTATGACTTCGTTTTGTGTGTTCCTTCTTCCACACAGCAGGGGTATGTGTGTCTGAAAGTCAGTCTTCTCTATCGCTTGGACGAGCTTCTTTACCTGCTCATTGACAGGGAAAGCCCTTTTCTCTTTCAAAACAGAAAGGCATTGTGTCTGAGACAGGAAACTAAGGAGCTGGAATTCATACTAAAATAGAAATGACTGCTAAACAATCTTGTTCCTACAGTAAGTTTTGACGGATAGTAGGAGAAACTGACAACATTAGGGTCAGTGATAACTTCACAGGATCTGATTACAAAATCCAAATATACATGTTCCTTCCCTGCTCCACAGGGAAGTCAAGATGGCAGCTTAAAATAAGCCCTTGTACTGGTAATATTAACACAATGGACATCAGCAAATACTACAAACTGGGGGTTTGCTTTTCAAAAAACTGGTTTAACAGTAAACTACTAATTGAGGCTCTATGGGTCTAAAGTGAGTGGGTAACAAGGAACAAAGGGGGTTGCTGAGGCTGACTGTGGCTGAGTCTGATTTAGGGCAACAGGTCCCATTTTCCTATTGGGAAACAAGCATTGTTTGGGGGCACAGCTTTTAACTCCAGAATCTTTCTGATTCAAATCCACGTGGACAAACATTTTTTTTAAATTAAAGAAGAACTGAACACAAAAAGGAGACTAATGGGGCTACAGAAGAAGACAGTTCAGAATACATTTTTGCTTTATTACTGCTGATTAGTTGTCCCAGAAAATATATAACTGAGAGACTCTTCATTGGTTGGGCATAAAATGTGGTGTTTGCCAGAAAGCATTGTAGGCTGTTTAAGCTTTGTAGAGCTGAGGTATACAACTCCAAAAATTACTGCTCTCATAATCACCTGTCACATAATTAAAGCCCAATAATTGCCTTATGAGATCAAAGGAAATCCTTTCTGAATGCATCTAATAGACAAAAAGAGCCCTAACTTAATTTTTTATTTGAATCAAGCCATTTGGTTCTTTGTCATATGAAAAGGCTAAAGGATAATAATAATGGTATTATCCCAATCATGTGAGTCAGCATTGCAAGATAGGAATTGGAAAGTAAAAGAATGTTGTATCAAGAGAGGAATCATATGTTTAAATCAATGACTCACCTGCTTTATGACTAACAGACATTAAAGCCAAGGAGATTTAGACAGCGACTTGCACTGTTTTCCCTTCATGTTGTTTTTGGGCTGTTTTTGAAGTTGAGGCTCTGGGAGATTGAAGCAACTTCTCTGACTCCTTGGGGCTTCCCTGGTAGCTCAGCAGTAAAGAATCTGCCTGCTAATGCAGGAGATGTGGGTTCGATCTCTGTGTGGGAAAGATCCCCTGGAAAAGGAAATGGCTACCCACTCTAGTATTCTTGCCTGGGAAATCCCCAAGGACAGAGGAGCATGGTGGGCTACAGTCCATGGGGTTGCAAAGAGTCTGACATGACTGAGTGACTAAACTACAACAGTGAGGTTTACTCCTTGTGACAGCAGAGAACACAGGCTCTTCCCACATCAGGCGCAGGAGCTGATGCCCCATCTATCTCCAGGACCTAGACCAGAACTCTAGAGCTCTGCGGAATGCAGGGTGAGCTCAAACTCCCCAGGTGATTTGAATGCGTAACCAGGATGAGAACCACCACTCCGGTCCCTGTCAGTGTCACTGTGATCTGCTCCCTCTTCCAAGATGACTGTCTCTCATGGTTATTATCAAACTGCAGAGAACAGCACAGGTGGCCCCTCCCTTTTCCCCCATGATATGGATCTACTACAAGTAATGTTCTTCATTGTTATATCATATTATTACCTCATTAAAACCTCAAAATCATTCTGCCAGGCAGCTGTAATTATTAATCCCATTTGATAATAAGGATAGTTCAAAAGCACCTGCCCAAACAAGGATAGTTCAGTTAAGTTTAGTCGCTCAGTCACATCCAACTCTTTCAGACCCCAGGGAGTGCAGCACTCCAGGCTACCCTGTCCATCACCAACTCTTGGAGCTTACTCAGATTCATGTCCATTGAGTTGGTGATACCATCCAACCATCTAATCCTCAGTCGTCCCCTTCTCTTCCTGCCTTCAGTCTTTTCATCATCAGGGTCTTTTCCAATGAGTCAGTTCTTCGCATCAGGTAGCCAAAATATTGGAATTTCAGCTTTAGCATCAGTCCTTTCAATGAATATTCAGGGATGATTTCCTTTAGAATTGACTTGTTCGATTGCTGTGCAGTCCAAGGGACTCTCAAGAGTCTTCTCCAACACCACAGTTCAAAAGCATCAATTCTTCAGTACTCTTTATAGTCCAACTCTCACATCCATACATGACTACTGGAAAAACCATAACTTTGACTAGACTGACCTTTGTTGGCAAAGTAATGTCTTTGCTTTTTAATATGCTGTCTAGGTTGGTTATAACTTTTCTTCCAAGGAGCAAGCATCTTTTAATTTCATGGCTACAGTCACCATCTGCAGTGATTTTGGAGCCCCCCAAAATAAATTCTCTCACTGTTTTCATTGTTTCCCAATCTATTGGCCATGAAGTGATGGGACCAGATGCCATGTTCTTAGTTTTCTGAATGTTGAGTTTTAAGTCAACTCTTTCACTCTCCTCTTTCACTTTCCTCTTTCACTTTCATCAAGATGCTCTTTAGTTCTTCTTCGCTTTCTGCCCTCAGATATCTGCATATCTGAGGTTATTGATATTTCTCCCAGAAATCTTGATTTCAGCTTGTGCTTCATCCAGCCTGCCATTTCACATGATGTACTCTGCATACAAGTTAAATAAGCAGGGTGACAACATACAGCATTGACGTACTCCTTTCCTGATTTGGAACCAGTCTGTTGCTCCATGTCCAGTTCTAACTGTTGCTCCTTGACTTGCATACATATTTCTCAGGAGGCAGGAAAGGTGGTCTGGTATTCCCATCTCTTTCAGAATTTTTCACAGTTTAGTGTGATCCACACAGTCAAAGGCTTTGGTGTAGTCAATAAAGCAGAAGTAGATGTTTTTATGGAACTCTCTTGCTTTTTTGATGATCCAGCGGATGTTGGCAATTTGCTCTCTGGTTCCTCTGCCTTTTCTAAAACCAGCTTAAACATCTGGAAGGTCACAGTTCACATACTGTTGAAGACTGGCTTGGAGAACTTTGAGCATTACTTTGTTAGTTTGTGAGATGAGTTAAATTGTACAATAGTTTGAACATTCTTTGGCATTGCCTTTCTTTGAGATTGGAATGAAAACTAACCTTTTCCAGTCCCGTGGCCACTGCTGAGTTTTCCAAATTTGCTGGCATATTCAGTGCAGCACTTTAACAACATCATCTTTGAGGATTTGAAAAAGCTCAACTGAAATTCCATCACCTCCACTAGCTTTGTTTGTAGTGATGCTTCCTAAGGCCCACTTGACTTCGCATTCCAGGATGTCTGGCTCTAGGTGAGTGATCAACCATCATGGTTATCTGGGTCATGAAGATCTGTTTTGTATCGTTCTTCTGTGTATTGTTGCCACCTCTTCTTAACATCTTCCACTTCTGTTAGGTCCATACCATTTCTATCCTTTATTATGCCCATCTTTGTATGAAATGTTCTCTCTGTATCTCTAATTTTCTTGAAGAGATCTCTAGTCATTCCCATTCTATTGTTTTCCTCTATTTCTTTGCATTGATAGGATAATACCTGCCCAAACAATGATAGGTCCAGACTCTATTTAAGTATGATTGAGACTCAGAGCACCTCAACTCTAGGCAGATTCTTTACCATCTGAGCCACTTATAAAAATGCTGATGCCTACACCTTACTCCACAAGATTTTGATTTAATTGATGGAAAACAATTCCAAAGGAGATTCTAATAGGCAACCGGTATTGAGAACTATCAAGTCAGATATGTTCAAAATTCATGATCATCCCAACAAGCACAGGAAAAGCTTTTTAACATCAGTAGTCACTAGGGAAATACAAATCAAAACTACAGTGAAATATCATTTGACCCCATCAGGATGGCAAGTATCAAAGGAACAGAAAATGCTGGCTATAATGTAGAGATATTTGGAAGATTTATGCTTTGCTGGTGGGAATGTAAAATGGCGCAGCCACTGTAGAAAGCAGTATGGCAGTCCTCAAAAAATAAACATTGAGTTATCCAGTAATTCCACTCCTGGATACATATCAAAAAGAACTGAAAAGTTAGGACCTGTGCCTGTTGCTTGAAATCTACGATAACCCTTGCCATAATCCCTTGACTAATGAGATGTTAGGCTTTTTTTTTTCTCTTGTGACTTTTCAGGGTCTCAGAATCAAGGAAGTCATCTAAGTTAGCCATTTGGGGTGTTTGTATGAATAGGGCTTTTTTTTTTCTTTTACAAATCAGGATGTCAAATCTTTATGAGATGTTCCCAGGACTACTTGGCGGCAGAAATGTAAAGCCAGTGGATCTCTGCTCCTCCTGGGAGGGAATTCTGTCTGAGGTCACTGTGCTGCCCTCCATGTTCAGAAGCATATCCAGTTATTCCAAAGAGCCCAATCTGTGCCTTTAAGCAGAACAGAAGTTAAACACACAAACCTGAAGAAATCGCATTCTTAAAGCCTTTTCTTCCCAAAGCAAGGAGTGTGTGAGGGTGAAAAACCTCCAACTCCCAAAACAGTTCTCTGGATGTCTGCTTCTTCATAATTCAGAGGACTTTTGGCCTAGAAAAATCTTCATGCTGCAAAGAGGAGGACAAAACTCACTGAATTCCTCCAGAATTTCTCTCCAGAGATGCTTTTAAAAACTGCACTAAAATCCCCAGATTTATCTGAGTGGAATTGGACAAGTGTAGGCATGCACTTTCTCCATGCCCAGTGGGAAGGGACAGCTCTGAACAAGCCCATCACTGCTCGGGGCCTCAGTTTCCCCCAAACAGAAGAAGGTAATAAGGTCCCACACTTGCATCCCAGAAGATAAGAGGTCAGCATGTTATTAAATGTACCTTATCAAGGTCCTTAGAAAAAAAGCCTATCAAACTCCACAAACACAATGTGTTTTCACATTCACACTGCTCCTAGTACTCTTAATGCAAGCCCCAGTCTCTCCTGGGAGTGAGGAGCTGAGGGGTGGCTTGTGCCATTCAGCAACAATTTACACCATGGATAAATACACCCACCTTGACATTTTCAGAGCCTGGCCCAGAAGAAAAAGTCCTTTTTTTCCCTTGAAGCATTAAGAGAAAATGTGCATGATTATCATCTGTCTGGGGAGAAAAAAATATGGTTAAAGAAAGAGGGAGGAGAAAAGGGAATACAGCTGAACTGACACTGAGAAACTCACCATTTTATTCTGCACAATTGAACTTCATTAATCATAGAAAATCAGAGATGGGAGAGACCTATTGGGTCACCCCATCTATCCCTCTGAAAGCATTAAAAGCTTTCAAATGAGACAGAAATCGGAGGTCCTGATTGCTGATGGTCATTAAAGATGTTTTTTGTGAAGAAAAATGTTAACCTTCGTGTCCCTGACAAATTACACTCTGGGTGGTGACAGGCTGCCTTTGCCAGGGCGCCCCGGCTCCAGGGTTGGAGGTCATCACCCCTTAGCGTGAGTGCTGCTAAATGGCTTCATCAGGGACCCCTGTTAGATAACCACCACTCGCTGGCCCACCTCCCTGCTCCCGCTCTGCAATCCCTGCACGAGAGGAGGAGCGCAGCTTTCCTTCCCAGGCACTGCGTTTCACAGGCAGTCGCTCTGCCTTCACTAGCTCACCATGTGCTTTCCCCGCTAAGCCTTCATGGCCTTAGGTTCAGGGCTCACAGGGCATCCCCAGCCTGGAGATAGAGCACCTGCTGTTTCAGGATGTGCCAGATCCTGTGTCCCTTCCCCCAAGGAGAGTCCCCACTCTATTTTATTCATTATTATTATTTTGGCTGTGCTGGGTCTTTGTTGCAGCACTTAGGGAATTCTCTTATTGCAGAGCACAGGCTCCTAGTGCTGCACGTGGGTTTAGTTGCCCCACGGCATGTGGGATCTTAGTTCATTGCCTTGGAAGGCAGGTTTTTAACCTCTGGACCACCAGGGAAGTCCCCCCACTCTTCATTTTAGAGAGCTGTCCTTCTCTCATTCCAGGTGACTCTGAGGGCCAGGACCCTACTTTCCAGTTCATAGTTTCCATGACCATCCCCGCCGACACTCGTACCCCAAGCTGACTGTACTTACTGACCAGGAGTGAGCAGATGACCCAGACTCCTTCAGTATGGGCTATTCTCTGGAATTGTATATATCAACTGTGAGGAAAAGGAGCTGTCTCTTCCCTCTGATGTTACTAAGGTAGCATGACACAAACCTGAAACTGCGGTGGCCACCCCAGGGCATGGCAATAGACCATCAGATCAGACTAGGATGAGAAGAGCACTTGGGAAAGTAAAGAGAGAAAATTATGTGCATCTCCTGGATCCCTAAAGACAACCACTCCTGTTTTCCTGGTTTTGGAAGCCAATAAATTAAGCTTCTTCACTTAAGCTACTTTGGGCTTGCTTTCTTTCCCTGGGAAACCATGGATTCTTGACTACTACATGCTCACTACATGTTTCTGCCACTCTGTGCTGATTTAAGGACAGCTCGCACTGGAGGCAAAAGCCATGCTTTCTTCTTTTCAGTGCTGCATACTGAGCCCCACCTAGGAGGTAATTGGTAGATCACTGGGGCTTCCCAAGTGGTGCTAGTGGTAAAGAATCTGCCTGCCAATGCAGGAGATGTAAGAGATGCAGGTTTGATCCCTGGGTTGGGAAGATCCCTTGGAGGAGGGCATGCCAACCCACGGCAGTATTCTTGCCTGGAGAATCCCCATGGACAGAGGAGCCTGGCAGGCTGCAGTCTGTAGGGTTGCACAGAGTCAGACACAACTGAAGTGACTTAGCACTCAGGTAGTAGATCATTGGATTGTATCCAAATATGTTTGCCAACAGGAACTTGCCTTTACTTTTCTCCCCTATAGGGACTGCTGGCAGCTGGGAAGCACTGTGAGTCAACTCACTGGTCAATGACACCCAAAGAGAGGCAATTCAGTCCCTCTCAGGACATGCATTCTCCTCTAAGGATACAATAAACATGAGTGAGCTGACTGAAGTGCCTCTCAACCCAGCTAGTCACTCTCAGCTGACCCCTCCTCTTCTCTAGTATATCTTGTGCCCTAGCTTTTCATTTGAGCTTTGGCTTTGCAGTTTACATATCATGTATGAATATCATGCCTGTGTGAATATCACACATGTGGGACTATCACAAAGTGTGAATATCACACAAACTTTTTCTCACAGCTTCTGATTGCCATAGATCAGGCCCAATTTGGAGACATGCCCTTCAAGGTCAAGAACAGAATTTGGTGGAGAAACTTTTCACAAAAGCCAAGGAGCAGTTGGCATCAGCAACCGTTCAGCCCAAAGGCTGAAGGTGACAATAAAAAATGAGTCTCAGTGACATAAGAAATAACTGAAGTTAAGACCTTAAACAAAATGATCAAACTTGTATGCCCTCTCCCTCCCTGTGGCATCACCCGTGTCTGCACCCCTTCTCTGATGTCCCATTCTCCAAAGTCGCCCCCTCCTTTTTGTCTCCTAAGGACTCCCATAACCTTGATGTGACCAACCTCAGACAGGCATCAAGAACTTCTGTTACATAATGAATGCCAATATTTATTCATCATCCCAGGGGTGAGATGTATATTTTGTGTTTGATCTTTAATAATGAGCCACTGAGTCTAATAATAATAGTAGTATTCATGGGAACAACAAACACTTGCATAGCACTTCCTAGGTGCCAGGCACTGTCCTAACTACTTTACAAAGATCAACCTATATAATCTTCACAAAAAACCTTAAAAGGAGAACTAGCAAAGGAGACACAGAAACAAAGAACAAACTTTTGGACTCAGTGGGAGAAAGAGAGGGTGAGATGATTTGAGAGAATAGCACTGAAACTACATTTTCTGTTTTACATATCATATGTAAAACAGATAGCCAGTGGGAGTTTAATGTATGATGCAGAGATTCCAAAGACGGTGCTCTGTGACAAGCTAGAGGAATGGAGTGGGGAGGGAGGTAGGAGAGGGCTTCAGAAGGGAGGAGATGCATGTATGCTTATGGCCAACCCATGTTAATGAATGGCAAAAACCATCACAATATTATAAAGTAATTATCCTCCAACTAAAATAAATAAGCATTTTAAAAAAAAGGGGGAGCTAATATTATCATCAGCGGTGAGGCTAGGTCATTTGCTCCCATCCACATGGCTAACAAAAAACAGTGCTAGAATTTCTTTTTACCAAGTAGATATCTGTAGTCAATGAAATTAGAAAGATGCATTATTTTAAACTGGGGATCAGCGGAGGTATTGGCAGTTCGGGAACAAGCTAAAAGGAGAATTGGGAAATGGAACTTGGAGAGATAAGTCAGAATGGTCAGGTGATTGGAGCTCTAGTTGAGGTGAGTAACAGGAGGAAACGGGACAGGAAGTCAGACACTGAGAGGTCTGGATATGCACCCAGCAAGTCATTTGAAGGGAGGCCAGCAGACGCTGTGCTAAGGGAGGAACACAGGAATCAGAAGTGCCTCACAGATGCAGAGACCTCAACTGGCCCCAGGAAGGATGGCCAGACCAAGGAATAGATACCCTGAGCAGCACTCCACTACTGAGTTAGCAGTCAGAATCTTCTCAACTAGGACTTGGTTCTCTCTATAGAGAAATATAATCTGAGTTTCAAATGATAACACAATGGTTACAACACAGATTCCATATATTATAACAATAAATTATTTTGATAATTTTAATTATCCTTAGTAAAACAGATGATTTATATTTAATTGTCTTACTACAATAAAATTAATTGGTTACAACTATAATCATTATATATAATATAGAATGCACACTATAAATTAAAACAGTTCTCATATCATAAACAAACACGTGATTTAGTTAACAATTGCACATTTCAGATGCTTGAACCTGAGGGGTTTTTTGCTTCCAGTCTGATTCAAAGATTTCTCAGGCGGAAGTCTAATCTCTGAAATTCTGTTCCCTGTGGCCAAGTCGGGAGGTGTATGTCCCCTGCCTGGGTAACTGGTGGGTTGACTGTCAGGAGGAAATGATCTCCTGATCCTTCACAAGCTGGTCTCAACAAAGGAATAGCCTGTCTCCACTTTACTTGTTTATTTATTTAGGCCATGCTATGTGTCATGTGGAATCTTAGTTCCCTGACCAAGGATCAAACCTGCACCCCTTGCGTTGAAGCATGGACTGTTAATCAGTGGACCATCAGGGAAGTCCCTCATCTCCATTTTAGAAAGCTATTTTATTAAGGTATAATTTACCTAAATATACTGCACCTATTTTGAGTACAAAACATGATGATTTTAACAAATGTGTATGTCCATTTAGCCACCTTCTTAAAGCATGAGTATAGACTTGAATATAAACAAATGTAGACACTCATAACACAAAGAGGATTCCTAATGATAAGGAGTGGGATTCTCACCTACCAATGGGAGATCAAGTGGTAAAGAATCTCTCGTGGCACCTACCAATGCAAGGAGATTGCAGGTTTGAGGCCTCCCATGGACTTGGAGTCGAAGGATCTGAGCACCTAGGAGGAGGAAGTGGCAACCCCTACAATCCAATAATTCTTTGGCCTGGAGAATTCCATGAAAAAGATGCAAACTTTCAGCAGGACATTTGTGGAGAAGTTTTCCTAACCCAACCCAAGATGCCTTGACTAGTTCTCTGATGACAATTATTCCACCTCCAGAAGCCAAGGCATTCATTTTGCTCAAAAATTTATTTATTAAAATGCAAATATATGCTTGGAGCTTTGCTATATGACGCTCTCAACCTGTATGCAGGTCAAGAAGCAACACTTAGGACCAGACATGGAACAAGGGACTGGTTCCAAATTGGGAAAGGAGTACGTCAAGGCTGGATATTGCCTCCCTGTTTATTTAACTTATATAGAGTACATCATGAGAAATGGCAGGCTGGATGAAGCACAAGCTGGAATCAAGATTACCAGGAGAAATATCAATAACCTCAGATGACAGAAAGCAGAGAGGAACTAAAGAGCCTCTTGATGAAGGTGAAAGAGAAGAGTGAAAGAGGAGAGTGAAAGAGTTGACTTAAAACTCAACATTCAGAAAACTAAGATCATGGCATCCGGTCCCATCACTTCATGGCAAACAGGTAGGGAAACAATGGAAACAGTGACAGACTTTATTTTCATAGGCTTCAAAATCACTGCAGATAATGACTGCAGCCATGAAATTAAAAGATACTTGCTCCTTGGAAGAAAAGCTATGACAAACCTGGACAACATATTAAAGAGCAGAGCCATTACTTTGCTGATGAAGGTCTGTATAGTCAAAGCTGTGGTTTTTCCAGTAGTCATGTGTGGATGTGAGAGTTGGACAATAAAAAACATTAAGCACTGAAGAACTGATGCTTCAAACTGTGGTGTTAAAGAAGACTCTTGAAAGTCCCTTGGCCTGCAAGGAGATCAAACCAGTCAATCCTAAAGGAAATCAAGCCTGAATATTCATTTGAAGGACTGATGCTGAGGCTGAAGTCCCAATAGTTTGGCCACCTGCTGCAAAAAGCCGACTCCTTGGAAAAGACCCTGATGCTGGGAAAGATTGAAGGCAAGAGGAGAAGGGGACAACAGAGGATGAGATGGTTGGATCGCATAACCAATTCAATGGACATGAGTTTGGGCAAGCTCTGGGAGATGGTGAAGGACAGGGAAGCCTGGCATGCTGCAGTCCATGGGGTCACATAGAGTCGGACATGACTCAGCAACTGAACAACAACAATGCTGTATGATGCTCTTCAGGCTTTTGTTCTTAGGATAAATGTGGAAGGAGGTTTTGGAGTAGGAAAGAAGATTATAAGTTACCAAATATCCAAGAAGGAAAAGAGAGATATGTGTCAAAAAGGGATCCAGGAGCAGGAACCCAGGAGACCTTAATGGCATTCACTAATGTGAAAGTCCTGCTTCAATAAACCTTAAAACTCAAGGTGCTGGAATGATCCAAGTATGAGAACATGACTTACAGCTATACCTTCTGATTCTGCCATATGACTGCTACCCATCACTGGCTGAAACCTCTCTCAAAGTGGCAGCTCTCTGTAGGACCCCTCATCTTCCTGTGGTGGGAGCCTGTATCCCAAGAGGTTAAGGCTTGGCTGCCATCAACAATGTGACTACAAATGAAGTCCAAATTGTTAAGCACAGTGAGATTAAAATGTCCATCAGCCCTCATGAATTTGATTCTTTCTCTCAGTACTATTCAATTATGGGAAAATCTAACCCTGTGTTTAAGGTTATTTTGGGAGACAAGGACATCTCCTGCCAATGACCAAGAGTGATGTGTACCATTAGAGTTCCACAGTTGAGTGCAGCTGTTTTCTGAGACTGTGTTTCCTACAAAATGAAAAAGCAGGCTGCCTCTTTCTGAGATGACTGATGTAAAGAAGACAAGAGGGTGATAGGCAGTTCAGGTAGCAAGCTGAGACTCTGGAATTTCAGGTCTACTTGAGATATTTCAGATGTTCTTGGAGTCTGAAGGACCTTGAAAGTACTTTGCCTTTAGTCAAGTGAACTCTAAACATTTCCACTCCTCTTGAGTCTTCAACTCCAAGTTTGAAATCTTCAACTCCATCACTCTCAGAAGACAGAATTTTCCAAACAAATAAGTTAAAATACACTTTTTGCTCACCCAATACTTGCTGGCACTCTGCTCTTAAGAAATTGACATCTTGATTGGAAAAAAAAAACAAACAGCCAGTAATGAAAACATAACCAATGAGAGAAGAATACAGCCAGATGAAGAAATTCTAAGGTAACTAATATTGCAGAGAATTGGAAATTATCTTGTTTTTAATGATTTATTTTGCAGAGAGTTGGGAGTAAGACTTTCTATTCTTCTTATGTTAAACAGAAATTTAAATGTTTTATACCCAACTAAAATTTCCTAAGCTTTAATTTTCTTGCATATATTGCTCTGCAGACACGGAAAACCAACCAATTCATTGACACCTAGAAGGAAACATTTAAAGAAAAAGATAAATGGAAGTACCCTTTTCAGTGCTCCTCTGATCTCTTCACTGTTTCTTTTTTAAGATCCTCTTTGTCCTATTACTCACTAAATGTGGATGTCTTTAATGTTCTGACTCTTTGCATACTCCTCCCTGGAACTTTTAGCCACTCTTAGAGTGTAAGACCTTCTAGAACTAACACCCAAAAAAGATGTCTTTTTCATTATAGGGGACTGGAATGCAAAAGTAGGAAGTCAAGAAACACCTGGAATAACAGGCAAATTTGGCCTTGGAGTACAGAATGAAGCAGGGCAAAGGCTAATAGAATTCTTCCAAGAGAACACACTGTTCTTAGCAAATACCCTCTTCCAACAACACAAGAGAAGACTCTACACATGGACATCACCAGATAGTCAACACTGAAATCAGATTGATTATATTCTTTGCAGCCAAAGAAGGAGAAGCTCTATACAGTCAGCAAAAACAAGACCGGGAGCTGACTGTGGCTCAGATCATGAACTCCTTATTGAAAAATTCAGACTTAAATTGAAGAAAGAAGGGAAAACCACTAGACCATTCAGGTATGACCTAGATCAAATCCCTTATGAATGTACAGTAGAAGTGAGAAATAGATTTAAAAGACTAGATCTGATGGACAGAGTGCCTGATGAACTATGGATGGAGGTTCATGACATTGTACAGGAGACAGGAATCAAGACCACCCCTATAGAAAAGAAACGCAAAAAAGCAAAATGGCTGTCTAAGGAGGCCTTACAAATACCTATGAAAAGACAAGAAGCAAAAAGCAAAGGAGAAAAGGAAAGATATACCCATTTCAATGCACAGTTCCAAAGAATAGCAAGGAGAGATAAGAAAGCCTTCCTGCATGAGATAAATGCCCAGGGCTGGGGCAATGGGATGACCCAGAGGGATGGGATGGGGAGGGAGGTGGGAGGGGGGTTCAGGATGGGGAACACATGTAAACCCATAGCTGATTCATGTCAATGTATGGCAAAAACCACTACAATATTGTAAAGTAATTAGCCCCCAACTAAAATAAATAAATTTATTAAAAAAAAAAAAAAGAAAGCCTTCCTCAGTGATCAATGCAAAGAAATAGAGGAAAACAATAGAATGGGAAAGACTAGAGGTCTTTTCAAGCAAATTAGAGATACCAAGGGAACATTTCATGCAAAGATGGGCTCAATAAAGGACAGAAATGGTAGGGACCTAATAGAAGCAGAAGATATTAAGAAGAGGTGGCAAGAATACACAGAAGAACTATACAAAAAAGATCTTCATGACCCAGACAATCACGATGGTATGATCACTCACCTAGAGCCAGATATCCTGGAATGCAAAGTCAAATGGGCCTTAGGAAGCATCACTATGAACAAAGCTAGTGGAGGTGATGGAATTCCAGTTGAGCTATTTCAAATCCTGAAGATGATGCTGTGAAAGTGCTGCACTCAACATGCCAGCAAATATAAACTCAGCAGTGGCCACAGGACTGGAAAAGGTCAGTTTTAATTCCAACCCCAAAGAAAGACAATGCCAAAGAATGCTCAAATTACCTCACAGTTGCACTCATCTCACACGCTAGTAAAGTAATGCTCAAAAATCTCCAAGCCAGGCTTCAGCAATACGTGAACCATGAACTTCTAGATGTTCAAGCTGGTTTTAGAAAAGGCAGAGGAAACAGAGATCAAATTGCCAGCCTCCGATGGATCATCAAAAAAGCAAGAGAGTACCATAAAAACATCTATTTCTGCTTTATTGACTATGCCAAAGCCTTTGACTGTGCGGATCACAATAAACTGTGGAAAATTCTGAAAGAGATGGAAATACCAGACCACCTGACCTGCCTCTGGAGAAACCTGTATGCAGGTCAGGAAGCAACAGTTAGAACTGGACATGGAACAACAAACTGGTTCCAAATAGGAAAAGGAGTACGTCAAGGCTGTATATTGTCACCCTGCTTATTTAACTTATATGCAGAGTACATCATGAGAAACGCTGGGCTGGAAGAAGCACAAGCTGGAATCAAGATTGCCGGGAGAAATATCAATAACCTCAGATACGCAGATGACACCACCCTTATGGCAGAACGTGAAGAGGAACTAAAGAGCCTCTTGATGAAAGTGAAAGTAGAGAGTGAAAAAGTTGGCTTAAAGCTAAACATTCAGAAAACTAAGATCATGGCATCTGGTCCCATCACTTCATGGCCAATAGATTGGGAAACAGTGGAAGCAGTGGCTGACTTTATTTTTCTGGGCTCCAAAATTACTGCATATGGTGACTGCAGCTATGAAATTAAAAGATGCTTACTCCTTGAAAGGAAAGTTATGACCAACATAGATAGCATATTAAAAAGCAGAGACATTACTTTGCCAACAAAGGTCCGTCTAGTCAAGGCTATGGTTTTTACACAAGTTGGACTATAAAGAAAGCTGAGCGCTGAAGAATTGATGCTTTTGAACTATGGTGTTGGAGAAGACTCTTGAGAGTCCTTTGAACTGCAAGGAGATCCAACCAGTCCACCCTAAAGGAAATCAGTCCTGGGTGTTCATTGGAAGGACTGATGTTGAAGCTGAACTCCAATACTTTGGCCACCTGATGTGAAGAGCTGACTCATTGGAAAAGACCCTGATGCTGGGAAAGATTGAGGGCAGAAGGATAAGGGAGACGACAGAAGATGAGATGGCTGGATGGCATCATTGACTCCATGGACATGGGTTTGGGTGGACTCAGGGAGTTGGTGACGGACAGTGAGGCCTGGCGCACTGCAGTTCATGGGGTTGCAAAGAGTTGGACACGACTGAGTAACTGAACTGAACTGAACTGAACTGAGGGTGTAGGAATGATAAAATATATCTTACAGTTCCAAGGTCCCAAAAGCAGAGCTGATTTTCTTGAAATCACACCTCCACTTAGTTGTGGAAGCAACGAGAAAATCTCTGTCCCTAATAGCAAAACTCAAACAAGAAGTATGACTTACATGGCCTTTCACTATTTTCACTGAATTGCTTTTTTTTTTTTTTTGATGGGTGGGATGATCTGAGAGTATAGCACTGAATTGTTTGAATGGACATTTTAAGATTGCTTAGACACAGACTTGGGCTTCCCTGGTAGCTCAGTGGTAAAGTATCCACTTGCCAGTGTAGGAGGTGCAGATTCAATCCCTGTGTTGGGAAGATGCCCTGGAGAAGGAAATGGCAACTCACTCCAGTATTCTTGCCTGGGAAATCCCATGGACAGAGAAGCCTGTCAGACTGCAGACTATGAGGTCACAAAAAGAGTCAAACACAACTTAGCAAATAAACAACAAAAACAGACACAGACTCAATGCCCTAGCCCTGTTCAATTGTAAACAAGTTTAGTCTAATGATTAGATGTTCAAATATGAGTATCTGCATTCTAGCAGAACATATTTCTTCCTGGGCCATCTAAAATCAGTGCTCCTAAGAATACACTTTGGGGAGCTATTTCGTTAATAAGGCAGGCTCTTTGGCCCACACTGCCAAACACAAATCCTCTACTCCCTTCCTTTTAGCAATGAACCGACAGGTCTAATATATCTCTCAAACCAAAGAAAAATACATACCACCCAGATTTCTCTCCCTTCTGCTTCCTTCATCCAGATAAAGCCAACATCCTTTGTGAATGGGTAAGAAATTTATGACAGTGCTGACAATTGGCTCTAGTAAACAAGATGAAAAGGTCACTGGATTATTCATTTTATCCAGGTTCCACTATTAACTCACTGATCTACAGCTCCCAGCAATCCACTTAACCCTCAGGGCCACAGTTTCCTTAATTATCAAATGAGTAATACACACTCTGCCATCCTACTGGGGTCATTCTTTCTAAACCAAATACCTACATACATTTATTAAGTCCAAGTATTTCTGGTGGCTAACTGGTAAAGAATCTGCTGGCAATGTGAGAGACCTGGGTTCAATCCCAGGGTCAGGAAGATCCCCTAGAGAAGGGAATGGCAACCCACTCTAGTATTCTTACCTGGAGAATCCCATGGACAGAGGAGCCTGGTGGGCCACAGCCCATGGGGTCACAAAGAGTTGGAAATGACTGAGCAGCTAACACCAGCACCACCACACTCTATGGATAATACAGACCTTTATTCTTCGACCGTATACCATGTTAGATGTCTCCTCTACTTACTTAGGTATCAGAGATAGATTTAGCTTAAAGAAATTCTAAAATCTAGTCTGTCAACATAATCAGTTGATTCTACTTCCACAATATTTTGTGAAATTTTCCTCCTCTTTATCCGTTTCCCTTATTTTATACTTTTATTGTGCTTCATCTGGATTACTCCAGTGGTTCCCGACTGTTCTGTAGAGATCTCTGCCCCGATCTCGGCTCTGCCAATTCATTCTCTACTACTATCAAAAAGACATTTTCAGAACTGAAATCTGATATACTATCTTCTATTTAATATCCCTCAACTATATCTCCTTCATGAAAACATCCACATTCTTGATTAACATTGAAACAGCTCTCAACATCCCTATTCCCATAACCTGGCTCTTACTGATACTATTTGCTCTACCTGGATTTTTACTTTCTTTCTTTCCCTGCTTTTTCTCACCCACATTCTCACATACTCAATTTTCCTAACATTCTTCATATCCTACTATATTATTGCTACTGTATTAGCCAAAATAAGTACACCTTCAGACCTGTGAAGGATCTGAAATTTTATCCTATCTGCAAACTAATAAGTTAGCCTGCCACAGTTTCATGGATGCTGGGAGGAGACATACTTTGAGTCAATAACAAAGACAGCCCATCACTCACAACATCGCAGTAGCCAGAGTGTTAGCATTTGCTCCAGTTTCCAGTTCTATAGAGTGCCTCAGAGGGGGCTGGAAGGCATCTACAAATACAGTGGATGATGTTATAAGAGAAGAATTCAAACTGAGGGAAGCAAAATATTTTATAATGGACTATAAGCCCACCTGCCCTTTGCCCCGAAGGGAGAAATTCTCCAAGATTGTTCATTATACTAATATCCTTGAAAATACAGTCCAGAATAAGAGCAAGTGAGTGCCTCATTTAAAAAACATGCAGGAACTTGAGAGACCCATGGAGAACTATTTTCCAATACACAACTTTCTGCAATAGCAATATTGTTAACCCTGAGTTCTTGTTATCCCCGTGACTGTCTATCCCTGTCACTTGATTTTGAACTTCTTGACAACAGAGACTTGTTTTGGAGCTCCTTATTTAGTGTGTGACACATAGTTACAATTTCAAATGTCTTTGTTGAATAATAATCATTTGATCTAGGAAACATCTCAGATGCACATTACTTTGTACATTCTTAAACAGATAATTCATATAACTTCAATTAGATAGTGGATGTGGAAATTTCTAGAAAATTATAATGACCAATTTTTTTAAGTAAGTTGTTTTAATAAGTCTTGAAAAATTCTCTAAATCACTTCTTTTCTATTTTTAAAAAATGGAGCAGTTGAATTCTAGGATCCATTTATTACTCAAATCCTCACCTACATGTTTCCATTTTCTTGAATGCCTTTGAACAATTACTGTAAGAAAACACCCCAAATCCACATTCTCTTCATAGAACAATTTCTGACAAGAATAGTTGCTGGATCCACTTCCATAGTCTCTCTTGACTAGGTGAACAAACTCTTCTATTTAATTCTCTTATAAAGCTTCCATCTTCCTAGCGCCAAATCCTCCGGGCCCGACTTCTCCATCTCTCCCCTTACACTTCCCTACATAATAGTCACACTGTGTGATGCTCCCTTCCTGGGGTCTAGAAAAGAGTGGCTTTATCCTCTGGTGCCCAGTCTCATTCATAGAGCTAAAATTTTCTGAGAGTCATGGAGGTAGTGTTCTGAAGGGTAGAGAATTGAGGTGAGTATCAGGAGGTTTGGAGATCATTACTAAATTAACGAAAACAATTTCCCATAGAAAACCTGAAGGTGGTCTAGCTCAGAACCAGCTTGATCTGCAGGGGTAATATACATTTTGTGTGTGTCCCAAATCATCACCCTCACTAACTTGTTGTTTCTTACCTGTCTTCAAATATCCTTGCACCATCCACCATTTAATACATTAGGTATATTGTCTCAAGAAGACCATGATGATAGTACAATTATAATTTAAGAAGAGAAGATGGAAACTAGGGAAGAAACTGCTCACCTATAGTCCTTTTTACATCTGTACATCATTAAAAACATATATGAGCTTTATTGCATTTTATTATCTTTTAATGGGTAACATTTATAAGCATTTATATTTATTGCCATAATTGATGTCCCTAGGCTTTCGCATTTTATAAGATTTCTTAGCATTCACTTAATTTCCTATCTTTTACTGGATTGTGATTTAGCTGTTTTCATTTTTCTCGCTATCTAAAAAGTTAGAAATAAGTAAAAATAAAAAGTTATAAATCCATATTTTAATTATATTCATGAAAGTGAAATGTGAGTCTCTCAGTTGTGTCCTACTCTTTGCATCCCCATGGACTGTAGTCCTCCAGTCTCTTCTGTTCATGGAATTCTCCAGGCAAGAATACTGGAGTGGAAAGCCATTCCCTTCTCCATGAGATCTTCCGGACCCAGGGATCAAACCTGGGTCTCATGTATTGCCGGCAGATTCCTTACCACCTGAGCCACCAGGGAAGCTTGATTATATTTATAGATAACATTTAAAATATTTTATAAAGTATAAGATACACACAGAAAGTAGTTATTATACATGTCTATCTTATTGTATTTTCAGAAATATAAAAGCTATAGATACAACAAGCACATCAAGAAACAGAACACTGTTGGTATCTAAGAAGATCCCTGTCCTCTATCCTAGCCTCTGGCCCTCCAAAATGAATTGCTCCCCTGATTTTTAAGAGCATGAATTAGTTTGGTACTTTATATAAATGGAATTATCCAGTATGTACTCCTTCATGACTTACTTCCTTAGCTCAACATTATATATGAGTTATATCCACATTGTTTTATGTAGTTATACTGCATTCATTCTCATTGCTATATAGTAGTCCTTTGGGTGAATGTACTGCCATATATTTATCCATCTGACTACTAATGGGCATTTTTGTAGTTTCCAGTTTAGGAGTATTAAGAAGAATGCTACTTCTGGCTTCTGCTTGAAACGTAGGAGGCTAGAAAGAGTGTAACTCCCACTCTTACAACAAAAAAATGCTGCACAATCTACAAATTTGTAACTTTGCTTGAACTTGTCAGCTATCTGAGCTTGCAGAACAGACAACTGATCTGAAATCTAAGTCAATACAAGTATGTACAAGGAGAGCTAGAACATGAGCACTTGCTTACCTGGGGCAAATGCTGCCAGACACGGGTAAGAATTCAGCTGAAATTGCTATTGAACTGTTAAGGCCAAGTGATGGGTCTCAAGAGAATACAGAACTCGTGAGGATGCAGATATAAGGGAAATGTACACCTGTTTGCGGGCTCTGCTGCACACACGTAACCAGTGACCACAAAAAAGATTGATGAGCGTCCAGGAGAAGCATCCCCTTGTAATGCAAGCCTGAGGAAAGAGATCAGCAGCTGCTGCAGGAAAGGCATAAAACCCCATCCAGATTCTCCATGCCTGCCGCCTCTTCATAATAAAAGCCAAACAGCTGGGAGAAGACAACACACCATCCTACTTAGAGCCGTGGGAAAGTCTTCCTCTACACCTGGGGAAGAGCAGAGAGAAAACAAGGCAAATTCTCCTTTAGGAGAGGAGAAAGAATCTGAAATGCGCTCAGAGCTGCCCCCTCAGAGAGGGGCAGGAGCCCTGAGAAGACCACAGCCCTGAGGCCCAGGGATACGGTGCCTTTGCAAGGCTGACAATTAATGGGAAGAACAGAGTATACACCTGCTCCCCACCACAGGCCAAGAATCGTCAGGTCACAGGTGATTGTTGAATATTGCTGGCAGAGACACAAGAGCATGAAAAGAAATTCTCTTTGAAGCACAGCATAAAGGGAAGGCCTAAAGCTAAAGATAGATGAGATATTGAGAAAAACTGGGAAATCAATACCCAAACTCAAGACAGGAACAGTGCTCGAGGAATTGGACGCATATGATGTATGGAAGGTAACTATAGCAACAATGAATTGTAAATCCAGATGAACTAACTGCATTCATGCAAATCCCCAAACTAAAGTTTTAGCAGAAGGAAAGGCCATGCCCATGTTCAAGCATCCAAACTATTTACCCCAGCCTCATGTGTCCTACACAAGACATGTCTTTCAACAATATATATCTTTTCTCCAAAAAGCAAGGGGGGGAAAACACCATCAAGAGACAATGCAACCAACAGAAGCAGAAACACACATGACACAGATGTTGGAACCATCAGAAATGGAATTTAAATTTATAATTAATAGTTATCTTGATGAAAAGATGGATAACAAGCAATATCAGATGGGTAATTTTGAAGCAACTTCCCAGGTAGTGCAGTGGTAAAGAATCCACCTGCCAATGCACGAGACTCAGGAGAGGTGAATTCCATCCCTGGGTGGAGAAGATCCCCCAGAGTGGGAAATAGCAACCCACTCCTGTATTCTTGCTTAGAAAATTTGCGACAGAAAAAGATACATGGAAAACGAAGAGTTGAGAATTTTCCAAAAGTAATGATATGACACAAAGCAGAGGGAAAAATAAAACAAAACTAGGCATGCCATATCAAAACTGCTAAAAACCGAAGGCAAAGAAAAATCTTGAAGACAATCAGAGAAATATGACATCTTACCTAAGGAGAAATGAAGATAATAACTATAATAGATTTCTCATCAGAAATCATAAGAAAATGAAATGGCATTTTAAAATATTGACAAAAAAAACCTGCCAATTCATTATACTCAGCAAAAAAAAGAAGTCTTTCAAAAATGAATGAGACATGCTTTCTCAAAAAAACAAAAAAAGGAACACTCGTTGTTAAACACCCACATTTGAAGAAAGATCAAAGAAAGTCGTAAAAGTGGAAAGAATATGATACCAGCCAGAAATTGGGCTCTACACAAAATAAAATGAAGGGGGATGAAAATGGAATTAATACCAATATGATAAATTTTTCTTTATTCTTATTTTAATAGCTGTAATAGATTACTGCCTAAAGCAAAAGTAGTAGCAATGAATTGTATTACAATGTATGTTAAAGCAAAATGTATGATAAAATAATACAAAGCATGTAAAAGAGAAATTGGGAATAACATTCATGTGAATGAACAGAGTCTATTGTATTTACCAAAAATACTGAACTCCATACTTTCTGGGACCTCCTTCTATGGAACTGCTGGTGTGGCTAGAAGTGCAGTGGACACAGCTGCTCTCAGTACCCAGGCTGGATCACCCTCTGGAGTCAAGGGCTGCAAAGCCCCTCCTAAGACAAGTCCAAGGAGAAAGGAAAACCAACTATTCTGATGTACTCCTGCTGCCTACTTCTCTGTAGTCAATGTTTTTTCTGACTCCTGGAGAAAGAAAGCATGTTCTGTCTCCTGGCTATAATTTAGCTTCTTTCCTGGGGCTCCAGCTCTTGGGGACAAAAGCCTCTCTGTGCAGAAACACAAGTCTTCAGGCCACCTGGACTACGGTGGGATGGTTCGCCGGTGGCAAACACTTTCCCTTCTTGCTCTCTCTTCCACCACAGCAAAAGGAACCCACTTAGAAGTAAATTTACAACAGAAGCAGAAAATCCAATCTCTCGGGCAAGAAAAAGCTATAAGAAAAAGCTGCAAATAAAGCCCAAGAAGGTAGAATTTGAGGTGGGAATAGCTGCAATTTTGATCGTGTGTCAAACCTGCAACGGCTGAGTGAACTCCAGGAGCTACCCACTGCTGCCCAGCTCGAGGGGCACTGAGCTGAGCCAAAGAGGTTGGCAGGTGATGATGGAGACAGGGCAGAACTAGCACAGGCAGCTTCTGACATGGAGGCAAGGGGCAGGCTGGGGATATGACACAGACCCAACTGTACCTGCAGAGCTGCCTGACATTCTATCATGGTCTAATAAAACGTGAACCTGGAGAGTCACCATTCGTAAGGCAACAAGCAGCTACCTGTGTGAGATCCAGGCCTGAAACACACAACACGATGCGATCTTCCAGTGACAGACAGCTCAGGCTGGAAGGCAAAAGCATTTGGTACCATGGAGCTATCCTGGGCCTCCCTGGTGACCCAGATGGTAAAGAATCTGCCTGCAGTGCAGGAAACCCAGGTTTCAATCCCTGGGTCAGGAAGATCCCCTCGAGAAGGAAATGGCAACCCACTCCAATAATCTTGCTTGGAGAATTCCATGGACAGAGGAGCCTGTTGGTCTACAGTCCATGGAGTAGCAAAAAGTCACACATGACTGAGTGACTTTCACTTCACTGCTTCACCATGGACACTCTCTGGTAATGCCTGATGTGCAAGAAGGGCCTGAGAAGCAGTTGAGAATAAACAGCCCAAAATCACCACCAGTGTGTCTTTGAGCTGGCCTCTTATGTCACCCTCCATTGACCAGGAGACATCTGAGTAGCATCACAGAGGAGGTGGGCGGCATCTTCACACACTCTCCTCCACCTCCTAAGACTCACTGGGTCTCTGTCTATAGGATGCAAATTCCCAAGCACTCAGTCTCAGGCTGGGTATCACTCTGACAAAGCCAGCTTCAAGAGCTTATACATGCAACTCAACATGTTAGAAGCCCCAAGACCTAAGGGCTAAGACCACTAAGAATCCCAGGATATTGCCTGATTCTTCTGCCCCTGTCTCCAAGAAAAAATATCCTTACTAATGCAAACCTACTCATCTTTCAGGGTCCACAGATTTTTCCTCCACCATAAATCCTTCTCTGACCATGTCAGTGAAAATCTGATTTCCTAAAAGGATTAGTCTGATACTTAGATATAACTTCTCACCTAATTAAAAGATAAAGATTAAAAATGCCCAGTCCTGGCAAAATTTAAGGGAAATAAGGTATTTGTACATGGGCTCAGGGAGTCCACCTCTGAAGGTCAATTCACCAATACATAAAAAATGGAGAATGCATATAACCTGGACTAGAAGCCCTCCTCTAGGAGCTGTTCAAACATCCTCAGGATGTGTGTGTGAGACCCATGTGTGTATCTGCCGGGCTGTGAAAGTTCTATGTGTGTGTCTACAGGGTGGGCATGTACCTACATAGGTAGCGAGATCAGGAGATGAATAAGTACTCGAATTCAAGTGTGAAGGAAGCCTGGGTTAGGTTCCTGTTCACCCTAGAGAGATGAGTCAACTCCTCCATTTCAAGTTTCTTTATCTATTAAATAAATACCCTCTCCAGTCCCTGGGTCGTGTGAGGATTATTACAGATGATGGGATGCACGGAAACCACCTAGCACAATGTCTGGCACATGGTACGTCCTCCCTATGGTCCAGCCATTGTTCATCATGTCCAAACTGACAGAAAGATGTCTGGACACACGTCTCATATCTTAACCCAGTTGGGTGTCAGTAATTGTTGTATATTTAATTTTCTGTTTATAATTTTCTATATTGTGTGGCTATTTTGCATGCACATATATTATTTCTATAATGAAAAAAAACAATACATGCTCTTTTCAACAACAGTTGCCTCCGCGATGCAGGTAAAACACCCTTCAAACTCCAATCCTCTGCCAGGTATCTCTATCTCTCAGAAAGCATCTCTCCACGAGTCCCTGAAATTCCCATCCTTACTGTATTGTTGTATGTAATCTAGCACTTGTGGATTAAGAGCCCAGACTGTGATGTTCTGTCCAGAAAGCTCCGCTTTCAGTTCCAACGATAACTGGGAGTGAGCAGCTGTTGGGGCCACTTTCTATCTTAATCCCACTAGAATTGATTTTTCTAATCAGATTAAGTTGTTGTCACTTTGGAAGGGGTGGTGGTAAAAGGCAGCTTAGTGTCAACTTCGTCAGGTGAGGAGGGAACACCCAGAGTGGTGGAGACAAGCAGGTGATGCAGGGGGATTTCAGAGGTGATCAGTCTCCAGCATGGGCTGGCAGGAGCAGGGTGAGAGCAGGCCCCGCATGAGTGGGGAAGGGGTGCAGGGAGACCAAAGGAAAAATTCACTTTCTTTAAAATACGATTCAGGTGAGGTTCCCCCACATGGGGAGGACTCCATTTAGCATGTTTATCAGAATCACTTGGAGAGCTCATTAAAAATGCAGATTCCGGGCAAGCATTCGCTCCCTCCAAGAGCTTCTGATAGAGTTCTAAAGTGGGACCTGGACATCAGCTTGCCAGGTGAGGACTGGATTCATCGTTGAGGAGCAAGGCGGTAGGTCCTGGTGGGGCGGGGCGGGGGGGAGGAGGGGGCGGTGGTCAAAATCCCACCGTGAAAAATCGAGTTTTGATAGCTGTGTGTCTTCAGTTTAGTTACACAACCTCTCTGGGCTTTTTAGGCCAAGGAAGTTAAGAGTGACCGTCCAGAACCAAATGCTGATGAGGCTATTAAGGTTGTCCACTTTCTGTTTTAAAAGAAGAAGAAGCTGGTTGATTTGAAGCCCACGCACAGCTTTCTCATTCTCGGAAGGGGCCAGGGTGCCCAGAGGATGGTTTCTGACCCTAGGGCCCTCGGGCCTGTCTCTCCTGCACCAGAAGCTTCTGCGGACCTTCCAGCCTCCCGGTGCGGCGGCCGCAGGCAGCCTGCGAGTGTGCTCCACTGCCCCCTGGTGGTCTTGTCTGGGAAGGGGACCAGTCTCTTCCCCGACTGGGCTTTATCCTGCCTGCGCGGAGCAAAGCCTCAGCCTTCCGGGCTATACAGGTGAAAAGGAAGAGGGAGCCATTAAAGCCGATTTCTGACACCGTGGGGCCTAAAATCTCCCTTCCTCCTGGCACCGCCACCGCCACCTGCTCTCAGCTGCTCGCGCTGTCACAGTGGAGCCTCACCACGTTGAGGCTCAGGTTCCTGGCTGCTTCCTGCGCCCTGAGCCAAGCTTTTGCTGGGAGCCGCAAACAGGAAAGGGGGAAGGTGGGGGAGACACACGTGTTGCCCCTGGCGCTGGAAGCGCTGAATTTGACCCAGGAGATCACTGCACGTGTGCGCGAGGCCATGCAGAATTTTGCACCAAAAGGGGTTACAAGGCCAGCCCCCTGAGCCGGGGCGGGCGGGGGGTGGGGGTTGGGGGAGCGCACGCTGCAGGCTGTGAGCATCATACAGCTCCAGCAAGAAGGATCAAAGGAGAGCCCTGGGCTCATGGGGAAGTCTAGACCTCGGGGCACTGCCGTGGGCAAGACAGGTGCTAGTCAGAGAAAGCCTGCTTTAGCCACCATCCTGGGAGCCCACTGTGGTGAGCCTGACCTTCTGCCTTCCCGTTCAGGCCTTAGCTTGAAGGCCGGAGGCTGAGGCCCCTCCCTTCTCCCCACAGGGAAACTCCCCTGTCCTGGACCCCCCGGGACTGGGGGCTGGCTGACAGCCCTATCTGAGCCTTCCTGAGTCAGAACCTTGCCTTGGTGGTCATATTCCTTAGGGACCCTGCTGGTGTCAGACGGAGGACACAGGACCTGGGGGTGGGCTAGTCCATAGTCCATGGCAGAGTCCATACAGGGCTGCATACCATCCTGTAACACATGATGTGGACTTGGTCTGACCACGGGGAGTAGACATTTGGGACGTCCATCACCACACTGTGTCCCTGCATTCAGGCATATGCTCCAAGGGATGCTTACTACATAGGCTGTGCCCCTGGGGACAGAGGGCATGGCTGGGGCTCCTAGGACCCTCACCTCTCACAGGCAGCCTCAGATGGTGTTGTCAGAGAAGGAGGGAGTCAGGGGCATCTAGAAGACCATCTTGAGCATGGGGGAACAAACTAGACATCTGCTCAACAAGCTCTTCTGGCATCAGGCCCCACCATTATTTCCATCACAGGCTCTCTGGAAGGGCAGATTAGAGCTGGTCTTCTTTAGAGACAATGTATAAGGGAACCTGTTGACAGTCATGAAGCTAAATATTAATATTACATCTTCACTACCACTGTCAGGGATGCACTGAAAGTGGTCTTATTAGAGTTGCAGCCACTTTCCTTTATCCCCTCCATGAGATTCCATTGTTGTTCAGTCACTAGGGAAAATTGAAAGTCGCTCAGTCGCATCCGACTCTTTGCAACTCCATGGACTGTAGCCTGCCAGGCTCTTCTGTCTATGGAATTCTCCAGGCCAGAATACTAGGATGGGTAGCTGTTCCCTTCTCCAGAGGATCTTCCCAACCCAGGAATCAAACCGGGGTCTTCTGCATTACAGGAGGATTCTTTACCAGCTAAGCTACTAGCGAAGCCCTAAGTTGTGTCCAACTCTTTTGCGACCCTACAGACTGTAGCCCTCCAGGCTCCTCTGTCCATGGAGTTCTCCAGGCAAGAATACTGGAGTGGGTAGCTATTCCCTTCTCCAGGGGATCTTCCCAACTGAGGGATTGAACCCATGTATTTTGTATGGACAGGTGGATTCTTTACCACTGAGCCACCAGGGAAGCCCCAAGATCCCATTACCCGCCAACAAAGACTGCTTCTCCTGTTTCTTGTTTTATTCCCTAGAAAACAAGCCCCCACATCTGTTTCAATTTAAACAGAAAGGGGTAACACAAATTACAAAGAAAGAAGATGAAGGATTCTATTTTTATAATGAATTGAGTCTACATAGATTGATTTCAGTATCATTTATTCCATTTAACTCTTACAGAACACATGAGGCAGGAATATACCCAGTTCTAGAGACAAAGGGACAAAGGTGCAGAAAGGCCAGAATAGGACGTGGCAAAACTAGACCTGATCCTTGAATTCGGATCCCACTTTCTCCTTATTTTGTAAGTTCCTGGTTTTAGGGCTTGTCTGTAATTCCCAGTGCTGTTTCTTAGCCCCACCCCTAGAGGCCTGACACCATCTCCCCTCTGCTCTTTTATTTCAGAGAGTCAAGTGTAGTGATGCCCCAGTCACTTCAAACTGCCTGATATCTGGCTGCCCTCTTCCTCACAAACTCTCATCCTCTGCTAGGCACACTTTACAGGTGAAGCTGGGGTCAGATCATAGGATGTGCTGTTGGCCCACAGAACAAGGAATGGTTGCCTCTGGTTGACCAGATGGCACTTTCCACACCCGCAGCTCCTGCTGCTCCAGGAGAGGTCAGCTCAGGGTACTTTCTCTTATTCTAGCCTCCCTTCCCCAGATCCACACACTGCTCATGACACAGCAGTCCCACCAGCTTGGCGTTCAGGGCTGACTTCTCAAGGCTTTCCTCCCCCTCCAACTAAACCCCATCCCCAGTCACTGTCCTGGTGAGAATCCTGCCAGAGGGAATAGGTTAGGATAGAGACCAGAAATCTTTTCCTCACTTGACTTTAGCGCACACACACACACCCCTGCTTCCTGCTCACCTCTGTCTCTGTTCCTTCTCAGTCTTTTTTTCTGGGGCATCCTGAACATCTCAACCTCTAAACTCTGCAGGCCCCAGGCCAGTCCTTTCTGTCTTCCTGTCCAGACTCACTCACCCAGGGGAATCATGCAGTCCCCGGGGACTTCTTATACCAAACATATATCTTTATGACTCCTATTTCTCCTACCTCCGACACCTTCACTTTGATGTTACATCAGAGATAATATGGAGGTCTTAATCCATTCAGGCTGCTGTAACAGAATGCACAGACCGGGTGGTTCACAAACAATAGAAATTTATTGCTCACTAGTTCTGGAAGCAGGAAGCCCAAGATCAAGACACTGGAAGATTTAGTGTCTGGTAGAAGCCTGCTTCCTGGTTCACAGACAGTGTTCTTTTTGCTGTAACCTCATGTGACAGAAGAGACAAGAGACCTCTTTGGGCACCAATGCCATGTATGAGGGCTCCACCCTCATAACCTAATCACTTCCCAGAGGCCCCCAATACTGGCACATTTAGGATCAGGTTTCAACATAGGAACTGAGAGGGGACACAAACATTCAGTGAGTTGTATTCGAGAAAACTGACCTCTTCATTTCTCCTCAAGCCTGGTTTTTGGACGGTCTCCCAGTGACTCAGTAGAGGCAAGTGTCTTTTCAGTTGCCCAGGCATGAAGTCATCCCTGACTCTTCTTTTCTCTCCTGCCTTCCATCCAACCTGCCAGTAAATCCCATCTGCCTCACATGCTCACGCATCTGAGATCCAGCCACACCTGCCCCCCATGGCCCTGCTTGCTCCCAGCCCCCCGTCTCCCACCTGAATCACTGCAATGACCCTGACTCTCCCTGCCTCTGCCCTCACCCCTCCTCAGCCTGTTGTCAGGATGACAGCCCCTCAGGCACCCACAGCAGGGGCAGGTGCCTCACATTGACCTTCAGAGCAGATGGCCACACACTCCAGCCTGTCCAGGGTCCTATCGTTTACGTCTGTCCTGGGGTGATTCCAAGCAGCACGTTTCACTATCAAAAGGTGTCAACCAGATAACATACCATGAGTTGTCCCCCCACGTGCACACGCATGCTCTGTTCCTTGCTCTGGAGTGTCCTCTGTCTTCCTTCTCTCCCCTCCCCAGGTCACGCTGTCTCTCCCTGACCAGCTGTGTCTTCTGCCTCTATGTGGAACCCTCTCCCCCCAGGTAGCCCTATGTCCCCTTCCTTGGTGTCTTCAGGTGCTCCGTAATACAGTGAGCCTCCTACATACAAGTTGCAAACTTTTAAAGATGTGGACCTGCGTGCCAGCCCCTGGATGTCAGCTGTTGTGCTGCACTACTGTGCTTTTCAAGGTACCATGCGTGCGTGCTCGGGAGCTTCAGTCATGTCTGACTCTCTGTAACTCCATGGACTGCAGCCACCAGTCCATGGGGATTCTCCACACAAGAATACTGGAGTGGGTTGCTATGCCCTCCTCCAAGGTATCTTCCTGATCCAGGGATCGAACCCACGTCTCTTTACATCTCCTGCATTGGCAGGGGGGGTTCTTTACCACTAGTGCCACCTGGGAAGCCCTCAAGGTACTGTACTATAAGATTAAAAATGTCTTATTTTCTGTGCTTGTTTTCTATGTACATATATTTTTGTGAAAAGTACTATAAACCTATTACGGTACAGTACTATATAGCCGATTGTGTTAGTTGGGTACCTAGGCTAACTTTGTTGGACTTACAAAAAAATTGGACTTATGAACACACTCTCAGAACAGAGCTCATTCATATGAAGGGGACTCACTATAATGCCTCACACACTGCCCTCCTCAGGACAAAGTCCTGCTCACCGTTCACCCTCTTTACCCTGCCAGATCCTTCCTCAGAGCAGGTATCCTCACCTGGCAGCTGTCTTTGTATTATCTTGTTCCCTTCATTAGAAGGCAAGTTTGCTGAGCCCAGGGCTTTTTCTTTCTGTTCACAGCTTCATCTCTGGGACCTAGAACTGGGGAGGTACTCAGTAAGTACTGTTAGAAGAATGAATGAATGAACGAATGTCCAGAAACAAGGAAATTTACCTAGTGTGGAGCTTTCTTTTCCTGTGGGTGCTTCAGAGCCTGTTACCTCTAGTTATGATGCACACAGGGCAGCTTGGATCAATGTAAACCAAGTAAACACTGGAAATCATCAGTAGGCCATTCTGGACTGAGATTCAGAAGATGTGACATTTGGCTTGGCCTGGATCACTGACGTGTGTCTCAGGACTTTCCAAACCTTCACTTCTTTGCTTATAGAATAAACTAATGTCTACAGTTGTTCCTGGCACAAAAACTCCAGCATTCCACAGGTTTGGGTCCAGAAAGATGACAGAACAAAAGAACAGAGAAAATAAACAGCATCATCAAGAGTGATGACCGCTGCCTTCTTGTTCTGCCATGAGAAGTCAGCATCACTCACCATCTCAGAAGATGGTACCTGACACATACCTGCTCTGGAAGCCCTGGGACCAGGACAGACACACAGACCAGGAAGTGCTGATATCCTTTAGAGTGCTGTCCTCCCCAGAGGGAGGCCTGTTTATACACTAAGGGACAGTGACCTTATTTGTCAATGAATTATGCAACAACCCATTCAAGTGTACTAGCTGCTCACTGACCAACTCCATCACCTCAAGTCGTAGCTTTAGAAACAGGAAAAGTAGAAGAAAAGCATTTGGGGGAGCAGAGAACACAAAGTGTCTTTCCTGGGGAGGGATGTGGGCATAAGGTCCCCACTTGTATGGGTCCTATATGTCATGGGGAATGGGCCCCGGCAGGAGAGGAGATGAAAGAGCTCACCAGGGATGCCTACCCCAGAGTCACTGTCACACCCGTCACCATCCTAGGTTTCCTGGAGGCCCAACCTTGTTCTCTGCTCTCAGAAACCTGGAAATCCCAGGTCAGAGAATGGAGGTGATTATTGAGTCCATAAAATATTATTACATATTTTATTATGTGTTATATAGGGTACTTATTATATATACATATATATAAAATAACTACTGGATATGGATGGAGTGGGTACAGAGATCCTAAAAAATCTGTTAGAAATCATCCCAATTAATTGTCTCAATTAATCATCTCAAATTTTAAGTCCAATTTTTAATCTATTCACAAAAAGAAAAAAAAATCAGTTTACACAAACCTGAGAATAAACTGACTTTCAAGCAGCTGGTTCAGACCCCAGCATCAGGGAGCTGGCAGGAAGGGAAGCAGGTCAATCTCTGGTGCCAGAAGGCATTTTCCTCTGTTCTGGTCTCTCCTTCTCCGCAGTCCCCAGACCCCTGGACCCTGAGCTCTCTCCACATCTGTGTTCATTCACGTTCTACCCTCATTCCCACTGAGAGGCTTCTGGAATCCCGTTCATCATCAAGGCCAGGTTCGAATGGTCCCCTCCGCAGCTTCCTGTGCAGGGTCTTGTCCTCTTAGCCCATTTGGTAGATTGGGAGCCATCTGCAGGCCCCCAGGGCCTGAGCAGGCACTGCTGCCCCGCCCCTGCCTCCCCTGGCTCCTCCCACTTCCGCCGTGAAAAGTTGGGGTCCCAGAATCCTGTGGGAAGACGGTAGACTCGCTCATGTCTTGGAGCTCCTTGAAGAAATGAGCCCTGTTCTTCAGGTGAGCCTTGTTCTCAGCAGTCACCCCAGCACCAGCACCAGGGCCCGGAATGGGATGGATGCATGATAAATGGTTGTTGAACTAGTGAAGGAAGAAACAAGGAAATAAGTGAAACACACGTGCACTCAGGAGTATCTGTTCGGACATAACCGCGCTCCCTGAGGCTCTATCCTGGGTTACTATCCCTCAGTTCATTTGCTGCTCAGAGCCTTCAGGAAGCGGCTGGCTCTGCATGGTACCAGGTTATGGAAACAATCTTGAGACCAGTATTCTATCCAAAACTTACCTCCCGCCGGCGCCCTCGCCCTCAGTCCGTGTGCAATCTACTGCTGGTTCGCAGCGTTGTACACACACCGAGTTTGTAATCAGAATCTAGCATAATCTATTTTAAATACATGGGGACTACAGTACATATGAATATGCTAATCAACTAAGCTTAATAGTTCTCGTTTGTATTAATGCAAATTAGGCAGCTGCATTTCCCACCAAATATTTTCCTTGGTATTTACTGACGAAATCAAGGTCCTTCTAATAAGTTCTAATATTTAATCTAAAAGCTCTAAAGAAGGTGCTTTCGTTGAGCATAATCTAATTTCACTGAGCAAAATTGCATCTAAAAGCAATATAAAGTTACAATTTGTTCCTTGTCAAATAGTAAAAATGGCCTTTAAATTTTACATGGTTTTGACCTTTGGTTTTTGCATTTCAATTAAACTTCCCTCAGAGCCCAGAGGATCAAATGTTCCTTGAGTGTGAATCAGGTCCCTGCGAGAGGTGGGGACTGGTCCTCTGCTCCTTTTCTATTCAAACTGACACCTGTCTCCCTTTAGACACAGAGCAGAAATGTACTCCCTCAGTGACTAAAGCAGAAGTAAACAGAAATACCGGGTATGAACAATGTCTTATCTTTAGACCCTTGAAATTTCTACAAATCAGTCTCCGAAATTCATTCCTGGATCAATGCGCCATCTTGCCAAACTCCCTGTCACGGGTCTGAGAGTGGCCCAACCCCCCCTCTAAGTCACGTTTGAGCAAGAATTTTACCTTTACAGTACTTGTGGATATCTCCTTTTTCTCAGGCTTCCTAAGAACCTACGATGCAGAGGAGAGGTCATCCTTTGACTTTTGATAGATTCAGATGCTCAGGTCTGCAACTCTATGACTTCATTCAGTAGCCATCCTCCCTTTCCTTCTTGGTAACAGAGTTCAGTTTTTATTCATGGCAATCATGCCCCTCAGTTAAAAGCCTACCTTTCTTTCCCAGCTTCTCTTGTAACTAGCGGAACAAAAAAATAGAACAAGTCCTTGTTTCCTAATGGCATGGTAGAACCAGCTTGCTAGCCCTGGCTGTTACCTCCAGGTACCTTTTAGATGAGAGAAAGAAATCAGATGAGTTTTTTACATTTTATGCAGCTGAATCTAATCATAATTCTTGTAAAATTCAAGTAGCACAGTTCCTGGCACATATGTACTCAATAAATTATAGCAATTAGTCAAGAAAGCACATCATGGGAACCAACCAAGTACAGATGAAGATAGAAAATAGACAACAAATCCATGTTTACAAAGATAGAGCATACATTGAGAACTAAATATATATCACTTAATAATAACAATATCAGCATATTTGAGTTTATAGACACTGAGTATTATGCTAAGCATATTACATGTATTAACTCTTCTTTATCCCTAGCATTCATGCAGCACTAATAAATTGTAGGTCTTCAATAAATGGGTGTTCAATAAACAAATATGCTGACAGATAAGTGACACCTTGCTTACCTGGATCTGAAACTGATGTGGTCACTACCTGGGCAAGCTCTGCATCAAACGTCACACTGTCTCTTCACTTTCATAGATAGCATGTCCCCTTAACCGTGGTATCTCTTCTTCTCCATAGAGAGCAAATCCCCTTGACTGGGCAAGATCTAGATCAAACGTCACACCATCTCTTCACTTCCATAGACAGCATATCCCCTTGACTGTGGTGTCTCTTCATTTCCATAGATAGCATGTCCCCTTGACCATGGTGTCTTCATTTCCATGGACAGCATGTCCCCTTGACTATGGTGTCTTCACTTCCATGGACAGCATATCCCCTTGACTGTGGTGTCTCTTCATTTCCATAGACAGCATGTCCCCTTAACCATGGCGTCTCTTCATTTCCATGGACAGCATGTTCCCTTGACCACGGTGTCTCTTCACTTCCATAGACAGCATGTCCCCTTGACCACGGTGTCTCTTCAATTCCATAGACAGCATGTCCCCTTGACCATGGTTTCCCCATGATTGGGATCCTTTTCTCTCTAGCTAACTGGGGAATCGTCATATGTAAGTATCATATGTGTCTCTCCTCAAAAAGGGGAATTTATCAGTTCATCTCCTCCCTGAGCTTTGCAAACATAGAGCATTCTTCAAGATCTTACCATCTCCCTGACCTGGGTGATTCCAGGATGACAAGTTTGACAGAGTCCCGTGTGAAGGTGTGTGTGTTGGGGGGGGGGGGTCCCCCAGGGGCCATCTGCCTCACCCTAGGGCTAAACCAGTAGAGAATTCTGGAGCTTCCATAATAACCTACCAGGAACTGGGCTCTAGCAGTGCTCATGTTCACAGTGGCCTCCTGAGATGGAATACTGTTTTATCCAAAACACACTGAAGACCAGAGACACTGTGATTTCTTTCATTACTTCACATGTACTAAGTGCCTACTATGTGCTAGGCAGTAACCTTTGAGAATACAAGAGAAAATATGGCATATTACTTTAAGGAGCTCAGAGTCCTCTAGGAGAGATAGACAAATAAATAAATAAAACCTATGCATTTGGCTGGTGCTATAATGAAAGTATTAAATATCATGAGGATATACAGGGCTAATGAGAGTGGAGGTCCTGTTGGGGCCAAACACAGGTGAGGGCAGAGATAGGAGGAACAAAGGGGGAAGGTATTTCAGGAAAAGTGTTCAGGTACACAGAGATGTTTGGATAACTAGAGCATAGACATGATAGCTTTGTAATGTGTCCACTGATAGGCTGAACCATATTTCCCATAATTCCCCTTCTTGTATATTTATGGTCAAGAGGGACCACTGGGGACATTCCTGGGAGATTTAGCAGGTGGGGAGGCAGAAATGAAGCAACAGCCAGGAGGGCAATTTTACCACCTTCTCTCGGATCTTCCTTCAACACCTCTGGCTCCTGCCCAGCTTTGTAATACATCCCCTACCACTCCCCCCACCTGCTCCTGCATGATACGGTCATCATCAGAATCAGAGGCAACCAGCCTCTGAAGCATAGGTCTTAGGCTGTGTTCATGGGGCTCAGCTTGTGCTTATGGGTTGCAGCCTTCTCAGGATCTTCTTGTCCTGACCACTTGACTTCAGACTCAATCTACAGTACCAGATGAGGATACTGTAGCCTCACAGAACTGCTTAACCAGCTCCCACATTTGTGTAAGCCTGTAACAAAACCTTTAATATATATACATGTGTATATCTCTCATTGGTTCTGCTCCTCTGCTTGAATCCTGACAAATACAGAATCCTCATGTACTACTGTAACAAACACCTAAAATGTGAGCATGGCTTTGGGACCAGAGTAGAGACTGGAAGAATTTTGAGGAGCATCATGGAGAAAGGCTGAAAATTACCTTGAGGAGAGTGTTAGTGAGTGTGTGCATGCAAAGTCACTTCAGTCATGTCCGACTCTTTGTGACCCCATGGACTCTAGCCCACCAGGCTCCTCTGTCCATGGGATTCTCCAGGCAAAAATACTGGAGTGGGTTGCCATGCCCTCCTCCAGAGGATCTTCCCAACCCAGGGATTGAACTCATTCCTTTTATGCCTCCTGCATTGGCAGGCTGATTTTTACCACTAGCGTCACCTGGGAAGCCCCCAAAGTGTTAGTTGCTCAGTGGTGCCCACCCCAGGGACTGTAGCCCACCAAGCTCCTCTGTCCATGGAATTCTCCAGACAAGAATACTGGAGTGGGTAGCCATTCCGTTTTCCAGGGGATCTTCCCAACCCAGGGATTGAACCCAGGTCTCCCATATTGCAGACAGATTCTTTACCATCTGAGTCACCAAGGAAGCCCAGACTGTTAGTAGACACACCCAAAAGGATACTGCTAGTGAGAGCTCAGAAGGAAGTGAAGAACTTGTTAATAGAAACTGAAAGAGAGGGGATCCCTGGTATGTAGTGGGCGGAAAGCTTAGCAAAATTGTCATCCGTGTAAGGGGAAAGTAGGACTTACCAAGGGCGAGTTTAGTTATCTAGCTGAGTTCCAAGCAAAGGCATTGCCAGGTTTCTTCCTGCTGCTTACAGTAACATGTGAGAGGAGATAGAGCTTGAGGGAAATACTGTTAAATAAAAAGGAATCAGGACTTGACGGTTTTGAAAATTCTCAGCCTCTCCAGGTGGCAAAAGATGCTGAAACTAACAAACGGCTTCCGAGCACGTCAGGAAAACAGGGCATAGAGCAGAAGTCCTATCTAACGATGAAGCCGCTCCCTTCCTAGAGCTTCCTGAATCATCTCTGATAAGCTACTTTTTTCATGCTCAAGAATTTTTGGAGAACCAATCTATATGCATCTTTATTTTTTTTCTAAATTCCAAGGATTTGAAGCTTAACCACACTCTCACCCAGATCCTGGGCCATCACTTTCTCCCTGCTATCACCCTACTGTCTCCCAGTGCCTTCTGTGGGGTCCTTTTCTCAAGTCCAGCATGTAAACTGGTATTTACCAGAGGTCCTCGCTCACCTCTCCTGAAAGATTTTGTATCATCCCACACTTCAGATGTCAATATGCACATTGACATCTCAGCTGAAATGTGTATTCAGCCCCGTCCTCCCTCCTAAAATATAGCCTATCCACCCAACCTCCCTACTGGAAATCTATGCGACAGTGTTCTAATGGCACCCCCACCTCACACATCCAGGGCTGATCTCTCTCTCTCTCTCTCTCTCTCTCCCTCACACACACACACACACACACACACACACACACACACACACACACACACACACACACACACACACACACACACACACACACACACACACACACACACCAGAACAAATCTCCTTTTTTAAGAGTTACCACCTGGTCTGTGAAACTAGATCATCTGACTGGAACTAATTCACCTCATCTGAGTCCTGGCAATAGCTGACTGTAATAGCTTGGATGAGAATTCTTTTTTTTACCTCCCCGTGTATCGACTTCTCTTAGGTTAATAATAGTTCTTACATCATTAGGTTCTTGTGAAGCTAATGTGAGTTCCACATGTAAAAGAAAAGAGTGCCTGACCATATTATGTTCTCCATGAAGCTTAGCTCTCAATATTGTTATGTCTTCATGAATTGTATCACCCAAGAAGCCAAGGAGCCCTCGAACCCCACGATTGCCCTGCAATACCCAACTCTTCAATTAACCATCACACTTGATTCTACCTCCTAACTGCCTTCAGAATCCATCCATTTCTCTCCAACCCAACTGTCACGTCTTTAGTTCAGTCCTTCATGATTCCCCCAGTGATCAGCACACATCTGCCATCACCCCTTACCTGGGTTTCACGTGTTCTGTAACCATGACAACCCCACCCCAAGATGCCTATGCTCAAATCCCTTGTCCATACTGTAACCAGAATATTCTTCTAAACTGAAGCTTTCATCATGTGCCCCCATGCTTAAGAGACCTTAAGAACAAGTCTTGAGGTTCTGGCCTCCATGCTGTCTTCCCCCAGTGCTCACTATCTTCAGCCCCACACTCACCCCCTTGCCTCTTGTGCTCCAGTCATTTTGAACTATTGGCAAACTTTGAACTCTTTGAACTTTTAACATATTCTTTCCCTAGAGTCTTCAGTGCCCCAAAAAGAAGGACTTTCGGTGTCAAGGAATACACCTATACTCACACCCATATGTTGATAAGTGTCTAGAACTTACCAACAGGTGACTAAGGTCCGTGGTCCTGGGGCTTGCCTGGGGAGGGGTTGGGGGGAGGTCAGATCAAGCCCCAGGGCAGTGTCTGCAGTTAGCCCTGGGCTGCTCTGACCACTTCAGAATGCAGCTCCTGGCTGAATGTGACCCCAAACTCTGCCTTCCTTGCTTCCAAGGCAACAGATTAATTCAGGGACTGCAAGGTCATGATTCTAACCCTAGGAAACGTCAGGTAACCCCACCAGTAGAAGCAGATCCTTCCTTCAGTAACAGAGGGGGTTTACACAGGGCCACTCTGATTGAAAGGTTTTTCTGGGTTCCCTTTTTTTAAAAAAATAAAAAAAACTTCCTTTAAAAAAAAGTAGTTGAGAGGCTGTCAGGCAGCTCCGCGTCTCCATTAGAATTCAGAGTATTCCACGGTAATTACAAAACAGCTGTAATGGAAAATTGGTAGTCAAACCCATTTTCTAGCGACTAGAACGGTGAATGGGCTCCATTATGTTCCTAATTCTCATTAACTTAATTTGCATAGGAAACAATGAAGGAATACATAATGAGGTACAGTGGGCGAGCAGCCCAGCCCTCACCCCCGCAGAGCTGGGTTCAACCCACCCTGACCCACGCGAAGCAGTGCGGGTCGGGCTGCACTCCATGCAGTGAACTTGCAGTTTCAGATTAGGAGCTGGTCCAGGATGGGGTCAGGTGGAAGAGAACTCCGGAAACCGCATTGCACACGTGGTGAAAACTCCGTTTCTTCTCCCACCCCCACCCAAGGAGCTGCTGGTAAGAGGAAGAACTGGAGCAGAAGGAGGAGGGAACTTGTTTGGAGGTAAGCAATTCCAGGCTTCGGCTGTGTGTGCATGCACGTTGCTTCCTACAAATCTGGTTTTAAGTGTAATTCGCCCTGACAAAAGGATGAGATCAGCAGCCGGGGAGCTGGATGGGTTGGGGGTGCAGCGCTGGGTCCACCCTGGGCTCCCTGGGGAGATGAAGCCAGCAGGGCCTCCTCCTAGCCTCTGCTGTAAGGTGACCACGTCAGACGAGAACCTTGGCTAGCAGAGGGAATGAGGCAGGGGTGGCTCACATCCAAAACTCCAAGCTCCAACAGCTAAGTTATCTCCTGACTCCGACTACCAAGCTGTGAGTAGTGGAAAGTCAGAAGTTACTTCAGCGAGCTAGATTATAAATTGGAAGAAAAAGTGGCACATTCAACTCACTGTTATTGACCGTTTGTGATATTTCAGACAGTCTATTAGACAGTCTCACTGAATCCTGCTGCTGCTGCTAAGTCGCTTCAGTGCGACTCTGTGTGACCCCATAGACGGCAGCCCACCAGGCTCCCCCATCCCTGGGATTCTCCAGGCAAGAACACTGGAGTGGGTTGCCATTTCCTTCTCCAATGCATGAAAGTGAAAAGTGAAAGGGAAGTCACTCAGTCATGTCCAACTCTTAGCGACCCCATGGACTGCAGCCTACCAGGCTCCTCCATTCATGGGATTTTCCAGGCAAGAGTACTGGAGTGGGTTGCCATTGCCTTCTCCAAAGGAGGAAACTGAGGCTCGAGTAATTTGCTATGGTAGGCTATTTAGCTACTCAAAGACAAAGCCAAGACCGAGCTGTCTTCTGACCAAGTGTTCCAGTTAGGCCAGCATTTCCCAAACTTCCTTATTCCATGGCACACATGGAAAATGATAGTACAGCTGATCCTTGAACAACCCAGTGGTAAAAGGCACTGACCTTTTGCAAACTAAAAATCTATATGTGATTTATAGTCAGCCCTCTGTATGCACAGTTTCACATCAGAAGATTCAACCAACTGGGGATCATGAGGTACTGTCATATTTATCACTGAAAAAAACTTATGTATAAGTGGACCTGCACAATTCTCTGTTCTTCAGGGTCAACTGGAACCCCAGGTGAAGGAGAGGGGCTTGGAACCTGGAGAAGTTTGCATAACCCCCAGCTCACCTCAACTGGGTGAGAGGATTAACATTCCAAGCCACATGGGTTGGAAAGTCTAGTCCATAGGGAAAAAATGGCGGCTTCCTGTAGAGATAATCTGAGACCCACCAGGAAATGGGTATATCCCAACAGTGTCACACTGGGTGAGACAGAAGTGCCTGAAATGCTTCTATTACTTGGGATTCATTGTTGTCTTCCCCAGTCCCTCTTCTTAGATGCATATTTCTATGGATGGTGTATAACATTCACCCCCTAAACAAATGTAACATGAGGAGCATGCATCTTGAGGTTGATCTGCATTTGTTTCCTAACTCTGCCACTTAACAGCTGAAAGAGCTTATATGCTCACTTCCAGGGAACTGGACCAGAGAACCGTCATACTCTTAAAACTCTGCAAATGCTTGCATCATGGGTTTTGTTCTTGATGTGGGAGGGAACCATTGATACGATGCAGCCTGCTAAAAGGAAGAACACCACAGCCAAAGTGACCAAAAACAAGTTTTTCCAACAACCATCTTCTCCCAGCTGGCCCAGACTGCCTCTTTCACTCCCCAAATTTCCAACAATTTCCTGGGAACATCCTAAGTCTTGGCCATTACACATGGTTTCTGATCCATCTAACAGCACTATAAGATGGGTTTCATCATCACTGTCAGATGAGGAAACTGCCACAAGGGGTTAAAGCCACACAGCTGAGTGGTCCGTCTCATGTGGGTGCCCAGCTCTGTCTCACCCTGAAGCCTGGGCCCCTCTCTATTTTTTACAACATCTTGCTGCCTCTCCTTTAGCAAAACTTTGTATACCTAGAGTTGATGGCACACTCAGTGGCATTTCAGTGCATTCTCCATGCTCAGGAAGGTTGGGGAACCCAAGCATATCCCAGTTTCATCTGTTCCCCAACCTCATCCTTGGATATGCTGTCTGCATCCAGGAGACCTGGATGGAACTTCTGACTTGATCTGACTAATTGGATTGGTTCTTCAGGGGCCATGTCCATGAGGCCCAGACAGAGACATCCCTGCAAAACAACACAATACGGAGGTTCCTTAAAAAACTTAAGATGGAATTACCATATGATCCAGCAGTCTCACTCCTAAGCATATACCCAGAAAAGACAAAAATTCTAATTTGAAAAGATATGTGTACTCCCACATTCATAGCAGCACTATTTACAATAGCCAATAAATGGAAGCAAATTAAGTGTCCATTAACAGATGAGTAGATAAAGAAGATGTGGGAAGTGTGTGTGTGTGTGTGTGTGTGTGTATGTGTTTGTGTGTGTGAGATGTAATACTACTCAGCCGTAAAAAAGAATGAAATAATACCATTTGCTGCAACATGGATGGGCCTAGAGACTATCATATTAAGTGAAGTAAGTCAGACAGGGAAAGATAAATACCATATGATATCACTTACATTTGGAATCTAAAAAGATATGCAAATGAATTTATTTCCAAAATAGAAACAGCTTCTCAGACATAGAAAACAAACCTATGGTTACCAGAGGGGGACAGGTGGAAAGATAAATGAGGAGTTTGGGGTTAGGAAATACACACTACTACATATAAAATAGGTCACCAAAAGGACCTGCTGTATAGCATTAGGAACTATGTTCACTATCTTATATTAATAAAAACATATATTGGAAAAGGATCTGAAAAAGAATACATGTGTGTGTGTATGTAATTGAATCACTTTGCTGTACACCTGAAACTAACACAACCTTGGAAATTAGCTAGGCTTCAATTAAAATAAAACGCAGTGTGAGATGAAGGAAGACAGAGGAAAACAGCCAGTCTGCTCTGCTGTGGACAGAGCCCCCTCCTTTCTGTGTGTGCCTACCAGCAACCAGTCCATAAAGTGCTTGCTGGTTGTTGATTGATGAATTGACTAATAGCTTCCAAGTCTACTTACTATTAAGTACCTGATGTGTGCAGTCACTGTACCAGGAGGGATAGAGAATTTTACATCACTCCAGTTCATAAAGCACATTCTGGTTCTCTAAGTCTTCCTGTTGTTACTCAGAACTGCATGGTTGGGATTAAGCATTGGAAGATGGCCATCTTTCTTGATGCTAGCCACATGGTTTGGGGATATACTATGGTTTATGACAGGAAGAACCCCAAGAGACCAGGTACAGTGTTCAAATGTTTGTTCCATGTCTCCTCTGATTTTATAAACAAATATCAACTCACCTATTAACAAAGCACCAATCCCAAACCATGCCCACTCCCAGGTGGATTGTACCTTTAGATTCATTTTCCTATGGTTCTCCGATCACGATCCCTCTTTGCTCTGTATATAAGAGAACAAAGCTGAAGATGTTCTAGGAAGATCCAGAACTGGTTTGTTGTTCCCTTATTGGGTTCACTCAGTGGCACATACACACCGACAAAAACCCACTTGTGGCTGAAGTTTCCCATGCAGGTTTGCAGGCACTTGGTGTTCCCTCAGTAAAGAGCCTCTCGCTGCCTTCCTGGGAACTAGCACCATACCGTACAGCTCTGCCAACTGCATCACTTTTAGATTCTGGGCTTTGAAACCAAATAAAAATTGATATGTGTGTAATCACATTTGTTTAATTAAAGTAACACATCTGTGCAGTAAATATTCCAGCACGAGCTGGTCAATAGCAAATCCTCAGCATGTACAGTAATAATTGACTAATGTAATTAAATGCATGTCAGAGTTTTAAAAGAAAATATAATGAGATTTCATCATTTTATATGTACAGGTAATTAGTTCTTAGGAATGTGAGTAAAAGCAAATTATCTACAGATTTGAACTATCAGCAGATAATTCAAATGACCTAGTTTGCAAGAGAAAATGGTATCTAAAAACGAGAGAAATTCAAACCAAAACAAACGTTCCCTAAGATTAAATCTGAGAACTGTGTTAAGAAATGAGCATGTATAATTTTGCTGAACATGTTTTCATCGCGCTTTCCTTTTGGATGAGTTGAGCCTTAGTGTGGGTACCAGGTTGGAGTGACATCTCTCCTGGCTCACGCTCTTCTACTGGTTCTCCAGGCATCCAGCAACCTTTTGGTACCAAGCTCTGGGTCATTCAAATTAGTATTTCTTTTACTTTATATTCAAGCTGACTCCATCTTCTGCTGCTTCCTAACCATTGCTGTTTGGCCTGAGAGTTGTCATCCTGAATTCAGGACAGCATGCGCTCAGGGAGGCTGAGGGAAGGGCATTCCAAGAGTGGGAACAACACGCACAGATGCGAGGAGGGAGGAAGCACGTGGCCTGTTTGGGAAGCAACAAGCTGAGTCTGACTGGAGAAGATTCCAGTAGGAGAAAAGAGGAAGCTGTGGCGGTGGAAATAGGCTGGGAAATGATGGGCAGAGACTTGAATACTGGCCAAGAAGCTGGAGCACCATTCCTCTGAAGGCAGTACAGAGCTGCCGAAGATGCTGTTTCTGCTACTGCACTCAACACTGATCATACCAAATGCTTCAAAAACCCCAACATTCAGAGGACAACTCACTGCTCTGAGAAGCAGTCAAGTCCTCACCACCAAAGCCTGGCAGGGGTGACATTAGAGCCCTTCTCTTCCAGAGTGGGTTAGTGTCTGGATGCTTCTCTATGATTCCCGACTTCAAACCCCTTTCCTTCTCGGAACTTCTCCAAGTGATGACACCGGCCCCCTTCACAGTCCCTCTTAGTGGTCGCCTCTCTGGATGGTGAATCCTGTCTTGTGTGAATCATATTGTCATAACCAGACAAACAGTGGGTAGGGCAGCGCTAGTTTATTCTGTGCATGTAATTTTAGGTTTTTAATATGTAGACACAGGTTGTTTCATTGCATCTTTGCTGCCATGACCCTGGGTCAGAAAACAACAGTAAGAAGATAGAATGACCATAACACAGGCAAGACACAGCCATCATTTGACAAGAGAGTGACACATTTTTCACTCGTTGGAGGGCAGAAGCTTTACTGGTGATGCAGTCAGGGGTTGTACTGAGGGACACCCCCCATGAGTAAAAACCAACACCATACTGTAAGACAATTATTATTGTTGTTCAGTTGCTCAGTCGTGTCCAACTCTGAGACCCCATGAACTGCGACACGCCTGGCTTCGCCGTCCTTCACTATCTCCCTGAGTTTGCTCAAACTCGTGCCCATTGATTTAGTGATGCCATCCAACCATCTCATCCTCTATATTATACTTCAATTAAAAAAAAAAAAATCCATTATATCCCACATGGCCCAAAAACCAAAACATAAAACAAAGAACACACAATATTGTAACAAATTCAATAAGACTTTTAAAATGATTTAAGGTTAAAAAAAAAAAAAAAACTTTACAGAAAATGATCCATTAGAAAACTGAGCCCCTGATGTTGGCCTCAGTTGATCTATATGCCAGTCCACTTAACTAACCCACCTAGCGGAACCTTACCCAGAGTGCTATAGTAAAAGGAATAATGGCAATGGGGTTGAGTGGAAAGTAAGTTGAGTGTGGAAGAAGGCAGAGAGGGAGGACACATCTCCTAGCTTTTTCTTAACCAGTAAATGCTTCCATAAAGAGGTAAACTTCTACTCTGCTCTGTCGTTATTGTTGTTAGTCACAAAGTCATGTCCAACTCTTTGCAACCCCCAGGACTGTAGCCCTCCAGGCTTCTCTGTCCATGGGATTTCCCATATTGGAGTGGGTTGCCATTTCCTTCTCTAGGGGATCTTCCTGACCCAGGGATCAAATCCCTGAGTCTCCAGCTTGGCACTCGGATTCTTTACCACTGGGCCACCTGGAAAGCCCCTGGATTCCAATTAAGTGATCCACAAAATGGTTAATGCACACCTATTCTTTGTATCTGTGAGGGTATCTAAGTCATAGCTCTGTTCAGAAGCAGCTTGTGACTTAGGATCAGGGGCTCAGGGTCAATTGAACAAAGAAGACACTGTCTCGGTGGGCAGGCAAGGAGATGTTGGGGTCACACCACTGAGTTGTCTCCTATCAGTTTAAAGGACTCCAAATGGTCATCTGTCCCGAAGAAGAGCTAGTCATTGTTTCCCTATCAGATAGTCTCTGGTATCCAGAACTGGTCAGAATGCTTCTTACATGAGACCAGTGGCCATGAGATGAGACAGTGTTCCACAGTTCCTTAGGAGTGGCCTGCCATCCATTAGAGTCCTGATCTGGGCACCAGTGGTATGAATGAGCACGGAGAAGAGGCAGTTATGGGATAAAAGTTTGCAGGAGGAGCTCAGAGAAGTGACAGGTAGGATAGATTGACCAGGATTGTTGAGTGATAGACACTGTAGTTAGCTCTCCAGTGTTACCACTTTTCCTTTCTACAAACAGAATCAGAATGTAATTTGTGGACACAATGCACTCAGTTTCAAAGATCATTCCCTGGTCTCTTTTGCTATTAATGACTATATGATACAGTTGTAAACAATGTGATATTAGTGAAATTCTTCTGGATATACACATAAAGCACACCTTCGTGCATTACTTATTACTTCCAAGTTTCAAACAATTATTTTTATTTTTGAAGCAAAGGCAAGAGGCCTGAAATCACTATTTCATGGAAAAGAACCATCCTCAGACATGTCCCAAAATAGAATGAGTTCTTCCTGGTGATTCTTCTCCAGCTACTGACAAGGAAAGAGACTTGTTTTACGCTAGAGCCACTGATCTATGTCTCTGCTGGAGCCTGAGATGGTGCTATGACCATCCCTTGCTAGACCAGTTCATTGCATACTGCCACCTACTTGGCCAGGGCATCCAGGAAGCCTGGGCAACAGGATAAGAAGCACCTCTTACTCCACTGCTTCCCCAACCACTAGCAACACCAGGAAAGGGATCTGAGGTGTCCACACCCCATCCTTGCTCACCTATGGACTTGTGACATCTACAGTAGAGAGGAGGGAGGGCACACAGATGATCTTCAAGAGTCTCTGTAGGCATGGCAATGGTTGTGATGAATGCTATGGTGAAAAGTAGGATATGCTGGGTTCTAGGTTTGGAAGAAACTCTTCCATCTTCACTTTGAATTTGTTTAGGTCACAATTAGTCAGAGGACTAGAAGGCATCTCTAGCCACAGAGCATGCATCAGTGACTGATGAGAGTCACAAAGCCATGAAAGAGATCAGAAACCCTGGGAGTACCTGCAGCCAACCAGGGGAGTTCTAGGCTGAGCAAAAACCAGCCAAGAGGATGGAAACTGACCTTAATTGTCACAGCAAGGTTGAACCTCAAAAAATAACCTTCCAACTTTCCCTCCCAAACAAACAAGGCTTGTGACCATGCTGGGTTACTTGAAAACAAGAAAAGTGAATGAAAAAAAAGCTGGTTGCAAGAGGTACAGCAAATGGGAACCAAAAATCTGTGTTTTAAAGGTCAACTGTGAGTAGTTAAGGAAAGGCCACACAGTCTAGATGAGGTTGGAAGAACCAAAGGGCAGAAACCCTGGCAGAGAGCAAGCAAGATGGAAGAATGTATTTGCAGAGGAGGGATCACTTTCTAGCCTGTAGTAGGGAAGATACAGTGACAGTTGAGTTCAGATAATAACAACCCAATAGGACAAGTACTATTATTACTTGGAAAATATCATTATTAATAATATCATTGCTATTTGTTAATGCAGATGAGGAAGATGAAAGTCTGCAAGATACACGGTCAGGCAGCCAGCCCATGGCAGAAGGTCAAACTAAGGCTGTGACACTGAAACAAGCCTGAATTATCTTCTTTATTCCTTTGAGTCCCTAGATGCATGCTATGCCTATGCATGCATGCATGTGTGCATGTGTGTGTGTGTGTGTGTGTGTGTGTGTGTGTTGAAAAGTGGAGGTAAGGGGACAAGAAGAAGTTCAGAAGAAAATTATGTTAATAATAGATAGTCCTGAATGCCTAGCAGAGAGGTGTTCAGTTCATTTGACAGTAAAGAAGATCCATTGTAACTCCTTGAACCAGGGCAGAGACCTTAAAAGCACTGTTTGGGAATGCTTAATCTTGCAGAGAGAATTGAATGATGAAAGCTTTGGGAGAAGGACACTTGGCTTTAAGAATCAAAGTTATCCTGGTTCCCCACTCTGCCACTGAGTCAAGAATAAACAGCTAGTTTGTCATATTCCCCCTTCAGTCTTGCTGCATTCTTTCTGGAATGGAATGAAGGTTACTGACTATGATTACTTGTATCAGGATTTTGGTGGGCTCCAAAATCACTGCAAATGGTGACTGCAGCCATAAAATTAAAAGATGCTTGCTCCTTGGAAGAAAGTCTATGACCAACCAAGACAGCATGTTAAAAAGCAGAGACATTACTTTGCTGACAAAGGTCTGTCTAGTCAAAGCTATGGTTTTTCCAGTAGTTATGTATGGATGGGAGAGTTGGACCATAAAGAAAGCTGAGCACCAAAGAATCGATGCTTTTGAACTGTGGTGTTGGAAAAGACTCTTGAGAGTCCCTTGGACTGCAAGGAGATCAAACTAGTCCATCCTAAAGGTAATCAGTCCTGAATATTCATTGGAAAGACTGATGCTGAAGCTGAAGCTCCAATATTTTGGCCACCTGATGCGAAGAACTGACTCATTGGAAAAGACCCTGATTCTGGGAAAGATTGAGGGCAGGAGGAGAAGGGGATGACAGAGGCTAAGATAGTTGGATGGCATCACTGACTCAATGGACATGAGTTTGAGCAAGCTCTGGGAGTTGATGATGGATAAGGAAGCCTGGCGTGCTGCAGTCCATGAGGTCGCAAAGAGTTGGACATGACTGAGTGACTGAACTGAACTGAACTAATCGGGATTTTTACCTCTGAGAGGTTTTCTCCTTAAAAACAGAAATTTGTTGAATCTTCACTGGTCCTCATTTCATATGAAAGAGAAATATCACGAGCAACAGTGTTCCCAGATACATTCTAGGGCTGAAGTTAATCCCCCTTCTAAGGAGAAAACCCTATAAAGAGAGCCAAACAGCGAAGGCAGCCCTGTATCTTAAAAGATGGGATAGAAACTTGGAAGAGATGGTGTCAGGGTCTCCTCCAACTCTGTGATATCACGATGATGAGATTCTAAATCTTAAAAATGTGTCAGGTTCAGCTTCTGCTTTAAGCAGACCTACGATCCTGGAGGAAGCTCAATTCTTGAAGCTTGCCAAGCCTTTCTGCATTCCAGGATCTTGGCACTTGCTGTTTCCTCTTCCTGGATGGCTCTTCCTCTCACTCTTTGCAGAGCTGGCTCATTCTATTTCTCCAGGTACTTGCTTTAAATGGCTCTTGCTCACAGAGGGCTTTCTTAACTGCCTACATAAGTAGATTACTCTTTTTTATTACCTTAGAATCCTGGTTATTTCTTACATGAATCTTACCACACTCTTGTAATCTTATAATTTGTTTGTTTGGTTTTTTTGATATTTATCTCTCCAACTAAAATACTAACTCCACAGATACGTTTACTGATGGATTCCCAGGATGTAGCACAGTGTCTGGCACATAGTGGGCACTCAAGATGGATGGAAGGATACATGAATGGATGGATGGATGGATGGATGGGTGGGTGGGTGGGTGGGTGATGGATGAAAGGAAGGATGGATGGATGGATGGATATCTAATGGAGGGATGGGTGTTGGAGGTGTGGATTAATGATGGATGGAAGGATGGATAGATGAATAGATGGGTAGATGATGGATGGATGGGTGGTGAATGGATAACTGGAGAGAGGGAAAGATGAGAGGGAGATAAGAACGATTGGACTCATTAAGTATACAATGAAAAAGTTATCTGAGGTCAGAGGGTTTGGAAAATAAGTTCTCTTTCCTTTTCAGAGATTCACAGCACACATTAGCAAATTAAAGTTTCTGAAAATTCCACAGTAAGAAAAAAACGTGTTTGATTTTCTTTAACCCAGCATTTCCTAAACTTATTTTAACTGAAGATACTTCCTTTCTGTGATACCCTTACTTAACATTCTGCCAAAGAGTGTTCTTTAAAACACTAGTTTAGAAAATTTACTCCTTTATAAACAATGCCATGTTGAATAGTAATTATTTTTTTTAATTCTCTTTCCAGGCTGTGAAGTCCCAAAGGATATAGACTGAGATTTACTCATCTTTGTAACCCCAATGTATAGCACAGTTCCGGGCACACAGAAAATACGCAGAAATAATTGAGTAATTGAGAAGGAAGGAAAGAAGAAAATAAGAGGAAGGGAGGAGGAGATAGAGGCATAAAGGGAGAGAGAAGAGAGGGAGAAGGTAGATGGTTAGTAAGTAGTCACTTCCTGCTATGTATCTTCAATTGACTTTGAGGCAAATGATAAAATGTTCTTGCTGAAAGTGAAAGAGGAGAGTGAAAAAGTTGGCTTAAAGCTCAACATTCAGAAAACTAAGATCATGGCATCCGGTCCCATCACTTCATGGTAAATAGATGGGCAAACAGTGGAAACAGTGGCTGACTTTATTTTGAGGGGCTCCAAAATCACTACAGATGGTGATTGCAGCAATGAAATTAAAAGACGCTTACTCCTTGGAAGGAAAGTTATGACCAACCTAGACAGCATATTAAAAAGCAGGGACATTACTTTGCCAACAAAGGTCCATCTAGTCAAGACTATGGTTTTTGCAATAGTCATGTATGGATTTGAGAGTTGGACTATAAGGAAAGCTGAGCACCGAAGAATTGGTGCTTTTGAACTGTGGTGTTGGAGAAGACTCTTGAGAGTCCCTTGGACTGCAAGGAGATCCAACCAGTCCATCCTAAAGGAAATCAGTCCTGTGTGTTCATTGGAAGGACTGATGTTGAAGCTAAAACTCCAATACTTTGGCTACCTGATGCAAAGAGCTGACTCATTTGAAAAGACCATGATGCTGGGAAAGATTGAGGGCAGGAGGAGAAGAGGACGACAGAGGATGAGATGGTTGGATGGCATCATCGGCTCGATGGACATGGGTTTGGGTGGACTTCAGGAGTTGGTGGTAGACAGGGAGGCCTGGCGTGCTGCGGTTCATGGGGTCGCAAAGAGTCGACACGACTGAGTGACTGAACTGAACTGAATAATGACCTTACCAAATCAGAAGTCAAAATTACATTAACCATCTCAAATAAATTCTAGATTAGTAATTTAACTCGGTTAGGATTAGAGTTCATTCACACTAGACACCTCCTGCCACCCTCCCACACACATGCATGCAGGCATAATGTCCTTATGATGGGCTGTCTCCTATTTCTTAGAGTCTGATAATTGCTATATTTACAGTGTTAGCAACAGTATCATATGCTGGTTAAGAGTATAGGCTTTGAAGTCAAATCCAGTCTCCACCATTGCCTGAATCTAGCCTGCTCTAACAAAAATACGATAGACTAAGTGGCTTAAACCATGGAAAAAGGCATGGCAACCCACTCCAGTGTTCTTGCCTGGAGAATCCCATGGATGGAGGAGCCTGGTGGGCTACAGTCTATGGGGTCGCAAAGAGTTGCACGTGACTGAAGCGACTTAGCACACATGCAAGTGGCTTAAAAGGGTTTCCCTGATGGCTCAGCAGGTAAAGAATCTGCCTGCAATGCAAGAGACACAGGAGACACAGGTTTGGTCCCTGGGTCGGGAAGATCCCCTAGAAAAGGAAATGGCAACCCACTCCAGTTGGAGGGATTTCCTGCAAAATCTCCTGGACAGAGGAACCTAGTGGACTACAGTGCATGGGGTTGCAAAGAGTCGGACATAACTGAGTGACTAAACATGCATGGTAGTCACATACAAGTGGCTTATAAACAACAGATATTGATTTCTCACAGTTCTGAAGGCTTAGAAGTCCAAGTGCACTGGGCAAATTCAGCATATGGTGAGGGCTGCTTCCTGGTTCATAGATGATGGTCTTCTCAGTGTCCCCACATGGTGGAAGGAATAAGGGGAAATCCCATTCAAGGACTCCACACTCATGACTTAATCACATTCCAAAGGCCCCACTTCCAAATACTGTCACATTGGTTTCAACATGTGAATTTTGAGAGGACACCAACATTCAGTTTATAGCCACCATTTAGTAATTGTATGAGTTTGTCAAAATATTAACCTTTCTAAGGCTCAGTTTCTTCATATGTAAAATACAGATGGTAATAGTGCATTTTATATAATCAAAATGCTGCTATGAAGACTAAATTAGATAACTATGCCAAGGGCTTAAGACAGTGCCTGGTATTCAACAAGTAATCAATAAACGACTGCTACCTCTGGGACCCCCTTCCTGGTGATGACACCAGGAGCCAAGACGTTTCATATCCAGGTGAAGCATGCCACAGGAAATACTAACTCTGAAAAGCAAAACTCAGACTGTAAGATTTCAGGCCCATAAAAGGACAAATTCAGGTACTGAGACTTTTCCAATCTTACCCCAAGATTCTATCTCCCCTTTGAACATCTTGTGAGATTGCACACAATCCCGTTTCATCTAGTACTTTGTAGATGCTCTCTGCACCAAGGGGCTGGTGGGGAACTGCAAATAAGCATACCTTCTTGGGAGAAAAGTCAACCCACAGTGACTTGTAGAAACACACCTGGAGCTGGCTTTGTCCCTCTCCTGCCTTGTAATCATGTAGAATTCATTCTTTTTTTCACACTGCTTTTTGGATTTCATGAATTATAAACACAGGTACTTTTTATCTGCAGTTTCTGTGCATATCTAGGGATGGGAAGAGTTGAAAAGACCACAGGAGGCAGGAAGGGGAATAGTCTTGACCTTGGATGGGATTAGGGAAGAGTGAAGTAGGGAGGGAGTGTGGTTTACAAATTAGCACCTACCCAGGACTGAATACAAATACCTAAGGAAGACCCTTTGAAATGAATTGAATACAAGTATGCAATGAAAGAATTATTATTTTAAAAGTGGATTGTGATTCAAAACAAATACAAGTCCCCTTTTCTGACTTCAGCTGTGCCCAGTCACCACCCAGTGGAAGAGTTACATGCTCCAAAGGCTGAAAGGAACCCAGTGTCATATAATTCCCCTGCCCCTAAACAAGATTCACCTCAAATCAGCGCAGATAGCCTTTACTTCTCTTTTAAATAAAACTTAAACCTATTTAGAAAATCCCAGACTCTCAGAGGTGGAAGGGAAGCCTTCCTGAAATTCAGCACCATGGACAGATGGCTATATAGGCTTGGAGGGTGGAGGAGGCTGGGTTCAAGAGCTGCAGCCCACATCTTTAATCTTTAGAAAGTTAGTTCTCGTGTCGAACTGAAATCTGCTTCACTGTAACTTCCATCTGCTGTTCCAGTTCTGCCATTTAGAGCTGGGAAGAGCGGATGTGTTCACTTCCATTAGATACCCTTTCATTTCTGACCCCCACTTCCCATCGCCCCTCCTCTGCATTGAAAACCCTCCTTTCCTTTGAACATTCTCCCACATGCTATAGTTCCTGTACCCTTTTTGGTTATTGTGTATCTTAAAATGCGTCTCCTGGAACTGAATCCAATGCCCCAGATATGTTCAGACAATGTAGAACAGCAAGGTAACCAGTGGTTAAGAACAGCAGGCTTTTTCAATGAGATACCCTTGGTTCCACTATGTCCTAACTCTGTGTCCTGGCACAGGTTAAATTTTCAGAACCTAAATTATGATTATGCTCATCCATTAAAATGGGCATAATAATAAGGTTGTCAGAAGGTGCAGTCATGTATAAAAAGCTTTAAGCACAATGCCTGGCACACATGGTTGGTAGAAAATAAACAGTAGCTGAAATGAATGTACTCCAAAACTTTGGCCACCTGGTGTGAAGAACTGACTCATTGGAAAAGACCCTGATGCTGGGAAAGATTGAAGGCAGGAGGAGAAGGGAGCTGCAGAGGATGAGATGGTTGGATGGCATCACCAACTCAACGGACATGAGTTTGAGTAAACTCCGGGAGTTGGTGATAGACAGGGAAGCCTGGCATGCTGCAGTCAATGGGGTTGCAAAGAGTTGGACACAAATGAGTGACTGAACTGAACTGAAATGAATGTTGGTATTATTTGTGTTATTAGACATGATATCCCATTAACTGTAAAATTTTTAACAGCTATTCATTCTGTTTTTTCATAAAAGATGTCAGCCAAAATGCAAATTTTTGTTTCAGTTGTCATCTAACAAACATCTCCCCTGTCTTCTATTTGTACAACTTATAATTTGAATCCAAATTCAGAATTTTCCCGTATTCGTGTTTATCTTCTGGCTCATTAGTCAAACCTATAAGCATCATGTTTTATGGTGGTAAAAGAAAATACCCTTCCTTGGCCATGAGCTGTAAGACTCAACCATACAGCAAATATAGGAGCTTTTCTAACCTAAGCAGGCTCCCCATATAGTTGAGATCTTCCTCCCTCCTATTTTCTTTCCCCACTTGGGACTCCAGCATCTAAATTTCCACCATTAGGAATTTAAAGTATGGGTTTGTTCAATAAGTTAAATGCATGCTTGTCGAATGCCTTCTCTACAACAAGCACTTCTCCAAAGCTTGGGGCTGTGTGGTGGATGAGACAGGCAAGACTCCAACTCCTACTCCCATCAAGGATACATTCCAGAGGGGAAAATAAACAAGCAAGAAGTACGTGCCCCAGATAAGTTCAGACCAGAAATGTTACAAGGAAATAAAGCAGATGGCAAGATGAAGTGGGATGTGGGTGGGGAGAGGACCACTAGTTTGAGTGGTTCCAGGAGGCACTCACTAACTAAAGCGAGGCTAAGAGCTGCCAACCCAACAGATGCACGAGTCAGCACTTCCTTTTCAGTCTCTTTGGTTGTTCCTTTTTTATAGACATGAAAGACACCAAATTATATGTCATATAAAGGTAGTCAATTGCTCTATCTTCAAGAATTCTAAAAGCCTTGGAAGATTATCTACCCGCCACATAGGTGGTGGGCTCATCAGTCTCCTTTACCAAGGCTTTACCTAGTGCTCTGAAAAAGAGAAAGAGAGGAAAGATTATCCTTGCCAAAAGATGTTGGCACTGGTGTGCTAATCTGGAGCATCACTTGCTCTTTGGAAGTTAGGGAGTAATTAAAATAGGAAATTTTTAATAAACTTATTCACTTGAGAAACTAATGTGATCCGTAAGGAACTAGTACAGTAGGTTTAGTTGGTGGGCAGAATCTGGAACTTGTTTTTCTAGAGCTCAGATCAAGGAAGGTCCTCACTCACTCCCCAGATCTCTTCTAGTTCAGGGTCCAGAGCACCACCCTCACTGGACAAGGTTCTCATAGAAAGAGACCTTGCTCTTTCTAATCAAAGGATTACAGGTTTTGGCAAAGGACTTGATATCTACATTATTTTCTCCAGAGTTCCAGACAACCTGCCCATTCATAGCAATTTGGCCTGCTCTCTTCCCAAGGTGGCCTCTTGCTAGACAAGTCAGGGACTTTGCTCTTGTCAAACTCTATTGAAATCATATGAGAAAATGAGAAACTTAACAGTGCTAACTAATAAATACACCTTGGTCAGAATCTAGGGGGAATCTCCACTGGTTACATAGATCTGGAGCTAAGGTGCAGGTTAATTGGCAGGTAAGCTTGACAAGGAAAACAAAGCCACAGGCTTTAGGCAATGGTCTTGCTTTTTCTTGTGGAATAAATCTTAAATCAGAAAATCCAAGCTCAATTTCACCAGATGTTGGACCACACACTCACTGTTGCAAAGAGGAGTCTTCTTTCTTAGGTTATGAGAGTGCTGTGCACCCCACCTCATCCCACCACAATCCCCCCTCACTGATGCCTTCAACATATATTCTCAGAGTAGTATTTCCCTGAAGTAAAGCCATGTGTTGGCTGTAGTTACAGATCTATGTCAGCAAATTCATAGAAAACTTTCTGTAAGGATTCAAACAACACAGAGATGTTCCCTCAACAGAAAGCTCTTCAGGAAATGTTGGTCAAATACGATCTTTCTAAATGTAAGATCTTTATATTTCCAAGGAGAATGTTTTCACGAATTACTTGTGCAATGAAAATTAATTGCATAAAAAAGAGTGCACGCACACACACACACAGCACCACACATACACACACTTCTAGCATCTGGTAAGAAGTGAACCAGATAGACTATAAGGGGGAAAAAGACAGGCTCAAATTTTTACTCAGCACTAAATATGAGGACACATCAAAGACATACATAGAATTTCTGGGGAAATTCTGCAATCACTTAAGTGATCACTCTGTACAAACTGTATGAAAATGACATATCTTCTGAATGAAATGGCTCAAAAGCATGTCAGTTAATCCAGTAATAAACCATGTTAAATAATCAGAATAAAAAAATTGGAGTTGAAAGGTATGGAAGTGAGTATCAGAATCATTTGCATGTAGAATCAGGTCTAAATGGTTGTAGGAAATGTGGATGCCAAGCAAAATGAAAACATTTTTAATTGAAAGAATATATAATATAAAAAGAATTAATTATTAATATTCCGGTTCTGAAATTCCCCAGTAACCACAAAAAAACAGGAAGTGAATAGAAAGTTAAAAGCATGGCATGCACTAAATGGCACTAATTTCCTCATCTGCAGAGTAGGCAATCGACCGTTTATGCTTCATTTGGGCAAGTTCCTTCAACTTTCTGTGTCTATGTTTCTCACAGTGAAAACTAAATGACTAAATACACATACATTGTTTAGCACAATGGATGGCATCTATTAAGAGATCAGAAGACATTAGCTATAATCATAATGCCATAATTATCATTATTATGTTGACTTTGATACTTGTAAAAATACAGGAGTATTTCCAGCTACTGAATTTTCATAAAAATTAAAAATCAGATGCATACTTACCAATTCTCAAGAGAAAACAAAACCAAAGAAAATACAACATAAAGATGAATGACAGAAAACCAAAGAAAAAAAAAGAAAGAAAGAAATAGTAAGAAGCATAAAGTAAAAGGTAAAAAGATGAAAAATGAACACATGTGTCAGTAAAGTGCTCTCAGCTACACATATTGAAACCCTGATGTAAACTGGCTTGAAGCACAAAAACAAAAAAGATCTGCCTAATTTTATGTAACAGGAATGCGAGACGTAAGACAGCCACAGGACCATTGAGTCCAAAGCTAGGGATTGTCAAGAACCCAGGTTCTTCTCATCCCTTTATTCTGCAATTTCTATGAGGGCTCCATTGTCAAGCAGACGGCAAGATGGCGCCCCATGCCCTATGGCGGCTCCACGTGCAGCGTCCAGGCGTGATGAAGACCCACAGAAGACAAGAGACTGCCCTTTCCTGTGGCTTCCTTAGAGACAAAGACATTTTCTCCAGAAAAGCCCTCACACTCGTTTACTTTTCAGTGCCTTGGCCAGAACTGAGTTACCTGCTGATTCCTGAGCCAATCACTGGCATGGGGTGGGGTTACATTTACACCAGTCACGCCCACCTCAGAGTTGGGGGTGGAGTCAGGTTCTCCCCAAACCGGGGGTGATTTCCTGGAAAGATCTGGTGTCCATTAGGACAAAGCAAGAGAGAAGAGATGCTGAGCAGAGGACAGCAATGTCCACTACATGTATCAGTTTGGAAAAAAACTATCAATCTAATTAACTCCCTCATTAATAGACAAAGGCTTTTTATGTTTGCTCAAAATGCAAAGTACACAAGATACAACTCAGACAAGGTCAGAAATAAAGGTTAAATGCTTAGCCAAGATATATGTACACAAAAAGGAAACAGGGATAGAAATTGCAAACAAAGCATTAAATAGGCCAAGAGGGGCATTTTAAATTCATTGTAGGTGTTTACGATTAGGATACAACAAATGTGTATCTTCATCGCATATCATAAAACGTAAAGCAAGGGCCTCCCTGGTGGTCCAGTGATTAAGAATTTGCTTTCCAATGCAGGGGATGCAGATTCCATCCCTGGCCAGGGAACTAAGATCTCACATGCCTCAGGGCAACTAAGCCCGCAGGCTGCAACTACCGATCCTAGCTGCCTCCACCAGAGAGCCCCCAGGCTGCAACTACAGAGTACGCATGTTGCAACGACTGAGGAGCCCTCGTACCCACAACTAGAGAGAAGTCCATGTGCCACAAGAAATGATCCCACATGCTGCATGCTGCAACCAAGACCCGACTCAGCCAAAAATGAACAAGTAAGTAAAGATTTTTAAAAATGTAAAGCAGAGTCTCTGAAAATGAGAACATTAAGAGCCACGCAGTAATCACAGAAAAGTTGGACACATTTCTACCAGGTTTTGGCTGATCGTGTTGCCAGCAAAGAGTGGAAGATTCCAAATAATATAATTAATAATGTTTATTTAATACATGTCTAATTTAAATGTCTCCTAACGGCTCTAGTCGGGGCTTAAAAGAAAATTCAATTGATGGCGCCAGTTAGGATCACTGTAGGCAATCATCTGCCCAGGCAGCCAGTAACACCTTGACATGCCTCTCTGCTGTTCCTTACAGTCCCTCAGGGCTCCTCACCCCCAGGGCTGCCGCCTCAATCCAGGAGACCAACTCCTCACGCCCATCTGCTCTGGCTGCCTCTTCCGGCTGCCCGGCCGCCATCTTTGTTGCACCTGGGTCAGTTCCGCTGCCCATCCCTCTTGAAGAGGCCTCATTTTCCCTTCCTTCTCTACAGAAGACTAGAAGAGACCTTTCTTTATTAAAAAATTTTTATCGGGAGTATGGTTGATTTATAGTGTTGTGTTGGTTTCAGGTGGATAGCAGAGTGATTCAGTTATACATATACATAAATCTACTCTTTTTACAGTTCTTTTCCCATATAGGCTATTATAGAGTACTGAGTAGAGTTCTCTGTGCATGTCTTTTGTCTTATGGCCAAGAGCAGATTAAGGCCTTTACCAAGGCTTTACCTAGTGCTCTGAAAAAGAGAGAGGAAAGATTATCCTTGCCAAAAGATGTGCCGACTACAGAGAGTAACACCCAGGGTCCCCCCAGCTGCTCTCCCTCCTCCTCTCTTGCCCTACCCCATAAGCGCACCTTCCTGTCCAGCTGTGCTCTAGTGTATCTCCTTAGAAAGTTTGGACTCCTCTGGCTTGACCCTTGCTCTGGGCACTAGCGACCAGGGGAAGGTCAGTCAGCTTCAGTTTCTCAACAGCTGGGTGTGCTCTGGTCCCATCAGTGGTACTAATCAATCATTTTACATGTCTATTAAGTTTTCAAAACTTGCAGGACTAAATTTCATCTTGGGTATCCTATACATACATGTAGCTAACTCTGTATACTGTCAACAGAGAATACTGTATCTTTTCAAATATGCGTGAAGCACTATGAAAATGCATGCTATATTAACCATGATAAAAATCTGAATCAGATACTAAGAGGTGATATTTTGCAATTGAATTACAAAGAGCAGAAACATACAAATACAACTACTTGGAAAATGAAAAAGCATTCCTAAATCACACTAGGTCTAAAATGTTTAAATGACTATTTAGAAGATCATAACAAATGGAAAATTATATATAAAACCATTTGTGTCACAACCAACAAATTTTAGTGATAATTATAAAATTAATTTTATTAAGTAAAATTTTAAATGAAATATGAAAATGAACAAAACATCCAACTTAGTTATCAGATGAAAAATAAAATAAACCCAAAGGAAGCAGAAATTTAAAAAATTAATGAAAAAGGATGAATTAGAAATGAGAAAAGTGATAAATTCTAGAAATAAGGCTTTGAAAGAAAAACCCAGATAGCTAATATTTTGGAAGTACATTCAAGTAAATAATAAAGAACACACACACACACACACACACACACACACACAAAAATTAGAAATGAGAAAGTAAATATACCCAGAAGCTTTTTAAAAAATATATACAGCAATGATGAAATGGGGACAATTTTCTAGGAAAATATGAGTGAATCAAAGAGAAAGAAGACCTGAACTGATCAAAAATGATAAGAAAACAATCAAAATGTAATATTTATTATATCTCAAATGGCACAGGGAAATATGTGAGTTCTTTATAGCCCTCAAGGAACAGACAATTTCCATGCTATATAAACTATTCCAGAGTTTATTTTTAATGGAATATTTCTAGTTTATTCTTCATAACCCTGATGCCTAAACTTGATAGAGAAAACACACTTATATACCCACATATTTGCCATATACACACATACCTACAAATGCTACTTACTGACAATACTAATCCAAAAATACCAAATAGAATATCAACACAAATCAAAAATGTAAGTATATTGAAAATACACATGATCCGTTAAATGTGACTTCTGAAATTTAAGAATTGCTATGATTTTTTTTAATCTGCTGATATTTCAATTTTTAAAGAAAAAAAAATACTCCTTATATATATAAGGGTACTAAGAATAAAGCTTTTTTTCCTTTAAAAATGACTTCTGTCTTAAAATAGTAGTGGACATTCAGTTAAGTGATGAAACACAGGAGGAGTCCACATTAGAGTAAGCAGCAGTTTTACAAAGGATACCAAATATCACTGCTTTTGCATAATACTTTGGAAGACGTAGCCAATGCAACAAAACAAGAAAATCTGATGAATTCTTATATTTAAATAAAGAGGCCAAAAGGAAAACTTAAGAGAAGCAATCAAAATATTTATGAGCAGATACAAAACACACACACTCACATGCATGAACACACCCCACAGTGTCTTTCCACAAAAAAAAAAAAAAATCAACAAATACATAACATCTAGCAATAAACGCAGGAAGTAAGTAGCATTTAATGAAGAAAACTATTATACTTTACTGAGGGCCATACAAGAGTCTTGAATAAATAAGAACAAATAATATTTCTGGAAAGAAAGAAATATTTTGTTTGAAATAGTATTGTTAGCATATTATTTCCTCCAAAAATAACCCATTGGTTTCAGTTCTTTTTAACCAAATGCCAAAATTCCTTGAAAAGGTAGTATAAAAACCCATCTCAAAGAATGAACAAAGAAACCCCATGAAAAGAGAGTAATGAGTGGAAACTAACACCACCAGATAATAACATTTATGTATTAACACTTTATATGATAAAACTCAGTAATTAAAGCAACGTGGTGCTGGATTCATTGTCAAATGAATCAAAGGCACAGAGAAGAAATTCCAGAAATAACATGTACACATGTTTAGTCACTCAGTTGTGTCTGACTCTTTGTGACCCCATGGATTCCTGTAACCCACAAGACTCCTCTGTCCATGGGATTATCCCAGCAAGAATACTGGTGTGGGTTGTCATTTCTCCTCCAGGGGATCTTCACTACTGAGGGATGGAACCCACATCTCCTGTGGCTTCTGCATTGGCAGGCAGATTCTTTACCACTGAGCCACCTAGGAAGCTCAGAAATAGACTCTAATACAAATTAAAGTTCAGTATTCAACCAAGATCACACTCAGTATCAGGGAGAGAGAAGAGAATTTTCAATACATGGCTCTTAGGCAACAGATTACATATTTGAAAAGAAAATGTTAGAATTCTGTCCTATACCACACCCCAGAGGCACTGACCCTTTAATTATAAAATGAAGAGAAGGAAGTAAAGAGGAAGGGGAATAAAACAGAAGAAAATACATATTTTTTTAATTTACTTATTTTTAATTGAAAGATAATTGCTTTACAATATTGGTTTGATTTCTTCCATACATCAACATGAATTAGCCATAGGTATACATATGTCCCCCCCCACCTCCCACATTTTCCCACCTCCCTAGGTTGTTACAGAGCCCCATTTTGAGTTCCCTGAGTCATACAACAAAGTATAAAACTCTTAGAAGAAAATATAGGCAGAACACTGTATGACATGAATCATAGCAACATCCTCTATGACCTATCTCCTAGAATAATGGAAATAAAAACAAAAATAAATAAGTGAGACCTAATTAAACTTAAAAGTTTTTGTACAGCAAAGGAAACTATAAACAAGGTGAAAATACAACCCTCAGAATGGAATAATAGCAAATGAAACAACTGACAAAGGAGTAATTTCTAAAATATACAAGTAGCTCATAGAACTCAATACCAGAAAAACAAACCCAATCAAAAAGTGGGCAAAAGACCTAAACAGACATTTGTCCAAAGAAGATATACACATGGCTAATAAACACATGAAAAGATGCTCGACATTGCTCATTATTAGAGAAATGCAAATCAAAACTACAACGAAATATCACCTCACACCAGTCAGAATGGCCATCATCAAAAACTCCACAAACAACAAGTTCTGGAGAAAGTTCTGGAGAAGAGGGACCCCCTCTTCCACTACTGGTGGGAATGTAAATTGATACAGTCACTATGGAAAACAGTATGGAGATTCCTTAAAAAACTAGGAATAAAACTACCATATGAGCCAGCAATCCCACTCCTGGGCATATACCCTGAGGAAACTAAAACTGAAAAGACACATATTACCCCAATGTTCATTGCAGCACTATTTACAATAGCTAGGACATGGAAACAACCTAAATGTCCATCAACAGATGAATGGATAAAGAAGTTGCGGTACATATATACAATGGAATACTACTCAGCCATAAAAAGAAATGCATTTGAGTCAGTTCTAATGAGATGGATCAACCCAGAGCCTATTATTCAGAGCAAAGTTAAGTCAGAAAGAGAAAAACAAATATCATATAGTAATACATATATTTGAAATCTAGAAAAACGGTACTGATGAACCTATTTGTAGGGCAGTGATGGAGACACAGACATGGAGAACAGACTTTTGGACAAGGGTAGGGGAGGAAGGAAAGGGTGAGATGAATGGAGACAGTAGCATGGAAGCATGTACAGTACCACATGGAAAATGTATGTCATTTTAAAATGTGATCTAAACCTAAAAACAAAGAAAGACAATGTTAAAATAAATATGAAAAAGTTTTAATATTAAAGAATCAGAAACCTCTTGTTTTCTCTTTGAGAGAAAGAAGGAATCACTAATTTTTAAGCAAAAGCATATATCTTGGGAAGGTATTTGTACTATGTATCAGAGTTCTTTAAAGAAATAAGATCAATAGAAAATGAGCAAAGAATATGAGCAGGTAATTTCAAAAGGGAAACAAAAAATAAGCAACAAGAAAAAATATTTGTTAATTCATGCAGACTAAAATACTACTTTTCATTTTTTAAAATTCCATTCTTCAATTCTGACAAGCTTACACTAGAAAACATATCCCTCCAAATATTATTAATAGGAGTGTAAATTGGTTCAGACTTTCTGGAGGATAATATACCAGTAAGTATCAAGAATTGATTTAAATTTTTAAATTTACTTTTAACAATATTTCCTAAGAAAATAAGTTGAGACTTACTCTGCGATATGTGTCTAAACGTGCCTATGAATGCTTTATTTTTAACTTAATAAATTAACCAAGAACAACCTTCATGCCTTCAAAATAGGGTTTTGTTAAAATATGTTTACATTCCACAATTGACAATTGTACTTATGTAATAGATTGGGTAAAAAAAAGTCTAAGTAACTTTATCAGGTATTGAATAAATATGAACTTAAATTTGTAAAACAAAACAAGGGTAGATGAGAGAGACAGAGAAAGGCAGAGAGAGAGAGAGACTAAACATAACAAAGAGGTAGGAATATAGATGTGTTCTTCTTACATCATGTTTTCTTCTTACATCTTCCCATTTGTTTTCTTTTTAATTTAATGAATAAGCATTGCTTTGAATTTCATAAAAAGGAGGTTGTTTTAAAAATAGTCATCGCTTGTATCAGATCCCTTATTTAGGTGGAAGTATTTGGACTATGTCAAATCTCCTTGAACTCTGTTTATGCTTTAAATGTTGTGCCCACAAATAAGTATCACCATCTTCATGCTCAAAAACACCTTGGTTAAGCCCTTTAATTCAGAGAAGCTAGTAGATGCTGGAGCATGCTCAGTTGCTCACAGTTGTGTTCGACTCTTTGAGACCCCATGGACTGTAGCCTGCCAAGCTTCTCTGTCCATGGAATTTTCCCAGCAAGAGTATGGGAATGGGTTGCCATTTCCTCCTCCAGGGGATCTTTCTGACCCAGGGATCAAACCCTGTCTCCTGTGTCTCCTTCTTTGCAGGTGGATTCTTTAATGCTGAGTCACTGGGGAAGCCCCATGTATTAGAGACCCAGATATATAATAAATCCACCAACTTTGAGGATTTGAAGTCCAGTTTGGCCTTGCATGTGGAACTTGATGCCCCATTGAACCTGTCTTGTATTTATTCTATTCATGTTTCATTCTCTGGACTAGAAATAATATTAGTGTTCCTTAGGAGAATAAATCACAATAGAGGAACAAAGACTCACTTTCAGTGGCAAAAAAAAAAGGGTTCATCATCAGGGAAGGGTGGTGTGTAGACCATCTGTTCCTGTGCTTCTGACAAAGAGAAAGTGTCTCCCCTCCTGGTGGTTCTGGCTTGGGGGCAGGGGAAGAAACAGTATTTCAAATGCTAGAACCCCTTCTGACACCACAGCTAAGGCCTTAGGAGATGGTCAGAAATGAGAGTGAGCAAGTAAAATTAGAGAACTGTGGGCCAGGGAACTATGACAAGGGTCAAGCTCCATTCGATTGTCCCAAAGAGCAAGCACTTCCCCATACAAGATCCTGGCGAGGATCTTCATCCCTCCCTGGGCAAATTTAACAGACATGTCCATGATATAAGCATATGTTAATCAGCTCAGGGTGCTAAAGCAAAATATCTTAGACTAGATGGCTTATAAACAACAGAAATTTATTACCCACAATTCTGGAGGCTAGAAGTCCAAGATCAGGGCACTAGCATGTCATGTTCTGGGGAGGGCCATCTTTCCAACTGCTGCCCGCTGAGTTATGTTTGTATCCTCACATGGCAGAAAGAGTGAGAGAGCTCTCTGGGGTCTTTTGCTGTGTTGTGCTTAGTCGCTCAGACATGTTCGACTCTTTGCGACCCTGTGGACTGTAGCCCACCAGCCTCCTCTGTCCATGGGGATTCTCCAAGCAAGAATACTGGAGTGGGTTGCCATGCCCTTCTGCAGGGGCTATTCCCAACCCAGGGATTGAACCCATGTGTCCCACACTGCAGGTGGATTCTTTACCATCCGAGCCACCAGGGAAGCCCAAGAATACAGGATTGGGTAGCCTATCCTTTTTCCAGGGGATCTTCCCGACCCAGGAATTGAACTATGGTCTCCTGAATGGCAGGCAGATTCTTTACCAGCTGAGCTACCCAAGAAGTCCCTGGGGTCTTTTTTGATGGTGCTAATCCCATACATGAAGGCTCCACGCTTATAACCTAATTACCTCCCAAAGACCCCACCTCTTAGTAGCGGGGGGAAGTTTGGATTTTAGCATATGAACTGGTGGGAAAGAAACAGTCAACCCATTTTATTGACTGAAAAATCCTGATGCCTAACTTGTATAGCATGAATATGAACTTCAGTTTGTGAAACAAAATGTATTTCATCCCACCCAGTAGTGGACCACCAACAAGGGCTCTGAAGGAGCATGGAGATGGAGCAGTAAGAACAAATAGCAGGACTAGGAATTGTAGCCTAATGGATGGCCAGGGAGCTCCCCACACAGGCTGGTCATTTAAGGATGACACTTCCCCTTTCGGATTTTGTAAACCCTTGTAATTTAATTTTTCTCAAAACTTGATTATCCATTCAAAAAATAAGAGAGAAATCACAGTAAAGAGAACTACACAAGCAAAAAGGAAGAACTGGAAATGCTATTGTATCCAAGGGGAACAAAGAATGTTTGCCTTCTCTTTCCATGTGTTTATTATTACAGTTTGTCTCTGCTCTAAATTTAAAAACTGCTTATCTCTCCTCACATCAGCATGTGTCAAAAAAAAAAAGGCTTAAATTGCCCAAGATTTACCCAACTTGATTTGTCAAAATAGAAATCATTTTTTTTCTTCTTTCCTTCATTTTTACTCAAGACATTTGGTTCTCTTACTTGGATCCCAAATGGGAGAAAATAATAATCAACAATTGATTTATTTGTGTGGACAAAATGATTTGATGCTGTTTCTTGTCGTTGACAGAACGATCTGGGTGGAATTGCATTCCACTGATACAACTGTGATGAAATGTTATTCGTTGGATGAGTAAAGTTAGAAGTCAAGAGAAATTGCTTTGGCTCACATGGTATTTTTTTAGCCGTCAGTCATTTCTTGGCATTTGATCACATCATTGTCTCTGCTCCCATCATATTGACTTCGTTGTCTGTTATTAATTGAAGCATTGCTTTTCTTTCAAAACTACAACAACGTGTACAAACTCTGGAAGATGGAAGAAATTTCACTTTTACTTTTCCTACCTCCTTGACTGTCTGGCCCGCTCCAAGAGTCACTTACCTTATTGATCTACTTCGAATATCACAAATAGATATGTTCTGCTTTTAAAAACATACATTATGAAAGGACACTTCCATGATGTGACTTCAGTCACGATGTCTTTAAATGTCCTTATGAAGATACAAACTTAATAACATAATTCCCTTACCATGAAGTAAGAATACTCCATAATATGAGAAATAAAAACTGATAACATGATCACAGCCTAGGTGCATCCCATAAGCATAATGTTGAGTGAAAACCAGACTTACAAGATGTACACTATATGCATCAAATTACATACAGTCCAAAATCAGACAAGACTAGTCGCTAATCTTAGAAGTCAGAGGGCTGGTTACCGCTGGAAGCAATGACTGGGAAGTGGCAGGTGGACTATTTATGCTAGTGAAGTTCTGTTCTTTGATCTGCATGGTGATTATTCACTTTTTAAAAAAATCTCATCATGCTACACACTTGTAGAAATCTTTTGCATTTTGTTGTGTTTTAATAAAAATGGACTAACTTAATTTTTTTTCTTTTTTAGCCCTTCACCAATTAGATGTTAAAGTAAGAGACAAGGAGACTGTAGGGTGATCCCAAGTTTCTCTCTGGCATTGGTGGATGACTGTGAAGAAAGATGTAGGGGACCCAAGAGATGCTCTTCCTTTGAGGAGAGAAGGGGTTGGTTTAGAGAAATTAAGTTTGTGGTGCCTGCAACTCAGGACACGCAGTCTAAACTCAGGACAACTGAAATGAGCATATATATATTCAGTTGTCAGTACAATGTTAATAACTAGAGTCTATGAGGGGATGGGATTGCCAGGGGAAAAAAGGGGCAAAATGAGAAGAAGGCTGAAGAAGGGGCAAGAGATGGTCCATCTTGAAGGCTATGAATTCCCATCCTGGGTACACGGGCAAGGTGGACTTTCGCTCTACTCAATCTCGATGGAGCCAGACCTGCCCTCTGGAGCCCATCTCACCCAGCAGAAGGTGGGTTAAATCTCAGGATTAGGCCCTTCCCCAATTTATCATCTTGACCTTGACCTCAGCTATTTGCAGTCACATCCAAACTCCTTACACATACTTGATGAAAAAATTGAAAGTCTCAGAGATATGTCCTGAGTTATAGCAGGTTGATAGGCTTTTGCAATCCCAAACAGGAATGAAATGGAAACCACAGGTGAAAGCAGTTGTGTGTGTGTGTGTGTGTGTGTGTGTGTTGGGGAGAAATTTAAGGCACATAATTGGAGGCAACATTACTGTAGGTATAGGAGATTTATGTTAAGCTTGGGCAGAGTGATGGGGAGGTGCAGTGCATGTTAACAATTATTAACAATTCTCTCATTTAGAATTCCCTATTCCCCTTTCTCCCAGTTCAGTTCAGTAGAGACATCCTTAAAATCATTTCTCTTTCATCCTATAGGCACTCAATAATATCTGACAATGGCGGGTTAGCTGTCCCAAGACCTGAACCGTGTTCTCAGCCCTCAAGGTCGTTGCTTGCTTGGCCCTGTTTCCTGGGCACGGGGTGTCACAGTCACCCCCAAACCTTAGTCTGGGAGAAGAGTAAATAGTTGTCCACCAGCCTTCCCCACAAACTGCAAGCAAGACCACTGGCTGCCAGTACGCGGACCAACCAACCATACAAATCAAGGACTCGATCGAGGTTTCCATCTTTACCTCTTCTTCTAAGAAACAAGCAACTTCCTTGAGGAGACTTTGGAAACTGAATTTCTTTCATTTATCCAGAAAACCATCTCTTCAAAAATAAATGAACCCAGATGAAGTTCACTGACTCTGCCAAGGTGCCCCTGGGGGCTCCCTAGGCTACTGGGTGACTGTGAGCTGATCTGCATCACTGGTCCACTGGGGCCCTGCAGGAAGAGTCTCCCTCACCAGGCCTCCATCTGAAGGCTTCATCTATCCAGAGAATGACAGAAATTCACTGAGTTGGGCCTCTGCCCCTGGGCTGCACACTGTGTGAGATCAGAAATGTGATGAGGGCGACTCTTCCGGCTCCTGAATCACTGATACAGAGATGACAAAAGACAGCACTCCCACAAAAGCACACGACGATACACCCAGAGACTTTCCACACCAAAGAGACCCGCTGCACTCACAAAGACACACAAATGATGGGACACATACATGCACATGCCGCTTCTCACAATAGCATCCATGCACATTCCATATATACACGGACACACATCTGCCCAACGAGACAGACAACATCACCCAGCCTCATCTGCCCAGTGCTAGCTACACCTCTCCCCACCTCTCCCCATGCAGCCCCTGAAAGAGCACAATTCAGGCCCAGAGTCAGACAGAATGGAACTTGAATTGCGGTTCTAATTTCCTCTCCAGAGCCATGTCTAACCTCATTAACCTCTTCATCTGCAAAATGGGGTTAATAATATGGGTAGGGCTGCCGTGCGGTTCCAGTGGGGTAAAGCATTTGAAGTATTCAATACTTGGCACCCTGCCTGTTGTTGTTTAGTCACTAAGTCATGTTCAACTCTTTGCAACCCCATGAACTGTAGCCACCCTCAGGCTCCACTGTCCATGAGATTTCCTAGGCAGGAATACTGGAGTGGGTTGCCATTTCTTTCTCCAAGGGATCTTTCCCACCCAGGGATTGAACCCGAATTTCCTGCACTGGCAGGCAGATTCTTTACCACTGAGCCACCTGGGAAGCCTATGGAACACCTAACATTCCATAAACGAGGAGGGTGGGTACAAGCCCACACCCTCCTAATCACAGAATGCAAAAAGATTCGAAAACCAAAAGAATGTTCACAATTTCACCTGGACTTGAGACTTCTGTGATGCTATTTACCTTGTTTGGCATCAATATTAGTAAGTTTTGCTGCAGAACTCAGTGTGGGCCATTAAGATACTGCCCTTTGTACCAGAATTCTACTTCTAAAGAGTATTTATCACTCTCCCTTTCAGAAATCTGTAAAGTCGTGGTTTGAAACAAATGTGGTCCCAAGGGTTTGGATAAGGATCTGTATACCAGTGTAACTACTAGCATCCACAGCTTCTATCACAAAAATAAGAATATATGGTATGTCATAATGACAATCACAGTTTGATGAAGTCATAATGTAATAGCTCTTGTTGCTCTGCTTACACTCTGCTCCCTGCCTGTTAGCATGCACAGGTGTGAGCACAGTGATGAATTCACATGGCCCCCTTATTCCCTCCTCTCAGGTGAGTACTTCCTCCCTGGACCATCCCCACCCCACAGGAGGGACGGAAGCAAACCACAACCGCCCGGAGGATGAGTGCCACATTATCCACTGGTCTTACAAATCTTGTGCTGATCTGTCCTACACACACACACACACGCTATGCTCAGGTCTCCATGTACGGCCATGTTTCAGAGGTGCTTGGAAGGGAGGAGGCAACTTCTCTCTCCAGGTGCCCAGTGAGCCCCTGGACAACAGAGAAGAGACATTTCAGATCTCACTTTCTCACTTCCTGGAATTGCCACACCTGTCTGAGGACCATCAAAAATGACTGGTAGATCCCATCAATGCCTCATAATGACCTATATTGGAAAAGAATCTGAAAAAGAATATATGTATGAGTATATATATGTATATATTGGTTTGGTCAAAAAATTCATTTGGGTTTTTATGTATATATGTTTGTATAAAACCCAACATATATATATATATGTGAAGCTGAATCACTTCGCTATTCACAAAACTAACAAAGCATTGTAAACCAACTACACTTCAATAAAATAAATAAAGATAATTTAAAAAAAAGAAAGGGAAATTGTAAACATAGAGGAAAAACAACCCAAAAAAGCAAAAAAAAGACCCCAATGACTAGTAGATCCTGATGTTACTATTAACAAGAAATGCACTTGGCTTTTCTTCCTCTTGGAACCCTGAGCATGCTCAGTGAATAGGTGACTTTCTCAAAGTCTCCGTCACCTGAGACCCCAGGCAAGACCTGCACTGTTCCTCACTGATGGTTCTAAGGCCTCCATATCAACCTTGGGAGCTCATTAGAATCACCTGGAAAGATTTTGAAAATCCCAGTAGATAGACCACATTCACATATAGTCAGTCATTCCGTCGTGTCCAACTCTCAACAACCTCATGGACTATATAGCCCACCAGCCTCCTCTGTCCATGGAATGTTTCGGTCAAGAACTGGAGTGGGTTGCCGTTTCTTTCTCCAGGGGATCTTCCCAACCCAGGGATCAAATCCACATCTCCAGCGTCTCCTGCATTGGCAGGCGGATTCTTTACCACTGAGCCACCCGGAACGCCCTAAGCCAAGTAATCTGGAATCCCTGGCGATTCCAACACTATTTTTTTAAGCTTCACAGACATTTCCAATGTGCAGCCAACACAGAGAACACTATTTACTGGATTTCTGGGTCAAAGACCACACACAGCAGTGATCTTCCCCTAGGTGACCCCAGGAGCCAGGGACTCTGGCCTCGGCCCTGAGAAGAGGAGACTGCTCCCAGAAGATAATGTGCAGGTTACCTGGAATGGAAGCCAAAGCAGCACCAGGTCCCTGGGGGTGGGCAAGAGACCACCCTACAGCCAACCTCTGGGTGGCTCACCGCTAACCTGAGGGTTATGGAAGGCAGTTCACTGTGTGAAACACAGGACATCCAGCTCAGTGTCAATTGCAGATAAATAATGAAAAATTTTGTAGTATACGTATGTCCTAAAGATTATACTGAAAACTGTTTCTTATTTATCTGAAATTCAAATTTAACTGGACATCCTGTATTTTTATTTGCTGAATCTGGCTGGGCTGGGCTGGGGGCTGGGTATTCACCCTGACTACCTCCCACTTGTGTCATGAAAATTTGTTTATGCGAAAGAGAAGAAAAGCAGTCATGTTATTTCAGATGACATTCATTCCATTTGCCCAATAAATAGAACTTGCCCTTTAAAGAAAAATAACAATAAAAAAAAATCAAGCTTATTCACATTTTCTTTTTGTTCCAGGGGACATGGTCCTTACATCACACTGGCTTTTCTCCTCCTTGTCACAGGTCCTTCAGACCTGGAAGGGAGGGAATGAGGCGATGCTTTCCCTTTCTGGGGGTACTGCGTGAAGACAGAACTGAGGGGACACTGGCAGAAACCCGCTCAGCCCCCACCCGCCTGCTACTTCTCCCCCAGCAACTCCGGGAGGGCCCTGGACTCAGGATCTTGCCTGCCCCAAGCTTGGGAAGCTTTGCTCAGGCAAACAAGCACAGAGGGAACAGAGCTGCGGCAGAGACGGTGCTAACTGGAGCAAAAGATTTCGCCAACTGGAAACAGTAGCTCTAGGCAAGCTCAGCCCCAAGGAGCCCTGGGAAACTCTGAAGGTCTGACTCCAGTTTGGCTCCCCTAGAGAAGACACAGCTGAACCCCCACTGAAGCAAATCCAAAAGAGCACGGAATGAATCAGTTATCAGTAAATATAAAGCAATCAGGGCTTGTATCTTTCTTCTTCCCGTCTCTCCATGAATTTAAAAATCTTTATAAGAAGAGAAATCTTTGCTCCAGACCCTCAGGACTTGCTGGTCGGGAAAATTCAAGCTTCATCACTGAAGAGACTCTGAAAGGGTCATGGCAGGTGGCCTGGGCCGGAAGCGGTCACCTCACTCCGAGCAGCCTGCCAGGGCTGTGCTGACCCCTGGTTGGCCCTCCTGCCGACGCTGGAGGGCTTTGGGTAAGGTCCAGCTTCTTCAAAATGTCATCTTCCCCGATCTGAGGAGCATCCTAGCTGAGATCACAGCCCCGGTGCTGAAAGCCCACAGCGCCCTGGTGCACCTCTCTTATGTAATGTGGTCCCTTCCAGCCACCACCATCTGTGGGCATCAACCCTACCAGATGCATGGGCAGTGTAAGTGCACATCCCACTGTCCTTTTAGCCATGCGGCTCCTTGTCTGAAATAGTCGATGGATGAAAGAGTGAAAAATATAAATTAGGAGTGACAGCCACCTCCCCTTTAAATATATATGTTCACTATCTCCATCTGTCAATAGCCTCATAAGGCCACAAAGACTGCAACCATTTTTTGTTTGGTTGGGTTTTTTTTGGAATTTATTTTATTTGAAATATAGTTGATTTACAACATTGTGTTAATTTCTGCTTTGGAGCAGTGATTCAATTACAGTTATGTGTGTATATATATATTTTTTTTTCTTTTTCATATTCTTTTCCATTATGGTTTATCATAGGATACTGAATATAGTTCCCTGTGTTATACATAGGTCCTTGTTGTTTATCCCTTCTATATATAATCATTTGCATCTGCTAACCCCAAACTCCCAATCCATCCCTCCCCACCCCACCTCTTCACCCCACCTCAACCACAAGTCTGTTCTCTATGTCTGTGTAGGACTGCAGTTATTAAGCTCATTTTATAAGCTAGAAAACAAGATTTGGATCTGTAACTTTTCCCATTGGAATGTAACTCATCTGTGGTAGAGTTATCCCGGAGTCCCCCACCTGTGGTCCTCCTTGGGTGCCGCTTCCCCAGCACAATAGCCCCTCTTCACCAGGCTTCCGGGGCCTAAGGGGCATGCTGAACACAATCTCCAAATGCCTGAGAGCCATCGCCAAAATATGGATGATCCATCTCTTCAGCAGGAGAGTGACAATTAATAGTAATAGCCATTTCAAAAATATTAGGGAAAGGGGAGGAACTTCAGTGTATGTTGTTTGGAAAAAAATATCCAGACAGAATCCTTTCAAATAAAGATTATTGTCAGCTAGAGCCCATTCTCAAGGCTCAGATGCTTTCTCAAGGAAAGTGAAGTATTGCAGATCAAAATATTGCAAATTGTCTCTTTGGGGTGCATACATTATTGAGTCATCAACTAGACTCACCAAGTGCCTATCCTGTGCCAGGCATGGCTTGGGAGCTGGGATACGGCAGGGAGTGAGACACAGAGGCTTTCTGGCCTCATGGAGGCTACGCCCTGGGGGTGGGGTATACACAATACAAAATAAACCAAGTAAACAAGCAACACGGTGTCAAGTTGTGGTGTGTGAGATGAAGAAAATAAAACAGGGTCGTGTGACAAGGGGGACAGAGGAGCTACTTTACACAGTGTGGCAGAAAGGGCCACTTGGAGGAGGTGACATCTGACCTGAGACCTGCCTGACCGGAAGGAGGCAGCCCCGTGAAGAGGCAGGGGAAGAGCATCCTGCTGGAGGAAGCAGCCAGTGCCCAAGACCAGAGGAAGGACAACCCTGGAGCTTCTGAGAAACAGAAAGGAGAGAGAGATGAACAAGAGAGAGGACCCAGTCCCCAAAGGACACAGGGAGGTGGCCACCTTGGTTAAGAGGGAAAGCTTCCTAGAAGAGAGCGAGTAGATTGGATAATTTGCATACTAGCATCTTCAATCTCATCCCAAAGTGAGGGAAGCCCCACCAGTGTGTACACACACACACATAAATATGCACATTTTACACACACACAGTCACGTTCATGAATCACGACCTTGAGTATACAAACCCCTCTAGGGGTGCTATGAGAGGCCCCCTTGATAATGTCCAGGTTTCTACATACACATGCACACAATTGTGCAGTGTTCATTTTCAACCTGGCATTTGTTCAAAAAGGGAGGACCAAGTTTCCTACCAACTGGTGTCTATGATGCGCCTGGTGCTGCAGAGAGCTCTTCCTGCCCCCATCATCACCTGATTTGCCTGGGGCCTGGTGGGCTGACCCCATGTGTTCTGGACTTCTGCTTTGGGCCTGCCTCTCTGAGCTGTTCCCTGGCTCTAGCCAGTCATCTGTAACCGTTTGCACATGTTAATGTCTTCTTTGTGTCTGTTCTTAGGCCTTTTAAATATGCATGTGTGTCCTAAATACTGGCCTGTGGCAGAAACCACATCTCTCAAATGAGGCCAGGAGGCCTGGGTCTCCCCAAGGGTACAGACTGTTTGTCTTCCACCAGACTGGAGACACCTGGTGACGCCGTGCCTGTTGACCCACTTGTGCTGGAGGCTGCTCCGAGACTGGGCTCTTCACTTCTATTTCACCAGGTATTCTGTCCAGCCCAGGTCAGGGCTAGGCACAGCAGGGCCCTGTAGGAGGCATGAGACTGCCTGAGTTCAGGGGAGTTACGGACCCCCTCCTCCTAAGTACTGGTGTGCTTTCCAGCCCTCTTCTCAGCCAGCGCACACAGGGCCCAGTCTCGTCTGTGCCAACCAGGTCTGCTATCACAGGCCTACGTGACCAGCTGTCCTCATGGGTCCAGTTTGAGAAGCACCAGAAAGACCCTTTGGATGCTCCAAAGCCTGGCCTACCTGCTGGTTAATGACCATTTCCTCTTCCATCACTGGGGATAAAACACAGAGGGCAAGTATCCCTCGGAAGATGACACGCTGACTCTGACATTATTCCCTCTAACCTGTCAGTATCTGATTCTAGCACCTCTTTGAGTGAGGGGATAAGTACAAGAGCTCTGGGGGCCTAATGCTGATCATGGTGGCAGGGGACACGACCTCCAGGAACCGATGGGAGACCCAAAGCAGACCTTCATGCTATGTTCTATCTATCCTTGTTCTTGTACTCTCATATCTTTCCTCTGCTCACCACCTTCCCCTCTATCACCCACCTAAAGTATAATAAAGAGTATCCAGAAGTGGGAAGAGAAGCCCTTCCTCCATTCAACATCCGCATCCCCTCCTTGGGTGCTCTGATGGCACATTCACTACAGCAGCTCAGACAGGGCACTGGAGCTGGCCGTTGACCACCAGTACCTCTGGTAGATGGCCAAGCAGCTTGAAGAGGAACTAGGTCTTATGTCTCTTCATTTCCAAGTACCTAACACAGAGCTCAATGTGGTGAGCTCTCAATGAGTCCTAAAGAAAAACTTGTGAACACAGGGAGGACTTGTTATAGGCTGGATTCCCCAGAAAGCAGATGCTGAGATGAAGACTGGCTGACAGGAGGTTTATTGGGATGTCCTTGGGATCCACACCGGTGAGTCAGTGGGAGGAGTAGGATTGGGCAGAAAGAGGACTTGAACTGCAGGACAGTCACTGCAGGGAACTCTGGAGCTGAGCTAATAGCCAATCTTTATACCCCAGTCTCTGCAGGAGGGCTAGCCCGGGCTACCAACACTGCCAGCGGCTGGGGGAGGAGTCCTTCAGCACTGGACAGGGGATCTACAACCTCAGAAACCTCAAGGGTTTTGGCATTTAGGGAACAGAAAGAAATGTACTAGCAGAAGTATCGTGGGACCCAAGTCGGGAGCCCCATGTGCTAGTTCACACATGTTTTCTGACCTTGGACAAGTCATCAAATCTTTCTAGCTATTACTTTCTTTGTTCGTAAAATCATAGATGTGGATTACATCAGTGGTTATGACTACTGGCTACACACTAAAATCTCCTGAGAAGTTTTTCAAAATTACCCAACTCTAGTTTCCACCTCATACCAACTGAACAAATGTACCAGAGTAAGAGCCCAGGCATCAGAGATTTTTTAACACTTCCTGATGATTTTAATAGGCAGTTGAGTTGGAGAACCAAAGGATAATGCATGGTCTTTGGGGTCCCTTCTGGATCGACTTCTAATATCCATCTACTAATTTTCACTGCCTATGCTCTGTAGCCAAGATCTGACCCCTACGTGTAGGAACCAAATTGACTTTTAGCTGCACAAACCCCTCCAAATTTATCCCTTTTATGCACTGTATTGCGTTCCCTCAAAATTATTTGTTAAGGTCTAACAAGTATCAGAATGCACTTGGAGATAAGACTTTTAAAGAGGCAATTAAGTTACAGTGGTGGTGGTTGGTGGTTTAGTCACTAAGTTGTGTCTGACTCTTGCAACCTCATGGACTGTAGCCAGCCAGGCTCTTCTGTCCATGGGATTCTCCAGGCAAGAATACTGGAATGGGTTGCCATTTCCTTCTCCAGGGGATCTTCCCAACCTGGGAATCGAACCTGGGTCTCCTGCATTGCAAGCAGATTCTTTACCAACTGAGTTATGAGGGAAGCCTAAGTTACAATGAGATCATTAAAATGGACCCTTAATCCAATAAGTTGTTGTTGTTCAGTCACTAAGTCATGTCTGAGCCTTTGTGACCCCATAGAATGCCACACACCAGGCTTCCCTGTCCTTCACTATCTCCCAGAGTTTGCTCTAACTCATGTCCATTGAGTCGGTGATGCCATCCAACCATCTCATCCACTGGCACCCTTATTAGACAAAATTAGGACATAGACACGTGATGACACAGGGAGAAGAGAGCCATTTACAAGCCAAAGAAAGAGGGCTTGAAAGATAACAACCCGACGGACAACCTGATCTCAAACTTTCCACCTCCAGAACTAGGAGGAAATACATTTCTGTTGTTTAAGCCACACTTCAACCCCAAATCCTTCTGCCTTCTCTCAATTTCTTTCTCCAATTTATTTCTCCATTTCCTCCAAGATCAGAGTTCATAAACACTCTCAAAGGTTGCCTTTTCCTCCAGGCTTAAATGCTGTTATCACAGGACAGAACTTAGGAAACTTCCATCCCCATGAAAAATTGTTGAAATCTCTGCAGATGTGTTCCCTGACATCTTCCTACCCTTTCTTTCCAGTCCATCAATGAAGATAGAGTTGATCAAAGTCCTTCCAAAACAGCCAGCCCCTTGGGCTCATTCTTACTAAAAATCATGGAGGGAGATGAGTAAGAGGGCATTTACAGGGAAAGCTATTTTTTATGTGGAGTGGTGGTGCTCTTCAAAGAGCTTGAGGAAAGCCAGCCTGTGGCCAGTGTCTGAAATTCAACCATCCACAAATTCCTTGAGTCAAGGCCTTTGCTTTAATGTCAGTGCCAAAGGGATGGAAAGACAAAGTATATACTGCTTATATTTTAGGGTCAATTTGCTATGAAGTTGTATCCTATGAGCTGGTTTGATTAACAGTTGTTGGAGGAAAAAATTAAAGCACTGACCACAGAAAAGAAAGATGAACTTGCAGAAGGCCTGCTGTCCATAAAGGCTGCCACTCTAAAGAGAGCACCATTTCCTTTCTTATTTCTCAGAAAGCCCCCCAACAATTAAACAGGGCACTTTCCCAGGGTGGGCTTGTACTAAACCAACTTGGACAAGCATTCCCAAGTTTCTCCAGTTACACTCCAAAGGAGGCCAATTGGTTTGTCCAAATAAAAAACATTAGTACAAAGTGTTTAAATTACAAGGAGAGGGGTCAGGGTAGAAGGAACTTCTGGTCAATTTTCCTCTGTAAGTAAATTCTGGTTTCTAAACAATTCCCACAATGACCTGAAAGTCCTGTGAACACAGTACTGCATTTCCAAGGGAGAATTTCCCTGAAGAATGTACTCTCCTTACCCACTGCTTTGCATAAACAGGAATGAAGTGTGGAAAATAAAAATGTTCCAAACAGGAGATGCAATTATTTTAGGTCCTTTCCTACAGGAAAAGAAAACATAACCCTGCCATAATTTTCTCTTTACTTCCTTCCCTCATTCTCTCCTCCTCTTCTACCCACTGTTTAATGAGCCCCAGAATTTTTCTCCAGAGAACTTTTCCCCATCATATAATACAACCTTGGAAATAAACACCAGCTCCAGTTGTATGGCTTGAAAAAACAGGATGGGCCTAAAGAAATGTATTCACTGAAAAGTAATCGAGCGAGTCGGTGCATCAGATGAGGCTGAGTGGCTTCTGCTTTCTCCCCCTCCCCTATTCAGGTAACTCCCACTTTAAGAAAACTCTATAAGATGGATTGGCCCTAGCATTTGGCCAACACCAAGCCTGGAGAAGGAGTGTTTCAGAGGTCTTTCACAAGATCCTGGGACTCAGTGCTGTTGGCGTTGGTGAAGGTAGACTAGCTCTTGAGCCAGGCAACTTCCTTACCTAATTCAGGCCGCTGTCTTCTTGCCTTGTTCTTGTGTATGAATCCCCATCTCCAGCATCAGCCCAACATCTGGCCATTCTAGGAGGTGGTTCATCCCACGCTAGACCCCACAGGACAGCCTGCTGATCACTAACCCCATGCTCGATCACTGAGTTTGCCTAAGTCGGCTGACTGCTGGGTTCCTCACTTGGCACTGCCCCCCCTGAAGCCCCCACTCTGCAGAGAATCACAGAGGGAGGTGGTAAAGAGCATGAAACCTGCAGTGAGCTAGTCTGGATGGTTTATCCGTTGAGCTGCCCTAGAAGGTTATAGGTTTATCTGCCTCTACTTCCTCATCTATAAGAGGAAGAGCTGTGTTACCTGCCTCACAGGCTGGCGTGTGAAGGGTGTCTGACACACGGAGGTACAGCGGTTCTCTGCTTCCTCGTAAGCGGCTCCTCACCTTGGGCTGATTGCCCTCTGGGACATTCCTGTTGTTCATCAGCCACCTCCACTGAGCACCAAGATTTCTGTCTACTGCACTGGATCCCCTCCCCACTCCTCCAGGTCTGCCTCATGCAGCTGAGCCAATCTAACTCCAGGGCTTCTCCCTTTCAAGGCCTAGCCATGGCTTCACCTAAGTCACTGCAGACTAGACAAAACTGAATACAGAACATGTCATCCAAAAATTGCTGACTGAGCACAGATCATGTGCTAAGCACTACAGTGGATGTGAGGATCCATAAAGAAGAACTTATATTGCCTTTTCTTCTCAAAGAGCTTGGAGTTAATACACTCACTGAATGTGTCAAAAATCACAGTGGGAGTTTACAGCAAAAAGGAGTCTTGCTTCCCCCTGAAATCAGACCACTGTATGTATTTATATTCTATTCTCTCCAAGGTTGGATGTCTACAGTTTTCAAGGCTGATCTCTCTGGTTGACTGAGATGGGGAGAATTGGGTCACCTATGCCAGCACCCCATTTGAAAGCTGACCTTCTCCGTGTTACAGGGCAAATGGGTCTACAGGGAAGGACCCTGGAGAGAAATCCTTTTGGCATTTCTCCATTTCCTACACATAAACCCCTTATTGCCAGCAAGAGATTATGGTGGCTCTACCAGGAGAAAGAAGCTTGTTATAAAATTAAAGAACTAGTGAAACTGGTGATCATTGCTTCTTCTCTGATTCATTCCAGCACGGCTCTATGTTTGTGTCCCCTCTCCCTGATTCTTACTGTGTTGGTATTTAGAGGTGAGGCCCTTGCAGGTGATTAGGTCTTAGGTCATAAGGGTGGGGCCCTCATAAATGGGATGAGTGCACTGATAAAGAGAACCAGAGATTCCCCAGTCCCTTCCACCCTATGAGGACACAGCAAAGACAGCCGTCTATGAACCAGGAGGCAGGCCCTCGCCAGCCACTTAATCTGTCAGTGCCTTGATCTTTGACTTCCAGACTCTGGAACTGTGAATGATAAATGTCTGCTGCTCATAAGCCACCCAGTCTGTGGTGTTTCATTATAGCAGCCCAAATGGACTAAGGCCTGGTGGCTCAGATGGTAAAGAATCTGCCTGCAGTGTGGGAGACCTGGGTTCGATCCCCAGGTAGGGAAGATCCCCTGGAGAAGGAAATGAGCTACCCACTCCAGTATTCTTGCCTGAAAAACCACAGGGACCGAGGAGCCTGGAGGCCTACAGCCCACAGGGTTGCATACAGTCAGACACGACTGAGCAACTAACCCTACATAATCACTGTCCCACTCAGTCCAGTCCTTAAGAATCCAGCTTGTTCACAGGTGTTCATGCTTATCTTCCTATCAGGAAATAAGCATGGCAAAGAGCTTAGCCCGTCCATGGAGCTGGACCTGAATGTGTTCCCTGTCCCGGGGCCTTCAGCCAGCTCCAACCAAGGACTGCCGGCAGTACTGGGGTGAGAAGTAGCCAGCCTTCAGAGTGCTCGTAGACCAGGGGACACACACACTGGGTGCTTTGGGAGGGGAACCACATATGGAGGTGGGAAGCACAGGGCTGCAACATCTCAGTCTGCAGACCATTAACAGTCTATTCAGTGTAATATTCATGCTCCCCAGAAGGCGGCCAGAAGCCCCAAGGCGCAGTGCAGGGAAACTCCAGAAAGCTTCCAGGGAAAACAAATGGGCATATTAGACCCAAAAAGGGTCCCAAAGAGGGCAATGTTTAACTCAAATGATATAATGTTTAAGCCAAACGAGAAAAGCACCTGAGGCAGACCTGCAGACAGCCGCAAAGAAAAATGGGGAGTCCTACTACCAGGCGACCGTGTGCTCTGAGGATATTTAAGATGGCCCTGTGAGCGGGCTGTGTAAACTGCATGAAAAAGCAGGACCTGAGACAGCCAGGGCCCCTCAGGGAGCCGGATTCCCGGGCCTCAGAAACTGCCCTCCATCCCCTCCTCCTCTCTGCCCCCGCCCACCAGCCCCTGTGCCTTCGGGGGCTACCGGCCTCGGGAGGGTTCCCCGCCTGGGTCCACTTCTGCAGGATGGGGTTTGGGTCTCAGCAGAGGACTGGAGAACTCTTCAGAGCTTCAGCTCACACTCCTTCCTCTGTGAACAGGGCGTGAAAGCACATCTGTCCCTGGGAAGGCCATTTCTGCAGCATCAACTTCAGAAAGCAGTTTCCCCATGTTCCACATGCCTTTTCAGAGACACAGAGGAAGTCACAGGAATGAGAGCTGAAGCTCTTCCTTCCTGTTTCTGTGGTCTGTGTGTCTTTGCAGCATCAGCATCACAGAGCCCAGCACAGGGAGCACAGGACTGCTTCTGGGTGCCCGAGGCTCCCCCCGACACACACACCATTGACTCTTCCCCATGACCTCCTGGGTCCTTCCTCCCTTCATCTCCCTCCCTCATCCCTTGTTCTCAGCACTCTTTCATGCTTGACTGTCACCCACATCATGGCACAAGTATGTGTTTACTGGCAGGGCACCCCATGCAGACCACCTCCACCCCTATGAGCCAATAAATGTTGATTTGCTTGCTTCTTTAAATCAGTCTTCTCCTTGAGGAGGCCTTCTTCCTGGCCCAACGCAATATAGCCTCATCATCCCCGCCCTCTAGAACCTCTCAGGAGTTCTTGAGATGGTTTGGCCCTTTCTCAAGTGGACTCACTGTGTGTCCTTCCCTCTGGGGCCATGTTCACAGCACAAGCACAGGGCTGGTACACGCCAGATGTTCAGTGTTTGTGGGATGAATGAATAAGTGGATGAATGAATGAATGAATGAATGTGTCTTTGACGGCAGGTAGGTCTCGAAAGAGTAGGGCTCTGTTTATTTCACTTTGGTGTTGACCTGCCCCCAGCATGGTTTTGCACATAAAGATGTTCACTCACACTGATGCACTCATCAAAAGCAATTTGGATGGTTTCCTCTTGAGGGACGACTGCATTTTGTCCTCCCCATTATTCAGTACCTCACCCCTCCCTGTCCCAGCCCATTCTCCCCACGCTGAGGTCAAACCTCCTTCCGACCCCTGACTTTGCCCTCCCCCAGCACTGCCTGCTAGTCTGAGCCAACCACACACTGCTATCCTGATTGTTAAAGTGCCAGAGATTTGGGGCTATATCCCCTGCACAGAGGAGAGATCCCAGGCAGTCTCATAGTCTCTGCTGCCTCTTCTGAACCCTTGGAAGGAAGGAGTGCTGGGCTCACCATGAACTCTGGAAGTTCTGCTTGGCCTGACTTGAAGCATAGCTGTAATTGACTTCTCAGGGACCTTTATATGAGGGTCAGTTCTGAAATCTGACAGCAGTGGCCCTTGGCCCTCAGTGCCCACAGACTCTCCCTCAGGGACGGGCTCAGTCTGAACTAAAGGTACATGGAGCAGCCCTCTGGTTGTGTGGCTGGATTTGTTTGTATGGCGTAACTCTGTTCCCCAAAGCCACGTGCAACATGCCTTTTCTGTAGTGTCTTCAGAAGTGCTCTTCCTTTACAATATCTGGACAATATCTAGTCACACTCAAGACTTCCCCAGTGGCTCAGCTGTAAAAAATCTGTGTACAATATAGGAGACGCAGGTTCGATCCCTGGGTCAGGGAGATGCCTTGGAAGAGGAAATGGCAATGCATTCCAGTATTCTTGCCTGGAGAATCCCATGCACAGAGGAGCCTGGTGGACTACAGTCCATGGGGTCACAAAAGAGTCAGACACGACTGAGCACACTGCCCAGTCACACTCAAGGCTTCACGTGACTCTGGAGCCTGCTGGCCCCTCACTTCCCTCAACTCTCACCTGTTCCCCAGACAGCCCAGCCCTCTCCCACTGCCCACTGTTGGCCTTGCTGGGCTCTTTTCTATGCACAGCCTATGGGATCTCCACTCTCCGACCTCAAGGCCAAGTGCTCTTTCTATTCTCTTGTTAGCAAATTCTAACTCACAATCAAACCTAAAGTCTCCTTTGATTACCTTGGCCGACTTTGTTCCCAAAACAAGGTCTCCACCATATTTTCCCATAGGATCATTCATTCAGGTTTGAGGAATAAATGGAGTCTTATTGTAGCGAGGGAGACCACACCGAAAGCACCCTCTATGGAACTGATAGGGAGATCACCTTCCTCTCTGACATGAAACGCATCCACCAGGGTCGGCAAAGTTGAGGACTCTCCCCCAGGGCACAGAGAGAAGAAGGCTCTTGTGCACCATCGCCCACCACTGAGACAGCTGGTCCTCCAGGCACTCACATCCCCACCATCTCCACAGCCTGGGGTGGGGAGGGGCATGCACAAAGCTTGCCTGCATCCTGCCCAGGCGGGAACACTCCATGAGTCAGAGATCACATAAGGGAAATAAGCTGCGGTGCACCTGGAAGGTCTGTTTGGTGATGGGGGAGGCAGCCGAGACCATGACTGGGAGGCTGCCTGCAACTCTCCACACATAGCAGCAAAGTCAAGTGCAGAGAGACCCTCACGTGCTCTGTGGCCAAGACAAAGACTCTAGCCACTGGACTCCCACCAAGCTTCCCATTTCCTGCTGAGGCTCCATTTCTCAGCAGTCAACTTTGGAAATTATTGTGCCATGAATGCAAAGGGGATCCAGGGTGTGACCTTGACCTGTGACCTCAAGGGATCACCATAAACAATACATTAGTCAACAAGCCATCCATTTATCTGAGAGGAAGCTGCCTTCCCTGAGGCAGGTGGGAGATGTCTTATGATAATTTTTTCTTCATTCAGTCATTTTCAATACAGGGAATATTGCTCTCTCTCCCACTATTCCATCAAGGGGGAAGGCTCTCTCTTTCTGACTTACTTCACTCTGTACAAGAGAAAGACAAATACCATATATTAATTCATGTATATGAAATCTATATCACTACTGAGGATCCTACATATAGGGCAGCAAAGGAGACACAGACATAAAGAACAGACTTTTGGTCTCAGTGGGAGAAGGAAAGGGTGGGATGATTTGAGAGAATAGCACTGAAACATATTCATTACCATATATAAAATAAATGGCCAGCGCAAATTTGATGCATGCAGCAGGGCACCCAAAGCTGGTGCTCTGAGACAACCTGGAAGGAAAGTGTGGGGAGGGAGATGGGAAGGGGGTTCAGGACAGAGGGGACACTTGTATACCTATGGCTGATACATATCGATGTATGGCAAAAACAAAAATCACAAAATTGTGAAGAAATTATCCTCCAATCAAAATAAATAAATATTTTTTTAAAAAAAGAATTTTTGCTAAATCCAAAGTACTGGAGGGCCCGCTCTACTATATGAGTCTGGGTTTGAGAAAGAGAGGCTGAGGAAACTGGGTGGGAAACTGCCCACCAAGATGTGACAGAGCCAATAGAATGCACTAGTTAGTCTGGTGAACTGATCTGGGCTGATGCGCTAACGGGCTGATGCACTGCTTCGCAGCAGCATCTGTGCGTGTGTGGGGCCATCTGGAGGGTGTCCTCGCCTGATGATGATGGGATTTGATCTGAATAGCAGAGGGCAGCACCGGCTGGTCTAGACTACAGGCCAGACCTGCCCAGTGAAGGGCTCTGCACAGCCTCCCCTGCAGCTGGGATGCAGGAGATCAGCTCCAGGGCCAAGGGAGAGGCACCAGGGCAAACCACACAGAGAGGGTCACTTCTTCCCACCACCCATGTTACAGGATGTGCTTTAGGGTTGGAATGAATCAAGGGCACCTGGGTCAACACAACTGAGCTCAGACACAGAAGAGGGCCCGCTTCCCAGGTGGCTCTAATGGTAAAGAACCCACTTGCCAGTGCAGGAGACACAGGAGATGAGAGTTCGATCCCTGGGTCAGTAAGATCCCCTGGAGGATAGGTGTGCAACCCACTCTAGTATTCTTACCTGGAGAATCCCACAGACAGAGGAGCCTGGCACACAGGCATAGAAGAGGGCATCGCTTTGTCAACTATTTTGACAAAGATTTTGAGGGGCGAATGCATTGTGTTGTAGGGACAGAGAAAAAATCAGCGATTTGAATATCAGCTGCTTTTTCATTAGAAAAAAGAAGATTGGGTGTTTTTTTCCCCCTGTACTTTTTAAAAAAGAAATTAAATACCCTTCATTGATCTTCCACAAAGAAGACCACTCCTTCCCTTAAGGGGTTTAAAAGATATCAGTAGGTAGAAGATAACAACAATGTCTCCTAATTCAGGCCTGAAGGTGAAACCACAGGACTGGAGGAGGGTCGGGGAGGCTGTATTTTAAGGGGAGACAGTTTGAAGCAAGTCAGGAAATGTCAGCATTTAAGAGGGTCTCGCTGTAAGGATCAGATCGAGAAAACTGTCCCAGGACTTGAGAATGCTGCTCCAGGGAACAGCTCCTCTGGGTCTGGCCCCTGAAGCCCCCTGTGCTGTGAAGAAAGCAGGGAAATCGTTTTCAGGTAAGATATGCCCACAGACGCCGCTTCAGTGATTCTGCAGGTGGGGACTCATATCTTTCCTGTCTCGGTGATTTATAATAAATGCTGAGGGTGCCTGGAGCCATCTCTCTGCATTGCTAAGTGTGTGGTTCACAGCTCTTTGGGGAGAGATGGAGCGGTTGAGCTCGGCTTCCAGCCCGCACAGGTGAGTGAATGGTGGCGGTGAGATTCGCAGGGTAAAACCAGAAAGAGCACTTCCCCTCCTCCTCCTGTTGCCCCTCTCGAGGCCCCCCACCCCATACTCACCCTTCCTCTTGAGGGGCACAACAGAAATGGGTAACAAAGAAGAGGTTGTGCCCCCAGTCTCCCAGACCTTCTGCTGTAAGGAGAAAGGAACAAAGCCTGGACCAATGTCCTGGTAAAGGGGGACAGGACCTGCCTGGGTGGGATGCCCATCGAGACCCTCCCATATCCTAGAGGACAGCACTCCCCAAAGATGCTTCACATAAGCAGCGTTGCTGAGACTGTGGCATTCTTCACGCTTTTTAAGTCCATTGCCCCTTTAGTGCCTGTCCTCCTGGCCTTCAGTGATGCTCGGTGATTTCAGGTCCTAAAAGAAAGAGGGTCTTCCCCGCCTGATCCAAATTCCTCCCTTTAGTGTGATCAGCCAGTGCTCAGCCTGCAGGGAGCTCTCAGAGAGGCATTTGGACACGCAAAGACGACCTGTGTCATCCCACAGATAGACATCATTTCAGATGGCTGCTCTGCACTGGCCTTTGCGACCTTTGACCAAATTACTGCATCCCTCTCAGTTACTTTCCTCATCTGTAAGATGAGTGTCAGAATGCCTAATGTTTCAGATAGTTTGAATTGGGATCACACAGATAAAGCTCTTAGCTCAATGCCTAGTACAAAAAATTAGATCTTACATCATTTACAAAAGAAAGCCCAGATGGATGAAAAACTTAATACTTTTTGTAAATAGAAGAAAATTTTGGAAAATGTGTTTATGATGTTGAGGATAGAGAAAGTATACTTAAAAATACGACACAAAAGCAAGTCATCCAAGAACAGGGTAATACAAATGGACTAAATCTAAATTAAGCATACATATAAAACAAAACACAAATAATGAATGGGAGAAGATATCGTCACCAAGTGTAACACAGTGGTGTTACAAGTATAACCCTGGTGGCTCAGGGGGTGAAGAATCTCCCTGAATCTAGGAGACCTGGGTTCGATCCCTGGGTCAGGAAGATCCCCTGGAGAAGGAAATGGCAACCCACTCTAGTATTCTTGCCTGGGAAATACCATGGACAGAGGAGCCTGGCAGGCTACAGTCCATGGAATCACAAAGAGTCGGACACAACTGAGAGACTAACAACACTGTAACACAGAAAGGATGACTATCCAAAATGTGTTTTTAAAAGATCTGCAAAAGTAATTAAAATGACATGTATCTGTTCATCTGTCAGTGGGCACTTACGTTGATTCTGTATCTTGACTATTGTGAATAATATTGCTATGAATATTAGGGCACATATGTCTTTTCAAATTAGTGTTTTCACTTTCTTCAGATAATACTCAGGAGTGATTTGCTGGATCACAGGTAGTTCTATTTTTATTTTTATATTTTTAAAATACCTCCATACTGTTTTCCACAGTGGCTACACCAATTTACATTCCCACCAACATTACTGTTCCCTTTTCTCCACATCCTCAACATTTGTTATTTGTTGTCTGTTTTATAATAGCCAATCTAACAAGTGTGAGATGATATCTTATGGTAGTTTTCATTTGTTTTTCCCTGGTGGTTAGCAGTCTTAAGATCTTTTCTTATGCCTATTGACCATCTGGGAGAAGGCAATGGCACCCCACTCCAGTACTCTCGCCTGGAAAATCCCATGGACGGAGGAGCCTGGTAGGCTGTAGTCCATGGGGTCACTAAGAGTTGGACACGACTGAGGGACTTCACCTTCACTTTTCCTTTCATGCATTGAAAAAGGAAATGGCAACCCACTCCAGTGTTCTTGCCTGGAGAATCCCAGGGACGGGGGAGGCTGGTGGGCTGCCGTCTATGGGGTCGCACAGAGTCGGACACAACTGAAGCGATTTAGCAGCAGCAGCAGCAGCAGCATTGACCATCTGAACATCTTCTTTAGAAAAATGCCTATTTGGGTCCTCTGCCCATTTTTTAATTGGATTTTTTTCTTTGATATTGAAATGTATAATAGGAGTTCTTCATATATTTTGGATTTAATATCTTATTAGATCTATTGTTTGCAAATATCGTCTCCCATTCTGCAGGTTGCTTTTTCGTTTTCTTGATGGTTTCCTTTGCTGTGCAAAGCCATTTAGTTTGATTAGACTTCAGAGGTTTATTTTTACTTCTGTTACCATTGCCTGAAGAGACAAATTCATAAAAACACAGCTAAGACCGATGTCAAAGAATGTAGTACCTGTTTTCTTCTAGGAGTTTTCATGATTACAGGTCTGACACTTAAGTTTTTAATCCATTTTGAGTTTATCTAAATGGATAAAGACAATGTTACATATTTATGGATATATACACAATAGAGTATTACTTATCTATAAAAAAGGATGAAACCTTGCCACTTGCAACAACATGGATGAACCTAGAGGGTATTATGCTTAGTGAAATAAGTTGGACAGAGAAAGACAAATGTTTTCACTTATATGTGGAATCTATATAACAAAACAAATATAACAAAACAGAAACAAAGTCACAGATGCAGAGAACAAACCAGTAGTTATCACAAAGTGGGAGGGGGGGCAGAATAGATGAAGAGGATTAAGAGGTAAAAACTAGCAGTTATAAAATAAATAAATCACACAGGAATGTAATGTACTACACAGGGAACATAGGGAATAATTTATAACTTTGTATGGTGTATAATCTATAAAAATATTAAATCAATATGTTTATTCCTGAAACTTATATGATATTGTAAGCAAAGTGTATTCAAATAAATGAAAAAGCAAATAAATAAGAAAAAGAAACCTAACTCAATAAAATGATAGGCAATAATCACAACCGATCGGCCACATAAGAGAAAATACAAACAGCCAATACACATATACAGTGGCTCCACTTCACTTGGAAGAAGAAAACTTTTATTTAAAACACCAATAAAATTCTGTATCCTTTCATATACTTTCACATCCTTTCTTAGGTTGACAAAATTAAAGTTAGGTAATATGAAAGGATGATGAGGTGGTGTGAAAGCATATAATTTATACACAATTGAGGGGAGTGTACATTTTCACAACTGAAAGTGGAGAGCTCATTTTGCAACCCTTAAGAAAATGTAAGATGTATACATACAATAAGACACCTACAATAATGTATAACACAACACTGTCTACAGGAAGGAAAAATGTCAAACAATGGCTAAATTAAATGTGATATCCCCATAATATGGAATAGTATGAAGTTGTTAAAATAAGTTATACCTGTATGTTCTGAAATGAAATAATCTCTAACACACGTGTTGAGTGAAAATGACATATAAGTATATACCATTTATACTAGATTAGATAGATGTGGATAATACTTGTATGTGCTTAGTTGCTCAGTCGTGTCTGACTGTTTGGGACCCCATGGACTGTAGCTCACCAGGCTTCTCTGTCCATGGGTTTTTCAGGCAAGAATACTGGAGTGGGTTCCCATTTCCTTCTCCAGGGGATCTTCCAGACCCAGGGATCAAACCCACGTCTCCTGTGTCTCCTGCACTGCACAGGCAAACTTGGATATATTCTATTACTTTCCACAATCACATGTATGTACGTAGATGCCTTCTAAAGTGTCTAAGCAGGCTACATACCAAACTTAGAAGTGATAAACCCTGGAGAGGAGCTAAGAATGAGAACAGGCACATGGAAATAATTCTCACTGTAATGTTTTAATTTTTACAAGAAGAATGTATTCATGAATTCCTTCTGTAATTAAAATTAATTTTTAATTGAACAAATAAAATACAATAAAACCTACACCTCATCATAAACTTCAAAGTCTGATCTAAGAGATACATAATGATAACAGCCATTGTTAACTGAGAGATTATCACACATCAACCTCGTTCAAAGTGGTTTCTGTTTAGGTTTTCTCTTCCTGTATGTTTCTGTATTTTCTATGTTTTTGCTTTCATCCTCAGGACAGCATGATGAGGAGGCACTGTTCTCACCCTTCCGGCAAGTCAGGTCACTGAAGCAATAAGGAGTTGAGGTGTTGCCTACAGTCTCCACCTGAACCCCTGGAAGACCTGGAATTTGCATACTGATAGCCAATCTGGTAAGTAGCCGTGCTCTGCACACCCTCTGGCTTCTTCTTGGCTCAGAGCGGAACATCCATGGCAGCAGCCTCCTGCACCCAGAAAATGGGCAGCCCTTCCCAGCTCAGGGCCCAGCTCTCCCCAGAGGAGAGAGTCTCTGCCTTCTCACAGCCTAAGCATGTCACCCTGGGAGGTTGGCTTGCTGAGGGGTGGACTTCGAAGTGTAAGAAAAATCGGGGAGCCAGTACAGGCATATGGGGAGGGAGATCAGACCATATTCAATGTTCCTGAATTGGACATGATTATTCAAAGAAATTAAATAAGAAAACCACTCTTATAGTAAATTGACTCTTATCTGATGATTAGCAAGGGGCAAAATGAAGCATTTGGCACCGGGCATGAGCAGTAAGTGAAACAATTCATTTGAGGCAAATCCAACCCCGACTCCAGCCTCGGGCCACCAAGCGCCAGGAACTTCTCCAGATTGCTGTCCACCTGCCAGCCAGAGATGGTTCCCAAGCAAAGTCTGCTAAGGAGGGTCTTCTCCCAGGAGTGAACCTCTGCAAAAGTGAGTGAAGGAGATGGCCTATTTGCAGTTTAATAGCCACCAAGAAGAACTGCCATGAAATTAAGATGCCTGCTCCTTGGAAGAAAAGCTATAACAAACTTAGACAGTGTATTAAAAGCCAGAGACATCATTTTGCTGATAAAGGTCCATATAGTCAAAGCTATGGTTTTTCCAGTAGTCATGTACGGATGTGAGAGTTGGACTATAAAGAAGGCTGAGCCCCAAAGAATTGATGCTTTTGAATTGTGATGTTGGAGAAGACTTTTGAGAGTCCCTTGGACGGCCAGGAGATCAAACCAGTCAATCCTAAAGGAAATCAATCCTGAATATTCATTTGAAGGACTGGTGCTGAAGCTGAAACTCCAAAACTTTGGTCACCTGATGTGAAGGGCTGACTCATTGGAAAAGACCCTGATGCTAGGAAAAATTGAATGCAGGAGAAGGGAGCGACAGAGAATGAGATAGTAGGATGGCATCACCAACTCAATGGACATGAGTTTGAGCAAATTCCAGGAGATGTTGAAGAACAGGGAAGCCTGGTGTGCTGCAGTCCATGGAGTTGCAAAGAGTCGGACATGACTTAGCAACAGAACAACAAAAGAACTGCTTGACCTAAGTAGGTTCCACACTCAAAGCCTCCATGACTTGAAACCCCCTCCAACAGACCCCACCATGGTGGAGCCATTGCCCCTAAAATTCCCATGGAGGTGTACCCAGGTAGGAGACTAGAGGAAGGCCCTAGGCCATTCCTTAGAGAAATTTCTGGACAAGTGGTTCTCAGAACCCCTGCATCAGAATACTAGTGGGTAACACTTATAGTCCCATCTCACAGATGAAGAAACTGAGGTACATAGTGGTTGCCCGAGGTTGTGTCATTAATCTGGAGGTGCAGAGGAGGAACTTGAACCCAGGGACCCCGATGCTGGAGCCTGTCAAGTGCTGATCAGATAGGATAGCATTAAGCTAGAAATTCTAAGAGCAGAACCAGGGAATCCACATGTTAAGATGCCACTTGGGGGATTCTTATGCACCCAAAGCTGGAATTTTAGAATAGCATGTGCCTCGGATAAACACGTTGCTTCTTTGGGGCTGCCTCTATAATCTAGCTCATCTCATTATGTAGATTACTTGCCTCCAGGGATCAGTGTTGTCACCTCTTGACGTGTCCACTGTCACCAATCCCCACCCCAGACCCCTTAGCACAGTTTTGGGCGTACAACTCAGGGAACACATTCAGTCCAGGGAGACAACTCTGGACACAGCTCTGAAGCTCACACTTCAGTTGTTATGAAATTAGCTCAGGCAGGTCTTTGCAGCCGGTTTAGCCCCCACATTCTTATCCATTCAATGGACATAATCAAAAGAGGATTCTAAAGATAATATTTTAAATTACCTTTTCAGTTCAGTTCAGTCGCTCAGTCATGTCCGACTCTTTGTGACCCCATGAACCGCAGCACTCCAGGCATCCCTGTCCATCACCAACTCCCGGAGTTCACCCAAACCCATGTACATTGAGTCGGTGATGCCATCCAACCATTTCATCCTCTGTTGTCCCCTTCTCCTCCTGCCCTTAATCTTTCCCAGTATCAGGGTCTTTTCCAATAAAAAAAAAATTATCTTTCATTGGGTGTTTATTCTCTGATGGGCACTATGCCAGGACCCCTAGCATACACTGACTCTGATTCTCAGGAACATTCAAGGTAAGTAGTATTAAAAAGGGACAGGATTTCAGAGACATTGTATTGCTTGTCTAAGCCTGAAGGTCCCTTTGATTTCACATCACAGGCTCTTTCCCACATACTACCCAGGGTGGTCAGCCTTTTCTCAATCCCACGGATATAATGAGAACCAAATGAGATCACAGATATATCAGCCAGGTTGGCTGGGCTCTTCTGTAACTTAAAAAACAGCTCCAGATCTCAGTGGCTTAAAACAGCAAATGTTTATTTCTTGCTCTAGCCACACATCCATCAGGAGTCAGCAGGGCATTTCTGCAAACCGTAATCACTCAGGGACCTAGACAGGGCAGCCGCCCTCCTGAGGGTCACTCAAGGGAAGCAGGGTCAAATCACACAAGCACATGGAAAGCTTCTGCTCGGTTAAATGAGATGTACATCTCACCTATTCATATTCCATTGATCCAAGCAAGTCTTGACCAACCCTAGTGTCAATGGGGTGGGAAAGCATGACCAAGGCAGAGAAAAACAATAATGGTGAACAAATAATCTACACAGACGACCATGGATGGACAGATTGCTTTGGAAGGTACTCAAGGGAAACAACATGAAGCGTGTTTTCTCCTACAACAGCATGGTGGCGGTTCCTTGGCTCCAAGCTCAGCCTCCACATCTGCAAACCCATGGATAGCTCCTCTGTTATCAGGAATCTAATTATGACTCTTGTTTCTGCTCAATTATTAAAGACAAGGCAGTGAAGAGCCCTGGAAGAGGAGGAAGGTCTGTTGTGCAGCAGTGACAAACCATATTTCATACGCATAAAGGGGAGAAATAAAAGAGCATTGCTTTTACTCTTATAATTGCAATTTCCTGCTCGTTTCCTTTTCAAATTAGTGGATGTAATTGTTTGGTAATAAAATATCAGCATAATATATTAGAGGCAGAGAACAGACGGGTTTAAGGGACAGTTGCCAAGAACAGGAGGGAGAGAAAAGAGTGAACAGAATCAGAGAGTACAAACCTGTGGGTCTTTCACAAAATGTGTGCTGGACTATGTCCCAGCCCTCTCCATCTCTTTCTCCTTGACTCTTAACGAAAGCAAATGAATGATCCAGGTAAGTCGGTATTCTCCAGCTACCTTAAAATTCGGGTCAGTACCCAGTTCAGACCACAAAGAGAGGCAGGCAGAAACAGAGACAGCGAGGTGGAGAGAGCAGGAGTGAGAGTTCAGCAGGGACAGAGGGACTGTGGAGCAGACCGGCTTTGGGAATACACTTGGACTTGGTACCAGCTTCACCACCAACTGACTGTGGCACCTTGGGAAGATTGTGAACCTCTCTGAGTCTCCATTCATTCCTCTGTAAAGAAGGAAGGGAAAAGGTCCTGTCTTAAGAGGTAGGTGCTCCACAAAGCAGAGCTATTCATATTATTAGAAAATTAGAGCAAGTGGTTTACAACCCTGCAGGGAGGGGAGTGAGGCACAACAGAGGTCACTTTTGGCAAATGTCCAAACTAGGGAAGGCTTTTCTTTGTTGTTTTCAGTTCCACCATTCGCTTCCATTTTCTCCATTCTGGGGCCCTTCTCCCTTGACTGCCCCAGTTTTTCAAGGCCTAACCCGTGTCCCAATGTGGCTCTCAGGTCAATAGTACTTGATGTTTGCCACGACATTAACCCGCAACCGAGATGCTACCAGATAAAGAAGCCCGAAGCAGGTTGTCTTTGGAGGAAGGAAGAGGTGATGGATTGGGGGGCGTGGGGGGTGATGCCACCTCCGACCACACACTATCAAAGCAACCACCGCCTTGAGTGCCTGCCCTAATTGAGTGGTTGGACCCCATAGGCGAGCCCTAAATTGGGAGCCGTGGGAGGTTAGAAATTAAACAGTGGATTCAGTCTGTAACCTCAGAAACCCCCAGCCTGCCAGAGGGAGGAAAGGAAGCCAAGTCCACCCGTGGGGAGGTTCTCTTCTCTGCTGCTCTCTGACGTGGGTGCCCCGGGAAGTCACTTGGTGGCCTGAGTTCAGGGACCTGACTGTCCTCCAGCTGCTCGCCTGGGGCTCGCAGCCTTCGACGGTGACAATTCGGATTTTTTATACAAACATTGGTGAGCCGGTGCCCCTTGGAAAATATCCTCCTCTTACACGCGATTTCACGGGGAAGGAGTGCGCGAGCGCCCTCCTGAGGAAGGTGCAGGGAGGGGAGGTGGAAGGCTGATGAAGAACTCCCCCATTCAGCCCCGACATGTCTCTGGAGGTGAGCCACGCCAGGAAAAGAGGTCTGTGGGAAGCCTTCCCAGCAGGACCAGAAATGGAGAAAATGACCCTCAGTTCCAGGAATATAAAGTTAGTATGCTCGTAAAGTGGAACCTTCTGACAATAAAGAACTGAGGCTATGGGAAGCTGGGAGCTCTCTGCCGCTCTATCCCCCAAACCACCTCAATTTAAAGTGACCCTAGTGGAAGCTTGGTGAGAGTTTTATAACAAATATAGTCATTTTCCTTCAGAGGGAGGAAGTCCTTGTAGCAAACCTACAGAGGGAGATGCCAGGCCAAGGACTAGGAAGGTGGAGAGAAATGCCCAGAGGACAAAGACTTTTGAGGAGCATGGGGACCCCACCCCCACCCTGCTAAGGCTTGACTGTCTTTCCCAACACCGCTTCTGGGGCCCCATCCCAGTCAGAGTCAGAGCCAGAGGTGCTTTGCATCACAGGACCCCAGACATTCCCCCTCAGGTTTTCACTCAGTCTACCCACAAATACTCAAGGAAGACCAACTATGTGCCAGGAAAGGCACTGGGTACTTATTAAGCACTGCCTAAAAATTCTGGGGGATTCATTGAGTCTAGGGAGTGGTGAGTCAGAGACCCAGCCAAAGTGTTTGTCAACATCAAATACAGTTAATACCTGTGCATTTGGGAATTCAGAGGCCATGACTGAGTACAGCCTGCACTTGGTGAGGTGAAGTCCAGTGAGACAAAGTCGATTCCCATGGTCTGGTGTTTTCCTGGACTAATGGCAGCAGCTCATCTTTCCTGCTGAGCTGACCAGGTCCTCACTGTTGTTACACTCAAATGTGTCATTACACTGTGCCCAGTAGTGAGTCTAGTTGGGAGGGTATGTGACTCTCATCGCATAGCTACCCAAGAAACTTGACTGTATCTCACAGTGTCTGAAATAGAGTCTTAAGCAACAGAGTGCATTGTGTCCACATATATTGAAGGAAATAGGTGTCTAAATGTTTCTGCACAGTGACTGTTGTTGATCCAAGTTTATCCCTTCTCCCATGTACTGAGCTTCTCAGGAGATTTCTAGAATTGGTCAAAAACACATGTAGGTTAAAAAGACAAGGTTTCCATGCATATGGTGCTTAATATAAGTGTGTATTTCATCATTCTCAGCACCTCTCTGCAGGAGCCGCCTGGACCCAGAGCATTTTCTCAGCCAGTCATTTCCAGCCAGGAGAACCCTTGAAGCTTGTCTCATCACCTCAGAGTGCTTAGATCTTGAATTTCAAGTATAAAAGCAGTAAGATAAAGCTAAAATTGAATGCTGTGAACAAACACACACTTATGACTCTACCCTGTGTCCCAGTTTCCTCTACCCACCCAAACCCCAACCTGGTAGTGCTAATCGCCTGTCCTGTGCAATTGAGGCTTCAGCCTACTTGACTTGTAACATTTCTTTTCTCACTTTTTAAGCTGTTTCTCATTTTGTTTTGGCCCCTCATCTAGACTGTAAAGCCGTTGGAGAAGCAAGAATGTGTGACAAGATAGAATGGAACATGTCCTGCTTCGCTTTTCAGCCCTACCACTTTATGCAGAATTTATAAGAGAGAAATCAAATGTGGTTTTGCAACTTTTGGACCCCTCCGCTCAGTCAGGACTTAGAGAGTAGAAAATGCTATGTGCTCTTCCCAGACTTAATGGAGGGTTCTCCAGCAGGACCACGTGCAGGAATTTGAAATGTATTTCTGCATAGAAGACTGCCACCTGACTCACCCTTGAGAATATTAAGGGGACTGGAAGCAGGAGTTTGACCCCCACTTGGAAATCTACTGGGTGAGGGCAGAGTTGGCCAATGACTCCAGTGAGGAGGGCTGCTTTGCTGTGATTGGCCTTCACTCTAAGAGAACAAGAGGTGCCTGAGTGTTTCTCACAGACAGATGTGGACCAGGTAGACCTAGGGCCTTTTTGTGTCCAAGTCAGTGGTGCTGCCTAGAAGGAGTGTCTTCAGCAGAAAGAGATTTGAGGTTTACCACTGGATGTCCATGGCAAAGGAAGATGTCACAGTGTCCAGCTGAATTGGTTGGGGGTCACTCACAGGTCAGGGAAACTTCAGAACAAAGAGAACCAGAAGGGAACCTCTGAAGATCCCAAGAAAGTGCCCTCAAGAGGAAGAATCAGCTCTGTCCCTTGGCCCATACCAGAGACTGTGATGTCCCCAGCCAAGCAGATACTGTCTCATCCATTCACCACTCCCTCCCATGCCTCCAACCTTGTGAGATTCATTACGAGACCTCATGACCAAGGCAGGGAGTATAGAGCAAGAAACCAGGGAGCAGCAGACAGTCAAAGAGCCATGTCTCCTGTCCCACCCAGGCTTCCAGCCCAAAGCAGTTCAAATGATGGCAAGGAAGTATATGCAATTCCAAGTTTGGTTCTGTTTTGACCATCACATTAGACTCCATTGGAGAAGGAAGTGGCAACCCACTCCAGTACCCTTGCCTGGAGAATCCCATGGACAGAGGAGTCTAGAAGGCTACAGTCCATGAGGTCGGTAAGAGATGTTCATGACTGAAGCGACTTAGCACGTATGAGTGAGACTCCATACACTATTTATTGGACCAGCCTGTGTTTATGGCCTACAACAATAACATCTAAAAATGAGCAGAAGAGCCATGATATCTGTCACAGTTCTCATCGAGCACTGGGGAAAATTATTCTCACTAATGAAGTTTAAAACAATATCAATAAAACAAAAATAAAGTTGCATATTGGTGGTGTCTAAATTGCTCATATTCAAAATACCATGGAACAATGCCATGTTTCAAAGTTCTAGATAAAAGTCTAACTTTTTAAATTAGAAACATGGTCCCCAGGACTTCCCTGGTGATCCAATGGTCAAGAATCTGCCTTGCGATGCAGGGGACATGGGTTTGATCCCTGCTCATAGAACTAAGATCCCACATGCCACAACTACTGAGCACCACAGCTACTGAGCTTTCACACTTTAGAGACTTTGCACCACAACTGGAGAGTCGACATGCCACAGTGAAGGGTCCCTCATGATCCCATGTGCCACAGCTAAGACCTGACACAGCCAAAATAAATAAAGAGGGGAAAAAACAAAAACATGGCCCCCAGGGTAAGAGCAGTGAGGCACCAAAGAGAGAATTTGATAGTGAAAAGTCAGGAAATGATCACCAGGGCTCATCCCAAACCTCCAATCCACTCAAGAGACCACGATCCCTGCCCTGCGGATGGTCACAGAAGGATGGCACCCATAGCAAAGGAGACCAGAATCTGTGTGGGCCATAGCAGGAGATAAACGACCAGGCAGGGTCTGGGTAGACTGGGAAAGCTAATAAACAACAAACAACTTTTATTTTTTTTAAGTCCCCTAGTTTAAATATATTCTAAAAATTATAAAATCTAGCCATGTTGTTTAATTCTACTAAACCTTTTTCTCCCCAGCCATGCCACATGGCTTGAGGGTCTTAGTTCTCCAACTGGGGGTCAAACCAAGGCCGTGGCAGTGAAAGAGCCAAGTCCTAACCACTGGACGGCCAGGGAACACCAATAATTTGTTAAGGCTTCAAAGGGCTACTGAAAAGCAACAAACACAGTGTCTCTTAAGCTTCAGGGCCTCCTGGGAAGACATCTGAGTATAGGGCTCCCTTTAATGACATGGTCCTTCTGAAAAGTCAGGGAAAGGAGAGACAATGGCAACTCTCAGGAATCATGACGTGTCCAGGAAGAGTGCAGGGTACAGATGTCTGTATCCTGGTGCCTCATTCAAATTGCCCCATAGCAGCCCTGCTCTGGTGATGGAGTTCTTATTTTCCAAAATCCAAGGAGGTTGCTTAGAAACAGAAAAGAAGGCTCATCATCCATTGTCAAAAACATCTTTTTATCCAGCAGGGTCTGGAAAAGCAGGAAAGTGGATTACAATGAGGAGTGTGTTGAGGAAGGCAGGAGGGTGAAGCCTGGTAGCCGCCCCTTACTGGCTCCCTAGGACCGAGGCTGTGTGTGTCTATACAGCCTACCTCTCACCCTGGACCCTTCTTACAGCCGCTGCCCCCTTCATCTGCCACAAAGTCCCTCTTAGACCACTGCCTTCAGCGCCCCAGGCCCTCCTCTCAGCTCCCTTATTTGCATCGTAGTTTTACATTCCAAGAGTCCCAGCTTGCTTGAGGATGAAAGACTTGTACCAAGAGTGTTTTTCTGATAAAATCATCATATGTCCACTTGTGGCAGAGAAAGAAATCTCCTTCAAAGACTGAAGCAAGCATCCAGCCTAGGGAAGAGGCCATTAGAATTCTCTACTACTTCATCTGCTTTAACACCACCACCCACAACAACAGCAGAGCTGAGCACTATTAGTTATTTTTTAAGTTTTCTTTTGAATGTTCTCAGTATTACAAAGACCCAAACTGAAGTCATGGTTAACAGAGTCTTCTCTTCCTATAGTTGGCATTCATTTCAAAAGAGAGTTTCTTTTATAATCCTTCTTCAGATACCAAATCCTCCTCACCCCCCACCTAAGATTCGTTTTACACAGGAGAGGAGAGTAGTCACACACTCGGGGATTTGTACGGTAACTCACTAAAGCCCAGTGTCCCCGATACTCACATGGGAGAAAAAGAAGACAAAGAAAAGGCAAATGAACAAAAGGAAAAATCGAAAGTCTGGTTAACCTGGGAACTTGAAAAGAAGTGCAATCAAGCAGCTCCCAAGTAGAGGTAACCAGGGGCTCTGTAACCAGATGCAAATGGGCCCTCAGTGGAAAAATTGTGTGGGAAACGATGGAGGAGTGGAGAGAGACAGGAAGACGGAGATTTCTTTGGTACTTACCTGTATGGCATAGACGTCAAGTCGTCTTTAAGTGGAACTGACGGCATTACAAACACAATAAGCACTTCTAGACAAACTGGAATAGCAATCACTTCAGGAGCTGGGAAGCATTCACAATTTTGCTGTTGTCAACGCTTTCAGTGGCTTTAATTTTCAGTGGTAAGCACAGCTTCTATATAGTGTTGTCAAAACTGCAATGAAGTCATGTCATTGAATATTAAAGGCCCGGCCCGCGGAATGCCAACACAGAGATTTGAATTTCATGCTCGCTCCTAAACATCAAGACAAATATGTCTAATTTCATAAAAACCCAGCCAGCCCCAGGGAGGCTGACAATCATATCTATTGTTACCCAAGTTTGCTAGAATAAAACCCGGCCTTCCTCAGTGTGGGGGGCCAAAAGGGAGGAGGAAGGAGAGGAGAGAGAGAGAGCAGAGGATTACCAAAGATAAGCAGTAAAAACTGGCTGACTTTGTGTGGATTTTGTCAACTGGGAGCAGAGCTCTGATTGCCTCCCAATTGGTATCTCACTTGACCACTTTGGACTCAGCACTCCCGAGTGGTACTGAGGATCCTCTCAGAAGGAATTCTTTGAGCCTAGCAAAGTGATATACTTTACCTCCAAAGAAACACGTATACCTACTGAATATATCCTGTCCCAAGTCAGCCTGCCTTAAATACAAGAGGCAATTCTCTGGGTTGCCAGAGTGATCAAACCAGTTAGACTGTAATGGATATGGATTTTAGGATCCACTGGGAGCTTAAGTTTGAGAGGTAGGTGGGGAACATCTCCACCGGAGACTTCTCCACAAGTATTAACATGTTAAACCTAGTGTTCCAAGAAGATTAACTCTGAGATTCTCAGAAGCTCAATTCGCTCCAAAAGAAAGAGCAAAAAGCAGACGAGGACATGGGCCTTCTTGAAGGAGGAACATAAAGAAAATGGTTCATGGAATAGACTCCTCCTGCTCTTAAGATTCACTTCAAAAAATAGACCCTTTGTAATCCCTCCTCAGACACCAGGCCCCTCACCCCTACTGCCACCCACACCCAACACCCACCTCACATTTGGAAGAAAATATTAATTATACTAACAATCCAAGGATCCAATGTTGTTTTCTAGCCTTCTTAAATCTATTTTTGCATCATGGCATGTTAAGATTTAAAGGTGTTTTCACAGCTCTTATTCTACGGGATTCTCATAACAATCCCCTGGAAAAGGTATACTAATGCTACTAATTTGATAATCATCCTTCCCAGCCCATTTAAGGGTGCCAGATGCAATGCCCAGAGGATCTATGATTTGTCCAAGGGAATACACAGATTTGCTTAAGTTCAATCCTAGGAATTCTGACTCCAAAACTAATAATTGTTTCATCTCATTTTCCCCTCAGATGAGGTTCCTGTGTCTCATTCCATATAGCTCACACACTGATCCGGTTGTGTATGTGTGTGTGTGTGTGTGTGTTAGTCGCTCGGTCGTGTCCAACTCTTTGTGACCCCATGGACTATAACCCGCTAGGCTTCTCTGTCCATGGAATTCTCCAGGCAAGAATACTGGAGTGGATTGCCATTCCCTTCTCCAGAGGAACTTCCCAACCCAGGGATCAAACCCTGGTCTCCTGCATCATAGGCAGGTTCTTTACCGTTTGAGCTACAGGCTATATAATCTGGTTGAGATGCATGCAAAAGAAACCCAGGATTTAAATTAAACTTGTTTGTTTTGTGAGGACACGAGTCTTGTCTCAGACTTAGTGAGGAAGGAAGGTATGAGGGTCCATGGATAGTGGATGGAATAAGTCTTTCTTACCACATTTCATATTTTCCTCCACCACAGCTAGGAAGAAATAGGCATGATGAATGATAGAATGATGAAATTGTGGGCAAAAAGGTCGGCAAAGAGGCAAAAATTCATAGTACCTTTCTCTAACCTCCTTCCTGGGGCATTTATAGCCAGGACTAAATCATCTAGCCATTGATTAATTTCATTTTGACCTCTCATTGAGGTTGAGGACTGTGCATGCTTTTGCTATATTTTCTAAAGCACTGGTTCCCAATTTTTGAAGTGCTCAGACACAAGTGTGGGCTTCCCAAGTGGTTCAGCAGTAAAGAATCTGCCTGCCAGTGCAGGAGACGTGGCTTCAATCCCTGGGTCATGAAGATCCCCTGGAGAAGTAAATGGCAACCCATTCCAGTATTCTTGCCTGGGAAATCCCATGGCAGAGGAGTCTGGTGGGATATAGTCCATGAAGTTGCAAAAAAGTCAGACATGACTTACCAACTAAATAACAGCAGACACATAAGAGACAGGAGACACTTGGCAAATACGTGGACTCTTGGGACATTCGATGACAGTGAGTCTCATCCAACAGGTCTGGATCCATGTTTAATGAACATCTTTAGGTAGGAAATTAGATGGCTAGGTCATGGCATGGATAGTGGAAAGTATGACTTGAAAGGAGCAGGAAGCAGCTCTGTGAGGGCCTCCCATTGCATGCCAAGGCATTTGGACTCTATCCTGAAAGCAGTAGCAATCCTAATAGGATTTTAAGCATGGATGAGGCTATAATTATTTATTAGAAAGATTGCTTTGATTCAAAGTAAAAATTGGATCAGGCAGCTAAAGCTGGAAACAAATAGAACAGTTAAGAATCAGACTCTACATGAGACCCTGAACTGGGTCAGTTCTGAAGGAAACAAAAAATGGACAGCTCCAAGAAACAATCAGAAGATCAAGATCCTTGTGGCTGGGACAAGACGAAAGGATGGAGAAGAAGTCAGGAATGACTTCCAGGTTTGTGCTTGGACAACTGGAGGAATAATGATTGTTGTCAACTATGAGCTAGGCTCTATTCCAATATGGAGTCACAGCAAGGTATGAAAACTGCCCAATTTGGAAGTGATGGATTCAAGATTCAAACTCATATCAACTGGGTCTAGAGTTCATGCTTCTAAATGGAGACTAAGAAAAACAATGAGTTTAGAAGTTGAGTTAGGAAAGGAGAAGAGGAAGAACAAGAAGAAAGAGAGGTAAAGAGTGGAAAGAGAGAGAGGAGGAGACCACAGAGGAAGTGGAATCTTGGAGGTCACAAAACAAAGATGTCTACCAAGGTCCTGCAGGAAGAAGGACATTGACACCATAAGCAAGAAAGCAGTATAAGAACCAAAAAAGTCCTTCAGATTCAGCCACTGGACATCATTGGAGAATTCATGTGTGGGTCCATGAATTGATATGGGGAAATGGCAGGGACTTAGGTGAAAGAAAAGTGATGAAAGAGATGACAATCCTCACAGTGAAAGGGGACATCAAGGAAGAGAGATGAATTATTCTCACATTGAGCTTATGAGGCAGCAAGGCCTTGAAGAGGCTGCTAAGGAAGGTAGAGAAGGCAGTAAGGATATCTGAGGAGTGGAGGAGGTGAGTGACTCAGAAGTGGGGGTGACAAGGGTCTGAAATGATAATCTTTAGGGAATAACAGGATATCATGGACATACAAAGTGGTTACTGGAAAATGCTGAGAACCTAGTGAGCTTGTGGTTCCAACATTGGCCTGTGTGTGGTGAGGTTTCCTCCAGCTGTGCCCCTCAGCTTGTATGACTGGTTCCACAGCTGAGGATTTGCAGGCTGGCTTTGTGTGGATATACAGTTAGATGGGATAAGAAGAAAAGAGATAGATGTTTTGATCTGAGTGAGTAAATGAGTGAGTAAAGAAATGAGTGGCTGGATAGATGGATGAATCCTGAGTTTGGCCCCAAGAGCACATGTTCTCATCAGACCAACAGGAAGCAAGGAGGAAGGCAAAGCAGGAGGTCAATGTCCATATTCTCAAGGGGAGCACAAAAATGGGCTAAGGAAGGGTTGTGAAGAGCCTTTAGTGCAGGCAGCTGTGCCCCAGGAAAGCTCCCCTCTAGAGCCGTGCCCCAGATCCCAGCCCACAACAGCCCACCCCACCCAGGGCCTCAGGGAGAATCACGTGGCAGGGGCAGCCTCTTTCGGAGTCCCTTGAGTTGGGGAGCCATTACTTCTGGATGTAGAACTGGCACTGTGTCCTCATCCCCTGTTTTCTCTTTCTCCACATATGCTCATTTCTTTCCTTCGAGGTGCAGGCCAAATCATGCCTCCTTAATGAAATCTCTCATGCTCCAAAGCTTGACACATATTAAGTACTTGATAACTTATATGCAGAGTACATCATGAGACACACTGGGCTGGAAGAAGCACAAGCTGGAATCAAGATTGCCAGGAGAAATATCAATAACCTCAGATATGCAGATGACACCACCCTTATAGCAGAAAGTGAAGAAGAACTAAAGAGCCTCTTGATGAAAAAAAGGAGAGTGAAAAGGTTGGCTTAAAGCTCAACATTCAGAAAACTGAGATCATGGCATCTGGTCCCATCACTTCATGGCAAATAGATGGGGAAACAATGGAAACAGTGGCTGACTTTATTTTGAGGGGCTCCAAAATCACTGCAGATGTTGATTGCAGTCATAAAATTAAAAGATGCTTACTTCTTGGAAGGAAAGTTATGACCAACATAGATAGCATATTAAAAAGCAGAGAGATTACTTTGTCAACAAAGGTTCATCTAGTCAACGCTATGGTTTTTCCAGTAGTCATGTATGGATGTGAGAGTTGGACTATAAAGAAAGCTGCGCACCGAAGAATTGATGCTTTTGAACTGTGGTGTTGGAGAAGACTCTTGAGAGTCCCTTGGACTGCAAGGAGATCCAACCAGTCCATCCTAAAGGAGATCAGTCCTGGGTGTTCATTGGAAAGACTGATGTTGAGGCTGAAACTCCAATACTTTGGCCACCTGATGTGAAGGGCTGACTCATTTGAAAAGACCCTGATGCTGGGAAAGACTGAGGGCAGGAGGAGAAGGGGATGACAGAGGATGAGAGGGTTGGATGGCATCACCGACTCAATGGACATGAGTTGGGGTAAACTCTGGGAGTTGGTGATGGACAGGGAGGCCTGGTGTGCTGCGGTTTATGAGGTCGCAAAGAATCGGACATGACTGAGCGACTGAACTGAACTGAAATGTGTGTTTGTGTGTTTGTGTGTGCTCAGTTGTATCCCACTCTTTGCAACCCCATGGACTATAGCCCACAAGTCTCCTCTGTCCATGGAATTTCCCAAGCAAGAATATTGGAGTGAGTTGCCATTTCCTACTCCAGGGCATCTTCCTGACCCAGGGGTCAAACTCACGTCTCCTGTGTCTCCTGCATTGGCAGGCAGATTCTTTACCACTAGTGCAACCTGGGAAGCCCATGCTTAACAAATAATAATGATCATTTTTTTTATAATCATGTTGTTTCAATGGTATGTGATTTCTTATACCCTGTGAACTCGTCAGAGGTAATGAATACACCTTCTCATTTCAATAGCCCCGCACCCCTGCCTCCAGCCTGCAGCAGTTTACACTCAGTGGTAGATGACCTTTAGTTTACAGGAAGGATGAGGATAGAAACTCAGAGAGGAGACAACAGGGAACCCCCCAGGACCTACAGCCATATCTTGTTCCTGCCTCAGAGAGAAGTGTTCGTTAGTCTATCACTGAGGGCCCAGCAGGAAATGGAAGGCACCCAAGCTGGGGTTTTGAAAAGAATTTGATAGTGGGATTAGGTGCAGGTTTAAGGAAGTCAACAGGAGATGTCAAGGTATCCTAAAATTCGAACAGCAGGGAACTGAGGGACCAGAGGAGAGAGGAATTGACATTACCAGAACCCAGGGAGAGCTAGAGTCCTGGACGAGGGCCCATCTGGCAGGAGCTGCAGGCATAAAAATAACAGCTACAAGCAGAGCTATTGTCCCAAGTGTAACACAGCAGGGCAGAAACATCCCAACTTCAGTCTCCTCATCACCCCCTGCACCCTGTTGGTGCATTCCATCACTGAACCCAACAGGAAGACAGACAGAGGCTGCAAGGGGGCTTGGGGGAGGTAGCATACAGGGCTCAGCATTCAGGGCAGAGAGCAAGACAGTAAAGGGCAGGGAAAGATGGCGTGTAATCATCACAATTAGCAGAGACCAAGAGTCAAATGAGGGAACGTGGACCACATAGTCATCAAAGAGTTAACATTCTCAGAAAGGGCTGGACACTGAGTGGCAGGAAGTAATGACTATCACTGATTCTGTGTTTACTTAATAGAGCTCCCCTGGTAGCTCAGACAGTAAAGAGTCTGCCTGCAATTCGGGAGACCCAGGTTTGATCCCTGAGTTGGGAAGATCTCCTGGAGAAGGGCATGACAACCCACTCCAGTATTCTTCCTGGAGAACCCCATGGACTGAGGAGCCTGGAGGGCTACAGTCTATGTAGTCACAAAGAGTCGGACACTACTGAGCAATTAACACTTTCCCTTTCACTTTACTTTATAGTTGTTGGAGACACCTTAGGAAACTACGCAGAGTCCATCCAGGGTAGGAGCAGCATCGGCATGGTGTGGGGGCTTTGTGACCCTGTGCCCGATAGCAACTTTAGGGATAAAACATCTTCTCCAAACTTGGCCTCATATCCAGCAATCGCTATCATGCAGCAGTGGCATAAGTAATTAAAAACAAATAATCCTGGCCGGGGGAAGGGAAATAAGCCCCACCTTGACCAGATCTGAGACAACCAAACAAGTGGGTAGCCCCTTAAAAGAAAGCCCCCTAGGAATTCCAAGGGAGGGTGGTCATCACGCTGGGGTCACTGGTAACATGATGCAGGCGGTGAACACAGGGGCCCTAATGGAACAGGGGAGAGACTCTGCTGGAGCCCACAGACCAGTGGTTATTTTCTCCCTGGAAGGGAGATCAGGATGGAAAACAAGCGATGATGCTCCGGGGATGAGCAGTGTGGACCCTGCTGGGAGCAGGTGGTGGCTCAGCGGGCTGAAGAGGCAGCAGCCCCGTATCCCTTTCCCACAACAACTGTGAGTTTTATTAAGAGATGTTCAGACTCAATGAGAGTGGGGATTATGTGGAACTCATCTCACCACCCGTTTGATTCTGCTGATTAAGTTTCTTTCTCTAAGACCTTATGATACGAGTACTGAGAGGCTAGAAAGGGAGAAGTCAATCCCTAATAGCCCCATCCTTTGGATAGCTGGGCCACAAGGATTCTAGGCAAAATTTCCATCTAGGTCATCCATAAACATGACATAAGTGGGAGCTGATAATAATGCCAGCCCCTTTTATCTTTATAATTATTATTTTATGATATAATTCATGAAAAAGTTCTCTGCAAAGGTAAATATGTTATTATGAGAGCCAAGAAATGTAAATGAGACAAAAGCTAAACTTCCTACTTTGGATTAAAATAGACACACATAGAATACACGTGTAATTATGTATTACTAAGTATCAGAACGTCTCAACATCACCTCTTATTTGACTCAGAGAAAAATCTAGTCGTATGATAGCCTACAAGCCTTCATGATGTGCCCCCGTCATCCCTCTAAACTCATCTCCAGCTGCCCACACGATCTCACTCCAGCTGCACTGAACGCCACACTGTTCCTCAAACATGCCACAGCTTAAGGCTTTAGCAAAGCCTGTTCCTTCTTCCTACTTGCTTTTCCTCCAAATATCTGCACACCTGCTTCTTTTCCAAAATCATTTCAATGAAGCTTGCCCTGACAACTCTAATTAAAATTACTCTCACTGAAAACCTCTCAATCTCTATATCCTTTGTGCTAAGTCACTTCAGTGGTGTCCAACTCTTTGTGACCCTATGGACTGTGGCCCGCCAGGCTCTGTCGGTGGGATTCTTCAGCCAAGAATACTGGAGTGGGTAACCATGCCCTTCTCCAGGGGATCTTCCCAACCCAGGAATCGAAGCCAGGTCTCTTGCGTTGCAGCAGATTCTTTACTATCTGAGCCACCAGGCAAGTGGTGGCTATATTCTTTACCTTCATCTGCTTTTCCTCTTTTTATTTCCACAGCACAGCACATTTGATCACACCATGTAGTTTCTTTATTTGTTATACTTATTGTTTGTTGTCTGTTTCCTTCTCTACAATGCAAGCTATGCAAGGACAACAATCAGTACATTGTTTACAAATGCTTACAACAGTGTCTTGAATATATAAGGCCTTAAAAAGGCATTTGTTGAGTGAATGAATGAATGCTCTACCATGTGTCAGACCTTAATTATGAGTCTTTATTCCACTCTGCTTGTCCCTAGCAAGATAAAAATATCATAAATTAATGTTCCATAAAGGATAATTGATGATGTCACTTAGCCAACAAACATTTATTGAGAGCCTATTTTACCTAAAACATGAGAGACACTAAGAAATATAAGCTATCTAAGGTACTCTTACAAAATTATTATCTAATTGCTGATGTAGCTGGCATCAAAACCCAATACCCGGTTCTCCTCCACTCCCAGACACCTAAAAAATTGTACTTTTCAATTGCCTTGCAGATGGGCAGTTGTGTGACAAATTGGCCAGTGAAATGTGTGCAAAAATGACATTGTCCACATCCAGGATGAGTCATTGGAAAGCACCGGCTACCCTTGGACAGTAACAAAGTGGCCCTGTAACCCCAAGACATAGTTACTACTTGGAGGAGACCCCACTGAGCTTGGATCCTTGAACAAAACCTTTCTAGTGTTGCGGCCCTGACATTTGGGAATCTTTTGTTCCTGTACAATCTAGCCTTTCCTGGCTAGCATGGGGGTGCGGGGAGACTATGAAACATGAGAATGATAAGAACTGAGTAAATAGCTTTCATGACGCTGGGGGTAGCAAGTGGGCAGTAAGTGGTCCAGACGATCACTGAGGTGTCCATTAAGAGGCAGGAATCTTGGAGCACTGTTGAGTAGATCGAAGGAAAGAACTGAGAGCATGGTATGGATGAGATGAATTTAGATAAGCAGACAACAAGAGAACGCTTTAGTTGGACAAATGGCTTTAAGAAAGGCATAATGATGGTGATGATGATGACCATGGTGATGATGGTGGTGATGGTGATGGTGGGTTATTGAGAGGAGTGTTCAGCGAAACACAAAGGCAGCTGAGGTAATAGGGACAGACTGATCAACTCACTAATTAACAAGCCTAACTCACAGAAGTGTCAGCCTCAGGACAGGCCAGCATGGAGAAGCACATTTTCTCTCCCATTGCCCCACACACATTTCACAGGAGCAAATGTTCCTTAAAATTCGATTTACCTTTTTTTGTTGATTTAGGATGGCTGTTTAATTAGTTTTTAGCATTGCACATTTTTTATGGTCATGTTTCAACAGAAGTTAAAAGTGAGAAAGTTTACCATGCTCTTGATTTGTAGACAAAATAACTAACTGTTTGAGATTTCTCTCCTCTCCCCTTGCTACATTTCTGATTTAAAGGTGTCTCTGACCTAGTGAATTGCTTCTAAATCATATCCCTGGGTTTGCTGAACTTCCATTGCATAAAATCTCTCCCCTAAGACAACGCCCTACAGCTGAGAAAACACATCTTCTCTCAGTGTTTCAAGTGATAGGACGTCTGATAACAAATGCAATAGGCCAAAAGAACATTTGTCCTCTGGAAATGGCATCATCCTCAATAAGGAAAATTCCCCAAAAAACTTGAGCTGAGAATTTCACTTTGGCATCTACAAAGGCTGGTCCCTGAGCAAAACTCAGACTTGCCCATGAACCAAACCAGACATGGAGAGGGCTCCGGGATGAGGCCATTTCTTTTCCTTGTGGGTCCATCCATAATTAACAAACAATGGGGATCCACTAGAACCTGTGCTGGGAGCCAGGGGAAATAAAGTGAAAGTGAAAATCACTTAATTGTGGCCAACTCTATGGGATCCCATGGACTGTAGCCTGTCAGGTTCCTCTGTCCATGGAATTGTCCAGGCAAGAATACTAGAGTAGGTTGCCATTCTCTTCTCCAGGGGATCTTCCCGACCCAGGGATCAAACCCAGGTCTCCTGCATTGCAGGCAGATTCTTTACTGTCTGAGCCACCAAGGAAACTAAAGAAGACTGGAGTGGGTAGCCTATCCCTTCTCCAGCAGATCTTCCCAACCCAGGAATCGAACCAGGGTCTCCTGCATTGCAAGTGGACTCTTTACCAGCTGAGCTACCAGGGAAGCCTGGGGAGATGTAGGTGAAAGAGGGCCTGCCCCCACATTCCTCACAGCACGATTCGAGGACACATAGTTAATCCTCATGGAGAGGAGGCTAACGGTGGCTTGAGAGCGGCCATGTTACTCATGCTCCCTTCCTCTTCCCCCAGCATCACAGCCTGTTCGCCCAGGTGCTTTAGGTGAGCAGAAAGAGAAGCCATCTCAGAAAGAACGTCCTGAGAGAATTCAAAACACAGACAACCACTAGGAGTAAAGATTACCTACTGTTCTAAAAATGAGACCGGGAGGAGACTGATACAAACACAGCATGTGAAGAAATGGTCTATTTTAGGAATATTCCTATTTGTGGGGATTGCATAAGTGTTGGAGGGATGTTCGCTTTGAAAAAGAGGTTTCTGTCTCTCGAAGCCCACCAAGATTCCTTCCCTATTGAGTTTGCGTTCTTCTGGTCATTTCTAACTTCTCCTCCTAGACTGATATGGACCCTCTGCCCTGTGCATATACGCGCATGTGCGCACACACACACGCTCACACACACACACACACACACACACACACACACACACACATACATAGCATGAAAGCACAGTTCAGCTCAGCAGATAGGAACTTGGATGCTGGAGTCAGTCTCCCTGGATTCAAACCCAGCTTTATCATTCTTTAGCTATGTGACCTTAGTCAAGTTATTCCATCTCCCTTTGTGGAGGTGTCCTCGTTCGTATTCAGTTGTGGTATTTACCGTATCAGGCTCTTATGGAGCGTGTGTTTAACATACTCAGAACAGTGCCTGGCTTGAACCTATGTCCCATGTTTCTATTATGGTTCTCACTGTGTTCACATCAATTCAACGGGAGATTAGAAGAATCCCTGCAGTATGCTAGTGCTGCGAACTACAGAGTAGTTCATAGAGTTTCCGCCCTTGAGGTTGTGAAAATCTGCTTGGGAACACAGGACAGAGAGAGGGAGAGAGAAAGACTAACTAGAGAAGATTCTAGGTGTGCTTGAGAGTCGGGTCAGAGAGCACAGCCCGTGGCCCTGAGTAGTCAGACTCCACATCCACACTCAGCTCTGCCCTTCCCTCCTGTACCATTTCCTCCTCACCTGAGTGCAGGCGGGCAACCATGGAAGCAAAGTCCATATATTAATATACCAGGGTGTTGTGAGTCCCTGGGGAAGCTTAATGTCACCACACATATCCCTCTCACCCTCCTCGGTCCCCAAACCGGAGGCTTCCCTCTGCAGCCTACCATCCCTGCAATGCAGAAAACGGTTTGAGAGGTATTCCCTTCTGTTCCCCGAGCTACTCCTTCTCGAACAGTCAAGAAACACCCCTCAAAATAGCCTGGCTTGGTAAGGCAGCTTTGGGCTTCTCTCTACAGGGAGGGCAACAGTCTGCACAACGGATCGGGTCCTCATCAGAGCCCGGGATGGAGGTGGGAAGCACCGCCGCCATTTGTCTGCCGTCCTTTATTAGAAACTTATAGACTCTTTATCTTAGCCCGACAAGAAAGTTCTCTGTCTTTGCTTTCTTTCCACACATAATCTCTCACCCCGGACACTGCAGGGCATTGTGTAAAAATACAATAGTTTCTAAATATTTCGATAACACCATCCCACCTGTGTTCACATTTAAAACAGCTCACAATTTCAGCTGATAACCAGATGCAAAAAACAGGGTGGGGCTGAGGAAGGAGTCCTTCCTGAGTCATCTCCCACTGTGTGTGCGTGTTAAGTCACTTCAGTCGTGTCTGACTCTTTGTGACCCTATGAACTGCAGCCTACCAGGCTCCTCTGTCCATGGGATTCTCCAGGCAAGTATAGTAGAGTGGGTTGCCCTGCCCTCCTGCAGGGGATCTTTCCAACCCAGGGATCGAACCCGCGTCTCTTATGTCTCCAGCATTGGCAGGCAGATTCTTTACCACTGGCGCCACCTGGGAAGCCCCTTCTCCCATTACAGGCTCACAATTCAGAGAAAAGAGCTATCAGAGGTGGTTGGGCAATCAAGAAATGCTTCCCAAAGCCCCAAGGAGTTGAGAGATGCTTGAGGAGTGCTTCCAATTAACATGTAAGGTGATGGTTAGGAGAAAAGACTAAAGGATCCCAGATATGGGAATTGGGAAAGGCAAAGGTGCAAGAGAAATTAGCATGGCACCTGTAGATGAGGTAGTGCTACAACTACAGCGACATAACATGCAGATCAGCCAGGGTGGGGTACATATGTACACATGTGTTTATTTGTATTACGGGACATTTCATACCACAAAAATGCATCTGCACACATTACCTCATTTGATTTTCACAACTGATCTGTTGGATTGGCAAGATGCAATTCTTCTTGTCACAGGGAAGAAATTCAAGCAGAGAGAGACGTCATTTGTTTAATTCTTAAAATTAGTAAATATGGACTTTGGATTTCAAGCCACAAGTTCTGATTCTAGATTTAGTTCATTTTCCAGATCCCCCTTTTCCTCTCCTCTCTCTTCTCCTCTCCCTCTTCTTCCTCTTCCCTTCCTTATCCTCTCTTCCTCCTCCGTCCTTTGTTTTCTGCCTTCCTCCCTCACCCACTCCATATCCCTCCTCCTCTATCACTATGGTTACTTCCACCTTCATCTCCACATCTATCTGCATCTCTAACTCTATCTCAATCTCTCTCTCTCTCTCTTGCACGCCTGTGTGTGGAGTAAGGTTGGTCAGGCATCTAGAATAGGGCTCCTGTGTGCCCACTGAGACTACAGGGGGCACATAGTCTCAGTCTCAGGAGGCCTGGGTCCCAGTCACTGACCTCTCCCCATGTGCCATCCCCTTCCTGTCCAAAGGCTGGAACCTGCATTTACACATTCTCTCACTGGGGAGTAGAATATACTTGAGGCAGAGGGAAGTCCTTCTCAAGAGACCCATCTGCTTGCTGAGTCAGGGACATGATGTCCCAGGATGAAGACAGGAAACGGAAGAGACAAAGGGAGGGCTTGGGAAATAACAGACACTGGAAAGGGGACATGCCAGTATAGCAGCCAGGTCACCTGCATTCTCAGATCTAAATTCATGTAGAGGGCTGAAACATTAAATAAAAAGAAACAGAAAAAAACTGAATCCCTGAGGAGGAAAGTGCTAGGAAGCAGATGTAAATGTCACTATCAGATAGTCATTCCTGGCCACTCACTTGGCCCAAGTCCCACCTCAAGGCTCAGAGAGCTTGGGCATGCGCTCGAGGTAGAAAGAAAGGACCTGCTCTCTGAGGTCTCCCCTCTTGCAGTGATCTCTAGAATCTTCCTGCATTTGGGGGACTCCATAGGAATCCTGAATGCTGTCACAGACACCAAGCCTCTCTCTCTCTCTCACACACAGACACATAGGCACACACACACACACACATGTGCACACACATATGCATACATACATGCACATACATATGCACATGCACACACACATACATAGCACATACTCGCAGGCACACACATATGCACATACACATATGCACACACATATACATATACACACACGTGCATGTGCACATACACGCACATACACACACACACACACATACAAACACACACATATGCACATACACACACATCCCACTCACTGACCCTGAACTGGTAACCTCTCTTCACACCAGACCCTCATCTCCCCCCCACCACGATTCCCCACCTGGAAAGGCTGACGATCTCATTCCAAGACAGAAGACGATGCCCCAGAAAGGGACTTCCAAGTCGTTGTCCTGGGTAATATATACATTGAAGGAGAGCCACACTTAAGGCCAAAGGAAAGGACAAAATTGCTGTATATGACACACACGCCTCATTCCCACTGGTCCCCAGGCACAGAGAAGCAGAAGCTCTTAGAAGCTTTAGCCTTGGCTCCACCTCCATTCTGAGACCTAGGGACAGTGGACAGTCCTGGCTTCCCTGACTCCCACTCCATTTGCACTTCAGAGAGCTCAGTGCCTTCAGTGCTCTCCAGAGGGGAAAATCATTCTCAAGGAAGGAAGAGCTCTGGGAGGCCTCACCATTCTGCTCCAGGGCTGTGGCCCGGCTCCCCAGGGCCCCCGCCCCTGCAGGGAGCGAGACTTGCCCTTTCTCACTCATCTGTCCCAGCACTTTCCCCAGTCCCTACAAGTGGAATCCCTCAGAGCTCCCGGGAAGTCCACAGAACCCTTTGGATTGGTTTCTAGTAACATCTCCCGTCTTAGGAAAACAAGTCCTTCCTCCATGATCTAAATTGCTTTGTGGTTTCACCCTGCAGTAACCCCTTTCGAGCACCCAGAAACGCGCAAGTCCAGGCATTTAAGAAACAAGCCATTCTTCTTCTTCTCACACTCTTGCCCCCTTCCCAGTCCAAGCTTCTCCAGGTGTATTTCTTACCCTCCAAGCTTCTCCTCACTTTTCACTGTGCCTCTGGTGGGGGTACTTGCTGCAGAGCAGTAATGACTTGTTAGGACAGTGGGGCTGGCTGGCATCTCTCTGGAAAGAGGGCTGGGAGAACACGGCCCTCCCTCTGGAGGGAACCAGGGTAAGCAAAGGCATTGATGGCAGAAGTGAGCTTATCATGAAGAGGACCTAGGGCCACTGGCCCTGCTGGAGCCAAAGGGCTCTGGTGTGAAGAAGGCATCATGAGATCAGAGAATAGAAATTATCAGAACACACTTACTGACCCACAGCTATTAGACACAACCCTGCCCTGTACACTTTGCCTTGGAGCACTCAGCCCATGAGCATTCTGTGGGGAGGACCTTCTTAATGGCTGGAGCATTTGTAGTCAGAATCCCTGCTCTTGTACCTAATCAAACACTGCTTTAAACTTTAAGTAGCACCATTCTAGAGCACACTTCTCCTTAAGTGTTGTATGTCTGTATGAGTCCTACCTGCAAAGAAACCACTAGCTCTTCTAGGACAAGGACCAGACCTCCCCTGGCATTGCTCTTCCTTCTCACCACCTGCTCCACCCCAGGGCAGCCCCAGGTATTCAGTAAGGAGATCACAGGCTACTACTGTGGCAAAAGCCATGTTTGGAGATACAGTCTTGCAAGAGACCTGGGATTTAACCTTGGACCTAATTAACTTGTAACTTTGGGAAAGTCACCTGAATTCTGAGCCTTTCCTTTCTTACCTGTAGAGTGACACAAGGTATTTTACTTCTTTACTGGAAAATCAGCTAGAAAAATCTTTAAATTAATATATACCATTCAAATCTTTCAAAGCGAAAGCCAAGGGAGAAAAAGAAAGATATACCCATCTGAATGCAGAGTTCCAAAGAATGGCAAGGAGAGATAAGAAAGCCTTCCTAAGTGAACAATGCAAAGAAATAGAGGAAAACAATAGAATGGGAAAGACTAGGATCTCTTCAAGAAAATTAAAGATACCGAGGGAACTTCATGCAAAGATGAGTACCATAAAGGACAGAAATGGTATGGACCTAACAGAAGCAGAAGATACTAAGAAGATTCCAATCTCAAAGAAGAGCAATGCCAAAGGATGTTCAAACTACTGCACAATTGCACTCATCTCACACATTAGCAAAGTAATGCTCAAAATTCTCCAAGCCAGGCTTCAACAGTATGTGAACCAAGAACTTCCAGATGTTCAAGCTGGATTTAGAGAAGGTGGAGGAGCCAGAGATCAAATTGCCAACACCTGCTGGACCATAGAAAAAGCGAGAGAATTCCAGAAAAATATCTACTTCTGCTTCATTGACTATGCTAAAGCCTTTGACTGTGTGGATCACAAAAAACTGTGTAAAATTCTTAAAGAGATGGAAATACCAGACCACCTTACCTACCTCCTGAGAAACCTGTATGCAGGTCAAGCAGCAACAGTTAGAACTGCATATGGAACAACAGACTGGTTCCAAATTGGGAAAGGAGTACGTCAAGGCAGTATATCATCACCCCGCTTGTTTAACTTATATGTAGAGTACATCATGCAAAATGCCGGGCTGGATGAAGCACAAGCTGGAATCAAGATTGCCGGGAGAAATATCAATAACCTCAGATATGCAGATGACACCACCCTTATGGCAGAAAGTGAAGAAATAAAGAGCCTCTTGATGAAAGTGAAAGAGAAGACTGAAAAGGCTGGCTTAAAACTCAACATTCAAAAAACTAAGATCATGGCAACTGGTCCCATCACTTCATGGCAAATAGATGGGTAAACAATGGAAACAGTGACAAACTATTTTCTTGGGCTCCAAAATCACTGCAGATGATAACTGCAGTCATGAAATTAAAAGATGCTTGCTCCTCGGAATAAACCTATGGCCAATATGGACAGCATATTAAAAAGCAGAGACATCACTTTGCCAACAAAGGTCTGTCTAGTCAAAGCTATGGTTCTTCCAGTAGTCATGTATGGATGTGAGAGCTGGACCATAAAAATGTCTGAGTGCCAAAGAACTGATGCTTTTGAACTGTGGTGTTGGAGAAGACTCTTGAGAGTCCCTTGGACAGCAAGGAGATCAAACCAGTTAACCCTAAAGGAAATCAATCCTGAATATTCATTGGAAGGACTGATGCTGAAGCTGAAACTCCAATACTTTGTCCACCTAATGCGAAGAGCCGACTCATTAGAAAAGACCCTGATGCTAGGAAAGGTTGAAGGCAGGAGGAGAAAGGGATGACAGAGGAGAGGATGAGATGGTTGGATGGCATCACCAACTTAATGGACATGAGTTCGAGCAAGCTTCAGGAGATGGTGAGGACAGAGAAGCCTGGTTTGCTGCAGTCCATGGGGTTGCAAAGAGTCAGCCACTGAGTGGCTGAACAACAACAACAATTCAAATCTTATGTAAAAATGGCAGACCCTGGAAGTCAGGTACTCTAGTGTTCCATCTTTGACTGCTTGCAAGAGACCCCTAAATCCCATGGTATGACAAGAAGTCACCATTTTGCTGTGATCTAAATTCTTTCAGGGGCCTGTAAGGCTGAGTTAGCTGTCTTCCTAGTGGATGAGCCTGGCTGACTGGTTAGCGTCCATCCTTCCCCAAGTGCAACCCAAACCTCTCCTTGGAAATCCAAAGGAGCAATGGCAGTTTCCATGTGTGTCACCTCTGTCTTCATAGCGTGTCTTGAATTCCTCCACCTGCCTACCCTGGTCTAACTAATCTTCCTTGTGTTGTTGCAACAGTCTCCTAACTAGTTGTCTTACTTCTTGCCTTCATCCTTCATGGTCTCTCCTTAACACAGTGGCTGGTATTCTTAAAAATCATAAGACAGATTCTGTCATCCCTTCATTCAAAATCTCCCATGTCTCCCCAGCCTCCCCATCACACCCAGGGTTGTCTGGGGGCAGAGAGTGCTCCTGGGTGGCAAGGAGTAAATATTGGTGGAATGACTGATCACTATTGCACTTGTGGAAAAAGGGAATTATACATAACTTTGGTTTTCACATGTTTGAGATTCACGAAAGCCTCGGGATATAATCTCACAGATGTCAAGATTCTCCCATACTACAATAGTAAATAATCCATACATATTTAATTGTATATGGGAGTGAAGTGAATGATATCTAAATCCACATTTCCAGACAGTGCCCAGAACCTGTGTACAGATAAATCTAGGATTGTGCATTGAAGCTTGAGATTAGCACACATGCAACCCAAGAGAGGGTGGGGTCATGGAATGGGGTGAGAGGGCAAGAGTCCTGGACCAGCACAGGGAGCCCTCCTGTAGCTGGTGGGAGCGGGACAGCTATCACCGCTCACCGGGGAGAGGAGCTACTCTGGGTGACTAGCTAAGAGAATTCTGTGGAGTATGTTAATTTCTGTGGGACTCCAGAGGCCCCATAACTCTTGGAGATTAATAAGAATCTGGGAAGTATCTGTCTTTGCCGGCTGCTTTCATTTGCACAGTAATAAAGCTCGCCTTTCTTGTTTAATAAAAACAATGTGGAAACAAATGGTTCTGTGCACAGTGGAACTTTAGAGAAATGAATTCGGTGGAACAGAGGCTAGCGTTTCATCACACTTCTGGCTCCCCAAAGCCAAAACAGAAGCCACGTTTCCTCTTTCGCGCCCACTCTTGCAGACCTCACCCCACATTTTGGGGGTACATCTGGGCCACTCCCTGTTGCAAAGGGCTGGTGCATCCGATGGAGAGAGACGGGCAAGCCCCCTGCTTCTGCTGGGTTCCACTTGTTCCTCAAACAAAGGGAGCCAAGGCCTGGCTCCTGAGATCCCAGTGGCTCAGGGAGGTGGGTGGAAGGCCAGTTGCAGGCAGTAAATATGATGAGGAAGCACCAGCTCTCCTATGAAGGGAAACGTGCCTGTGAAGAGTCATGGGCTGAGAAATGGTTTAGCGGTATCACTGGAAAGTGGATTGCTAACAGGTCCTGGGGAAAATTGGGTCACGTAATCCACTTGTTTGTACAACATGCTCAGGCAGATGACGTAAGGAGGACAGACCGTCCCCATTCAACTGCCTCCACCAGTAACAGAGTCCAAGCACCTGGTAAACAAGCCACCTCTCTGACCCCAACAGTGCTTCTGGTGTCCCCCACCCTTAGTTTCTTATTTGAGCTCCCAACATAGATGTAGCATAAAGGCAACAGGCTTTGCTGGAAGGCTATGGTTCCTCTTTAAGGTCCACGATGACCATGTGAAAAGTGGTACCAAGACTGGCAAGGATCTAAGTGATGCTTTCTGATGAGGAGAAAGACTAGTGGACAGCCTCCCACTGTGGAACAAACTGAAAAATACAGGATTTATTAACTGCCTACTATGTGCACTGCCCTGCTGGTCACCATCCCCAGGGGGACACATGAATCACAGTAATGAATTAGGACCTCTTTAAATTAGACAAGTAGGGGGTCTGGCTTATCTGCATTAATGAAGATCTGATTTATTAAACATCTTTAAAGAAATGCAGTTTTATTACTTTCAAGTATAAGCATTGATTCATATCAAGTGCCAACAAGTATTGCCAAGTGGAGGTCCTGATGGTCCTGCCTTAACAAAAAGATAAGATTAATTTGTAATTAACGGCATCCATTTGCATGGAAACAATTAATGGGCTGAAGTCCTCATAAAAACAGTGCAATCTATTAACTAGATTAATAATGCCCCCTTTACAATCTCGGAAAACATATTAGTTTTTTCCAGAAAAGGCAAAGGTCAGCTCTCCGGGAGCTTGGGTGCTATGCTGAGCCCAGAGAAAATTATAAAGATGCCCAAACTTGTTTGCATGGTCCCCAGCTCCCTTATCTCTTTTTATTTCTCGATTTCTCTCAGTTGGCATTTATTGAGGGCAACTAAAAGAAATTTGAAGAGAAAACTATAGGATAATCTTTGACTTCAAAGAGCTTACAACTTGGCTGGGAAGACAAGACACAGACATACTAAAATATTAGGGAGAAATTCAAGTGCTCGATCAAGGCAACACATGAGTAATAAGATCTAAAAGTGGTTGAACCCATTAGTTATGCTAGTCTTTATAGGAATCCCTTGATGTGTATATGTTAATATGTCAGCAATGCTGGGAAGTAGGCATTATAGTTTCCAAATCCACAGGCGAAGAAACAGAAGCACTGAAAGGTCAATACCTCATCTATATTCCCACAACTGATATGTTATAACATCTTTAGAAACGGTCCCACAATGATCTCTACCCCCTGCCATTCACACCACTATATGGATTTATCAACTTGAAACTGGGCTGGTTCTCTGACTCACTTTTGACCAATAAGAGTCTTGCAGAAGTGGTACTTAGTGACTTCAGCAGTCACATCATAAGAAACCTGCCCAAAGCTCTTAGAACACTTCCTCTAGGGGAAGTCAACCACCATATAACAAGTTCAACTACCCTGACACTGACATGCTGTGAGGAAACCCAAGCTAGCCACATGAAGAGGCTAGGTAGGAAAAGAAAGATGCCTAGGTGATCCCTAGCTATGGTAGCCATGCCCACTGAGGTGCCAGACATATAAATAAAGACTCCACCTTAGACATACAGCCCAAATGAGCCTTCATTTAACTCCAACACTAGGCACCATCTACCCACAGCCACAAAAGAGACCTCCAACCAAGAGCCAACCAGTTGAGCACAGCCAATCCAGAGAACCAATAAAATATGGGGTTTTTTGTTCCTTGTGATTCTCTGCAGCACTTTAATAGCATCATTTTTAGGATTTGAAATAGTTCAGCTGGAATGCTATGGTTTTTCCAGTTGTCATGTACAAATGTGAGAGCTGGACCATAAAGAAGGATGAGCAGTGAAGAATTGATACTTTTGAACTGTGGTGCTGAAGAAGACTCTTGAGAGTCCCTTAGGCAGCAAGGAGATCAAACCAGTCAACCCTAAAGGAAATCAACCCTGAATATTCATTGGAAGGACTGATGCTAAAGCTGAAGCTCCAATACTTTGACCACCTGATACGAAGAGCTGACTCATTGGAAAAGACCCTGATTCTGGGAAAGACTGGGAGCAAGAGGAGAAGGAGGCAACAGAGGATGAAATGGCTGGATGGCATCACTGACTCAATGGACATGAGTTTGAGCAAACTCCGGGAGATAGTGAAGGATAGGGAAGTCTGACATGCTGCAGTTCATGGGGTCACAGAGAGTCAGACAAGACTGGACAACTGAACAACAACGACAAATGATTCTCTGCAATAGATAACCAGAACTTGTTGGAAAATTTGAATGACAGCCATCTAATTTCAGAGTTACAAGTTTAACCACCAAGTCAGACCAGCTGTTGGGTATTATAGACCACTGTGTGATAGTCGTATTTGTCTGTCCACCTTATCCCTTAGTTTGGAGAAGCAGGCTTGCTCTTTCATTGAGATTTCTGTCCTGTAAGAATGGTATTCAGTCTGTGAACTTGATTTGGAGATGAAGTAGCCCCACCCAGCCTCTGTGGGTTAGTGCCCGTGATGCAGGTACTAAAATACAGGGCAAAGGGCAACTGTACCTGTGCTAAAGCCCATTCTAGTACCCTCCTATGGCCCCTCTGAGGGTCTGTCCAAAGCGCCCTGCTCCAACTTACATCTGACTGGTGTGAGCCCCAGACCCTGGTCCCTACTTTAGAGTTTACACTCCCCTCTCCCTAATACACAGTTGCCCCCACTGGATTCAAGGGAGCTAAGCTGTTGAGTCTGTTGGTACCTAAACTTGGCTGAGTTTAGTGTCACTGTTAACACAGGTGAATTTATGCAGAGTTTGACCAATTCCTCAACTTTTGGTCTATATTGGTCAACTCCCCAACAAAAATGAGTTGTTGCTAAATAAAGCTTTGTTTTGTGGCCTGTTCTGGCTTGGGGGCCCTAATAGCACCAACCAGGGGCTGAGACCCATGTACATTAAGGTGGACAGATGATGACGACAGCTCAAGATGTCATGCTGCCTTAACTGCCAGCAAGGAGTCTGCATTTTGCCTGAGCCAGTCTATTACTAATAAAATGAAGCTCTTATTATAAAATTCCTGATATCCTTACTTTAAGGGGTAGATACTTTGATGAGTCTCTTTTCAAAATCTCTAGACATTCCACCAGGTCACTTCCTCCATGTATATATACCAATGGATTGATCTCTGGTGACTGTCTACATCCCTAAGATTTTACTGGGATTCCTTTCTACAGCTTAGAGCAAAACCTGGAATTCAATTGGAAGATGGGGTTGTAACAAAAGAAGGACACTTCCCCCCCTTTCCTCTCAGCTGTCCACAGCTCCCAGCCCAGCGGGCTGTAAAAGAAAGTTCCAGATGAGATACCTTCCTCCTGGAGATGCATGCAACAAGCAACTACACAGTATGTGTGGAAGGTGAAAGGTACTTCCTGGAGACATCTCTGGCTGAAGGCTTTGGCTAAGTCACTCTGAGGCAATTCTCACAGCCAGGGTCAGGAGCCCTGATCAGGAGGTAACACTCTGAATATAGACTTGGACTCTGTTGCTTCCTCACTCTGAGGCTTCAAGCAAGTTCTTTAACCTGCAAGACTAGTTTTCTCCTCCATAAAATGGTGTTATAGGTGTCTATTGCATCAAATTAAATGAGCAAATATTAACAAAACTCTTGTATAAAATAATAAATGATATCCCCTAGCAATGGTAGCACATATGCTCAGTTTTCATATTTTTTAATCAACTTGTAAGTTTTCAATGTGTCTGTGTGCTCAGTTGTGGCTGATTCTTTCAGACCCCCATGGACTGTAGCCCACCAGGTCCCTCTGACCATGGGATTCTCCAGGCAAGAATACTAGAGTGGGTTGCCATTTTATACTTCAGGGGATCTTCCTGACCCAGGGATCAAACCTAAGTCTCCTATGTTTCCCACCTTGGCAGGCATATTCTTTACCACTGTACCACCTGGGAAGCCCTTGGCCCCAAAATGCATCTTCAGATTTAATTCAAATGCACAGAGTAAGAAACATTGCCGTATCAAATTTTATTGAATCCTCACAAAACCACTACCACAACTACCCTTCTTTTAATGATGAAAATGAGATCTGAAGAGGTGCAGTAATTTGTATTATCATCTCAATTTTGCAAGTTAAGAATCTAAGAGCAATGACTTGGCCAAGACAGCTTAGTTCCCTGAAAAGAGAAGACATGTTTGAATTTTATCTTCAAATTTGAAATTAATCTCCAAGCCCATGACCCTCAACCCTGACCTTGCTAGTGTAATGAGTCGTCTGTCCATCAACAGACACTTGTTGGGGCATTTAACTTCTACACAGTCCTAGAAAAGATATGAGAAAAACATTCCCAGGCCTTTTTCTGAAGAGTTCATGATCTAGCAGGAGAGACAAGAGAAATGTCAGCATTATAATGACTGTTTCAATGAATACAGAGAACATTTTTAGATGTGTGCCAAGTTTAAGCAGACTGAGAGTTGGACCATAAAGAAGGCTGAGCCCCGAAGAATTGATGCTTTCGAACTGTGGTGCTGGAGAAGACTCTTGGGTCCTTTGGACAGCAAGGAGATCAAACCAGTCAATCCTAAAGGAAATTAACCCTGAATATTCATGGGAAGGACTGATGCTGAAACTGAAGCTCTAATACTTTGGCCACCTGATGCAAAGAGCTGATTCATTGGAAAAGACCCTGATTCTGGGAAAGATTGAGGGCAGGTGGAGAAGGGGACAACAGAGGATGAGATGGTTGAATGGCATCACCAACTCACTGGACATGAGTTTGAGCAGACTGTGGGAGATGATGAAGGACAGGGAAGCTTGGCATGCTGCAGTTCATGGGGTCACAAAGAATCAGACATGACTTAGCAACTGAACAGTTGAAACAATATTCTGAAACAATAGCAGTTTCAAAATAAAAAGCAACAGTAAGATCTGGAAGATAGATATTAGGGACGTACATCAGGGCCCTACCAGGAAACGCTGGGACTGTCAAATTAGACAGTTTCTCTGAGGAGCATCTGTTACAGTGAGGCAGGTAGAGTGTTGAGGGAGCAAGAGGAAGGCCAGGAAGAGCAGCAGTGGAGCTGTGACCGGCCTCAGACTGAAGGGATGAGGAGAGGGAGAGGTCAGGGGCACTGAAAGGAAGAGAGGCTTATGTGGAGCACTGGTGGGGCAGGGCCCTTCAGCGACAGGCAGTGTGGCCCCAAGGGAGGCAAGGAGGAGAGGAAAGACCTTGACCCCACATGAGTCCTTTCTTATTGGCCCAACCAACCGGAAGCCAGAGGGCTCACGTGCCTGTGGGTGCAACCTCTGCAGGGCATCCTGCAGGGCAGGGGGCAAGTGAAGCATGGGTCTGGAGGGCCAATGTGAGACATGCAGTGCAGACGGCTCTGAACTGTGGTTGGAGATTCATTCAACCTGGAGGATAAGGTATCCTGTTGAGGGAGGCAGTGTTTGAAGGCAGAATGAAGGTGTGAGGCCAGTAGAAGGCAGTGGATAGGGAGAAAACTGGCTTTGTTGAGCTGGCTGGACTTGGTAAAGCAAGAGTGGGATTTGAGGCTAAGCCAAATGTTCTGCATTGTGGATTAGATCATCAGACCATCCAGCATGGTGCCCAGCACATAGAAGGACCTCAATAAATCTCTTTGAAGAAATAAGCAGCACAACCGTTAAATACATGGTTATGAGAATGTGCGATGGAAAGGAAAGACTTCCCTAGAGCCTATGTAGGGAGGGGACCTACTACAGGCATATGGGGAGAACGGGTTTCATGCCTTTCACACGTTTTCTTCTTTCTGGGCTCTGCTTGTGGAATCATTGCCCTACTGTGGAACTTCATGGCATATATCCCATCAGGGCAGATATAGAATATTGAGGCCAAGCAGAGCCACATTTCCTTCAAAGAGAGTCAAATTCTAGGGTTGTGACCCCACTTTTATCTTGAGCAGTAGCCCAAGACGCATACTGGGGTTACCAGAGGGACAGGCTCTGGGTGGTGGAGGATACTTATGCATGTGTGTGCACTCAGTCGTGTCCGACTCTGTGCGACCCCATGGACTGTAGTCCATCAGGCTCCTCTGTGCATGGGATTATCCAGGCAAGAATACTTGAGGAGGCTGCTGTTTCCTACTCTAAGGGATCTTCCCAACCCAGGGAGAGAAACGTGTCTCCTGTGTCTCCTGTGTCTCCAGCTTTAGCAGGCGGATTCTTTACCACTAGCACCACCTGGGAAGCCCAGGAGAGGATACAACAGGTCGAAAAGAGGAAGGAGGGAGCCAAACGAAAAGGCAGAGTCTCTAGACCACAGTCTGAAGGTGGACCATGCCAGCAGGCTCCTGCCCCCACCTCAGACCTAAGGGCTTCCTCTCTCCATGCTCCAAGTTAATACTCAGGGTGGGGACTCTCCACCAGCCAGGTAATAACATGGAGAAATCCTACCTCCTGCCTGTTTGAGTCCCTGTGGGATCTTTTGCTGATGTATTCATTAAATACCCACAGAATGAACAGAGTAGAAGGGAAGAAGGCAAGCATGGAGTATGGAGGTGGTCCTCAAATGGTTACCCTCTCTAAGCCCATCAGCGAGGCTATCCTGACTACCCCTCATGTCTCCCCAGGTCAACACGGGGTACTGTTGAAAAGACAGGGCAAGAAGGCATAGTTCAGTGAGGGGACAAGACTATGTCAAAAGGCATTCACCAAGTAACACCATTAAATGGCAGACTGAGTAACTTGGAACTGGTCATAACTGTAAAAAAGGAATGCATGAGAAGCAATGGTCTGGGGAGCGTGAGAATGAGAGGCTCAAAGGATTGGGTTCCTTCTTGATAGGATGAGTGGATGGGGGAGGTTTCCCAGGTAAAGGAAACAGCCTGCATGAAGGCAAAGAGATCAGAACAAATGAGGCCCAGGTGACACACACTCACCTCGGTACTGGCTACAGTGCAAGGGGTTGAAGAATAGAAAGACAGAGTCCCCATTCTCCAGAAGCTGCTAGGTTTTTACCAGCTCTGAGAATCTAGGAGTGGAGAGAAACTAGGCAGGCTTCTTAACCCAAACAAAGATTCTTTTCAAGGAACGCTGGAAGGCTGGTACTCTGGCTTCTGTTCAGACATTCCCAAAGAGTGGAAGACATAGGATCGTCTCAATTCTCTCTTGGACAGTTTTAATGGACAGAAAGTTTATTCTATAATAACGCAAACATCACAGTTGCTCCCATATAATGTTGCTTTTGCTGTCGTAATTATCATCATTTTTATTAGGAATATACCTCTTAGTTTCTGCACATCCACTCCTCTCTGTGGACTCTCCCAGGACACCAAGAGACCCTTGCCATCCTTCTAGGCAAGACCTGTGCCAGTGGCCCTACTGTTTCTCAGACGCAGAGACCCTAGATCGGGGAACCGCTCTCTGGCAGCACCCTTGTCCTCTGTGCCTTCGATCCATCGAAGGCTCCAGCCTAGCAGAAGAGCCCATGTTTCTGGGTATCACAAGTCAAGAACTATCACGAGAAATGGCAGGTGAAATGTCTCAGAGCTCCACCCATAACCCACCCTGTTGACAACCCTTCGAAAGCTGTGGGAAGTAGGAAATTGCTCATCTTCTTTTAATCAAGGACACTCTTTAAAATGCTTAACGTAATACTAGTTAAAAATGGACAGTTTTATATAAAGGAAAGGAGAAAAAGTACAGCAGGAACATACAGTATATCAGATTGAATTAGTTTTTCTTGCCACAACATGTAAACAAATCTGTTTAATTAGAACACCTTGTTTCTATTGCCTTCTGAGCAATTTTTCAATGATGAGGAATAAAATAAGATAGTAGGAAGGCTTTCTGAAATCTCTGAGAGACCCCCAGAGATCTTCTCTGCCTCCCCTAATGAACCAGTCGCTGGGGTGTTCCCCATAAGTGCCCCTGGCACCCCCTCTTCCCATTTATCCCCTCCCACAGCTATCTTCATTTACAGAGATTATAGCAGATTTTATGCACAGAGGGGAGATGAGGTGTGCTCTCTGGCATGACCCCCAAAAAACTGGAGAGAGGAAAACCTTCAAAGCCCCACCAAGGCTCCAAATAGAAGCTTGTGGAAGGGAGCAAGCTCTAGGCTGGAGTCCCATGTGTGGTCCTGAATCTGGTGCTGGAGGGGCGCTCTGTGGTTTCGGTTCCCCTGCTCAGGCCTCTGACTCTGCAGTCATGTAGGGGAGAGACCCCTGCCAGTGCCCACACTCAAGGATTCAGACTTGTGCCTTGGACCTCATGCTACCCTACACACCTGCCTGGTACCCAAAGGCCTAAACCATGGGTGCTGGGAAGGGTTTATAGAAAGCAGCTGCTTGCCTCTCAGCCTGCTCAGGCCCAGGTAATGCTCAGTCCCCTGCCCACAGCTGTTCTCACCTCCCCACCCCAGCGTGCACGCGTCCTCACACACACACCCGTGTTCCTCCCCTTACCCATGCCATGGCACTCACACCTGCAGGGTGTGAGTGTTTATATTTTTGGTTTCTGGTTGGTTTCTGAACAAGCAGAAGATTTAAGTTTCCAATCCATCTGTTGGGTGCAAAACATAATATATTCTGGGAGTGGATTAGGGGACTAAATTTGGGGAGTGTGTTGTCAAAATGTGGTTTTGCAATGCAAGCTTATTGATGACGGTGTCATTTGGAGTCTGAAGGCCTTTTGGAAGCCGCTGTGTGAGGAGGGGTGGGGGCTGGGGGGAGGGATAGGTGTACAGGACTTGCTCTCCACAGAAAGGTAAAGGTGGAAAATTCCTTCTGAGGGACCTCCATCACCACTTTCTCGACCCTCCCCCACTTCCGCTCTCCTGTAGCAGGACCCTCTACCTCTCAGGACCCCTCCCCTCCATAGCAGCACCTTCAGGATACTGGCATATTTATTCACACTCAGGAGTGACATCTAGTAATAAAACATAAATCTTGACTTCTGTCTGGGGTGTGTGCATGTTGTTCAAAGTCTGATGTTCTCGTAGTAGGCATGCAGGCAGCAACCAAAATTTAGAGATGATACAAGGAGTGGAGGTAGACCAGAAGACTCACTTGGGAGACCCAGACACAAGCACTTACTGCTGGCTTTTAGTCATGTGACACCTGGGATCAGTTTGGTCTTTAGAACACAGATACCCTCTTGCCCATGGACATGGCCGAATAATGGCTTCAGTTTATCTTGGTCCTGACACAACTCCCCATATCTCTCCCCTGTGCCCTTGTCCTCAGATGGGGGTAATGGGAGTGTGTAGCCTGGAATGTGGAAGTCAGCTTCTGACTTAGGAGAAGTAAGCAACAGCCATAGAGTTATAGGGTTAGAGAGTAGGTAGAGCTGAGGGATATGGGGTGAGGATGTGGTAAGCATCACAGAACTCATCACTCACCCATTCAAGTGTGGCTGGGCACGTCATGGGAAACAATGGGGTTCTAAGAGAGCATCTATAGCAACACGGCCATCCCCAGAACCCATGACTGGTAACTGAAAGTGAGTGTTAGTTGCTCAGTCGTGTCTGACTCTTTGCAATCCCATGGACTGTAGCCCACCAGGCTCCTCTGTCCATGGAATTCTCCAGGTGAGAATACTGGAGCAGGTTGCCATTTCCTTCTCTAGGGGATCTTCCCAAACCAGGGATTGAACCCAGGTCTTCTGCACTGCAAAGCCCTAACTAACGTCCAATAGATTTAGCCCAAGGAGGGAGAGCTCACTACCTCTTGGAGAGGCTGACCACCATGCTCCCACTGTAGACTGATGAGACAGAATAGAGAAGACTGACCCCTGATACATCACTAGACCTGGAAGACCAGATTCTAGTCTCATACTACCAATTTGATACAAAAAGTTGGGATGAAATCTCCCCCATCAAACCCACTCTGCCCTTTTCCCAGCTGACTTGAAGATGGGGCTGAATCTCTTCCAGTTTGCAGGCTTTGTTCCTAACTGACCAGTGTAACCACCCCACCCCACCCCCACCCAAGAACTGCCAAGCATTAATCAGTTCCTTGTCCTTCTCCAGACAGTGGAGTAAGTGCCCTGGAGCATATGAGGAATACAGCCCTTGGCTTCAGAGAGCTCACAACCCATGTGGGGCTGAAGGAAAAACTGCTCCTAGGACACAGAGAGTGATGTCAGTTGGGATGAGGAACAGAGGAAAGCTGTAGGATAGGAGGTGGAGGCATAAAGTCAAGGGAAAAAGTTAGATTCTTTAGTGGGAAGCCACAGAGAGTAGAGACCTCACTTCTTCCAAAACCACCATCCCTACCTTGCCTCTGAACAGGACAGCCCTCACCTGACCCATTTCTCATTAAAATCTCCAAAGCCGTCGATCCTACCCATCCCTTTCCTTCATGATCAGTCCCGGTTTGTCTCACCATGACCTTGGTGTCTTAAAATAGAGTCTATCTGTATCGCTTCATGGACTAAGTTCATGGAGCCCAATTCTGCTTTCTCATGGGCCTCCCTGTGAAAGAAAGGGAAGCACGGGAAATGGTTCAGGGTTCTGTATTTAGAAAATAAATGCCCTGATGCTTCTGCGCCTTGAGTGGAAGGATAATAGACAACAATAGAGGAAACGCCGATGCTAATGATGGAACTGAGACTACCAACCGGACTTGATGCAATCATTTAACAGGAGAGAGTCATAATCATGTAATGAATATCCCTACTGGGGTAAGGAATGCCAGGAGTAAAAAGCCGGAAGAGCCTGAGCAGTTCCTTTGGTGGTTTCCATGTCACTGTCTTTTCTCCTATTCTCCCCTGCATTATGAGTGTTGCACTCACCACTGGATGATTACCATCAGCACATAAACACGCCATTATGTCCGCCATTACAGTGAAACTGTCTTGACCCTGCTTGTCTCTAGCTACTGACCCATTTCTTTGTTTGCCTCTGCAACCAGCCTCCTCAAAGGGTTGTCTCTTCTCTCTCAAATTCCTCTCTTCACTTTCTCTTAAACCCACTTTTTCACAAATATCTCTCAACCACAAAACTTTTCTCATCATGACGCCCAGTGACCTCCACATTGTTGAATCTCCCCATTAACTCCCAATCTTCATCACAAGTGCAGGGTGTGGCACACAGGTGTTTAATAAATATTTTCTGAATGAATAAAATGTTCCTTTTTCTGCCCCAAAACAGCCTGCTTCATCAGCTCCTTCCATCTTAGTTCTCTATGAGTCTTGATCTTTGGGATAACATGTCTGCATTTCTGACAATAACAGTTACAACAGCTACAATAGCTGCGGATTATGCATTGCTTACAAGATGTGTAACCTAACTAATGACATGTGAAGTGCTCACAAAATACCAGGCAGAGACCATAACAAAAATCATCTCTTTCCATTTTTCCCATGGTTCAGAAAGGTAGTGTGATAAAATGCATTACTGGATTCAATATTTCACCCCCTACCCCACCTGCAGCATCCATACCATTGGGGTGCCCTTATGATGAGCCTGGCATATTCCCCCGCCCCTTAACTTTGAGTGTGGCCATGTGCCTTGTGATACGTGAGTGAAAATTATACATATAGTGAAATCCTACATATATATATATATATATATATGTATATATATATAACTTTTCACACAATGATATGTGAGTGAAAATGGCAGCATCAAGTTCCAAATCTAGGCCCTAGAAGACCTTGTACGTTTTCTTTTTTTTTTTTCACACAATTCTGTCATCCCAGGAGATCATCCCCAGGCTGGCCCACTGGTACAGGAGACACGAAGACACCCCAGTGAAATCTAGTCTAGATTAGACAGTCTCTCTTGACCCACAACCACATGAGCAGTAAAAATGGTCATCATTTGAAGCCACCGAGTTTTAGGGTGGTTTGTGACACATTAAGTGATAAAGCTACTGCCATGTTTCATGTTGGCTTCACAAAGGTAAGTAACCCACCTAAGGTCTCAGGGCTGGTGGGTAGTAAAACCAGAGCCCATCTCAGGCCTTCTGACCCCAGAGCCTGCATGTGAACCACCAGGAAACATCACCAACTCCCTTCCTGCCTTCTCTATTCTACATCACACACTGCTTGGACACCTTCTGAATTCTTCTCCAAATGTATTTACTTATTCATTCATTTGTTCAATCATTCATACTTTCAAAAAATAAAAGTGATTCTCACACTGTGCCAATAATTTGAAAGTTGCTGGAAATGCTGAGAAAGAACCTGAGCTTTGTAAACAGAAATGTGCCAAAAAGGGAGAAAATACACAAGGAGTGTAGTTAGACAGAGATATGCCCAAGGTGAAACTGACAGCAATCACAAAGTAGACAGTGCTGGAGACACTGTTGTGAAGATTCCCAGAAAGCAGACCCTGATGTGGCCTGGAGCCCCAAGCTGTGGGGCCAGCTGCTTGAGATAACAGGCCAGTTTCTCTCCTGGGTATTGGGTGAGGCCAGCCCTCCCTCCTTACAGATACTCCTTAAACTCATGACCTTTTACTTGTCTCTCCTCTCGAAAAAGGATAAAATAATCTAATATTGTTAGTTACTGCCACTCAATGTTAAAAATAGAGAAGCCATTGTCAGGCATCATCAAAACAATATCATGATGAGTCACTTATTTTTCAGGATTGTGAATATCCAGAAAACATTAAAATGTTCCCAATTCAGCAAGGCAGCTCTGATCATAAGAAAATGTGATTCTGTGTAAGATTTGTGACTCGTCAGGTACATGTGGCTAATAAGTGTTATAATGAGAATGAGAATCAGAGTATTTCAGGATGACCGAGACAGTGGATGGAGAAGGGAGGCAAGTCACTCTTTGACCTTGGGTGTCTCTTTGTTAATAAATTGGAAATGAAAGTATCTAGTTTACAAGGTTGTGGTGAAGTTTAGGTAAGTTAAAAATTAATAAATAAAGGGCCCAACAGGTGTTTATCACTAATCCTTGGGCACCCATGCAGCAACATGCCATCCATTCAACAAATAGTGAATGTCCACCATGTGCCAAGTTCTATGCTGTGTCCAGGAAATACACATCATGTAGCTGAGATACACATTAAGGACCCATCCTCTCTGCACTGGACTCACTGTCTAGAAAAGAGTAAAGAGAAGTAAAACTGGCAGATCCAGCAGAGTGAGCCGCCTGCTCTGGTGGGTTATATACAGGGGGAAAGGAAATGTTGGCCAGTTTGCAGTTTCAGACTTATAGTTCCAAACCTAGGGCACTTGCCAACACTTCAGAGGAGATTTTAAATGATAACACGAAGAATATATTCATCAGGATGTACTTGCCCTGTCACAAGATGAGAAAGACCCATTCCAAGCATTCTGATGACACAACCAGGGAATGGGAACTGCCAGACCAAAAATGGTCCAGTTATAAAAATTCAATGAAATATATGGAATAGCATCCAACTTGGACTTCTGCTTGTAGTCATTCTGTATTAATCCTGCCTATGTATCAAATGTTTATTCTACAACCTCACATAATTCTCATAACAATCCAGTGAAGTGAGTGCTGATATTTATTCCCTTTTCACAGATGAATGAATTGGTACTTAGAGACATTTAGTAACAGTTTGAAACTGAGAGGAACTTACAGGACTGAGACTCAAACTCAGGCCACCTTAAGCATTGAGGTTCATTCTCTCTCTCCTCGTGGACCTGTCTGGTGAGGCCAAGGAGCCTCTTGAAGCGAGTTGTTGCAGACCTAAGCCTCTTTATGATTGCTCCGTTACCAAGAACCACAAGACCAAATTGGGGCTATAAATATAAGGGCTGTGGGTGATCTATGCAGTTTGAGTTATTTGGGAAGACTTTGAAATAGAGTTAGGACTTCAATTTGTGCCTGGGTGGAGAAGAAAAGCAGCATCCATTCTGTAATTCTTTTGATAAAGATGCATGATCTGTGCACTGAGCTGCAGTTCATTTCTTATATGTTTGCTTTTGTCCTCTTTCTTAGAACATCTTAAACAACTTAGCTGTTCTATTATTGTAATTACAGCATGACAAGACCATGATTGAAGAGCAGGAGGGACAAATGCCAAGGGAGTCACCCATGCCTGTAGGAGGGCAGGTCACAGGGCTTGCAAACGAAGAATTAAAATTACGCAAGAGTCTTTTTTTTAATTTTTTTAAATTAATTGATTGATTTTTAAATGAAACAGATGAATATTTTTAATGATAAAGGGCACAATTCACAAAGAAGACTGACATCACAAACCACTAGGCATCTAACAACGAAGAAACAAAGATACATAAAACAAAAATCAGAAGAAACATAAGGGAAAAGAGAAAAATACATTATCATAGTGAGATATATCAACATTTTTCTAAGAATATTTTATCAAGTACAGAAAAAGTAAGAATAGGAGCATTTTGAATGATGTCATTAATAATTTAACTATAGAATTATAGTTATATTAGTTATATAGCTATAACTATAACTATATATATAGTTATATAAATAGAATTATATTTATATTAATTTATATTCATCATATCCTACACAAATATATTTAAAATTTGAAAATTACACAAGATTCTTATCTGTTTCTTCTAGTAAGCCTAGCATGACCCAACTCAGAAACTAGTTATTAGTTCATGATTCTGTCTGCTCCTGGCCCTCCCAACAAGAATAGTTCTCTTTTTAGACCTCCTATAACCTATTAACTATGCCTCTCTGGGGGGATTTGTGTGATGTTTAGGTACAAGGGCAAGTTACTACTTCTGCTCAGTCTCACCTCCATGCAGGCAGGCTCTGTTTCAATGTGTCTTTAGGTCCCTCACAGCAGACTCTGTGCTTCATTAATGTTCATTGAAGGAAGGAAGATATAGCTTCATCCCTTGGGGAAAAAAAAAACTTCCCTTAATCACTCTGGCTTCCTTGGAGGATCTAGATGGATGGGAAAAGAAGCATTTGGGTCCTGTTCTCAATCTCGATACAAGACTGTCTGGTCCTTGGATATTTCTGTTTAAGTCTCAGGAGAGTGGTAACTGCTAAGGTCAGTTGATGAAGACCTGGGGCAAGACTCCCATCAAATATTTAGAATAAGAGCCAAAACTGAAAGATACTAAATTCAGCAAGCTCCCCTCCCAGTCCCTGCACCACTTGCTCCCAGCTTCACTTCTTCCCTCTGTATTGTCATTGGCCATCCTCAGCCCTGCCTCTCTATAGGACCTTGTCACTGTATCCTCCAGAATCTCCAAAGCTCCTGACCTCAATCACTCCCCACTCCCTTTTAACCTGTACAATATTTCCGGATGAACTTTCTGAAACTCTTAGGTTAATTATATTGAGAAATGAATAAGCACAGCGGTTGAACGCCAGAGCTTTGAAAATAGCCAGAGTTGGACTCTGTCCCAGCCCTGCCATTTAGTAAGCCTCAATCATCTCATCTATAAAATGATCATAATAGTACCTGCCCCATAGGCAGTGGTGAGAATTAAATGAAATATCGCGTATATTTACCAGAGTACCTGACTCCTCACAAGTCCTGAAGAGATGTTCAGGAACCAAAAACAACAATTTCCTTATTCTCCAACCTGCACGGTTCTTAATGCTATAAGGCACCCCCCCCCCCCCCGCTTTGCCTGGCATCCCAGGCCCTCCAGAAGGTAAGTGAAGTCATCCCCACAACCCCCCTCTACTTCAGCCAGAATCACACAATTTCTCCCTTTAAGGGTGCTGGCTTCTCCCTCTACTGATCTAAATCCTGTCATCCTACATCTGGGTAAATATCTGGGAAACAAACTTTAGGAGACCCCTCCTCAGAATGTATCTCAAGATATAGTCCAGACTGAGTTGACAACTCAGTGTTTTATGTATGTGTGTGGATGTGGGTATGTGTGTGAACACAAAAGAAGAACAAGGTAAAATTAATCTGTTATTATTAATAAGGCCTTTCATAGATAAGAACAAAAGAAAAATATATAAATAAAAAGATTACTAGATGTGACCACACAGAAACTTAAAAAAAAAAAATCCCTCCATCTAAAAACTCCATCACAGACAAACCTGGAAAACAAAAAGATCAAATGAGAAAAAAGCACCATATATGCTAAACAAGAGTAATAATTTATAAAGCGCTGCTACTAATCAATAGGAGGAAAAATGCCAATGGAAAAAATAGGCAAGGAATTTAAACCAGCAAGTCACTTTTTAAAAAACACTCAGATGATAAAAACATATGGGAAAATACTTCCCTTCTAATAATAAGATAAAATCAGAGTAAAGCCCAAAGTTCCACTTTGGTCTCTCAAATAGGAAGCTGTCCTTTGCAGCCAGTAACAATCAATATTGGCAACCTGCAATTAAATAGGGACTCAGCCTGGTGGGATGGGCAACCAGCATAACCTGTCCTAGAAGTCACCATGACAAGTTATGTCAAAGGTTTCTAAAACATGGATAATTTTACCTTTAGGAATTAATCCAAAGAGAATAATCATAGATGAGCACCAAGATTTCCACATAAAGGTCTTCATCAGTGTTTTTTTACAATAGAAAAAAAAAAATGCAACAGTTTAAATTTCCAATAGTAAGTGATTTAAAAGTAAACCATAGCATATTCATATGACAGAATGCTCTGCAGAGATTCAACATTATATTTTAGGAAAATGTTTAATAGTTTAGGAAAACATTCACAAAATATTTTAAGTAAGAAAAGTTAAGTAGGATTGCAAATTTGTAATATTAATACATTTCTGGAGGGGGGAAACTGGGGAAGATGCACCTGGAAATGCTAACTAGTTATCTCATCGGTAATGGGAAGAAATACCAATAATTATAATTTTGTTTATTATAATTTCTTTTTTGTGTTGGTGAAAAATGAACATAAATTTAATATAACCAAATGGACCCTGGGCTTCCCTGGTGGCTCAGACAGTAAAGAATCTACCTGCAATGCAGGAGACCCCAGCTCGATCGCTAGGTCAGGAAGGTCCCCCAAAGAAGGAAATGGCTACCTGCTTCAGTATTCTTGCCTGGAGAATCCCATAAACAGAGGAGCCTGGCGAACTCCTGTAGTCCATGGGGTTTGAGCTGGACATGGTTGAGTGACTAACACTTTCACTTTCTTTCTTTCAAATGGGCCCTTCACAGGCTTCAAAGTCACCTCAAAGTCCTACTTTTCCATGAAGTCTGCTCTGACTCTATCTTTTAGTCATAACTATCCATGTTACAAAATCACCCATTTGATCATATGTTTCCTAGTATGGTTGACTAATTATTCTAGATTAGTCTTCATTAATTAGTATTAGTTCTTCAGCAAGATTTCATTCAAGGCCACTCACACCTGGATCTACTTACCTTTTTCAAAATGGCTGCAACAAGTTCTCCATATGTTCTTCTTTCAATTGGCATTGACATTCCTCCAATGAAGAGGCAGGTTGTGTTCTCTGACCTGGAATCTGAGTTTCTCTTGTGATTCCTGAAGCCAGGACATACAAGAGGATAGTGCTTCCATTCAGTCCTCTTGAGATGCTCTGTTTTTTGGAAACCAGCTGCATTCTGTGAGGAAGCCCAAGCCACATGGAGAGTCCAAGTGTAGGTGATCAGCTGGCTAAGAGCCTCAGCTGAAGTTCCAGACAACAACCAGAAATAACCACCAGTATGCAAGTGAGAAAGCATTTATGTTTACTCCAGTTCCTCCCCTACAACTATCTGCCTGCAAATATCTGAAAGGCCTTCAACAAGAATTGCCTGGCTGAGCCTAGTCAAGCCTTGAACTTTCAGAGATGAAAACAATAAAATGACTGCTATATCTTCGGTTATTAAGTTTGGGGGCAATCTGCCACACAACATTTGATAACTGGAATTCACTTTCCTTTTTTCCCTTTTCTCCTTTGCTGCCTCACAGCTCTCCACTCTGGAACACTTTCAGTCCTAAATCTTTTGGCCCTATAAAAATTAACCCACGTATATTTGTTATATAAATGAACAAGTGAATGAATGGGAGTTCTGTCACTGCATTCCTTGGTTCCAACCTTACACATGCAGATGAGTCTTCTTAAGAACTTCTGGACCTAACAGAACCAGTAAACCAAATCCTTTTTATCCTTTTATAGTCTGAACTTTTTCTGCATAATTCCTTTCAGTTACACTTCTAGCTGCCCAGCATTTCTATTTTCACCCACCAGGAAAAAAAGAGCTAATAAAACAACAGGACCAATGAGGAAACTGACAGCTCTGAGCTCACCTTCCTTTTCTCAGGAAGAAGTCACTTTCTAGGAAAAGGTGGGCCCTCTTTATTAACCAATAGTTAGCAGGATATTGCTATCTTCATTCCCCCAGTTAATACTGAGACAAGCTACAGAACCACAGTCCCAAAGGGCAGAGCCCTCAATCCCATTAAACCGCCATTGCCACAGCCTTAGCACATGGCACCACCTTCATGGTGTGGTTTGCAGGGCAAAGGATCTTCTCTGTGCTAATCTACCATTTCTGATCCCCTCTAGGGCTAAGCACTTTCTTCTCCAGGCTTTTTCATCAGAGAGAAAGTTCCCTGGGAAGGGAGCACATGTTCACGGTGTGACATATTTGGCAGCAGCACTATTGTTATTCTGTCTCAACATCACAGAGTGTGTTCCTGGGATTTCGTCCCTGGAACGGAGGAATAATTGTGCACAACTGAAGCAGGCATGTGACGACATCCGCAGAGAAGGAAAAAAAAAATGAAAGGAAAATAAGGCTAGGAGCTCTTAAATCAAGCTTCTCACATTTCACAATGGCACCAAAATCGAATGAAGTAAATGTATCAGATATCTCTCTTACTTGATGGTAACTGGTTAAATTTGGCTAATCTTTTAATGCTTTTGAGAACCAGCCAAGTTAGGATTACCTGGAGCTCATGTCACCCTCCTCCTTCACTAGCCTTTGGAGACCATAACCCCTCCCTCGCTGTTTCGGATGCCACTGCTGCTACGAACAGGAGTCAGACCTCAAAGTTCCTTTGCCTTAATGCTGCCATATCACTAGTTGGACCCAATGACTCAGAAAACCAAGGACACTGGGATTCCAGAGTGGAAACGGGAGTAGAGGGCTTACCGCAAGCACAACCTCACATGAAATGCTCCCCGAAAGCACTGGGATTGCTTCAAATCTTGAAGAAGAGCGTGATGATTGACTTATCACATCCTTCCTCTCCAGACACTGTTCGGAGAATGACAGTGAGGATGACTGGCTCCTTCTTGTTTTAGCCCTCCATTTGGGAGGTCACAGGTTTGTTTGTGGTCACTAGTATCAACTTGAGTTTGCTTCTTAATGTACACTGCTCTGGGTCGACCAGAAAGTTGGTGCCATGTTGTAAAATACCTAGTAGAATTGACACCAAGTATCTGGTTAGATAGAACTGACCACAGAAAAAGGTATTTTCTTTACCCCTTTGCCAGAGGCACATCATCTTTTTTGCCAATAATCTACCTTCTCGGAGAAGATAGTAAAGTTCATGTGAAGGTTTGTCCCCTAGATTTTTCAACAAATTTCTAATACTGAGCTCCCTGCTGTTGTCACCACTGTCATTATAACCATCCTTACCACATGCCCACAAGCTCCATCTTTCCCGTCACCCAATCAGGTGGCTTCATTACTTTCCACATCTCCATCATTAGTGCCAATTAATCATCACCATTAACATCATCAGAATAATGGCCTCAGCAAACCCCAACTGGGAGAAGCCTGTTCCTTCCGCTGCAGCAATTTCCATATTAAGACTTCCAAACCCGTGAGCTCTGGAATATACTAATGGAGAGAAACTGTGTTAGAAAAGACCCCTGGGAGAAGCTGGGCGGGAAAACGTGCCCCAGTCACCTCTCAAAATATCCAGCAAGAAGCCATCAGGGAGCATGCGCCCGTTCTTTGAACTCCCTCAAAGTACCTTTCATCTGTTCTAAATCCGGGATCGTCTTTGTACAGGGCTTGCTGTTTCTGGATAAATCCTTGGCCCTTGTTCAAGCCCGGGACTGTGTCAGGATGTTCCACAGACCCCAGCAGGACAGCACTGCTAAAGCAGCCTTTCCGGCGGGACCTCTTTCTTATGACACGGATTCCAAATGCCCGCCCAGAGCGTCTGCACTCAGCAGTACACCACGGGCAGCGACCGTGTCCTATTCTCATTTCAGCTCCCGCCTTCCTGGAGGAGGCCCCCACACCCACCACAAGGCAGTCAGCGGCCAAACCTTCTTTCCTGAGACACTCTATTTTCAGCTTCATATCATATCACAGACTCTTTCCCTGTGGAGCAAGCTGGCAAAACCCTTTTCCCTTGCCTAAGCATTTGCCTTGTATCTGATTCAAATCTCCAACCTGGAAATTGGGGGAGTAAGCCGACAGGACATTGGGAGGAGGGCCTCCTGATCTGCTCACAGACTGCACCTCAGTCCAGAGACTGGCTGTGTGAGGCTAAGCTGATAGTCTTCCCTCTCTGAGCTGCCATCTTACAATCCATTGTCAAATAGAGTTTTCCATCACCTGCTTCCTGGATGTGGCAGGAAACTAACCCTGTTTTCCAGTGTGTATTATACCAAAATGTAACACTTTCCCTTGGTAATTTTTCCTTTTATAAAAATGTTTTCTTCCTAAATATCAAATGGTTCTTTATTGAAATATTTAACTAGCTGGCCATTCTACCACAATGCTGTTAACATCATGTATGAATGTCACAAAGGCGGCCATCAACACAGCAACCACAGACTGTGCAGTCCCCAGGATCTCTTTAGTGGCTCCAGAGAGTTCTTGGGCTAAAGATTACTGCTGCGTCTGTCAGGCAATGTTGACAGTGTCATCAAAAGCAGTATTTCCACAGAGCTTAATATTTTTCTACTTTTTCTTGTCTCTGGGTGATTCCTTGAGGACTTGATGATGATCAGGGCAGAGGCAGAGGTACCAATTCCAAATGAGCCTGTCTCTTCTGAATGATTGGTTCCACTATAATTTTAGACCCTTCTTGCCACCTGCTGCCTTGGTGAGTCATCATCAACCTTTTCTGGAGATAAGTTCAGAGGGCTGATGACAGACATAGCACTGGCTTCCCTATAGATACAGCTCAGGTACAAGACTTTATTTTCCTTGGGGTCAAACCTGAGGGCATGGCAGAGGCAGCTAGGGTATGATAAACCCAGATGCAGGATAACAAAAGAAAGCTGAACCTTGGCCTCCTGCAAACCAAATGCCAAGCGATCCCTGGTATTTTTACACAGCCTCCATCTCTTCATTGCATTTGCATTTAATGTGTCACATAAACCACAACCTGTGAGCAAAGCCAAATGGTCTCATTCCCATTTTACAAATAAGAACACAGATCAAAAGTACCAGGTACCTCTTTCAAGGACTCGGCTCTTTGGATAGTAGCCACATTGGGACTGGAACCCAGCTGTCCTAACTGCAGGAGCTAAACTCCTTACACTTCCCACTCGCTGCCCTGTGTGCAATGAATAGGAGTAAGTCACGAAACAAGGCTGAAACCAGTGGAAGGGAACAAGAAAACTCTGAGTGGATTGTGAAATGTGAGTGAACTGCACAAAGTATCCATTTAAATATGCCTTACACTCCTATGGGGATGCTGTTGTTGTACAACTTTAGCCACACTATGGACTGTAGCCCACCAGGCTCCTCTGTCCATGGGATTTCCCAGGCAAGGATACTGGAGTGGGTTGCCATTTCCTACTCCAGGGGATCTTCCTGACCCAGGGATCAAACCCACATCTCCTGCATCGGCAGGCGGGTTCTTTACCACTGAGACACCTGGGAAGCTTCCCTCTGGGGATATTCTCATGCTAAAACACAAAGACCCAGGGCTCACTCAGAGTCACAGACATCCCTCCGAAGACATGAGTGCTAGAACAAGACTTGGGGGTTCAGCTTACTTATATAAAGGAGAAGAGCAAGGTCACTGACTAGTCCAGGCCACTCCAGGACTCAGAGGTTCATTGGATGCCTGTTTCCAAAAGCTTTCCCTTCAGTACCTTTCTCCCTCCTTCTATGAGAAGGACGTGACCTCCTCACAGTGGTAGAGGCCCCGGCATTTCACAACGAGCCAAGATAGTTGGCCCTCAGCCATGGACACAGGCAGAAAAACTGAATATCTAGCCAAGGAACTTCAGAGTCACTAGGAGAAGCATCCTATGAAGCTATCTCTCTGCAGCCTGCCACAGTGCCTGGACTCCCACCATTAGGTATCCAGGTCCAAGGATTATAGCAAAGAACCACAGTACTAACGCGAAAAGGCCATCAATATGGCCAGAGCAACTTTTAGCCATTGTATGTGCTCAGTCACTTCAGTTGTGTTCAACTCTTTGTGACCCCACGGACCATAGCCTGCCAGGCTCCTCTGTCCATGAGATTTTTCTGGCTAGAATACTGAAGTGGGTTGCTATGCTCTCCTCCAGTGGATCTTCCTGACCCAGGGATCAAATCAGCATCTCCTGCACTGTAGGTGGATTCTTTACTGGAAGAAAAGAAGGAAGCCCTTTAGCCATCAATAACCTACTGTAATTTGATCAAACAAACCTCTGCTGAGGGCAGGGCCCTGAAGAAATGGAGCAGAGCACAGGTGTGTTCTGCCAGAAAGAAGAGGGAATAAGGGGTCCCTGGGCTGAAACTCGGAGTTTGGACTAAGACAAGACTCCTCAGCCTGGAGGACAACGCTGGATACTTGGGCAGCAAAGGGACCCAGGGGTGGGGGAGCAATGATGACATCATATGAATAGAGAAACCTTACTGGGGCAAGTAGTAAAAATCCAAGCAAACTGGCTTAAGCCTTAATAAAATAAAATAATAAAATGAAAAAAAAATAAAATGGAATATACTGGCTTATGAAACCCAAAGATCCAAACGTGGACTGGCCTCAGGCTCTCACTTTTTTGCCTTCTGCAACTTCCTCTGGGTGGGCTGTGCCCTCCTCAAGTTGAGCAATAGCCACTGGGCAAGTCCTGCAGAAAAAGAACTCCTCCTACCCAGAATGCAGGAATGAATTCTAATTGGCTAACCTTAAACCACGTGGTCCTGCCTAACTAATCACTGAGCTCTGACTGGCCAGGTATAGATCACGTGCTTCCCCAAAGCTGTGTTGGACTGACAGCCTAGATTTTCATTTAGGAAGCTGGTTCAGCCTGAGCAGTGCCATCAGCCCTGTTCCTCACCTCCTCAATGCTCTGCCACACAACGCGGGTCCATGAAGGCGACACACACATAAACCACACTTAGGATCACCTCTGCCACCAGGACTACTCAATGCTGATCTGGGAAATGCCACAGTGATGAACTCCATATTGTCCATGGTGTACGTTGCTAAAAAGAAACCCAGGGTCCCTCCAGTTCTGAGCAGGACAGTCCTTCCAGAAGGGAACTGTCAAAGCCACCTTATGAAGTAGCATTACTTGTTTAACTGTCTATTGTTTGCTGATGTTCTCGTCCAGTATAAATATTGCTCTGTGAGGTCGGAGACTGAACGTCTCCTTGTTTGTGGAATTGCCAGCATCGAGAATGGGAGGTACCCAGCCCAGGGTATGAACTCAGTAGACGTTTAAGCTTGTACCACGGAAGCGGCAAGTGTCCCTTAGGCTGCCCTCTGAGCATCACCCCAGGGGCAGCCTAGGCTGACTGTGAATAGACACATCACTTTTCCTGCAGTCACGGGAGCACAACAGAGATGGATTCAGCTCTCACCTCTCTAGCTTGCAGAAACAGAGAGCCTTACTTACAGAGCCTACTTACCCTTAACAAAGTTAAGCCATGGAGGTCTGCCAAGGTGAGCATCATGCCCATAATGGGCAAAGAACTGAGGGAGCTCCAGGAGAGGTGTTAAGGGCCTGGGTGGTCCAGATCACTGTGGTCTGATGGGACACTAGGAAGCCAGGAGCACCAGGGAGATCCTGGGGCCTGAGTGGAAGGAAGTCCTGCTGGTGGGAGAAGGGAACTGGAGAGCAGGAAGGAGAGGTAGAAAGTGGCCTGGGCAAAACTTTGCTTCCCCCGCCCAGACCTCTCATTTCCTCTGTCCCTGGGAGGCAATGAGGGGGGTGCTGTTGTCTGCCTTTCTGCACAGACACCTGTAATCACCGGCGCTATCGACTCCCCGTCCCTGCGTGGAAGCTGCTCGCCACAGTGAGAACTTCAGCTCCAGACTGGAGTTGCCTAGCAACTCAGAGTCCTGAAAAGAAAGCGAGAAAGCAGAGGAGCCAGATAGGAAAGGGCAGAGGGAAGTGGGTCTGGTAGAGGAAGGAGATATCGGGAGTAGACAGCCTTATGCCCGGGCTCTCAAGTCCTTAGGACCTCTCCACCCACCTCCAGCTGGCCTCTCACTAGCCACTAGGTGCCTGACTTACCACTGGACCTCTCCACCCACCTCCAGCTGGCCTCTCACTAGCCACTAGGTGCCTGACTTACCACTGGAGATATTTCCCTTTCAATTCACTCATCTCCTTGAATTGCAAATCCTCTGGAGAGGTTCTGCCCACTGCACTGAGCATGGGAGGGGCTTATGAGACCCATGGGGAAATTTCACCTCCAAAATTAGAATTAAAAAGTCCATCAGGTGTTGGCTTCCTTTTTTCAGAGCCATTGGGGCCATTCTTGCATCTGGCCACCTTTGATGGGTCATTTTAGTTGACCTCTGGCAGTGCTTATGACCTTAGTCTACCTATCATCATGGCAGTGGGAGTCGGTGCTGGGACTAGGAATTTGTCTGGAATTGGGTTTGCCATACTTTGGCTGGTGTTAGACCTCTGGATAGGAACAAGGCTTCATTTCAGATCCTCAGAGCACAATTTAAGATCAAGATTTGACTGGCAAATGGAATGTGATTTTGTAAACTCATCATCTTGTGCTTATCCATTCTTCTGTCCACACTGCATTTATTAAGTTAAACCCAATTGTGCACTAAATATAAAGAATATGGAAGAAAGAAGAAAATGGCCCCAGCCTGCATTTTCTGCCTAATAAAAGAACACCAGAAAGTAGCCCATCATTCAAATCCAGATAAAGCAGTTCCTCTTCTCAGGGCAAGAGTAGTTCAGAGAAGGAGCTGGAAATAGTATGGTCAGGGTAAGAGAGCTTCAGGGGCAGAGGGAACTTTTTCAAAGCACCCTATCTCCATACAAACTACTGAAGTAAGTTATGAAGGTAATTTGACCTTCTCCAATATCCATATTCCTAGACCCAATTGAACTCAGGGGAAAAAGTATACCTAAGAATGGGGGAAAGTGACAGACAAGCGAGGACCCCAAAGCTTGAAGGATATTGGAACTGATAGAATATTGACAGGAAAGGAAAGAAGAGGGGACAAGAGTTCCCCCAGTGTCCTTTCTGTAGCCACCGGTTGGGTGCCCAATTAGCAGTCTTATACATCAGCTCAGCCCTGAGTCTTCATTCATTCACTGCTGTCCAATTAGAGCAGTCTGTCCTCCATGTTCCTAAGGCGTGTGTGTGTGTGTGTGTGTGTGTGTGTGTGTGTGTGTGCACGTGAGCGCATGTGTATGTGTTGGGAGAAGACATCTGTGTGTGCCTGCTGAGGACTGAGGGCACCTACAGTGCATGCAGGTGGAGTCCGTATTGTATTGTGTGTGTGTGTGTGTGTGTGTGTATAATCTGTGGATTCATGATGGAAAACACTCTGATGTAAAAAACAGATGTGTGCATGTGCTTAGTCATTAAGTCCTGTCTGACTCTTTGCAACCCCATGGACTGTAGTTCACCAGGCTCCTCTGTCAATTGGGATTCTCCAGGCAAGAATACTGGAGTGGGTTGCTATTTCCTTCTCTAGGGCATCTTCCCGAACCAGGAATGGAAACTTCATCTCCTGCATTGCAAGCAGATTCTTTATCACTGAGCCACCTGGGAAGTCCAAAAAAAAAGTGATATTAAATAGTAAACTAATAATAAAAAACTGGCTTGAAAGGCAGAAACCCCCAGAACCTTTGGAAATACCTGACAATTTTGTTTCCTGCGGGGCCTCTGTCCAGTTTTATCCCTGGCCCCAGCATGTGCAGCATAGAGATGCTCTGAGATCAGAGCCCCTTTTCTCTGAGCTGCCCACGGCCATCCTGGTGTGTATCTGAGCATCCCTGCCATGGCTGTGGTCGTATTTCATTTTTATCTCGAGTGGACTGGTCTCCTCTGCAATGGGTGACCCACTTTCAGAGCAAGACAGAAGACTTGGGCATCAGATATTTGGCCTCTGCCTGATATCTCATATGTTGGGAAGGGTACTGACAGGAAAGGGACCCATAGCCACCCTTTTCTATCCCTCTCCTTATTCCAGAAATTTCTCATTAGGGTGTGGCTTTTCATTCCCATTCCTGGACTCTGCGCTGTGTCCTCTAGCAGGAACTCTTCCCTCTCTTGCTCTGCCCCTTCAAACTCTGCATCCCAGCTGGGGGCCCCCCAGCCCCACAACTGACCCCTTTATTCCCCTACTCACACTGCACCCTCTCTACTGTCTCCCCTTGGACTATCTGTGCAAACCACTTTGCGGGAATTATATTCTGTCTCCTGATAGTTTCTAGCTGGGTTCTGTCTCTCTAACTGAGGCAGGAGATTGCAGAGGGGTTCCCCTCTTTGACACCTCCTCCCTTGCTACAGTCTTTGGCTTAGAGTGAGCCCTTATTAAAACTTGCTTGCATTGAATTAACTGTATCACCCCTGCTGGAAGACTCACAATTAGATGGCTCACAATTTACATGAGCTGAGGACTTTAGCATTTGCACCAATCTGCTTCTATGAATCATGTAATTGGAGCCTGACAATTCCTCTTTGAGGAAGCCAGGAAAAGGCTTATTACCTCCAGGTTACAGATTAAGGAAGGTGAGATTCGCAAAGTTTGGTGGTTTCCTCTAAAGTCATGTAGGCAGGCAAGGGCATCTAGCCAGTCCTGATCCTACAGATACTATGCTCTTTTCACTGCCACACGTGGCCTGGACATCACCTTGATGCCACTCACATCCTCATCTCAACTGTTTGTTCTCACCCAGTGCCGTCCATGTGATATCCCTGCAGCTACCTCCTAACTGCCCTTGAGCTCCAAAACCCCACCAACACTGCTAAATCCTTGGTTGCGTTTCTACTCCAACCATATTGGAAAGAGGTTTAGAAACCTGATCACTATTGTTGAAGGTCAATAGATTGATAAGGAATTAAAATATGAACACTTCAAAGGGGATGTGAGTTAGAACAGTAATGATCCCTTAATCCACTCCCCTCTCCTGGCCCAACTGGCAGAATTTTGGAAGAAAATGATGCTTTAGACCCATTCAATCAAATATGGTATCTGCCAGCCACCTGGGGCTACTGAGTACTTGAGAAGTGCACGCATGTTCAGCCATGTCCGATTCTTTGCAACCCCATAAACAGTAGCCCAACAGGCTCCTCCATCCTTAGGATTTCCCAGGCAAGAATACTGCAGTGAGTTACCATTTCTTACTTCAGGAGATCTTCCTGACCCAGGGATTGAACCAGCATCTCCTGCATCTCCTGCACTGGCAGGTGGTTTTTGTTTTTTGTTTTTTTTACCACTGAGCCACTTGGAAAGCCCACTTGAGAAGTAGTCATGTATGGATGTTAAGAGTGGGACCATAAAGAAAGCTGAGCACCAAAGAATTGATGCTTTTGAACTGTGGTGTTGAAGAAGACTCTTTGAGAGTCCCTTGGACTGCAAGGAGATCCAACTAGTCAATCCTAAAGGAAACCAGTCCTGAATATTCTTTGGAAGGACTGGTGCTGAAGCTGAAGCTCCAATACTTTGGCCACCTAATTCAAAGAACTGACTCACTAGAAAAGACCCTGATGCTGGGAAAGATTGAAGGCAGAAGGAGAGGGGACGACAGATGATGAGATGGTTGGATGGCATCATCAACTCGATGGACATGAGTTTGAGCGTGCTCTGGGAGTCGGTGATGGACAGGGAAGCCTGGCGTGCTGCAGTCCATGGGGTTGCAGAGAGTCAGACACGACTGAGTGACTGAACTGACTGAATTCCAGTTGATATATACTTTATTTTTTAACACTATTATTATTTTTATTTAATATTTATTTAACCACATTTTAAGGATTTCCCCATACAAATGTAAATAAACCTGCTTCACTTTTTAAAAATATGGTTAAATATGCAAAAATTCCCATTTAACCATTTAATTGTATAATTTCTTATTAAGTATATTCACAGTATCATGTAACCAATCTCCAGAATTTTTTCATCTTGCAAAATTGAAACTGTGTATTCATTAAGAAACTTCCCATCCAGTTGATATATACTTTAAATGTAAACAAACACAAAATTTCAGACTTATTGTGAAGAGGGTGTAAACATCTTATTAATAACATCTTATAGTGACAATATGTAGAAATTAGAATATTTTAGAGGTAGTGAATACAGTTAAAATATATTCATAACATAAACTTCACCTGTTTCTTTTTACTTTTTTAATATGTCTGCAAGTAAATTTTACATTTTATTTGTGGCTCACATTATGTTTCTATTGAACAGTGCTGGTGTGAATCATACCCTTCAAATTCGCAGGACTCTTTAAATAACCCCATGCAGGTAGCCATATGCTCAGATTGTGTTTGAGGTCCCATTAGATGCAGCACTAAGAATTCAGGGCAGAGTCTTTCAAGAAGACGGTGCTTGTTTCCTCCCCAAAGTTGTCCTTAGCGGTCAGTTTCCCTGACCTCCCAGGGTTGATGGTTGGCCCCAGTACAGAAACATCAGCCTCCTCCGCAGAGCAACCCCTGACTGAACTCCCCGAGCCAGGCTCACCACCCGGCAGGGCGTCTCTAGTGCTGCTCTCTTCCTGTATATCCTGGTCTGGCCCCGCCCCAGGGGGAGGACCCCTCGTTAAAGCCACGCCTTAACATCCTCCACACTGCCAAGGAGTACTGAGAGGCTATGCGTGCTCTCTACCGAATAGCCAGCGTCTTCTAAGAGGTTGCTGGCTTTGACCAAAGTGAAGATACTAACTTGGACTAGTTCAGGACCAGTTCAGTTGGATCAACAAATAGTAACTGAACACCTGTTTGGTAAGATTTGTCTCCCTGTGTAGTACATGTACTGTGCACATAGAAGCAGTTAATATAGTCTTGCCCTCCTTAAATATTAAATAGTTAGAAGATCACTCATCAGTAAGCAAAACCTTTAATTGCAACTCAAGACAAAAAAGAAAAACTCAAGACAACAATGGACGACTTTCTATTGTCGAGTTTGGAAGTCTTCCAGTTAATTTCCACACCTGGCGCAACGTCTGTGGCATGGTGGTGGGAAAGAGAAATAACCACCAGTGAAGTGTGGAGCCAGCTAGTAACTGAGCTGTGGGACTCTTGGCAGAGCAGCCTCCTGTCCACCTGGGCCTCAGTTTCCTCCATCTTCATATTTTAAAGGTGAGGTTTAGACTAGTTGATCTCTTGAACTATTTGCAACGCTAGCCACCTTAAATGCTGCAATCTACCCTTTAGTATCCCCCACAAAAGCCCACATATACTCTTTCAACCTTTTCGTAGAAAGAGCTCTATGGTAACATAGAGCTCCCTCCTTGCAAAAGACCTCTGTTTTTCAACATTCTTCCTCTCTGGGCTGCCATGATAGTCTCTCTAACTTCCACCTGCAAATTGTTGCCAAATGGTAAGTAGATACAAGTTTCTCTGTATTTCAGAAAAGGTCAGGGTTGTCAAATAAAGAAGTGATCAGCTAGTCCAGGAAGGGAAGGAGATTTCAGTGGAGCCTTCCATAATGGATAATACTGCAGAAAGCAAGAGGGTAGAGTAAACCAACACAAAAAGGAAGGAAGGAAGCAAGGAGAGGGCAAAGGAAGGAGGGTTGGGTGAATTAATTTCTGGCCTAAAAGAGAGACCCAAGGAGAGAGAGAGTTCAGAAAGGGGAAAACACAGTTCTTCAATTGCCCTTTCTAGTCTCCAGAAGACCATCTCTAAATTGAGATAATATTTATAATGATTAAATGGAACCTTTGTCATTTGTTGAGTACTATGTGCTAAGCACTTTATTCATTAAAACTTCATAACCACCCCCAGGAAATAGGAACTAAAGGATTCCCATTTTACAGATTTAAAAAATGAGGTCCATGGAGGGCTTTTTGCACAAATGTTTTGTGCTAGCTCCAAAATTCTACTATCTTGTGATTCATTAAAAAAAAAAAAATCATCATTTCTGTTGGCACTGAAAAGCACCTGGAGATCTAGGATAGTGGATGAGGATAAAAAAAAGTCTTCAGCAGAGATCCCACCCCATAAATACTTCCTCACAGGGTAAAGAATGTCTCTCCCTGCACCCACCCCTTAGAATGCATACTAGTGGAGAGAGGAAGTCAATGGTCAAGTTCTGGAACAAGAAAGACAGGGTTGCCTAGGAAGGCATTCCCCATCCAACCTCCATGAGATGGATCCCACTGGTCTCTGCTCTCATATACATATCACCTCTTGATGGCCACATTGCCCTAGAACTATAGCTTATATCCAAAGATGCCACTTAAGCCAAAGGATATCCCCCTCACTGCTAGTCTCACCTCCAGCAGGAAGCTTTGAGTAACACAAAATAAGGAAAACTACAAACAGCCATTTTCCAACAGAGCGAAGTCTCAGGGTCCCCTGAAACATGAATCTACAAAACTAAGAAAGTCTGTAGATCCCAGGCTGCCCCTCACTCGGAGGTGGGAGTAGGTAGGGGGTACATAACGATGTCATTTCATGTGATTAAAAAAATATTGCATAAGTAGGGCGAAGGAAAATAGAATAAAATATAAACTAAAAATAAATGGTTGAGTCAACTCATCTTTAATGCTTTTCCGTGTAACATCTATTTTGTATAATGGAATACGACTTTCATACTCCGACTGCAAATTTAACCTTGGCCACAAGTTATGATGTACATTACAATACACTTTTATTATGTTACACAGTATTGTGGTGGTTTTTTTTAATCTATTGCTAAGCCCCTAACAGTATGTCTGCGTCAGTGAAGCCCATCTGTCACAACCACAGTGGAGATATTATTATGTAAATAGTTCTAGGGCCTCCTTTTGGGGGAATTTAATATACTGTCCTAATATCCCAGCCAGGAAAAAAAAATGTTTATGAAAAAAAAAAACACTTTTTTTTTTTTTGGTTTGTTTGTTTCATTTGTAGAGAAAGGCAGGTTGAGTTGCTGACTTTTTTTTTTTAATAGTTCAAATCTCGTTTCTTCTTCTCTCTCACTCACAATGTCTTTAAAAGCTAATGATATGGCTCCTAATAAAATAAAATAAAATACATGAGAGACTTCTTTTAAACACACCAGCTGAAGTGTACAGCATTAATATCTTGCAGCCTAGTGCATTAGCCATCTTTTCTATATTACAGTCATATTTCAATAAACTAAGTTTTCTTAGCAGGTGCCATCTTGGATTATTTCTTTATTAGACTGAGTTATAAAATATGCAGAATGGTAGGCTGAATTTTTTGTTATTTATTGCAGGTTTTAAACCTTTGCCAAAATCCATACAACTAAATCTCCCTCCTTAGAGGTGGAGAGGCAGCACCTGGAAGGGACCTGCAGGCACTTTTGCTCTCAGGGCTGTCAATCAGGTGGCTTGGGGGACGAGGGCAGGACAGAACAGAGTATGATTTGCAAACAGAAGATGCCAGTTCTCCTGACTTCTCAGTGTGTCTTAATTAACCAAATCAGGATTTTAAGGCAGCACAAAGAAAAGAGCTACTTGGACCTCCCAGGCCTACATCAAGCATGTCCATGCTTTTACTCCAACAGGCATCATAGTTTTGCTGAGCTCTAGCCAAGCAGTGAGTGCTTTGCAAAAAGCAAGAGAAACAAACTGCATGTACTGCAAGACCTCACTGACACTAGTCCAGTGATACCAGGTAGAGAACTGGTATACGTGGATACCAGGTAGAGAACTGGAACGAAGTGATACCAGGTAGAGAATTACTTGGGAGGTTTCTTAGTCTGTTCATGATGCTATAATAAAATACCACTAACTGAGTGGCTTATGAACAACAGAAATGTATTTTCTACAGTCTGGAGGCTGGAAGTTCAAGAACAAGGCACTGGAAAATTCAGTGTCTGCTAAAAGCCTGTTTCCTGGCTCACAGACAGCCATCTCCTTGCTGCGTTTTCACATAGTGAAAGGAGCAAGCTCTCTGGGGCCTCTTTTATAAGGGCACTAATCCCATTCACTAGGGCTCCACCCCCACGACCTAATCACCCAAAGGTTCCACTTTCAAATACCATCACATGGAAGATTAGGTTTCGATACAGGAATTGGAGGTAGAGGGACACAAACATCTCATCTAGTGTAGGGGTAAAGTGGTCACATGACTGTATGGGTGGGTCCGACTAAGGGCTATAAGAGTTGAGAAGAGGGAGCAGTGGTGCAGGGCTGCTAATCAAGGGAAGCTTCCCAACGTTGAGGGGAAGGGTGTCAGCTGGGTCCCAAGGGACAAGTAGGATTTAGCTGGTTGGAGAGAAGCTGCCACCAGATATCACAACACAGGCATGCAACTGCACTTGTTCCAGGCAGGGGAAAAGGCACGATGGAGGTCTGGAAGCAGAAAGAACACAAAGGAGATGATAAAGAGGCAGATGGGGTCACAGTGAGGCATTCCCCATATCAGCTTGCTGGGATCAAGAGAGGCCTGGAAACCAGGTGAGGAAAACCCTCCAGCGTCTGTTTCACAAGAGGCTAAGCAGCTTCCAGGGTGGCTCAGCAGTAAAGAACCCTCTTGCAATGCAGGAGACCTGGGTTCGATCCCTGGGTCAGAAAGATCCCCTGGAGAACGGAATGGCAACCCACTCCAGTATTCTTGCCTGGAGAATCCCATGGACAGAGTAACCTCGCGAGCTACCATCCATGGGGTCTCAAAAAGTCAGACACAACTGAGCGGCTGAGCAAGCACACACACAGCTTCCTGGCAGAAAGCCCTCTTAAAATAAGCAGGCGTCAGCAAGCCAGGCTTGGTCCAGGCGCTGAGCAGTCGTGGCGGCGGAAGAAACATCATATTGGGAGCGGCATGATCCTTGTTCCTCACACACCCCTCCCAGTCCAGCCATGGCTCAGGTTCAAGGGGAAGAGTGGCTACAAGTAAAATCCAAAAAACGCCACTTCACCAAAAGCTCTGCCAGGCGTCACAGCACAGGCTTCTATTTGTGACCTCCATCTAAAGCACACAGAGGGGTAGTCCTCTGACTTGTGGACTGCACGCAGCCTCAGTCCCTAGTGTCACCTGGCCATGGAGGAGGCGGCCACAACAGCAGCAGTGCCCAGTGGCAGATCACAGGGGTGCAGGAGGCAGGAGGGGTGCAGGGGACCCAGGCCCAGAAGAGAAGACCATGCCCAGAGGCAGCAGGGATGCCTGTAGTGACACCAGTGCCCGGTGGATGGGGCCACTAACCAGATTCACAGGAAAGTACATACTATGATGTGTCATCCAGGAAGCTAAGTAGAGGATGTCTGTGAGTGTCAGCACCTAACTGTGTGACTCCATTCATGTGATCGCATTCATGTGACTGCATTCTTGCACCAGAACGCCGCTGTGGAAAGCTTCATGCACACAGACGAGGGGAAAGCAGGGACACTGGAGGCTGGCTATGCTGAGGACAGGCATGTGGGATTGCAAGTAGGCCTCTGTATGGCAACTCAAGACCATGTGGGCAACCAGCCATTGTCTGCACTCCATTGTCTTCAGCCACGATCCAGCTAAGCACCTGCTGGCAGAGGGACCCTCCCTGCCCCAGCCTCCAGACAAAGCTGGTTCAGGTCAGAGCCCGAGAGAAGCTCCCATGGCTTAGCTATGCTCGGCACTTCAGGGAGTGACACCATGAGACCCCATCTGGGCAAACCAGGAGCACCCAGTCCCAACAGAGGAAGGAACCCCACATGCAGAGTAAACTTCCTCGGGTCTCCCACGCTCACTGCAAGAGCTCAAAATGGCAGGGGGAGAAGGGAGGGGGTCAGAAGCAGGAAGGGAGGACCTTCCCAGCAAGGGCTGAGGAGAAGCAACAAGAATTTGACTTGGGAGTAACTGGGGTTGCGGGGGACTCCCCTGGGAGCAAGGGAGCAGTGCCCCACTGTCCCTTTCATCACACTTCCCCAAGACAGGATCCAAACAGGCCAAGTTCCTCTTAAATCCCAGCCTAGAAATCCCAGCTCTGCCACTTGCTGCACTGTGATCCTAGGCTATTTTCATAATCTTTCTGAGCCCCGGGGCCCTCATCTGTAAAAGGACATAACAGCACTTACAGATAAATACAGATACAGATACATAACAGCAGGACTGCGGTGAGGGGTAGATGAGTTATCAAAGGCCACACAGTAGGTGTTCAATCGGTGGCAAGTCCCTTCCTGCTTGTAGGTCCATTTTGGTGCTTGGGATTTATGCCCTGTGAACGCATATAAATACACCTGAGGCATCTAATTACATTTCAACCTGCACTGCACCCTCCTCTCCGGGGGGCTAATGAATCCCAAAGTCAACATCCTCTCCAGGGACCACTTGGGGAGCTTCCTCTAAGTTCAGACACACCCTTCCTGTGTCTGCCCTCAAGTCCTACTGCTAATCCGGGGACACCCATAAACTTTCTGGGTCTGTGCAGAGCTTTGAGGAAGCCAAAACCAGAAGAGACTGAAGACAGGCTGAAGACATCAAGGGACCACGAGAACCTCACTCTGACTGAAAGAGGCTGGAAATACCAGGGGGGGACCTTCCTCACAATGTTCATAGATCCCCACAAATGCTCAAGGGTGGAGAGAACTCTACCCTAACTCTACCATACTGTTCATGGGGTTCTCAAGGCAAGAATACTGAAGTGGTTTGCCATTCCCTTCTCCAGTGGACTACATTTTGTCAGAACCCTCCATCATGACCCATCCGTCTTGGGTGGCCCTATATGGCACAGCTCATAGTTTCACTGAGTTAGACAAGGCTGAGGTCCATGTGATCAGTTTGATTAGTTTTGATTGTAACGAGCAGTATTGTATAGGAACATGGAATGTTGGGTCCATGAATCAAGGTAAATTAGAAGTGGTCATACAGGAGATGGCAGGAGTCAACATCAGCATTTTAGGAATCGGTGAACTAAAATGGACTGGAACGGGTGAATTTAACTCACATGATCATTATATCTACTACTGTGGGCAAGAATGCCTTAGAAGACATGGAGTAGCCCTCATAGTCAACAAAATGAGTCTAAAATGCAGTACTTGGGTGCAATCTCAAAAATGACAGAATGATCTGTGTTTGTTTCCAAGGCAAACCATTCAGTATCACAGCAATCCAAGTCTATGCCCCAACCAGTAATGCTGAAGAAGCTGAACAGTTCTACGAAGACCTAAAAGACTTTCTAGACCTAACACCCAAAAAAGATGTCCTTTTCATCATAGGGGACTGGAATGCAAAAGCAGGAAGTCAAGAGATACCTGGCGTAACAAGCAAGTTTGGCCTTGGAGTACAAAATGAAGCAGGGCAAAGGCCAACAGAGTTTTGCCAGGAGAACACACTGGTCATAGCAAACACTCACTTCCAACAACACAAGAAAAGACTCTACACATGGACATCACCAGATGGTCAATACTGAAATCACATTGACTATATTCTTTGCAGCCAAAGATAGAGAGGCTCTATACAGTCAGCAAAAACAAGATTTGGAGCTGACTGTGGCTCAGATCATGAACTCCTTATTCCCAAATTCAGACTTAAATTGAAGATAGTAGGGAAAACCACTAGCCCATTCATGAATGACCTACATCAAATCCCTTATGATCATACAGTGGAAGTGACAGATAGATTCAAGGGATTAGATCTGATAAGAGTGCCTGAAGAACTACAGATGGACGAAGGTTCATGACATTGTACAGGAGGCAGGGATCAAGACCATTCCCAAGAAAAAGAAATGCAAAAGAAAAAGGCAAAATATTGTCTGAGGAGACCTTACAAATAGCTGAGAAAAGAAGAGAAGCTAAAGGCAAAGGAGAAAAGGAAAGATATACCCATTTCAATGCAGAGTTCTAAAGAATAGCAAGGAGAGATAAGAAAGCCTTCCTCAGTGATCAATGCAAAGAAATGTGCTATGCTTAGTCACTCAGTCATGTCCGACTCTTTGCGAACACATGGACTATAGCCCACCAGGCTCCTCGGTCCATGAGGATTCCCAAGGCAAGAATACTGGGGTGGGTTGCCATTTCCTTCTCAAATGCAAAGAAATAGAGGAAAACAATAGAATAGGAAAGACTAGAGACCTCTTCCAGAAAATTAGAGCTACCAAGGGAATATTTCATGCAAAGAGGGGCACAATAAAGGACAGAAATGGTATGGACCTAACAGAAGCAGAAGATATTAAGAAGAGGTGGCAAGAATACACAGAAAAACTATACAAAAAATGATCTTCACGACCCGGATAATAATCATGATGGTGTGATCACCAACCTAGATCCAGACATCCTGGAATGCGAAGTCAAGTGGCCCTTAGGAAGAATCACTATGAACAAAGCTAGCGGGGGTGATGGAATTCTAGTTGAGCTATTTCAAATCCTAAAAGATGATGCTATGAATGTGCTGCAATCAATATACCAGCAAATTTGGAAAGCTCAGCAGTGGCCACATGGCTGGAAAAGGTCAGTTTTTCTTCCAATCCAATCCCAAAGAAAGGCAATGCCAAAGAATGTTCAAACTACCGCACAATTGCACTCATCTCACACGCTAGCAAAGTAATGCTCAAATTCCCCAAGCCAGGCTTCAATAGTTTGTGAACCATGAACTTCCAGATGTTCAAGCTGGATTTAGAAAAGGCAGAGGAACCAGAGATCAAATTGCCAACATCCATTGGATCATAGAAAAAGCAAGAGAGTTCCAGAAAAACATCCACTTCTGCTTCATTGATTACGCCAAAGACTTTGACTGTGTAGATCACAACAAACTGTGGAAATTTTTTCAAGAGATGGGAATACCAGCCCATCTGACCTGCCTCTTGAGAAACCTGTATGCAGATCAGGAAGCAACAGTTAGAACTGGACATGGAACAACAGACTGGCTCCAAATCAGGAAAGGAGTATGTCAAGGCTGTATATTGTCACCCTACTTATTTAATTTATATGCAGAGTACATCATGAGAAACGTTGGGCTGGAGGAAGCACAAGCTGGAATCAAGATTGCTGGGAGAAATATCAATAACCTCAGATATGCAGATGACACCACCCTTATGGCAGAAAGTGAAGAAGAACTAAAGAGCCTCTTGATGAAAGTGAAAGAGGAGAGTGAAAAAGTTGGCTTAAAGCTCAACATTCAGAAAAATAAGATCATGGCATCCAGTCCCATCAATTCATGGTAAATAGATAGGGAAACAATGGAAACAGTGACAGACTATTTTCTTGGGCTCCAAAATCACTGCAGATGGTGACTGCAGCCATGAAATTAGAAGACACTTGCTGCTTGGAAAAAAAGCTATGACCAACCTAGACAGTATATTAAAAATCAGAGATATTACTTTGCCAACAAATGTCCATCTAGTCAAAGCTATGGTTTCTGCAGTAGTCATGTATGGCTGTGCAAGTTGGACTATAAAGAAAGCTGAGCTCCGAAGAATTGATGCTTTCGAACTGTAGTGTTGGCGAAGACCCTTGAGAGTCCCTTGGACTGCAAGGAGATCCAACCAGTGAGTCCTAAAGGAAATCAGTCCTGAATATTCATTGGAAGGACTGATGCTGAAGGTGAAACTCCAATAGTTTGGCCACCTGATGTAAAGAACTGACTCATTGGAATAGACCCTGATGCTGGGAAAGATTGAAGGCGGGAGGAGAAGGGGACGACAGAGGATGAGATGGTTGGATGGCATCACTGACTCAATGGACATGAGTTTGAGTAAACTCTGGGAGTTGGTGATGGACAGGGAAGCCTGGTGTGCTGCACTCCAGGAGGTCGCAAAGAGTCGGACATGACTGAACGACTGAACTGAACTGAATTTAACTCTACCATCACTGCCCCCTGAAAGCATCCTGGCAAGGGTTCATGAGAGCAGAGACCCTAAAGGAGGGAGGGTTATCAAGCCAGGAGGTTTCAGGAAAGGCTGGGGTCCTGGGGATGACTCCACCAGCAGTCTGGCTGTGCTAGCCCCAGAGGTAAACTACAGCGGCAGTGCTAGGGTCAGACCAATGACAGCAACCGAGGTTGGGGATTGTCCACCCCCTCCTCCAGCCTCTCCCCACTAGCCAAGCTGAGTGGGTTCCCTGAAATCACCTCCCACTTCCACAGAATTAAGCCTCAGCTCCCCTGAGCTGGCTGCCCTGAAGATATCATCATAGGATTTGGGAAAAGAAGGAAACAGAAGATGAAAGGGAAGGACCAGAAGAACCATCTGGGGCCAGAGCAGGATGGCCTTTGGAAGTGCGACTTCGCAGAGCTAAACCAGAACCTCTTTTCATCAAATAGCAGTTAGAACCTTCCCGGTCTTGTGGCAGCTTCACAGAGATCAATTATCTGTCAGCTGAGAGGCAGAGTGGGGTGGATGCCCAAGGGTGATCCCAGAGAATGCGGGACTCTAGAAAGACTGAGGGGCATCATAGAAGCAAGGGGAACAAGCTTTCCCTCCTTCAGGGGCTGAAGGCTGGCCGTGACAGCATCTAGCACGCCCCTCCAGGAATGGTACCACTGCAGAGGCCCCTCGAGTCAGACCCCACCACAGGCCTGACGCCCTACAGCAAGGTGAAAGCCACTGAGGAGACGATGAGAACGTGCAACTTTCATCTGAACCCTCTGTATCCAAACTCAGGAAACAGGCAGCAAAGGATGCTAAAGTGCGATTTGCGAAGTATTTTTTCCCCCAGAAGTCATCATCAGAATGGAACTTCCGCTCCTTATTTTACAGATGATGAAACTGAGAAGACTCACAGCTCTCGAAGACCATGCAGTGTCTCTGCCCCCCAGATCCCAACTTCCGTTTCCAGGTTCTTTCCCGAAAGTCGGTGGGTCATTCAAGCGGAGGTCAGGGCAGCACTGGTGCAGCCAGTCAGCTCCTCCCGCACCTGGCGTGGTGATGTCCAACAGCAAGCACTGCTTCCCCTGGCTGACTCCATTTTTGCCCAACTGCTCGCCTACCTTCAGAGCTGATTTAGCTGTTTGGACACGAGTGGCAGATGAGTAAGAGGAACCGCAAGCGCGGTGGGAGGGGCCTAAGGGGGCAGGCCCCAGCGTGCGAGGGAGGAAGTCCAGGAAGAGGCAGCTCTATTTGGAAACACCCCCGCCAGGATGCAGATGTTCCAGCAGCTGGCTGGACCACGGGCCCGGCAGGAAGCTGCTCCAGCTCTGACCCCCAGACCATGCCTCTCCGCCGACCCCCTTCTCACCCCTTCCCTCCACTCTTCTCCCTGTATCCCAACCCCCTACTCCCTTCCCTCTTCCTGTTTGAGAGGTCAACTCTCCCCACTGCTGCGTTGCTCACCGCTCTGTCCCTTACACCTTGTCCCTTTCCCCTTTCCCTCCCTGTCATTTGTCCTCTCTCTCTCTCTCCCTGCTCTCTGTCTCCCCCCCACCCCCACCCCAACTCCTTCCTTCCCTTTCTCTCTCCTTCCCTCCCTCCTCAGCTGGACTTTCTGGTACTGAATAGTTACTCTGGGAAGAATAGCAGGCCTGGCAGTACCCGTGTCTTTTTCTTTGGCCAAAACCAGGGAGTGCAGACACGAGCAAAATGTGCCCAAGAGAAGGAAGAGAAAGCTCATCTAAAGACACATTTCATTCTCAGGCTCCCTCTATTTGATAGACAGATGGGGAAAGAGAAGATAATCAGCCCATTGAACAGCTGGAACTCATAGGGCACAGACAAGAAATCATTTTCCAACTCCTATTTTCAGACAGGCCCTGTCAAATCCCTTTTCCGAGCTTCAGTGACAACCCAGGCATATCTCATTGCTGGCTAACACTTCTAATTATTAAAAAAAAAAAAAAAAAGCACAAATGAGCTGAGCCTTGTTTGGAACTCCATCATGTATCCCATATCTCCTTCCTTCCTCCAATACTGGCCAGGCTCTATCTAGCCTAAGAAGAAAGAGATAATAAAGGGAGCTCAGTCTGCTCTTAAGACATCTATTCCCTCACATTCCTCATGTATTCAGGCAAAAAGATTAAAAAGGTAGACAGTGCCAAGTGTCTTTTACAGAAGTGGTACTATGGTAGTCCTTCTTTGAGTCGACTGGCCATTGCTGCCTGCTGGCTTCTAAACCTCCTTTGCTCAATCATGGTGGTCATATTGGAATCTTTGGAAGCTGCTCACAGGGCTTGACCCTGCACAGTGCCCTCAGAGGGGGAGATTCAGATTCCTCTCCATCTACTTACCCTCTCATCACCCTCTCTACCTATGCCTCTGGGTTCCTCTCCCCAGGCAGCCAACCCCTTTTGAATGGATGAGGGCCAAGCACAGTGAAAAAAGAACCTGGCTTTTACATTTTGAAACATTCTACCTGGGAGATCCAGGATTCCGTGTTCTGGTCCTCAATGCACTAGCTCTGTGTCAATTGACCTTTGAAGTTAACAGAGCTGTGTTCAAATTCTAGTTTATAACTTGCTCACCAAGTGACTTTGACCAGTTATCAGCCTCTTTTGTACCCCAGTTGCTTCACTTGCAAAACGGAGGTAATAATTTCTTCCATCCAGTGTGGCCAAATATGATCAAACTTATCACAGTAAGTACTGGGCACATTATTTTGCCTCTTAGAGTCCCAGTTTGCCTCATATGTAAAATAAAGAGGAAATCTGTGAGCTCCTGAGTTCCTTTTCAGCTCTCAGTTCTCTAGAGGTTACACATTTATCTCTTTCAATGGGGTATTAACTATGCCTATGACAACAGGAACACAAATTGTCCTTCCGTGTTTGCCCAAGTATGTATAATGAATGGAGAGGCTGGGGACTCAGATGTCAACAACCCCACCTTTTGTGGAGCAGTCAGCATCACTCAGGACATGAGCTATACACTCAGGCTGGACCCCATTACCAAGCCTAAGGAAAAAAAAAAAAGATAATTCAGCACTGTCCATGCCCAGGGCTAGAGATGGGAGAACACACTCTACTCAAAGAGGTCAGGGCTGTCATCTGGGCATCTGAAAATCATACTTTCTTACTGTGATATTTTTGTTTCTAAAGTCACAATCCACACAGCAACCACACAAGCCGTGTCTAGTAGATGGATCAAAAATTGCAGTGTCATTCTCCTACTGTATTTTCGAGAACTGAAGAACAGAAAAGAAACTTCCTTAACCCAAGGTCACACAGTATCTAGAATTAAAACACTCTTCATTTCATAATTGTGGACTTCCCTGGTGCCTCAGAGGGTAAAGTGTCTGCCTGCAATGTGGGAGACCCGGGTTTGATCCTGGGTTGGGAAGATTGCCTGGAGAAGGAAATGGCAACCCACTCCAGTATTCTTGCCTGGAGAATCCCATAGGTGGAGGAGCCTGATAGGCTACAGTCCATGGGGTCGCAAGAGTTGGACACAATTGAGCAGCTTCACTCACTCACTCACTCATTTCGTAATTAGTCTCCTGGCCAAATTGCCTCTAAAGCACTTTTCTGCCTCTCCTGAGCCATCCCTCAGACTCTGCTCAGAGCACGATAGAGGAGACCTGAGACCTTGGGGATGTCTAGTACTTTGTTCTCTTTCCAAGTGATCAGACTCCGAGAGCCACTGAGACTCAGTGAGGGAAGAGCAGAGCTTTGCAGGTTTGGAATGACTCCAGTTCAGAGCATTCTCCACTCTCCCTATCAGCTGCTAAAAAAGGCAAAGCCCAGCAACCCTAGGATACCAAAAAGAATTCAATAATATATTGGGATTTTCCGAAAACCCATGGAGAACTTGGCCAGGCAAAGGACATGTCAACAGCTTTTTTGATGAGTTCAATGTAAATGAATTACAAACAGATGGACTAAGTTTCCTTTCAAATACACATGTGCTGGAGAGTTACAGCTGAGAAAATGCTTAGGTCTGTGCATTTCCAGGGACTGGTCAACCCCAAACAGAGTGGGATGTTTTGCTGAGTCCCAAACACTGGCTTCTCCTCCTGTCCCTAAAAATAACTGAGCTGTCCAGCTGCTGGATGGATATTTTCTCTTTTGGTTTTGTTTCATTTGCTTTTCTCACAAAGCACCAGTGTGATAAATGACTTCAAAACCTGGTAGAATGTTCTAGAGAAATCAGGCATCCGGAAAAGTTTTTTAAATGAATCAAAAAAAAAAAAAAAAAGCTGCTACTCTGCTCACATCATTCCCCTCACTGGGCATCTTGCCCCTTGAACATTACCTGTCATTACTTACCCATCTGTCAATGTCAACCCTAAGATCTACTTCCTCTGGGAAATCTTTAGGGATTACTTTGGTCTTCCTGGACACAGAAATCAATCATTGCAACAACATTTTGAGCATCCAGTATGTGCCCACAATATTCTGTGAATGACTAAGATAAGCCCCTTGCCCACAGTGAGTTTTTTCTCTAATTAAGAAACTCCTACAAACACATGTAGCAATTAAGAGGTTAAAAAAAGGTGATACAGGGAGTCAAAATTAATGACACAAGCATTAGGTGGCTTCGGGAATTCAGAGGAGGTATTACATGTATTAAGGAGGTCAGAAATCCTGAGAGTAACCAACATCCATTAACGGCTGTGTTTGGAAGAGTATCACAAATGTTTTCTCTTCAGATGTTCACAAAGACCCTTTAACACAGACAGGGATTGATTTTACAGAAGGGAAACAAGGACTCAAGAAGATTAAATGTCTTGTTCAAGGTCACACCACAAGTAAATGGTGAAGCAGGATTAGAGCCCAGACCTGTGGCTCCTAACCCAGGCACCCTTGCCTTAGGTCACACCGAGTTTTGCAAAGGTCTGTTGAGTCAGACATGTGAGGCTCCCTGGTGTAACAACAGCCTTATCCTGGAATCTCCTTATACTTGGAATCTCCTGGACACTTACTTCTATGTCCACAGTTTATTTGCACATGCCCACCTTCCCTTTTTGCTAATGAATTGCACTCACCTGGGATTTTCTCCTTTTCTCTGCCATTTTTAAAGACTCAGAGTAAGTCTGTGCCTTGAATTTCTCCAGCCTAAAATGTTTTCTCCTTTTTTTGGAACAAGTAGGACTTATTGGGGGCTACCGTGGTGGCTCAGCAGTAAAGAATCCCCCAGCAACGCAGGAGATTCAGGAGGTGCAGGTTCAATCCCTAGGTGGGAAAGATCCCTTGGAGAAGGACATGGCAACCTACTCCAGTATTCTTGCCTGGAAAATCCCATGGACAGAGGAGCCCAATGGGCTACAGTCCATAGGGTCACAGAGTCAGACACAACTGAAGCAGCTTAGCATGCACACATGCATGACTTATTGGCTGTGTTTCTCACTTGTCAGCTAATAACACATTGGGCTGCACATCACTTCTGTTACTTTAGATGTTTATTTAAATTATCTTAGGTCATTGTTTAGCACATCAGTGTTTCATCTTCTGCAGAGATTAGTTACCTCAGAGGAGCTTTGATGCCTGATACATGCTCCCAACTGCTTTGAGTGTGGTTAACTGGCCACACTGAGTGACAATGTCTTGATAAAGGTAACAATTCCAACCCATGATGATTACTCCCGGCTGCAGCCCCAGGTCCCGTCCTGCTGTAGGACTATCTATCTGCTTGTCCTACATGCTCCTCCAACTCCTCTTGTTGAAAAAGCTACTATCATTCCCTAAAATTAGCTTTCTTCTAGAGGTTTCTCTTGCTTCAGAGACAATGTAATTTTCCCAGTCAGACTCCCAAGGTAATCATCAGTTTTGATCCTGACCCCGGAGTCCTGTTGACTGTTCAGTTGAAGTTCCTCACGTGTGTTAAAGGGGCCCCTTTCATGTTCTGGGTGATCCGACAGAGATAAAGAACAGATTCCTAGAGGGGCTCCCTGTCAAGGGAAAGGATGAGATACACAGGTGATGGACTGCATCCTACAGGCCTGCAAAACCTGTGCTTTCCCAGCTCCAAGAAGGAAAAAAAGAGCCCAGAGTCAGCAACAGAGACATCGGTGGTTTAATGGATGGAGGAGCTTACATGTCTGAGCAAGGTCCTGGAGAGGCACCCCACTGTGTTCAGCAGACAGCGGGCAGGACGTGGTAGCACTTCTCTTCCAGAGGAAAAGGGAAATTGCCAATTAAAAGAAGAACTGATGTTAGGTGGGCTCACCCATTACCAGAGACACTAGCAGAGGGGCGTGCCCCTCACTGCCCTTTTGATAAGGACGCTCACTAGCTGGGGCCTGGGGCAGGTATGTAGGGAGGTGAGTCACATTAGTAGGGTATAAGTGAAGCAGGCACCCATGGGTAGAGCGCAGAATGTACACAGAGCAAGAGATCGGTCACCTTGAGTGGCCTGACCACACAACAGGGAAGCAATTAGACAACAACCCACATCCTGTGTCGTCAGTTTACATCGAAAGTGCCGTGGGGATAGCAAGCTTCAGTTGAGGTAAGTCACAGATGCTTCACGGAAGAGGATTCAAGTGAGCCTTGAGGGCAAGGAGGGCTGAGGGGAGAGGAGAAGGCCTGCCCTATGGGGAGGGTTGTTATTCAGTCACTCAGTCATGTCCGACTCTTTGTGACCCCGTGGACTGCAGCACGCCAGACTTCCCTGTCCATCGCCATCTTCCGGAGTTTGTTCAAACTTATGTCCATTGAGCAGGTGATGCCATCCAACCATCTCATCCTCTGTCACCTCCTTCTCCTCCTGCCCTCAATCTTTCCCAGCATCAGGGTGGGGAGGGAGGAGAAGACAAAAGCATGATCCTGTTCCCAGGCATCAGAAGTTGTCCAGAGGAAAGGCAGGTGAGACAGCGAAATGCCGAGATCTGGAAGGGGATAAGAGGTGTTCAATGGGGCTCGCTCAGGGAGGAAAAGAACACCAGAACCCGTGCATGGAACCTAGACCTTCTCTCCCTTCTCTTTCAGAGTAGAGCCAGGTCTTCATGGCAGGATTCTGGGTTTGTTCCTATGTGACCCTGATGCAAGCTTTCAGCAGCTGCATTGCCAGAAGGAAAGGGCCCCCGCTTAACTCTTCCAGTCCTCCTTTGACAGCCTCTCTCCTTGCCCCTAGCATCTAACTCCTAGGGTGACTTCAGGTGCCTCCGCTAACAAGAAGCTCAGGAAAGTCTCACGGAGACTGAAGGATGCAGACAGCTGGCGCCATTGAGTCTCAGCTTCACTGACTAGATTATCTCCATGCCCCAAGGTGATTTTTCAAAGGGGAAAGGAGGAAGTCAGCCAGCTTCAAAGTTCCCCACCGAGGGGAGGCCCCAGGGTCTGTTGTCAGAATCCCGCCTGCCTTCTCCTTCCTTACCCTGACAGCCAGGAGAATGCGCTTCCTGGATTTACCTGGAACAGGAATGACTAAGGGCTCCAAATCCTACCATTTTAAATCTATGGGCTTTGGCTGAAGGACTCCCAGAGGCTTTGTAGAAATTTCCTCAAACTAATTTTTTAGAAAATTCCACACTTTTCCATAGAGTCTGCACCATTCTATTTTCTCACCAACAGTGCTAAGGGCTCCAATTTCTTCAAATCTTAGCCAACACTTGCTGTGGTTTGGTTCTGTGTTTTATCATAGCCACCCTATAGGTTGTGAATTGATATCTCATAGTGGTTTTGATTTACATTTCTCTTATGATTAGTGATGCTGAGGATCTTTCCATATACTTGCTGTTCATTTGTGTCTCTTTTAGGGGGAAGCATCTATTCAAGTCCTTTGCCATATTGTCGAGTGATCTTCAACAAGGGTGCCAAAGTTATACAATGGAGAAAGGATAGCTTCTTCAACAAATGGTTGAGAAAACTGGATACCCACTTGCAAAAGAATGAAATTGTACTCTAACTTACACAATACACAAAAATCAAATCAAAATAAGCTAAAGACTTAAAACTAAATCCTGAAACTGTAAAACTTCTAAAAGAAAACCTAGGGGGAAAGCTTTGCAACACTGGTCTTGGCAATGATTTCTTAGATATGAAATCAAAAGCACAGACAACAAAAGCAGAAATAGACAAAGAGGTCAACATCAAAACAAAAATCTTCTGTACAGCAAAGGAAACAATCAACAGAATGAATAGGGAACCCACAAAATAAGAGAAAATATTTGTAAACTGTATATCTAAAAGGGCTTCCCTGGAGGTTCAGTGGTGATGAATCCACCTGCTAATGCAGGAGAAAAGGTTTGATCCCAGAGTTGGGAAGATCCCCTGGAGAAAGAAATGGTAACCCACTCCAGTATTCTTGCCTGGGAAATCCCATGGACAGAGGAGCCTGACAGGCTATAGGCCACAGGGTCACAAAAGAGTCAGACATGCTGCTGCTGCTGCTAAGTCGCTTCAGTCGTGTCCGACTCTGTGCGATCCCATAGACAGCAGCCCACCAGGCTCCCCCGTCTCTGGGATTCTCCAGGCAAGAATACTGGAGTGGGTTGCTGTTTCCTTCTCCAATGCATGAAAGTGAAAAGTGAAAGTGAAGTCGCTCAATCATGTCCAACTCCTAGCGACCCCATGGACTGCAGCCTACCAGGCTCCTCTGTCCAAGGAATTCTCCAGGCAAGAATACTGGAGTGGGGTGCCATTGCCTTCTCTGAGTCAGACATGACTTGGTGGCTAAATAACAGCATTTACCTAATAATGGGTTACAATTCAATAGCTAGAGAACAATGACTATTCATAACCATCCCTGGGCCCCTCTCTTTTTCCTGTCATAGAGGCTGTTCCCTCCTTCACCTTTCCCTGTGTGCAGAGATGAGGCAGGGAATACCAAAGATTTCATTCTCACAGAGGTACCAGATGCTGAATATGTCTCTAACATCTTCCTCCCAGGGGCAACTGCTGTTAGGAGAGCCTTGAGAAAAAATTGTAAACTGAAATAATAAACCCCTAAGGGGTTGCAGGTATGAGTAGAGATTTCAGGTACTTTAACAGGTGGGTGAAGGGTTTGCTTACCTTCATTTCCAAGGGCCAGAGAAGGCTTCTCAGCATTCTCAACATTCATCAGGACTGCCTACACCCATAAAAGGGTAGGTAATATTCCTTCATCCGAGAATTTGGAGCATCAATATCATCATGAACAAGGAGTATTTTAAAATATCAACCAGTTTATTCACTGCTTTCAGTGCTCCAAACCCCAAACAGTATGACTCTTCCCGCCCCCACAACTGCAGAGACTAATGGAACGTGGAAAGTACTACAGATGAGCCCTGAGATGACTAGCCATTCCAGGCAGCTCCATTTGCTTAACATACATCTTCCGGGATACTTTTCTTTAGAGAATAGAATTGTGAAAAGAGAAAAATCTTTAGGGAAAGATGTTTATTTTGTCCTTACATAAAATAGTTCTAGAACTTGTAGACCTAAATGAGGCTCAGGATAAAGAAGCAGGGAGAGGAAGAGGAAGAGAAAAAGAAGGAGGTAGGAGGAGGTTGCAGCTACTTGGTTGGACCTAGAGATTATCATCCTGAGTGAAGTAAGTCAGACAGAGAAGCAGAAATACTGTATGACATCTCTTATAAGGGGAATCTAAAAAGAAATTGTATAAATGAACTTACTTCCAAAACAGAAACAGACTCACAGACTTAGAGAACAAGCTTCCAGGGGAAAGGTTGGGGAAAGGGATAGGTAGGGAGTTTGGGGTGGACATGTGCACACTGCTGTGTTTAAAATGGACACCCAACAAGGACCTATTCCCTCATAGCTCAGTTGGTAAAGAATCTGCCTGCAATGCAGGAGACCCTGGTTCGATTCCTGGTTGGAAAGATCCACTGGAGAAGGGATGGGCTACCCACTCCTGTATTCTTGGGCTTCCCTTGTGGCTCAGCTGGTAAAGAATCCGCCTTCAATGCAGGATACCTGGGTTCGATCCCTGGGCTGGGAAGATTCCATGGAGAAGGGAAAGGCTACCCACTCCAGTGTTCTGGTCTGGAAAATTCCATGGCTATACAGTCCAAGAGGTCACAAACAGTCAGACACGACTGAGCCCCTTTCACTTTCACTTTGGTAGGAGGCAAGTGCTGTTCGTCTTTTAACAATGTAGCAAATTTATATCACACGTTCAGATAAGTACCTGAAACCTAAGTCTACACTTTAATAAATAATTACACTATCCATATCAAGATAAAGGTATTTCCAGCATCTGAGATACCTTCCAACTGCCTCTCTCTGTCCAGCCAAAGGTAACCATCATCATGATCTTTATGATAATCATGTGCTTGCTCTTCTTTATAATCTTATTACCTAATTGGCATTCCTAAACACTACAGTTTAATTTTGCCTTCTTAGAGCCTTATATAAAAGGAATCACATATATATATATTTTTTAAAAACTTTCTATTTTGTATTGGGGTATAGCCGATTAACAATGTTGTGATAGTTTCAGGTGAACAGCAAAGGGACTCAGCCATACATATACATGTATCCATTCTCCCCCAAAATGCCCTCCCATCAGGGAAACCCAGAGCTACCATACAACCCAGCAATCCCACTCCTGGGAATATAGCCAGAGAAAAACACAATCCAAAAGGATATATGCACCCCAATGTTCATTGCAGCACTGCTTACAATAGCCAAGATATGGAAGTAAGAAGATGTGGTACATATATATAATAGAATGTTACTCAGCTATCAAAAAGAATGAAATAATTGTATTTGCAGCAACTTGGATGAACCTAGAGATTGTCATACTGAGTGAAGTCAGAGAAGGAGAAATATTATATGAAGTCTCTTATAAGTGGAGTCTAAAAAGAAATGATACAAATGAACTTACTTACAAAACAGAAACAGACTCACAGCCTTAGAGAACAAACTTCCCTACCAACAGTGTCGGAAAGTTTCCTTCTCTCTACACCCTCTCCAGCATTTGTGGATTTTTTTGATTTTGACTGGTGTGAGGTGATATCTCATTGGGGTTTTGATTTGCATTGCTCTAATAATTAGCAATGTAAAAAATCTTTTTGTGTGCCTCTTGGCCATCTGTATGTCTTCTTTGGAGAAAAGTCTGTTTAGATCTTCTACCCATTTTTTGATTGGGTTGTTTGTTTTGATGCTGTTAAGCACCATGAGCTGTTTTGTGTTTGGACTCACTTGCTTAAAATTAGGCTTGTGAAATTCATCCAGGGTTTGCATGCAACAGTAGTTCGCTCACTCTCTTTGCTGAATAGTATGCTACTGTATGAATATACCAAATTGCATTTATCCATCCTACTGGTGATGGGCATTTGGGTTGTTTCCAGCTTTGGGCTATTGTGAATTATCTCTTGGCCTGTGTGTGCATGAATTTCTGCTGACTATACACTTAAGAGTGAAACTGTTAGATCAAAGAATATGGATATCTTCAGCTGTGGGAAGCATAGCCAAACTGATTTCTAACATGTTTGTGTCGATTTACATTCTCACCAGTATTGTATATAAGCTCTTATTGCTCCCCATCCTTTTAAAAACGTTCTATTAATAGGTTTTTTAATTAACTATTTTGTAATGATGTAATGTTATCTTCTTATCATTTTAATTTGCATTTTCCCCATTATTATTGATTACTAATGAAAGTGGACATGTTGTCATGTGAATACATGGTCCTTTTTGGAAACCCTTGAACTCTCTTACCCATTTTTCTATTGGGTTTTCTTTTCTCATTATTGCTATTTAGAAGTCCTTTCTTGCTTCTGGAGTTAATTTTATGTGTTGTAAACATATTTTCTCACTCTTGGAGTTGCATTTTCACTCTCTTGGTGGTATCTTTTAAAAGACAGAAGTTCTAAATTTGAATATATATAAATTATCAAATATTTTTATATAATCAGTGTTACGTCCTATTTAAAAACCTTTTCCTCTTCTGAGATTATAAAGATATTCCTTATCTGGTCTTCCATAAGGTTTATTATTTTGCTTTTATATTTATATACACAATCCATCTGTAATTGTTTTAAATGATGTTAGAAAAGTGTCAGTATCTTTTTCTCTCTTTTTTAACCTCAAAGAGATCTATTTTGTTCTGCAAGCATTTATTGAAAAGACCATTCTTTGCCCACTGCAATGTACTGTAACATTTATCATAAATCAAGTACCCTTATGTCCGTGGGTCTTTTTACAGGCAATTTATTCTCTCGCATTCATCTATTAACCTCTTATTACAATAATACTGCACCATCTTAATTATTGTAGCTTTAAAAGAAATCTTAATATTCAGTAGAATAAATCTTCTTATTCTTCTTCAAGAGTATCTTGGCTATTCCTTAGCATAATTTACATCCTGTTTGGTTTTTTTTTTAGATTTATTCTTGAAATTTCAAGTTGTTTATGGTTGATATTTCATAATCAATTGATTTATGAGTAGTGACCTGTTTACAGAACACTCAGTAAACTCATTTGTAAATTCTAATGATTTATTTATATTATCCTTATGGCAGAAAGTGAAGAGGAACTAAAAAACCTCTTGATGAAAGTGAAAGAGGAGAGTGAAAAAGTTGACCTAAAACTCAACATTCAAAAAACTAAGATCATGGCATCTGGTCCCATCACTTCATGGCAAATAGATAGGGAAACAGTGGAAACAGTGACAGACTATTTTCTTGGGCTCCAAAATCACTGCAGATGGTGACTGCAGCCATGAAGTTAAAAGACACTTACTCCTTGGAAGAAAAGCTATGACCAAAAACCTAGACAGCATATTAAAAAGCAGAGGCATTACTTTGCCAGCAAAAGTCTGTCTAGTCAAGGCTATGGTTTTTCCAGTGGTCATGTATGGATGTGAGAGTTGGACTGTGAAGAAATCTGAGGGCCGAAGAATTGATGCTTTTGAACTGCGGTGTTGGAGAAGACTCTTGAGAGTCCCTTGGACTGCAAGGAGATCCAACCAGTCCATCCTAAAGGAGATCAGTCCTGGGTGTTCATTGGAAGGACTGATGTTGAAGCTGAAACTCCAATACTTTGGCCACCTCATGTGAAGAGTTGACTCATTGGAAAAGACTCTGATGCTGGGAAGGATTGGGGGCAGGAGGAGAAGGGGACGACAGAGAATGAGATGGCTGGATGGCATCACCGACTCGATGGACATGAGTTTTGGTAAACTCCTGGAGTTGGTGATGGACAGGGAGGCCTGGCATGCTGCGATTTATGGGGTGGCAGAGTCGGACATGACTGAGCAACTAAACTGAACTGAACTGAACTGATGGCAGTTCTATTTCCAGTTTTTTAAGGAATCTCGGCAATGTTCTCCATAGTGGCTGTACTAGTTTGCATTCCCACCAACAGTGTAAGAGGGTTCCATTTTCTCCACACCCTCTCCACCATTTATTGTTTGTAAACAGCCATTCTGAGTGGCATGAGATACATTTTAAGTCAAATTTATTCTTCATCTTTTCAAAATCTCTTTTATCCCTACTCATTTTTTTTTCTGTGTGTTCTAATGCTGGGACTAACTGAGATCCTAATGTATATACTGTAGTTGTGGACTTATTTTTTCATTTTAGATTTGTCGTCTTTTACTCTATATATTTTAGAGTCATATTTTTAGGTGCATGAAAATCTTGAATGGTTATTTTTTCCTGGTGAATTGAACCTTTAATCATTTAGAAAGCTTCCCTATATCTAGCAACATTTTAATTTTTATCCTTTTTCTAATCTTAATATAGTATCTTTTTCTATCTTTTCATTTTTTATATTCCTCTTATTTTGCTTATCAAAAAGCAAGTACAGTTAAGATGTTTTTAATCCAGTCTTACAATATTTGTCTTTTCATTGAAGTTCATCTACATTTACTGTTATTATTAATATATGTGATTTAAATCTGCCCCTTCATTATTTGTTTCTGCACGTCTATCTCTCTTATTCTATGTTGCTTTTCTCTTTTCTTTCTTTCTGATGGTTGGATTTTTTTTTTTAGAGGATGGTCATATATTTGCTTGTTAGTTATACATTTATTTTTCTCTTGTCTTTCTGGTTAAACTGGAAACTAAGTTTGGCTTCTTTAACTTTCCAAAGTCCAATGGTAAGTGGAAACTTCATCCATTTCCTGGGCAGTAAAAATACATTATAATACTCTTATTTTATTTATGCCTCTCCTAAATTACATGCCACTTTTGCATTTATTTTAATTGTATATTAATTTAAACTCCACAAGATAATATTATCACTATTTTATTCAATCAATAGTAATTTAAATTTGGTTATACATGTACTCTGTGTTTTTATTCTTCATTTCTTCTTGCATCTTCATTTCTCCATTTGAGTTCATTCTCCTACCACCTGAGGAACGCCCTTAGCTTTTCATTTAATATATGATTGCTGGTAATAAGTTCCCTTTTGTTTATTATAATAAAAAGATCTTTATTTTTATCCTTCATTCTTGAATGATATTTTCTCAGGAGTAAAATTCTGGATTGCCAGTTATTTCCTTTCAGCATATTAAAAATACGATTTTATTGTCTTTTAACCATCTTTCTTTCTTTATTTTTTTTTTCCTATTGTAAAGTTACTCTTAAGTCTTACTATTGCCCTTTAATGGTGATTTACCTTCCACCCATAATTGCTTTTAAGTTTCTTTTGTTTTTGGTTTTCTACACTTTTAAAGTAATAGTTTACATGAAATTTTAATTTTTTTGCTTGTCTTTCATAGCATTTTGGCTTAATGTTTTTTAACATTGTTGGAAATTTCCAAGATATTACTTTTCCTATTCCATTATCTCTTCTATTTCTGGGATTTCAGTTAAACATGTTAAAACACATCACTGTTTTCTCTATGTCACTTGCTCTTTTTTCTGTTTGATTTTTCTTTACCCCACCTCTTATGTGAGTAGTCTTCATTCTGATATTTTCTTCCAGCATATATTCCAGTTAACTAATTCTCTTTTCAGTTATATCTAACCTTCAGGTAAACTGATAGAGTTCTTGACTTAGAGTATAGTTGTTTTTTTTTTTAGTTTCTATAATTTCTATGTATCTAATTTATAAAATATATTATGTCAACTTTATAGTTTCTGTTCTTTGCTGGAATTTTCACCTTGTTTTAATTGCTTCAAAATAGTAAATATACTTATTGTAAGGTCCATGCCTGATGTTTTCAGTATGTGGATACTCTATGAATCTTTCTTTGGGCAAGTTCTTGTCCATGTTGTTTTTGTCTCCTCCTATGTCTGCTTATCTTTGACCATATGTCAGACAATGTATTTGAAAAATTATTTATAGAAATAATTTAAGACCTAGAAAGTCATTATTTTCCTCCAGAGATGATTTTGCTCTATGTTTGAGAACAATAATAATCTTGGATGGTTTTAATCCAGTTTCAAGTATCAAGAATTTCTGGGCTATCCAGTGACTCAAGCCAGGTTGGAGTGTTGAGAGGATTCTTTTACTTCTAGTTCATCTGTCCTTTCAAAGTCCCAACCCAAAATGAGAGTGATTTACCAGTGTTTCATCTCTGGATTTTTACCTTGTCCTGAGAAATTCTTCACAACTTCGTTAGATTTTCAATGCCTTCAGGGTGCTTCGTTTTGTTATTGTTCATCTTTTCTAGTCCTCAACAGAAGGGTTTGTCCAAGTTAATTAGTTCCCCAATTCTGGCACTATCACATATCTGATACCTAGGAATCCTATACTACCTCTGACTCCAGAAAGACCTCTGGCCCTTTAGCTAGACTCAGGTTACTGCCAAAAGGAATTGGAAGAGTTGTAGACTGTTACCCAATGACTCAGTTCCAAGTCACCTCTACCCCAGTCTGGCCTTGACATCATGTCTCAGTGCTATTAATAGGCTACTATCTTATCCTTGTGACCAAATAATACCACCACAGGTCTGGTATATGCATTCATTTCTTTTTCTTTGCACCTAAAGGCATTCTCTGCTCTCTATACCCTCCAGAACTGGATCTCCACCTTGCTCCTTTTCAGGAGCTTACTAGACTTGCACTATAACAGCTCCTATGGGTAGAAGGCTAGGACCCTGGAACCTGCCAGCATTCCTGGGATGCCACCTGCTGGCCAGGTCCTCAGTTGCTGACACAGGATCCCTCTTCCTGGCCTTTCTAGGACTTCCCTAAGGATGTTTGTCAGGAAATCCTCTGGCTGCTCCCAGCACTTACCATAAGAGCCTTTCCTACAAAGCCAGCCTTCCATCTACCCTTGCCCTTAGGTTTGCCCATCTAGGGATGTTCTTGACTTTAGCAGGGCTCCAGCTGAGTCTGTCCAGGCTGCCAAATTCCATCATACCTACCCTCTGTGCACCCAATCCTACCAGGAGGCAACTTGTCACAACATGAGGTAAAGGACCTGAACCACAATGAGGAAGACTATAAAACATTCATTCATTTATCCATTTTTATCTTCATAACCTAGTATCCCAGAGTGAGGGAGGGAGTAGATATGTTTGTAAGTAAGTGAGACATAACATTAACTTCTAGTTAGCAATAGTTTAACTACTCAAAAGCTATTGACTTTAATCTCACCATGAAGGTTCCTTTTCCACACTGACTGTACACTGATAATACTAGGTCTGGGAGACCAGTTTGTCCAGGATGTGGCTAAGAACTATAAAACTTAACTCCTAAGATAATGCCTATTTGAAATGAACACAACATTCATTTTTATGTGAAGACTGTTCTGTGGAAGCTTTGCTTTAATTCTTCATTGAAATAAAACATTTATTTAGGCAGGTTCTGATTGGGAGATACAGGGAAAAAGGGACTGGGGGCATTGTCCTCGAGGGGTTCCCAATCTGTTGTATTATGCTAAAGGCCATGATGGAAGGTGGCAGGCACAGAAGGGCCTGAGTGTCTTTGGATCAAGAATTCAGGAAGGGCTTCCTGAGCATTGACACTGAGCTTGGCAGTCAGCAGTCAGCGGGATCCCGCCCCCATTCCCACCTCCTGCTTCCCATCTGACACTGCTCACTGACTTTGTAGATACATTTTTCAAAGAGCAAAAGCAAAATTCAGCTCAGTGGGTCTGAGTGATTGCTTACTCTAAATTAGTTGAGTTTGAGTTAATGAGGTTTAAGAGGGTCATTTTTCTCCTTATAGTCAAGTGAGTCCATTCTCTGCCCACAAGGCCCCTAAAAATAAGACCTTGTTTTATTTCCTCAGGTCCTACCCACCTGCTTGGTCTCCTCATTTTAAGGTCTAAAAATTACTTCCTATTGGACAAACTGACCTAAAGTCCTCTAAAGTCCCCATCAGGAGGGCTGGTGAGCCATACCCTCTAATGTTTCTGTTTTATTTCTCTGTTTACCAAGCAGTAAATGCCTAAAGGCATTTAGTAATCTCTAACTGTATACCTGGGCTTCCCAGGTGGCGATAGTGGGAGTGAATCCACCTGTCAATGCAGGAGACATAAGAGACGCAGTTTCGATCTGGATCAGGAGCACCTCCTGGAGGAGGGCATGGCAACCCACTCCAGTATTTATGCCTGGAGAATCCCATGGACAGAGGAGCCTGGTGGGCTACAGTCCATGGGGTCTCAAAGAATCAGACACAACCACAGTGACTTACCACACATGATTGCTTGCCAAAAATGCTCATAATCTATGTTAGTGAAAAAAAAGAGATTTTCATGATAACATAGGCAGTGCACATTTATTTATTCCACAAATAGTTGCTGAGTATTGAGTCTTGCTGGGCACTGCACTAGACATCAGAAGTCCTAAGCCATGAGGACAAAAGGACAAGCTAACAGAGGCTCCAGTATAAACCCCTTCCAAGCACTCTTCTCATTCGGGTCCCTATGGTTGTACAACATCCTCCCCCACAACTCACTGCCACAGTTGGTTGGGTTGGACCAGATCTGGGCTGAGCACATAACTCAGGAAAAGACGATGTCTGCCACCTGTCTTTGAAAGGGTGGGCACCCAAATTGTGAGCAAACAGGCTCACTGGTAATCAAATGAATATATCTTATTTCCTCCACTGAAAAAAATTTTATGGGGAGAAAGAAAGTGAGCCAGTTGATAATGGGACCACATAAATCACACCAAAAGCAGCCAGTCTGCAAGGCTTTAAGTCTTAAGTTTGCTCAAATAAGCAGAAGCTGCAAGTAAACAAAAATGCTAAAACCAGACAGAGTAGTAGTAAAAGTGATGGTTATTAATGGAGTGAACAGGAGATTATGAGCTCCTGCTTCTAAAGGGACACCAAGATAACCTGGGAATTAGAGCCAGCCTGCTTGGAATCTGAAAACCCATCCAGACCCTGAGCAACAGTCTCAGCATGGCCCCACTCTCCTGAGTTTCTGTCCTAGGAGGTTCAGCCTGTGCCTGTGGGAACCCCACCTGATGTAAACCCCAGCTCATTGCAAAGTGAGCATCTTCCATCTTCAAGAGTCTGAAAAACATGACAGGAGAGTCCTATTCACCAGAGCTCTGGCCAGCTGGTGAATATTCAGGGAGACCACCCCATCTGCATCCTGAGGTCTGAGTCTGCAATGCACACAGGCCATGCCCCGATATAAGCTGCTGATGGAGACATGGATCACAGTTTTTAGAAGCAAATTACTTATGGTGAAGCCAGGTGTTACTCTGGAGGTGCATGTCTGCCTGGGAAGGGGGAAAGGAAGGCCACTCCCTGAGTGAGGCAGGACTTGAACCCTTCTTGGAAGAGAGGTCATCCATCCTTTATCACCCTCCAACCTCCTCCCTTGCTCTGGCCCCCCAGATCTGGGTCAGGACAAGTGGGTGGTAAGAAGGAAGAGAAGTATGAAGTGACAAACCTTAGGCACAAAGAAGGAAAAGGCCACAAGACAGATTGCTCCTCCAAGGGACACTGAAAACTGTGTCAACACTTTATCAAATAGAGATCATATTTATGCAAATACCCACAAGGGCTCTGCCAGTTGCCAGCGGCAAAAAGGCAAGTTCAGAGGGAAAAGAGCTACTGACCTCCCTACCTTCCCTACAATTAAAGATGTGTGCATGCATGCTAAGTCTCCTCAGTCATGCCTGACTCTTCGTGACCCTATGGACTGTAGCCCACCAGGCTCCTCTGTCCATGGAATTCTCCAGGCAAGAATACTGGAGTGGGTTGCCATTCACTTCTCCAGGGGATCTTCCCTACCCAGGGATCGAACACTTGTCTCTTATGTCTTCTGCATTGGCGGGTGGGTTCTTTACCACTAGAAACAACTGAGAAACCCACAGTCAAAGGATTGGGACACAAGTCTTCAGGACTTGTGGAGCTTTAGGAAGCTGAGCCCAAACTACAAACAGATACAACTTCCTTTAGCAGGCCCAGGGCTCCCTTTTGAGGGTAGCCAGCCTCACTGCAGTTAGATCCCGAGCCCAGGCATACCACGCTACTTGCTGTCACTTGCTGGTTCCACCCTGCCCTCTTCCCAGCCACCTGCCCCCCTGCAGCACACTTCTCTTCTTTCTCTGCTCCCCACCTACCTTATCCCTCATCTCAGCACCCTGAGAGATGACTGATGCTAACTCAACACAAGCATCATACTCATCTGAATAGGTACCTTCAGTGCCTTAAATCTAAAATGTGAACATCTTATAATTAAACTCCAAGAAGATACATACTTTGGATGGTGAGAGGCCGAGGCCTCCCTTGGGCTTCCAAAGCCAACTGCGCAATCAACACCCCCTCACTCAGCAATGACACTGAGGACCCTACCCCATGCCAACTCACCGCTTTCCGGGAATCCTCAATTCTGTATGTTAATTTTTATTTCCCAAGTGATCCTGCACCTGAAGCAACTCCCTTGAAGGAAAAAAAAGCGTGGGGGGGGGGGCTGACTTTTTAGGAAACATCTTCCCTGGCGGCATGGCCAGGGCTGGCTTCTGGAATTCATTTTCCAGCTAAGCACTTTAGAACTGTGTTCCTTATGGTTATTAGCACGAGCGACAACAGCCTTTTCCTCCCAGAGCCGCACAGATTAAGGGAACCTAAGACTACATTTCTAAAATTGTTCCATTTCAACCCACAGAGAATCAATACAAGGGAAGAGCATCGCCTTAAACGCTACTGTTATCCAAACTCAAATTCATTTTTGATGGATCGGTGGTCAGGTTTTCTTAAGGCGAGGCCAGGATAAATATACACATTTCCTGAGATGCTTTCTCTTCCTCAGCAGCCCCCCAGCCCCCTCCCTTCCCACACATGGAGGGGGCGGAGAATGATGTACTTACACCCATTGTCCCTTCAGGATACAATCTGTACGAGGGAATTGGGAACCTATTTCTAGCAAGGAGGTCCTGGGGCCCTGCTAGCGCCATCTGCCAGCACTGACTCTGTGACCCAGGGGTCCGCAGTCTAATGGGAGATTCCTGGCACAAGTTGCAAAGAGCTTTGGGCGCAGGGTGCAGACATAGACACCGTGACAGTCTGCAGTCACTGTTCAATCCAGTCCTGCCCCAACTTGTCTGCGCTGCTGGACTCCCTTGATCTCGCCACTATCATCACCACCACCACCACCACTGTGCATTCAGATGGTGCTCAGGACCAAGCATGGCCTGAAGCAGAGGGGTTGAAGCTGCAGGTCCACACATTCAGGCTCAGCATCCAGTCATCACTGGCCTCAGATGTCTGCCTTGCTCCCCTTTTGCTCCCTGAATGCCTGTCTTCACTTTCTTATTCCTCAGGAATCAGCTCAAGCATCACCCCTCCAAGGAAAGCCTCCTTCCCAGACCTCACTGTAGGGTCAGGCTTCCTCTATGTCTCTCCTCATTACACCCGGGCTCACCTCCACTGTGCAGATGCTCCACTATTTGGTGTGGCCATCCGTGCGAGGTGCGTGTGTGCACTGCATGTGGCTGTGTATGTACCTCCCACATTATAACATGTACTACCTGACTGCACCATCCATGCTTACTCAGCAGCAGATCTGAGATAGCACCCGTCACACCTCAGATAATTTTTATTTAAGAAAAGGAAGAAACGAAGGGAGAAACGATCGAATGAACTCCAACCCGGACCTGGTGCCCAATGAACAAACAAAGCTTCTGCTTTCATTCCCGCAGTTGTATTGAAAACATCCATGCTGTTCAGCTCCTGCCATCAATAGATGGATTTTTCTGGCTTTCAGCACAGAATGTGGCTGTGTGATTTGCTTTGGCCAATGGAATATGTATTAGCAACTGGGACTCAAGCAGAGGCTTGGAAACTCAGGCTCAGTGGAGCTTGCCCTCTCTAGCTAAGAATCTGCAAACACCATGTGAACCAGCCTGGGCTTCCTATAAAAGGAACAACCTATTGGAGAGGGAGGCCAGCTGCCCTCACCATCCTTGCTGTCCTGGCTAAGGCCCTAGACCTGTAAGGGAAGCCATTCTGGGCCATCTAACCCCAGCTACATGTCCAGATTGAAAGAACTACAAAGAATCGTAAGAAATAATAATAATCATGAAAGAAAGTGAAACTGTTAGTTGCTCAGTCGTGTGCGACTCTTTGCAATCCCATGGACTGTACCCTGCCAGGCTCCTCTGTCCATGGGATTCTCCAGGCAAGAATACTGGAGTGGGTAGCCATTCCCTTCTCCAGGGGATCTTCCCAACCCAGGAATCGAAACTGGGTCTCCTGCATTGCAGGTGGATTTTTTTACCATCCGAGCCACCAGGGAAGCGCCATAATAATCATAAGAAATTATTTTATGCCACTAAATGCTAGGTTTGTCTGTTTGTTTGCACAAGCTCTCTACCTTTACAGCTCCCTTAGCTATGCCAGCTTTAGTAACCTGTCCTCTTCCCCTTGCTCATTCTCCCACCATCCTGATCCCCTTTACTCCCTTCAACAAGCCAAAGCTCTTCTGCCTCAGGACCTTTGCATATGCTCTTCTCTCCACTGCGTTTCTCTCTTCTACCTTCTGAACCTGAATGACTCCAACTCATCCTTCATATCTCTGCTTTCCTGGTCATCCACGCCAAACATTGTTCTCCATGCTTTAGGTGGTTCTCCAGCCACCCCGACCAATTTGCTCTCTTAGCACTATTTCCTTCACAATTTGTAATTATTTCATGCAATTGTTGATCACTTCTAGTCTTCCCCTTCAGTCTCCAAGAGCAAGTGTTGTCTGTTCATGTACCAACTTGTCCCAGGACCCAGCAGTTACTGGCATGTTCATTAATTATTTGGTGAAGGAAGTAAAGATAGAAGGGAGGAAGAAAGCCACACCAGTCCTCCTAGGATGTGGTAATTCTTAGCTCTTGGCATTCCCTTCTAGATAACCAGGGATGGGTCTCTAACTAGAGATTGTCTCAGTGTATACTGAATGACTTTGCTCCTGCCTTCGTAAGTGTCACCTGCCTCGGTACCCCACTGCTGACCCAGCCTCTGCTACTGAAATGTGGCCGATGACTATTGTAGCAGGGGGCACTGCGCTTTGCTCACAGGCCTGAATCTTCTTCCTGAACTTTCTATGGGGCAGGTCAGTCTCTCCACTGACAGCTTTAGACCTTATTCACACTAGATCTTCTGCATCCCAGTATTCCCAGCTGGTGCCTGGCTGTCTTCAAATATGTTATTACTAGAATGATCCAACCAAAATTACAAACATAACACATAGATAAAACCATTTTTATATCCAGGAGGGTCAAGACACTATTGGCATTTCTGATGCACTGGAGTCAGTTCAGGCCAACCAAAAAAGCTTAGAAAATCAACACTCAAGCAGAGCTCTAATGGAGAACAGAAAAGGGCAATTAATTTAGCCCCACCCTATTCCTGACTGTCATGAGAAATTAGTGAGGGAGGTGGGTATGCAAGTGGCATGGAAAAAGAGGAAACGTTAAACCATTAATCAACAAACTTGACAGAGGATCCACTGTGGACCAGCAACAAGATATCCAGCTTTTAAACACACACACACACACACACAAATACAAATACTAGCATACTAGGAAGCCAGGGCTATCCACAAAGTGATCAACAATTAATCTGACCCCTGGTGATGCTGTTCTGCATTGTGGAGGGAAACAAGAGGATAGGGTAGAGGCTAATGGGGGCAGGGTGAGTGGGTTTGCTGGGAGAAGGAGGTGTGGGTGATGAACGCACAGAGCATGGGCTGGGCCCTAACCCAGTTCAGGGAGTAGCGGGGGATGGTGCAGACGCAGCCCTGGTCCTACGCCCTCCATGCCAACCCTGGGTCCACTCGTGCTCTCCCTGCCTGGGGAAAGGGAAAGCTGGGGATTGGCCAGAAGAGAGCTACGTCATGCCAGCAACAGGACTTGATAAAACGTCTCTGCATTTTGTCAGGCCCACAGAATCACTGGGAAGAGCTCACCTGGGGAGGTCCCAGCCTTAAGCATTATGTCCAGCGGCCCTCTTTCCCTTTAACTCTTCTGGTTTGTACTCCATGCAGGTCCAGTCCCAGAAGCTGTCCTATTCCACCTGGGCATCTTCTGTCCCAACACTAGGGGGAGCCTGCCCTCACCTCCTGGGCTGTGCCTGATTTTGTTCATTACTTCTCCAATAGGAGTCTTGCTGCCTCCCATCCCACCCTGCTGGGTGTTTGCTGGATTATAAAGTCATCACAAAGTTCAGGGCTATCTGCCTTGTTATCCTTATAATCACCCAGCTAGAGCAGACAAGAAGGTTGGTGCACTTGTCATCATGGTGTATGACAAATGGTTGTCCAGCCCTCGGGGCACCAGCACCTTCAAGTGGGAAAAGACCAGAGCAACCACAGTGCAGGTTCAAAGGCCAACATCTTGGGAGTTTGGAAGAAGTCTAAATATTCCATCGTCCTGACTGCAGAGAAAGAGAAAGAGGGAAGACCAGATTATGAAAGCATCTTAGCTTTGGTCTCAGTCCCAGATTCCTCAGACGTAGCTGGGGACTGAGCTGAGAAGCAGGGCTCCTGACCCAGGATGTAGCCGGACTCCAGAGGGATCCCCAGAACAGGAAACTGTCTTCTGGAGTCTGAGACCCCACCTACGAGGCCCTTCTGTAGAAGCTGTAGGACTGCACATCCAGTCATATCCTGGAGTTTTAGGATATGGTAACAAGTTTGAGCTCAAGGAGTTCTGATATGGGCTTCCCAGATGGCTCAGTGGTAAAGAATCTGCCTGCAATACAGGAAACCCAGGTTCAATCCCTGGGTCGGGAAGATCCCCTGGAGAAGAAAATGGCAACCCACTTCAGTATTCTTGCCTGGGAAATCCCATGGACAGAGGAGCCTGGTAGGCTACAGTCCCTGGGGTCAAAGAGTCAGACATTACTAAGCAACTAAACAACATCACTGAGTCACCACATTCCTCTAGAAGATCTGTGTTGGTGGGGGAGGTGTGGGTGCCCTGACCTTTGGTTGAGTGAAGGGATTCTTGGTTGGGTAAAGGGATACACAACTTGAGAGAGTGTTGCATATGTATCAGGAATATCCATTTCTTTTTCTCAGGTGGTTTACCCTCTGAAAGGTATAATCTAATGATGGATCACAGCACTGATATTTAGGAAAGAAACCAGATTGTGTGCATTTTCAGTGATGTGCTATTATAATTAGATCTAAAATTTCTTCCTTCCTGAGGAAGTCTTCACTGCTCATCATAGAAAACAACGACTAATTTTAAATTCTTGGAAGGCAAGGGTGACATTTTTGGGCTTGATTGTTCCACAGCATCTAACCACATAAATGGCAAAATAAATAATTGCTCTGTCTAGCTGGATTTGAGTGAGGCTATGTGAACACTGATGACAGACAAAGAGAGAGAAGAGGAACACTGGCCAGTGATTGAAAAGTAGCATTTGTTGTTGGAATATCGTATCCCACTCAGATTCAGGGTTGGGATAAAACAAAGTTGAGTCCAGAAGAATCACACCAAAACATCTGAAGTAGTTTGGCTTAGCAGATATCCTCAAAGCTGTCCATTTATTAATCATTTCTTCAGTGATTCAATATACTTATTAAACATCAACTATGTGTAAGCAGAGCATCATGTCGGCCCACAAAGTTGATGGTGGAATTGCCTTGAGATAGAAAATTCCCGTCTGACATGGACAATGCTAGTGAAAGAATCAAATCAGGCAGCTAGACAGGGAAAGAGTATGGAATTTCCCTTTGCATCACCATCACAGAATCAAACACTTGAGGTTACCTTACATTTAAGGCCAGCCTTCGGTTTGCTCCAGTTTCTACAATCCAGCCATTTTCTCCTTCTGCAGTATTTATACTACTCATTCTGACTTCAATCACATCAACCGTGTCTGGGCGAGTCCAAGAGCAAAAATCAGGGCAGATCTCAGCTCCTCCCAGAGCGAACCTCAGTCCCATCTAAACCTGCTTCATTCAACCATGCACAACTGTCTATAACACCTGATCTAGCTCCTAGCTATAATTCATCTTGATCATGCTTTATTGTTTCTGGTGGGGAATTCTCCATCCCCAAAAACTTCCCTCAAGGGACAAGGTTTTCTCCTTCTCTTGGTCTCCCTGTATATAAGGCAGAGTACACAGTTGAAGCTTAAGAAAAAAAATTCTCAAGTGAGTAAATCAAAGGGTAAATCAGTAGATTGTACTGTGCTTAGTCAGTCAGTCATGTCCAAATCTTTGTGACCCCATGGGCTATAGCCAGGCTCTTCTGTCCATGGGGATTCCCCAGGCAAGAATACTGGAGTGGGTTGCCATGCCCTCCTCCAGGGAATCTTCCCAAGCCAAGGATTGAACCCAGGTCTTTCACATTGCAGGCAGATTCTTTACCATCTGAGCCACCTGGGAAACCCAAGAATACTGGAGTGGGTAGCCTATCCCTTCTCCAGGGGATCTTCCTGACCCAGGAATTGAACTGAAGTCCCCTGTATTGCAGGCAGACTCTTTACCAGCTGAGCTACCAGGGAAGCCCTGTATATACGGAAAGACCTTGCATTTGGTAATTGAGTCAGCTACGGGTTTATTTATACTAAAATGTGAATGGTTGATGGTTACAAACTGAGTTTTTGCAGGAGGGCATTTGCATTCTGTCAGGGATCTTCAGAGTCTTAGCCCCCCAAAATATGTTATAGTGAGTCATTGTAAGACAAATATAAACTCATGATGCTGTAACCCACTTAGCTCATTAATAAGCCCTGGCTCCCCTTCACAATATCATCACTATCAGCAGTTGATTCGATAGTAGTGCCACAAGCAGAAGCCTGTGTGTTCGATGAGCCTCAGTGTTAGTGGGCATGTGAGTGTCCCCAGGCCAGCCCATGTTAGTGAACTCTGACCTCCCAAGGTAACAGTAAGCAAGAAGGCAACTACCACCAACCCCACCATCACCCCCACCCCTGCATGCACACACACACAGGTAAACATTCCTAGAAATCTCACAGTTCCCTGTAGAACTGCTTCTCTCGGGAGAGAATGGGTTTTTTAAATAAATTCCTTTATAGGTTGTGTGCCTGCCAGCCACTGACGCAAGGAGTATAATTAAGATGGAAAACAACCAAATCCTACAAGGAGCAGAGACAGAATGAATAAGACTGGGCCATCTCGGTGAAAAATCCTCTCTCCCCTGTGGCTCTAAGCTCAAGAGCTCTCCACAGGCCAAAAGAAAAAAAGTGAGAATGGAAAGGAACACACAAGTAAAACAAAAGGTATATTTATGGAGCTCTGTTGGCCATCCCGTAGACCACCCCCTGCTGGCGTGACCCCTGGGCTCACCTTCCAGTCTGGGGCTGGATCACCGAGTTTCACGATGCTCTTTCCCACAGGCCCCAGATGTCGTAAGTCCAGGGGACTCAGGTGAGACTCGTGCTGAGTGCTCAGCAGGGCAGGTGGAGAAAAAGAAGATGCCCAGGGGAGGGGAAATGAAGCGGAGGGCTATAGGGATGACTTCAAATCAGTGCTGAAGAGCCCCACAGGGTTGTGATGTAGTCAGCCTTGGCCCCAGTGGGCCCTGAGACCACCAGGTCAGAGGATGAAGAGGTTCAGCAGCATGGGCTAGATGGCCAGTGTGATCAAATTTGGATGGGGGCAATATCCTGGCCTGAGGTGTTTGGTTCATTTAGAACCAGAAACTGTCCACTAGCTTAGGAGGCAAGGAACAGGTCCAGGATCACAGAGTCTAGGCAGAAACTTGCTAGAGAGTCAAGGCCAAACCCAAGTGGCCTGGGTTTCAAGACAGCATTCATTCCCTTCCAAAGGACTAGATGACAAGGTAGCAAACGGCAGCAGAAAATCCTTCTTGAGGCTTGTATCAATAGGGCTTATAGGACTGAATTTCCAAATCAGGTAGATGTGGGCTGAAATCCAGCCTGCTCACTTGAAAAATGGGCAGAATGCCTCCCTGGGGAACTACTGTAAAGACTAAATGAGATAATGAATGAAAAGTGATTAATACAGAGCCAGGCATACATTTATGGTACCAGGATGGTGCTGAAGGCAGAGATGGGGCCAATATTTAAGGAAAAATTTTAACAGTGACATCTAGAGCTACTGAAACCAAACTATTAATTTCAGATTCTAACTGGTTAATGGAGCCAGACAGCTAAACGCTAACCAGCTGGGTCAGGAATATGCAGAAAGTGAAGAACTGTAAACCTAAAGCTGCTCCCGCTCCACCTGTCCACTGCTGGAGCTGGCAGATGCTGTGCCCAGCCAGAGAAGGCAATGGCAACCCACTCCAGTACTCTAGCCTGGAAAATCCCATGGATGGAGGAGCCTGGTAGGCTGCAGTCCATGGGGTCGCAAAGAGTCGGACACGACTGAGCAACTTCATTTTCACTTTTCACTTTCATGCATTGGAGAAGGAAATGGCAACCCACTTCAGTGTTCTTGCCTGGAGAATCCCAGGGGTGGGGGAGCCTGGCGTGCTGCCATCTATGGGGTCTCACAGAGTCGGACACGACTGAAGTGACTTAGCAGCAGCAGCAGCAGTGCCCAGAGACACAGGCACCTCCCAGAGGTACCACCACTGGTTTGGATTGAAGAGTTAAAAGACTCATTAGCAATCAGCTTGCCCATGCAAGGAAAGAGATCTGCACAAGATCACCCAGCTGGTTCGTAACAGAGCAATTATCAGAACTGAGGCCTCCGAACCCAGAGCCTAGTATTCTTGCCATTCTGCTGGAGTTCTTCACCTTCATGATGTTTAGGATACAAGAAAGCATCCATACCTACCTACCTTCTTTCCTCACTGCCCCTATTAGAACACAGATCTGTCCTTCTAGGCTTGGGTAGCTCTTCCTGTGGGAAACAGACCTCTACCGATGAACAGACCAGGCCTGGAGAAGCTACACATACTGCAGGAGTCTTCCTTTCCTGGGTACAGAGGCCACCTCCTCACTAAGGCACAGGGAAGGGGTGTGGATGCCATGGTGATCATGCCATGGAGAAGAGCCAGCTTCCAGTACCCAGGAATTCAGGTACCTGCCCTGCCCATTTTCCTCCATACCTTTCTTGTCATGAGACACCAACTACTCTTCCAAACACGAGGTATGAATCAGAACTAAAATTCTGTTTCTTAAATTCACAATCAAAAAACAACAGCATTTACGTTAGTTATTTTTGTCTAGGATACAAGGGCAGTCTATGAATAAAATACACACAGTTGGAGAGGAGGAGACGATTCATCCCACATCTCTCTGCCAACCCAAAGGCCAACTGAACCAGCTTCGTGACTTTCCATAGTTAAGAACATGCCACCAGCCGACTAGAGTGGTTTTACCAGTGCTTAGAATATTGAATTCAGTTCTCATCTGAGACAATTTGGGTTGTTGATTTAAAGTAGTTAAATTTAACTTCATGAATTACTGAGTTGAATTGAGTTATTTGAAATAAAGTAAAATGAAGTGAATCTAGGTTAGTTCATTTTTAGATTCAGGATAACTAAGGTTTTTAACACTGAGTTAATGATCAACGGAAGTGGGTGTTGACCATGAATAATTGATTGTACTGGAAAACTGGCATCAGGCAGGGTCATGCACAAAGCTATTGCCAGTTCCTGCAGGTAAAGCCCCCCTGGGACCAGGGAATGTAGGTGGCCCTGGGTGTTCATCATGGGCCCATCCTGAAAGCCCATATACCAAAGGGTGACAGGAAACTAACCATGCTTCATGACTTGGGCAAATCTTGTAGCATGCAGACCTTGCTCACACCCTAACCTCTAAATTTAACTCAATCTTCTTTGTTACTGTAGAATTCAAATGTTGGTCTTAAAATTAAGAACCATATGGGTGTGGTGTTGCTTAAAAGAAAGACTATGTGGGTCAAACCATACAAACCTAGAGAATGTTTTAGATATTTTCAGTGTCTTCTACTCTCCTGCCAGGTAGAACTGTGTTTTTTACACAACGAATATTCACATCTTCCCCCTTCTCCACCAAAAACACGACTTCTACCAATTCTTTCTTCCGATTCCCATTGTTATATAAGCTGAGTGTCTTGGAAATAGGCATATATCTTAAAAATAGGCCTATCCATATAATTTAGCTGTGAATGTGGTATTCAAGCAGTCTCCAACTTAAGAGCAGGCTCTGTTCCAAAAGTTTGAGTGGATGTCAGTTTCCTGGTACTCAAAATGCATTTTCCCATAGAAACCCTGTTGTGCGTGGTGGTTAGGGCCACAGGCAGCCCACAGGAGCCTGTTGAAGCCCTAAGGAACTGGAGTGCGATGCTGTCCTAATTGCACCCTAGACCCCAACATTTTCTATGGAAGAGCAAGTTCGGGGTCCTAACTGGGGACTCCTCCTCCCCTCCAGATTCCATCTCTGATGGTTGTGGGACTGGTCACTGGATCTCCTCAAGCTCCCAGAGGGATGGATACTCAAGCCATCCCAAGCTCCAAACACCTCCCCTGGAATTCATCAGTCTTCTGCTTTACTTCCACATCTTGCCATTCACAGTCGAATGATGCTTTTCCCCACAACACACCAATCCAAGCAGGGAATCAGATAGATGCTCACCCAGCTGTCCTACCTTCAGGGCAGCAAGGAAAAGCCTCACCTGGGAGGCAGGTAGTATGGCTCACCTGTGTGCTCTATGAAGCCCTGCGTGGCTGGTGGAGAGAGAGAGCGAGTGCAAGGAGAATAGATGAAATGGTGCTTAAGACTCTCTCCATTGTCTTAAGAAGCACCTTGAGTGCCCAGAACTGCACCAAACACATCCAAGAAGAAAGAAAATATGCCTGGGGCACAATGTCAAAACAGGAAAAACTGATATGTGTCCCTTTAAAATGACAAGCATCTCTGGGTGCATTGTTAGGTGGCAAATAGAATAAACAAGAGGAATCAAGACAGAACGAGAGAAGGTGAAAGAGGAGATGCCAAGGCCGGGTGAATGTGAGTGCCCTCTCAAGGGTCCAAAGAGCACCCCGCCTGCCAGTGCGTTTCTGGGTCCTGCCAGCCCACAGCAGCGCAGGCACTCGGTGGAAATTCCCTTGGGCCTGCTAGCAAGGTGATTTCTCCGTTGCTCCTGGCTATAGTTGTTCATTTTTTTTCAAGTTTTGTTTTTGGTGTTAGTGTTTAGCCTGAAGTCACCTATTCAATAAAGAATTGATATAAATAATGTTTGGAGATATAGAGCTCATTTTTTAATTATTTATGAACCATAAAGTAGATAACTCATCCTCACAGCTCTCATAAATTCTGTCTCCAGCTTCTATTGAAATACTGGAGGAAGGAAAATAGCTCCATACCCAGAGTTTTGGGGCCTCCCCTCACAGTTCAGAAGTCCCTCTCCCTTGCTAGGGTAAGCACCATAAACCTGTGGGAGGAAGAGCTCAGTGGATCTTAGCCGTCAGGAGAAACACAAGGGGTTACTGAGCCTTCTCGCTGTCTCACACTCTAGTCCTTCAGGCATCATCGCTGCAAAACACATGGGCTTTCAGCATCAGCAAATGAATATATAAACAAAATGTGATCTATACATACAATAGAATACTTTTCAGCTATAAAAAGAGGGAAATTCTGACACATGTCATGCTATGGTTGAACCTTGAAAATATTTTGCTGGGTGAAATAAACGATACAAAAAAATTGTATGATTCCACTTACATGAGATAGCCGGAGGAGTCAAATACAGAGAGACAGAAAGTAGAATGTGGTTTCCAGGGGCTGTGAGAAGGGAGAAGGTGGGGAGTTATTGTCTAATGGGTTCAGAGTTTCAGTTTGGGATGATGAAAAAGTCCTGGAAATGGTTATTGGTGATGGTTACACAGCAATGTGACTGAACTTAATGTCCCTGAACTGTACACTTAAAAATGGTTTTAATGGCAAATTTTATCTTATATGTATTTTAGCACACATACCAAAAATACGCAGGCTTTCAGCTTCTGCTCAGACATCTCGTTCTAAAAACATTTATTGAGGGAGGACTATATGCCAACTGTTGTTCAAGGTTTTAAATAAGATGGTCAGAGGAAGACATCAGAAAGGTGAAGTCTGAACAAAAGCTTGAAGTGGGAGAAGCCATGGCAATATGGGGAGAGAGAGAGAAAAGTCAGTTCAAAGGCCCTGAGGTACTGGGTGCCTGGATGTATGGGGGGCCAAAATGGTGCTGAGAGAAGCTGCATGGTTTTGCATAGTTGTGATTGCAATAATGCTGGAATTTCCAAGCAGAGATGTTCTGCAAGAGGTCAATGCTGGGATTAGTGAGTGGTCAGAAATGGAAAAAATCAATTCAAGTCTCATCTACATGAAAGCAACGAAGCTACTAGCACAGGCCTAGCATGGTCTTCATTTAAGCACTCTTTTCACTAAGGCATCAGACCTGACCCTCCGCTATAGCCTGTGATGCAGAGTTTGGGCCAATGTGGTTCAATTTATCCAGAGACTCAACCACCCTTCTCCTGTTACAGTGTAAATCTAGGATCAGGGTCATTCTAGATGACCAACCACTCCTTAAACAGATTTTCAACCACTGTCTTTTCAGTCCATTTTTTAAACAATCCCAGCACTTGCTCTCACCTTCTGGGGGACCCAGAGCCTCCATTTCATTTTGTTGAATAAAGGACTGAGTGGGAGAATAAACATCATACGTGAAGCCAAAGAGAATCTGGTGCTGGATTATTAGTTAGGGTTCCAGGGATGCTTGGGAGTTCGGTGAGAAGGAGAAATCACAGAAAACTTTGGAGGGATTGGGAATAGCACCAAAGGCAGGGGTTACCATGGATGGAGGAGATCACGGGGCCAGAGCCGAGCATCCAGAATGCTATGGGGGCCCTATTGAAAATGTGTCCTAGGACTGAGGCCAAAATCCCAGAGTGTATCCATGCACACTTCAGGGTTATACCCAAGCGTCCCATCAAATTCTAAGCTTTCTGTTCCTCTTGAACACATTCTTTCTTGTTAGCACTCCCACTGAGAAAGGAGGAATAGGATCGCCAAGAATTCTTGCTACTTTGGTAAGCAATTTGTTATGTGAGGTTGTATATGGCATCTGGACTTCCAAACCATTTTGAGGGTATTTCAGACCTTTAATATATTATACTTCACTATATTTCCAAAGTATTCATCATTCCCCTCACAAAGGCCGTGAGCTCATCAAAGGAAACAAGAATGCTGTATGCGTTGTTGTAGCCTATGTTCACAGCATGTCATCTAACTATAATTGGCACTCAGCAAGTATTCAGGGAATAAATCAATGACTATTACTGATGCAAATACAAATTACAGAATAAAAAACACTGAACCACATTTAGTGTTAGAATGTGTCTTAAAACACATTTGTCCTGCTGTACTTAGAAGCACTGGTGGGAATGGTTTCATTTCACAGATTAGTGACATAAGGTGTGTATTCGTTATCTACTGCTGCATAACAAATCACCCCAAAACTTAGCGGCTTAGAACAGTCCATATTTATTACTTATCTTCACTATTTTCCTTTTTCTGTGACTCAGAAATCTAGGCATAGCTTCTGCTTCAGAATCTCACTGACTACAATCCAAGTCTCAGCTGGAGCCACAGTCAACTCAAGGTTCAGAGAGGGCAGGACCCGGCCTCAAGCTCACACAGCCATTGTCAGCAGGGTTAGGTTCTTCAAAGGCCACTGGACTGAGGATCTGTCTCAGTTTCCCCCTGGCTGTTATCCAGAGACTACTCCTGGGTCGTTGCCTTGTGGGTCTCTCCACCACGTCAGCTTGCTTCATCAGAACCAGCAAGCTGAGAAGACAAGAGAGGGCTGGCAAGGTGAAAGTCAACCTGTTATAACTTCATCCCAAATGGCCTTCCATCACTTTCACAGTATTCTATTCATTAGAAGCTAATCACTAGGCGTAGCCCACACCAAGGGTCTGAATCACCAGGCAGAGATCATTGAGGCCCGTTTAGAAGGAGCCGACCACATGGGGTGCTGAAGGTGCCTTGGTCCTTCACAGTCACGTGGTGGCTTGGAGGTCAGAGTCGGTGATTGCAGCTTTGAGCTCTCCACTCTCTCCCTGCCCCCATGCCCCATCCTGGATGGTGCCATGTGGCAGGCCTGGGGAGTGGGGCAAGTGGATCCAGAGGGACCAGACCAGAAGAGTGAGGAAAGGAGGGCACCAATCCATTTGCTTAAATCTACACCAGAGCAGAATTTATATTTTCTAAGTTATCAAAGAGTTAGGAAGAAGTGAAGAGTGACTGCAGGTATGGATTTATTACCACTAATGCAAAAGCTGTTCCTAATAATATTTTAATGCATTTCCATAGAAATGCATCTGTTTGGTTCAAATTTATAATTGGGGTCTGGAAAAAAGCACAGAGGTGATCCAGGAGTGCTGAAGAGCTGGCTTTTTTCCCCAGTCCTTTATGTGCAGGTTTTCTGGAAGGGACAGGAGTTTTCTGGGCTGTTTTTTGGTTCAGAAATCACTCTTGGTGAATTCAGCCTCTGAAAAATCCCTCTCTCCCCTTCCCACTCTGTGGTGCAGCTCACCTATCACTTTTCCCAATGGAAGAAAAAAAGGAGCTTGGAAAGCAGCACTGGGCCTGAGGAATGGGCTCTCAAATCCGAAAGCTGTGTGAGTGATCAATTTAGATGATTCTGGACCCAAGGCCTTCCCCTCTCCCATCCATAACTCCACTGCCTAAGCCTCCCCTCTGTGTCCTCGGTTTCCTCCTCCTGTGGGTTTAACTCTCATTCACAAACCAAGTATGTGCGTGTGTACGTGTGTGTGTGTGCATGTGTGTGTGTGACAGAGAGAAAGAAAGTGGGAGAGGGAGAGAGGTAGAAGGAGGGGGTCCTGAAAATAGCAACATGCTATTCCTGGACTTTTTAGAAATAAATGAAGCACAGTAAGAACAAGGAGAAGGAAGAGTGGACAATGAGTGTGAAAGGTGGGGAGAGGCAAGTAGTGAAAGGAAGAAGAATCCCACATCTGATAATTTTCTTTCCTCACTCTTCAAATGAGGTCTTCCCATCAGTGAACAAGAAAACTGAGGCTCAAAGAGGTGAAGTGGTTTATCCAAAATGACATAGTGGTGGATCCAAAACATGGTCCCAGAACTCTGCGATGTGTCTTGGATATGCAGCCTGACCATGTCTGGAGGAACAGATGGCCTTCCAGTGAGAGAGGATTGCCAGAATGATCCTTCCCCCTCTATCTTAGAAATTATGTACACACACACACACAGATACACACAGACACACAGTTGTTGTTTATCACTAAGTTGTGTCTGACTCTGACCCCGTGAACTGTAGCCCGCCAGGCTCATCTGTCCACGGGAGTGTCCAGGTAAGAATACTGCAGCAGCCATTCCCTTCTTCAGGGGATCTTCCTGAAGGAGGGGATTAAGCAATTAATTAAATGCTGATAAAACAAGGTTGCTAATTAACTGACTTTTAATAGGGAGATGAGCCTGAATTATTCAGGTGGGACCAATGTCATCACAAGGGTCCTTAACAGATGGAGGAAGGCAGAGTGTCAGCATCAGAGTGACAGGCCACTCAGCCGCCACAGTGGACTTTGAAGGCGAAAGGGTGCCAGGAGCCAAGGAATGTGAGCGGCCTTTGAAAGCTGGAAAAGGCAGAAAAGAATGATTCACCTCAAGATACTCCAGAAGGAATGCAGCCCTGCCAACACCCTGATTTTAGCCCGGTGAGGCCTGGCTCAGACATCTGACCTCCAGAATTGTAACAGAACACAGTTGTTCTGTCTTAAACCACTCCATTCGCGGTTACATATGGCAGAAGCCACAGGAATCTAGCAGGAAACAGTGTAGGTTTATCTGAGTTCAGAGAGAAAAGAAAGGCTAGGGTCCAGAGAGGCAGCCTGATTCTTCCCCTGATGTGGGACTAGGAGGGTGGGATGGCACTCAGCCCCGGTAGCATGGGGTCACCCCACTAAGCCAGTGGGGTCGGCGGTGGGTCTGAGTGGTCTGGCCTTGCTCCTAAGTCATCACGGGCTGTTGGTGAGAACCCAGACACAGCTGGAGAAGCTTCCAGCCCCCTCCCTGGGAAGATTTGGCATCATCAGTTAAGAAAGAATATGGCAAAACAAATACAATATTGTAAAGTTTAAAAATAGATAAATAAACTAATTAAAAAAAAAAAACTTACCCCCTCAAAAATCCAAAAAAAAAAAAAAAAAAAAAAGAAAGAATTCAGGAACCACTATATAATAACAGCCTCCAAGAAAGAAAACCCAGCATCTTTGACCTCTCTATCATCTCCTCTGTTTTGTTTATTTTTCCCTGTAATGATTGACAGTTGAACACTTTAAGGAAAGGGCCTTGTAATTTGTGTCATGAAAACAATGATAAACAACAGAACAAAACAGCTCCAGTTCCCCAACCAACCAGCAGGGCTGCCGGAAACCTGGGATAGAGAAACCGGTGTCGGCCACAAAGAAGCAGAATCTTAGTGGAGCCTGAGACATGTGTATATGCACGCGTGCATTTGCATACTGAGTTGATTCAGTCATGTCCAACTCTTTACAACCCTATGGACTATAGCCCACCAGTCCATAAGACAGGCTCCTCTATCCATGGAATTTTCCAGGCAAGAATACTAGATAGGTTGCCATTTCCTCCTCCTGGGAACCCGCATCTCCTGTGTCTCCTGCATTACAGGCAGATTCTTAACCCCTGAGCCATGGCGGAAGCCTGGAGCCTGAGACAGGGAAAAATAAAGGGCTTTCAGAGGCTGTGAGAAGACTGTCCACACAGGCATGGAGCCAGGACCACAGGAAGCACATGGCTACATCCACAGGATGGACCACTGGGTGTTCGCCTCGGGCCTGGCATGAAGTTGGCATTCAGCAAACATGAGCTGATGGACCACTGGGTGCTCGCCTCGGGCCTAGCATGAAGTTGGCATTCAGCAAACATGAGCTGCTCTTATTGTTATTATTACCTAATAGAGGATGATTATCAGATTACTCACACATTTTTAAAAAGGTGTTTACATTCTGTCATATGACATTTTATCTAATTCTTCCATAACCACATTGAGATGGTAAACAATTGGCATTTTCCTCTCCATTTTATAAATTTTAAAATGTCAAAGTGAAACATGGGCTTATTTTGCATGGACTTTGGTGGTACCAAGCTCAAGGGGCATCACTGTCAAGAGGCTGCAGACAGAGAAGCAGAGAGTCAGCAGTGGCAGGCAGGCACTGGTCTCAAAACACCCAAGGAACACCCTTTGTAACCTCCAGGACTAGCTGAAGAGACAGAGAGCCCAGAAACCTGGCCCCCTGCTTGCAGATCTCACAGCTGGCCACTGATGAGACCCAGGCTCCTGTTCCCCACACAGGCCTGGCACCACCCTGCTCTGAGCTTCCTGCCTGCCCTGTCTTGAGCTGGTTAGGAACATAGTGGGGGACCAGCCGTCCGGCAGGCTCCCACCCTTCCAAGGCTCCAAGCCTCACCCTGGCAAGGCTTCCAGCCATTTCTGCCTCCCTCAAGTTACCAAAGGAAAAGATACCAATTGTAAACATCACTTTAAAAGCATGCCATCCAACAGCCAGCTCAGCTGCAATACATCAGCCTGAATTGTACTCATTTTATGGTGAAGCATTTTATATTAATGTTTTCATTGCTTATCACAGACACTGGCTTTAAAGTGCTTAAGCCAGCTGTACTGAGTTATTTATTAGGCTTTTTTTTTTCCAAGTTGCCTTTTCCTTAAATAAAGTGTTTGTTTTACTTTCATACATTTAAGAATCCCTGGTGTCTCCTGTCAATCACTTCTGATGGCTGATGTGTATGCATTCCCTATTTCTCCAGAATATACTCAGATCCTTTGGGAGGAATGTGAACTCGAGCCAGCAATGCCAATGGAAGGACAAGTTTATAGTGAGATGGAGAGTTGAATTTCTACAGAGCCATTTAGCTTTCCTTCCTCCATTTCCTTCTTTTTTCCCCACAAGCTGGGCTTCCCAGGTGGCTCAGAAGTAAAGAATCTGCCTACAATACAGGAGCCGTAGGAGACGTGGGTTGAAACCCTGAGTCAGGAAGATCCCCTGGAGGAGAGCATGGCAAACCACTCTAGTATTCTTGCCTGGAGAACCCCATGGACAGAGAAGCCTGTTGGGCTACCATCCATAGGATCACAAAGAGTCAGACACCACTGAAGCGACTAAGCACACATGTACACAAGGTTTCATAACTTTGAATCCCAAAGTTCCCTCCCACAAGCTAGATTCTACCTCCACTGTAACATGCTCAATGGTTACCTAAAGAAAACTGAGTGAACATCTGGGCTGTTGATCATTTCCCCCTCCCTGGTTCTCTCGGCCACTCTTCTGTCCCCTTCATTAACTTCACCATCTTCCTCTTCCCTAAATACAGGTGATCTAAGGGTCAGGTCTCAAGCCTGTCTCCTTTAGAACTAGCAGCCACATAAAGTCAAGTCTAAAGATACAATAATGAGATAGTCCATTTCCTTCACCTTCTGGGGTCTCAGAATACTGACAATAAGACCAAGAGCTAGAGAGTTTATTGCTAGAGGGCCTCACATTTGTGAGTTGACTAACAAAACATCCAGGACCCAATCATGCCACACTGAAGCCCATCAGTCAAAAAGGTCCACCCATAATCACAGAATTCCAGCCAGACCCATGGTTCCATACTCTGAAATATGAACAGATAGTCAAGGATCAGCAGGTGTTAAAGAAGAACTCCAAAAAAAAAAGAACAAAAATTGAAAATAAGAAACTGAGGAAACAAAGGTGAAGCAGGAGGCAAAATAATTCTTTTAAAAAAAAAAAACTATAACTAACATCTTCAGAAAAATAAGTAGACATGCAACAAGAACAGAAAGCTATTATAAGAGAGAAGTTAGAAAAGAAAAGTGTATGGATGTTAAATATGGAACAAATATAATGAAAAATAAAATAGATTTCTAGAAGACAAATCTAAGAAATCTTTTGGGAAGTAGACAAAGGACAATGAAATGGAGTGAAGAAAAGAAATAATAAGGAAACTAAAGCATCCTTCAAGGAAGTCCAACAGCTTCCTAATAGACATCTCAATAAGAGAGCCCAGAGAGAACAAGAAAGGTGAACAAAGAATAGATCCCACGGAGATTTACAGAACTAAAGGGCGTGAAATTCAGGTATAAAGAGTCTATCTAAAGGTCAAATATGTGAAGGACAAAAAGATGTGAATCTACACATCTCATTGTGAAATTTCAAAACACCAAGGATAAAGAGTAGGAATAAAAACTTCCAAGAAAGGATGGAAAAGAGATCTCACATTATAAGGCTAGAAATCAGGAAAACACCAGACTTGTCAATAGTAATGCTAGAGTCTGAAATATTGCAAAACGAGGCATTTCCACCTTAGAATTCTACATCCAGCCAACTGGTAAGACAAATGTGAAGAGATGAGAGACATATTCAGACATGTAAGAGCTCTAAGTGGATGAAACTAGAGAGTGCCATACAGAGTAAAGAAAGTCAGAAAGAGAAAAACAAATGCCCTATATTAATGCATATGTATGGAATTTGGAAAATGGTACTGATGAACCTATTTGTGGGGTGGGGGGGGGCTAGAGATGCAGAGGTAGAGAATGTACATATGGACACAGAGCTGGCTGGGAAGAGTGGGACAAACTGAGAGAGAAGCATTGACATGTATACACTACCATATGTAAAATAAATAGCTAATAGGAAGCTGCTGTAAAGCACAGGGAGCTCAGCTCTGTGGTCTGTGATGACCTAGAGGGGTAAGATGGATGGGAGTGGGAGGGAATCAAGACGGAGGGGATATATGTAGACATATAGCTGATTCACTTTGTTGTACGGCAGAAACTAATACAACCTTGTAATGTAACTATGCTCCAATTTTAAAAAAAGAGCTTTAAAATTTTATCCCATATGCATTTTCATGAAAAGCTTCTGGAAGAGGCTCTTCACCAAAGTAAGAGAGTGAAACAAAGAAGACATGAGATCCTGGAAGAAGGAGGTCTTTTCCTTTTCCAGAGGAAAGTAGTGCAGGGGAAACTGAGACAGGAAGGGTGCCGTGGGCCTAGAAGGGGCCAGTCCAAACCAAATGGAGCTAGGGGTTGGGGCCCCAGATGGATGGTCTCAAGAAAAAACAGCACCATTCAGCCACCCAGTGGGTTTGTCTAAGGGATTTTGGTACCTCTACCAGAAAGTATGCGAAAGAATCAATAGGAGGTATAGTCAAAACTATGGTTTTTCCAGTAGTCATATACAGATGTGAGAGTTGGACCATAAAAAAGGCTGAGCACTGAAAAATTGATGTTTTCAAACTGTGGTGCTTTTAGAGTCCCTTGGACAGCAAGGAGATCAAGCAAGTCAATCCTAAAAGAAATCAACCCTGAATACTCACTAGAAGGACTGATGCTGAAGCTGAAGCTCCAATACTTTGGCCACCTGATGCGAAGAGCTGACTCATTGGAAAAGACCCTGATGCTGGGAAATATTGAAGGCAGGAGAAGGGAGCAGCAGAGGATGGGATGGCTGGATGCCATCACTGACTCAACCAACATGAGTCTGAGCTAACTCAGGGAGATAGTGAAGGACAGGGAAGCCTGGCATGCTGCAGTCCTTGGGGTCGCAAAGAGTCAGACTTAGCGACTAAACAACAAAAACAATATAGAAAACTAGGAAAATTATTAAACCATTTTTAGCTCTTACAAAAACAAAAGATTGCTTAAGAAAAGAAATAATCATATTTGTATCCCTTTATGAATATTTTCATAAATATACATATGAAAATATTAAAATCCACTCAAAAGACTGCAATATAACTAAGCTGGGAGGATGGAAGAAAGAGAAGGGGTGGTGTATCAGCTGAGAGAAAGCCTTCACTTCAGCAGATAGAAATTTTTTAAAAAATCATGTCCTGAAAATAAAACAGTATAATAACATATTCAGAAACATGAAGGTAAATAGCAGTACTAAGAGCTCCAAAAGTTGAAAATGGTGTTTCTAGGGATTAAGATTCAGGAGTAAGGAACAGGAGGTAGAGGAACACCAGGTGCTTTGGTAAGTACTGACATAAATTTGAATTTTGTAATTCATGTACATGTATTAGTTTGCTAGAAAGTAAAAAATTCATTCATGTGTATAAACTTAATGGTACATGCAAAGCTGTGTACTCTAGAAAGGACAAGCATCCACTATGAGCAGATGTACAATAGGGAGCAAAAGCCGAAGCAGAATCTGCCCTCTTAGAACCTTTCTTTAAATAGCATACTGCCTCTTACCTCTGCACCCAGCACAGAGCACTCTCTGTCCACTTGTCTGTCTGGAAAATGCTGACTCATGTATCAAGGCTCCTTTTACACCTTCCCTGAGTCCCACAGGCAGCCAAGCCTCCCCTGGGTCTTCCTGCCCTTTGCACAAACCTCCGTTGCAGTCACTGTCTCATTGTACTGAACTTGTATGTTTGCAGGCCTGTCTCTCAGCTAGTCATGCAAGGGCATCATTTTAACTTGAGTGTGTCTATAGTGCCTAACATGGTGTCTGACACTATATGAAAGCCCTGCAAGTGCTTGTCAAATGCAGGTGTGCATGGGTGGATGGACGCATGGATGAGTGGATGCATGGATGAGTGGATGCATGGCTGGATGGATACATGCAGAGAAAACCAGGCTATGTTTCCTAACTATCACCAGAAAGAAGGAGTAATGCTGGCTGGTTAAAAAAACAAGGAAGATGGGGAAAGCAAGAAACACCTGGGAAATTGATTGTGCCACCTTCCAGGCTGGACATACAGGCTGCACAGAGTAAGCCACTAACACCTCAGTGAGAGCTACAGAGCCATATTTCTGCTTCCACAATACTTGGGACCCAGTGTGATACAAAATAGTGTGCATGCAGAAAAGGGAAGAAGGGAAGTGATACAGAGAGGGGAGGCAGAGACCCTGAACACACACCTTGCTGGCAGTGTCTCCAGTCCCTGCTGTGACTTCCAGCAGGAAGCTCAAATACCTCTGGGGTCCTACTGAATGTTGCTCTTAACTCACAGTGACCACAAAGGCAGAAGCCAGGGCACCTCCAGTAATGACTTCCGTGGCCAGTACCAGGAGGTAGAACTCCTCTCAAACCCAGCCTGTGGATGTTGTAAGCACTGCTTACATTCACTCTTTCCACAAATCTCCCCAAGCAAGGAGACCAAATGCTCGGATCATTTGCAGCCCTCCTGCCCCTACTGTTTCCTAAGTTGGGAGCCTCAGTTTCACTATCAGAGTCTAAAAGGCAAGGGACATTCACCAAAGCTCCAAGAAAACTTCTAACACCCTACTGATGCCACTTCACTTCCACCAAAATAATCTTTAGCAATTGAACATTAAACGAATTTCTCCTATGTTCGTCCAACACTTGGTGGTGGCTGGTCAGCTCTGCGGCATGATTTAAGGGCTGTGAAAAGACCACACTTCCCCAAAATATCTCCCCACTGGCCTGAAATTCTTCATTGCACTTTATAACCATGCCTGAAATTCCACCAATTAGAAACTCATTTACAAGCCCCTCTTGTAAAATGTGCAAGAGTGATTAGCTTTATTTGATGCCGCTCCAGAATCTAAAATTAGGACCAATGGTTGGGCCTAATAAAGAGAAATTGATGGGCTTCAGTTTGACTGAAAAAGCCTCTTCTGTCAGCTCTTGCTCTTCAGCAATGGGACTGGCAACTCCCCTGAATGACAGATAAGCAATCACTTAAGACAAAACCTTCTCCTTCTGGACAGCTCTGAAGGGGTAGAAAGTTCTTCCTCCCGGTGGATTACAATCTGCTTCCCGGCACTCTCAGCGGTTTACCCTAGATCTGCTCTCAACAACACAAATGGAGTCTAATCACCACCCCCTTGTCAGATATTCTAAGCCAGGCCTCCTCACCCCAGGAGCTCCCTGCGGTCCCTCCTCCATGTCTAACAGCTGGGCAATCTGTGTGCACTGATTCAGCTAAATAAGGCATGGCTCCAGGATTCCTTGCATGCCCACCAGAGACTGACCTCTAGTCGGGTAGACGTTGTAGTGTCTGTGTCATGCAATAAGTCTTGTATCCTCCGCTTCCCATTGACAACCTGCTCTGGCCGTGTGGGGCTGGAAGCATCATACAGAGGTTGTAGGCAGGCCAGGTCATGGGCAAGGAAGTCGAATCAAAGAGAAGGGCTCGTGGGGACTTCCCTGGCGGTCCAGTGGTTAAGACTCTGGGCTTCCACTGCAGCAGGAACAGGTTCGATCCCTGGTCAGGGAAGTAAGATTCTGCATGCTTCATGATGCAGCCCAAAAAAAGAGAGAAAGAGAAGGGTTCAAGAATGTATTAACACCTGGGCTGACTGGGTTTGACAAGACCTGTACAGGATGCAGGAGACCCTGAGGATACGGTCTGTTTCCAAGTCAGAGGCTGTTTTTTCTGTTTTACTCCATAAAACGTCTACTCTTGAAGGCCCAAAGCCTGGCCTTATGTCATGGATCAAGTCCCCACTAACTGGAGGCTTTGAACAAGTTTACCAGCCCCTCTGAGCCTCTATTTCTTCATGTACTCAATGAGAACTTTTCTATCTGGCGTCTGCATAGAGTTTTGTGAGGATGTCATGAGATGATGGTCTTGAGGATGCTTTGAAGGCTGTAGAGCAAAGTACTGCACGATGGCCCAGGGTGGAGGTCATGGTTCACTTCTGTCAGACGGGGGACAGTCCATGTCCTCAGCTAGAAATTAAGGCCAAAAGGAGAGCCAACACTATTCTGGTTAGCATGTTTCTAATTCAGGCAGGATCCAAGTGCTCCAGATGCCTAATGATAGATTCATGGCCTCTTGTACCTTTTTGCAACCAAACAATATCTGATGAAATTCTTGGTGGTTACATCTTCTGACATGTTACCTGCAGTTTGGAGGCTGAGCTTGGTCCCTTGGCGTGGTCCATAGTGGAGGTGCCTCACTGGCCACATGGGTCCACAGGCCACACAACCAGGTGTAAAGGGGATCATCTGTTTGGGTTCCTCACCAGCCAGTCCAGAGTGAATCTTTGCTTTTAGAGATAAATGGAATATGAGAGCCAGGGGTGGAGGGAATGTAGAATTCCTCCTAAGGGAGGGTGGAATCAGAGACTGAAAAATGACTGAGTCTATGATGGACTTTCCAAGACAGCTCTAGCTGAAATGTATTTGTTGACCTAATTCTAGGTACAAATCAAGACAGGGCAGCCAGGAGGCCAGGATCTCTGCTCTTCCCCTAAATGTGGGAGAATCCAGGCCTCACTGTTCTCACTTGTAAAGGGAGCAAGACGGAGTGACCTTCTTCCATAACTTCATTTGGATCCTTACATTTTACTACACTCAACCCCCAGACACGGCTATCTCCTGACATCCTTCGACTCGGGCTTAACTTCGCTTTCTCAGGAAGGCCTTTCTACTGCCTCTAGACCAGGCTAAGCCCTCACCAGGTACTATCCCAGCCCTTCCAAACTTCCTTCCCTCTTCTCCCTGAGTACTCTCTGACCACCTGATCTTTCTGTAGCCAGTGTACCTGGCACAGAGTGGATATGTAATTAGCTTAAAAGAGAGAGTGAGTCCCGCTAGTAAAGATGCATTTACCGGCCCTCTTAGAATTCAAATGGAAACTAAGAAAGAGTCCACTGTCTTAAGCAAAGGGTTTACTATCGTAATTAACTGCTAATACCACAAATTCTTAGCAGCCAAGTATCTTCCATTAAAATTGGGTTTGACCAAAAGAATGTGTGATTTCCAAGCTTAGGCTTGGAAAGTTCTTGTACTGGCAGGTGGATTCTTTACCACAGAACCCACCAGGGACTTCCCTGGTGGTCCAGTGGCTAAGACTCCACGTTCCCAATGCAGGGGACCCAGGTTCGATCCCTGGTTAGGGAGCTGGAGATTTTGCATACTGCAACTAAGACCTGGTGCAGCCAAATAAATAAATATTTTTTAAAAGTTCTCATAGCTTCTTATTTTTCCATCTTTGCAACCCTGAAAGAACTGTGTGAAGAAGACACAACTAACCTGCTAGAAGCTGAGAGCCTCAGCCAACAGTCAGCCAGTTCCTGACCAATAGCCTGCCAACTTTCAGACATGTGAGTGAGCATCTCAGCTCATCAAGCCACCAGTCACCCTACCAGGTGACAAGAGACACCTGAGAAGAATCCAGCAGAGATCAGCTGAACCAGCCCAGAACAGCTAATTTAGTTTATGAACCAAATAAAGAGTTGTCATTTTAAACCCCTGCATTTTGGTAATGATTTTTTGCACAGCAAAAGCTAATGGATACAACTTCTCCTCTGCCCCTTTCTGTTCGCTTTTGCAAATCTAACTCTTGGCAAGTGTCATGGAAGCAAAGGGCGTGGACTAAGTTTCATTAGTTGTATTAGGAGTTCAGGAGCATTTGGAGGGAGACATAGCCCACACCCTAATCCCTGTAGCACAGCTTCAGAGTAGGGAAACTTGTATGTCTGGATCACTGTGACCATGATCAGTCATAATGTGTGTGTGTGTGCATGTGTGTTAGTCACTCAGACTAACAAAGAGTGTTCATCACTCTTTGTGACCCCATGGACTGTAGCCTGCCAGACTCCTCTGTCCATGGAATTCTCCAGACAAGAATACTGGAGTGGGTTGACATTTCCTCCTCCAGGGCATCTTCCTGACCCAGGAATCAAACCCAGATCTCCCTCATTGCAAGCAGATTCTTTACCATCTAAGCCACAGGATGGTCCCAATCAGTCATAATAGATAAGAGCTAGTAACATGTCTATTGTTTTCATTTCATGCCAGACACTTGCAAGGACTTTATATCTATTATTTAATTTTCAAAGAAATCCTATGACATGGTATCATTTTATTTCCATTTTACAGATGATAATGCTGAGGTTCAGAGATGCTAAGTAATTCTCCTGAAGTCCCACTGCTAGGAAATGGTGAGATCAGAGTTTGATCTGATGCAGGCTGATCTCCAGAATCCTTGCTCTTACTTGGGATGCTAACCTCTAGCAAAAAAAGGATGGCTGGAACTCCAAAGGGCACCTCGCAACAGGGAAGATGGAGGCAAACTGGTAACCTAAGATGAATCCTTGAGAGTTTATGAGGTTTCATGGGGACAAGGTGATTTTGTGAGGAAACTGGAAATGCCTCGGGACCCAGTCCCTCTGGAGAAGCACCTTGGGTAAACAGTGGCTAAGCATGTGAGAGTGAAGATCCAAGTATAGGAAACCCCAGAAATGGTGGTGAGTAGAGGAGAAGGGGACAACAGAGGGCAAGATGGTTGGATGGCATCACCGACTCAATGGACATGAGTTCAGCAAGCTCCGGGAGATGGTGAAGGATAGGGAAACCTGTCCTACTGCAGTCCATGGAGTCGCAAAGAGTTGGATACAACTGAGCGACTGAACAACAAGAGGGATCCGGACCCACAAGGGCATCAGGAGTGTACCAGGAAAGAGCCCACAGACAACACAGGCCCTGTAGACCAGGATGCAGTAAAGGCACCACCCCCTAAGCAGGTATGTCATGGTGAGCAGAGCTTTCCATTTTCTCTCTCCCTGCTTCCGTGCATGGCCATGGGTAAGAAATTAGGAACTGGACTCCCTGATAAGAGAAGTTGAGATCTGAGATGATTGATCAGGAAAATAAAACAGAAGAGACCATATTTGCATCCAAGGCAAGTGCAGTGGTCTCAGGCACTCCTAAGTATTTATCGGGTAGAAGTACATGATTTAGAAAGTGCCTTCAAATATTTTATTTGCCCGTTTGCTTCTCACAATCCTGCAAGATGGATAAGACAGGTGTCATCGTCCCTGCTTTTCAGATGATGGGGCTGTGGCTCAGAAGAAGTGCCTTGCCCAGAGTCAGGGAACCCATGGGCAATAGAGAAAGATACCAGCACAGGGTTTTGCCTTCCAGATATAGAACTCCCTTCCACTGCACCATGGCTGCTAAGTCTGCTAAGTTGCTTCAGTCGTGTCAGACTCTGTGTGACTCCATAGAAGGCAGCCCACCAGGCTCCTCTGTCCCTGGGATTCTCCAGGCAAGAACATTGGAGTGGGTTGCCATTTCCTTCTCCAATGCGTGAGAGTGAAAAGTGAAAGTGAAGTCGTTCAGTCATGTCCGACTCTTCGTGACCCCATGGACTGCAGCCTACCAGGCTCCTCCGTCCATGGGAGTTTCCAGGCAAGAGTACTGGAGTGGGTTGCCATTGCCTTCTCCGACTGCACCATGGCACCTCTCCATAATCACAAAAAAGTGTGTAACAGATAAAAAGAAGTCCTAACTCAGGACGGGGATCCAAGGGAATGCACATGGGTGACTCATTATCGAAAGTGTGGGCCCAGACCCTAGAGGAGCTCAAAGAAGGTCACCATATCTCCCATGGAGTCTGCAACGGCCTCAAGAAAGAGCTGCAGGCTTGAGCTTGATTTAAGTCATTCAAGCAACTCTTTGTTTCACAAACAAATGGTTATCTGAAAAGCTGCTGACGAATTCCATCCAGTTATTTTTTAGCAACAAGTTGCTTGGGGCTGATCTGCAAAATAGTCTGCTACTTGATGTAATCCATTTTTACCCAACTATTTTATGTGCTACACAAATCATGGCCATTTTTTCACATTTGCCTATTTGTTAGCTGACAAATAGGCTGTTTCAAGGCAGCAGCCCTAGGTCCCCACCCCCAACACCTTCCAACTTTGGGCCAAGTCCCAGCTGTGGCTGCGGCTTTGATGGCCAACACACCTTCTATGACTCGTTGAACAAATGGGAAAAGACCCAAGAGCGAAGAGGAATCCCCCGCTCCCGCCCCCAGCATCAGAAGTCAGCTCTCTCGAAATGGATTTTTACTGGGGAGTGGCATGAAGAAATTGCTGAAATGAGACGAATTATCATTCCTAGCGTCGTCTTTTGATAACAAACTGCTGAGGTCTAACTATCCACAGACTATTCTATCTGAGTTTATCTTGTTGCGACAGATCCGCGTGCTGTAATCAATCACGCTGCGTATCCATAAAACAGCTTGATAGTACACATGTATTCTCCTCAAAATAAAGTTGTAACATTCACACATAATAACTTATCACACTGCAGGCTTTTGCCTGACGTAGACTCAATATCCTCTGATGTTTTATTGGATCCCACACAAACTTTTGCCTAATACAGTCGTTCTACAGAGAAAAGTTAATTGGAGTCTTGACTATAATACAGAAAATTACACAGAGAAGGAACTGAGGCAATCTGCTCTGGGGACTGAAGAGAGGTGGGTAGAGACTTGAAGGAGAAGAACAAGGTGGGGTTCAAAGCCCAAAGCCAAGCCCACCACCCCACTCACTGGCCATATGCTCTTCAGACCTCAGCTGCCTCATCTGTAAAATATTTAGCATCAGCTAAATGTTAAAATGTAAATTACATAGAGAAAGTGAGGGAGATGGAGGAGGATGGAAAGCTGAGCAAAAACCAGGCATTATGGGCAGTGTGTCATGGGATGCAGGTGGCCACACCCACTGACTCATGCAGGGTTGAGTGGAATCCAAACAGTGTGAAAAGTAGTTGGAGGCTTTCTCTAACGACTGTCATTCTTACTAAAATCTGTATAAAAATTATTTATTTGTTGACATCCACTGTCTCTGTCTGCCTATGACATCCCAGCCCGACTGCCAGTTTCACCAGGCAGAGAGATGCCATCTCACACAGCATAGTGTCTGCAGCGCCTGACGTGTAGTAGGCATTTGGTAAACAACGGATGAATGAAGGAAAAATAAATGAGTGAGTTGCTTAGGCCTGGAAAACACTGCCTTTGACACTTCTGGAGAATTGCCACAGGTATTCTACTCTTTTGACAGTCCCTCCGGCCAAAGCCATAGGCTCTACCTGTCCTCCACCTCCAACCAAACTCGCCTGTGCCATGTCCACACTGTCAGCGGCACATCCAATCTAAACAAGCAAGGGCAAACAGTCATGCTGCTCTCTGTAGACAATTTGAGGGTCCCTCTGCTCTCTACCTGGTCACATGGTAGGCACATGGGATGCGGAAACCACTTTGGGGGCACACTTTAAGAAACCCTAGAAACTAGGAAGCACCATCTAAAAAAGCAATGCTTTTTATGTTGTGAAAATACTCGATGAATTGTGTGAGATGAATAACTATGCTAGTTGTTTTCAGAGCATTAATATCAACCATGAAGTCTTTGCAACTTATCCCCCAGGCTCTACTTTTAGAAGGCCTGATGGAGTAGGTTTATGATGGAGCCTGGACAGTTATGGCTCCTGAAGTTTCACAGATGCTTTTGATACACTATGAAGGTTGAGCAGAGCAAAACCAGACAATGACTTATGGACTTTCTTCAATTCTAATTGCAGTTTTTACATGCCCTTGGAGGGAGGGGTGGGGTAGGAAAGACTAAATGTAGTTTTCTAAGAGATCAGAAAGTCTTCAACAAAACCACTGACTCAAATAGCAGGAGTTTAACATCTGACCCCTCTAGTTTTCACCATGCCATGCTCACTCAGTTTATGGAATTCTTCAACCACCTACATTGCCTTTTATATCCTCAATGGCCTCTCCAATCACACTCATTTGTTTGAGGAAATCATGTATATGGTTAATCATGTATATGGTTAATCATATGAAAATCAGTTGACGTTTGGGAAAAAACCTATTTCAACACTGTCTTACTGAGACCTTTGAAATTGGCCTTGGGATGATCCACTCATATTTACTCATTTATTCACTAAGTGAACAAACATATTTGACCCTAGTCTACAGTAACTGCTCCAGGTGCTGGGTTTGAAGCAATGAACAAGCAGATATGGGGACATGATTCCCACTTCATGATTAAGCTTCATAGCTTAGGAGCTGTCTGCTGTTTCCAGCTTTCCATTTCCCAATGGCTGCCACCATTGGGAAGCCAATGGTGTAGACAACTCCCAGGCGTTGAAGAAGTTCTTCACAACTCTCATGAAGAACCACAGACATTATCTTCATGATTATCTCTGCAATCATGCAAGGTTTCGTTCTCACACCCTAGTGGGATCCAAGAGGCTAAGATTTCATGTGACTCTCTCTAGGTGGGGCTAACTCGACTCCTGGCAAAATAAACATATGAGCAAGTTGAGTTTAATCATAAACTCATGAACAATGGCCTGGGAAGTGGGTCTGGTGCCTTGGCTCCTCTGTCCAGGCTGGCTGGACCTTGTTGAAGCTGAGATGTAAACCATCACGATTTTCTGCAGTTGCCTGGTTACCCATGGCTGTGAGGTGGGGAGGGAAGCCTGGGAGCAAGCTAGGCACAGTTAGAAGCAAATGAGCCTAGTGTAAGGATATTAGGGTTGAGTTATTCCCTCTTCCAGGCCAATCTGTGTCTTTTGCTCAAAGCAGCTGGACATGGTTTGCAGTGGCCTGGGCAAAGCAGGAGGCAGGAATTAGGGACATTACCCATGACACTTCACACTTATTCACAGCCACTAGGGCCCTGGGTTTGCACTCACCCTTCTCAGCACAAGCCAAACTGTCTCTCTAGAATGATTTGAACAGTTCTAGGATAGCCCAGCCCTGGGAAATGGTCCAGGTTGGGAGGGATTAATCACCACACAATGTTCAGCCTTTTCATGTCCTAGTTCCTATTGCTAGCAAGTCCCCCCCCTTTCCTAGCTTGGACTTCTGCTACTCTTGGGGTACACAGGATACCTCCTTCCTACCACACTGCACATGCTCTTTTCCTATAGTTAACTGAAAGCCAGCCTAGGACTTTCAAAAAGAGTTTCTATTAGGAAACCCTAGGAGCACAAAGAAGAGAAATAGATGAGTGTAACAATGCTTCACATTTGTATAGCACTTTGCAATTTGCAAAGCACTTGCACATTCATTACCTCATTTACCCAGCATGAATTCCTTCCCCTGACTTAAGTAAAGCCTAGCCAGGGACTGGCACAGGCTCTGCTAGGAGTTTCCTCCAGCTCTGCCTGACCACCATTGGCCAGGCAACTCCTGGCAGAACTGGCAGCCTGAGTGGGTCCCAATGATGGTCTCCCAAAGTCTGATTCCTGGTCCCAGGTCTGATGCTAATTTTTCCATAGGTCAGTTTCTAGAAGCATTTTCAGGTTGTTAATGGTGGGTCTAATGACTAAGAGGGAGAAGGCAATGGCACCCCACTCCAGTACTCTTGCCTGGAAAATCCCATGGATAGAGCATTTTCCATCCATGGGGTCGCTAAGAGTCAGACACGACTGAGCAACTTCACGTTCCCTTTTCACTTTCATGCATTGGAGAAGGAAGTGGCAACCTACTCCAGTGTTCTTGCCTGGAGAATCCCAGGGACAGGGGAGCCTGGTGGGCTCCCATCTATGGGGTTGCCCAGAGTCGGACACGACTGAAGCGACTTAGCAGCAGCAGCAGCAGCAATGACTAAGACAGGTGACATTTCTTGTTTCCAGGACAGCTCTGGGTTTGGTGTCTCTCAGCTTATTTACTGGAGAAGGAAATGGCAACCCACTCCAGTATTCTTGCCTGGAAAACCCCATGAAAGAGGAGCCTGGCAGGCTACAGTCCATGGGGTTGCAAAGAGCTGGACACAACTTAGCGACTGAAAAACAACAGCAAACTTATTTACAGAGATCAATACTGCTGTGCATTCATTGAGTACTTACTGAATGTCAGGCACTGCTTTTTATGTGAATTCACCCATTTCTCCCTCACAAAAATCATCAGGAAGACAGTAGTATTCCCAACTTTACAGATGAGAGAGGCTTAGTAAATATAAGCCATATTTGATGTTGTAGAGGGAATCAGTTGGGTGAAGGGCAGGACAGTGAAACTGAAGTCTTTTTCTTCATTGAGTCATTACCTTAGGGATGCAGGCATTCAAGATGCATTTACCAAGCCTCTCCCAAGTGGCTGGCTGGCCACAGGCCCCAACAGAGAATGAGTCATGACTCTGCCCTAAGGAGCCCACTGGTTGGCTGGTCCGCATCAGCTTCTCCTACTGCCAATAATATAATGCAGTAAGTATTATCACAGAGGCTCAAAACTTGTCCAGTTCAGTTCAGTTCAGTTGCTCAGTCGTGTCCAATTCTTTGTGACTCCATGGACTGCAGGACGCCAGGCCTTCCTGTCCATCACCAACTCCCGGAATTTACTCAAACTCATGTCCATTGAGTTGGTGATGCCATCCAACCATCTCATCACCTGTCATCCCTTTCTCCTCCTGCCTTCAATCTTTCCCAGCATCAGGGTCTTTCCCAAAGAGTCAGTTCTTCACATCAGCTGGCCAAAGTATTGGAGTTTCAGCTTCAGCATCAATCCTTCCAATGAATATTCAGGACTGATTTCCTTTAGGATGGACTGATTTGATCTCCTTGCAGTCCAAGGTAGACTCAAGAACCTTCTCTAACAACACAGTTGAAAAGCATCATTTCTTCGGCACTCAGCTTTCTTTATAGTCCAACTCTCATATCCATACATGACTACTGGAAAAACCACAGCTCTGACTAGACGGACCTTTGATGGCAAAGTAATATCTCTGCTTTCTAATATGCTGTCTAGGTTGGTCATAACTTTTCTTCCAAGGAGCAAGCATCTTTTAATTTCATGGCTGCAGTCACCATCTGCAGTGATTTTGGAGCCCAAAAACAGAAAGTCTGTCACTGTTTCCACTGTTTCCCCATCTATTTGCCAGGAAGTGATGGGACCAGATGCCCTGATTTTAGTTTTCCGAATCTTGAGCTTTAAGCCAACTCTTTCACTCTCCTCTCTCACTTTCATCAAGAGGCTCTTTAGTTCTTCTTCACTTTCTGCCATAAGGGTGGTGTCATCTGCATATCTGAGGTTATTGATATTTCTCCCGGCAATCTTGATTCCAGCTTGTGCTTCATCCAGCCCAGAATTTCTCATAATGTACTCTGCATATAAGTTAAATAAGCAGGATGACAATATACAGCCTTGACATACTCCTTCCCTGATTTGGAACCAGTCTGTCATTCCATGTCCAGTTCTAGCTGTTGCTTCTTAACCTGCATACAAATTTCTCAGGAGGCAGGCCAGGTGGTCTGGTATTCCCATCTCTTGAAGAATTTTCCACAGTTTATTGTGATCCACACAGTCAAAGGCTTTGGCATAGTCAGTAAAGCAGAAGTAGATGTTTTTCTGGAACTCTCTTGCATTTTCAGTGATCCAATGGATGTTGGCAATTTGATCTCTGGTTCCTCTGCCTTTTCTAAATCCAGCTTGAACATCTGGAAGTTCACAGTTCACATACTGTTGAAGCCTGGCTTGGAGAATTTTAGGCATTACTTTGTTAGCATGTGAGATGAGTGCAATTGTGCAGCAGTTTGAGCATTCTTTGGCATTGCCTTTCTTTGGAATTGGAAGGAAAACTGACCTTTACTAGTCCTGTGGCCACTGCTGAGTTTTCCAAATTTGCTGACGTATTGAGTGCAACACTTTCACAGCATCATCTTTTAGGATTTGAAATAGCTCAACTGGAATTCCATCACCTCCACTAGCTTTGTTCTTGACTTCACATTCCAGGATGTCTGGCTTCTAGGTGAGTGATCACACCATCATGATTATCTGGGTCATCAAAATCTTTTTTGTATAGTTCTGTGTGTTCTTGCCACCTCTTCTTAATATTTTCTGCTTCTGTTAGGTCCATACCATTTCTGCCCTTTGGCCAGGGCAAACTGCCTAGAGGGCATGACATCCATGAGAAAGGAGAGAGGATGTCCCCAGCAGAGAGAGCAGCAGAAATAAAGGTTTGGAGGCAATAGAGGGTGTGAATCATTTAGGAAATTCAGTACCACCAGTCAAACAGGATGGGTGAGTTGTATACTGAGTTAAGGGGCTTGGGCTTTAGCCTGACATCGCTAAAGCACAATGGTTGGGTTTTAAGCATAAAAGTGATGCAAAAGAATCTTCACCCTGAAGCTATTTTTTAAATTAAGTTCTTCCTTATCATCTTATTGTCCTACAGTTGTTTCTTTCCAATAAAAGGAAGTTCAGGTAGGGGACTCATTAAATAAGGTTCTCTGGCCACTGGTTGCTAACTAGCTAGCTCTGCCACCCTCTACTGGGGAAAAGCGAGGTGATTTTCTCCATCCCACGATCTCTCTCCCCCCATATTACAGTCTTTGGGTCACTTAAGCTGTTCTGGTCCGACAGATGACAGCAAATTCCAGGCACGTGTCTGTGAATAGTATCCATTTCTTCTGGATTTACCTTTATGTTCAACACTCATCTGGGAGTCCCTGGTGGCTCAGATGGTAAAGAATCTGCCTGCAATGCAGAAGACCGGGTTCCATCCTTGTGTCGGGAAGATCCCGTGGAGAAGGGAATGGCAACCCACTCTAGCACTCTTGCCTGGAGAAGTCCATGGACAGAGGAGCCTGATGGGCTACAGTTCACAGGGTTGCAGAGTCAGACACAACTAAGCAACTAATACTTTCAATTCACTCTCGATGTCCATCTACAATAGGGATCACTGTCCGCATATGCTGTCACCAGCATAGTGAAAGTGAAAGCCTCTCACTCGTGTCTGACTCTTTGCGACCCATAGACTATATAGTCCATGGAATTCTCCAGGCCAGAATACTGGAGTGGGTAGCCTTTCCCTTCTCTAGGAGATCTTCCCAACTGAGGGATTGAACCCATGTCTCCCACACTGTAGGCAGATTCTTTACCAGCTGAGCCACAAGGGAAGCCCAAGAACACTGGAGTGGGTAGCCTATCCCTTCTCCAGCGGATCTTCCCGACCCAGGAACCAAACCAGGGTCTCCTGCATTGCAGGTGGATTCTTTACCAACTGAGCTATCAGGGAAGCCCATCACCAACATATGAATTCACCAATTGCCCGCTCACTGATCCATGGCCCTAATGTTGCCTTTCAGCTCTCCTGGGGGCTGGCCAGGGCCAGGTTTGGAGGAAGCCAGACACTGGCACCTCCTTGCCCTTGGGGGACGCTCTTTATTTGGCTCAGCAAGGAATTAAAACAGACCTGGGCATGGAGAAATGAAGGCAGAGGGGGCTGTGGCCTGCCAGCCAGGCCCACCAAGCCAGTCCTTGTTATTGACAGGCCTGCAGGTGGCATAGTCAGCTCCTTCTCCTAGCTGGGACTGTCTTGTATGATCTGAAATGTCCACCACCCCCAGCTCTGAGTACACACACAAGCTTGTCTTTGGCTGTCCCCTTCTCCAGGACAAGGATCCTGTTTTATTCCACAGATGGGAGAGACCTCAGAAATTGAATTCTAACCAATGTGGGTTATGAGTTGGCCTTGAGACATCAAGACAATAGACATTGGCTTCTTTGGACCAGGAAAGGCTAAAGGACTCAGTGTTAGATCCCTACCCAGTTGTATGGGATAGGCCTGCCAGTTGCTTTCATCAGATCCCCAAAGGAGTCACAGTCCCCCTCAAAAGGTTAATTAGCCCTGCTTTGAAGGGTGCTTGCTGGTCTGCACTCATCGACCCCATTGTAACACTCTGAGCCCAGAGCCAGCCCTCACCACTGTGGGTATGCCCAATCACATTCAGTTGACCCAACTAATGCAAACATGGCAATAATTTATTTCAGTTCAAAGAAATGCAAATTGGGTTAATATCCCTTTCTCTGAACCATCACATATTCAATGTAAACTAATTCATTTCCACAGCAGTGAATTTTTCTAGAAACAAATGATACTCGGTTCTGCACAATTCAAACTAGCACATTTTTTAATGCAACAAACATTTATAAACCACCCATCCCTCCCCCCTTCCCTCCTTCCTAAAAATACCCATTGCAGCACCATCTTCAAGCCTACAGCCTGTCAGCCCGAACTGCTGCATTGTATTTTTATAATGGGACTGTTTCAATCCCAGCCATCAAATTACCCTGTTTATTATTATCCCCATTTTACAGATAAAAGAACTAGGACACAAGGAGGTCACCTGCCCAGCTCCAAGCCCCACAGCAGGGCTATCATGAAGAAACCACGTTTCCGGGTTATCGTAGCCTTGGGAGAGCAGAGGCAGGCTGGCAGGCTTGGTTATGCTTCTAGAGACACCCAGGGCTTAGGAGGAGATGATGCCTGTGGTCTCGGACCATAGGCCCGGGCAATGCAAGGAAGACCACAGCCAGCTATGCAGTAATGCCTCCAGAGCCAGCGACCCTGGACAGATCTGTGTGACTCTACGCGTGATCAGGAGCCCCCAGAGGGCAGAGAGGAAGCAATGGGGTGACAGGGAGGCTTCTCAGGGACCAGCAAGTTAGAACCAGCCTGAGACCTGGAGCCATAATAGAAAGGGCATCCACCAGGACCCCGGGCCCTAGCCGGCTCTGCCTGTCCATCACTAGCCCTGATACTGAAGATGAGACCCACCTCTCTGAATCTCCGTTTCTCAGAGTGAGTAATGGCCTGGATTCTGTGATCGCCAATGGCCTTTCAGGAGCACCAAGGGCACTTTGCAAAAGGACTCCCAAAACTGCCACCCCGTGTTCCCTCCCTGCACAGTGCTGGAGCCTCCCCAGCCCCAGCCCCCCAGGCGGGCCCTCTGCAACCACCAAGCACCACCCCCAGCCCGGGGTGGGCGGTCAGGTCTGCTGTAGGACCGCCAGCTCAGCGGATCACCACACCAGGCAGATTGCGGGTTGACGTCATCCTTTATATATACAAAATCTCATGCACGTGCATACACACACACACACACAATTTTTTCTGAACGTGTAGCTTTTGATTTAAAGCACTAAACCCCAGGGATGGGATTATTTGCAGCTCCCTTCCAAGACCATGATGGCAGAAACTGGGGACTTCGCCCTGGTGCCCATCAAAGTGCCACATCCAGGTACCACCTCTCCAAGAGCTGTTCTGAGCTGTCAATCTGTGAGCTCCCAGGCTACTGTACCTGCTCCACCAGCGTGTGTCCCCACCCCAAGGATGCCCCAAAGCCCGGCCCCTCCCAAGCTGGGCCGAAGTCGGTGTGGGGACAGCAGCCACGTCAGAATCACAGCATCAGCGCTCTCCTGAGGCAGGACTTGTTATTAATAAACACACTGCTCCGAGCATTTGCTCACGATTGTTTGATATTTCAGTTTTCAGTAATTTTCTCAGTTAATAATTTATTAAATGGATTATTTGTCATTTCAATTTATTAAAAATTGATAAAGGGCTCATTTCTTTTTTCCCAAGCTAGGACACAGAGAGAGAGAGAGACAGGCTGGAGTACAAATTAAAGGCACCCTGCTTCCTTCCCTGCCCTGTTGCCGCCCAGTCACCCATGCCCACTGAGCACCCTCGGGTGCCCCATTTCCAGTGGCTCTGTGCACAGACCCTGCTTCCTGGTCCAGCGATGAGGTGGCAGAGGCCTACCCCACCCGCTCTGCCCCCTCACCACCCATCCCCTGGCTTCTCATCTCAGCCGATCCCCCAGCCTGGCAGGAAGCTCAGGGCCTCCCGCTGCCCCGCGCGGCTAGAAGGACTCCTTCCCGGCCTCCCAGCAGCTGTGAACTGCGCATGCTCTGTCCAAGGCGGACCGTGGTGGGACCTGAGAGCCAGAGGGACGTGATCAAAGAAGTTGCCAGGAGATCTCAACAGGGCCACCTGCGCTTCTCATGGCCACACCCACCTGGCGGACCAACCTCTTACCTTTAGTGCTATTCATTTCTTCGTGGTTTCTATTTTCTGATTATATTCTGATCGTGGCCTGCCTATGTTTACTGAACAAGCATCTGCAAGCATTTGAGGAGAAAGACATAAGCAGGACTGTCTCCTGATCCGTTTCTTCTCCTTCGTCCTTGTCCTCGTTTTCTGCCTCCACTGTATGCTTCTCTTATTCACTCCTCTCTCTTTCCACTCTCTTGCCATCTCTGCTACCCTCCCTGCTCTCTCCACCCTCCTTCCCTGTACCTTTCTTCTCTCTGGACCTTCTTCCCCAAGCACTGAGGATCCACGGGCTGCTTAAAAGCCTGGATCCTCATCTGTGGGCACAGCCTGTGAGAGTCCCACCCGACCTTCACCGCGAATCCCCTGAGGTCAGAACTGGCTCTGTGGCTGCTTCCGGGCTGAGACCTAAGCCCCCTAGACCTGGGTCCCAACCTCAGGTCCCACCCAGCCACAGCAAGAAAAAATGACAGTGCCCTCTGGATCAAAAGCAGTACAGATGAAGGCCACCCAGACACTGCAGCTCCTCAAGGACAGAGGGAGAGGAAGAAACCATGGGCGGGCAGGAAGGTGAGCAGAGAAACAGCCGCCACCTCAAAGTCACTTTAGCCAAGAGGGTTCGGTCATCATTTTGCCATCTCTGTCTGCCTTCACGGGCTCCTTGAGATCCCATGGATCACTGTTTTCTGGAGCGCTTTTCCCCAAGATGAGTTTAATGGCCTTATAAAAGTCACATTGTGCACAAATTGGGAAGTTTCTGAAGCACCTCGCCCGCTCTCATGCATATACACTCACGAAGTTTCCGCAGCTGAGCAGGGAAGGCAATTCAAGGCACAAAAACATCCTTGGGTAAATTACTTCCTATTAGTATGTCACATATTTCTTAGATACGACTGTAGTTCCAGGAGGTGACAGCAGCAGTTGACAATAAAACTTTGCACTCTTTTTTATTTATATTTTCCCTGCCTTTCTATTTTGTTTGTTGTGTTTTTTCTTTCCCCTCAAAGTTACATAATAGCACATCCAACTCTTTATTTCCAAGGAAACAATGCCCCACCCCCCACCCCAAGGCTTTTCCTGACTGTCTCCCTGTGGGGTTGTCCAACTTGACCTATGACCTCAAGAGCCAAGTAAGGAAACTCAGAGGGGCATGGCTATGTCCTGAGGACAGGAAGCTTGCTCCACCCCGCCCCCACTCCTGTCTGTCTTCAAACCCATAAATCTCCACCAAACAAATACTGCATGCCTTATACCTGAGCAGAATGATCTGGAAGAGACAACAGAAGATAGGAACCCATCGTCTTCTTACTGAGTGAGAAAGAAAAAAAGAGAGTATATGAGAAGTGACAATGCAAGCACTTATCCAACCAGGCTGCAGAAACTGGGTTGGAGGGAGACAAGGTCAGGCTAAAGGAGGCTGTGAACTGACACTAGGCTTTGAAGGACAAGTAAGAAGACAGAGCCACTGAGAGTAGAGAGACTCTACCCCATCTTCTGGAAAATGAGGCTTCCCTTATGCTGTTCTTTGCAAGCACGATGGTACCTGGACGTTTAAGTACATCTGGATGGAGAATCAGAGCCCCCAACAGGAAAATGACACTTCTGAGAAAAATATTCTCTTGTCTCAAGAGCTGAAAATGTCTCTCCAATACAGGGAGGGCCCAGTTTGCCAGTCTGTGGACAGGGGATGGAATGCACAAGGCCCTTTAGTCCAGGCTAAAATCCTGCACCTCCAGCCCAGACTCCACTCCTCCTCCAAGGATGGGACTGCCCCAGACTTCAAGGGCTTGGCCTCCAGGGAATCCTTCTGTCCCCCAAGCATAGGTCTGAACCTCTTCTGGACTTTTCACCTGCAGTCATTCCCTCTTCTCACAGCCTGGAGAATTCAGAATCCCACGCTCTCCTTGGGAGGATCAAATCTCACCTTGCCTTCAATGCTCCCCCTCCCTGGTCCCCTTTGGGCTCCATATCTCCCATCTGCAGGAGCCTGAGTCCGAGGGTCTTCATCCCAAGCTCAGAACCAACCATTGCACTCATCTGCAGTTCCCCACTCCCTGCTCCTGCCCCAGAGACCCCATCTCACTCTCCTCCAATTCAGGTCTACCAGATCTCCTCACTAAAGTTTACGGCTGAAGAAGAGCTTCTGTTTTTCTGCCTGGAAAGTTGCAACCCTGTCTCTCTAAAAAGATAGGACCCCAAACCCTAAAGGAACATCAGAGCCACAAAAGGCGACAAGACCCACACTCACCGAGGAGGAAGGCAGGGGTGCTCTCAGGGATATGGGACAGGACAGACTTTTTACAGGAAGCATCTCTGAATTTTGTAGAAAATGAGGTCATTATTTTTCCATAATTGGACAAGGAATAGAAGATCAAGGAATAAGGATTAGGGGAGAACGGGGAGGATGTCATTGTGTGTAAATGTCATAAAATGGAGCATTTAATTATCTTTTAACTCTTCAGCCAAAAATTTTGATATTGCACTCATTGAAACAATGGGAAAAGACTGTCACTAAAAAAGTCTATTACTAAAAACGCTGTCAGATCAGCCACTGAATTGTGAACTATCTGCTGCCATCTTTTTGGTCAGTGTAGAAACATCCTGAATATTTTAGGACTTTAGGACCTCAATTCGCTACCACTTATAATTCAAAATTGCATCTCCCCCTGCCTTCTCCCAGGACTCTTAATTTCTCTTCTCTCTCCACCATTATTTATTTAAGCCTCCTAACTGTATTATTTATCTTAACACCATATCTGTATTATTTATTTTACTGTAGCTCCATAATGATATTATTTAAGTCTATAAAATAAAGCTTTTTCCCTTGAACTCTCTGTGCAAAACAAAATTGTATTCTACCGAAACATTCTTTGAAATGTCCTTCTTTTCTACTGCTGGATAATAATAATAATACTTTGCATTTATATAGTACCTTTTATCCTGGGATTATTTAAGTCTGCAAAAGCAGTCTGTCTGAATCCTCTATGCAAAAATCGAGTTGTATGAGAATATTCTTTGAAATGCCCTTTATTTTTCACCACTAACTGGTACAGAAATGCTCCATCTTTGTGCATTACTTTTCACCAAAGAATTCCCAACTGATTCTCTAATTAATGCTCACTTTCTTAGAAATGGCAGGGTAAATAACTGTCTCCACTTCCTGGGTGCAGAAGACCTCCATGGACAAGAAATATGTATCAATCAGAGGATATCGCACCTCACAGCTCCTCCCTGCCTTTGAGATAGATTGTCACAGGCTTCCTCCTCCAAGCTATCAACTAGCTTTATCAGAGAAATGTGGACTGAACTCTGGAATCAGACTACCTGGGTTTAAATCCACTTATTCCCTGAGCAGCACTTCCCGGGCAGGTCTTGAAGCCTCAGTTTCCTCATCCAGCCTCAGCATCCTTTGCACATCCTGTGCTCAACTCAAGCCCCTCCCACACCCAGAACAGTCCTTGCGATTCCTATTTGTCCATCCTTCAACACCCAACTCCAGGTCCACATCTAGGACAAGCAAATGGCAGCCCCTGACCTTCTCCAGCAATGGCAAGTAATAGCAGCATTTTCATTTTGGACAGTCCCTGGCATGTAGTACTCAAACAGTACATCCTGGTTCTGGATTTCATGTCAGTTTGCACAGTTTTTAACTGTCTCTTGTGAGTGAAATTTTGTGTATTGATGGGTTCATTCGACAAGTATTTATTAAGCATCTACTACGTACTAGGCACTCTTTTGCCTCTAAGGATACAGCTGTGAACAAAAGAAAACACCCAGCAATTTCAGAGCTGACACTCATGTGGGAAAATACATCCACCATCAGATTTTTGTGTATTGATGGGTTCATTCGACAAGTATTTATTAAGCATCTACTACGTACTAGGCACTCTTTTGCCTCTAAGGATACAGCTGTGAACAAAAGAAAACACCCAGCAATTTCAGAGCTGACACTCATGTGGGAAAATACATCCACCATCAGATCTGTGAGGCTACATCAGCTCCACCTTCTTTCCTGGCTCTCAAAGTGCTGAACGGAATGTGGTGTATACAGCAGGGGAGTAGAAGACAATTTTTACCTGATTTTTTTAAAATATTAGTGATAAGGAGATAAAAGTCTTTGAAATTATCATTTTAACAGTTTTATCTAGTTTCAAAAAAAAAAACACATTTTTTTACATGTTACCTCCTCTATACTTCAAAAAGAAAAAGTTGCCTCCAGTCCCAAACTGCTTATTAAGTCCCCAAGTATCCTTATAATGTTTTATACGGTCAATGTAGCTCTCTCCAGATGTGCCTATCACTGTGAAGTGGATCAAGTCTACAACCTTCAGTTGCTCATCTCTCACATAGCGCTGGTGCCTTTAGGTGTTATTGAGAGGAAAATGAGTCATTCAAGGGCCAGCACCAAGCCTAGCACACAGCAGCACCTTAATAAACCACAATATCACATTGTATTGTATAATCCTCCTTCTTGAGGCTCTGGTCCTAATTCCATATAATGACTGAGATGGAAAAGTTTGGACTGATGAAAAAGGCCACCTCCTCTCCCCAGTGAGGTCCCTCCTTAACCCAGACAGGACTCCTGTCTCTTTTGTGGTTTGTGCCTGAGCATCAAGCACTTTACAGCCTTTGTTGGAGGCACTGTGCCCCATGACACTGGGTTACTGTCTACTTGTTACATTGCCAAACCTCTTCCATCTTCCTTTGTTCTTTTAATCCCCTGCCCACACAATTTCTTGAATTCTGTGTTTACTGTGTATTGTGTCCTTGCATTCTTCTCTAGGATGTTTCACCCTAATCAATTTCTAGTTAAATATTTCTCCTTATCTTACCCATTCCCATCTTGTGTGCCAACAGGAACAGGATTGTAGTAGATGCTCAATAAACATTGTGTGTGTGTGTGTGTGTGTGTGTGTATGTGTGTATGTGTTAGTCATTCAGTTGTGTCCAACTCTTTGTGATCCCATAGACTGTAGCCATCCAGGCTTCTCTGTCCATGGAATTCTCGAGACAAGAATACTGGAGTGGGTTGCCATTTCCTACTCCAAGGATCTTCCCAACCCAGAGATAGAATCCGGGTCTGTTTTGCAGGCAGATTTTTTACCATCTGAACCACCAGAGAAACCCTCAAAAAACATTATTTGCATGGATTTGGTTTGATGTGGATTATATGAAGTAGTTATAACTATTCTAACCTTAATAGATTAGAAAGGGAAATCTGCCCCCAACAATCTCCTATCACTTCCAGTCCGAGCTGCCTCCTTTCCCTTGGAGAATGGAATCATTCTTCTCCAAAGCTGCACATTGCATGTCCTTCCTGAGTACCTTCTCTGTGTCTATAATTGTGCTGAGCACTGAGGATACACTAAGGAGTAAGTCACAGTCCCCTATATGCAGACACCACAGTCTAGTTGGGAAATATACAGAAATAAGTAACCAAAATATCCTGTGGATACACTATGAGATAACACACAGGTTCCCATGGACCCATGTGCCACGGTCTCCTAACCCAGGTATATCAGGTCAAAAGGCTTTCTGACACATAGAGTGAGCCCGAAATTGAGATGAGAGAAATGGTAGGCATTAAGGCAGAGAGAACAGTACAAAGGTCCTGAGGCAAGCAAGCATGTTCAAAGAAGCATGTTCAGGGCCTCTGGAGCCAGGGCCTTCCAAGTCCCCTCAGGAGTTGGGGCATTCCCCTGAGATTACCAGAAAGACACTGGAGTCACTGAAATTGGTTAATCAGAGAGGAGACATGACTAGTAACAAAGAAAGCACCCATGAAGGGAGCAATGTGTACCAGGAGGAAAAGTAGGTGAGAGGAAAGAAAACCCCTTGGAGGACTGATGTAGCAACTATTTGTTTAAAAGTTTCCAAAAATTATTTACATGTAGAAAACCCTAAATGTTCCACACAGGAAAGGCCTATTTGAGATAATAATCATATTCAGTAAAGTTGGAAAATACAAAATCAACACACTAAAATCACTTGCATTTCTATACACTAACAATGAACTCCCCCCAAAAGAAACAAATTAAGAAAACAATTCCATTTATAATAGCATCAAAAAGTATTAAATGCTTAGGAATAAACTTAACTAAGAAAATGATAGATTCATACACTAAAAACTACAGAGCATTCCTAAAAAATATTAAAGCAGGTACAAATAAATGGAAAGACATCCTGCATTCATCAATTGCAAGACTTGACGTAGTTAACAGATTTGTACTACCCAAAGCGAACTACAACTTTAATGCAATCTCTATCAAAATTACAATGGTGGTCTTTGCAGAAATAGATTCATCCAAAAATTCATATGCAATTTCAAGGGAACTTGAATGAACAACAACAAAAAAATCTTGAGGATGTTTAAGATCTCATATTTCCATATTTTAAAACTACTTACAAAGCCACAGTAATCAAAACAGTGCAGTACTGGCATAAAAACAGATGTTTAAACCAACATAATCATATACAGAGCCCAGGAATAAATTCTCACTTATATGATTAAATGATTTTCAACAAATAAACCTGGGAAAATTGGATATCCTCATGCAAAAGAATGAAGCTGTACCATTACCTTGCACCATATAAAAGCAACTCAAAATTGATCAAAAACCTAAACATAAGAACTACTGAAAGAAAATATAGGGGAAAACTTCAGTTCAGTTCAGTTCAGTCTCTCAGTCGTGTCCGACTCCTTGCGACCCCATGAATCACAGCACACCAGGCCTCCCTGTCCATCACCAACTCCCGGAGTTTACCCAAACCCATGTCCATCGAGTCAGTGATGCCATCCAGCCATCTCATCCTCTGTCATCCACTTCTCCTCCTGCCCCCAATCCTTCCCAGCATTAGGGTCTTTTCCAATGAGTCAACTCTTCGCATGAGGTGGCCAAAGTATTGGAGTTTCAGCTTCAACTTCAGTCCTTCCAATGAACACCCAGGGCTGATCTCCTTTAGGATGGACTGGTTGGATCTCCTTGCAGTCCAAGGGACTCTCCGGAGTCTTCTCCAACACCACAGTTCAAAAGCATCAATTCTTTGGCACTCAGCATTCTTCACAGTCCAACTCTCACATCCGTACATGACTACTGGAAAAACCATAGCCTTGACTAGATGGACCTTTGTTGGCAAAGTAATGTCTCTGCTTTTTAATATGCTATCTAGGTTGGCCATAACTTTCCTTCCAAGTAGTAACCGAATTTTAATTTTATGGCTGCAATCACCATCTGCAGTGTTTTTGGAGCCCAAAAAAATAAAGTCTGACACTGTTTCCCCATCTATTTGCCATGAAGTGATGGGACCAGATGCCATGATGTTAGTTTTCTGAATGTTGAGCTTTAAGCCAACTTTTTCACTCCCCTCTCTCACTTTCATCAAGAGGCTTTTTAGTTCTTCTTCACTTTCTGCCAAAAGGGTGGTGTCATCTGCATATCTGAGGTTATTGATATTTCTCCCGGCAATCTTGATTCCAGCTTGTGCTTCTTCCAGTCCAGCGTTGTACTCTGCATATAAGTTAATAAGCAGGGTGACAATATACACCCTTGACGTACTCCTTTTCCTATTTGGAACCAGTCTGTTGTTTCATATATAGTTCTAACTGTTGCTTCCTGACCTGCATACAGGTTTCTCAAGAGACAGGTCAGATGGTCTGGTATTCCTATCTCTTTCAGAATTTTCCATCTAATTTGGCAATGGATAGAAAAAGCACAGACAAAAAAAACAGAGATAAATAAACTGGACTATATCAAAATTTGAAACTGTTCATCAAAAGACATAATAGACTGAGTGTAAAGGCAATTCACCAGAAAGAGACAAAATATTTGCAAATCATATATCTGATAAGAAATTAATATCTATAATATATAAAGAACTTCTACAACTGAAGAAAAAATGATTAAAAGTAGGTAAAGGGCTTGAATAGACATTTCTTAAAAGAAAACATTCAGATGGCAAATAAGCACATGAAAAGATTCTCAATATCACTAATCATTAGGGAAATGCAAATCAAAACCACAATGAGATTATCACCTCACACCCATTAGAATGGCTATTTCCAAATAAAGCAGATACAAGGGTACAGAGAATTTAGAACCCTTGTTTTCACTGTTCTTGGGAATGTAAAATTGTGCCATTGCTGTGAAAAACATTATGGCAGTTTCTTAAAAAAATCAAACATAGAAGTATCATGTAATCCAGCAATTCCGCTTCTAGGTATATACCCAAAGGAACTGAAAGCAAGACTTTGAAGAAATATTGTATATCTTTTTCACAGCAGTATTATTCACAACCGCCAAAAGGTAAAGGCAACCCAAGTGTTCTTTGACAGATGAATGGATAAATAAGAGGATAAACAATGGGATATTATCTAGCTTGAGAAAGAAGGGAAATTCTGACACATGCTACAACATGAATGAATCTTGAGGATATAACGCTAAGTGAAATAAGCCAATCATAAAATGACAAATACTGTATGCTTCCATTTATATGAGGTATCTTCCACTTATATGAGGAGCCAAACTCATAGCTACAGGAAATAAAAGGACAGTTGTCCAGGGATGGAGAGAAGGGGAAACGGGGAATTGTTTAATGGGTATGGAGTTTTAGTTTTGCAAGATGAAAAGAGTTAGGGACGTTGGTTCCACAACAATGTGAATGCATTTAAGACTACTGAACTGTACACTTTAAAATGGTTAAGGTGGTAAATTTTATGTGCATTTTACCTCAGTTTAAATAAAATTAATACAATTCAGAAAAAAAAAAATGTGTTTCTAAAAGAATGATGCTGCTATTGAGCTTTGCTTCCCAAATTTAATTTGGGATCATTTTCTCCTCCATCACAATATCAGGCACATCAGTCTCAGCCTTTCCTCCTTGTCCCCTCAGAGCCATAGGGGTCAAAAACAGAATATCAACGTAGCTCAGCTCTGTGGGCAAGTGGGCTGGTCAGCCCTTCACCCCTAAATTAGAGCTCCCACAGATGCACGAGCTCTGGTTTGCCCTGCCCTGCTCACGAAGGTGAGAACACATGGGCTGGAATCCCATAGACTGGCTGCATCTGACCAGGGGGTGAGCAAAGCCTGAGCTCAGCATCTTCCATCCCCATGCCCCCAGCTTCTCATCTCCATCCCCAACCCAGGCAAGGGAGCCTGGGGAGATGTCAGGACTGTAGATGTCCCTCCACTGGGGCAATGACGAGCATATACTGTCTCCCAAGGAGCTACTAGGCAAATCAAGATTGGCCCAATCCACTGCTTTCAAAGTTTTACACTAAATTACGCAAAGAGTCAGACATGACTGAGCGACAGAACTGAACTGACTGACACAAAGGGCAAGAGAAACTAAAGAGTCTTCTCCATCTCACCTTTGCTGGTTACTCCCATTTCCCTCCAGAATCTGAGGATGAGTCAGAAAGATTGGCATACAGCAAGCAGCATATATTTTTTTTAAGTCTCCTTTGCAAATAATTTCTCCAAATATCACCATGACCTTGCTGTCAACAGAGTGTGGGGTTTTGGGGTGATGAGGCTTTCTTAATCCTAATGGGACTCCAAGGAGCTGAGGACTTGTGTGGTGATGGAAAGCATAACCAATGAGCCCCCAGGGATTTGCTCTGCCTGGAAAGAAGTGTGTGGGGGGAACTGTTGATGAATCAGCAGCATCCAGCCACAGTAAGGCCAGAGATGCTGGGTCTCCGCCCCCAACTCACCCTTTTGTATTTGCAGCTGGAGGTTGAGGATAAGGGTCTGGATATGTCTACATAAGCGCATCAGGGCTTCAGGAGGAAACAGATGAATCCTCCCCAACCTCATCTCCTTGAAATATGGAACTGAAGGCTCAGCGGGTAGAGAATCTGTCAGCAACTCAGGAGACGCAGGTTCAATTCCTGGGTTGGGAAGATTCCCCTGGAGGAGGAAATAGCAACTCATTCCAGTATTCTTGCCTAGAGATTTCCATAGACAAAGGAGTCTTGCAGGCTACAGTCCATGGGGTCACAAAAAGTCAGACATGACAGAGCAACTGAGCACAGATGATCTAGAATAGGACTAACCTAAGCTAAATGGCAGGAAAGGAGGGCAAGATCCCTGAGGAAAAAAAAATGGCTCTAATGGAATGGGGTCAGACTTCATTCCCAGGTTCTGTAAAGGGAGAACAGTTCTGGAAGTATCACCTGCCTAATTTTAGTCTCTTCTGCAGATAAGGAGGATGAAAGGCATCCTGGGAGTAAGAAAGAAGGGTGATGAAGCCTGGGGCCTGGGCTTTCTCACAGTGAGGTGTCCCAAAGTCTGCCTGGTGTAGAAGCATCCTGTCTCCCAGGGACCTATCCACGACTTGGACAGTCAAGAGGCCCACTGCAGTGGACTCAGAGCAGGGAAACAACCAAGATTCTCCAAACCGAGGCTCCAGGAAAAAACTGAATATTTTATAATTAACGTAACCAAAGATTACTACTGAAATCAGTAGAGTTTTTCCCACAAAGATGTGCCATCTTTTCCCCAAGTCTTGGCATCCCCCATGCCCAATGGCCTGCCCTGAAAATTCAGAGGCCTCAGTTCCACTAGTGCAGGCTACTGGAGGGTCTCAAGATCAGAAATACCAGCGGGTTCTTCCTGACCCCACCCCATGCCATGAGACAGTTCATGGGCCTTTGAAAGAGTGGAATGAGAGATCTTTTGGGTAGACCAACACTAGTCAACATATTTCCAGTCTCTGCTCAAGAAACACAATGAAATTCCTGCCATAGAAGATGCAGGGCTGCAGGAATAGAGTGTGACTGGAACACAGCATGCCACGGAGAGTAAAAGACATTGGGTGCTTGTTGTGTCTGTGGGGCTTTAGGACCAGGAAGGCTCATGATATGTGGAGCCAGTTTCTGAAACTCAGCAGACACAGGGCTGTCTGCCAGCATGGGTCACAGGGCCGAGGAGTGGCTTCTGAAGAGCTGGGTTCAGAATTGATTAAGCAGCAGGGCTATTTATTGACCACTTTAGATTCCATAGAAAAGGAGAAAAAATAATCCGCCACGAAAATGAAATCCTGTCAGTAACCCCAATAGGCTTGCCCACCAACTAACGAGAACAAGGTAAATTTGAGCTCAATTTACTCAGATGGATAATAAAACTTTCAATTATGGTTGCATTATTTGTTGCTATATGGTTGAAAGATTAGGTGACAATATGCAAAAAATAGTTTCTTCATATTATAATATTTAGTAATGTCATTTTATTTTTTATATGTTTCATTAAATTGTTTTGTGGCTTTATTATCTACCCAGATGCACAGACCAGAAATACAATTATTCAGATTTAGAAGCAATAAAATTTGGCATGCATTTTCTCGTATTCAGAATTCCTGCATGTTAAAAAGAAATTATAGCGTTCTTCCCACATTGCACCGCTCTGAGGCCCTCACAGACCCATTCATTAACCGAAGACATTACAGAAAGCACACCATTTAGGTTAAAAGGCCCTTCGGATAACAGATATGCATGCACGAAGCAAATATTTCAGTGTAGCCCCGCCTTTTGATTATGACAATAGTAGAGGCAAACGGATATGCGTTTGCCATAATGTGCTGCTCTATGATGGATCCATTGAGTGGTGAAAACTCTGATTGCAAAGCAGCACACAGAGAAAGCATTATGACAACAAAACCTATCTCCGTAACTATCAGGAAGTGGGAGTTTTACTACTTGGAGAAAAATGAAAGCTTCCTGGGGAATTGTATTTCAGAAGAGTTCTATAAGATGTGAATCCTAAGTATATTTCAGCTGCCCATAGAGCGGTGGGTGTAGACAGGTAAGAGATGAAGAATGGTGGCTGCCTGGCCCAGAAATATTTCTTCCAAGTCACTATCTTAGGCCTCAGAACCCCCCTATTAAAATCCAACCAAGTACCTTGAGGATATTTATCCACCACTGGGACACTAACACATGTTGAATAGATGGTTCCTTAAAATCATGGGAACAAATGCCAATATGTTAAGAAATATAATGCAAGACTATGTCAAGTTGGTTTTGTTCTGGGAATAGTTAACAGTGTTAAATGGGGGGAGGTGTCAAAAGAGGTAGAGAAGGTGCCAACATGTATTTTACACACACAATAAGGAAAAGATAAATTACAGATTGAAAAAATATATTTGCAACACATACTACCAACAAAGGATTAGTATTGAGAATATACAAAGAACTACTATAAATCTGTAAGAAAGGAGCAAACAAGATGCTAGAAAGAAAGGGACAGAAGACATAAAGAACCATCTCACAGAAGGCTAAACACATACGGCCAATTAACGTTTAAGAAAATATCTAGGAAATGCATAACGAGTTGTGTCTGATTTCCATTTAATTGATAAAATTAAGAAAGATGATATTAAATGTTAGAGACAGTATGGATACATAGGATTGCCAGGGGGAAATTAAACTGGTAAAACCTCATTGAAAAAGAATTTAGCATTATCTTATAAAATTAAAGAGCCTTTTATCCTGCAACCCCAAATTCCATTTCTGGGTATGTGCTCAAGAGAAACTCACACTTATGTGCACTAGGAAGAATGTACAAGAGGATTTATAGCAATTCTATTCTGGGGGAAAAGCTGGAAACATTCCAGATGGATAAGGAAATTCTAGAGTACATCACAGTGAAATATTATAATGGACTCAAAACTAATGAACTGCAGCTGCATACATCTATATGGTTGACTCTTGTTAATACTATATTGTTGAAAAAAAAAGTTAGTTCCAGAGACTATACACCATAAGATCTCTTTTTCTGAAAAGTTTAAAATAACCAACCAAGCTATATTGCTTGTTAAGAAATATTAGAAATCCACATATATAGTAACTGACTCATTGGCAAAGACCCTGATGCTGGGAAAGATTGAATGCAGTAGGAGAAGGGGATGACAGAGGATGAGATGGTTGGATGGCATCACCGACTCGATGGACATGAGTTTGAGTAAACTCCGAGAGCTGGTGATGGACAGGGAAGCCTGGTGTTCTGCAGTCCATGGGGCCGCAAAGAGTTGGACATGACTGAGCAACTGAACAGAGCTGAATTACATAATAAAACTATCTTTTAAAAGGGATGATGAGCCCAAGATCCAGCAGACTATTAGGGTCTATTAATAATAAAATTGGGTGATGGGCACACAGGTGTTTGCTGTGTCGCTCTTTGAAGTTTTCTGTATGGTTGAAATATTTCATACAAATTAGTTAAATAATAAAAGCAGTGCTTTAACATCAGATAGGCCTGCTGTATTTGAGTTTTCATTCTGATATTTACCAGCAGCCGTAGATAAGACATTAGAACTTTCCAGTTAAGGATCTGAGTTTCCTTATGTGGAAAATTGGACCTGTAATAATATACACTAGTTTGTAAAGGACTTTGCATAGGGCTTTGAGATAGCTATTTCTTTAACAAGCAAGTTTCTCTTCTGGTAACTCAAATAATAAGATAATTAATGCAATTTACTTTCTTCTCCTATAATATTCTTAAATCTACAAAAAGAAAGAAAGAAAGTCCGTCACAGTGAACCTTTTGACCTAATTGACGTAGCACATGCTTTGGGGCAGTGTGTGAGATGTATTTATTTGCAAGAAGGCTGGGCAGGTTCAAGCTTGAATGAAACTTCAAGTATGAAAGGTAATAAGTATTGGTGCCCACACATCCATTAGAGTTCCCATAAGAGCTCCCAAACCTCTACCCTCTGCCTTACCTCTGTGATTTCCTATCTAGGTGTTAACAGATAACAGAGGTTTGTGAATATTCCTGTGTTTTGAAAGAGGATTCTTAGAAATAAAATAGCTTTCGATCCAAAGCACTGATGCAAATAGCAGACTAGATTCTGCCCTAAACTCTTTCAAGTCACACCAAGTAGGAATTTCTTGTAAAATAGGACTGAACCTGGGAATGCAAAAGTCATGTGCCCTAACTTCTGAGCCAATATGCTTACATTTACACAGAGAGAGAGAGAGAAAGAGAGAGAGAATTTTCTCACACAATCTCTGCTTCTAAATGTAAGTAGAGCCATCTAGAATAGGCTGATTGTTATATCTTGATTTCCTGTTGTGGTCTGCAGGGTAAAGGTCTTGTCCCTAGAAGTACACATGTTCTCCCTTGAGAGGGACAATCATCCCTAGAGTCAATTATGCAAAGAGGTGGCAGGTTCCCGAAAGGCAAGCCTCAGGCAGGGAAGAGAATCTTGTTTCTTTCAGAGCCTCATTTTATAGGCACTGTTCTTCAAGGAGTCATATGCCTGGGGTGATCTCCTGGGTAAGAGATGCTGAAGTGATGCCCACCCCATGGAGACAGACTGGGAGCCAGGATGAGATGAATTCTTTCACTTCCCAAGAGCAAGTTGTAGCTTCCACATAGAGTCTATAGTGCAGCATCCTCCATGGGCTTGGTTCTCTTTGGCTTTCTTCCCAAGGACTCAGTGAAGAATTGCTGGAGCATGCCAGCACCACCATCCTATGCCCATGCTTGTCTTGTTAACATTCATTTCTAGTGAAAATTAATTGTGGGTCCTCCAATAGAGCTAATTTTTATGTTTTTAAATTCATAAGGTGAGAACAGGGTTACAAAGAATATTTAAACACAAAACAACATGTCTCCCTTGATTCATGCCTAGAAATTCTTAACAAACACCCCTTCCTCCAACAGAGAAACTTTTCCCTCTACTACCAACTAGATCAGTGAATTAACTCTTTCTATGTAACAAACTACTCCAAAACTTAGTGATCTGAAACACCGCTTATTTCATATTAACTCAGGATTATGTGAGTGGGCAATCTGGGCTGAGCTCAGCAAGGTGGTTCTTCTGCTGGTCTCCCTGGGATCACTCCTGTGGCTGATAAAGCTCACAGGTGGGATGTGGACTCCTCGGTTCAGGATGGCCTCATCCATATGTCTGGCAGTTAGTGGTGGCTGTTAGGTGGGTGGCTGGAGCCACTGGGCCACATGTCTCCAGCAGACTTGTCCTGTTCATTGACATTATGCTGGTTGAGGGTTCCAAGAGCGGTAGAAGACAACTTCAATGTACAACTGCTTCTCAAGTCTCTGTGTCACATTTGGTAATGCCCCATTGACTGAAGAAAAGCCTATGGCCAAGTGCAGAGTCAGTTTAAGAGGGTGTAAATACAAAAAGGGAATTATCTCACCCCCTTTTTCAAACATTCTGCCATACCAGTTTTAAATAGCCTGGCTCTTATTTTATGAGATAGGAAGAATTTTCCTTGGACACACCACATGCTCATACACACTCACATACTTACATCCACACATGCACACAAAGACTCATTGTATGGTCTCACATAAATCACTGTACATACACATCACAGTTACACATACCCCTGGACATGAACACATGCTCACAAGGAAGAGTTACATGGAGATATACACAACAAAACCACTTGTGTGTATAGGCACAAACAACCATTTGTAAGGCAAGATTCTTGCTGTGCACACTCAGTTTCATTTTAACTTTCAGCTTTTCCTTGAGAAAATATGCCATGGCAAATTCTCGAGGAAGAATCTACTGCTACAACTCATCCTTTGATATGAAGGGTTAAGCGATTAAAGATGACCCAGCCTGCCAGCTGCAAGCCTGTCTCTGTGGTCTGATTTCTCAAGATGATACAGCTCACTTCCCAGCGGTGATTGCAAGATTTAAATCTAAGTCAGGAGAGAGAAAAATGCGATTCTTAGTGCAATGTTAGTTAGAGCACAGCTAGAGACAGTGTAACCAATGAACAAACAGAGTTTTACAGAATTGTTTAACCATTTCACTGGATGGAAAATAAAGAGATGCATTTTCATAGAGCTCCAGGGCCTTAGGAGGTCCCTTGATCTAGGATTCTGAGTATCTAAAATGGTTGTGTTCTGTTCTATAAAAGATACGACTTTTTAAATAAAGATCTCTTCTTTCTCTACTGAAAGCATATGACTTTGTTCTATATTATCACATCTCTATGCATATATTATCAACAATTTATAATTAATAAGTGTTTACATTCATAAATTTTTAAGTGACAGGATTATGGAAAAATATATTTGAAGTATGATTACATATATTTTCATTCTCTCATACTTTTTATGCCTATAGGGGGATTTTTTTTTCTATAGGGCCAAAATTTCTAGAGAATTTATATCTGAAGAGCCAAATGAAGTTTCAAATATGGGACACTTGTATAAGCTCATCATCTCCTTTGCAGAATCCCAGTCCAGGACAGTCTTTAATTCCACTCTGCAGCTTCACCATCTGAACCCTGATCCCTCTCCTTAATGCTTCTCAAATCCAGCCAAGTGCAGCCCTGCTCTCTCCCCTGCCCAAGTCCACTTGGCTGCTGGATCATACCCAGTGTCTCAGTCTGTTCAGGCTACTATAATAAAATGCCATAAACTGGGAGACTTAAACAACAAGCATTTATTTCTTACAGGTATGAAGGCTGGAAGCCCAAGATCAAAGTGCCATCAGATTCAGTGTCTGGTGAGAGCCAACTCTATCCTTTACAGACAGCTCTCTTCTCCCTGTGTCTTTGCATGGAAGAAGGGGCAAGAGAGTTCTCTGGATCCCTTTAAAAGATCACCAATCCCATTCACAAGGGCTCCACCCTCATGACTTAATCACTTCCCAAAGCCTCACCTCTTAATACTTTATAGGAGTTAGGATTTCAACATGTGAATTTAGGGGAGCACAAGCATTCAGTCCGTAACACCTATACTTGGAAATACACTGAAGAAACTGCAGGAGCTTGCAATGGGTAGGAGATGACTGCTTTGGGTTCAGAAAGCTGGTTGTGATCAGCTAAGTCCAAGGTTTGAGTGTACATAATACCTCTAACTTGTCAACATAAAAGTGCCCACAGAGACCCAGTGGTGCAGCTGACCACCTCAGGGCTGCAAACACAAGCACTTCAAGGCCCAGGCATGTGGCCTAAAATGCGAAGGCAGCTGGGCAGTGGGCTTCAACTGCAGAAAGCTTGGCACCCTCTATGCGCAGCACCAGGAGTAAGGGCTTAATGGGTCCAGACCTTCTGAAGTCTCTGACTTTTTAAATCTTGGCAACAAATTAAAATTGTGAGCCTATCTGCAGGCTAGAGCACTTAATTAATTCATCATCCATCAATCAATCAATCAAATCAATAAAATCAGTCAAGTTTTCAAAGCTCATACTCTGATCTTCAGAATCCCAGTAAAACAGGGAAGAGTGGTCCTTAAATTCATTGATCCAAAGGACATCTTTGGTCTGATTCCAAATGGACTCCATTCAAATACAGGCCCTTTTTCAGGGGGTCTTCTTCCTGCCTTCCAAGGCCTGAGGACAGCCTTTCGTTCCACAGCTGGGAAAGAAGCTTTACCTGAGTACAATGTGATGTTCAAGAACCAACACCTACTTCCCAAATTAAACCTGCCCTGGTTTAGATTCCCAAGTGCTCCAGGGCACCCCCTCAAAGTTCTACCCCATTCACAGCTGATTTTAAAAGTGACAGACTAGGGAACCCCATACCTCCTAACTGATGCTCCTCAATATCTCCAGGTTCCTTTACAGCCAGGAGACGCCTCCATGGTATGACTTACACACACACACACACACACACTCACACTCAGAGAATGGGTCCTTCTATGACGAACTGATACAGTTGAATATTTCTACAGTGTATTAACCATGTATCTATTTAGCAGTTTTTTTTTAAAGAAGTTTTAATAAAGAGTATAACCCACTCAGCCAACAATCTATTAAAATGAGGATGGTAAAACTGATAATATAGTATAAATTTGAGTGAGGCAGCACTAACTTCATGCAAAGGGCAGGGAGGGGCTGATCCTTCAATCAGAGGCTGCCCATCAACCTCAAAATTGTATTTCCCTTCACATAACCTCAAATAATTATCCCACAATCCTGTGGATCAATGAGCAGTTGGTTATACCCATTTGACAGAGGAGAAAACGGAGGTCCAGAGAGAAGAGATCACAAAGGAATTGTACTAGATGCAAAAGGAAACCAGCCTCAGTTCCTCTCCCACATCTGAAAGGACACTCCCAGGGTCTCCCTGCCTGTCCAAATCTCCTTTCCTCCCAGCACTGCCTTTGGGTTGGAAGCATGTACCATGCTTCCAAAGGCAGGGTCCAAGTCTTCCTCTTTTATCCCCAGGACCTAGCATAGGGGAGACTGTACACAGGGCCCTCTTGGGTGGAGGCTATGGCCAAGCATATGAAAGACCCCCTCCAATTCTGCCGAATACAGTTCCCAAGAGGGGGCAACCAACAGAGGCTGCCAGGAAGGGGTGCGTGGGAATCTGCTCAGAGGGTTGGTCATGCCCTTGCCTGGACGTCAGAATGTAGCAAATGCCTGCCCAGCACTCCTTAAGCTCCAAGGCTGGAATACTTCAGACTTCATTCTCTACAAATGAAAATGAAGAGTCAACACATAAACAAGAGCAGCCCGCTGCTAAGCCACATGAGCTGATTACATTCCTGCATCCTATCCTGTGCCGACAGTCTCAGGGAGGACAAGAGGACAAGGTATTCATCATTCAGAAGCTGATGGAGTGGTCTGGGAAGTCAACACGTTTATGGACATGAATTAACACTAAGGTTCCCATCTGAGTTCTCAGCCCTTCAACACTCTCAGGGCTCCCAGTTCAGATCCAGGAAAAGAAGCAAGGGCACAAAAGCCAGAAGGACTTTCAAGAGAAATGTGATCCTGCGCCTGAGTCTCAAAGAATGAGCAGACTGGGATGGGGTACATGATACAGGCAGAGGCAAGAACTACAGGCTCAAAGGAGTCCAGTTGGAAATGAGACATCAGACACTGCCTGACCAGGGCAAAGGGTTTAAACTGAGAGACAGAAAAGATACCACAGGGTCTGCAAGGTTTAGATTACATGGCCCTTGAATGCCTTGAGAAAGTAGCTGATCTGTTCATTCAGTCAGCAGGGAAAACAACATCAATGTCTCCTACTTGGTCCTTTGGCATTTAGCAGAAATGAAAAGGATACAAGTGAGATGGGGAATCAAGGACCAGAATGGCACCAAGGCCTCATATGGAACCTGAGGCCCTTGCAAAGTTCCCCAGGGCAGGTCCTGTCTGTCCTGCAGTCACAAGGCAGCTCTGGAAGCCAGCAGGGTCCTCGTGGTACACAGCGCCTTCCTTGACACTCTGAAGACTCTTCTTAGATGCCATGTTTGGGCAGCTCCCACTTCCCCCTGCAGGATCACAAAGGGTGTGAGCAGCAGTTAGGAGCAACAGGCTGGTCAGAGAGCCTTGGGTAGGTGGGGGACAGGCTGTCAGAATTCACTCGGGGACAGCTATTTAACTGCTGCCTGGTCACCCTTTGTCAAGGGTAGGAGATAGGGCTGAATGGAGGTGATGCCCTCAGCTGATGGAGTCAGAACATCTTTTTTCTTCTAATTTTTATTGGAGTAGAGTTGATTTACAATGTCGTGTTAGTTTCTGCTGCACTGCAAAGTGAATCTGTTATACATATACACATGTACACTCTTTTTTTTAGATTCTTTTCCTATATAGTTACAGAGTATTGAATAGTTTCTTGTGCTATACAGTAGGTCCTTATTAGTCATCTATTTAATATATGTGCTTGTGCTTAGTCGCTCAATCATGTCCAATGCTTTGTGACCTTTTGGATTGTAGCCTACCAGGCTACTCTGTCTATGGGACTTTTCCTTGCAAGAATACTCGGAGGTTGCCATTTCCTCCTCCAGGGAATTTTCTCAACCCAGGGATCAAACCTGAGTCTCTTGTATCTCCTGCATTGCAGGCAGATTCTTTACTCACCAAGCCATCAGGGAAGCCCATTTTATATATAGTAGTGTGTATATGTCAGCCACAATCTTCCAATGTATCCCTCCCCTGCTTACCCTTCAGTAACCATAAGTATATTTTCTACATCTGTAACTCTATTTTGAGCCAGAAAGTCTTTGACTCTGAATACCTCTCTGCAGAGTAAAAGAGGAATAAAAGAAAATTAAAATTAAGACATTGAATATAAATCTGGTAAAAATAAAAGAAGTTATTCAGTTTTCATTTTCATTTCACACCAGGAAATATGGTACATAGCTTGACTATAAAGACTGGTTGTAGAAGAAAGTGGTAATAATCTGGGAGTGATCTGAGGAGCACTTGGATGGCCCATGGAGACTTTTTTCAGTCCACCTGCTTTAGTGTCTTCTCTCCATTTTTCTTATCAGACCCTTACTGATATGCAAATACCCCATTAGAATCTTCACAGATTTTTTTAGGGTTAATATAATTAATTTCAATTCTTACTGAAATATATTTGACATATAACATTGTTTAAATATAAAGTGTACATGTTGACTTGATATAGTTATATACTATAATATGATGGCCATTGTAGCGGTAGTTAACACTTCTATCACGTCATCTAATTATTTCTTTTTTGTAGTGGGAATAAATAAGATCTAGTCTCTTAGGAGTTTGATGATTATAATACAATACTGTTGCTTATATTCACTATTCTGTGCATTAGATCTCTTAAGAAGTATTTAAACAACATCTCTCTCATTTCCCCAGCCCATAGCCCCTAGTAACCAACATTTTACTGTCCATTTTTATGAATGTAGCTTTCTTAGTTTCCACTTTTAGGTGATACAATATGATATATGTCTTTCTCTGTCTGACTTATCTCACTTAGCATAATGTCCTGAAATCCATCCTCATTGTCACAAATGGGAGGATTTCCTTCTTTCTCGTGGCTGAGTAGTATTTCATATATATATGCTTGGGCTTCCCTGGTGGCTCAGATGGTAAAGAATACGCCTGCAATGCGGGAGACCCAGGTTCAATCCCTGGGTCGGAAGGATCTCCTGGAAAAGGGAATAGCAACCCACTCCAGTCTTCTTGCCTGGAGAATTCCATGGACAGAGGAGCCTGGTGGGCTACAGTTCATGGGGTTGCAAAGAGTTGGACACGACTGAGCAACTGACACTTTCACTTTCATACATGATATACCCATTCATCTGCTGATGGGCACTTAACGTTGTTCCCACATCTTGGTTATTGTGAATAACACTGCAATAAACATGGAGGTGCAGTATCTCTTTCACATCCTGTTTTCATTTCCTTTGGGTGTATACTCAGAAGTGGAATTGCTAGATTATATGGTAGACCTATTTTTAATTTTTTGGAGAACCTCTGTATTGTTTTCCATAGTGGCCGCATCATTTTACATTCCTACCAACAGTGTACAAGGGCTCCCTTTATACCATCACCAATACTTTTTTCTCTTGTCTTCTTCATGAGGAACTGTACAGTCTGGTTCTACTGAGTTAGCTGGGGTTTCTCCAACATTTTCTAACACATAATGCTTCCGGGTCACCAATCCTTCCACTGGCCACAATGCCTCCCTCCCTTGTCTGCCAGGTAGACGCCTGCTCCTTCCTGACTCAGATGAAACCTAGCTTAGGCTGCTCCCACAGCACCCCATCCACCCCTTTTTATCACCTGCCTCATTGTTATGTGATGATCTGTACAGATGTCTGTGCCTCCCTTCCCCTTTAGGAAGTCCCTAAGAACAGAGGTCAGGTTTTGTTTTGTATTCCTAATGAATGAGTCCTAAATGGAAATGCTAGCAACCTTTATCATCTGCTGGTATTTCTCCTGGGTCAGTTAGTCAAAATGGGCAAGATTTAACTCAGGGGAATATCAGATATGAAGTTGTGCCTTGAGGAAACATACGTGCTTCTTTATCTCATCAATGAAGTAGGTGGTCACATACAGGATTAACTGGCAAAGGCTTAGGATGGTTAGGATATCCACATGGAGAGACCCTCCCAACCAGACCACTGATGCCCAAGGGAGTAATAACAGTCACAGCGATGTAAAGAGTCTGGTGATATTGACTATCCATTTGAGTGCTTCCTGTGGCCCAGGTGCTACACAAAGCATCTGACATGTTTGACCTCATTCAGTCCATACAACAAAACTGGGAGGCATGTGATGCTCACCTCAACTCCACAGATAAGGAGGCTAAAACTCAGAACATCAGACTCAGACTGACATGTAATTTGATGATGGTCATGCAGCGAGCCACTGGAAGAGTCACGATTCAAACCCACGCACGTACCCACAGAGCTTTGACTTTCAGCTGTGCTGTTGAACAAGAAATTGCACTGACACTGCAGGTCTCATTTGGTGGGGAAAACATGTGTCTGTACAGCCACACTGTCTTCCTCAAACCCTAGACCATACGAAGGCATTAAAACACTAATTACAAATAAATAGGGACCTTGGTACACTTAACATCTACACTCACCTGCCTAAAGCCAATTCCCCACATTACTGAGAGTCTCCCTATGGGGCAGGAGGTGAGGGATGCCAGACACCTGAAGGAGACGACATAAGGAGGAGAGAAGGTTGTGAGGCCAAGCTGCTGGTGAAGGCAGCCCCCAGTCCTGCAATTTCTGTCTTGACAAAGCCCCTCTGCCACCCACAGCTAGTACTGGGGTTCAGGACCCTGCTACCCTCCACCCAATTGCCTACAACTGCCTCACAGTGATTCTCCTGCTCCTAGCCCCATCCATCCCAACACAGCCCTCTTGTCAATGCAGCCTGACCCCACTGAAGCATAGCCCTGATGTGCCCCACATTCAGAGACCCCCACTGCCTTCTGATTGAAGTTTCAAATCAGCAGCTCCACTCAGGGACTCAGACACTCAAACTCCAACCAACCACTCAGATCTGTCCTCTTTCCTGGCTCTGACAACCAGCTTCAGATTGAGAACAGGACCCCCTGCATTCCAGATGAGTCTTGCCCTTCCCACTGTTTTTTCCCTTCTCCTAAAACAGTACTGTCTTCTCTTAGGTTTCCAACAAACATTTGTGGAGCACCTACTAGGGATCAGGTGCAGTGCTGGCTTGTAAGAGCAGATTTCTCCTCCAAAACTTAGTGCAAATACTGACTTGTGCATGGGGCATTCATCAGTCTCCTGATGAGGAGTAACTTCATCCTTCTCTATATGCTCAAATATTTACAGTACTTGGCCTTGAGCCACAGGAATACATCTGCCTCCCCCAGCCCTGTAAGCTCCATGGGGGCAGAGAATGGTCTTGATGGCAAAGAGCTCCATCATTGACCATGGTGAGCTTCAATTCAATCTGTATGGACAAATGGACAGTTCCAGTGTTCCTGGGTCATCACTCCCCATTGGCATGTAAACCACAACAAAGAATATTATGGAGACAATCATCAAAGTATCACAGTATGAATTATTTGAAGCATCGAATTATTGCAAAGATGTAATAGAAATCGTCTAGTGCCCTGGATAATTTTGACTTGCCTGACATTCTTCCTATTATATACTCACACAATTAAATAGACGATGTGAATATGTAACACTCAGTCCTATCAGACAGATACTATGCAAGCCATGATGAATGGGGATCAAAAATATATTGTGGATTTCTTCTTGGGCTTAGATTCTAACCTCTAAGGGTAAAAATGAAAGTGGATGTCAGGCTTGAGGCCCACTTGTCCCATAAGTCAGTTGGAAATCATTTATTAAACTACTTGCTAAACAATCTTGCAATTGGGCTACTAAGTAAATGAATGCAGTTTCTCCCTCTGGGTGCTTCTGCTCTGTTCAGGAATACAAGACTTACTCAGATGAAAGAACCAAGCTAAACAGTAATACACAAGCCAAAGAAAATACACATTACACAAGTAAGGAACAAGTAATGTAAATTATTAACATGAATTCCAAGGAAAAATTAAAGTCCAACAAGTTGAGAGTAATCAGGAATGATGCATTGGAACCATCTTACCTTTGTAGGCAGACTCTTTACCATCTGAGCCACCAGGGAATCCCACTTTCTCAATATAGACAAATAGGGTCTCAAAAATCCCTGTGTTCACCATCTTAGGACGTCAGGTCCAAATGGTTTCTGGCAGAGGAGGAGATCCAGTGGGTAGGGCCTCTAATCCTTTAGGCCTTTCATTTATTTCCCAATTCATTACTCAATGATATTTGTTGAGTGCTTACCATGTGCCAGGTCCAGTGCTAAACTCAGAATATGTTGGTGAACTACGTGGTTCTTATGGGCTACTGGGGTTTGAAATGTACTATAGGAGATGGTGGGCTTCCCTGGTAGCTCAGCTGGTAAAGAATCCACCTGCAAGGCAGGAGACTCTGGTTCGATTCCTGGGTTCGGAAGTTCCCCTGGAGAAAGGGTAGGCTACCCACTCCAGTAGCTTCCCCGGTAGCTCAGATGGTAAAGAATCTTCCTGCAATGCAGAAGATCTGGGTTTGATCCTTGGGTTGGGAAGATCCCCTGGAGAAGGGCTTGGCAATCCACTCCAGTATTCTTGCCTAGAGAATCCCATGGACAGAGGAGCCTGACGGGCTACAGTCCATGGGGTCACAAGAGTTGGACATGACTAAAACCTCACATATGAGAGGGTCTTCTTAATTTTTGAACTTTGTGCCTTCAAATGTAGGTTAATATGCAAGTGAGCTGAATTCCTAGGCACAGAATGGATGATGGTGGAGATGGAAGGGTGATGGTACAGAGGCAGGTCAGATGGCAGAAGGAAACCTTATTGAGACTAAATTCATGATAATTTATCACACAGCAAGGTTTAGAGGTTCGGAGGCAGCCATGGAGAGCAAGGAAGGGAAGAAGCTTCTGGCCAAGAAATAGAGGCCACAGAGGGTTCTATGCCAGGGTCAGCCCCTTCCCCCAAGCTGAGACTTGGCATTGCTGGCATGGATGGAAGAGCCAAGAAGCACAAAAACAATGAAATGGGGCTGCCATCAATGAGGAGGCATCGTGCAATGCCAGGATTTGATTTGGAAAGTATTCATAAGGCTTTTCTTGGCTAGGATATTTAAGACAAAAATAGAAATATTCTCATCAATGATTTATAAGATTGCTTTAGAGGGATGGGGCAGAACCCAGTATAACAAAGAGCAGAAAAGCAGCCTCCGAACTTGTCACTGGGCTGGAGAACGTGGGCCAGAGGAGAAAAGCATGAGCAGGTGCTTCTTGACCCTATCACAAAAATTCTTCTCGGGGTAGAAGTCTCCAGAGGTGATATCTGAAAGGTGCGTATGTTTTACAGAGAATAACAACCAGAACTGGCAGCCAATCAGACAGAAATACTATTCCAAGCAGTGAACATCTCTTCTAGTCTCCACTCTTGAAAGAGGTGGAGATAGAGACCAAGGAATGAAACAAGAACAGATTTAGAAAGAGCAGAAAGTAAGAGAAAGCCTTCCCACAATAAGGTAAGGTCATTTCACAGTTATGCACTGAGCTTATTATAAGCTCATTCCTGGAGTCTGTTCATTTTCAATTATGCACGAATTTACTCCATCTCCTGAACTCTCCATCAGAAGCATATGGGATGGGAGAAGGAAAGTCATTCATTTCAGACCAGCACCTCACGCCTGTACTGTTGCCAGTCCCCAGACCCTGATATCGCCTGACTCTATGCCATCCTGCCTGAAGCTCCCCAGCCAATCTTCCTGAAACTCAACATTGCATCAAGTCACCACTGTAATGGAGACGACTTTTTCTGCACTCTATTCCTCAACTGTGCTCAGTCGCCCAGTCGTGTCCGATTCTTTGAGACCCCATGGACTGTAGCCTGCCAGGCTCCTCTGTCCATGGGATTCTCCAGGCAAGAATACTGGAGTGGGCTGCCATTTCCTTCTCCAGGGGATTTTTCCCAACCCATGGATCAAACCCACATCTCTAACCCACTTTGGCAGGCGGGTTCTTTACCTCTAGCGCCACCTGGGAATACTCCACTACAGGGTCAAAATTCTACTCAGACTGACTTATCTGAAGCTCACCAGTCACCCAGTCATTAAGGATTTATTGGGCACACAGGATGCTAGGCTCCAGGCTGGAAAACTGAACAAGAAAGGCATCACTGTGCCCTTGAGGAGCTTAGAGTCTACCAGGGCTGGGGGAGCAGTGAGGAATCATCCAGTTACTTAATTGATTAATAACTATTGTGCAGATGGCTATAAGAAAGAGCGAGGATAAAACTGAAGCCAGCTGGGGCTGAGGCACCCAGCACAGGACAGGAGACGTGACAAGACAAGCTCAGAAGGAGAAGCAGAGGGGATGGAGGAGTTACGAGGGTCCTGGAATAACAAGCCTAGGAGATCATTCTCCATCCTGCAGGCAATGGGGAGTCACTGAAGGCTTTTGAGGAGAGAGTTGGCATGACCAGATCTAGGATTTAGAAAGCCCAGTCTGTGTGCAGAATGAAGTGCATGTGGGTCAGAGAAGGTAAAGTCAATGGCAAAGAGACTGGTTAGAAGACCACAGCAACAGTGTACGTGAGAGAGAATATGTGGGCCTGGTGGGGAAGAGGGGGTGTGAAGAGAGCTGGCAGGACGTGGTGGCCAAGGGCATCTGTAGGATGAGGAAGATGATACAGTCAGGAGTGATTCACACTCTGGCTGAGATGACGGGTAGATCACAGGGCTAAAATGAGGACCTCATGTGGGGCGATCTTTTTTCTTATGGGAAGAGAGAACCCTGAGTCTGAGGGTTTTTTGATGGAAAACCCCAGAAGCTGTCAACAAGAGGGTGAAGCTCAGGAAAGCAAAGGAGACTGATGAGAAGTAGTAGGTGAACAAAGAGAAAACAACGTATTTATTAAAAGAGAAGGAAGATGGTTCAAAGAAGTGGTTGGTAGCATCAACACAAAAGCTAAAAAAGGGAGTCTCTAAATTTGGCCAAGGAAGCCTCTGATGGCCTTAGTAAGAATAATGTGGGTCAAGTGGGAAAGACAAAAGCCACTCTAAGCATATTACAGATGAGAAACAACAAAGTCGAGAAAGCAAGGGTAGCCACAGGAATGCAAAGACATGGGAACATCTTGGGAGAAGGGAGTCACAGCAGGCCTTTTTAAAGGAACTGGCCCATTGCTGGAGCAGGTTAGGCAGACCAGAGAGACTTCAGGGGTGCTAGGGGATTAAGTCCTCTAATGCGTGTGGCGGTGAAAAAGATGACCCCTAAGCCCCACGCCAAATCTGAGATTCCAAGCCTCTCTGGAGCCACAGTCATTCCACAGAGTCTGTTGGATGGAAAGCCAAACTTCAGCATCAGCATCAGGATAGCAGGGTTAGTGAGGGAGCTTTCCTGCACATCTTGGATTTGAGGCAAAGAACGTGTCCATCTTCCCTTAAAAAAAAACACCTGGAGGCCACGTGGCTCAGGCTTGAGAAAGGGACTCAGGAGGGAACCCATTTCCTCCCACTAAGAACATCAGCTCCCCCTGGGAGGGATCCAGAGAAAAAGGATCAGGCTGGAAATAGATTGCACAGCAGCAGAGCTGACCTGCCCTGCCACCTCTGTGTCTCTCCCCAGGGCAGAGGCACTGTTCCCCTAGGCTCCCTGCGAACTGGGAAGCAGAGAGCACCCTGTGCCTCGACCTCCCCGTGGGCCCTGGCCTGGCCAGCTGCCAAGGCAGCCTTCCTAGGAGCATCTCCGCTGCCCATGTGGCCTCAGCTCTCAACCCAGAAACACAGAGGAGGGAGGGAGGAGGAAAGACAGACAGGGTGAAAAGGAAGCACAAGGGAGAGAGAAAAAGAAACAAAGACATGCTGAACAATGAAGAAACAGGCATTTATAACTAGAGGGTTAAGTGCACGTATGCATGAAAGAGAGAGAGAGAGAATGAGAGCGCCCTGGCTTCTGTATCTGACCCTTGAGCAAGTCACTTTACCTCTTTGGATGTTAATTGCCGGATGTGCAAAATGAGAAAAGTGGATTAGAAGATGCCTAAGGTTCCTTTCAGGTGGAAAATCCTGTGTTTCTCAAATTCTGTATCTGTATATATATAGCACCCCCAGAGGCCAAAAGCATTAGCAACACAAAGAAAATATAATAAACCCCAGTAAGGGTGAGGTGCTTACCCGCGTGTGTCTAACAAACACGTGAACACATGCGCACAGGCCCATGCACACACACACACACACACACACACACACACACACACACACACACACACACACACACACACACGGCACACAAGGGAAGGTGGGCACTCTTTCAGGGTCTGCCTCTCAGTGAAGGACGTGGTTTAGAGCCCATTAGAGCTCACACATAAAACTTGTCTGATCAATTTACAGTCACGCCTCTTCTACATACTAGGAAATGCTAAATCTCAACTAACCTAAATATTTGACAAATGAATCATTTTAGATTGTCAAGCTTTCTAAGTAGCTAAGGATTTACTCTTCAAATGATCAAAACTAGTTTTAAAAGCCACCCAGAGGGATATATTTGATTTTTTTTTTTTTTTTTTTTTTTTTATTATAAGCTGACTCTGCCAAACCCGGCTTCACTGTGGCTTCCCAACAGGCCTGCTTGTCCTGGTGCTTGGCACTGTGCCAGGCTGGCCCCTCGGTGGAAGGGCCATCCGCCAGTGCCCCCAGACATAGTAGTAGGAGGGAACAGACTGCAGGAGCCTTCCTGATTTGGAGAGAAGAGCCAGGAATGAAGACAAGAAAGAGCAGGCGTTCTCGCTACAGAGCATACCTGTCCCACCTCAGATCTGGGCCTTAACCAGGGAAGAAAGGGAGAGAGAAAAAGCACATTTTCAAAGGAAGTTAAAAGCTGGGTGCTGATGGTAATGGTAACCCTATATGTGAGACAGAATAAGAGACACAGATGCATAGAACAGTCCTGTGGACTCTGAGGGAGAAGGTGAGGGTTGGACGTTCTGGGACAATAACATTGAAACATGTATATTTTCATATGTGAAGCAGAACACCATTCCATGTTCTATGCATGGGACGGATGCTCAGGGATGGAGCGTGGGGATGACACTGAGGGATGGGAGGGGGAGGGAGGTGGGAGGAGGGTTTGAGAGGGGGAGCACGTGTGAACCCATGGCTGATTCGTGTCGATGTATGGCAAGAACTACTGCAATATTGTAAAGTAATTAGCCCCCAACTAAAATAAAAAAAAAAAATAAATAAATAAAAAAAAAAAAAAAAAAAAAAGCCGGGTGCTGAGCAACACCTCCTGTTTGGGTGGCTCCGAGCAACCTGGAGCCACCGTTGGAGGGGTGCATGCGTGCTAAGTCATTTCAGTCATGTCTGATTCTGCGACCTCATAGAACGTAGCCCGCAAGGCTCCTCTGTCCATGGGATTTTTCTCATTGAAAAATAAAGCTAAATTGTTTTCAAAAAAAAAAAAAAAAAAGAATACTGGAGCGGGTTGCCATGCCCTCCTCCAGGGGATCTTCCCGACCCAGTGATCTAACCCGTGTCTCTTATGTCTCCTGCACTGGCAGGCAGGTTCTTTAACCACTAGCAGCATCTGGGAAGGGGTTGTGTATAAAAGAGTGGGTTTAGGCAGGAAGATGGGGTTAAACAGATTTTTTTTCATCCATTCTTTCTCCCTGTCCATTCTACCTGCCTGAGGTGTGGAAGAATTCCAGAAGCTACCTGGTTGCCCTCTGGGGTGGAAAACACGGAAAGAGACCTGGAAGCCAGAGTCTGCCCCCGACCCTCTGGGTGAGGGAGGGCTAGAGGCTGTAGGTCGGTGTGGTGGGGGGCACTCAAAGGCTGGACAATGATGTCCAGCTGGGGCCTGGTGGGCAGGGGAACTTGTCATATCCCACTCTAGGACCTCCAGGATGGAGATCCCCTAGGAGCCCGTGGAGGCCGAGACAACTGCACAGGACAGCCCAGGGCCCCCCCTCCCCATGACAGCATGTGTAAGCTTCCCCCACCTCAGATGCCATCTTGGCTACAGAGGAGAGGAGAAAACCCTCCAAAGGTGCAAGATTTGCCCATATAAGACTGATCACTAATAGTAATCAGAGTGACTGACCACTAATGAACACTTCTGAACACTTTCTCTCCTCCTGGCATGGAAGGTCTAGGCCGTGAGAGTCAAATGGCAGCTAAAGAAAATAAAGGCCACTTTGTGTTTGCCCCCGTCAGGGTGAAGTGAATGTGGCTGCAGGTGGTAGCTGGTGGGGCTGGCTCTGGCCCTGTCCTCACCTGCTGCCCCTGCCTAAGGATCTTCCAGCCCTTCCTGAGAGGTCTCACCTGAGGCCTCAGGGCCTGGGACCCAAGGACAGGGGCATTTCCAGCCAGAGAGACAGGGCAGAGCTGGGAGAGGCCAGAGACACACACCAGCCACTGGGGGAGGAGGGAGGTGTGGGCACCGGTGCGGCTGGAGACCTCTGCCCCGTCATAACATGAGCTAGGGCAGCAGAGAGGAGGAGAGGCCAGCTCCTTCCTGAGACACCAACTTCAGGCCAGCCTTGGACTTAGCTTATAAGATTCGATGGGCCAGAGGGGCCTCAGGCTACCCCCAAACTGTATTCCAACAAAGCCCTCTTGCTGAGACAAAGGACTGAAGAATACAAGAGCCTGTAAGAATATTCAGGCAAAGGGTGAGTTGGGAAGCGGACAGGGAGTATCCCCTGGGTGGACTGGGACCTGGAAAGATGGTGGACCCAATGAAGACTGGGTCCTAGGCGTCTGGACCTCCTCCACGGACAGCCCAGAGCCCAGTGTGACTGTCAATAAGACCACAGCCAGGGCACCTTCTGGACGCAGTGGTCTTCAAAGCTCTCAAGCCCTGGGCCCTCTGGGTGACGGTCCAGGAGATCCCTGATTCTGCTCACCACAGGCCCCGACAGGCCCCATGGCCCTTGGTCACCTCTTTGCTCTAGACCATGTCAACACACACAAGGGCATACTCACAGAGAGACATACAGACACATGCCAAGATGACCAGCACTCAGGATAAGGGGCCTCACTCAGAGTCAGGCCTCCCTCCCCTTGCAATCCTAGTCATTTCATTATTAGATTCTCAGGGGTGTGAAAATAGAAAATAGCCTCAGGTTCCACCATCTCTCAGTGCTGGCACAGATCCTGCCTATTGTTTCACAGCCTAGAAATGGACTTTTACCACCATCATCATTATCACCATCACCACCGTGGGTTCAGAGAGATAAACCAGATAGATGGGAGAGGGCCCTGGTCAGGAGCTGCAAGGATCAGGTCCTAACAGAGACGCTCAGGAGGATATGGATCAAAGTTGGGAAAGGGAGATGTGAACAATGACCAAAGCTCAGCTTTATTCCATCTGCACAGAAAGATGCTTTATGAATCAAAACAGTGAGCTGTGCCCACATAGGACCAAGGGTACCTGCTTCCAACTCAAGGGCTATAAGGGTCTCAGAGTAGCAGAGACCAATGCTACTACAGTGGTAGAGACAGCTGTCCAAAGGAGGTGGCATGGAGCAGAGTCCTCAAGGCAGGGTAGGACTTCTTGTTATGAAGAGAGCTGTGGAATCAGCCAACTCAATTTTGATTTTTCACTCTGACATTTCTTGGCTATGTGACTCTAGGAAAGACACCTAACCTCTCTGATCTTCAGTAGCCTGATATGTAAAATGCCAATGCCTCCCTCATAGGGATGCAGAGAGGAGGAACTAAGCCACTATGGGGGCAGAGCAGTAGTAAGCAGCTGGTCACACCAGGGAAGGGTAAACAAAGGCAAAGAAGCTTAAATGCGGATAGTGTGTGCATAAATGCAGGGGCCAGAGGACACGGGGATGGCTGGGAATGACCCAGAGGGTCAGGCCCCAGAAAGCTGAGGTACCCAGGCTGGATGAGGGTGTGACTGGAGGGGGCCCCATCTCCGATGAAGCTATAGCCATGGAGTTGGCAGCCCTGCCAAACAAGTTGTCAGACCAGCCCTTGAGAGCTTTCTTCTCATTGGTCCTGACTGACGGAAATCAGCAGGCGGGCCGTGCGGGCCGGGCAGCGCAACAGACAAGGCCCTGGGGACAGCTTAAGTGGACAATAATTGCAGGTTATTATATACCGGGCTGCAGCCAAAAGCCAGGCGGCTATTAAGTGTGATTGGGAGAAATAATCAGGAGAAGGAGGAAGGATGAGCGAACTGAGCTGCTCGTTCTGTTCTCAGGGCTGCTCTGAGGCGGGGGCTGTAGGCAGGCAGGATGGGGTGGGCAGGGGCAGGTAGATTGCCATAAGCACCGTACACTCCGGGAAGCAATTCCGTCGTTCCTTGCTGCCGATTGTCCCTGCTTCCCACGATTTGTGCAGAGCAAGGATTACAGTCCCCATCCCATAATTCAGAGAATAAGACCCAGAGAGGGGAAGCAGGTGGCCCAATGACAAAGTGAGTCTTGCCCAAGTCCCACCAGAGCCGGGATTGAGGCTCCCTGTTATCTGATGGCCATAGAAGTGACTCCTGGCATCAAGCCCATCAAGGCTTGGCGCGGCCCTCAGTGGAGTGGCATCATCTCAGAACTGGAACTGGGAACATGTGTTAAGACCCAGTGGGTCTTTCCATGTGGATCTCAGGCAGGACAAGAGCAAGGAACTGGGATATGCAGAGGAGACAAGCTTATAATATGATTGATTATTTCTTAGAGCTATATATATTCATTAGATCCTTCTCTGGCATACAGGGAGAAATGTACGTCCATTTTCTAGATGAGGAAACCAAAAGCAATCACATGACTTGTCCCAGGTAGGGCAGTTATGTGGTCAAGGGCAGGGCTGGTGGGACAAGGCTGGTCTGGGAGCTTGCAGACCACACTTCAGATCTGTCTCCTGGTGAAGACCTTGGCAAAGGTAACCTTACTCCGTCCTCTGCCACCAGGCCAGGAGGACTTTATCCAGGAGGACTTCATCCCGCTGGTCAGAGTTTCCTATTTCATCAGTACCAGGTGGTTCTTTGGTTCCAGGCCAAGGATGACATGAAGCTGCCCTGGTATGATGTGTGCACCACACGTTCCCAACTTCCCACCTCCCACCCCTCTGCTCCTCCAAGCCCACAACTCAGTTTGGATCCAAGAAGGAAGTACCTTCCTCCTTGAAGCACAAACACCATGGACAGCTTCAAGGAGATGCCCGGAGACCAAACACTGCCTTCCTTATTTCGTGTGGTAGCTTTCAAAGAGACAGCCCTGCCCTGATGGGGACACCAAAGTGTGGTGGTGGGTGGTGGACTAAGCCCCGGCTCCTCCAAACACAGAACCTCAGCAGACATCCAGAAAAGTCTGCACCGGGTCAGGGCCACCCTCAGGTTCTGATGACCCATCCCTCCCTCCACAGATTGCCTCTCCCCAGCCAGGCCCCCTCAACCAGGCCTCCCCAGCCCTGCCCCCCCCCATTTGGAAATGACCCTGCTTTGGGCCACAGGAGAGCAGGAACCTCGGGCAGGGAGGGATCAATTACACTGTGACTCAGCTAGACGGCACAGAGCCAGGGAGTGAGTCACAGAGCCTGCCCACCCCCTCCTTCCCAGGGAAGGGGGTCATGCAGGTCTGTGTGGGAGCCTCCTGGGGGTCGGGGCACACAGGCTCCCAGGCAGTGGGGGGGGGAGGGGGGTGCTAGGCGTGCTGCAATGTGGGCCCTTCCCAAGCCTAAATGAGGTGAGCATCGCTGAACTGCTGGGTGGGAGAAACCCATGGGGCCCCTCCCTGACATGGGCTCTGCTCCCCCAAACACCTTCACAACACTACACCCGCAACCAGATACTTACATCACTTTTACCTCTGCAACACACTGGGAGGACCACTGAGGAGAAACCCCAACTGTCCTCTTCCTCAGAAAATACCCATGTCCTGTTACGCATGGTCTAAATGCTATTTCCAGCTACAGTTTATATTTATCCCTGGAAAGGAGAGCCTTAGTTTAATTTTTAATAAATCCACTCACAATAATCACAGCTCACCTTTAATGGCAGTGTGGCAGACATGATATATTTATTACCTTTTAGGACTTAAGATCGCCTCTTTATGACAATCATATGCAGTGTTATCATGCCCATATTTCGGATGAGGAAACTGAGGCTGAAAGCAGGACTTCTGTGGCTGGTAAGTTAAAGACCTGACTCCAAAGTTCAGACTCTTTCTGTACACAATGCATACACTATGCATATATGTCTCTATAGTCACTTAAGTCATATACATATTTTAAAGCAATAAATTCCTAGTCGTATTTATAGACTGTGTTTCTTCAAATTTTACTCTGCACAAGATTTATATGAATGTGTCTGCTTAGTAAGAGAGCAGAATTTACATACACAACTTTGCTTAAACACTTTGAAAGACTTTAAACTTATTAAAAGAAGGTTGCCATCTGGAAATTATTTGTTGGGAGGAGGATGGTTCTTAAAAACCTACGGCACCTTCTTTAAATATTCCTAGTGATAGCAAACCTTCGGCCTTTGAATGTAGAAATGACCTGTGGGAAATGGGCCCAGTATAGTGCCCCTCACACTCAGCACATGTCTTGGGCTGGAGGTGAGGGGTGATTTCTTCCTTCTTCATAAATACCCAGTCTTTACCTTCTGTGTCCCAGTCTTGTGCCATTGATAATACTCTTCTGTGTTAACAGATGGTCAGAGAGTTCCTACCCCAAGTCTTACCTGTGGGCTCAGCCTGCTGCAAACCCCTGCCCCATGGCCACCTGCCACCCCAGAACATAAGCCTACATCCTGCCCTGGCCTTCACTGGCTGACTTGACTGTGCCATGGGCCCTCTCCACCCTCTACCCATCTCTACTTCTCTCTCCCCAGACCACGCAGCCACAGATTCCTTGTCAAGCTCTTGTCAGCACCCAGCTGCTGGATGAGGCCTCAGGAGGGGTCCACACAGATGGGAGATTCTGAAACACCTGGAAAACAACCCTTCGAAGAACCAGACTGATGTAGATGTCCTGCTATCTCACCTTCCCCAGCCCCCTTCTGGTTGGGGTCTCCCTCTCCCCTCCCAGCCACCTCACACCAGGTCATCAGCACATGTCCACTGCCAGTTGATGCTGGGTTTCTTAACCCCCAAAACTATGTGAAGGGTGCCGTGCCAGCCTGGGAACCTGGCAGCAGTAGGGAGAATTCAGATGAGAGAGCGCAGATAGAAGCTATCCATCCAGCAACTTTATCACAGAAATCACAGCCCCGAGAAAGTGACATGTATGCACAGCACTGGGTGTGTAATAAACACAAGTCACTATTCCAGCTTCTAAAGTGAGCCCAGTGTCTGAAAACCTCAGGGCTCATGTACAATAAATTAACATAATTAAAAACTAATTAGTAAAACATCACAATTAAAAGGACTTGCTGCAGCAACACCTCACAGGTAAGAAGGGGCCACGGGCTGCCAGCAGCCGGTACCCAGGGCAGGCCCCAGGTAGAGGCACTGATGACGCCTTGCTCACCCTGAAGGATGCCCACTCCCAGGAGCACCTTGAGAAACAAGGAGGCAGCAAGTGAGGGTACCCACTGCGGGTCCCACTCAGCTGGTCCCACTCAGCTCCACCCAGCTGGAGGGCACACACCTCCTCCTCTGCAGGATGTGGAGGTACCTGAGCCAACCCCTCAGCACCCCCCTCGCTCCCCACCCACAGCTTATAGTGATGCTCTGACAATACTGGCTGATCAGACATTGATTTAAGCACTTCCTCTGCATCTACTCATTTGCCCCTCATCATCACTTAATGAGGAAGCTTCTATTCCTCTTCCTATTTCACAAATAAGAAAACTGAGCCACAAAGAGACTAAAGAACCTGTCCAAGGTCCCAGAGTTAGTAAGTGGGAGAGGCAGGACTTGAAGCCAGTTTCACCTAAACACAGTCGTAAGTACCTGCTCCTGGTGGATTGAGCACTGGCTCCTAAGAAAAAAAATTAAGTGTTTAGAAGAGATAAAGAGTAAACTCCCAACCCTTCAGTTCAAACAAGATAACTTTCTCTACATCTTTCTGTCCCCCATTTTGATCCTCAATTTCTATTCTCACCATAACAGTTTTTACATGAGAACCATGAGTCAGCCTCCCAGGTACTGTCTCCCCTTCTTGGATGTGATGTGAGGAAGGAAAGGAGGGTGGCAGAAAGGACCCCAGTCTCCATGTTACAGAGGAGGAAGGGGAGACCCAGGGAAGTCATGACTCAGGTCCCTCCCACTGACTTCAGGCTAGCCAGCAGGATTCCAGAGGCAGTACCTCCAGGTCTGTCTGTCCTGCCCTTCCATTTCCTACCTGCCCTCAGCGAAAATGAGGCAAAGCCTGGATCAGCATGAAAGCCTGGAACGGGAACCTGGAGGGCACACCCATGCTGACCCTAAGGCGGGAGACTCCCCATGGCATTTCCCGCCACTGCCCAGGCCCAGGGGCTCCCACAAGACCAAGGCCAAGTCCCGAGGGGCTCAGCCAGCCAGGAGAAAAGCCCAGAGGCCCCGGCCTTATCAGCCCTGCCACTGATCTGAGGTCCAGGAAGCAGCCAGTGGGTTTTCCCAAACACACCGTGGACCACCTCCAATTCTCTTCCTCCCTCCAGGGGTTCACTCCCCTGGCCAGGCCTGCTGAGGGCTCAGGACAGGACAGGGGAGCCCTTCGACTGTGCACTCTGGGTGGCAGGAGGCTGCTAACTAACTGAGGAAAGGCAGATGCTGTTTTCCTCTTTTTCCCCACCTCATTTATTGTTCTTTATACCACAAAATCTTCCCAAATTATTCAAGGACAGAACCCTTGGCTTATAAGGAATATAGAAAAACAGACTTCCGAGGCTGCCTTAAGCCTCATGTTGCCCACCCTACCTGACTCAACACAGAAGCCTCACCTCTTCGGCATCCCACTTTAACTGGAGGTGTTAGCTGGGGGAGCCCCATCAGACCGCAGCTCTCCCTTCTTGCCCTCTTAGCCCTAAGGCCAGGCCATCAGCCAGCTCTCTGGCCATCTACCCTTCCGCATCCTGCCTTCCCAAGGGCCTGTTTTCCCTCAAGGCTGCTACCCCCATCACAGATCGCCACACACAGCTCGGGATCGTCTTCTTTTTTCTCACGTGTGGATGTGGAACTCCTCGGCTGGGAAGACATTTAACCATCTGTTGCCGTTTGCTCTTCTGGGGCTTTTCACTTGGGATGACTTTGGGGTCTTTCTAACAAGATAGCTGGGGCTTCACAGGCCTGTCCTTTCTATGCTGCTGCCAGGGGAGAAGAGGACAGGCTGGATCGATGTAAGAATGACTGAGTGGGTGCCTCTAAGCCAAGTTGCTGTGCGTGTCCTACCCTGCCTGTGTCTCACCCTGGGCTTTGAACTCCTTCTGGGAGAGAGTTTGCCCAAGGCCTTGCAGCCCCGCATCCTTAGAGTCTATTTGAATGAACACAGCCTTGTCCCCAAAATCAGATTAGCCATTGGGATCTAGAAACTCCCCCCTAGCACCTGCTGCATGCCCTTACCTGTCCAGATGGCTTGGTTCCCGCCCTCCGCCAGGTCCCAGTCTCAACTGAGAAAGAAAATTTGCAGGCAGGGGAGCCTGTGCAGGTCTGAGGGTGTGTGATCATGGCCAAAGCTGCAGACGTAGTTCCATGGGTACCAGAGTGAGGGGAGTAATGTGACCCAGCTGGGGGGGAGCTGAGCACAATAAGGCCTCTTCCCTTCTTGAGGAGAAGTGGGGGCAAAAGGAAGTGATGAGCAGGAAGCAAGAGGCTGCACAAGGACACCCCCTGAGCCAGGATTCCCACCACGTGGATGGGGTGTCTTACATCCCCAAAGATGAAGCAGCATCAACGTGTAAACCCCAAAGGCAGAGAGCAAATGAGAAGCAATTGTTCCCAGCTCCCCTTCCATTTGCCAGCCTTCTCCTTCTCAATGGATGGAACAATTGTGGCCACGAAGTGGCACTTGGAGAAAAAGTTTTCAATCTGTTTAAATGTCACAGTGAGTCATACTTTGCCCCCATCTTCCTCTAATTACATTTCTCTTTGATGATTGAAGGTTAAAAAAAAATGAAGTCTTTCTAGGCGATCAAGGACAAGGAGGCCAAAGCACTGACCGAACCACGTTCTTTACTCTCTTCTCAGGAGCCCTTTAAGTTCTGAGACACCTGTCTGTGTCATGGTAACCCTATCTCTTGACTGTGGCTGAGAGGAGGGAGCCGAAGAAATCCTCACTGTGTCTTTAAAAGATCCTGCCTTGGCAGAAGCTGCTCCTGGCCCAGGAAGCTGGGGGGAGGTGGGGTGTTTCACCACACACCTGCCCTGGAGCTAAAAGTTGAAGAATGTGCAAGAGAAGACAGCCCAGATCCAAAATAAGCCATCCTCAGATGGGCGAGAGGGGAGAGTCAGGAACCTTCCCTAGGGAAGAAGAGGCTCTTCATAGCTTCAGGTCCAGAGTCCGGATGTGGAGAGGAACCAGGGTGCAGGGGGGGATGTGCAGAAAAGCATGAAGCAAGGAGTCTTTGCAGGCCTCTGAAATAACCAGACGTTCCCTTTCAGTAACAACACCATGCATGCCCCAACTCACTCCTGCCCAGGGGCTGCTTTTATTTATGTATTGGCTATTATTATTAATAATAAAATATGGATAATGAAAGGCCTGTGAATAACTCATTTGAATCTGGAGGGAAGGGGCTGAGGTGGGGTCAGAAAGAAGTGGACCATGAACCTCAGTCCCCTTTTCTGTGCAGACCCCTCTTTCCCCAGTCCCCCTCAACTCACTTTCTTTACTTCCCCTGGTCCTCACTTCACTTTGGCGGGTGGGGGAGGCAGGGAGAAAAAGAGGCTTCAAAAAGGAATCACTCTCCTAAACTTCCCTTTTATGGCAGAAAATGCATTCCACTCTGTTGTGCAATTCTGGGAGTTAAGTATCAGTGCCACAGGATAATGCTGGAAGTGATGTTTTGAACAAAGTTATTGGCCTCTGCTGATGTGTCCTGTAGGAAAGGGGAGAGGGAAGTCTTAGCCCAGTGGGTATACACACACACACACACACACACACACACACACTCGCAGAGTATAGATACAAACAGGGTCTAGGTACATAACCACACTGCATCCACACAAGCACCCATAATCCTGACAGACATATGCACCCATCTCCCGGAAACCAGCTCAAGCCCTCCGTGTGGCTACCAAGGACACCGGGCTTTATTAGAGCACTTCATGGGCACACCAAGCCCGGAGCCACATGGCAGGGAAGCTCTCCGTGTGAGTTTCTGTTGCATTCCTTCAACTTGGGCGTTTTTTAGACCATCAGATAGCACTGGATAATGTAAGCCCTGAACCGAGTTATGAACCCACTCTACTTACACAGGATTCCATCAAGCAAAGGCAGGAGTGTCTTAAAATGAAAGGATGGAGTTCCACAATTCTCAGAACTGTACTTGCTGTTAGAGTTGGGCCCCGGATCGTCAGGGAGAGGTGTCCCGGCTGGACTCCGGGCCTGGGGCAGCGAACCTCGGGGCCTCCTCCGGCGCTGGAGAGAGCTTGGCAGCGTCGTCGCTGTAACAAACGGGCTGGGTCTCGATTTTCAGGCAGCTAGGGTCTCATTTCTTTAACTAAATTTTAAACACATCGTCTAGTAACGTCACGTAAGCAGAGGGCAAGGAGAGAGAAACCCAAAACACCAGAAAGGGGCCGACGGGGACCAGTCCAGGGTCACACCATCAGCTCTGCCCGGCAACCCGCGAGGGAGCGGGCGCGTTATCTTAATTTGTCCGGTTTCTGAAGCCGAGAAGAGGCTGTCCTGGAAACGTCAATGTAGGGGAGCATGGGGCGCAGGTAAATATCATTAAAAAGGAAAATCTGCTCTCCCAAATCAAGTTCACTACCAGCCTTGGCCCCCAGAGGCGGGGCTGCTCGAACCCAGCTCCCGCGCCAGCCACTCCCTCTGCCGCGCAGCCGACGTCCCGGCCGCCGCGGGCCCGATGGGGAACCCAGCGGAGTCCAGGCTGGGCGGCCGGACCCTCGGCCCTCTCCCGCAGACGGGCCGCCCAGCCTCGCACTTCTGGAGCGGGAAGTGCTGCAAACGAAGCCCGAGGGGGGCAGCGCACGCAGCGGGTGTCTGAGTCCGGCCGTAGCCCGGAGAGCGATTCGGGGACTTTATTTCTTTTGATGGTGGATTTGCAAAAGAATAATAATTTTTTTTTTAATTTGAATCAGTAAAGCAGACAAGGGCAAAATCAAGCCAGTCCCTCGTGCTGGCTCACCGGCCACCGCGCCCAGAAGCTGCCTGCTTCCCCGCCGGGCGAGCGGCCGACGCGCCCGGCTCCTACCTTCCTCCCGCCAGCCGCCTGCCGGTGCAGCCGCCGCGCTTCGGGGCGGGGAGGCCGTCCCGGACGGAAACACCCACCTCCAGCCTTCGCGGGCGGGCTGGGACGAGGGTCCGGCCCCGAATCTCTACTCCCCGGCCCCCTGGCGCGGCCCGACCGCTCCCCAGACCCGTCCTCCCCAGGTAGCTCGAGTGGCGGTAGACAGTTTTGCGGGAGGGCGAAGATTTGGGGTTGCTCTGGCAGGTTGGGGATGCGAGGAGGGAAAAAGCAGAGAAAGACAGAGAGCGCGCGCGCGAGAGAGAGCTCTTGTCTATAGATTTATCCACATAATATATATTTATGTAGCTTTTTTTTTTTCTCTCGACACTGATCAATGCGCACTCGGATCGCTGGGCGGACTTCCTCCAAGCCGGCTCGCTTTTCGAGTCTAAATAAATAAATAAAGGGAACCAGATGGGAGGAAAAGAAGCGCCCATTCTACCTTCGCCGCCGCCCCGCCCGCCATCCCAGCCTTTGCTTCGCCCGCCTGGTGCCCTAATAGAGCGCAGCTCGGTGGATAACGCCCCCCT